>OY728152.1:1629145294-1631545294 GCA_963277665.1 Viscum album
GGATGGGGATGTCTTTATCTAGTTGTAGTTATTGTTTCATCTCACTTTACCTTATAAGATTATACTAATCATGTGCTGGATGTATCATGTTCTCTAACAATTAATAATGATAGGTGTCCTTTATCGAGGGAAGTTCGTTTTTCAAAGAGTTTTCTTTCCTCAAATTTTATACTTGTTTCAATTTTTTGGAATATCGGTGTAGGATTCTATTAATCACCCATTCCCTTCAAGTATTCCTCTTCTGTACTCAAGAAATATCAATATTCCAATGGATTTACCAACTGGACTAAAAAACCTAGATTTTGGATCTGGAATATGATTTTATTTGATAACATTATAGACCACTCTATCAAAATATCCTTATCGATTAGAAAGTATTGTGAAATAAAATGACCTGAATTCACCACAACCACTGATGTGTATATATGGATAAGCCTCCTTAATGATTTTATAGAGTACCTTTAGGCTATTTAACATTCATCTTGGAGGTTCTCATGCTTCTTGATTGACTTGGGGTTCCAAGAAACTATAAGATCAGTCAAATAAATTTAGAGATACTAATCATCCAATGCCTTATGGTGGTATATATTTCCTTTATAGGACATTTTTTCGGATTTGAGAAAATGATGTTTTGTTTATAGATTTCAATGAAAGTGTGGTATATATTTCTCTTTGAGGATATTGGGAATTACATACTGGGAGGTGGCTATGATTGGAATTTTTTCTTTGGCCGTATCTTTCCATATAATGTTGAAACTTTCCTCATTATCATCAAATGGTTCCTCAACATGTTCTGATGATAAAGTTATATTTTGCGCTTTTTTATTAAGTAATGTATAATTTTTCTGAATTCTCTTAACCACCACTATATGAAAATTTATTTTTAACAACACACATTATATAATGTTAAAATTAATTCACAACACACCCTTGAGTGTTTTGGAAGGTCATGTTGTTAAAATTCATTAACTTTTAACAATATACATAGTTTATTATAGTATTTTTTATCAACACATATCAAGTGTTATTAGAAACTCATAAAATTCACATTAAATTATATATTTTACATTTTTCATTATTATAATATTTTTTAGGTTCTGTTAAAAGTCAAAAAAAAAATTAAAATGTATTATATTTATTATAAAAAAATTAATCAATATTCAAATTAATACTTTAAAAATTACACTAAATATGGATTTAGTATATATAAAATTTATGAATTTCAAAGTAAATAGAAAATAGAACCAAATAACAACTTAATTTTTTCTCAAAAATACTCCCAAAATAATAATAATGTAGATGAAAATCAGCTTAACAGTGGAAAATTATCATAATAATGAGTTTATAATGTTCATATAACATCATATGGCTATCATATTTGATTATCATTGACACCAAAAATATCTAAAATACATTTATATCATCACGTTATTCCAATTTCATCAACATAAAAAAGTATTGTGATAACTTATCAAAATAATATCACCAAAACATGCAAAAGATAGAAATTAAAGGTCTTAGATGAAAACTAAAAAAATATTGAAAATATTCAGTATAAATATCCTTAGATTAATTTTCATGAAAGCCTTAAATTTTATACTTCATTTTCCCTCATTTAGATTCATAGTTAATTTCCATCTAATCAAGCTTGTTAGTTTTATGAAAGAAAAAAAAGTGGGCCACAAATGAATAAATTGAATAAAAAAACAAGTGTTAAGGATAATTAAGTTTTTATCTTATAGTTTTTATTTCGAATATATGTGTCTATAGGGACAAAACAATATCGCAGTAGATCCCTCTTATGTCCATTTCTTATGGGGGTGACAGAGCTTGTAAATTAAGTAAAATTCATTTTCCTATGTAACTATTATTTAATATTAATATTTTTTATGTAAAAACACTTATAGTTGAGAAAATATAGAAAATGTATATGAAATTCATTCCATTCTATGTAGGACTTAAGTTATGTAGAGGATAGCCCTATAAACACACAAGTCTCCCAAGGTAGGAGGTAGTATCGCATGACCCACCACACAATAAAAAAATAGTATCTTATCCCCAAAAAATATTTGAAAAAGGAAATAGATGTAGAAAAATATAAACAAGTTGATGGGAATAGAAGTATATAACAAACCAAAGTGAGAATAATAAAATTCTAAAAGGAAAAGAGAACATAGAAATTTAAATTTTTCAGACCACTTGGTCTTACTCCATGAATTTAGCACCATCCACGTCCATTTTTTCTTATTAAAACAAATAAAATAAATTGAATATTACAAATATAATATCAAAGAAGTAAAAAAACAAACCATACTCAAACCATAAGAACAGATTCTAGTACTTTCAAAACAGAAGGAAATGAGAAATGAAAACTAACCAATGAAATTAATAGGAATAAGAAGAACAAAACCAGAATGAGATCCCCGTTACAAGGATCAATATCACCTATTGGAGATCCATACCAGATCTATTTCCACCTAAATGTTCTATTTCCTAACTCTCAATCCTCTATCTCTACACCAAAACAAGTTTCTTAGAGTCAACCATGAGAACTGTCACCAATAGTACCATCAACAATCCCTCACCTCTAGTATATATTCTTCCCTTATATTGATCTCGCTTGTAGCTTCAACCTTATTAGATACTTTGATTTTATCTATCCTCAAACAATAAGGGATCTTGGGAACTAAAATCTAGAGAAACAATACTATCGAAAAAACTCCAACAGCATCAGGACATGTGTTTGGTTGAGGTGCTTCCAAAAGAAGTCATTGCAACAAATCTTGAATGGTTATCACTGTGTAAGGGTCCACCAATGATATATATAGTTAAATATCCAATTTTTTAAGGTTTTAGTGATCCCTGAATACTATATAAGGGTATCCAAGGTGCTATATAAGGGTATTTTGACCCATTACATAATGGTCTTTCAACCACTATGTAAAGGACGCTCAATCACTGCATAAGGGTAAACTATCGCTCTGTAAGGGTCAGAACCAATTGCATAAGGTTCCTTTGACTGAAACCTTAGCCACATAAGGTTATCGTAGTCCTTATATAAGGTTAAGCCTATGATTATCCGCCCATGTAAGGGTATCCTGATGCTCACGTAAGGATAGCCCGTATCACTACACTACCATGTAAAGGTACACCTGATCTCACATAGAGGTAGCCCACATATAATTGTGGTTATGTAAGGGTACAAAAACCCATATGTAATGGTAAAACATATGTATAAAAACTTATATAAGGTAATAAAACAACTTAATTAAGGTTTATAGATTCAAAATAAAATCTATGTAAAGGTAACAACCCACTTATGTAAGGGTAATAGAAACCTCACATAAGGGTAACTACACCTCGCATAAAGGTAATTGGACCTCTCATAAGGGTTAATTAAACTTTATATAAGTGTAAATAAATCAATCCATAATCTTCCAATACAATTCTAAGTAAAATAAAACTAAAACATATGGGTTCAAACAATGTATAATAGGATATTAAAACAATTGGGACAACAAATCAAAAAAATACCAACATTTTAATTTGTAACATCAAAACATTCCAAAATTAATAAATCACCACATTATAAAATAAAATTTAAAGAACAGAGGGATAATGTTCTTATATACTAAACTAGCCTAAACTAGCATCTAGTTTGGATAGTCTTCACTGAAAGAATACCCTAATCTCAAACCTGAATGTCCTAAACAAACCAACTACCTAGAATGTACCATAGTGAAACATGTCTACCCATACCAACACATATATTGATGTCGATTTCTAAAACATACTCATAGAAAAAAATATAAGAAAATACATTAACTAGAACTCATAACTTCACTTACCTGAGGTTCCACATCATATACCTATAAATAGACGTACACATCCCATTAGAGGTCTCGGTCAGTTATCTTGGGCCTATAAGACACCCAAAGAAACTAGAGTAGTATAAAATTCATCAAAAAAAGAGAAACATTACAAAAATAGAAATTTAGAGTAAAAAACACAAAAAAATAAATATTTCTAATTCAAGAAGTAAAATTAGTAGAAAATATATAATAATAAAACATATTAATATGACATGATAAAAATCTCCACCTAATCCCAAACAACTCAGAAAAACTAGTCATACCCTCACTGTATCTTCCAACTAAGGCCCGTACAAATCCCATGCAGAGCTAATACTAGGAACATAGAATAAAGATAGCCCATAGCTATACATACTCTATATTAAGGCATGATATACAGACTCAGTGAACCTCAGCACTATCATAATTAGGTAACACCACATTGTTTTGGTCCATATTATCCCTAGATGGATCCTTAGGGTAGTATCTCTTAATGTGGTTGGTTTTTTTCCCAATGATAGCACTTAAAATTCTTAAACCAACTACCATCATTTTTATCTTTTATATTTTACTTTAGGTTGACACTTTACACAGAGAAAATAATCCCTAGACCTAACCCCATTACCCTCCACCTTCTAACCATGAACGTAAATATCCATAGACAAGATAGGTTACTTTATTTCCTATAAGGCGATAGAATCCCTACTATACATTATATAATCTCTAACCATATTGAATGATTCATCCAAGTAATTAAATAACAAACAATCATAGTCCTTTTCATTAATATCAGCATCAACATTGGCTAAATCTAACACCATATTATTAAAGTTATCTAAATGAGTCTACACAAAGGTTTCAGGGACCATTTTGAAATTATAAAAATGCATTTTCTTTTGTAAACTTCCTAAAAGGGACCTATTAATATATATATATATGATCAAGCTTTAACTAAATTTCACTGTAAGAAGACTCATTGACCACTTCTCACATAACCTTGTCACATAGGGTAAACAACAATGGGGAATGGTATTTCTTTAAAATATTAGGGTCAATTTCCTCAAAATAGGTCAAGGTATCTCTTGTAGGATAGAAAGTGGTGATCTTACTCCTAGATCCTACCAAATCATCCTTAAGTCTATTATGTACAAGAAGATAATGCATTTTAACTCTATATAAATTGAAATCATTATCTTCATCAAACTTCTCAACATTTAATATAGTTGAATACATCTTTAAGACTTGATGAAATTGGCTCTAATACCACTGTTTTAGGGAGGACATCCCTAGAAAAATAACAGACCAAACACAAACCATAGGAACACTTGATAATACTCCCAAAATATAAGGAAACAAGAAATGACAATTAACCATGGAAAATTAGTAGGAATAAGAAGAACTAAACCACGTAGAGGATCCCTTACTAGGGATCGATATCACCTATCAAAGATCCCTCCCAGTTCAATTATAACCACAATCATCCTTATTAGAACTCACAAGTCTTGATATTAATAATGGAACCAGATTCTAGGAGTCAATTGATAGAATTGTCACCAATAAGGACATGAACAAGACCTCACCTCTGGTCCATCTTCTTCTCTTCTCTTGATCTCTCTCGTGACTTCAAAATTATCGGAACTTTTGATTATGTCTATCCCAAAAAAATTAGGGATCTCGGACACTAATATCCAAAGAAACATTACTCTTGAAAAAACTCTAATAGCATCAAGATATGTGGTTGCTCGAGGAGATTTTAGAACAAGTCATTGAAAAAAATCTTGAACGACCAGTACTATATAAGGTTTAACTAGCTCGGTATAAAGGTAACTCAACTATTTCATAAGGGTATCGTGAACTTCGACTACTCTGTAAGGGTCAAAAAGGTGCAAGATAAGGGTAGTGTTACATGTTGTGTAATGGTCTTTCACCTGCCACATAAAGGTATCTCGACTGTTGTGTAAGGGTGGAAAAACACTACGTAAGGGTTGGAACCCACTTTGTAAGGTTCCTTCAATCGAAGCCTTATCCATGAAAGGGTGACAAAATCCTTCTGTAAGGGTAAGCCTCCATTTCACCATCAACAAAAGGGTATCCTAATACTTGTGTAAGGGTAGCACACACCATTCCAATTCCATGTAATAGTATACCCAATATCATATAAAGGTGGACCAAATATAATCATGCCTATGTAAGGTTAAAACAACCTGTATGTGAAGGTAAACCCTGTATATAAAAACTTACATAAGGGTACAAAACCACTCACCTAAGGGTCATCCCTACAAAATAAAAGACACATAAAGGTAACACCCACATATTTAAGGGTAATAGATACCTCATTTAAGGGTAAACACACCTCGCATAAAGTTAATTGACCCTCATGTAAGGGTAAAATAAACCGTACATATGGGTAAAAAAATCAATCCAGAAGATACTAAAATAATTCTATGTAAAATAAAACTAAAATAAGGGTTTCAAAAAATATATAAGTGGAGATTAAAACAATTGAAAACAAAAAATCAAAACAAAAAATACAAACATTTAAGTTTCTAACAAAAAAAAATCCCAAAAATAAAAACATAAATATTAAATATAAATTTAATACCATTTAAATTGATGTGTATAAAATAATTTTTATTAGTCTTGTAAGACTTGTAGATTCCACATAAGGCTTTTATATTGCATATTCAAGACATATATATTATATATGTAATATTTTCCAATACATTTACATATTCAAATTCTGGTTTATGAAAATCCAAGTAAAATATAAATATTAGATAAGCCTTTTAATATTTTATATGAATTTAAAAACAATCAAAAAAGGGTTATATATAGAGAAATGTTAATCAGAGAATTTCATGTTTTGAGAGAGTGTGGGTGGTAGAAGAAAACAAGCATCAGTTAAAAATATATCTATTTAATTCATATCAAATGTCAAATTAAAATTTTTTCCATGGTTTTGACCTTGATAAATTCTTCTAAAGGTGAAAAATGAACAACCATGGTCTTCTATATTATTAAAATTTATTTCTAAATCATTTTTCAAGACATAAAATAAAGTTAAAATCTAAAAAATATCACTCACAAATGTTGAATTATAAAATAGACACACATGTTAATAACAAAAATAATCCCTTGAAATTAATAATATTGTATCTAAATATTCTACCACAAAACATGTAAACAATATCATCGAGAAAAAACAAAAAAAATATCTTAAAGATTTTTGAAATATATAAGAAAAAACAAAAGAAAATATTATTTGAATTTGAAACAAAAAATGATAAAAATACTAGAAATGAATAACAATTAAGTAACTTCTTTTTTCTCTAAAATTCACCGGTATGGACTTCTAGTGAAGATGATAAAATTAAAAGTGACAACCATAACCTCTATCAAATACAGTGTTAGGATTCCAAGGTCAGTGTGTCGGTCAATCAATCTTAGAAGTTTTTTTACTCTCTCTTTATCTCTCTATGGAATGGGTTGAGAGACCATCCATTCACTAGTTAAAAGTGAGGAAGATGTAATTAATGTAAATAAAATTAAATAAAAAATCTGATTTTTAAAAGCTCAACTATCCTATACTAAAAAACTAAATAGTTTTGAGGCTTGTATTCCATGTCCTTAAATTAAAAACTAAAAAATCATTACAGTGAAAGTAGGAAAAAGATAAGGTAGTGATAATTAATTTAAAATAATTTTTTAAAAAATAATAGGATGTGATAGCCTTGATGGGAAAGATAAATAAAATAATTAAATTATGATAATTTTTTATATTAATTTAAGAAAATAAGTAACCATAGGAGGTGATGAAGAAATTTTTGATATTAAAACTATAAGAGGCACTCCGAAAATTCCCTAGTGGACACAAATATGAGATAAATTTCTCAGATAAATGATACTCAGAAAACATATAAAATAATCATATATACATATATAAACTAATATATTTATAAATAGTATTTAATAAACATCATGGATTTTAAATACTTGACACCAAGGCTCCAAGAAGGGAATCATCAGTATTTTAGTGGATAGTTTTATAGTATCTCTCTCTTACATATTTTATAGTTTTAAAATATGGTAGTTGAAAATGTTTCTTATTTCTTTGACCATTCAGTTGTTCTGAGTATGAAATATTCGAATCTATTTCTCACTTCATTGGTCAAACAATGCACATATGATGAAAACAATAGAGATTGAATGTGGATAAAAACAAAAAAACTTGATCAAATATCAATGAAAAATTAAAATATATAGTAATCTAACCATATATTCAATTGTTCAATGTGTAAAAAAATAAAA
Source organism: Viscum album (assembly GCA_963277665.1). Classification (NCBI taxonomy): domain Eukaryota; kingdom Viridiplantae; phylum Streptophyta; class Magnoliopsida; order Santalales; family Viscaceae; genus Viscum; species Viscum album. Next base: position 1,629,153,454 of record OY728152.1, read on the forward strand.
TAAGAGAGTAGAAGTTACAAACACTTGATTCTTAATTTGAAAAATATATACACTTGAGGCTATATCTGAAAAATATTATTAAAAATTTCTTATAGAACTTTCACATAGGATAATTTATCAAACATAATTACTTTATAGATTTATTATTGATAAAATTTTCTTCAATAATTTATTTAAGTGTCTTTAAGCTTAAATTTAAGGCTAAGTGTGTTTTAGAAAAGTACAAATATGACATATTTTGTTCATATTTTCCCATAATTGATATGTTCCATCATAATATTTTGATAAATTTTATAAAAAATATATTATAATTTAGAAGAAACCCAATTAATTACGTGAAAAAACACTTTTGTACTAATAAATATGGAAATAATTGTGTAAAAGTTCTCACCATAAGTAATAAGTGTAAAAAGAATTTTTTAAAATTAGTCCTGTCATTTGAAATATAAAACTATAAAAAAGTAATAAGAGTTCCTACACCTTAATTTAACAAAATCTTCACTCTCATTATCAATTTCCTTTTTAGTCATATTGAAAATGACATAGGAACCCAACATTTAAGTGTGATCATATCATCTAAAATTTATTTCATTACATCATAAAAAATGAACAAAGAGAAAATAATTCCCATGTTAAACAAGAAAAAATATCCACTTTTTTTCTAAAAAGGAATTCTAAGAGATAAGGATTTCTAAAAATAATTCTAAACCCAAAAAAATGGTGTATTGCTTTTTTATCAAGATACATGAATTATTTATATATAGTAAAATATAAAGAAAATACTTAACCATAAATCCCTATAAACCCCTAATTCAATACTTTAATTCTCAAACTAGAATGAGCTTAGATGAAAAAATAATTCTTATTCCATAAGAATAAATTTCTAATAAAATAATTATTTTAATGAACTACAAACAGTGATTAAATATAAAAATTTAAATATAGAGAGGATATGTTGAGTTTTATTTTCTAAAAAAATGAAGTGATGAACTCATATACTAGTATTGATCACTTAGTAAAAAAATTATTCAAGAAATATTCAAACAAATACATTTATAAAATGGATATCTTTTTATCTATCACTAAAGAACAAAGATATGAATTATGGTAGAAATTATACATGCGATGGAAAATAAAATAAAAGTTTAAAATGATTATTTGAACCTTGATAGAAAAAAATTCAAATGCAACAAAAAATATTCTAAAATTCTTCCTTAAGAGTTTCTATAAAATCCCAAGTGAATAAAGAATAATAAATTTTAATTTTTATTAATATTTTTGAATTAAATATTAATTTTATATTAAACGGGATGATATGTTCGATAGTGTACCCAATACGCAACAGCGGTTTTCTTTGAAATCTTACGTTGCACACTAATAATATAATATTATTATTTTAAATGGTAGTTAACTCCTAGCCATTATATCAGAGGTAATGAATAGAACTAACTAAAATATGATTATAAATTTTTGTAAAATGTTTTTACATTTATCTAATAAAATTTAGAGGCTTAAAATATGAATGAATCTAAGCATAAATACTCTAATATTCTTTAAAAGGTCGATTTACCACCTTTTGATGGAAAACCCTATTTAAATATATTTTTGGTCATTTTTATATGTTCTATTTGAAAAAATAAAATTGTTTTTTAGATTCAGTACATCAAAATTTACTTTGGGTAAATTTTTGGTATTTTTCTGATAAAGTTCATTTTTTAATGAATAGTGAAAAATACATTATTTTATTTCAAAAGTGCCTTTTAATCTAATTTATTTATATAGATAGATTATCTTTTTAATTGGTTACAAAGTTTAATTATAATATATTTTTACTATTTTATCCAATTATGGAATTTGTAATTAATTTCACTTTGAAATTGGACATAAAAAAGTGTCAATCTTTTAATAGTTATATTTCAAAAAAACACACTTTTTGTTTTGACAGCAGGAATTAATTTTAAATTAATTTCTGCCACTTCTGTGTTTTGAATTTAGAAAAATGGATTCCATATTTGGAATCATTAGTTTCAAAGTTTTTAAATAGGTAACTTTTATTTTTAGACATTTTAAATATTTACTTCAATAAATATTTTATTTACCATGATTAAAAGGTAAATATAGTAAATAAGGATAAAATATAATTTTATAATACTATTAAATTACCCTAAAATGTGTCATAATACTAATGGATGGTACCTATCTAACCATGGGAATCTTTGGATCGAATTTGGGACCCCATGAAGCCACATGAGAGTAATACTAACGCTTTATATTAATTAATTTATAGTAAAGACAAAAATGACATAAACAAATATCTTTTAGTAAATCAATTTTTACATAAGGTTATATATGATATATTATCGACTATAAATATTATTTTGAAAGATAAAAATATTTCCTACATCATTTTATTTTTTTATAATTTTTGGACATCAAATAAATTAAATTATTTATGACACAATAATGATGAAATATTTATCTCATTAATAAATGATTTAAATAAATAAGATTATAAATATTAAAACAATATCCAAAACCTGTCCAATTCTTATTGGATGATTTTATTTTGACCATGAGTCATATTAAATTATACATTAACAATTAGTTTACCTTTTGAAACTGAAGATGAGGTTATAATAAAATAATTGTTTCAAACCTTCCTAAAGAGCCCCTCCTCTCCCTTATAAAAATCCATCACTTCTAACCCATTTCTCACACCTCTCAAGACTTTGGCTCATGAAAAATCTACTCCAATAATCTCCAAGATCCCTCTCTTCATCCTAGAAGCCTTAACTTAGGAAAAAAACACTTCAAGAAACCCTTTTGGTTAAAACCAAAGGGAGTTACCCGATTTAAAAGTAACGTCTTCTCTTAAGTTATTTTGTTTTATTTTACTTCTCCAACCCCCTAAAATCTTTTTATTCCATTATTTTATAACAAAAACAGTATCATAAATATACTAGTATGTTTTTATGAGAAGAATTATAAATACACTTACACACACCTCCATCTAATGGGTGAAGAACATATTGTTTCTGTGGATGGAAAACTAACGCCACACGAAATGATGATTGTTTGATTATCTCCTACCGCCAATCATGGTGGACATTATTATGGAAATAGATTTATATAATATATATATTATGTTTATTTTTTCTTTATACTTATGTATTTTCCATTTATATCATACCTTTATAGTTTCCATTATGGGTAAATGTGATAATTTCATTTGAGGAAGTGTGGACTACCGCCCCCTCAAATTGATATGACTCGCTAATGCCACATGTGGGACATATAAAGGATGGAGTTAATGATATTATATATATAATATTATGATGAAATTATAATACACCTATGTATCATTATGTTTCAATTCCATTAAAATATGAAATAGAAATGAAAGTAGCGTTCATGTGTACGTACAACTTACCGTCTCCATGAACGGTGCATTTCATTTCTTATCTCCAAATGTTATGTACTATTATAAATACATGTATATACTGGATATATATGATATATATGATATCTAAATAATTAATATCATTCTGGAGATAATGGACTATTTACCACATGGACAACTTGTAAATATATGGTGTTCATTTTTGACTCAAGTACCAAATATCAACAAAACGAACTTTATTAACTTAAATGATTACATAATGTTTATAACATATTAATAAGAAATATAAAAGGAATAATAAACTTGAAAAAATTTCTTAATCAAGTAGAAATTAACTTTAGTTTATTATTCAGGAGATTAAAGGACAAACAGGTCAATTCGGACACAAGGTAAGGGACTTCGTCTCAATATCTTTTCATTTAGGCATATTTTGTTTTATTCTCAACTTTATTTTATACGGTGTATAAATACCTTTTACTTTTCATTTCATTCAAAGGGAATATTTTTCTAAAAATTGTTTTAATAAATGAAAAAAAAGAGAATGTTCCTTTTTAATGTATGCGGTGACAACGACCTTTCCACCGTCGTGAGTATTATTTGATCTTTGGATTCCTTAATAAGACGAAACGTTTTTAAAAGGAAAATAAATACCATATAATCGTTTATGTATTTTGGTATTGAATATGGTTTTGATAATTGATTTTTTATGTCAATATATTTAAATGATATATTGTGATCAGAATGTGTAAATGTTATCTTTCCTTTATGTTGATTTTATGTGTTATGAATATGTTATGATTCTTGGCCATTGTTTACGTATACGGGTGGTTCCATAATAAACCTAGGGCGGGTGAGTCCGATATAGCTCTCCAATGCATTGGGTAACATGAACGAGGTAAACGTGAATGTTTCTCCTAAAAGATTTAGGGAATATACTATGATGGGTATTCCAAATGTAACTCCCTATGTAGTTGTGATAGCTACAATGTAAGTATGATATGGATTCCATAAGTTACTTTATGATTTATTTTTTCTATGTGTTATTCATAAATCTTATGATTTCATGAGGTATGTTAAAGAGCTTATGTTATGTATGTAATGATGAACTAATGTTTTCATTCTTTGTTTTATAACCTTTACTGAGCTTTTTATGCTCATCCCATGTTTTGAAATGTTTTTCGCAGGACTTAAAGATGAATAGGGTCAAGGATGGGATCAAGGAAAAGTCATGTTGTCTAAAACATGGAACTATACATGACTCTTTTTTTCAAGAGTTTGTATTTTGTGAAAAAAATGGAAACTGAGTAGAAGTGTCTACTTTGTAATCTTTTGAGATGTAATAGTTATGTCCTAATTCTCTAAAACTCTAAACCTAAAAAGATCCTCAATTTGAATTATTCATTTAATTCAATATTATATAAAGTTTTAAGGTCGGGTCCTTATGGTTGGTATCATAGGTCAGTTTATATAACTTTAGGAGTTAGGGTATTGTTAAATTAATATCCGTAAATTAATTTATGTTAATATTGAAATGATATATCATTTACAGATTACCATGTTGCTTTTCCTAAGATATTTCTGTGTTCATAATGGTCTTCCATAGAGGAAACATGGAAACTATGTTGGGATGACATCAAGAGGAATATAGCCTTCCAAATCCGCAACTTGAGATGGTCGGAATTGGAGCTGAACAATTTGTTGTAGTGATGGCATAGTTGAATCAGGCTATAAAAGGTGGTGGTATCCATGCTCGAGATCATCCAGATCAACCACAGAGAAACATGTCAGTAGTAGAGCATTTCATGAGGTAACATCCCCCATCATTCGGAGGATCATCTTACCCTATTCTAGCATAAGGGTGGATTAAAGAATTGGAGAAAATTTTTGATGTCATGGGGTGTTCAGAACACCAAAAGGTTAGTCTTGCAGTTTATCGTTTTGAAGGTGAAGCTAATCAATGGTGGTCGATGGTGAAAAATATCAAGGATAGTGAGGAGATTGAAGCTCTTGATTGTGATGAATTAAATGGTATGTTCCTTGAGAAATATTTTCCTAAGGTGGTTCGACTTAGGATAGAAAAACAATTCCTAGACTTGAGGTAGGAGGATGACTCAGTGGCTACTTATGAAGAAAAATTCACTCGACTCGTAAGGTATGCTCCGAATTTCATACGATATCTTGATAGTAAAATTGATCATTTTTACTCAGTATTAAAGCTAAAGTATCAAAGGGATTTAGTTTCTTATGAGTTCAAAAGTTATGAAAAACTTGTTCGTTGTGCGGAGAAGGTGTAAATGGAGTTCACCAATGATCAGGTGTTCTTTGACAAACAACAGAATAAGAGGTCAAGGTGGCAGGTGAAAAGGAAGAAATCTTCAAAAATGTTTGATGGTAAGAAACTTAATTTTATAGTTTGTAAAAATTGTGGTAAAAAGAATACTGGGTAATGTCTTTTGAATTCTGGTAAGTGCTACCGATGTGGTAAAATAGGACATAAGGATCATAATTGCACTTAAAAAGATCAAGGTAATGGTAATACAAAATATTATTTACAGTTAGTAAAATGTTATAAGTGCAATGAAATGGGTCGTTATGAAAATGAGTGTCCAATAAAGAACTCAACTGAGGGAAAGCAGCCAGACTACAAGCAGAAAGGGGTGGTGAAATCCTTTTCAAATACTTCAGTAGATGTTGGTCCATCAAATGAAGTAGTATCAGGTACACTGTTTGTTTGTTCAGATTATTCCAATGTGTTTTTTTGATTCAGGGTCTACACACTCTTTCATTTCTGATAAGTTTTCTAGTAAATTGGAAATTTCATCTCAAGATATGAATACAGGACTTATAGAAAAAACACCTGGAGGAAATATTGAGACAAAAAGAAAACATAATAACCTTCATGTCCTTGTGTGCAGAAAGAATCTACCTGCAAACCTTATTGTTTTGCCTCTATTAGAGTTTGATGTTATTTTGGGTATGGATTGGCTTTCTGTTTATCATGCTAACAATGACTGCAGAGCTAAATATGTTTCTTTTCAGAAATATTTTCAATTTGGGTACAATAATGAACCCTTACTTTTGATAACATATCAGGAATCTGAGAAACTAGTAAAATATGGAAATGAATGTTACCTTACACATATTGTTGAAAATAAAGGAAGTGTTGAGATTAATGATGTGCCAATGGAAAATGAGTACCTTTATGTTTTTCCAGATTAGTTTCCTGGTATTATACATGATTGGGAAGATGAATTTACTGTTGACTTAGTGTCTAATGCTAAACCAATTTCAAAACCCCCTTATCGAATGGCTCAAATTTAACTTTTGGAGTTAAAGAAGCAATTGCAGAAGTTATTAGATAAAGGTTTCATTTGACCTAGAAAATCACCATGGGGTGATCCTACCTTATTTTTTAAAAAAAATATGGTTCAATGAGACTTTGAATTGATTATAGAGCATTGAATAACATCACTGTTAAGAACAAGTATCCTTTTCCTCATATTGATGATTTGTTTGATCAGCTCCAGGGAGCTCATTATTTTTCAAAGATTGATCTGAGTTTGGGGTACCATCAGTTTAAAGTAAAGGAAGTAGACATTCCGAAGACTATGTTTCATACTAGATATGACCATTATGAATTTGTAGTTATGCCTTTTGGGTTAACTAATGCACCTGCTATATTCATGGATCTTATGAAGAGAATTTTCTGAGAGTTCTTGGATAAGTTTTTGGTTGTGTTCATTGATGATATTTTGGTTTTTTCTAAAATTAAAGAGGAGCATGAAAGTAATTTAAGGGTTTTCTTGAAAACCCTAAAAGAAAAGAAAATGTATGGTAAATTCAGCAAGTGTGAGTTTTGGTTACAACAAATTTCATTCCTGGGTCACATTGATTCAAAAAATGGAATAACTGTTAATCTTGCTAAAACAGAAGTTGTTGAAGAATATCCAAGACCCACAAATATAACCAAGATTTGTATTTTTCTTGGTTTGGTAGGTTATTATTGAAGGTTTGTAAAAAAAAATTCAAGTTTATCTAGTCCAATGACTAAGTTAACTCAAAAAGGTGTTAAGTTCATATGGAAAAACAACGTGATGATTATTTTTAAGAATTGAAAAGAAGATTGGTGAATGATCTAGTTTTGACACTGCCTTCCAGAAATTGTGAGTTTGTTATCTATAGTGATGATTAGTTGAAAGTAATTGGTTGTGTCCTTATGCAGAATGATCAGGTAATTGCTTATGCTTCACATCAGTTGAAACCTCATGAGTTAAATTACCCTACACATGATTTGGAATTAGCTACTTTTGTTTTTTACTTTAAAAATTTGGAGGCATCATTTGTATGGAGTGAAATGTGAAAAATATACTGACCACAAAAGATTGAAGTATATATTCACTCAAAAATAATTGAACATGAGATAGAGGAGATGGTTGTAATTAATCAAGGATTATGATTGCACGATCCATTACCATCTAGGAAAGGAAAATAAAGTGGCCGATGCTTTGAGTCAAAAAATTAATTCTTTATTAACCATGCTATGTTTGGAATGAGATCCTTTAGTTTTTGATTTGATAAACTTTGTCATAGAAGTTGTTGGTGTTGGAAATTCTTCTGTTTTGTTTTAGGTGTTAGTGGAATCATCTCTGTCAGATATAATTAAGTGAGCGCAGAAAGAAGATAGTGAGTTACAGAAAAATGTAGAGTTGGTTCAGAAGAGTAAGTTGCCTGAATTTAACATTTATAATGATTGTTTTTTGAAGTTTGGGAAAAGATTATGCATGCCTTGTTATTCACATTTCAAGAATGATTTGTTATGTGAAGCTCATAGTTCCATGTTTTCAGTTCATCCTGGCTGTACTAAGATGTACAGAGATCTTCAGGAGTATTACTGGTGGGATGGAATGAAAAGAGATATTGCTGATTTTACTATGAAGTGTTTGACTTGTCAGCAGGTTAAAGTAGAGCAGAAGTTACCGAAAGTGATGCTTTAGTCTTTATCGGTTCTAGGGTGGAAATGGGAAAATATATCCATGGACTTCGTTGTGGGATTACCAAAGACATCTAGAGGTAACAATGCAATCTGGGTTATTGTTGATCGATTGACTAAATCTGCTCATTTACTTCCTATTTGAGATACTTTGTCCCTAGATAAACTTTCTCAGTTTTATATTAAAGAGATAGTCAGGTTTCATGGTGGTCCCCTCTCCATTGTATTTGGTCGAGATCCCAGGTTTACTTCTAACTTTTGGAAAGGCCTTTAGAAGTCATTGGGTATTGAATTAAATTTTAGTACAGCTTTTCATCCTCAATCAGATGGGCAGTCAGAACAAACAATTCATACCTTGGAGGATATGCTACGATCTTGTTCACTAGATTACCAGGGAATTTGGGACCAACATATTTCTTTGGTTGAATTTTCATATAATAATAGTTTTCATTCTAGTATACAGATGGCTACATTTGAGGCATTATATGGAAAGTGTTGTTGAACTCCAGCATTTTTGGATGAAGTAGGTGAAAGAAATCTGATGGGACCAGAATTGGTAGAATATATGGTAGAAAAAAGTTTAGTTGATTCATAAGAAAATGAGAACAGCTCAGAGTAGGTAGAAAAATCTATACAGATAACTGGAGGAAGGATCTATCTTTCGAGGTAGGTGATCGCTTCTTTCTCAAAGTTTCTCTATGGAAAAGTGTGATGTGTTTTGGTAAGAATGGAAAGTTGAGTCTGAGGTTCATTGGACCTTATAAAATCATGGAGAAAGTTGGAGCAATTGCGTACAGAGTGGATTTACCTCTAAGTTTATCTGAGGTACATAATGTTTTTCATGTTTCAATGTTGAGAAAGTATATGCCAGATCCATCTCATGTTTTAAGCCCAAAGGTAGTTCAGTTGGAAGAGAATCTCTCCTATGAGGAACGAACAGTCCAGATTCTAGACCATAGAGAGAAAGTGCTCTAGAATAAGGTAATTTTTCAGGTAAAGTTTTTGTGGAAAAACCATATGGTTAAAGAGGGAACGTGGGAATCTGAAAATGTTATGAGGGATAAATACCCCCACTTATTTGATAAGTGAATAAAAATTGCGAGGACGCAATTCCCAAAAAGGGGGAAGGATGTAACATCCCAAGTAAATAAATAATAATACATTTTAATGTTTATAAATATTTGTGAATTAAATATTAATTTTACTTTAAAGGGGATGCTATGTTCTATAGCGTACCCAATTCGCAGCAGCGGGTTTCTTTGAAATCTTACATTGCACACTAATAATATAATATTATTATTTTAAATGGTAGTTAATGTAGAGACCCGTTTCTTGACGTACATAGACATTACATTACTTTTTCGGAATACTTAGTACATAACAAAAAAATACACACACAAGGATCGTAATATTTTAGTGTCTTTGGAAACTCAGAACGTAATCTTCTAATCGTGGTGAAAGATCTCCAATATCTCCCATAAAGATCTTCCCTTTTTTTTACCTAAAACATTTCTTTATATCCTGGGGAAAAGAAAACATAAAAGGGTGAGCTCAAATACTCAGTAAGGGTAAACAAAAGAAATATAAATCTCATCGTATACACAAGCACATAACTTTTGGAAATATTAACCTACAAAAGAGATCATAATTTCATAACATGGGATAAATCATGGCAGTGAAATGTAATCACAATAATCATAACATAAAACATGAAACTTTGTGGCATACACACATAATCATAGAGAATCATTTCTTGTTAGTCAAGACACATTGCCAAGACTATCTTAGTGGACAAAGTCCCTTTCTGAATCGAGTCACCCTCGTTTCAGTCCTGTTTCACTGAACCGGTATAACCTACCGTTCCAGCCATGTCTATCTCATGAGATATAAAATCTTTACCCAATGCATTGGAGGGAGATATAGGTCCCACCCATCTTATAATGAATCCTTTTTTATGTGTGCCACATAATCATAAATCATACATCATCGCATAACACATGTAACAAAAATGGGATTCTTGAAAAATCATGACATCATAAAACAAATCATGACAACATAATCAAATCAATGTAATAATAAGGATAAAAACATAACCCTTTATTATCTTAGATGGAAAATAATTTTGACAAAACACTTGAACTCCATTTTTGAGGAAAATATCCTTTCTTCTTTAAAAACATTTTTTCCTTTCTTAACATGTCATACAACTTTAAACAAAAATAAGTTGATTAAAAATAAACTTGAAAACTTGTAAAGGAAGCTTCTTGGAAATAATGTTTTAAAAATACATTCATTCCGTATAAGTTAAAAAAAACATTCTTCGTACTTTTGTCGGAAAAGTCAAAAAGTACCTCGTACGAAAAAAAAACGACAAAAGATTCCTTTCATATTCTTTACTAAAAACTCACCGAAGGGTAAAATTGGATTTAAACTATTGTAAGTGGATGGAAATAATATTACATATTGATGAAACATGGATGTGGATGATAAAATACACCCCAGTAAATACTTACGAATAAACAATCTCGGATAAAAATGAGATTGTGATATTTCCCTTACCTTAGGTCCGATTTGCTTCGTATGTGTCCGAACCTCCTGTATAATGATTTAAATAATTTCATTGACTTATTAAAGAATCATATTCATTGTTATGATATCATATATGGTTCACTTATGACTTTATATTACCCGTTCTTTTGTAAATTCCATGTTAAAGAAGCGTTTTGGGTAAAATCGTTTCATTTATCGTAGGTGTTTTGACTTGTTGTTCTTCACATTATTATTACTTATATCATGATTTACTTACTTCCAAAATATAAAATATGATTTATATATCATATATATTCAGTATATATATATATATAATAGATAGATAAATGAAATGAAAAACACTGTTCATGGAGACGGTAGTCCGTACGTACGCATGAATGATGTTTTCCTTTCCTTATTGTCTTGAATGGAAGTAAGTAGATGACATACATATACATATATACATAAATCCAGTAGCTTTATAATTTCATATATTCCATTATTATTTTTTATATATACTTTGTAATCATTCTTAAATGGTTAACATGGAGAATGAATCTCATCGCGTCGTGGAGACGGTAGTCCGTACGTACGCACGAGCGATGATATCGTTCCCATGGTCGTGGAATTGTGTTGAAGTGTATGTATACTATTTCAGTATCAATATAACTTTATAATAATCATTTATAGTTACTCATTACATCATTATACCCATCCAATTAAGGTGGTGACGGAAAATAGATTACACCACGGCGTGGAGACGGTATTCCGTACGTACGCACGCGCTGTGATTTCCTTTCTCCGTAGGATGGATAGAAGGTTAATTAGAGTTGTTTAATATTCAAAATAAAATATCAGTATATAAGAAATACTGATTTTATTACTTTATCATGAAACAACTAAAGAAGAAGAAGTTGAAGAAGAAAGAAATTTAAAAGATCGGTAATGGATATTACTTCTTCTTTGGAACACCTCTTTGAATCCTCCACTTAGGGAACTAAGATTGGTATTTGAAGAAGAGAAGGACCTATAGGATTATTCTAGGGAAGTGGAGAAGAGATTTTTGCAGGGGTTGGATGAGCTTGAAGGCTCAAAGTTGTGTGAGGAAGAGAGGGAGGAGGTGCCCTTTTATAAGGGAGGAGAGGGGCACCTTTGGAATAACTAAAAATATTATTTTATTATAAAGTCAAGTTCGGTTTTAAATAGCTCCAAATTGATTTATTTAGAGGCTAAAGTGGGGATGGGTCTAAATCATCTCATCAAATAGAATTTAGACAAGTTTACGTTCCTATTTTAACCTTATCATTTAGATTTAACTCTAAGTTAAATAATTTAACTTTTACCGTGACTTTTTGTTTTCTTACACTATATGGTTAATACACTTACTATAACATTCCAAACGAACCCCAAGTTGTTTATTATTAATATATATATCCTTATCTAAGTCATTTGGCCGAACCTCAGATTTTTAGGAATAAAATAACAATTAATAATATAATATTTTATTTAAAAACTATTTTGTGTCAATTTTGACACTATTTGATATATGATTTTTGTGAAAGTCATAACAGAATTAAATTTTCTAACAAAGTTTATTAAATCAACACTAATATATCATAGTAACCTATAAAATTAGTGGAATTCATAAAAAGTCTCAAATTACATTTATTTGAGCATTTATAACATCAATTATGTTAACATTTCCTTAAAAGGGTAATTACTGCATCATCGTTGTGTCATAAATAAATTAATTTATTTAATGTCTAAAAATTATAAATAAAATATCATTATGTAGGAATTCCTTTTATCTTTCTAATGAATATTTATAGTCGAATTTATCTTATTTATAACCCCATATTAAAAATGTTTTAATTATTAAACTTTGATTTTAACTATTTTAACTATTCATTAAATAAAATAATATTAAATGTCATAATCTAATCCAAGTGGACCTAAATGGTCATATTATTTTCATAAGGTTGTTTTTGGTCGAATTAAACTTATCCAATAGAATTAGGACATGTGTTAGGGTAATAGTAATATCATATTTACCCTTAGTTACCCTATTTACTATTAACCGTGGTAAAAAAAGGTAAAAAGTTACTATTCACCAAAAATTATTTTCATCTCATTGAACCAGATTTTAGTCCTTGATATTAACCGTGTCTGTCGGATTTTCAAAATTCCATTCACAGAAGCGGTAAAATTAAGTTTTATGCAAAATTTAGTTTTTAACCTACCACTTAGTGGTTTCACTATTCATCAAAAATTGAAAGTTATCCGAAAAGTACCAAAATTTCACCTTAGGCTAAACTCGATACTCCGAATCCAAAAATAAAGTCCATTTTGAGAGCTAAAATTTCTAAAATTTAAAAAGTGGTTATTACTATTCATAACGGCTAGTTTTAATAATATTTTAATAGCATATCTTTGTTTCGTGAAACTCAGTATTGCGTACTACACACGCTATCGAGGAAGGTTGTGATTGCGTGTAATGCAAGGGAAGTCAAGGATGCGTGTTGTGCAAGCTCCTTTTGGTGTAGCGTACAACACAAGACATCAGTGAAATTAAAAAGAATATTTTTCATAAAATCTTGGGCCGTTACATTCTACCCCCCTTAAAATGAATTTCGCCCTCGAAATTCGTCGGGGTTATAAATGGTTTACTATTCTAAAGTTTCTTTAATAGAAACCCACATCGTAAAAAGGAATACCGAAACCAATATTTAAAAACAAAAGTATGAAACTTAACGGTTACCCAAATAAACTAATCACTGGGTTTCCACATAGGTGAAAATATGGATATGGAAGAAAAATCTAACCATCATATTCTGATGGAGAGTGGTAGAGAACATGGCTATGGAAAATCCAACAATCACAAATCCATAAATTTGTGACGATCTAAGGTACCATCCGATTAATCAGATATAAGATCACTAGGACAACATTTTTTTGGTTTTCAAGATCGTTTCCCTAAAGTTGAAGAATTTGAATTAGAATAAATACTTACTTTATTTTGGTACAGTCGCACTATTGTTCGTGCCTTGAACAATTTCCACTTCATCTCTTAAATAAATGAAGTTGAATTTGTTATTCGTGAAGTATTAGCAGATCATGTGATAGAATGACGGGTCATTCCATCTGTCTCAAACAAAAGGTTAGCAAAAATTATATACATAAGTCGATCTATAGTGATATTAATCATATATGGTTCCTAAAATGGACTTATACTTCATATATCATAATGATTAATATAATAAAACTAGTTTCTACTAAACAGGGACTTCCTGTAGGCCAGTGGTAGGTGATAAAGGCCAGTTGGACTTCGGTTGTGGGTTCGATTCCCACAACCTTGTCCGAAGCGATGGGCTGTCCCCCGTCCTGCAGGTTGTCCTTTTTCTAAAACTACATTACTATAACATCCCATCAATAATATCTAAAATCTTCTATACTTAAACAATACTAACTTATGTCCAACATAATCCATTCTAATCTTTAGGCTTATCCATAATACTGTAGTCCACTCTCATAATATAATGAAAATGATTACTATATATTTAATACCATCGTTGATCCCCATATATCATAAGATATGTCTTGTTGGTCACATTCCAAACATTTGAAGGCCTTAATCATGTATTCTCTTGAAAAAATGAATACCTATTAAACCTTAGTGAAAAAATGAATGCTGTCAAAAGTTAACTCTTACCACATACCAAAATCCAAAAATTCTATATACTCAAACCATGATATAACCTTCTCCTTATATCAGTCATTAGCTCATGAATACTATCAAACATTTAATTTTCTCCTTATCCCTTCATTATGCGCATATCATCTTCATTCCAAAAATATCTGAATAACCTTTCATGGATACTGGTAGCATTAATCACACACTTTCAAAACTCAAGGAAATACAACAATGTAACAATCCTTAGATGTCTCTTTATTCCATAGTACCATGAGATTCTTTATACAACATTACACTTGATAAACATGTAATCATTCCACTACCTTCTTAAACCATTGACCGAGATTCAACAATTCTTTCATCTCACATATCATTTGTAGTCTCTTCATCATCATCAACATAAATACTACCCATACGACCATACTGATTCTCTTCATGAGACTTTCCCTTAGGGAATTGGTTTGCATAATGCCCGTACATTCCACATTTAAAACATTTAACCATTGTTGATGTCGTAACAATACCATTATCCTCATCCCTGGTGTTAACTGAACCTTTTCCTTTGCACTTACTGGCTTTGTGTCCTTCTTTTCCACACCCAAAGAATCTTCCAGTTCCTTTGCAACATTCTCCTTGATGCCTCTTCCCACATGATTTACATTGGGGAAATTGAACTTTCTTTCCTCTATGATCATCATGAAACTCCATCATTCTATTATTAGCCGAGTCAGGAAACTTACCAAATTTTACTTTATTGATCATATTATGAGATTGCTGATTCGGCATAATAATGATGTTTGGACTTCCAAATCCCATTTCATTATGAAGAATATCATTCCATTGTCCATCATATCCTCCATTATCGTGAATCATCTTGTTTCCAGCCATTTTCTAAAACCCAAAAAAAAGAATAGTGTGAGAGGCAAAAATCATGCTAGGGAAAACCACATAATAAAGGGGGAGTATCCTCAATATCTAACTTCTTAGGTTAAATTCTAAGATCGTTACCATAGTTATAGGACTGTATCCTATATGTATACTTATCCTTAGGGACATCCCTAGACAAACCTTATAAATATCTCTAGGGATCTCACTAAAGTTCTCGCATCCTAGTTTCCAAAGGTTGACTAAACCTTTCCTCTAATACCAACTGTAGAGACCCGTATCTTGACGTACATAGACATTACATTACTTTTTCAGAATACTTAGTACATAACAAAAAAATACACACACAAGGATCGTAATAGTTTAGTGTCTTTGGAAACTCGGAACGTAATCTTCTAATCGTGGTGAAAGATCTCCAATATCTCCCATAAAGATCTTCCCTTTTTTTTACCTAAAACCTTTCTTTATATCCTGGGGAAAAGAAAACATAAAAGGGTGAGCTCAAATTCTCAGTAAGGGTAAACAAAAGAAATATAAATCTCATCGTATACACAAGCACATAACTTTTGGAAATCTTAACCTGCAAAAGAGATCATAATTTCATAACATGGGATAAATCATGGCATTGAAATGTAATCACAATAATCATAACTTAAAACATGAAACTTTTTGGAATACACACATAATCATAGAGAATCATTTCTTGTTAGTCAAGACTCATTGCCAAGACTATCTTAGTGGACAAAGTCCCTTTCTGAATCGAGTCACCCTCGTTTCAGTCCTGTTTCACTGAACCGGTATAACCTACCGTTCCAGCCATGTCTATCTCATGAGATATAAAATCTTTACCCAATTCATTGGAGGTAGATATAGGTCCCACCCATCTTATAATGAATCCTTTTTTATGTGTGCCACATAATCATAAATCATACATCATCGCATAACACATGTAACAAAAATGGGATTCTTGAAACATCATGACATAATAAAACAAATCATGACAACATAATCAAATCAATGTAATAATAGGGATAAAAATAGAACCCTTTATTATCTTAGATGGAAAATAATTTTGATAAAACACTTGAACCCCATTCTTGAGGAAAATATCCTTTCTTCTTTAAAAACATTTTTTCCTTTCTTAACATGTCATACAACTTTAAACAAAAAGAAGTTGATTAAAAATAAACTTGAAAACTTGTAAAGGAAGCTTCTTGGAAATAATGTTTTAAAAATCCATTCATGCCGTATAAGTTAAAAAAAACATTCTTCGTACTTTTGTCGGAAAAGTCAAAAAGTACCTCGTACGAAAAAAACGACAAAAGATTCCTTTCATATTCTTTACTAAAAACTCACCGAAGGGTAAAATTGGATTTAAACTATCGTAAGTGGATGGAAATAATATTACATATTGATGAAACATGGATGTGGATGATAAAATACACCCCAGTAAATACTTACAAATAAACAATCTCGGATAAAAATGAGATTGTGATATTTCCCTTACCTTAGGTCCGATTTGCTTCGTATGTGTCCGAACCTCCTGTATAATGATTTAAATAATTTCATTGACTTATTAAAGAATCATATTCATTGTTATAATATCATATATGGTTCACTTATGACTTTATATTACCCGTTCTTTTGTAAATTCCATGTTAAAGAAGCGTTTTGGGTAAAATCGTTTCATTTATCGTAGGTGTTTTGACTTGTTGTTCTTCACATTATTATTACTTATATCATGATTTACTTACTTCAAAAATATAAAATATTATTTATATATCATATATATTCAGTATATATATATATATAATAGACAGATAAATGAAATGAAAAACACTGTTCATGGAGACGGTAGTCCGTACGTACGCATGAATGATGTTTTCCTTTCCTTATTGTCTTGAATGGAAGTAAGTAGATGACATACATATACATATATACATAAATCCAGTAGCTTTATAATGTCATATATTTCATTATTATTTCTTATATATACTTTGTAATCATTCTTAAATGGTTAACATGGAGAATGAATCTCATCGCGTCGTGGAGACGGTAGTCCGTACGTACGCACGAGCGATGATATCGTTCCCATGGTCGTGGAATTGTGTTGAAGTGTATGTATACTATTTCAGTATCAATATAACTTTATAATAATCATGTATAGTTACTCATTACATCATTATACCCATCCAATTAAGGTGGTGACAGAAAATAGATTACACCACGGCGTGGAGACGGTATTTCGTACGTACGCACGCGCGGTGATTTCCTTTCTCCGTAGGATGGATAGAAGGTTAATTAGAGTTGTTTAATATTCATAATAAAATATCAGTA
This sequence comes from Viscum album, assembly GCA_963277665.1. Lineage (NCBI taxonomy): Eukaryota > Viridiplantae > Streptophyta > Magnoliopsida > Santalales > Viscaceae > Viscum > Viscum album. The sequence continues at coordinate 1,629,171,286 of OY728152.1, forward strand.
TATAATAAATACTTATGTTATTACTTTATCATGAAACAACTAAAGAAGAAGAAGTTGAAGAAGAAAGAAATTGAAAAGATCGGTAATGGATATTACCTCTTCTTTGGAACACCTCTTTGAATCCTCCACTTAGGGAACTAAGCTTGGTCTTTGAAGAAGAGAAGGACCTCTAGGATTATTCTAGGGAAGTGGAGAAGACATTTTGGCAGGGGTTGGCCGAGCTTGAAGGCTCAATGTTGTGTGAGGAAGAGAGGGAGGAGGTGCCCTTTTATAAGGGAGGAGAGGGGCACCTTTGGAATAACTAAAAATATTATTTTATTATAAAGTCAAGTTCGGTTTTAAATAGCTCCAAATTGATTTATTTATAGGCTAAGGTGGGGATGGGTCTAAATCATCTCATCCAATAGAATTTAGACAAGTTTACGTTCCTATTTTAACCTTATCATTTAGATTTAACTCTAAGTTAAATAATTTAACTTTTACCGTGACTTTTTGTTTTCTTACACTATATGGTTAATACACTTACTATAACATTCCAAACGAACCCCAAGTTGTTTATTATTAATTTATATATCCTTATCTAAGTCATTTTGCCAAACCTTAGATTTTTAGGAATAAAATAACAATTAATAATATAATATTTTATTTAAAAACTATTTTGTGTCAATTTTGACACTATTTGATATATGATTTTTGTGAAAGTCATAACAGAATTAAATGTTCTAAAAAAGTTTATTAAATCAACACTAATATATAATAGTAACCTATAAAATTATTGGAATTCATAAAAAGTCTCAAATTACATTTATTTGATCATTTATAACATCAATTATGTTAACATTTCCTTAAAAGGGTAATTACTGCATCATCGTTGTGTCATAAATAAATTAATTTATTTAATGTCTAAAAATTATAAATAAAATATCATTATGTAGGAAATCCTTTTATCTTTCTAATGAATATTTATAGTAGAATTTATCTTATGTATAACCCCATATTAAAAATGTTTTAATTATTAAACTTTGATTTTAACTATTTTAACTATTCATTAAATAAAATAATATTAAATGTCATAATCTAATCCAAGTGGACCTAAATGGTCATATTATATTCATAAGGTTGTTTTTGGTCGAATTAAACTTATCCAATAGAATTAGGACATGTGTTAGGGTAATAGTAATATCATATTTACCCTTAGTTACCCTATTTACTATTAACCGTGGTAAAAAAAGGTAAAAAGTTACTATTCACCAAAAATTATTTTCATCTCATTGAACCAGATTTTATTCCTTGATATTAACCGTGTCTGTCGGATTTTCAAAATTCCATTCACAGAAGCGGTAAAATTAAGTTTTATGCAAAATTTAGTTTTTAACCTACCACTTAGTGGTTTCACTATTCATCAAAAATTGAAAGTTATCCGAAAAGTACCAAAATTTCACCTTAGGCTAAATTCGATACTCCGAATCCAAAAATGAAGTCCATTTTGAGAGCTAAAATTTCTAAAATTTAAAAAGTGGTTATTACTATTCATAACGGCTAGTTTTAATAATATTTTAATAGCATATCTTTGTTTCGTGAAACTCAGTATTGCGTACTACACACGCTATCGAGGAAGGTTGTGATTGCGTGTAATGCAAGGGAAGTCAAGGATGTGTGTTGTGCAAGCTCCTTTTGGTGTAGCGTACAACACAAGACATCAGTGAAATTAAAAAGAATATTTTTCATAAAATATTGGGTTGTTACAGTTAACGCCTAGACATTGTATCAGCAATAATGAACAGAACTAACTGCAATATGATTATACATGTTTTTAAAATGTTTTTACATCTATCTATTAAAGGTTAGAGGCTTAAAATGTGGATGAATCTAAGCATAAATACTCTAATATTCTTTAAAAGGTCGATTTACCGCCTTTTAATGGTGAACCCTCTTTAAATCTAGTTTTGGTCATTTTTTTATATTCTATTTGAAAAAATAAAATTCTTCTTTAGATTCGGGACATCAAAATTTACTTTGGGTAAATTTTTGGTATTTTTCTGATAAACTTCATTTTTTAATGAATACTGAAAAATACTGTATTTTAATTCAAAAGTTCCTTTTAATCTAATTTATATATATGGTTAGATTATCTTTTTAATTGGTTAGAAAGTCTAATTAGAATATATTTTTACTAGTTAATCCAATTTTGGACATTGGAATTGATTTCACTTTTAAATTAGACATAAACAAGTGTCAATCTTTTGATAGTTATTATTTCTTAAATACAAGCTTTTTATTTTGACAGCAGAAATTAATTTTAAATTAATTTCTACCACTTCTGTGTTTTGAATTTAGAAAAATGGATTCCATATTTGGAATCAGTGGGTCCAAATTGTGTAAATAGGTAACTTTTATTTTTATACATTTTAAAATATTTACTTCAGTAAATATTTTATTTACCATGATTCACTACCACAAAACTAGGCAAGGCCAGCGCCAGCCTTTATCAGCACTAACGAAAAAGCGCTGATAAAGGGGGGTAATTTTATCAGTGCTAAAAAAAATGCTGATAAAAGTACCCCTTTATGAGCCCTTTTTTTAGCACTGTTAAAGGGTACCCCTTTATCAGCGCTTTTTTAGTAGCGCTGATAAAGGGGGGTCTTTATAAGCACTTTTTTTAAAAGCACTGATAAAGGGTATGCTTCCAAAAAAATTCATTAATATATATATATATATATATATATTAATATTTAAATATATAGATATAGTTATATTGATATAAATATAATATATATTTTTTAAATATAATTTTAAATATATTTTAGATAAGTGTAAATATACAGTTACACTTAATACATAGGATATTTAGTGAAAATATCTTATAACAAAATTAAAAAAATATTTTTAATTAATAATTTTCTAATTATTATGAAGTAATAGTCATTTAATAACAATTTGAAGACTAAAAAAATAAAAATAAAATAAAAAAAGATCCAAAATATGTTGAAAATGCAACTCGAACTTCAAACGGCCATAACTTTTGATCCGGGTGTCTGTTTCAGCTCTACCACATATCAAATCGAAGCCTGCTATGAGATCTACGTCTTTGTAATCAAGGGGAACCCGTTCAAGGTACTATTGAGGCCAAAAAAGACCCATAAGGCCTCCAAAACTAAGTTTTTAGTCAGGGTACCCAGATTGTTTAACATTTTGTGGATTTTCAACCTCGTTTAAGGGGGTATTATTGGATTTTTTTATGGGGACTGAATTTATTCCAAGGTATTACATTCATATTGATATTATGACTTTGAAATTTTATCGTTTTTTATAATGCACTGCTATTTATAATCAAATATATAACAATATATAGATATTTTTTCTATATTCACACATAAAAATAAATTTTTTAAATAAATAATTAAACATATTTACATATAACATATATTAGCTTTATCTAAATAATAACTAATATACATTTTATTTAAAATACCAATATATCAATATTTATATACCTATATATTAATCTAACTATATATGTACCTATATAATGTGTGTGTGTCTATTTGTGTGTGTCTATATATTAACAAACTGATATATTATATATATATATATATTCTAACATATGTATATGCATATATTTATATATGTATATATATATGTATAATTATACTTATAGAAACACACACATATATATATATGTGTGTGTGTGTGTGTGTGTTGTATATATGTATTTATTTACACACACACAAAACAAAACATATTTTATAATTGTATTGAAAACTAATATTATAAATATATATTAATATACGAATAAATATATGGATAAAAAACATAACTAAATATATATAAATAAATAGATATAACTTAATATTAATATAATAATAAATATATAAACATATACATATATAAATATAACTAACTATATATGTGTATATATATATTAATACAACTATATAAATTTATATTAATACATGAATAAATATAACTAAATATATATATATATATAGATATATCACTATTTGGAGAACAAATAAAATTAGAGTAGTGGTAAAGACTTAGCGTGCATGGGGGAGGTCTTGAGTTCAAAACCTAGTAGAGGTAGGCAGGGGCGCGTGCATGGGTGAATTTGGGGGGGGGTGATATAGCGCTATTAAAGGTGTCTAAAAGCGCTGATAAAATGTGGGGAATCATGACTAGGGATTGCAGGGGAGTGGATGGGGCAGGGGTATTGATAAATGGGGGGGAAAGTGCTGTTAAAAGCCCCCTCTGATTTACAGATTTTTTTTATTTTTTTTAATTTTTTTAATTTTTTTAAAATTTTTTAACTTTTATCAGCGCTTAAAAAAAGCGCTGATAAAAGGGGTCTTTAATAGCTCTTTTTAGAGCTCTGATAAAGGGGACCCCCTATCTTCGTCAACATTAACAGCGCTGTTAAAGGCCTTTTTTAGAGCTGATAAAAGCCATATTTGTAGTAGTGATTAAAAGGTAAATATAGTAAATAAGGGTAAAATATAATATTATAATAATTGTAAATTACACTAACATGTGTTATAATCCTATTGCCTGATACATAGCCGACCATGGGCATCCTTGGGTCAAATTTGGGACCCCATGAAGCTACATGGGAGTAATAATGACACTTTATATTAATTAATTTAAAGTAAATTCAAAAATGACATAAACAAATATCTTTTAGTAAATCAATTTTTACATAGGGTTATATAAGATATATTTTTGACTATAAATATTCTTTGGAAAGATAAAAATATTTCCTACATCATGGTATTTGTTTATAATTTTTGGACATCAAATAAATTAAATTATTTATGACACAGTAATGATGAAATATTTATCTCATTAATAAATGATTTAAATAAATAAGACTATAAATATTAAAACAATATCCAAAACCTATCCAATTATTATTGGATGATTTTATTTCTACCATGAGTCATATTAAATTTGACTTTAACGATTATTTGACCTTTTGAAACTAAAGATGAGGTTATAATAAAATAATTGTTTCAAACTTTCCTAAAGAGCCCCTCCTCTCCCTTATAAAAATCCCTCACTTCTAACTCATTTATCACACTTCTCAAGCCTTTGTATTATTAAAACTTTGCTCAAATAATCTCCAAATATCACTCTTTTCATCCTAGAATCCTTAACTTAGGCATAAAACACTTCAAGAAACCATGTTGGTTCAAACCAAAGGGAGTTACCCTATTTAAAGGTAACATCTTCTCTTGAGTTCTTTTGATTTATTTTACTTCTCCAACCCCCTAAACTCTTTTTATTCGTTTATTTTATAACAAAAACAGTATCCTAAATATACTATTATTTTTTTTTGAGAATTATTCTAACTAAACTTACACACACTTCCATCTAATGGGTGAAGACCATATTGTTTCTGTGGACGGAAAACTAACTCCTTGCGAAACGATGATTGTTCGATTATCTCCTACCGCCTCTCATGGTGGCCATTATGATGGAACAATATTTATATAAGATATATATTATGTTTATTCTTTCTTTATGCTTCTGTATTTTCCATTTATAGCATACCTTTATAGTTTCCATTATGGGTAAACGTGATAATTTCATTTGAGGAAGTGCGGACTACCGCCCCCTCAAAGTGATATGACTCGTTAATGCCATATGTGGGATGTATAAAGTATGGATTTAATGATATTATATATAATATTATACTGGAACTATAATATAACTATTTATCATTATGTTTTAGTTCCATTAAAATATGAAATATAAATGAAAGTAGTGTTCATGCGTACGTACGGCTTACCGTCTCCATGAACGGTGCATTTCATTTCTTATCTCCAAATGTTATGTACTATTATAAATACATGTATATACTAGATATATTTGGTATATATGATATCTAAATAATGAATATCATTCTAAAGATAATAGACTATTGACCACATGGACAACTTGTAAATATATGGTGTTCATTTTTGACTCAAGTATCAAATATCGAAAAAAAGACCATTATTAACTTAGATGATTACATAATGTTTAATAACATATTAATAAGTGATATAAAAGGAATAATAAACTTTAAAAAGGTTCTTAATAAAGTATAAAATAACTTTAGTTTATTATTCAGGAGATTAAATGAAAAACGGGTCAAGTTGGACATGAGGTAAGGGACTTCGTCTCAATCTCCTTTCATTGAGGAATATTTTATTTTATTCTATACTTTCTTTTATACGGTTTATAAATAACTTTTAATTTTCATTTCATTCAAAAGGAATATTTTTCTATGAAGCATTTTACTAAACTACAAAATAAATAATGTTTCTTTTTAACGTACGCGGTGACAATGACCTTTCTGTTGCCAGGAGTATTATTTGATCTTTGGAATCCTTAAAAAGCTGAAATGTTTTTAAAAGGAAAATAAATACCATATACTCTTTTATGTATTTGGACTTTGAATATGGTTTTGATAATGAATTTTTTATGTCAATATATTTAAATGATATACTGTGATTATAATTTGTAAATGATATCATTCCTTTATGTTTATTTTATGTGTTATGAATATTTTATGGTTCTCGGGAATTTTTTACGTATACAGGTGGTTCCATGATAAACCTAGGGCAGGTGAGCCCGAGATATATCTCCAATGCATTGGGTAACATGACGGAGGTAAACGTGAATGTTTCTCCTAATAGATTTAAGAAATATATTATGATGGGTATTCCAAATGTAACTCCCTACGTAGTTGTGATAGCTACAATGTAAGTATGATATGGATGCCACAAGTTACCTTTATGATTTATGTTTTCTATGTGTTATTCATAAATCTTATGATTTCATGAGGTATGTTAAAGAGCTTATGTTATGTATTTAATGATGAACTAATGTTTTCATTATTTTTTTTATAAGCCTTACTGAGCTTTTTATGCTCATCCCATGTTTTGAAATGTTTTTCACATTACTTTAAGATGAATAGGGTCAAGGATGGGATCAAGGAAAATTCAACCTATCTAAAACATGGAACTAGACATGACTCTTTTTTTCAAGAGTTTTTATTTTGTGAAAAAAATCGAAATTGGGTAGAAGTTTCTACTTTGTAATCTTTTGAGATGTAATAGTTATGTCCTAATTTTCTAAAACTCTAAACCTAAAAATATCCTCAATGTTAATTATTCATTTAATTCAATATTATGTAATGTTTTAAATCTAGGTCCTTATAGTTTCATTCTAACTGCTCAATATATTGGACCTTTTTTAGAGATCTTTACACTCTTCATAAAAGAAGAAAGCAATTTCGTAAAAATTAACTATTAAATAAGTAAATGTTATGATTTTTAAAACTTTATATAAATGAAATATTATGTTTAAACTATTCAAATTCAAGATGATTGTGAAAGAATAGTGCAGTATAGTTTCTTAGGGTTTCTCCAAAAGATGTTATAAAAAATAATACATCATTCTAGAAACCTATTTTACTACTATAAGTTTTTAAATGGAAGTCAAAAATTTCAAACATGCATTATAATGGTCTATTTAATATAAATCCTAAAAAATATATGGAAATAAATATTACTAAACCATTTCTTGTTAAGTTAATTTCTTGAAACATAAAATCTAAAAACTCATTTCATCATATTTTCACACAAACCCTCTTTATAATTAAATTAAAATGATTCCCAGACATGATTTCAAGAGAAATAAAAAAATAATTAGAGGCTTAAAAGTTTATGAACCACAAAATAAACATATTGATAAGTATAGATATATTAGTGAGATTACAAGTTATAGATATTAGTTGTTTTAAATTTATAATATGTAATTATTATAATCAAGATTGAGGGGGTGGGTGATAGGGGACTGTAGGAACTATGGTTGAATCCACTTTCCTTTAAAAGAGGGTAGTCAGAAATTTCATTATAGATTCACTACTCACACACCCAATAAATATACTAGACTTTGAATAAGGTTTAGTTAATTATATCTCACCTTCTCCACCCCCTATCAAACTCTAATTGATATTTTGATAACTGCGATTCAAAAACCATGGTATAAGAAGTTAAAATTATCAAAACAAAAAATGAATAGTGAATATACTAAAAACCTATAAAATAATCATGAAATCCAAAATTTAATCCTTCTAAGAACCGGGGTATAGATTCACATACTAATGAACCCATTTCAAGGTGTGAAAATTTTATATTTATTTTCCTAGTGTATTATGGTTTCTAACTAGGGTTATCTCTCTTAGGAAGCCTTTGGCACCAATTTAATAATTAAATATTCCAATCATTTATTTCATTTTTTGGTGTTTTTATACTTTTGAATACAAAGGTAAAAATAAGGGTTTGAGAATGGAATGAAATCGAACATAAAATTAAACATGAAATTTAAAATTTAGACATAATATATGAGATTAGAAGAAATAATATTATCCCAAAATAATTACCCTAAGTGAACCTTCATTGCATCTTAGCTAGTTTTATACCTACTTAATGATCACACTCCATCATAAATGTGGTTATCCTCTTCTGTCATGGTTTCGAATATACAGTGTACTTAAAAATCTTTAAGTACGTTGTACATTCACCTCCTCCTTGGATAGAAAGCTAGAGGGATCCTCAATCAACAACTCCATCTATCATACCTTTCTATTATGAAATCACATCCATTCATCACTAAACCATCAAGGCTCTATAATATTCCTATATAATTGAGTTAAGGTAGAGATAATAGTATAGAATGAGAAATTAAACCTAATACAACTATAATGAGGACACATGGTTATTTTTCCCCACTATTGATTATCCTAAGAATAACCCAAATAAGATAAGAAACATTTTAATATAAATGTGAAGGGCGTTGAGTTTATCACTATATTTATCCCTAAAAGATCCATAGAGTTAGTTCTTAACCATAGTTAGGATTAGAGATTACAATAAGAAATAAGAATAAAATGATAAATAAGAGATAAAAATATATAACACTTTTATTAAAATCCATAACAAAAATTACAGGAGATAATGATTATAAAAAATTGCAGTAAATACTTAAATTATATTCATATCCCTAGATGAAAGTAAACGGTATAGATCCTTTTACAATATAGTGGAAATATTATTTAAATATAATTCAAAAAGGTTATTCAATATGTGCATCAGATTGTGCCACATGAGATTGGATCAAACATTAGTATATTTCCACATAAGAAGAAATATTTCATATTTTCCCCCACTTTTATGGTTTCTTATGATCATAACTTTGAATTTGTAATCCCTTATTCTCAATTTTATTAATTCATGTGGTCAAAAAAGATATAGAAGGTATTTTAATGGCTAAAATTATCATGATTTGGGCCATGATGTAATATATTTCTTCATGGAATGAATCTCCTTCAATTATTTTAATTTTGAAAAGGATGAGATCTTTACATATATAGTGATTCCCTTTAAGTATTATGATCCAATTATATTAATAAAAGTAAATGAATCCTACATATGAAGCATGTCTGGAATATCTCTAAGTGCATGACCCCTACGTATCATGTGTATAGTCATGGGTTACCTTTACATATTACGAGAAGACTGTTACATACTCAAGGACTTGGATGAAATCCTTCCCAGTGATAAATGCATGAACCTTTATACATTCAAATTGTTACTTTTATGTATGAAACCTAGACCTTAAACATTTCCATACATTACTAAATTTCCTCCACTTCTTCTAAATGAACCTTACATATTACTTAGGAGGCTCGTAACTTTGGTTTAATGGAAAAGGGAATGAACTCAAATGTATTTGTCAGCATTACTTTTATGAATCAAGAAATTACCTTTACATGTCACTGTACTTTTCTAAATTCTCTCTTCATTGTATAGTTGAACATTATATACATATTGAAGACTTTAATGCACCTTAATACTTTTTTAATATTATTTATAGATACTTTTCAAGGACCCTTATGTATGTCCCTACTTCCCTATATGTAAGAGTAGTTCCTTTACCTAAAAAATCAATAAAAATGTATATCAATGTTATTTATTTTCTAAATAATCCCCAAAATGAATAAAAACACTTCAAATAAGAATTAATACATTTTCACAATAAATTCAAAAATATTCCTATAAACTAAATATGTGATAATTACCCTTAAAATATCAAAATAGTTGAAATTAAATCATTAAATTACAAATTAAAATATATTAAAATATAAGATATATTAATTACCCCAAACTCAAACATTAAACTCATGGTAAACCATATTATAATAAGTCCAAAACATACTTCTCAAGATATTAATAGAAGTACTTTTCAATTCTCATAACTTTGGAAATATCATGATTCCTACATGGACCTTATTATAACCAAGGATTATATTATTGGATTTTTTGTCAATTGGGTGTGGTTATTTAGTATAATAAATTCATGAGTTCATAATAAATTTTGGGAGCATCTAGTTGAAATATGATATATGAAAAATGGATAAGGAAATCTCCATTAGAATCATTCTTTCAATGAGTTTTTAAAACAAAAATATTTGTACTTATATATGGATCGCATGACATTTCATAAGATTAATTTTCACTATATAAGTATCATTAGGGCCTTTTTAAGGTTGGATGTAATCTTCATAAAGATATATCTAATATTTTTTAGGATGAATGTGGTTTTTAGAAGGATGTAATCTAGTCTTTATAAGGACCATTTTGTAGAAAAGACATGGAAGTCACCCTATGATCATAAGGATCATTTTATGGAAAATGTGAATCATGTAAGGATGATTCTATTAATTTTTAAGGATATTAATTTGTAAGGATTTAACTTTGTGAGGATGAATTTTGTAAGTATGGTCATCATAAAGATAAATATTCAAAATAAACATCATAAGATAGAATCATTTATGTATGGCCATCATAAAGATAAATATTTGTGAGGATCATCATAAGGATTTCTGTAAGGATGACCATAACAAGGATAAAAATACAGATCTTTTTAAGATTAGTAGGAAACATTTTAATGATTGGTACTTTGTGAAATTTTATGATATGAGTGTGTATGAATGGGACCTCATAAGGATCATATGTGATGGTATTAAAAATATTTCATTGCCACATTTGGAGGAAACAGTTCTTGTAAAAATCATACATGTGGTTTCCATTGAATATTATCAATCATAATTTATGGTTTATATCTCTGTAAAAAATTTATTATTGATTCAATTTTTTATTAATGAATTCAAACTGAAATTTTAGGGGAGTTATTTTGTGATTTTATCAGAAATTTCAATAAAAATATCATGATATTATTTTTGAGATAATTAACTACAATATTTATATAGATTTAAGATATAGAAAATATTCTAAATATTGTATTCATGTATTGTTTATGGAAATGACCATTTAAATAGAGATCAATACTCAAATATCTAATTATTCAGGAAATAAAATTAAAAAATAAAATGGGGTAGTTTGAATCATATTTGAAGTGGGAAAATATTATGGAATTCATGGGAGTTTCAATATCATAAAATGGAATATATTTAAGGAATTTTTCTTAAATGAAAGGATACATGAATGACATTGAAAAATAAAGATATCAAATATGAAAGGATAAGTAAAGTGTTGTGGTATTACTCTAAATATTTATATTAAATAAAAATAAGAAAAATAATAAGAATAAGAATATAATAAATAGAATAATGACAACACCCATGTTGTTTTATTTTTTTATTTAATTCTTGAACAACACTATAAGTAACCTATGAGTTTCATTTTTTATTTACTTGATGAAAGTAGTTCATAGGATTTCAAGAATATAGAGTTCACTTGGTATTGGTAGGTAACCCTTCCCAAATATTTATAATAACTATAGTGAGGATAATTACACCCTGGTATATCGATACTCTATTGATTTATTCTCCTTAGATTATCCCTTGGAGGCGAACTAATTAAAATGATGTATCATTACATTCATTTCCTATATTTGGATATTGTATGTTTGTATGAAAACCCAATATATTTATACTACTATTTATAACATGAGAGAAATATCCAAAAAGTTAAAAATAAAGTCACACCCTAATTCACCCCTCCCCTCTTAGGGCATGTTAATTTGTGGTTGTAATAAGTGGTATCAGAGCCATAGGTTCCACATAACAAATAATTTTTAATAAAGTTAATTTCGTATAAAATGGATTTAATATGAAAGGATTTACATTGTTCGATGGTAGAAAATACAAAATTTAGAAACATTAAATGATATATCATTTAAGATCTCGTGGACTTGATGTTTTCTTGATAAATATTAATAAAGTTCAATTCAGTGATATTTTTGAGTTGTCTATGATTAGAGGATATTGGAAGTTACTCGATGTTGATACCAAAACAGAAAATGATGTATCCAGTGATGTATAAAATCCTATATACATGAAAGTGATTATTTTTCTACCAAAAATGCTATGTGTAATAAGTTGACTAATATTTATGACGGATAAAACAATCTTAAGTAATAAATACAATAATTACTACATAATATGTTTGATGAATTAAAGATATATACTGATGAAAATATCGATGGGTTCTTTCACAAAATTTTTAAGGTGATTGGATCCATCTAAGGGATTGTTGAAGAGATTCAATAATTGAATGTTGTAAATAAGATCTTTAGGAAACCACCATTTCTCTATAACCCAAAGTCACCATCTCTTGAAGAAGGAAATTTGGACAACTTTTCACTAGATGACCTATATAGTAGTTTAGTGACTTATGAAATATGGGTTAATCCTGAGGGAATAAAAAACAATCCATTAAGGATATGGAATTCAAATCCATGGAGAAGAAGGAGATCAATAAAGAAGTTAGCAATAAGTAAGGTATAGATGAAGAGTTTATTTCTTTAGTGGAAAATAAATTCAAGTATAAAGGAAAGTTTGATGTCAAGCTACCCTTAACTTGTTTTAATGTGGGAAAGTAGGGAAAATTGAATCCATATTCCTTAAAAGTTTTGATGGTGGTAAAGATTAAATAGAAACTATATAGAATAAAAGAAGTAAATTTACCCATATAAGTGACTTTAAGCAAGGAAAATTTTTTAGAAAGAAGTTTCAAAGAAATATACTTGTGATAATAGAAGAATAAGTTTATGAATATTACTTTTAATAAAAATAAACTAAGTTTAAATAAAATAAATAGGAAGTTATGATGTTCATGGTGGAAAATAGGGAAATCATAATAAAAGAATGATCAAGTGATTGAGGGTATGTTATACATCAAATTTGAACTAGAAGGTTCTCTTGAAGAGATATATATTCAAATAAATAATCATAGAAAAAAATATTTTTAAAATAATCCTCTAAATACATAGATTATCTTTAAGGTAAAATTTATCTACTATAGGATAAATTGGAATATTGATAATTAGATCTCATAATTGTGGGAGAAGTAATTGACTATATACTAAAAATAAAAAATATATTAAATAAATTGATTATCTTAATAATTTTTTAAAGGAAAAAACGAAAGGGGAGTAACATTTATAATTGGAAGTGATTACCTTGAAAATTAAGTGTAACAACTTTGGTTTTATTAGATTTTTACATTGAATATTAATACGAATATATCTAGATTTATCCTGAGAGTTAGAATGGTGTTTGGGTGTCTTAGGACCCCATAAATAATATATATTAAAATATTAATATACTTTAATTCATGTTCATGAATCATTTTAGTTTTTTTGTTTTCCTATTGTTAGGGTTCTCATATGAAAAATTTGAGACCACGGTTGATTCTAGAATGTAGGGTTTACCCTAGAAATGATGTAAGGTTGGTCAATGTCTAATAAGATGAAATAATATATACTTTTTTCTATCATTTTGTTAAGGATTGTCAATGAATTAATTAATAATGTACTTGGTATGTGTTGATTTTTGCAGAAAATGGGATTCTAAAGTTTAAAAGAAGAAAATGAAGAAAAAGAGAAAAATTGCCTACCACACGTTGTGAAAACTCCTTACATGATGTGTAGTAGATATTCAAAACATGATGCAAGTTGTGAAGTAATTCATGAAGGAATTCACAATAAACTACATGTGGAGAATCCATTACATGTCATGAGTTAAAGATACATGTTGTGAACTCTTCAAACACAATTATTACTCTGAAGATAAAGCTTGAAGGAAGGTACATTTCATGAGTCTAGGATACATGACATGAAAGAAGTAAAATCTTCAAATTTCAGATGAGATACGCACGAGATATGCATAGATTTAAAATCCACATAGGAATACATAGATCTGTATTACATTATGTGAATCTCCATTACTTTTTGTGTAAGATTTCTCATATATATACAACAGTTGGCTATCGGATTTTAGAGAGCTCAATAGTAGACAAATTTTCTTCTATTTTTCCTATCTTGTTTCCCCAACCTTAAACTCAAAATTTCGTAGTCCCTATTTATTATTCTACTTTAATACAAGCATTTTGAGTTGTTTTTAATTGGTGTTCTTTTTTCCTCTTCTCACCATCAACTTCCAACATCGACTTTTGGTGAAATTTTACTTGCATTCATTCCTGATCTTATTTCAAGTAAGTATTTTTCTAAAAAAAATTATTTTAAACAACTTGTTCATAATTGAATGCCCAAACCGAATCCTTTCATGTTTCTTAGGAATTTAGATTCAATTTTTTTGGCATGTTGAGCATGATTTTAGTTCTTCATTTACTTACATTCAATCCTACAATGAGTGGCTAAAACTTCCTAGGGTAGGGATTGAGAGTTGGCATATCTGAATTCAATAAATCTATAATTCTCAACTTGGTAACCTTAAGGATCGGAAATCAGGTTAAGTTTCAGTTGTATATCCAATTAATTTTAATATCCCTAACCATGGGATATTAGAGTGAAGGACCATATCTTGGTTAGAGTAGATTAAGTTATGACTAATAGCCTAAAATACTTTTTTTCCTTAGAATCTAACCTTAATGCATCAAGGTTGTCACTATTTCCATATTAAGGAATAGTTACCTCTTAAGTAGAACTATTTGGTTTGACCATAGTCAACTAGCAACCTCCAATTGCTTCATATCCTAAACCTTAAGATCCTATTAAGTTCTAATTAAGATCATATTTTTTACAGATCCCTCAAATTGATCTCGATCATTCTCTTATCCCTGAAGTAAACCATCAACCCTCTAGAAATAGTTTTCCCAAACTGAACTGATTTAAAAGGACTCCTATACCAAAGGTTTCCAAGCCATATGTTATTAGTTCCAGTCATTTTCCCATGGGATCGACCCCAAAAAATCATTATACTATGTCTTAATAGCAAAGTAAAGTTTTGGAAACAAAAAATTCTACTCTGAAAAGTGACCATGTTAATTGAATAACGTGTGTGGGTGTATTAAATTTTGGTTCCATTGTTAAGGATCTCTTTGTTTGTGCTTTACAAAGGAAACTTTCTAGCAAAGAAATTGGATTACCTTTCCCTCACCCCCCTCTTTATTTATCTTTTTCAAGTGGTCATTGTTGTTGAGAAAAGTATTGTTTTCAACAATACATAATAATGTTATTTAAAGGGGGAGATTATTGAAAATAATACTCTGTCTCTTTGTGATAATTTTGATTCTCACAAATACCATTAATTATTTTCTAATGATTTTATCTAGTATTTTTCAGGAATTTAACATTTTATTTTACTCTTGAAATTACGGTAATTTATTGTTAAAGTGTTCATATATAGCATGTTCTGGAATCACTGTTCATGTGCTACTTAGTCGGAATATGCTTTAGCATGTCCTGGAATCACTGTTCATACCCTACGTAGATAAACGCAGTGTAAGGATGAAAAACATGTATACTTTTTGAGATAATAGAAAAGTATGGTTAATCAACCTTACGTTTGGGTTATCAGCAAAATATGGAAGAAGAACCTTACGTTAAGAAGGAACTTTACGTTTGGGTTATCAGCAAAGTATGGAAGAAGAACCTTACGTTTGGGTTATCATAAAAGTATGGAAGGATAACCGTACGTAAATATTAAATGTTGCATTTGATTCTCAAAAGTATAGTTTATCAACCTTACTTTTGTAAACAACCATACATTCTTGGAAAAGTATGGATCAAGTAAAAGTATCGATCTTTTACCGTACATTTGAAAGTTGAAGAAAAAGTATGGATGATCAACCCTACATTTATGATCAACCTTATGTTTGAATAAAGTAACATGAACCCTACGTTTATATTAAACCTTAAATTGTCAACTCTACGTTTGGAGTCCACGTCATCAACCTTACGTTTGGCATTGGAATATTGGAAAGACGATATTTTTATGCAACTGTCAGCAAGATGATTGTTAGGTGGATTTCAAGCTGGATTTAAAGTCGATTTTAAAATACGACTTTGACCGATTCAAAGCCGTTTTATCAATGGATTAAAGATCGAATTAAAAAAGAGATTTTTATGCCGAGTCTTCAGGGAAGTTATGACTACTCTGTAAATTTAAATTTTTGAATATCGTGAATCAAAAGGCGACTTTTATAGATCTAAATGTGCAGGGAATATGCTCCACTTTATTATATATGTTTTCTCTGAAACACCAGGAATAATCGTGTGATGATCAATTGATTATTCAAAAAAGGTGGAAAACAGAGACTGCAAAAAAGAACTTCATTCTGCTTATTCAAAAGGAGCGTCAAAGCTCTGTTTATTTTAAGAAGAAGAAGGAACTCGATAGAAGATTCACTTGTTCTACATCAAATATATACTGTGGATCTACTATTTCTGAAGTTGTGAATTATATCTCTATATCTAATGCAACTGGATCGACTCATAATTGCTTCGACTTGAAAATCAATATTTCTAGAGACGACGATCCATCTATTGTCAATTGCATGATGTTGCAATTGTGAATAACATCTGGAAAGTATTTTCAAAATATAAAAATCTTTTCTTTCTATTCTTGAGTGACCAGATTCTCATACTAAGCTGTCTAGGTTTGTGTTTGAACCAGAAGGCTTTGTTTTTCCTTAGATTGTAAAGGTTTCAACTGCCTATACTCAGTTGTGAACCGGTCTATTGAAACGAGGACCAGATAGTGAAAATCAGAAAGCTTGTGGAGTTGAGCGTTGGTGGAGTGGACTAGGGGAATTCTGTTCCCCAAACCACTATACATCTATGTGTCCCTACTTTTACTTATTCTACTGCATGATCAAATCTGATAAAGCATATAGGATAGAACTCGTTCAATCGAAGAGTTAATGAAAAATCTGAAAGAAACAATTCATCCCCCTCTTGTGTATAATCTGTATATTCAAGATCTAATAATTGGTATCAGAGGTAGAGCTTCTGATAGAGCCTTAGCAAGCTAGAAGCATTTAAATATTATACAACAGAGCATCATGACGGATACAAGAGAGTGAATGTATATGGTCAAAGCACCGTACTTCAATGCAGAAAATTATAGATGTTGGAAGTCTCGAATGATTATCTATTTGAAAAATATTGGATACAGAGTCTATTCTAAGATTCTAACTTCATATGAAATACCAAAAAAACCTGAAACATGGAGTGCAGCTACTGAAGCATAATATGATATGAATTCAAAGGAAATTAATGCAATTATATGTGGTCTAGGACCTGATGAATTTAACAGAGTATCTCAGTTCCCTACAGCATGTGAGATGTGGCAAACAATAGTTGTGGCATATGAAGGAACAGAAAATGTGAGACAAATGAGATATGCTACTGCCAAATTGAAATTTGATACATTTAGAATGGTTGAAGGTGAAAGTATTACACAAATTAATGGAATATTGACAGATATTTTCAATAACATAACTGCCTTGGGAGATCCCATTAAGCAAGCTGATCAATCTTTAAAAGTATTGAGAGTACTACCTACAAAATGGAATGGAATCTCTGTAGAAATCAGACAGTCGACACCTGTCAAAGATTTAACCATTAGAGAACTGATTGGAACATTAATGGTGTATGAATCTGAGATGGAAGATGAAGATAATGAACATAAAGTGCTTATCAAAAGAGAAGATATTGCCCTGAAAGCATTATCACAGAGCAGAAGCAGAGAGATGAAAAGCAGAGAAGTAAAAGCTAAATCATATAGCTCTGACTCATCAAACTCAGATGAAGAACTGGCTCAGCTAGCCAGAAAATTTAGAAAATTATACAGTAAGAAATGATACTTCAAAAAATTCTTTAAGATAGATGATAAGGAAGTAAGATGCTATGAATGCAAGAAGATGGGGCATATCAGACCAGATTCCCCACAATTAAAATATGCAAAGAAAAATAAATTCTTCAAAAGAAATGACTATGATCAGAAAGATAAGAAAGATATGAAAGCCACATGGAGTGTATCTGAAGACTCCAGTATCTCTCCTGAATCAAGCTCAGAGAAAGAAGAAGTCAATCTAAAAGCAAACATGTGTTTCATGGCAGAAACTGATGAGGTAGCAGGCCACCAGAGTAGAAAAGATATATGGTACATGGAAAGTGGCTGCTCAAGACATATGAGTGTAAACTCATTAAATTTTTCATTAATCACTCAAAATGAAGGAGGACTTGTCACATTTGGTGACAATTCCAAAGGAAAAATCATTCACATTAGAACTATTGGAGATCCAAAAACAGTCTCAATAAACAAAGTACTTTATGTACAAGGATTAAAATATAACCTAATAAGTATCTCTCAACTTTGTGATGATTGATATACTATTTATTTTACTAACAATTGTTATACTATTTATAAAGATAAACTGTTTAAATTTAAGGCACCAAGAACTGATAATGTCTATACCTTGGATTTAAATTCCTTGTGTAAACAACAAGTAAACTTCTTGAATGTTAAAGTAAGTGAATCTTGGATCTGGCATAGGAGACTTGGATATTGCAATGTATATGTTTTACATAAATTATCTAAGAAACATCTATTTTCTAATTTTCCTAGTCTCAAATTTGAAAGTGAAATATTATGTGATGCATTCTAACTTGGCAAGCAATACAAATCATCATTCAAATCTGTTAATAAAGTTCCTACAACTAAACCTCTAGAACTTATCCATATGGATTTGTTTGGAACTTCAAGAGTAGCAAGCTTAGCTGGTAAATTATATGTTTATGTATTATTTTATGACTATTCTAGATTTACTTGGATTTTCTTTTTGAAATTTAAAAATGAAGCTTTTAATTTATTTGAAAGTTTCTTCAAATCTGTTCAAAATGAAAAAGGATTTAATATAATCTCATTGAGAAGTGATCATGGTGAAGAATTTTAGAATCAGGAATTTAATTCCTTTTGCTCAAACATGGGTATTAAACATACCTTCTTTGCACCAAGAACACCTCAAAAAATGGGATTGTAGAAAGAAGAAATAGAACAATTCAATAAATGGATAGACCTATGTTAAATGAATATATCCTGCCTATATATTTTTGAGAAGAAGCTGTAAATAAATCTTGCTATATAATTAATAGAGTTTTAATTAGACCTATTTTAAAAAAGACACCCTATAAACTATGGAATAACAGAAAACCTAAAGTAAATTACTTTAAAGTTTTTGGATGCAAGGTCTACATCTTGAACACCAAAGATAATATTTTTAAGTTCGATCCAAAATCTGATGAAGTTATTTTCTTAGGATATTCTTCTACCTACAAATATTATAGAGTCTATAATAAAAAGTCAATAATTTTTGAAGAATCAGTTCATGTGAAATTTGATGAATCTGATCCCTTTGAGAAAAGGAAAGATCAAATGGATGAACCTAACTCTAATGATAACATGAGACTTGAGAACTTAAAGAATGATTTTGAAAATGATATAAAAGAAATTCAGTCCAGTTCAAAATAACATGATATTGAAGAACCTATAAGTGTATTTCCTATACAGTCTAGAACCCTAAAGAATCACCCTTTAGAAACTCTGATAGGTGACTTAGATACAGGAATTCAAACTAGAAGAAACTTAGGAAACCTAGTGGAATTATCTGCCTTCCTATCCCAACAAGAACCCAAGACTATAGAAGAATCTTTATATGATGAAAGCTGGATAATAGCAATGCAAGATGAATTAAACGAGTTTAAAATAAATGATGTTTGGGAATTCATGGAAAGACCTAAGAATTATCGAGTAATAGAAACCAAATGGGTCTTTAGAAATAAACAAGATGATAAAGGCACAATAACTAGAAATAAAGCAAGATTAGAAGCTAAAGGATATAATCAAGAAGAATAAATATATTATGATGAGACTTTTTCTCCTGTAGCTAGGTTAGAAGCCATTATAATCCTTTTATCCTATGCATATTATATGAATTTTTAATTATTTCATATGGATATTAAATATGCCTTTTTAAATGGTTATTTAATGTAGGAAGTTTATGTTGAGCAACCTCCTGATTTTGAAAACTCTCAAAAACCTGATTCTGTTTTTAAACTTACTAAATCTATTTATGGACTTAAACAAGAACCTAGAGCTTGGTATGAAATATTAATCTCTTTTCTTTTGAAAAATGATTTTACTATTGGAATGGCAGACCCAACACTCTTTAAGAAAACTGTGAAACATAATGTTTTATTGGTTCAAATTTATGTTGATGATGTAATTTTAGGATCAACTAATAAAATTATTTTTCATGAATTTTCAAAATTAATGCAAGAAGAATTTGAAATGAGTATGATGGGAGAATTAAATTTATTTTTAGGACTTCAAATTTATCAAAAAGATTTTGGAAATGTTTTGAATCAAAGCAAATACATTACTGATTTACTTAAGAAATTTGGACTTGAAAACAGCAAGACATATACAACTCCTATGTGTACTAATATAAAACTTGATTTGGATGAAATTGGGAAATCAGTTGACAATAAGTTATATAGAGGTATTATTGGTAGTTTGTTATATCTTACTGCTAGTAGGACAGATATAATGTATTCAGTATGTCTTCGTACTATATTTCAATCAAATCCCAAAGAATATCATTTAACTGTAGTCAAAATAATTTTTAGATATTTAAAAGGAACTATTTTTCAATCTCTACTTTATCCTATAACTTCTGATTTTAATTTGATTTCATATTCAGATGCTAACTTTGGAAGTTGTAGATTACATAGAAAAAGAACATCAGGAACATGTCACTTTTTAGGAAAGTCTTTGGTGTCATGGTCTAGTAAGAAACAACATTCAGTTTCCCTATCAACAGCTGAGGCAGAATATGTTTCTGTTGGCAGTTGTTGTGCACAAGTGTTGTGGATGAAAAAAACTCTTATGGACTTTGGACTAAATGTTAATAATACACCTATTTTATGTGATAATATAAGTGAAATTAATATTTCAAAAAATCCTATTAGTTATTCTAGAAATAAGCACATTGATATAAGGAATCACTTTTTAAGAGATCATGTTATTAAAAAGGATATATTTTTAGAATTTATAAATACAAAAATTCAATTCACAGATATTTTTACTAAACCACTTCCCACTACAAGGTTTGATTTTGTTAAGGGGGCTAGGTTTATTTTATTTTAAATGAAATTTTATTTTACAATGCTTGTTCTTTATTTTAATTCTCCTTAAAATAATTTTTTTAAAATAGAATAAGTTTCTTTTATCCGCGTAATATATTTTATTTATTTTTAAATATATGTAATGATTATTAAAAACACGGGAATCAAGGTTGTCAGAAACCCTTTAGACTTATAAAGCATTTCATTTCTATCGAAACCTTTTTCGAATCCCCAAACCGCACCTCTGCTCATGAACCCTAATCTTCGAACCTCTGAAACCCTAACCTTTAAACCTTCGGAGATTCTCACAGATATGGTAAGAACTAAAAGAGCCAGTGAAGTCGAGCCAATCAATGCCAAGAGACAATTCTCCAAAGGAAGAAAAATATTACAGGGCAAGGTAATCGATCTCGACTGGTTATTTCAGACAAATCTACAGTTGAAACAAGCGCTATCATTTCAGAACCTTGAACAGACATTCAACAGTGAAAATAAGGAATTTTTGTATGAGGTATAACTTAGATACTTCGTCAAATCTGTACAGTTTAGTCTGGGGGATACTGAGGATAGTATCATGGCTAATATAGAGGATAGGAATTTCTCAATCTCGTCAGTAGAAATTGGTCAGATTCTCAACTGCCCTCATGAGGGAGTTTTTCATTTTGATTTGAAGAACATAGGAGATGTTGTGCATAAATCCGAGGATATTATGTCCTTTTTTTTGGAACATCTATTATTAATAAAATGATGGTGAAAGATTTAGAACCGGATCAGAAGATCCTGGTTAAATTTTTTCAGTCTGGAATAGCTCCCAAAATGGTATAAATGGAAAAGATTTTGTACCTTGATATGTACACAATGTATCTTCTGTTAAGCGATATCAAATTAAACTTCCCAAGGTACATGGTAAGGTACCTCAATTACTATTGTCAAAGTGACGCCCGGATGAAATTTTACCCTTTTGGTCGATTTATTTCCAAGCCGTTGCATAAGAAGGACATGGTGAGATTAGTGGACGCCTGAGTACACTGTCATCATAGTAATATGTTTAATGCTGGAACTCTAAGAAATATTTGCTATTTCTGGAGCACCATTAAAGGAAAAAATTATCCATTAGGAGCTGAGGATGACTTAGAGAGTGCTCAGGCTCAACCTGCTAAGTCTAAGGAGGGACAAGCTGAATCAAGAGTCAGCAATGTAGCAAGAAGAATCTGATTTGAAGTGGAAGATGCTGAGGAAGAAAGAAGTCAGGAGGGACTTCAATCTCGAAGAACTAGACCTGTTACTAAGGAAATTACTTCCCCTACATTGGAAACAATAGAAGATTTATTTCCTTACTCTTTTGTAAGAGAAGCTGTTATTGATAAGACCATAGAATATATTGGTGAAAGGATAACACCAGTAGAGGGATCAGGAATTCAAGAAGAAGCTCAAAGAGAGAATCAGGAATAGATTGTAGCTGATGTTGAAGTCACACTTCAACAGGAACAAGATAAAGAAGAAAATCCTGGTGAGGAAGTGTCCAGACCTCAGGAAAATCCTGAAAATATTATTCTTGAAATTCCAGTGGAAGACAAATATGCTGATGTTCGTGATGATCATGCTTCTGAAGCTCACACATAAGTACTTCAAGAATATTTTTCTATGGAGGAGTCTGCGGACTCTAAGGAAAAATATGTGGACCAACCTACTCAGGACAAAGAGAAAGAAAAATCTGATGCTGAATCATTAACTTTGGTACTGTTGCATTATCCAAAGCCTGAGAAAGCGAATCAAGCACAGGGTGCCTCTGATTCAAGAAAGAAAGAAGTTGAAGAACTGTACAAAAAAGGTGTCTCGGTTATAATCTGATAATGTCACTCTGAGAAATTCCTTAGACTTAGAACAATTGAGATTTCAAAAGCTGAAGGAGAGTACAATCTCAAGGAAAGAAGTTGAAATGTTTAAAGAGGATATGCTGAATGCAGTTGAAAAGTTGAAATATGAAATGGTTATGAAGACAGATTTATCAGATCTAAAATTGTTTATGGAGAACCAATTTGCATCAGTTGTAAATAGTGCTGCTAGTGGATCAAGCACTTCACCTTATTTAATCAGAATATTTCAAGCTATATCACAGCCGCGATGAGCAACATGAATGACAGGTTGCAAGATCTTCAATGTAACAGTGCTCTATTATCAGTGTTGCTGAACAATCAGAAATTTTTTAGTGGATCAACTGAAATCTAATGATCCACCAATTAGAAAACTATTAAATCAGCTGTCAGAGAAGCTGTCGGTGTTTATAGAAAAATAAGAAAGTATGCATGAGTTTTTCAGAGTCAATTTAATCGAGGATATTCATATGACTTAGGAGAACAGACAGCTCCTAATCAAACATGGAGATGGGATGATGAAGAGACTCGGGGAATAGTTCATAGAAATCAGGTCTGTAATCTAGAGGAGATAGAACCTATTGCCTACCTTGACCAAACCTTGATTCCTATGTATATCATTGTCATGTAAATACTGCTATTTTTTAATGAAAATTTTCTCTATTGTCTTTTTGTTTCTTTCTATTTATTTTACTATCATTATTTTTGATATGCCAGTACTCCAGATTTAATTATTGATAAACATTTAATAATAGCATTTACCTACAGTTCAGTGCAACATTAAATGTGTTCAAATCCATGGTTTATCATTCTTTTTGATATCACAAAAAGGGGGATTAATTTGGATAAACACAACATTTTATTTTTAAAAACCTTATTTAAATGATTTCCTATATATATAATGTTATGGATTTATATAGAAAACTATTTAAGTTATTAATAGTCATTTATTATGAAGGGAAATTTTCTTTTACTTTTTATTCAGAGGGAGAAATTTGGATAAAACTAGAAACTTTTATTTTTAAAGAAAAATTATTTTATTTTCATGAAGGGGGATAAATTTATATTTATTGAAATGATCTTGTTAAAATTAAATATTGTTTTATCCTCTCAAAATTATAAAACTTTATGTAACTAATTTTGAATGTTAATTTCATTTAATTATTCTTATTATTTTATGGGTTTTGTGATCATCAAAAAGGGGGAGATTGTTGAGCAAAGTATTGTTTTCAACAATACATAATAATGTTATTTAAAGGGGGAGATTATTGAAAATAATACTCTATCTCTTTATGAAAATTTTGATGCTCACAAATACCCTTAATTATTTTCTAATGATTTTATCTAGTATTTTTTAAGAATTTAAAATTTTATTTTACTCTTGAAATTACGGGAATTTATTGTTAAAGTGTTCGTATTTAGTGTGTTTTGGAATCACTGTTCATGCGCTACTTAGTTAGAATCTACTTTAGTGTGTCATGGAATCACTGTTCATAACCTATGTGGATAAACGTAGTGTAAGGATGAAAAGTGTGTATACTTTTTGAGATAAGAGATAAGTATGGTTAATCAACCTTACGTTTGGTTTATCAGAAAAATATGGAAGAAGAACCTTACATTAGGAAGGAACCTTACGTTTGGATTATCAGCAAAGTATGGAAGAAGAACCTTACGTTAGGAAGGAACCTAACGTCTGGATTATCAGAAAAGTATGGAAGGAGAACCATACGTAAATATTAAATGTTACATTTGTTTCTCAAAAGTATGGTTCATCAACCTTACTTTTGTAAACAACTATACATTCTTGGAAAAGTATGGATCAAGTAAAAGTATGGATCTTTTACCGTACGTTTGAAAGTTGAAGAAAAATTATGGATGATCAAACCTATGTTTATGATCAACCTTACGTTTGATGAAAGTAACATGAACCCTATGTTTATGTTCAACCTTACATTGTCAACTCTACATTTTGAGGCCACGTTATCAACCTTACGTTTGGCGTTAGAAAGTTAGAAAGACGGTATTTTTATGCAATGGTCAGCAAGATGATTGTTAGGTGGATTTCAAGCTGGATTGAAAGTCGATTTTAAAATATGACTTTGACCGATTCAAAGACGTTTTATCTATGGATTAAAGATCGAATTAAAATGAGATTTTTATGTCAAGTCTTCCGGGAAGTTACGACTACTCTATAAATTCAAATTTTTGAATATTGCGAATCAAAAGGCAACTTTTATGGATCTAAATGTGCAGGGAATATGCTCCGCTTTATTATATATGTTTTCTTTGAAACACCAGGCACAAGTGTGTGATGATCAATCGATTATTCAAAAAAGGTGGAAAACAGAGAATGCAAAAAGCACTCTGTTCTGCTGATTCAAAAGGAGTGTCAAAGCTCTGTTTATTTTAAGAAGAAGAAGGAACTCGATAGAAGATTCACTTGTTCTGCATCAAATATCTATTGTGGATCTACTATTGCTGAAGTTGTGAATTATATCTCTATATATACTGCAACCGGATCGACTCAGAACTGCTTCGACTTGAAAATCAATATTTCTAGAGAGGACAATCCATCTGCTGTCAATTGCATGTTGTTGCAATTGTGAAGAACATCTGGAAAGTATTTTCAAAATACGAAAATCTTTTCTTTCTTTTCTTGAGTGTCCAGCTTCTCGTACTAAGCTATGTAGGTTCGTGTTTGAACTAGAAGGATTTGTTTTTCCTTGGATTGCAAAGGTGTCAACTACCTATACTCAGTTGTGAACCAGTCTGTTGAAACGAGGACCAGATAGTGAAAATCACCAAGCTCATGGAGTTGATCGTTGGTGGAGTGGACTAGGGTAATTCTATTCCCCGAACCACTATACATCTATGTGTCCCTGCTTTTACTTATTTCGTTGCATGATCAAATCTGATAAATCATAGAGGACAGAACTCGTTCAATCGAAGAGTTAACGAAAAATTTGAAAGACACAATTCACCCCCCTCTTGTGTATAATCTGTATATTCAAGATCCAACAATTGTGTCCCTTCTCTTGCGTCATAGTGCATGTACCAAGGCCCCTCGACTCTTTCAAGGAGTCTTAAAACACAAGAAAAATTATCCTTTAATCCTTATATTTAACATTATCTTGTCACACACCACTATTCAAACATGGTTGAATAGAAAAATTCAGTAGGACCCAACCCACCTAACCCTCCTAACATGCAATAAGTAATTCCTAGAGATCACTCGGTGCAATAAGAGTGAACCATCATGGATTGTGTATTTCCATCAATACATGGTGCTACACGAAACATACTGTGTCCTTTCATTCATGCTCATATCTTTGAAATAAAACATGGACTCATTCACATGATCTAGAACATGGGCCAATTCAGTGGACTTCAAAGTGAAGATCCACATGAGCACATATCCAACTTTCTGGATGTATGTGATAACTTTTTCAAATAGGGAGTATCATAATATGCAATTAGACTTCGTTTCGTTCCATTATATCTACAAGATCGAACCAAGTATTGGCTTATAATTCAATCTCCTAAGACAATAAGGACTTGGGACGATCTATCCATGAAATTTCTAGACAAATGCTTTCCACCAATATGGAATTGGAAGCTGCAGAATGATATTTAGAGCTTCTCTCAGATAGATAGAGATTCTATGTGGGACGCTTGGGATATATTTAAGGAACTAATGAGGAAGTTCCCACACCACAAAATTGACATGTAAATCTAGCTTCAGACATTCTACCTGGGTCTCTAGCCAGTCACATGCACAGTTTTCAATGTTGTAGCTGATGGTGGACTGATA
Source organism: Viscum album (assembly GCA_963277665.1). NCBI lineage: Eukaryota > Viridiplantae > Streptophyta > Magnoliopsida > Santalales > Viscaceae > Viscum > Viscum album. The sequence continues at coordinate 1,629,198,472 of OY728152.1, forward strand.
TTCAAGACACCTGAAGCTGGAAGATCCATTTTAGATAAAGTATCTTAAAATTCCAGCCTATGGAAAAGTGATTTTGGACCACCTCAGTGTGGTATCCACCAAGTGGAATAAAAAATACTAGACTAGCAACGCAATTCAAAGTGCTCACAAAGAACCTAGAATAATTTTAGATACCTGATACACCACCCACTAATACTCTTATAATGGAGATACAACCATGTGAAATGTGTGGTGGTCCACACTTGTACCAAGACTTCAAGGCATGAGTTGAAGAATAACCTAAAGATTGTAATTACATCAATTACAATCAGCAGAACCCACCATTCCAACAGTAGAAATAATTTTATCAGCAGAGTTCGGCTTAGCAGTCAACTCAAAACAACTAGGGTTATTGTCAACAGAGGAGTGGTCAAGTACAATTTCATAATCAAGTACTACTAGGGTATTCACCCATGAACTATATGGAAAAACCTCAACAAAAATCACAATAAAAATTTCATCCTGCTCAACTAATACCTCAGCAGCAAAATACTCCTCTACAAAATAACTTAAAGAACCACCTGGCTACTTTTTTTCAAAAATTATCCTAGAAAATGACTACTTAATAGAAGAAGATTTAAAACTAATGATCTTATTTGCGTAATCTCAAATTTCAAATGGGTCAAATCTCAAAGACTCTAACAGAAAGATTACCATGTACTCTACCTGGTAATATAGAAACATGCCTGAGGGAAGAAGCTAAGGCTATAGTGATGAGAAGTGGAAAAAAATTGGATTTTCAACAACTATGTGGAAGAGATAAAGGACAAATTGAGGAACCTAAGAAGCATTCACCAGTAGAAGATGAAGGAGTTGATAGGACTGCTCATCTGATGCCCCAAGATGCATCACTAGCTAAAAACACCCAAACACCTGAGCAACCAAAAGAGCCATTTTTTGTTTCCCCACCACCATACAAGTCACATCTTACTTTTCTAGAAAGATCCATACAAGGAAAATATGAGGCACAATATAAGAAGTTTTTTGGAAATATTCAAGAAATTACATATCAACATACCCTTTTCCAAAGCTATTGCTCGTATGCCAGTTTATGAAAAATTTCTTAAAGATATACATTCCAATAAAAGAAAAATAGAATATCTTGGTTTCATCTCATTGAATAAAGAATTATCTATTATTGTTCAGCAGAAAATCCCACAAAAAATGAGAGACCTGAGAATTTTTCAATTCCATGTGCTATTAGAGAGTGTAAATTTGGAACATCTCTATACGATCTCAGAGCAAGTATCAACCTCATTCAAATGAGTGTATTTCAGAATTTGGTACTTCAAGAACTCAAAACAAATTAGGTAGCACTATAGTTGGTAGACCGACCATTAAATTTACCTAGAATAAATTTTTGAGGATGTTCTAGTCAAGTTTGGTAACTTCATCCTTCCTACTAACTTCTTAGTTTTCAACATGGAAGAAGAAGGTGACATCTCCATTATTATCATAAGATCATTCTTGGACACAGTAAAGGCTCTAATAGACAAAAACCAAGGGCGTATAATCTTTAAATAAAGAGAATAATAGGTAGTCTTAAACCTCATCAAATATGCTAAAAATCATATGATTCCATTGATTGTAATGTCATCTCTCTTACCTAAGAAAGAAATGAAAACATATCCATAGAAGAAGACAGTGAGGAATCACTCCCTGATGTAGAAGAAGAATATGATTTTGAGGGAGTTAGGTTTAATGAACCATTAACAATGGATACCATTCCACCATTCACACCCCCAATAATTCAACCACCAACACTGGAGTTGAAGCCTCTACCCATTACTATGAAGTATTCATACATAGGAGATTCAACCTATCTACCAGTAATAATCAATGTTGAACTCTCCCTGTCACGAGAGGAAAAATTAGTTGAAGTATTGAGAAGACACAAACATTCAATTTTTTGGGGATTAGCTAACATTAAAGGAATCATTCCTACTATGTGCACCCAAAAAATTCTACTCGAGGAAGATGAAAAACCCAAACATCAACCTCAAAGGAGGCTCACACCACCAATTAAGGAAGCTGTTAAAAAAAAGAAGTATTGAAACTTCTAGATTCTGAAATAATATTTTCAATCTCTAACAGTGAGTGGGTGATCCCATTACAAGTAGTTCCCAAAATTTTGGGCTCACAATAGAGAAAACTGATGAAAATGAATTGATATCAACACGACCATCACTAGATGGAGATTTTGCATGGATTATAGAATATTAAATACAACAACATGGAAATATCATTTTCATTTTCCATTTATGGATCAAATGTTGGAAAGACTTGTAGGACATGAATTATATTATTTCCTAAATAGATATTTAGGATACAGTCAGATTGAAGTCGGCCCAACTGATTACACAAAGACAACATTAACATCTCCATTTGGAACTTTCTCCGATAGGCGCATGTAATTCGGTATTTTTAATACACCAAAAACATTTCAAAGATGCATGATGCATATTTTTCATGATATGGAAGAGTAATTATTAAAAATCTTCATGGATGAATTTTCAGCTTTTGGAAGATCTTTTGAAGTCTTCCTAATAAATCTGGAGTTAGTCTTATGATGTTGTGAAGAAAAATTCCTCATTTTGAATTGGGAAAATTTTCATTTTATGGTTCAAGGAGGCATAGTCCTTTTGAATAAAATCACCAAATATGGCATATAATTTGATCCAACAAAGTTAAAGGTCATCAAAAATTTACCTGAACCTTCAATAGTTAAGGGTATAAGAATCTTTCTAGGAATGTTGGATTCTACAGGAGATTTGTAAAAGACATTGAAAAAGTTTCCCATCTACTGATGCACCTTTTTTCAAAAGAAGTTTCATTTTAATTCTCTAAATAATGTTGGCAAGAATTCAATACATGGAAGAAAATCCTGATAGAATCCCCTGTAATCATTTCACCAAATTAAGACAAGGAATTTGAATTAATGTGTGATGATAGAGACTTTGTTGATGGAATTTTCTTAGGATGATGGATTGGTCACATATTATACCATATCTACTATGTCATCCAAACTCTTAATGAATCTCAAGTCAATTACACAACTATATAGAAATAACTCTTAACAGTTGTGTATACTTTCGAAAAATTTTGTTGCAATTTGGTATTATTCAAGGTGATTGTGCACACCGATCATGCTTCCCTTAGGTATTTAATGAAAAAGAAGGATTCCAAGACAATTCTAATAAGGTTTATCCTCATACTAAATTAATTTGAAATTGTCATCAAATATACCAAAGGAACGTAAAATGTGTTCATCGATTACATGTCCTGACTCCCTCTAGCACTCATCAAGGATGACGTTGATACTGATATCGAAGTTGATTTTCCTGATGAAATTCATTTTAGTATTAAGGTAAAATCGTGGTTTTATAATATTTCTAATTATCTCACCATGGGAGTTTTGCATCAAGACCTCTCCTTCCAAAGAAGAAGAAGATTTTTGTGTGAAACGAAACATTACTATTGGGATGAACCACTATTATTCAAGCATTGCACGAATGGTTTTATGAAATGTTGTATTCTTGAAATTGAAATCCAAAATGTGATAGAAATGTTTCATACATCACTAAATAGATGAAATCATGGACCCAAGTTCACTTTAGTAAAGATTATAAAAAGTGTACTTTTTTGGCCCACTCTTCACCAAGATGCAGGGGAATTTCTTTCAAAGCTGTGATAGGTGCCAGTGAACTGGGACCATTTGTAAAAGAAATGAAATGACTCAAAACCCAATCATTGAAGTATAAATTTTAGACATATGGGGAATAGACTTTGTGGGACCATTTCCCAATTAATAATAAAAATCCTATACACTTTTTTTCATCGACTACATCTCAAAATGGGTAGAAGCTGAGGCCACATCACATAAAATAGAAAAGGTGGTCATGAATTTTCTGAAGAAATAATGTGTTCTCAAAATTTGGATTTCCTAGATTACTCATTAGTGAATTAGGAACATATTTTACCAACCAATATATTAAAGTATTGCTCAAAAAGTATGGAATTCTCTATAACATAGGAACTTCCTACCACCCACAACAAGTGGGAAAGTGGAATTATCAAATTTGGAGATCAAAAAAATCTTAAAGAAAATGGTGAACACAAGTCTAAGTGATTGGATTTTGAAATTGGATTATTCAATATAGGAATATTGTACTATGTACAAAACACCCATTGGTATAACACCATTCAGACTATTTTATGGAAAACTATTTCATCTTCCAATTGAACTAGAGAATCGCTTGTACTGGGAAATTAAGAAGCTAAATTTGGATTATTGAAAATCTAGAGAAGCTCAGATGTTGCAATTGGATGAATTGGAAGAAATTAGGAAATATTATTATAATAATGATAAGATCTAAAAATAAAGAACTAAGAAATATAATGATCAATGCATCACAAGATTCATATTTTCCCTTGGGAACAAGGTCCTACTATTAAATTCTCGATTGAAATTATTCCCTAGAGATCTGAAATCTTGATGGCCATGACCTTTGGAAATCATTCAAGTTTTCTCCTATGGGATCATTGAAATTTAGAGGGAGGGTGGACCACCTTTCAAAGTTAATGTTCAAAGGCTGAAAATATTTCAAGAACCCTTCTATCAAGGGTGTTTCATCAGCCTTAATTTCATCTGAGCCTTAATAGAGTCAAGCTCTCTATGTTAAAGGAAGCGTTGACTAGGAGGAAACCCAGGGTAGGTCATCTTAGACTATATTATATTTGAATAGCCTTGGGAAATCTTATGATAGTCCAGGATATGTAGGTTAGGGTTTGATCAAAATTTGATAAACAAAACCATCATTACATGAAATGAAACATGATTACATTTCATGTAATCCCTCATTCTAGTTTTTTTTAAATAAGTTGTGTACCCTTGGTTCATGACCCAAAATATCCAACCCTCTACCTTCCTCCTCTCTCAATCACACGAATCACCTCCCTCCTAGTTCTCTCTTACCATGAAACTCACCTCCCTCCCCTTATCCCTCCCACAAACCATACTCCCTCCTCCCTTAGTCATGAAACCCACACTCCCCTCCCCCATCTCGCGACTTTCACCACACCACCATTCCCTTTCCCTCTACCAGTCTCACCCCCCTCCACAATCAAAAAACCAAACCTCCCCATAATCATGCCGCACACTTCCCTTCTTCCATTATGGAAAGGACTAAAATGTTATGGGCTACACCTTCAGATCCATCGTTAGAGTACAATGAAAATCCACTATCCAAACACCCACATGGTGTCGCACCTTAATCACCTCTCGCAGCAGCCCGTGATGAACCCACTACTCCATCTGAATACTCGTCTAGCTCTGAGGAATCATCTAGTAATGAAAACCTCCATCTGCACCCCATTCTGTGCTTCTCCAACCCGAAGCATGATGTAAACCTCAACCGGATACAGGAAAATACCGTGAGGACAGAACAAGACTTTGGACATGGCCATTCTTTCACACCTGAACATTATCGATGGTATCCTTGACCTCCTCAATAGACTCCATTTATCCTGCATTATTGAGGTATGAGAGGAGACATATGGAGAGATATTCCTGGAGTTCCTTTATACATTTTAGGTTGTCATAGATAGCATGTGATTTCATCTTGGTGGCCGACCACATCAGATCTCTTTTATTGAGTTCAGAATTATCCTAGGAATCTATATAGAATATTTTGTTATATCTGATATCTTTTCAACACTTTATCTTGAGACACCCTAGTCTGGTTCGAGGTGATTGTGGATAATTATTACATGAGGATCTCAGACAGTGCATGACCCCTAGATCACAAATTCCACTTAGCTGCGTAGTCCAACACTAAATATACTCTATAGAGCCTTGAACCGTGCTTGGTTTTCTCGATCAGAGTCTAATGGGAGTGTGAGCTAGGTATACTTCCTTATTTTAGAATCATCCATGGGTGGGCCAACCATTAACATGGATTCCCAGTTCACCTACTACTATCGAGCTCACGCATAGCGGACCAGAGGTACATTGATGGGAGGATCCTTCAATACCCACCTCTCCCAAAATCTAGGAGTTTACGATGCTACTCTTCTCCTCACATGCCTTGGAACTATGGATTACATTTATTTCTTGATGCTATATAAGATGTATCTCTTGGTGAAATAAGATGATACATAACGCTAGGCACCAGGCGTGCATGAGGCAGCACCAGAATCGAACCCACCACATGATTCTTCCACCATTTCACCTCCAACACCTACCACCCATATCCCTGCCTCTACAACTGCTGCATCTACTACTTCACCACCCACCCATCCCACCATTCCAGATCTCTGGGATATACTACTAAGAACCCTGGAGAACATTCAATGGATCTCTTCCCATGTACACCACCCCTTCACCAAGCTTTCTAATTTCACCACCTCCCCCCCCATCCCACCACCCTCTTCTCTTGTAGTCTATTAGCCATAATCAACACCTATCATCCCCACCTCATATATCACTCATGCCCCACCAATGTCCCATACTAACCTACCCTTAGAATTGTCTAACCCTACTTCCCATCAGAAGTACCTTATTGAGCAGGCCCATAGGGGCAAGGGGCCTACCCCTACCACATATTCTGAGGTTCCCTTTGTCGACCCAACTTCTAGAGTCATGGCCTCACTTTGGATTGGAACCAATCCACCACTTAACCCATCCCATCTATCTAGCTCCACAACTCCGCCCTTCGTAGCTGATCCACCCGCCCCTACTGTCACCACTACCACTGATCCATTCGGATAGATTCCACCTCCATCTAATTTTGAATGGACTATGGAGACCATTTTTTATTCTACTAGATTATCTTATTTGGCTGCTTAGCTTATTTTTGTTTTATAATTTTTTATCAGGGATGGCTGTTTTTCTTTTTCAGTCTATAGATTCTCAAATTTTATACTATTCCACTCATTTATATATATGGGAACTGATTTTTGTGTCACTTTTATTGGGATTAATTTTCATATATTCCAAATTTTTAATAACCATGTCTAGATAACCTATTTCATCTATGGTTATTGATGGAGCGAATACCACCATATGTTCTAGTTCAATGAGTAACTCAGCACGTGGCCGAGATCGAACCTCAACTTTAGGACCTCTCACTAGAAATTCATGCACAAAAGCCACCACCACAGGCTCAGGTTCCCTTCATACCACATAAGGTCCATGATCATTTTTCTTTAGAAGTCATTAATCCTATAAAAATATCCCACAAGCTAGAGGGCACTGCCATGAGTAGTTGTAGACTCCAGAGGAGATACTAAGTTGATGGACCACATATCCTGATACTTCATCCATCAGTCTAGATAATGATGTTTCTATTACATATTTATGGGAGGCAACCCATATTTCATCATTTTTCTCTTTTCTGAGTCTTTATGATGATTTTAGTTCTATATTTTTTCTTTTATTTTTGTCATGAGTACCTTTTTCTAAACTGTATAACTCTGGATGCACTTAAATAAAATTGACCTCCATTACTTTGCACTTGACTATGATTTTTATTTCAAAATTTTTAACCCTGTAGACTAATGTTTTATCTAATGTAGGATTTTTATCTCTTACACATTTTTTCAGGAATCCAAAAGTTTCAATAAAGAGATCCAAGTTCCCAATGGCATGCCACTTCTTATAGGGATCTCTTGATTCACTTAGTTTTAACTTGTTCAATTTCCGTTTCATTTTTCTACTACTTATCTATCATACCCCCTCCCGCAAAACATCCATGGATAGTGCGGACACTATCTCCTTTTAATTGTGGGGGAGTTTTTTGTAACTTTTACTTTCAATACACTTGAATTCTTTCCTATTATTAGTTGTCTAGGAGACATTTTTCATATTGGAAGCATGCTTTAAACTTGAAAATCATTTTCCCATTTAAATAAAAGAAAAATATAAGTTAGAAATTGTTGTAAGACCATGTTTTATCTCTATTTATATTTTTAGAATCATTGATGAGTTTAGTGATTTAGTTCAAATTAAACAATTTTGAAATTGTGGTTAATTAACTTATTACTTAGGTTTATACCCTTAGTGATTTCAATTTTTTATTCTCATTCTTTAGAGGATTCTAAACTTATAATTTCATATTATTTATGATAATATTTCTTGAGTGATACCTAGGACATGTAAACCTATCATAACTTTATTGAGATCTTATTGAGGCTATTATTGAACAAATACAATTTTAAAATGATTAAGGCAATATTTCTTACGATACTTTTTCCGAAACCCACCTTACATATTTCCCTCATTGAGCCTATAGTTTCCATGAAAGACCTTTTAGTATTTAGTTATTCCAAGAATATTATCATTTCCTATCCTTATCTTTATGTAATGAAAGAATTTAATTTGAAAAAGTGTGGGGGAGGCTTTCAGAAAGCATAGGATGATTTTACTACAGAGATATATTTTGTTTCTCATTAGACCATTTGGTTTCAGACCATTTTTACTTTGTATCATTTTAGACCTATCATGTTTCTTATAAAAATATAAAAGAAAAATAAAAAATTGACATGGGTTGTGTATTAGGAAGGTCAAAAATCACCATTTCTAGACCTATGAATCCCATGAAGGATCATATGTGGTTAGGGGATAGATGTGAGATCTAGCCTAGACATGAATTCTAAAAACATAAAATGAAAAAGAAAAAGGAAGTAACATGATACCCTTATTTCAATTACTTGACATATACATGGACCCAACTTAATATGTTGGGAGCGTGAACTTTTTTAGCTATGGAGGAATCATTTTATTACACTTTTCGTAACATTCATGAATTACACTTCAGATCCTACACTCCATTTTGAACTTTTTTACTATTTACCTATCTTCCCATGGCCTCAGAGTCACTAGAACCTAATTGTTGAATACCTCATGATTTATTTTTTATTTGTCTTTATAAAGTGGAGATGATATAACCAATACAAGCTTGTGGTTAGGAGCATGTACTCAAGGTATGATCATAACTCCAGTTTCATTTTACATTGAGTGATGAGAGAAAAAATCATTGTGAGGTAATTTGAAAATGGGTATAGAATTAAACGAATAGGTAAGAAATTGTAATTAAAAGATTAAAATTTTGTCTAAAGAACTAAACTATGAGGCATGACTATTTTTCTAAATAGGGATGATTCTAGATACTAACCTTTTCTACTTACACTCGTTTTTATTTTCTTGGATATAATGAGTATTTCCTATTTTAAAATTTTCTAAACTTTTTGAAACCCTTGTTGAAAAAGTTTTTCTTGAGGATAATAAATTGTTCAAGTGTGGGGGAATTTGATAAGCTAAAATATTATATACTTTTTTTTTCATTTTGTTAAGTATTTTCAATGATTTAAACAATAATACACTTGGTATTTGTTGACTTTTTCATAAAATAGGATTCTAAAGTTTAAAAGGGGGAAATGAAGAAAAAGAGAAAAATTTCCTATTACATGTCGTGAAATCTCCTTACACTGTGTGTAGTAGATATTCACAGCATGTTGCAAGTCCAAAAGAAAGTCATAATTGAAGTCATGAGAAACTACATATGGAGAATCCATTACATTTTTTGAGTTAAAGATACACATTGTGAAAACTTTGAATGTAATTCCCACTCCGAAGATAAAGCTTGAAGGAAGGTACTTGTTTTGAGTCTCAAATACACAGTGTGAAAGGAGTCAAATTTTCATATATTGGATGAGATACACATGATATATGCATAGATTACAAATATAAAGATGAATACAAGGATTTTAATTGCACAACATGAATCTCCATTACACATTGTGTAAGATTTTTTCTATATATACAGTATTAGGGCATCAGATTTTAGAGAGCTCCATAGCAGAAAAATTTTCTTCTATTTTTCATCTCTTGTTTCCCCAGCACCAAACTCAAAATTTCTTAGTCTCTCTTTATTATTTTTTTTAAGATGAGAATCATGAGTTGTTTATAACTGGAGTTCTTCATTCCACTTCACATCATCGACTTCCAACACCGACTTTTGGTGAAATTTTGCTTGAATTCATTCCCACTCTTATTTCAAGTAACAAGTTTGCTGAATTGTGTTTTATTTTACACTAATTGTTCATAATTGAATTCCCAAACTAAATACTTGGATTTTTTTCAATAATTTAAATTCAATTATTTCTCTCATGTTGAGCACAATTTCAATTCTTCATTTACTTTTGTTCAATCCTATAATGAGTGGCTAAAACCAGCTAGGGTAGGCATTGAGAGTAAGTGTATCTAAATTCAATAAATATTTAATTCTAAACTTGGTAACCGATAGAGAAAATATTTTCAATTAATTTATATTGAATATCATTGTTTTAAACCCACAGAATTGTTTCCTCTAAGATGAATTGTTTCATTTTTATGATAATGGTGTTATTTTGAGCTGAATAGTAAAAATTGGCCGTTTTGGATTTTTAACAGTTTTAAATTATTTCGGTAGTTTGGACATAACATTATCTACATTGATCCAAATTGAAAAATTATTTCTTTTACAGATTTTAAACATCTAGGGATTCATTTACTATTTTTGGACTAAAAGCTGAATCGGCCATATGGAAGCTCAAAAGAAGCTCACAAGTGGGCAAAAGAAACCTATTTGCAGTTCTTCCTAGTTTTGGTGTGGGATCCATAAATCATCCATGGTGGGCCCACATGTTGTGAAATTTGGTGGGTGGACGAGAAAGGAGTTTTGGAGCATCTTTTATGAAGGAATAACCGAGTTAATTGGTCGTTTATTAGGTAATTAAATCACCCTAATCTGGAGGATGTCGTTTTGGAGAGTCTGACTGGACAGAATAAATGCTCATAGTAAAACGATCCTGACTCTCGTAATACATGTCCAAATCCACTGAGATTTTGAGGGGACATGGAACAAGGAATTATGAACAACATTAAAGAAGGTCTCAACGCGTGAAGATGTCATTTAATGGGGCTACAACGCATCAACATTCGGGGGAAACATTCTGTCTATAAAAGGAGGAGAGCTCCACCCTCTCAAATCATCCATTCTCCATCCCATTCCTTCTGGGACACCAAGAAGGAGAACTTTTCAGCTTTCTCTTTTATTTATTTACTTTTTCATAGTTTTTTAATTCCTTCTTCTTCCCCATTCAACTCTATTACCATTACCATGGTGAGGTAAACATTTGGAGTGATTGGAGAAGGGTTGGTTTTCTACATTGTAATGCTTGAGTTCTTGGACGCAATTGAATAAATTTCTTTCTTCTTAAAAGTTGTTTTCAATTTCTTATAGAGGATTTTATTATCAAGTTCGATCGTTCTTGAATATTAATTCTGTTATTTATTTTTTCCTTGGTAAAATAATCAATATCTCCCTCCACTAATTTCTGGTTTATATACGATGGAATAAACCAGGAATTAGTGGTGAAGTACTCAAAGATCGTCAGTACGTGTAAAAGGTGCAGTGATTGTTCTTGATTGTTTGGGATAAACAAAACCTGATCGGGTATTTCCCATTTAAATTAAGGATATTCAATACAACTATTTTACACATGGAAGGAGAGTTGACCAAACCAAGATCTTGGTAAGGTTTTCTCTCACAATAATAATTTCACCAAGGAAGTGAGAGGAAACGATTGTGGAAACTCACTTTAATCAACTAAGAAGAAGTGGTTTGAATTAAATTGAACAAGGATAGCATTATAATTAGGAAACCGACCCCGACCTAATCACCCTTTTAATTTCATAGTTTTTCAATCATTTGAATTTCAAATTTCCTTTCACAACATTTTTACCCCCATTTTAAAGTGACAACCCATTTTGTGTGCACTCCTTTTGGGAGACATCATAAGTCAACCACATTACTACATTTTAACTTAGAAAATAATTGTTTTTCGATGACCTACGACAGGCATGCTTCAAACTTGGCACCGTTGTCGGGGAGGCAGTGCAATAAAAAAAATAATTCAAAATTGAATGACCCGCACCTCAAAAGAACCATTAATTGAATTTAATCCAGAAATTGAAAGAACATTAACCCAACTAAGAAAAAGAAATCTGCCAAAAATCATTGAAGAAATAGATCTCTCAGATTCAAGTAAAACTCTTAGTGTTCACTCTAAACCTGAAATCATGGCTAGAAATCCCAACCAAACCCTGCGTGATCTATGTGCACCACAATTTTCCATTCAAAATAACCAACTAATTGCACCCACTGAACCAAATGATTTTGAATTACGTGTCAATATGATTTATGTGCTTCCAAAGTTTCATGGTCTTGTAGGAGAAGATCCAAATCAGCACATGCAAGAATTCAGATACACTTGCTCAAGCTTCAGGCCAAGAGGAGCACCTGAAGACCAATTTCAGTGGAGGGAATTCCCCTTCTCACTTGAAGAAACAGCTAAATAATGTTTTTACAACCTGAAACCAGGGGAGATCAGTGATTGGGAAGACCTAAAAATAAGTTTCATGCAAATATTCTTTCCCACATCGAGGAGCACTACCATCAAGAAGGAGATTTACATCATACGAAAATCAAATGGAGAAACACTCTAAGAGTACTGGGAGCGCTTCAAGAAGCTATGTTCCAGCTTCCCACATCAAGAAATGGAGGAACACCAATTCCTTGTGTTCCTCTACCAAGGACTTATGGATAATGATCGAAATCTTCTAGATGCCTCATCAGGGGGTCCCTGATTGACAAGTCTCCTGCAGATATCAGAATACTAATTGATAAGATTGCTCAAAACTCACAATAATTTGGACTAAGAGGAACGGGAACCAGGGGGATACATGAGGTAAAAACATCTGATTCATCTAAATTGATTGAAACCGAAGTTGATGACCTTGCAAGATTAGTCCATCAAATGGCTGTCAGACAAGAAAATAGACAACAAGCTTTAGCTCAGGTATGTGGTTTATGTTATTCTTCCACTCATTATACTGACCAGTGCCCTGAGATACAGGGGACAGAATACTGTGTTGCGGCCTTTCAACCAAGACAATTCCAACAAAATCAACTGCAAGCCCAACAAGGATATGGGAACCAACAAAACCAGATGAGACCATTTAACCAGCACCCTAGTCAACCTCCTTACCACCAGCAACAATACCAGAACCCCCCTCCATTCCAACAATCTTATAAACAGCCCTTCCAACAACAACAGTATTTTCAGCCACCACCATTCCAAAGAAAGACATATGAACAACCATCCACCAACACACAACCTTCTTTGGAACAGCTACAATCCAAGTATGAGGGCCTAGAAGATAAGGTTGAAAAGCTAGTAGATACAGTGGGAAGTCTTGTTGAAATAATGTCCAAGAATCCAGGGAAGCTTCCATCCCAAACAGTGCCAAATCCTAAAGAGAATGTTATTGCAATCATAACAAGAAGTGGAAAAGAAATCCCACCTCCATCCAAACTTGAACCTGAAATAATACCACCTATTCTGAGGGAGAATGATTCAGAAAGTCTTGTGAAAATACACCAAGAAGATGAAAATCAAGAGGAGGAGGAGAAGGATAGGCCACAGAATAAGAAACAAGAAACACCAATGCAAAGAAAACAAAGGGAGAAGAAAGAATTACCCCCACCATTTCCAACAAGGATGATCGGATCAAAGAAATTGCATGAAGAAGCACTTCAAAAAGAAATTCTGGACACCTTCCAGAAAGTGGAAATCAATATCCCCCTACTTGAAGGTGTTAAAAAAATTCCAAGGTATGCAAAATTTTTGAAAGATATTTGCACCAAAAAGAGAAGTCATCATGGGAATGAAAGAATCAACTTGGGAAGAAGTGTCTCAGCCCTTATCATGCCGCAGATTCCAACCAAATGTCAAGATCCAGGGACGTTTTCCATTCTATGTACCATTGGTTCATTAAATTTCACTAATGCTTTGTGTGATTTAGGTGCTTCAATTAATGTATTGCCTCACTCGGTATACACTTCTTTGTAGATGGGAGAATTGAAGCCCACAAGAGTGGTGGTCCAGCTTGCAAACAGATCCACAGTTTTTCCTGCAGGATTTTTGGAGGATGTCCTTGTGAAAGTCAAAGATCTCTTATTCCCAGCTGACTTCTACATGCTCAATATGGAAGAAGATAGGAGCCCGTCACATTCACCCATCATTTTGGGGAGACCTTTCTTGAAGACATCCAAAACCATCATCAATGTCCACGAGGGGACACTCACCATGGAGTTTGGAGAGAGCACGGTCCACTTCAATATTTTTGAATCCATGAGGCATCCATCAGATGATCACTCCCTCTTTTCTCTTTCCCATGAAGTTGGTGTAGAACCAATTGAAGAATCAGGTATGATCTATGAATTCTTAGACTTAGGAGAGACTTCTTCCCTTGGAAATATCATTGAACATATGGATGCTGAAGATGTTGGAGATTCTGACTTCATGTGGGAGGAAGAGGTAAAATCTGATTTCTTTGATGATTTGTTAAATAATGAGGAAGATGATATGGTTTCTTGTGTGCAGGAGGTCCAAAATTTGGAAGTGGAAAACGTCAACTTAGTCTCATCCCTTGAGAATCCCCCTAATCTGGAACTCAAACCACTCCCCACAGATTTGAAATATGTATACCTTAGGGAGGGAGAGAAACTACCAGTGATAATTTCTAATAATCTTTCTAAAACCCAAGAAAAATCATTGATTGAGATTTTGAGAGAGAATGTCCAGGAAATAGGATGGAGCTTAGGTGATATCCCAGGAATTAACCCAAAAATATGCTCACATAGAATTTTTGTTGAGGGAGATTCCAAACCTGTTAAACAGCCCCAAAGGAGACTGGATCCCACCTTGATGGAGGTTGTGAAGAAGGAGATCAAGAATCTATTGGAAGTTGGGATCATCTATCCCATTTCAGATTCGCAGTGGGTCAGCCCTATTCATGTCATTCCAAAAAAAATTGGCCTGACCACTGTGAGGAATGAAAAGAATGAGTTAATCCCTATGAGAATTCAAAACAGCTGGAGAGTGTGTATTGATTTTAGTAAATTGAACCAGGTCACTCGAAAAGATCATTTCCCCATCCCCTTAATTGACCTTATGTTAGAAAGATTGGTAGGGAGAACTCATTATTTCTTTTTGGATGGATTTTCAGGTTACTTCCAGGTACCCATTTCTCCCGAGGATAAAGAGAAGATGACATTTACATGCCCTTTTGGTACTTTTGCATATAAAAGAATGCCATTTAGATTATGTAATGCTCCAGGTACATTTCATAGGTTCATGGTGAGTATATTTTCTGATCACATTGAAAATTGCTTGGAAGTTTTCTTAGATGATTTCACAGTTTTTGGAGATTCTTTTGATCATTGTTTGAAAAATTTGGAAAAAGTTTTGAAAACCTGCATTGAAAAAAATCTTGTTTTAAATTTTGAAAAGTGTCATTTCATGGTTCAAAGAGGAATTGTGCTTGGTCATGTCATTTCCCAAAATGTAATTGAAGTGGATAAATCAAAAATTGAAGAGATAAATTCATTACCTTACCCTACTTGTGTGAAACATGTTAGATCATTTTTAGGACATGCAGGATTCTACAGGAGGTTTATCAAATATTTCAGTAAGATTTCTCTCCCTCTCTCTAGATTACTTTTGAAAGATTCTGATTTTGATTTCAATGGTTCATGTAGGGAATCTTTTGATGAGTTGAAGAAGAGATTGATTTCACCACCCATGATGCAGCCTCCAAATTGGGAAGAACCATTTGAAGTACTTTGTGATGCCTCTAACCAAGCAGTTGGAGAAGTCCTTTCTTAGTGAATTGAGGGCAGACCACAAGTCATTTCATATGCCTCGAGAACTTTAGATGCGGCCCAATTCAATTATACAACCATGGAAAAATAGTTCTTTGCAGTTGTTTTTTCTTTAGAAAGATTTAGATCATATCTTCTTGGAACTAAAATCACTGTGTTTTCTGATCATGCAGCTTTGAGGTACTTGATGAAGAAAGATGATGCTAAACCAAGGTTAGTGAGATGGATGATACTGCTACAGGAATTCAATATAGAAATCAAGGATAAGAAGGGATCTGAGAACCAAGTGGCTGATCACTTAAGTAGACTGCCAAACACTCCTGAAATTGAAGTTCCAGAAAGAGACAAATTGAATGATCAAATTCCAGGAGAGCAGTTGTACTTGATTGAATGAGAAGTGCCTTGGTATGCTAACATATTCAATTTTCTGGTAACATCTCAGGTCCTATCTCATTTCAATTCTCACCAAATTCAAAAACTAAAAGCTGAATCTAGATATTACATTTGGGATGATCCATTCCTTTGGAAGATTTGCAATGATCAAGTTATAAGAAGATGATTACTTGAAAGTGAAGTTAAATATGTCTTTGATTTTTTTCACACTTTAGCTTGTGGAGGCCACTTTGGACCTCAGAGGCCAGTAAGGAAGGTTTTAGAATCTGGAATTTATTGGCCCACCATTTTTAAAGATGCTCATGAATTTTGCAAAATATGTGAAAAATGTCAGTTTTCAGGAAATATTTCAAAGAGACAAGAAATGCCCCAAATGCCATTGAATTTTTGTGACATTTTTGAAGATTGGGGGATAGATTTTATGGGACCTTTCCCGATGTCATTTGGAAATTATTATATCTTGCTTGCAGTTGATTATGTTTCCAAATGGGTGGAAGCAAAAGCAACCAGAACTGATGATTCTAAATTTGTTTGTGATTTTGTCAGGTCTAACATATTTTGTAGGTTTGGAGTGCCTAGAGAAATCATAAGTGATCAAGGGACTCACTTCTGCAATTTGATAATGAAGACATTGTTGAAGAAGTATGGGGTGCATCATAAAACATCAACTCCCAATCATCCACAGACTAACGGGCAAGCTAAAGTTTCAAACAGGAAAATCAAGGGAATTTTGGAAAAGACCATTAATCCAAACAGGAAGGATTGGAGCCAAAGGTTGGATGATACCTTATGGGCTTACATGACAGCCTACAAAACCCCGATTGGAATGAGTCCATATAGGCTGATTTATGGGAAAATCTGCCACCTACCTGTGGAATTAGAGCATAAGGCATATTGGGCTGTGAGGAAAATGAATTTGGACCTTGAAAGTGCTGGGAAGGAGAGAAGATTGAAGTTGCAAGAGCTGGATGAAATAAGAAGGGAAGCATTTGAAAATTCAAGGATTTATAAAGAAAGAACAAGAGTGGCCCATGACAAGCTGATCCAACCAAAAGACTTCTCTCCTGGAGACAAAGTGTTATTATTCAACTCAAGAATCAAGCTGATGCCAGGTAAACATCGTTCCAGATGGGAAGGTCCATTTATAGTTACTCATGTATATCCTTTTGGTGTTGTGTAGATTATGAAGGATGGAGATCAGGATCCATTCATTATGAATGGACATAGGTTGAAAAAATTACTTGGGACCCTGCCATCAGATCCAGTGGAGGAGATCACGCTCCTCCAACCTATTTATCAATAAGATCCATCAGGTTGTACCTCTCTTTCACATTTTCTTGCTATTGTGATTCAATCAGAAATATACTTACATGTTAAATCCACTTGAATGCATCGAGGACACTGCATCAGTTAAGTGTGGGGGATGGAACCTTTGTAGTATAGGATTTTTATTTGATGTTTGTTTTCAAAAAAAAATTAAAAAAATTGTGTGTTTTAAAATTTTTGTGTGTTTATTTTTCAATTTTTGGTGTGTTTCTGAAACTTTTGAGCTGAAAAGATTATCAATACCATTTTTGAAACCCATTTTAATGAGTTAACCAATCTATTTCATGAAACTGAGCTTAAATGAATGCTGAAATGAATTTGTTTCAAGTTCAATTTTTTTGGAATTTCATGAAAATTACACTGATTTTTGAATCCCATTCCATATTTCATTGTCTATATCTTTTAAATGACTTTCCTGTGAGGCTTCTGAACCATTTTTGTCATATTCTTTTTATTCACCTCATTTCTTGAGAGAACCAGAACATGCTTGCTTTAACCAGAATTTGATTTATTCCTTTCAAAACGTGAGGGTTGGGGTACGTGTGTTTTAAATGATTGAGGCATTTATTTGGTTTGAATCCCCCTTTTCAAAATAATCCTTTTAATTATGGCCCACCTTTACATTTATCCTTCATTTTAAACCCTAGTATCCATGAATTTCCTGTTAGGTTAGCCACATTACAAGCCAATTTTCCCTATCCTACCTGCTCTTGAAGTAAAATTGCATGATCTAGTTGAACTTAAGTGTGGGAGAAGATTTCTGGTGGTGTACTACCTCATTTGGTTATACTTTGGGTGGAAAATAAATTGTGGAAGAGATGTATGTGATGTTGAAAAATTATTCTGTTGAAAGCTGTGCCTTTTCTGGAGCTTTTATGACAAGAGAAGTTGTGCCTTTCTGGAGCTTCCAATGTAAAAAGAAAGTTGTGCCTATCTGGAGATTTAAAAAAATCATGTTTGAAAAGATTTAAATGTTTGCTGTTGAGCTGATTGAATGATGATGGAGCCTATTTTCAACAAAGGGGAAGTGAAGGAAACCATATTTGAGTGAAAATTAGAATCTTGCAATTTTGCTTCAATAAGAGCCAAGCCTTCCTTTTTTCGGCCTCAGAACTTTTAACATCTAAATCCTACCAACCGGAAGCCACAGAACAACCCTGAAAAGTCTTCATGAGAAACACATGTCCTTTACTCACATCGGGTGGATAAGTAGGAATTTATCAAACCTATGGTGACTCTTGTGTGAGTTTGGATGAGAAAAGTCTTGTTCAGCCTTTACATTTGTGAGATGAGAGAAAATTCATGTGAGGTAGGTGTTTTACATGAATGGGATAAGAAATGAAGTGGAAATATATTAAAATCTAAAATGGAGAACTTTAAATAATTGTTTTTTATGAGGCATGATATCTTTTTTGTTTCTTGGAATTGATTTGATAGATCTCATTGATATGTGTTTTGGATTTGATTTGATTTGATTTTTACTTGTCCAGGAGTCCAAGTGATAAGTGTGGGGGAATTGATAGAGCAAATATTTTCAATTAATTTATATTGAATATCATTGTTTTAAACCCACAAAATTGTTCCTCTAAGATGAATTGTTTCATTTTTATGATAATGGTGTTATTTTGAGCTGAATAGTAAAAATTGGCCATTTTGGATTTTTAACAGTTTTAAATTATTTCGGTAGTTTGTACATAAAATTATCTAAACTTATCTAAATTGAAAAATTCTTTCTTTTTCAGATTCTAAACATCCAGGGATTCATTTACTATTTTTGGACTAAAATCTGAATCGACCATATGGAAGCTCAAAAGAAGCTCACAAGTGGGCAAAAGAAAACTATTTTTAGTTCTTCGTAGTTTTGGTGTGGGATCCATAACTCATCCATGGTGGGCCCACATGTTGTGAAATTCGGTGGGTGTACGAGAAAGGAGTTTTGGAGAATCTTTTATGAAGGAATAACGAGTGAATTGGCCATTTATGGGGTAATTAAATCACCCTAATCCGGAGGATGTCGTTTTGAAGAGTCTGACTGGACAGAATAAATGCTCATAGTAAAACGGTCATAACTCTCAGAATACATGTCCAAATCCACTGAGATTTTGAGGGGACATGGAAAAGGGAATTGTGAAAAACATTAAATAAGGGCTCAACGCTTGAATATTTCATTTAATGGGGATACAACGAGTCAACATTCGGGTAAAACATTCTGGCTATAAAAGGAGGAGAGATCCACCCTCTCAAATCATGCATTCTCCATCCCATTCCTTCTGGGACACCAAGAAGGAGAACTTTTCAGCTTTCTCTTTTATTTATTATCTTTTTCATAGTTTTTTAATGCCTTCTTCTTCCCCATTCAACTCGATTACCCTTACCATGGTGGGGTGAACATTTGGAGTGATTGGAGAAGGGTTGGTTTTCTACATTGTAATGCTTGAGTTCTTGGACGCAATTGAATAAATTTATTTCTTCTTCAAAGTTGTTTTCAATTTATTATAGCAGATTTTATTATCAAGTTTGATCATTCTTGAATATTAATTCCGTTATTTATTTTTTCCTTAGTAAAATAATCAATATCTCCCTCCACTAATTTCTGGTTTATATACGATGGAATAAACCAGGAATTAGTGGTGAAGTACTCGATGATCGTCAATACGTGTAAAAGG
Organism: Viscum album; assembly: GCA_963277665.1. Taxonomy (NCBI): domain Eukaryota; kingdom Viridiplantae; phylum Streptophyta; class Magnoliopsida; order Santalales; family Viscaceae; genus Viscum; species Viscum album. The sequence continues at coordinate 1,629,218,663 of OY728152.1, forward strand.
TGTAGTGAATGTTCTTGATTGTTTGGGATAAACAAAACCCGATCAGTTATTGCCTATTTAAATTAAGGATATTCAATACAACTATTTTACACATGGAAGGAGAGTTGACCAAACCAAGATCTTGTTAAGGTTTTCTCTCACAATAATAATTTCACCAAGGAAGTGAGAGGAAAATATTGTGGAAACTCACTTTAATCAAATAAGAACAAGAGGTTTGAATTAAATTGAACAAGGATATAATTATAATTAGAAAACCGACCCCGACCTAATCACCCTTTTATTTTCATAGTTTTTCAATCATTTGAATTTCAAATTTCCTTTCACAACATTTTTACCCCCATTTTAAAGTGACAACTCGTTTTGTGTGAACTCCTCTTAGGGAGACATCCTAGGTCAACCACATTACTACATTTTAACTTAGGAAATAATTGTTTTTCCATGCCCTATGACAGGCGTGCATCATTAACCTTAAGGATTGGTAATTAGGATAAGTTTCAATTGTCTATCCAATTCATTCGAATATCCCTAACCATGAGATATTAGATTGAATGGTCTTATCTTGGTTGGAGTATATTAGGTTATAAACAATAGCCTAAAATACTTTCTACCTTAGAAGCTAAGCTTAATGAATCTAGGTTGTCACTATTTCCATATCAAGGAATAGTTATCTCTTAGGTAGAACTAGTTGATTTGACCATATTCGGCTAGTGACATCCACTTTCTTCTCAGTCTAAACCTTAGTGACATCCACTTGCTTCTCAGTCTAAACCTTAAGATCCTACTAAGTTATAATTAAGATCATATTTTCTACAGATCCCTGAAATCAATTTCGATCCTTCTCTTATCCCTAATGTAAACAATAAACCCTCTACAAAAAAGTTTCCCAAACCGAGCCAGTATTAAAGGACTCCTACACCAAAGGGTTTCAAGACATAGGTTACCAGTGCCAGCCATTTCCCCATGGTATCAACCCCGAAATATCGCTATACTAAGTCTTAGTAGAAAAGTGAAGTTTGGGAAACAATCAATTCTAATCTGACCACAGCCTACGTGAATTGAATGATGTGTGAGGGCACGTCAGTGTTGGATTCATGATTGAGGCAAACATTGGAGGTGTGTTTAATTAAAATAAATTTATTTATTTATTTATTTTTAAATGACTTAAATTAAAAACTATATAAGTATTTTATTATGAAATTCCATTAGGGTTAGTCATATAACCCTGGTAGATTTTAAAAGGATGTCTACACATTCTTCATCAACAGATCAACATCAAATGATGAACGGTGATTGGATCAAGGTGCATCGAGAGTAAGTGAATGTAGAATGTCTTCTACATTTCTAATGAATGTGTTATTTACCAATTATTGATCCAAATAAAGGTGGGGCTCATAAATTTTATTTTCCTCCCTTTTTATTAATAGATTGATCCTAGATTCTTATCTATTATTCTTGATCTTTGATTTATCTATTCTTCACAATATCCCATCTAGATAAATTAAATTGTTAAATTAATTTTTTTAATTTTAATGCCATTATATCACCCTAGATATCCCATTTTCATTATCAATGGATGATATTTCTTGGACAATGATGGTTTCACCTTTGTTCTTGGGATTTCCCCCCAACTGTTCTTCATGTTCTTCATCATTGGACCACATGTTCATAATAATACATTTTTTAGGTGGTATCGAGCATGATTGAACCCTTGAATTTATAGTGGTTGAGTATACAAAGAATAGATTGGTTATTTGAGAATGGATCAGATGGTTTGTGGGTGAATCTTCATGGATCTAGGATCCAGAGTGCCAATGGTGATAGGAGGCACTAAGGGATGTGCAGAGGATCAATGATGAATGAACAGAATATGATTTCTAGCCAGCATAGGTAAGGAATTGATGGCAAAAGATGACCCCTTAAATTTTGGGTAGTGAAATGGTGGGATTCACGATGACAAGAGTGAATCTAGAAACTATGTGAAGGGATTAGTATTTCTGAATAAAAAAATGCACTACATTCCATATAGTTTAGAATAATATATGTCATGTACTTCCATTTCCATAGTGGCTAAGGGTTTTAACCGAGTTAAGGATCACACTTCATATGGTCGGTCCCACATGTCGTGTGACACCACCTAAGAAGGTAATTCATGTGCTATATGTACATGCCAAGTACCTCATGTAGAAAGACATGCCATGTACTTAGGGAGAACACAAGAATGCCCAGGGGTATAGAGGTATGGCATGAAACCTAGGCATGGCCAGGTATATGACCATGTACACATGCATTGTCAAATATACACGGGCAGTCCCCAATCTATGTCAAAAGGATAACATGGCTAGGTGACAAGGTGGGGTCTCATGTCATGTGGATCCCCATACACATTGTGTATTCCCTCCATAATTTCTTCCTCTTGTATCTTTTTCTTTGGGACTTGGATTTTGGTCTATGAGTAATCTATCCTAATTTTTTTTCCATATAGAACACAATGATGGCATTTTTTGTGGCATTAAATATATTATTTGAGGTTTTCTAATTATCATGATTCTTTTCGAATTGCTTGACAACAGTAGTGATCAGGGTAGGATAATTGAAGTGTTGTCAGGGTTGGAAATCCCTTATCACGTCAAGGTGTGGGTCCCCCATACTCTTTATATAGGTAGAGATGGTACTCCTATACATTACACATGGTTCCTCTATCTACTGAGTGGTACTCTCCCATCTTCGAGCTCTGGTGGTGTGTGGGTCCTCCATGGGAGTTGTGGGTCCATTGACTGTGGAGCGCATTAGCAAGGAGTGAGCCCCTCCACATAGATTTTGGTGAGATTTCAATGGATTTTGGGCATCGAAGATAGATTTTATGGGTATAAGAAAACTCATGGACTTTTAATGGGCTGTGATATGGAGATTCCCTTTCTCTCTCTATTGGGTTTCTTCTTGAGCATATATGTATATTTGGATTTTTTTTTCTCTCATTGAGATGAATATTGATGTATTTCTCTATCTATCCCTTGTGGTTTTTAGGTCATCCTATAGGGTATTTATGTGGTCACTCCTACATAACCTTTTTTCAAATGTGTCATATCTTATATTGGCAAAAAATAGTTCAATGGTGACATCGATAGAGCATAGTGATACTTTGGTGAATTGATCGCGTATAGTGGTTAGACTTGGAGATCAAGATTCAGTCTCTCTTAGTTTTCCTTTATTCCTATTTTTTCAGGTTGTTACTTCATTTCTAGTTGGGAATGTCTTTTTTCCCTTTTATTTGGGTTTATATTATCATACTCTATTGTATTTTCCTAGATTCTATTGCATGCATTTTTACACTCTATATGTTACTATCTTTTATATTCCTCTACACTATTTTATAGAGATAGTTGGGTTCATAAATATAGGTACATTAGTCTAAGTCCTTCCATTTTATATTCTTCCTTCTTAGCACTTTCCTCCATCTCCTAACCTATTGGTGGAAAGCTTGGGGATGTGGCAGCTCATCCTTTCACTAGCCAGGTGGGCCCTGGTGGGTCAAGTTGTTACGAAGTGGTATTAGATCGGTTCATTCCTTAGGATGGTGTTTGGAGTTATCCTCTTATTATGAGTTGGTTGGGACTTAATGAAATAGTTTCAAAGTCTATTGAGTGTGTATTTCAGGCTAGGGAACCTAGTGTTGATGCAGCGGCTAACCTATTCATACACCCAGACTCGGCTGCCTTCTTTTCAATTAAGCATACTAAGACATCAGTTATAGGTATCAATGGAAAATGCATCATATAGGATTGAGTCATTTGATTATCCTTATTGATTCTTATCCTCGTAAATATAAGATCATCTAATCATGGTATGTCTTGATCACTTCTAGGATGTATACGTGAAGACATCCATCCAGGTTACCAATTCTGGATCATGATGAAGATTGGATGAGTAATAAGGCCTCAGTTGTGGGGCTATCTCATTAGGTGTTTCTTCCAAGTGAAAATAGAGTAGAAACCCATATTTTGAGTAGGAGATAGTTCCATAGGTTTAGGATAATTATGTATATAGGATTATCACACTCTGTGAGTTCTATAATTAGAGACCACTAAGGTTACATGGCGAGCTGGATCCCCAGGCAGTAGAGGATTGGCTTCAGTTCGTGTTTCAATTCATTGGGCTAGTTCAAACCCTAACTGATCAGATAGTTTCACTGGAAACCATCCATAGAGTATCAGTGTGTAGGTAGAGTCTAGTCATGCAAGCTCATGATGAGACAAAACTCTCATGGTCTATCTTCTAGTAACTATTTCATGAGGATTATTACCCCTCATGCTTTCACTTAGTTCATATCTAGGATCTTTTTTAGTTGTAGTAGGGTATTATGATAGTTTCTAAGTATTAAATGAGGTTCAATGACCTCACATGATACTCCCTTGATACATAGATATGGTGATATATGGATTCTTCAGGGTGAGGAAGTTCAAGTAGTATCTCTTCAGAGACATTAATTTCAGTTTGGTCTTCTTATTCTAGTCCACATATGGTGGAGTACTGGAGTAGGCTCTAGTTACTGAGAGCTTCCTAATAGAGGGAGGTCATTTCATTGGACTCGATGATGGGAATCATGGGGCTGTGATGTTTGCAGTAGGTGATAGACATCAAACATTGAGTTCATGATAAAGGAGGAATTATCATTCTCTAACTCAGACATGAGTATCTGTGGTTTAGGGATCACATAGATGATCCAGTTAGCTTAGTGATGGGTTATATTATGATTGTGATGTGTGGGGTCACTTATCTCATGATTTTCCAACCCATCATGTTGGTTATGATAATTAAACATTAGATGGACCACTATGGTAGAGGCGGTGTTGTGACCAGATATATTTTAGTAATATTCAGGGCGGCCCCTAGGGAGGAAATGTAGACATAGGAGTAGGTAAGGATATAGAGGGAGGAGCTATTGGTGTTGGCTGACACTATGAACTACAACCACCACCACCACTAGGCATCCCACATCAGGCTCAAAGAGCTGGCAGATGGGGTTTTGGGTAGCTACAGGTATGGAGGGTTATGACCAGGCTGCACATGAGATGATTTGATGTGTGATTTGTGTCTTTTATAATCTTTCCCTAGTACTAGTATACATATTAATGAGTCATTATTTTATCACCTTATCCATTTTTCAAGAGATAGATATTCTAGTTTATAATTTATCCCAACAGCTACAGTTAGAGGTTCCTATAGGGAGTGATTCTTTGATGTTGCATATCTTCCAGCAGTACGAGATAGTGCTCTGTGGAGAGAGTTTCTCATGGGTCTTCTAGGTAATTATGATAAAACCATATGACATTATTTTAAGTATAGATTGGTTTTCCATTCTTAAATCCTAGATTTATTATCATCATGGGATATTTAGATGCCTTCAGACCGATGGAATGAGATTATCCTTTGTGGGTTAGAGAGATCTCATGGTGGATTAAGTGGGTCTTTTAGATAGGAAGCTACAATCCATCAGCCATTAGTTGGCGAGTTTAGAACTTGGTGTAAAAAAACTCTTTAGGAATATTTATTCCTTCATTAGTGGAAGAATTTATGGATGTCCTACTAGAGGATGTTTTTGAGACTACCTCTGAGGTGGTAGATGGACTTTTTCATTTACATGCACCCTAAGACCACACTAATATATTCTATAGCATATAATATGGCTCCTAATGAGCTCTAGGAGATAAGGGTATAGTTGGAGTACCTTCAATATAAGGGTTTCATCAGAACTGGTGTGTCCCCCTTGGAAAATCTATTTTTGTTCTGGAAAAAGGAAGATGAGATTTTGAGGTGTTGTGTTGATTATCATCACCAGAACCATGTAACAATAAAGAAAAAGTACCCATTTCCAAGGATTTGTGACCTCTTTGAATAGTTTTGAGGTGCGTGCTATTTCTCAAAGATCGATCTCAGGTCCATCTACCACTAGTTAAGGGTTCATGAGGTTGATATTTATAAGACATAATTCTGATGTCACTATAAATTCTTTGAGGTTCTAGCGATTCCTTTCATTTTGATGAATTGTATCTTCTATCCATACCTGGACCAATTTGTGGTTGTCTTTATAAATGAAATAATCATTTACTTTGAATCAAAGTAGGAGTATACAGAGCATATGAGTATGGTCTATTAATTACATTGGGAGCATAAAATTTATGGTAATATCTCAAAGTTTTAGTTTTGGATCCACAGAGTACATTTTATGGGGCATATAATTTTTTAGAATGATTTAGTTATGGACCTAGAAAATATTTACACAGTGATTTCTTAGAATCCACCTAAGAGCATGTTGGATGTGTAGAGTTTTCTTGTCTTGGTGGGGTACTATCAGATGATTATGGAATAATTATCTAGGATTTCCTACCTTTTGAGCACCTGAACATGTAAAGGGTTGTCGTTTATCTAGATAGAGTAGTGTCACAGATCCTTTGAGGAGTTGAGGTTGAGGCTGACCAATGCTCATGCTCTACGACTACTGGAGGAGGCCATAGAGTGTGTAGTATTTTAAAATTACTTTGGATCTATGATTGGTTGCATGTTATTGTATATTCATGAAGTAATCACACATGGGTCAAGGAAATTGAGACCCCATGAGTATAACTATGCAACTCATGACCTGGAGTTGGTAGTGGTAGTCTTCACTAGGAAGATGTGGAGGCACTAACTTCTGGGCGATCATTTTTTTAGTTACTCAGAACACCAAAGTCTTAGGTATAACTTCACTTAAAGTGATCTGAACCTAATAAAAAGAATAGTTTGTAGTTAATTCATGACTATGACTTCGAGATAGTCTATACAACTAGGAATGGTAACATGGTGTTAGATTACCTTAGCAGGAATTCTAATTCTTTCTTGGTAGAGGAGGCATATAAGTAGTTGGATTCTTTATAACTAACCCTATTGGAGGATAGGGGTGCAGTTTTTCTTTAGTTAATGTTGGTAGCTCCTCCACTTATTTAGCTTGTAAGAGAGGCTTAGTTGGGAGACATTTATTGTGAGTTTGTAACGACCCAAAGTTTCATTAATCGAAATCCCTCTTGATCTAATTAAATGTATCTTTATGTAAAATGTTTATATAAAATGTCAACTTATTTGGATTTATGTTAAGAATTTTGACCGTTGCTAATATAGTCATTGAACAGTGATCACGTGATTAGTATAAATATAGGGCTTTAACAAGTCCAATTTACTCAGACAAAAGAAGTGATGGCCTCATCCAGTAGAATTGATCCATACAAAGCCCATTTGTCGGATCTCGGAAAATAGGTGGCGTCCTTGGGTTTTTCTCTTAACCAAGCCCAAGCTGAGCTTCATCATGTCAAGATCTAATGGGACCGTCTATGGGAAAAGTGGAAGTTGATAGAGATTACCACTTGAGCGATGTTATCTGAGCCACCCCAAGAGTTTGTCACCATCGCACACCTTACCCTTAGGTCTTATGCAGCTGTTTTAAGGGGTTATGTAAAGAATCTCTAGTACTATGTTCATGTACATTATTTTTGTATATAATAATGAATATACTTTCTTGTCATTATTGACACATTGTAAATAGTTTTTAAAGTACAAATAGTGTTTTTAGATATTATTTAATTAAGAATAATATTTTATTAAATTAAGGGATTTTTGAATTAAATATTATTTTAATAAAATATTATTATTATTATTAAATTAATTTTTATTAAATATAAATGATCTTATAATTTTATTAATGAAATTGTAATTTTTATTAAGGTTTAAAATCCATTTTTGTCAAAACCCATGAATTTTTGATAAATGTCGGTTTTTATTTTAAAAGTGTAAATTAACATATTTAGAAAATTAGTTAGATAAAATAAATGTTATTTATGGAATCAGGATTTCGAAATTATCCAATGGTGAATTTTTCATAATTTTCTGAGACAGTCAAAGTTTTGGGTAAAAAATTAAATACCGTTTAAATATATAATGTGTTTTATGACATCATAATGACCCAATAGTGATGTAATAAAATACTATAAGCTTTATGTTAGTCTAATATATGTTTTAGCATTAAAAGAATGTGATTTTGGGTTTTTTTGACTTATTTTACAAAGCATTAATGGACCCCTCAAGACTTATTAAACATCTTGTCTTTTTTAATTATTTTCCATGGGAGTGTGACTCACCTCCACATAAGCAACCCCATTATTTTAAGAAGTTCGGACTTTGGCCTTACAAAATATTTTTTTCCTCTCCCCTATGGAAAAAACCATGGGCAAAAACCATGATCTGATTTGTGGTTTGGATTAGTTTAATGTAAGGGGTCCCAAACCAAAATAATAAAGAATTCACTCACCTTTCCTAGATAAACCCACCCAATATCCCACTTCCTCCTCACTCAAATCCTTTTTAGTTCATCCAAACTATTCCCTACTCTCTATATAATCCTCCCAAGGTGCCCCAATCTCCCAATAAGCCTCTCTCAAGCCTCTCTCAAGCCTTTGGAAGCACACTTCCAAGTAAGGGTTTTTCTTTTTTTCACCTTTTTGTCCAATTTTCTAAATATTGTTAGGCCCTTTTAATTTCAATTATAAATGCTGGGGTATGGTTTTTCACCTCCCCCATACTGCCCTCTTATTTTTTTAATGATGGGATACCCCTTTCTCTCTCATTAAATGCCTCCCATGTACACCCGTTACTATGTCGAAATTTTGAAAGGAACTTCTCTCTCCTCATTTACATTCAAGCAATATTTTTGTATCATGAATCTAAATTCCATTACAATTATTGGGACATGTATCTATATGACCCCCTTACTGTCCATTTCATGTAAATATAATGAGGAACCCCTTTCTCTCTCATCAACCATTTTTATGAATTCTTATGTCACGCTGTTACGCTGCCGAAATCGCACAGATTTTGTAAGCCAATGTCATTGTGTAGTGAATACCATGACCATTTCTCCATCAAGGGTATTCACCTTTAGGCACATTTTCTTATTGATTATAAAGTTTCATGTATGAATTCCACATTCCTTTTTCATGTAATAAATGATTATGTTTTATGAATCCATGTTTTATGATCCATGTGTAACACTTATGCATGAAATGAAACGTTTAAGAAGGGTGCGCCCTTATAGCACTCCAATGCATTGGGAAAAGTATAGTATCATGATACTTCATTTTCAATGAGTGTTGAATCATGCTAATTCAAGTGCAATGAGTTTTTACTCGTGATTCATGTGCGATGAGAATTTACTCATGCTTCATGTGCAATGGGTCTTGGCTCATGCTAATTCCATTTTAAGTGTTGTAGCCATATTTCCATGTTATGATTATCATGATTTATCATGCCTTTATGTCCATGTTTCTCTTATTCTATATTGATATGCCTATTGTATAACATGTATTTTACTCCTCATGTATTCCATGTTTATTCCCTTACTGGGCGTTATAGCTCACCCATTTTCTTATGCATGTCCTTAGGTTATCCCATGCAATGCTAAGTATGAGGGAATGTAGTGGTCATGTAAAGGAAGTTTTAAATAAAGATGTTGTATTTCATGTTTTGAGTTGTTATGTAATGATCCTAAGCCCCAAAGACACTAAACCTCTTGATCTTCCATTTTGTATCAAGTGAATAGTTTTTGTAATAAATCATGTTTAAGTTTGTAATAAAAGCAGGGTTTTCATAGTTGGTATCAGAGGATAAGTTTAGTTATTTTTGGGATTAGGATTAGAAAACCCTGGTAAAGCCTTAGATACAAGACTAAGTACAATAAAAATGTCCCTAATTTTTGGTGAGTATTGAGTAAGTGGTTTATCAAGCAAATACATCCCTGTCTGGATACGATCAGGTAGAGGCGGCTCTGGCACAGATGTATCCTAGGGGTTAAACCCGAAAACACCGATTTGATCTAGACTCAAATGGGAACTGGTGCAGGACAACAGGAATTTTTGCACTCTTGGTTATGACACTCCTGGAGGATATGCTTTTCTAAATTCACAAGCTTAATATGAACCCTTATTAAGGGAATAAAAAAACCCCCTAAGAATATATGTTAGAAAGTATATCATGAAAAGCCTAGATTGAAGCCTATAGATTCATAAGTTAAGGAAATAAGATTTAATTTATAAGTCATCAACTTTTGTCTTTGGATTACCCTTTATGTGTTACCCCTATCTTTCCTTTTATTTCAGCCAATGGCCGGTAATAGGAGGACTTGGGCTAATAACTGATGTAAAGATCAAAGTGATGACTGTACTAATGAGATTCCCAATCTAATGGGAGAGGGAATTGAGAACTTTGTCACGCTTCTCTCTCAAATAACTCAACCTTTGAATAGAAACACGGGTCAAGAGGAATGTCCAAACCCCCCTAAGAAGGAACAAGTCGCTATCGGGAGCTTTATGAGACAAAGGCCTCCTACTTTTAGTGGATCATATGATCCCACGATCGCTGAACAATGGATAAACTCCATTGAAAAGATCTTATCCATCCTTCAATGTTCTGAACAAGAGAAGGTTCTACTGGCAGCTTATCATATGGAGGGTGAAGTTGATCAATGGTGGATGTTGATCAAAAATACGAAGCCTGGGGAGGAGATCAAGGAGTTGGAATGGAAGGATTTCTGTAATATTTTTTTCGATAAATATTTTCCGCGCACCCTCCGGCTTAAGATGGAAATGGACTTCTTTTCCCACAAGAAAAAATAAGAAGAATCTATTGAAGCGTACGAGAAAAAATTCACAAGTATTGCACGATATGCTTCCGGATTTGTTGTTACCCCCGAATGCAAGGTTGACCGCTTCTTTGGTGGGCTGAAGCTTAGCCTACGGAAAGCATTAGCGATCTGTGACTTCGACAGCTATGAGGAAATTCTCCGGTGTGCCCTCAAGGTCGAAATGGAGATTGGGGAATCACAAGGGTATCATGGGGATGAGAAACATAAGGTGGAATTCAATGCTGGTGGTCCGATGGATAAATCCAATGGTGCTAAGAAGATCCAGTACCCCACTTGCCAAAAGTGTGGAAAGAAGCACCCTAGAAATTTCCTCAAGGGGATGAGGAAATGATTTAGGTGTGGAAGAGAAGGGCACCTAGCTGTTAACTATCGGAAAGAAATACCTGCGGCTACCATAGAGGATAAAAATGCTCTGTTCAAACCTCAACGTGTTGTTCATTTATACAACTGCAAAGAATCGGGGAATTTTTCAAATCAGTGCCCTAATCCAAGGGTTTTCGGAGGCAACCAAAAACCTCCAAGGTAGCAAGGATGAGCTTTTGCCATCACTTCTGCTGAAGTGAACCCCGATAACGAAGTGGTGATAGGTAAGCTAGTTATTCATTCAAGAATAGCGAACGTACTTTTTGATTCAGGTTCTACACATTCTTTTATATCTCAAAAGTTTAGTAGAACAATCCCAGCACCACCACAAATCATGGAAGTGAAGATGTCAGTGAGTATGGAAAATGGGTAAATCATTTCATCCCATGAATATAATTCCTCCCTTGTTATAATTTGTGGATTTAATTTTCTTTCGAAGCTCGTCATACTCCCTCTGGTTGAATTTGATGCAATTCTTGGCATGGATTGGCTTTCCTTATATAGACCCAACGTAAATTGTCGGGAGAGGGAAATCACACTCCATATGGAGAATCAAACCCTGATTCTTTACAAGTGTAAGGAGGAAAATAAATCTCCTTTAGCTCTATCATCTCAATCATGGATATTACTGCCCTATGAGAACACGTATCTAGCTCAGATGATTGAGTCCAAGGAAGAAACCATCCTTGAAGAAATGCATATTGTTAGGGAATTCGCTGAAGTGTTTCCCGAGGAACTGCCTTGTCTTCCTCCTAGAAGAGATGTTGAATTCTCAATTGAACTTATACTAGGGGTGCTACCAATATCCAAGACTCCATATAGAATGGTTGTCGTGGATCTTGAAGAGATGAAGAAACAACTACAGGAGAATCTGGATAAAGGGTTTATATGCCCAAGTTCTTTACCATGGGGTGCACCAGTCCTCTTCATCAAGAAGAAGGATGGGTCAATGCGGATTTTCATCGATTATCGTGAACTTAACAAAATCACAATAAATAAAAAGTATCCTCTACCACGTATTGATGAATTATTCAATTAACTGTGTGGAGCACAATACTTATCCAAGGTAGATTTGCGGTCGGGATATTATCAAGTAAGGGTGAAGAAGGAAGATGTCCCCAAGACTACTTTTTGCACCAGATATGGGCACTATGAATTAATATTAATGCCTTTCGGACTCACTAATGCTATATAAATATTCATGGAATTGATGAATAGAGTCTTTAGATATTACCTCGACAAATTTTTGGTAGTCTTTATAGATGATATTCTAATATACTCCAAAACCAAGAAGGATCATGAGGAGCATTTAAGAACTGTACTAGAGACTTTGTGCAAGGAGAATCTCCATGCAAAGTACAGTAAGTGTGAGTTCTGGTTGAAGGAGGTCTAATTATTGGGCCATATCATCACAAGCAATGGGATATCTGTGGATCCCTCCAAAATAGATGCAATTTATGGATGGCTAAGGCCAACATCAGTAATGGATATCTGTAGCTTCTTGGGGTTAGCTGGATATTATCGATGATTTGTGAGTAATTTCTCATGATTTTCCAACCCTCTTACCAAGCTAACTCAAAAGGGAGTAAAGTTTTATTGGAGTGATGAATGCGAATAAAGATTTAAGGAGTTGAAAAGGAGGCTTATCACTGTGCTCGTGCTCACTTTACCCATAAGTGGGGAACCTTTTGTGGTATTCAGTGATGATTCGAAGAAGGGCTTAGGTTTTGTGTTAATGCAGAATGATAAAGTGATATCCTATGCCTCAAGGCAGTTGAAAATCCATGAGAGAAACTATCCAACGCATGATCTGGAGTTGGCGGCGGTGATCTTTGCCATGAAAATCTGGCGGCATTATCTCTATGGGGAGAAATGTGAGATATATACTAACCACAAGAGTCTTAAATATATATTCACACAAAAATAGCTTAATATGCACCAGAGAATATGGATAGATCTCATCAAGGATTATGATTGTTCAATACATTACCACTTGGGGAAAGCGAACAAGGTGGTAGATGCCCTAAGTAGAAAGGACCCAACGATTCTATCAATGATGAGAATTGAGAAGGATCCAATCTTCTTAGACTTGATGAAGATGGACATGGGAATAATAAAGAAGGGAACATCATCAATCCTTTCACAAATGATTGCTCAACCGTCTCTTTTGGAAAGGTTAAAGGATGCTCAAAAGGATGATGTGGGAATTCAAGAAAAAGTGGAAGCTATCGAAAAAGGGAAATCCTCGGAGTTTAATGTTAATGAAAAAGGAATTGTGTGATTTGGGAAAAGACTATGTGTTCCATCAAGTCTAGAGCTGAAGAAGGAACTTTTGGATGATGCACATAGTTCAAATTTATCTATTCACCCAGGGAACATAAAGATGTATCGAGATCTCCGAGAAAACTTTTGGTGAGATAATATGAAGAAGGATATCTTTGTACATACATCAAAGTGCCTAGTGTACCAAAAAGTGAAGGCAAAGAGGCAGAAGTCTAAGGGGATGATGCAACCATTTCCCATACCAGAATTTAAATGGGAGAACATCACCATGGGACTTTGTCACTGGACTTCCAAGGACATCCAAAGGAAACAATGCAATCTGGGTCGTGGTGGATCGTCTTACAAAGACTGTACACTTAATTGATATTCAGGAGGATTTCTCATTGGATCAACCGGCATGGATATATATCAGAAAAGTGGTAAGTCTGTATGGAGTACCACTATATATTGTGTCTGACCGAGATCCAAGATTCACCTCTAAGTTTTAGAAGATTCTTCAACATGCTCTGAATACTGAACTGAACTTCAGTACGGCCTATCATCCTCAAATTGATGGCCAATACGAGCATACTATCCAAACACTTGATTACATGTTGAGAGCATACTCAATGGACTTTAAATGAGGATGGGATCAACATCTTCCTCTGGTTGAGTTCTCTTATAATAACAGTTTCCACTCAAGCATCCAAATGGCACCATATGAAGCCCTGTATGGGAAAAGGTACAGAACACCGGCATGTTGGGATGAGGTTAGTGAACGTAAGCTTCTTGGACCAGAAATGGTTGAAGAAATAGTGGAGAAGGTGAAAACCATTCAACAGTATATCAAGGCAGCCCAGAATCGACATAAGAGTTATACAGATAACCGTCGACGAGACCTTGAGTTTAAAGTTGGAGACATGGTTTTTCTATGCATATCTCCGTGGAAGAAGGTCATGAGGTTTGGAAAGAGAGGGAAGTTAAGTCCAAGGTACATCGGCCCCTTCGAGATTCTTTATCGTGTCGGGGCTGTGGCCTATCTACTATCACTTCCACCTACCATGGCCAAAGTACATGATGTCTTTCATGTATCCATCTTAAGGAATTACATAACGGACCCTTCACAAGTACTCTCTTCTGAGGTGGTACAGTTGGAGGATGATCTTTCTTATGAGGAGAAACCAGTAAAGATCTTAGACCGTAGATAAAAAATTCTACTAAATAAGACAATTCCCCTCATCAAGGTGTTGTGTCGAAACCACAATTTTAAAGAAGCGACTTGGGAATCGGAGGAAATAATGAATCTGAGTTACCAACATCTGTTCTAGTATGGGAAAAAGAAATTTCGACAGCAAAATTTCTTAAGGGGGGAATATTGTAAAGACCCAAAGTTTCATTAATGGAAATCCTTATTGATATAATTAAATGTGTCTTTATGTAAAATGTTTATATAAAATGTCAACTTATTTGGTTTTATGTTAAGAATTTTGACCGTTTCTAATATATACATTGAACAGTGATCACATGATTAGTATAAATATAGGGCTTTAACAAATCCAATTTACTCAGACAAAAGAAGTGATGGCCTCATCTAGTAGAATTGATCCATACAAAGGCCATTTTTTGGAGCTCGGAAAAGAGGTGGCGTCCTTGGGTTTCACTCTTGACCAAGCCCAAGCTGAGCTTCATCATGTCAAGCTTGAATTGGACCGTCTACGGGAAAAGTGGAAGTTGATAGAGATTACCACTTGAGCGATGTTATCTGATCCACCCCAAGAGTCTATCAACATCACACACCTTACCCTTAGGTCTTATGCAGCTTTTTTAAGGGGTTATGTAACAAATCGCTAGTACTATGTTCATGTACATTATTTTTGTATATAATAATGAATATACTTTCTTTTCATTATTGACACATTGTAAATAGTTTTTAAAGTACAAATAGTGTTTTTAGTTATTATTTAATTAAGAATTCTATTTTATTAAATTAAGGGATTTTTGAATTAAATAATATTTTAATAAAATATTATTATTATTTTTAAATTAATTTTTATTAAATATAAATGATCTTATAATTTTATGAATGCAGTTGTAATTTTTATTAAGGTTTGAAATCCATTTTTGTCAAACCCCGTGAATTTTCGATAAATGTCGGTTTTTATTTTAAAAGTGAAAATTAACATATTTATAAAATTATTTAGATAACATAAATGTTATTTCTGGAATCAGGACGTCGAAATTATCCAACGGTGAATTTTTCATAATTTCCTGAGATAGTCAAATTTTTGGGTAAAAATTTAAATACCGTTTAAATATATAATGTGTTTTATGACAACATAATGACCCAATAGTGATGTAATAAAATACTATAAGCTTTATGTTCGGCTAATATATGTTTTACCATTAAAATAATGTGATTCTAGGTTTGTTTGACTTATTTTACAAAGCATTAATGGACCCCTCAAGACTTATTAATCATCTTGTCTTTTTAAATTATTTTCCATGGGAGTGTGACTCACCTCTACATAAGCAACCCCATTATTTTAAGAAGTTTAGACTTTGTCCTTATAAAATATTTTTTCCCTCTCCCCTATGCCAAAAACCATGGGTAAAAATTATGATCTGATTTGTGGTTTGGATTAGTTTAATGTAAGGGGTCCCAAACCTAAATAATAAAGAATTCACTCAACTTTCTTATATAAACCCACCCAAGATCCCACTTCCTCCTCACTCAAAGCCTTTGGAGTTCGTCCAAATTCTGCCCTACTCTCTCTATAATCCTCCCATGGTTCCCAAAGCTCCCAAGAAGCCTCTCTCAAGCCTTTGGAAGCACACTTCCAAGTAAGGGTTTTTCTTCCTTTCACCTTTTTGTCCAATTTTCTTAATATTGTTATGCCCTTTTAATTTCAATTATAAATGTTGGGGTATGGTTTCACACCTCCCCCATACTTCCCTCTTATTTTTTGAATGATGGGATACCCCTTTCTCTCCCATTAAATGTCTCTCATGTACACCCGTTACTATGCCGAAATTCCGAAAGGAACTTCTCTCTCCTCATTTACATTCAAGAAATACTTTTTTATCATGAATATAAATTCCATTAAAATTGTTGGGACATGTATCTATATGACCCCCTTACTGTCCATTTCATGTAAATATGATGAGGAACCCCTTTCTCTCTCATCAACCATTTTTATGAATTCTTATGTCACGCCGTTACGCTGCCGAAATCGCACTGATTTTCTAAGCCAATGCCATTGTGTAGTGAATACCATGCCCATTTCTCCATCAAGGGTATTCACCTTTATGCACATTTACTTATTGATTATAAAGTTTCATGTATTAATTCCACATTCCTTTGCCATGGAATAAATGATTATGTTTTATGAATCCATGTTTTATGATCCATGTGGCACACTTATGCATGAAATGAAATGTTTAATAAGGGTGCACCCATATAGCGCTCCAATGCATTGGGTAAAGTATAGTATCATGATACGTCATGTAACTTTCTGGCTCCGGGTGCCACTCAATGGGTTTCCCGAACCTGGTTTTCCACATGACCTCAAGCGCATTTCCCGAAACGCCAGAGGCTACCGACTAGCAGTGAGGGCCCAGGTCTGATAGTGGGGAAACTATGCCCTCATTTGTCAAAGTGTAGCACAGTGGAATGGAATAAAACATATAGCATCAACGGAAACAGTAAACCATACACAACTGAAATAAACAACTGTAATAGATATTACCAACCAGTATATAAAATGGTGCAACATGCCTCAAATTCTAAGAAATAATCCAGAACACGTTACACAACAATACAGTGCAGTACAAGTACAAAAAAGTAAAACCGAACAAAAAAGCCTGTAGCATTGTGAGCCTTAGCCCGGTATCATGCTCCCCTAATCCTCAGTAGCAATCAAGTACTTGTATAGGGACTCCTTCCCCTATCAACACCTGCAATTGTATAATCTATTTGGGATGAAAAGCATGACCCAAATAGGGTGTGAGAAATAATTCCTAGTTGGCACCCACCAAAGGCTTGTGCTCAACTGTGTGTAAACATGCTACAGCAGTGTGCAGTATTAAATTCAATAAACTAAGAAGTACTCAAAAGTAACTAACTTAACTAGTTATATTTCCATTTTAATTATTCATTTAACCATTTAATATTAAGAAAACACCACAGTGAATTTTTAAGTAAGAAGTCAGCGTCCTCAGACAAGTAAAACCTTACCCTCAGGTAATCATAATCCAACCCATAGGTATTTCCCTCAGGCGTAATAGAAATTTCCCTCAGGCTTACGAAGTTTCACCTTCAGGCACAGAATTCAAGCCTTCAGGCACGAAAGGTTTCCCTCATGCAAAATAGAACGTTTCCCTCAGGATAATACCATCATGCCCTCAGGCTATAGTAAAACACCGCCCTCAGGCATAAGTAATTGGGCCATGCCCAACATATAAAGATGAAATTTACATACAATTCCTCTCAATGGAAAAGTAATGCATAATTAAACATGGCATACCCTCGGGTATCCTATCCAAACGGCTAAACAGAGGAACGCACCCCTCGGGATGGTCCTGGATCCAAGCAATGATCCCAAAAAGTAATTTAGTATCATAATTAATTACCTATTCAATTCCAGGTATTTAATTCAACAAGGCCTCATCCATACGACACCCCATTCATGGGCGCGTATCTTAAAAATACACATAAACGCACAACAGTTTGAATATGAACACCAAGCCACCTACCTTAAACGCCAATGAACGATATATGTGAACGTCGATTCCAGAAACGCCCAAGAATGACATAGATCTGATATAGAAGAAAACTCGTTCAAACTTAAATAACTTCCCTTAGAGGAAGAATTGGAAAGAACAGCTTAAGAGGAGTAGAGGACATACTCGTGCGGTTCCAACGAGATCGTCCGAGGCAGAAACAGATTCCCGACGTGCACCTAGCGGATCTCCAAAGCTTCGGCCTCCCTCTTTCGCTCCATCTTCCCGTTCTAAGCCTTCCACGTGAACAGGGGAGGCTACCGCCCATTTTAAGAGAAAAAAAACAAAGTACACGACGTGTATTTCAAAGTACACGGCGTGTACTCCCCATTTTTTTAACTGTTCCTCTGGCGGTTTCCCGCCAGCGTGGCACTGTTCACCTACCGACGTGACTACATGGCATGTATCCTTGAATACACGGTGTGTTCTGTCATACATTTGGCGACCGCCTTACTATTCGTCTGCCGACTGACTACACGGCGTGTAAGGGACCACTACACGGTGTGTAGTCGGTCTTTACACGCTTCATCGTCGACATGGATACACACCTTGTGTACTCATCCCACATGGCCAAAAGTACACGACGTGTGGAAAAGTACATGGCGTGTACTTCCAAAATTTGGGATTTTTCCTCATTTTCCATATTTTCTCAAAAACACTAAAGGAAAAGAGAAAAGAATAAACCCGTACCTCAAAAGTAAGAACCGGGTTCTTACAAACTTCCCCCCTTAAATCAATTCGTCCCCGAATTGCCCTTCCAAGGGTGGAAAAGATAAAGCTCAGAATAGATCTGTCCACTGAGCACGTATGTCGATCTCCCGCTCCCAGGTTTCATCCTGCACTCGGCCATGCTGTCATAGCACCCGTACGAGAGGAACTGACCGGCCTCAGAGAACCTTCATTCTCTAATCAACAATATGTATTGGATGCTCCTCAAAGGACACATCTTCCTCTAAATCAACCTCCTCGGGCTGAAAGATGTGAGACGGGTCTGAATGATAGTGATGCAACTGAGATACATGGAAGACGTCATGCATGGCCCAGTACCTCTGTGGTAACTGCAACCGATAGGCAACCGGCCCGACTCTCTCCAGAATCTCAAATGGCCCCACATACCTCGATGAAAGTTTTCCCTGTCTCCTGATCTGTCTGTATCCCAACCTCTGTGAAACACAAAGGAAAACCTAATCCCCAACCACGAACTCCAAGGGTCATCTACGGCGATCGCATAAGATTTATGACGAGACTGTGTGGTAGCCATCCGCTTCTGAATCAACTGGACCTACTCAGAAGTATCCTGAATGAGATGTGGTCCTAGTAAAGCTGCCTCACCTGCCTCTAACCAGCACAAAGGTGATTGACATGGCCTACCATATAAAGCCTCGTAAGGTTCCATCTCAATAGTTTCCTGAAAACTGTTATTATAGGCAAACTCGACTAGGGGTATGTGCTTCTCCCAAGCGCCCCCAAAGTCTAGGATGCATGCTCATAGCATGTCCTCAAGCACCTGTATCGTACACTCTGACTGGCCATCGGTCTAAGGGTGGTAAGATATGATCAGAAGCACCTGTGTACCCAGTTCCCTCTGAAAACTCTTCCAGAAATGAGACGTAAAACGGGCATCCCTATCTGAGATGATAGAACGAGGGACTCCATGAAGACTTACAACCTCTTGGATATACAACATCCTGAGCTCGTCAACACCGAAGGTCTCCTTGATCGGAAAAAAGTGAGCTACCTTCGTGAGTCTGTCCACAACTACCCACACGACATCATTGCCTCGAGGTGACCTCGGAAAACCAGTCACGAAGTCCATCGTGACATCATCCCATTTCCACTCCGGGATGGGTAACTGCTGTAACAGTCCGGCTGGCCTCTGATGCTTTGCCTTCACCTGCTGAAAGGTGGAACACCTCGTAACAAAACCAGCTACATCTCTCTTCAGACCCGGCCACCAGTACAGACGTCTCAAGTCTCGGTATATCTTGGTAACCCTGAGATGAACTTCCCAAGATGAAGCATGAAACTCCCGCATAATCTCCTCGTGTATATCCCCTGGAACCCACACTCGTCCATGGAAATGCATAATTTCATCTTCGCCTATCGTCCAACCAGGAGGAGGGTCCTCACTTGCCACTGAATCCCGTAGAACTAGGCCTTCTGGATCAGATAACTATCTCATCCTCACTCTATCCAGGAGGATAGAAGTCACAGCTAAAGATGAAAGATAGGTCTTCCCCTGACTGTCGTACACCTCTAAATTCATCTCAGAGAACAATGTCATGAGATGCCACTCACCACTGGCCTCTTGCACTGCCTGTATCTGAGTCTTCCTGCTTAGTGTATCAGCTACTGCATTATCTTTAATAGGTGTATAGGCAAGATCAAAATAAAAGGACTGAAGGTATTCGACCCACCTTCGCTGTCTTAGATTCAAGTCACGCTGAGTAAAGATATACTTGAGACTTTTGTGGTCGTTGAAGACTGAAAAACGTTCTCTCAATAGATAATGTCTCCAACAGTGCAACGCATGAACAACTGCAGATAACTCGAGATCATGCATCGGGTAATTCCTATCATGTGGCCTCAACTGCCGAGACTCATATGCAACAACTCGATCGCCCTGCATCAACACAGCTCCCAGTCCAATCCCTGATTCATCACAGTAAACTATATAGCTCTTCCCCTGCTCTGGGAGTATCAGGATTGGTGCTGATGTCAACCTTCCTTTCAGGTCCTGAAAGGTTGTCTCGCAAGCTTCTGACCAGGCAAACTTTGCACCCTTCTTAGTCAAACCCATCAACGACACGGCTAAGCGGGAGAAGTCCTGTATAAAATGCATGTAGTAACCGGCCATCCCTAAGAAACTTTTTTTCTCAAACAAGTTCTTAGGTTTCTCCCAGGAAACTACTGCTCTCACCTTCTCTGGGTCTACTGAAACTCCGGCCTCTAAGATGATATGACCCAGGAAGTGGATCTGGTCCATCCAAAAGTGGCACTTTGATAGATTAGCATATAACCGATGCTCTCTCAGTGTACTCAATATGATATCAATATGGGTGTCATGGTCATGTCGAGTGTGAGAGTACACTAAGATATCGTCCACGAATACTACCACAAAAGAGTCCAGATAAGAATGGAACACACTATTCATCAGAGCCATGAAAACTTCTAGTGCATTCGTGAGTCCGAATGGCATAACCATATAATATTATAGACCATAAATTCTACTGAAATCTGTGAGAGGTATATCATATGGTCTAATGTGAAGCTGACGATATCCTGATCTCAAGTCAATCTTCGAGAACACTCGTGCTCCACAAAGTTGATCAAAAATATCATTAATCCTTGGTAAGGGATATCGGTTCTTAACCGTAAACTAGTTCAGATTCCGATAATCCATACAAAGTCTGAGGGTACCGTTCACCTTCTTCGCAAAAAGAACAGGAGAACCCCAAGGAGAAGTACTGGGTCGAATGAAACCCTTTTCCTGTAACTCCTGTAACTGTCTCTTAAGCTCCTGAAAATCTGGTGTAGCCATCCTATAAGGAGGAATGGACACCGGTGCTTCTCCTGGCACAAGCTCAACAGAGAAATACACCTCACGCTCTGGAGGAAGACCTAAAAAGTCATCCAGGAAGACATCCCTGAAACGATCAACCACTGGGGGGAAATCTGTCTGACAAGTCCCTTGATCATCCAGATATAAACTCGCCATCTGGTATGTTACTCCACCTCGCCCATGATGCTATGGTCCATCTCGACTCGCATGAACATCCCATTCACCCTTGTATAGAAACTCTTCGCCCTCTGGTGTCATGAAACTCACCCTGTGACAATATCAGTCCACAAAGGCTCGAAAGGGAGCCAACCAGTCCATCCTGAGAATGAAATCATAGCTCGTAATCTCTAAGACATAGAGGTCCCAAAGGAAGTGACACCCACCAACCTCAAGGGGCACTCCTTACACTAATGCACACCAGCCGTTATAGTCCCCAACGGAGTGTCTAGCATCATGATATCATAAGAATAAGAAACACAGAGCACAAGGCTCTCCAAAATGGGTACAGATATGAAGCTATGTGTAGCACTCATATCGAAAAGTACTAAAGATAAGAAATAAGCTACTAGAATAGTACCTCTGACAGTAGAAGGTCCGGGATCCTGCTCCTGTTGGGTATTTTGCACTGCATATGCCTTCCCAGTGCCGCGGCCCTGCGACATAGCCTGACTACCCTGATCCGTCCCGCCCTACTGCCTCTAAGATCCTGGTGTCTGGCTACCATGGCCACAACCACCATATTTGCCTGCACACCCTGATGTATTCCAGTTCCCTGACTGTTAAGAAGCTGCTGGTCCTACTCCCACACGCGGAGTCCACACAGAACCCCTCTTACCATCCACTGATGGAAACGCCCTACAAAAGCGATGCAGATGCCCCATCTTGCCGCAAGCTCGGAAATCCACTGGATCACGTGGACATTACGGTCTCTTGTGCCCCTCCTTACCACACTGGTAGCACCTGATCGGGCCACGTGAAGAAACTTCCTGGATGGTACTTCCACCTTGAGAGAAGTCCATCGGTCTCTTCCTCTTACCGGTAGAAATAATACCAGTAACTGGTGCTGAACCGCCTTGTCCCACACCACTAGATTCCCGCAGGTTCCTCTCTATAATCAGCACCTGGTTCACAATAGCATTTACTGAAGGCAACCTAAAACCATTCACTAGTTCCCGGATGTCATAACGAAGACCATACTCAAAACGTCTGGCTCTCAACATCTCATCACCCACCAGTACGGGTGAAAAATGCTGAAGCTTAGTGAAACGAGCAGAATAGTCCATCACTGACATAGCGTCCTGCTACAGATTCATGAACTATCGAGCTCTATCTTCCCTCAGCATCTCTGGGAAGAATAATTCATAGAAGACTGCCTGAAAATCCTCCCACGCCATGTATCTGTAATTCTCTGACTGGGTGGTAACATCCCATCACCTCTTGGTGGAATCACGCAGCATGTAAGTCGCGAGCTTGACCCTCCACCCTGGAGGCATCTCAAGATGCTCGAAAATAGTCTGCATCGATCCTAGCCAAGAATCTGCAGCCTGTTTTCCACCATCTCCTGAAAATGTAGGTGAATGCTACTGTTGAAAGATACGAGTCAGCTCGGCCATAGATGTGGCAACTAGCGGTGCTCCCTGAAAGGTATGCATGAACCGCATAAAGCCTTCACGGAACTGTGCATCTACGCCTGTGTCTGGTATAACGGTTGGCGCCACATCTGGCCCTGCTGGAGGATCCACTGGTATCCCATGGCCCACAATCTCAGGAGTATACTCATTGCCGCTTTCCTGGCGAACAACACGTTGTCGTCTCGGTAGCATGACTCTACAAGGTCAAAAGCACACCTTAGAACAAGATTAACGACTGAAAATGAAGAAACCCAAAAGGAAACAGGAGGAAGAAGGCATTCAAAATTTTCAAAACAAGACTACACGACGTTTATATTGACTACACGGTGTGTACTTGACTTATCTTCCCCTGCCTGGGTCCTTCTACATGGATAAGCCACATGGCTCCCATTGAACAAAACTACACAGCGTGTATGGTGTAATTTTTCAACGACCTGTGTCTTTTGTGACATGGCCGACTACTTGGCTTGATACTACATGGCGTGTTACACCCTCACACGGCATGTACACTACTCTATCTCCCCAGCCACATGGCTAAGTCCACACGGTCTTTCCTCGGAAAAGACTACACGGTGTTTCCCACGGGTACACGGCGTGTACTAGATGAGCTCCGCCGACCCGTGTTGTTAGTTACATGGCCGGAAACATGGCTCACATTACACGACATGTTCTATATACACACGACGTGTACTCGAGAGGATAACACTGACCCGTGTTGTGAGTTACACAGTCAGTTCCCCAGGTCGGACTACACGGCATGTTCCACAGTGGACACGGTATGTATGTATTAAGGTTTCCTCCACCCGTGTTGTTAGTGACACGGAAGACATCAGGTCAACACTACACGGTGTGTACAAAACCTACACGGCATGTTTTCCCCAAGCTCTTCCCTTCCCCGTGTCACTGCCCACACGGTTTGTGACACGAGAATAGACTACACGGTGTGTACTCTGGGTACACGGCGTGTACTCTGGGTACACGGCGTGTACTCAAAAAGTTTATTTTTCTTCCAGAATAGAATACCATACATGGCGTGTTGAAGGTACTAAACGGCGTGTATACTGGGTTTCCGGACAGTATGCCTCAGAAACTTCCCCGGAACCCATAAAATTCCAATAATCAACACCTAAGTGTCAACTTCCGATCTGTGAGGGCCCATACTCCCCACGAATCAAAGTTTGACATCTTATCTGTGTTGTAACATAATAAACAGTCAATAATCCACCAAATTCCGGTTAATGGGGTCCCATAATCCCCAAAAACCAAAGTTCAGAATTCATTCTATAAACCGACTCATACAAAATACCATATCACATAGTAAGTATTTATCAATCAGCTATCACAACAGCATTCTTTTACTAGTACAACATCTATCACAACAACATGCAATTTCTAATGCACCTACATGGCATGGAAACTATGTGTGGCATTTGATTTACAGCAAGTTCCTAAATGATGCATGATATGGAATCCCATCATCTCATCGGTTTTCAACTAAATAGAACCCATGAATAACATATAAATAGCACAATACAAGTGTCTCACCCAAAGGTGAAATCAAACCAACTGTAAAATTTGCAAAATCAGAAAAGTTGCAACACGAGGTAAATTGGATTTTCCCTGTACATGGGTTATCTACGCCTGGGAACAGCTTACTACCAACTACCTTCCTCGTCCTATCCTTGAATAAGGCTCCAAACAGTAAGTCAAAGAAAATAACTCCTTTGATACCACTTTGTAACATCTCGTCTCTAGGTGCCACTCAACGGGTGCCCCGAACCCAGTTCGCCACATGACCTCAAGCGCATTTCCCCAAATTCCAAAGGATTCCAACTAGAAGCGAGGGACCAAGTCTGATAGTGGGGAAACTATGCCCTCATTTTTCAAAGTGTAGTGCAGCGGAATGGAATAAAACATACAAAAATAGCGGAAATAGTAAACCATACACAACTGAAATAAAAAAATGCAATAGATATTAATAACCATTATATAAAATGGTGAAACATGCCTCAAATTCTAAGAAAGCAGCCAGAACACGTTACACAACAATACAGTGCATTATAAGTACAGAAAAGAAAAATAGAACAAAACAGTTGGTAGCATCGAAAGCCTCAGCCCGGTCCCATGATCCCCTACTCCTCAGTAGAAATCAAGTACCTGTATAGGGACTCCTTCCCCTATCAACACCTGCAACAGTATAATCTTTTTGGGACGAAAAGCATGACCCAAACAGGGTGTGATAAATAATTCCCAGTAGGCACCCACCAAAGGCCAGTGCTCAACTGTGTGTAAACATGCAACAAAAGTGTGCATTAGTAAATGCAATAAACTAAGCAGTACTCAAAAGTAAGTAATTTAACCAGTTATATTTCCATTTTAATTATTCATTTAACCATTTAATATTAAGAAAACACCACAGTGAATTTCTAAGTAAGCAGTCAGCGTCCTCAGAAAAGTAAAACCTTACCCTCAGGTAATCAGAATCCAACCCGCAGGTATTTCCCTCAGGCATAACAAAAATTTCCCTCAGGTGTTCGGAGTGTCGCCCTCAGGCACATAAGTCAATCCCTCGGGCACAAAAGCGTTCCCTCATGCGAAATAGAACGTTGCCCTTAGGCTAATACAGTCATGCCCTCAGGCTATAGTATAACACCGCCCTTAGGCATAAGTAACCAGGCCATGCCCAACATATAAACATGCAATTTATATACAATTCCTTTCAAGGAAAAAGTAATGCATAATTAAACATGACATACCCTCGGGTATCCTGGTCAAATGGATAAACAGAGGAACGCACCCCTCGGGATGGTCCTGGATCCAAGAAATGATCCCAAACAATAATTTATTATCACAATTAATTACCTATTCAATTCCAAGTATTTAATTCAACAAGTCCTCAGCCATACGACACCCCATTCATGGGCGCGTATCTTAAAAATACACACAAACGTACAAGAGTTGGAATATGAACACCAAGCCACCTACCTTAAACATCAACGAATGATATACCTAAACGTCGATTCCAGAAATTCCCAAGAATGAAGTAGATCTGACGTAGAAGAAAACTTGTTCAAACTTAAATAACTTCCCTTAGAGGAAGAATAGGCAAGAACGACTTAAGTGGAGTGGAGGGCTTACCCGTGCGGTTCCAACGAGATCGTTCGAGGCGGAAACGGATTCCCAACTTGCACCTGGAGGATCTCCAAAGCTCTGACCTCCCTCTTCCGCTCCTTCTTCCCGTTCTAAGCCTTCCCTATGAACAGGGGAGGCTACTTTCCATTTTAAGATAAAAAAAAAGTACACAGCATGTATTTCCAAGTACACGGCGTGTACTCCCCATTTTTTTAACTGTTCCTCTGGCAGTTTCCTGCCAGCGTGGCACTGTTCACCTATCGACGTAACTACACGGCGTGTCTCCTTGAGTACACAGCGTGTTCTGTCGTACAGTTGTCCACCGCATTACTATTCTCCTGCCAACTGACTACACGACGTGTAAGGGACCACTACACTGCATTTAGTCAATATTTACACCCTTCGTCGCCGAAATGGCTACACACCCTGTGTACTCATCCCACATGGCCAAAAGTACATAGCGTGTGGAAAATTACATGGCGTGTACTTCCAAAATTTGGGATTTTTCCCCATTTTCCATATTTTCTCAAAATCACTTAAGGAAAAGAGAAAAGAAGAAACTCGTACCTCAAAAGTAAGAATCGGGTTCTTACAAGTCATGTGAAATGAGTGTTGACTCATGCTAATTAAAGTGCAATGAGGGTTTACTCATGCTTCATGTGTAATGAGAATTTACTCATGCTTCATGTGCAATGGGCCCTGGCTCATGCTAATTCCATGTTTAGTGTTGTTGCCACATTTCCATGTTATGATTATCATGCTTTATCATGCCTTTATGTCCATTTTTCTCTTTTGATATATTGATATGCCTATTATCTAACATTTATTATACTCCTCATGTATTCCATGTTTATTCTCTTACTGGGCTTTATAGCTCACCCCTTTTCCTATGCATGTCCTCAGGTTATCCCATGCAATGCTAAGTATGTGGGAATGTAGTGGTCATGTAAAGGAATTTTTCAATAAAGATGTTGTATTTCATGTTTTAAGTTGTTATGTAATGATCCTAAGCCCTGAAGACACTATACCTCTCAATCTTCCATGTTGTATCAAGTGAATAGTTTATGTAATAAATCATGTTTAAGTTTTTAATAAAAGAAGGGTTGTCATAGAGGTTCTATGTGACCATATATCCTATAGAGATACACTAGATAGATTTTTTAATGTTTAGATCACATAATCATTTTTAGGGGAAAAATGTGGTTCTAATCACATTGCATGAGTAGGTGCTAAAGGAGTTTCACACTATAGTCTTGGATGTACATCTCGATGTGGAAATTTTTTTCTCAAAAATTCAGCAACAGTTTTGGTGGGCTAGAATGAGGTGGATCATAGCCAAGTTCATCTCTCAGTATATCACATGTAAATAGGTGATGTATGAGCACTAGGTTCAGGTTGAAATAGCCTCTTAAGATCCCAAAGATGAAATGGGATGTCATATATATATAATTTTTTATAGGTATTTCCTGAATATTGATTGGACACAATACCATTTGGGTGATAATTGACTGACATACCAAGCTAGTGAACTCCCTTTCCATTAGGGAGAAAAGTTTAGTGGAGAGTTTGCGGCGGTTGTATGTATGATAGATCATCCAACTCCATGAGTTAACCTCAATAACTTTCTATCACTGTGATGTGTGGTTTACATCATGGTTGGGGAGAGGAATTCAGAATTCTTTCGAGACTCAGTTAAGGATGAGTAAAGTGTTTCACCCCCCATACAAATGGGCAGACCTAGCATACTATCTTGGTGTTAGATGATATGCTAGGAACATTAATGGTATACTTTTTCTGGATATAGGAGGATCTCATTCCATTGGTTGATTTTTCTTATAATAATATTTATCACTCTACTATTGGCATTTCACCTTTTTAGGACCTGTATGGGAGACCTTGCAGGTCACCCTTGTGATGTATTGATATTGGTGGGGCATCTCTAGTTGGGATAAAGACGGTTTAGGTGATGATAGAGATGGTTCAGGTGATCTTCAAGCATACAAAGATAGCCCAGAGTGTTCGGTCGAGGAGTCAAGTTGTCCTCGAGGTGCATCGGGATGTTCGAGATCCTATGGAGTGTTAGTGAGGTTGTTTACCATCGATCCTTTCCCCTGTAGTTGGATCTGGTTCATAACATCTTCCATGTATCATAGATGATGTGATACATACATTACCCTATACATGTTATTGACTGGGGAAAGATATATATCAAGGATAGAGCTACCTTGGTGAAGTAGCTGATAGATATTGAGAATAAAAAAGAGAGGATCCAGTGATGATATCCCATTCCTTTCATTTGTGTGTTGTGGTATCACAGGATCATGCAGGAGAGATCCTATGAGTGATATAGTATGATATGGACTTAGTACCTCCACTTTTTTGTCTAGATTGTTCTTTTAGAGATGAAAAGTCTTGAAGGATGAAGAATTTAATGAATCAAATTTTATTATATTTTTCCTTTTAATATTTCAATGTATATATATTGATTTATCCATGGATTTGGCATGGTTTTTTGGTGTCTTGGGACCCCATAAATAATATATATTATAAATATTAATATATTTTAATGCATGTATCTGCATTGTTTCAATGTTTTTGTTTTTCTCATTATATGGGACATTGGATGGAAAATTTGAGACCACGGTTGACTCCAAAACATGGGGTTTACCCATTGTGTGACCTAAGGATGATCGGCACCGGACATCCAGTTGAGGCAACCATTAGAAGTGAATTTAATTAAAATAAACAAATAAATTAATTTCCTTTATTCTTAAAATAACTTAAATTTAAACCTCTATAAGTATGTCAATATGAAATTCCTATAGGGTTAGATGCATAACCCTATGATATTTGGGGAAGAGTTCTAGACATTATTCATTAGTGTATCTAGATAATACAATAAATGATAATTGGATTGATATAGATCGAGATGAAATAAATGAAGTGGGTCTTATACAACATTGGAGAATGCGTTATTCACAAAAAATAAATCCAAATCAAGGTAGGTCTCATCAATTTTGGTTTCTTACCTTTTGATTAAAATATTGATCATGGATTCTTATATGATATTCTTGATCTGTGGTTTATTTATTCTTCATATGAGCCTGTCTAGATAGATTAAATTGTTAAATAAATTTTATAATTACTATTCCATTATATCACCATAGATATCTATTTTTAATGGTCATTGGTCGAGAACACTTTTCTAATGATGGGTTTTTATTTTTTCTTATACTTTCCCCCACTCGTTCATTGTGTTCTTCATCATTGGACCATGTGGTCATGATTTGGCATTTCTAAGGAGGGTTCGAGCTTGATCGAAACCCTAAATTCATGGTGGTTGATGGAACGATGAACGAATTGTTGAATTTCATATGTATTGGATGAATTGAAGGTGATACTTCATGGATCAAGGATTTGTATTGGAAACGGTGATGGATGGTTCTACAAGATGTGTGGTGAATCATTAGAAGATGAACGGAATCTGATTTCCAACCATCAGAGGCTGGGAATTGATGGTCAAAGCTGATCCCTTTTTATTTTGGGTGGTAAAATGGTGGGATTCACAGTGATTATAGTTTATCTAGAACCCCTATGAAGGTACTGGTCTTTCTATGAAAAAACTGCAATACACATTGTGTAGTTCAGATGAAAACATGTCATATACTTCCTTTTCTATAGAGGCTTGGGTTTTCTATTGAATTAAGGATCACACACCATTTGGATGGGACCACACACCGTGTGACCCCACCCATGAAGCTAGGTCATTTTCTAGCTACACACACCCAGGTCCCTATACAAGAAGACATGCCATGTACTCTGGGAGTACATGAGCATGCCCAGGGGTATACAAGCATGAATCAATAACCAAGAATGGACAGGTACATGGGAATATACATGGGCATGGAAAAATATACATGGATAGGCACCGAGTAGATAAGACACATCGTGTACCACCTATACACACTGTGTAGTATGACACGGATTCCTAATCCATGTCCATAGGAGAACACGTCTAGGAAACAAGGTCTGGTCACACACAATGTGGACACCCATACATGCATTGTATTCCCTTTAGAACTTCTTCCTCTTGTATCCACTTCTTCGGGACTCATATTTTCACCTATGAGTAGCTTATCCTAAGTGTTTTTTCATGTATAACATGATGATATCCTTCATTGTAGAATATGAGATATGATGTGAGGTTTTCTGATTGTGATTCTTATTTAAGAAATGCTTCACGATGGAAGTGACTAGGGAAGGATCATCATAGTGATGTTGGTGTTGGGAATCCCGTATTGCACTAGGGAATGGGTCCTCCATACTCTTTTTATATGTAGATACAGTACTCCCCTACACTGGGTGTGGGTCATCTATCTATAGAGTGGTCCTCCCTTGTCTTCGAGCTCTGGCGTTGTGAGGGTCCTCCATGGGAGTTGTGACTCCCTCAAATATAGAGCATATTAGAAAGGAGTGTACCAATACACATAGATTATAATGAGGTTTTATTGGACTCTAGTCATCAAAGATGTATTTTTGAGGTGTAGGAAGACTCGTCTAATTTTGTTGGGTTATGATATGGAGATCCTATTTCTATATCTATAAGGGTTTCCTTTTGATAATATATGTATATTGGTATTTCATTTCCCTCTTGATTTGGATTGAGCGTACGATTTTTGTTTTTATCTATCACTCCCTTGTGATTTTTGGGGTGTCCTATTGGGTATGTATATACTCACCTATGAATGATATTTTCCAACATGTGTTGTGTCTTATGTTAATGACAGATAGTTCAGTAGTGACATTGATGGGGAATAGTGATATTTGGGTTCATTGACCACATATGGTGGTTAGACTTGGAGATTGGGAGATGAGAACTCTCATTTTTCCTTTATTCTAGTTGTTTTCAGGTTGGGACTTCATTTATTGTTGGGTGTTTATGTTTACTCTTTAATTTTGGTTTATATTATCATAATTTTTTGTATTTTCCTAGAGGTTATTACATGAATTTTTACACTCTAAATGTTATTGTAATTTATATTCATCTTCACTACTATATGGAGATGTTTGGGTGCATGCATACATGTACATTAGGATAAGACCTATCATTTTATATTATGTCTTTCTGGCACTTGGTGCCATCCCTTGACCTATTGGAGGTGGGCTTGGGGTTGTGTCAGCTCAACCTTCCACCAACCAGGCAGGCCCCAATGTGTGGGGTCATTATAGTAAGTTTGAAAATAAAGTAAAATCAAGTGTATCAAAGAAGAAGCTCCGGTTTGGTAGGTTCTCTAATAAATAACTAATAGAAAGGATAAAATGAGGTTCAAATAGTGTTGGAAGAATTCTGGATGAACAAATACCTAGGTTCATAGGAAAAAGTGGTATAAACTATTAGGCTGAGATATAAAAGGATAATACACCAGCTATATCAAATAAGGGGAAAATAATATAATAATCTTAAGTCCTAAAAAATTGGTCATCAATCCTAGAACAATAATAATAAATGATACATTAGAAGGGTTGGAGGTGAAAAAATATCCCCACACCTAAAATTCTAGTTTTTTGGATTTCTTAGACATATGATAACCTATTTTCTAGAGACTAAAAGATAAATAAAGGGAGAATAAAAAATTATAAAGGAATGGATATTTCCTCTATATACTTCAACCCAGAAAAGAAACACCTTTAAGTCTATTTTTTAAATTACTTCCAATTTGGGTAGAAGGCCATTACTTCCAGGAAGATAAACTCCAGGAAATCAAATATAATTCCCCTGAGTAATAAAGTCTATACATTATAATAAAGATAAGGATATGACAATTATTCCTAGAGTGAAGATCAAAAATATATATATACTAAAATAACAACCAAATCCAATCTATCCTGGAAAGAAATTAGGATGAAATTGAAGGAAATTATGGTAAAAGTTGGACTCAAAGTAACTAAGAATGGTAGAAATTAGATATCTAACAGTGGATACTCATCCCATATGATTAGAAATGAAAATATTCTAAATAAATTAAAGGATAAATCTGATGGAATATATTAGTTTGTAATTGATGGATCATTGAAAATAAAAGTGGTAAGACATAGCTAGTAGAAGAGCTCAAAAACACAGAAGTACTCCTGGTGAATGGCCTAAGAAAAACCTATTAAGTGTGAGTTAGTTGTGTGATTCAAGACTTCAGGTTTATTTCAACCAAAAATGATAATTGATAAAAATAAATCTATAAATTATATTATGAGAGGATGAAAAAACAAAATTAATCTTTACCAAGTTAATAGAAAAGAGAACATGTGTTTTCTTATGATTAAAGAAGAAAATAACTTGTTACATCAGAGGTTGGGACATGTTCACTAGAAAATCAGGGATAATATATCTAGTAAGAATATGGTAATAGAAATTCCCAACCTGAATCATGATAGAGAGATAATATTCAATGCATGAATGTAGGTTAAGATGGTACATAACCCTAACCAATAGATGAAGAAGAGAGTGTCCAATCAATTGGATATTTTTCACATAGAATTATGTGTTTTGATGAATATATAAATAATAATAGGAGGGAAATACATCATTTTATTCATAAATTATCCTAATAAAATGGAATTTTTAATTTTCATGAAAATAAAGAGACTAGTGATTGATTGAATAAAGAGGTACAAAAGGGGATTGGATAATGAAACTAGTTGTACCATAAAGACTCTTAAATCTAACAATGGAACTGAATATACATCCATTGAATTTGAGAATTATCATAAAACATTGTATGAAACATGAATTATCCTCATTCAAAACACCACAACAAAAAATATTAGTTGAACGTCAAAATCAAATAGTGAACAACATGACTAAGAAACTGCTAATTGGAAGCGGATTATCAAAAGTTTATTGGAAAGCAGTTGTCCACATTGTAGTATACACTAAAAATCGGTATTTTTAAATATTTGTAAAATGTAGAACTCTATATAATATTTTTCATAAGATTAATTTGATATTATATATTCATTAATAATTTTAAAATATTCCCATCAATGATTTTTTCACTAAAAAATGATTATTTTTTAGTCAATGTTCATGTTTTTATCATAAATACATAAGGAAACCATTATTCAAATTTATTCAATTACACTTTATCTTAATTTTTTGATCATATGTTTCAATAAATTTATCCAAATGATTTAATTAATTTTTTTAGCTCTCCTGATTAAAATTTCAATAAATCATTCAACTAGGGATTTGGTTAATTTTTCTATCTAAAGGGCCATTTGGACCACACAATGAGACCCAATGAATCTATCAAAGAAACTAGGCCAGTAGTGATGTTATATTTTATATTCTTAATCCAAAAGTCTAAATTGTTTTATAGTTTTCCATAATTCCAATAAAATTCCATTACAACTTGGATAAAAATTTTAAGTTCCAAGTTATCCTTAATAGGTCTCAATTCATGCATTAAATTTCATCCCACAATTCTTCTTAGGATTTAATAATAGCTCACTATTTTTTACTTTTCTACCAATCCATCTACCCAATTAAGCTGATTTTTTGGGGGTAGAAATTAAATATTTAGGATAAAAACTTTTTAGAATAATTTTATCTGAAATAAAAGCATATCCATACCATAAATTCATTCAAATTTATGCTATGACAAAATTTAGTACAATTTTGGAAAGCATCACATGGTTTACCAAAAAAGCCATAATTTTTTATCTAAAATCTCAATAGCTACAAAATTTGGTGTTTATACTTTAAAAATCCATATATACAACTTTGAATAATTGGATTTTTCTAGATTTAGTTTTCTTAATGGTCAAATGGTCGATAAAACTTGAGGGGAAGTTTTGGAAGAAAAATTGTCCAACACCATGGGAAATAAATAAACTCCCCTCATCTCCTTGCAAAGGGTTGGAATTTCAAAAAATTGGAGGATACATTGGAATGACCAAATCCTTGAAAAGGGCATTTTAGGACCTTCAAAACTCAATTTTCCACTTGATAGACCCTTCCTTTCCTCTTTTTTTCATGTTTTTTGTGTTCTAATTCATTTTGTAGTATCATAAGTGTTTAAGTTATAATTTTTTTTAAATATTAATGAAATTATATTAATCTTATCATATATTCATAAAAATTCTATAGTGTGTTATAATGTTTCTTAATACAATTTAATTTAAGTTAAAAACCCTTTCTCTTTCACTTCCTCATTCAATCCAAAGTTTGTATTTAACTTTCTTCACTTCTTATGTATGTGTTCAGCGCACAACTCTTTTATTGTCTCATTAATTTTATTATTATTTTAACTCATCATAACAAATATATTAAACCATATTATTAACTATATAAATGTATGATTATATCATCCATTGGTTTGAGTCATAATTTGAGTATGTCAAGTGATTGATATATTTTGGTCATTGAATATTCTTTAGGTTAACATTGTGTATGTTAAAACATAAAATTTCATAGATTAATGAAATGATTGGTTTAACATGTATATTACATGGATTATTGTAACCATAAATACACTTCCCTAAATAATTATTTATTAAGATCATAACCCTTTGAAGCTTAGATTAAGGCTTCAATATTTTGGAATTCTGATCAAAATCATCTTGTGAAGTGGTTGTTAATTTAAAGAAATATATAAGAAAGCTCAAGGATATCATAATATTGAATCCCTAATAATGAACTCACCCCATTATTTATTAAATTGTTAAATTAAATTAATCAATCAATCATTTCACATAATATATACAAACAACCCCCGCCCCTATTCAAAATTCAAAACAAAAAACGATCAACTCCAAAAAATAGTACCACCATTGAGGATTCGACTCGAGTGTCACTATACACATTATAGCAAAGTACTGGACCTTTGAACAGTCTATAGGTGAAATTTTTTCTCACTTCAAATGGTTTCTCTATTAGGGATGGTGTGAAAAGTAGTCATTCATTTTTTACTTTTTTAAATAAACAAAAAAATCAAAAAACAATATGAAAAAACACAAAGAAAACACATCCTTTTAGAATTTCTATAAATTCACCATATCCTCCCCAAAAATCCCTCATATTTTTTTGACCTTTAATTCAATAAAACTATTTTCCAACTTAGGAGGAACATTAGGGATAATCAAATAACTCAATACCCACTAAATTCTCATCCAAATGTTCTATATATGGATAATCCTAGGGAATAAACCCCTAAATAACTCATTGGACCTGATATGAATTATCAACCCCTTAGTATTCAATACCCAAACTTAAAATCTAATTTCAAATTAAAATCAGGTTTGATTCATATTTTCCCTCATTTTCTTGGGCTATCTAATGAGTATCCTCATCTTTACCTCAAATAGTATTAAATGGTGTGCTCTACCATAAATCCTCAAGGGGTTTCTAAAAAATAAATAAAAATTAGAGTATTCCATTTCTCCCTAGATAACTCCTCCATGTCATCAAACTACTGCCTCCATCCTAGTTTCATTAAAACAAGGAATTAAATGAAGCGTCTCTTCTTATAAAAATTATTTCCCACTTCTTGAAATTCTTTAATCTAAAATGAAATTAGTGGTATTCGTCAATTCCCCCAATGAATCACTCTATGAGTACTGTGACAAGTTCAAGAATCTTGTGTCATCTTTCCCACACCACTATATACCTAACTAACTCTTTATCCAATACTTATATAAGGGGATATTGGATATGAAGTGAACTATTATCGATGTTTCAAGTGGGGGTTATCTTATTGAAAAAACACCTATACTGCATGAGATCTCATAAGAAACATGGTTTAAAACATATATCAATTACATACTTGAGAACATATTGAGGTCAAATAATTCCAATAGAGTCAATCTATATATCCTAACAAGATGAATGAGCTGATGAGTGAACTTACAGGTCTTGTACGATAACTAGTTGTGGCTACCAAATCCCCAGCCTCATATTATCAATAATCTAAGTTCCCCAGAACTATTAAAAATCTGGAATCTACATCTCACCATCTCATCCAACTAACACATTCCCCCAAATACAGGATGATCAATCAAATTTATCTAGGATAATGGAGATCAATGCGGTATTTTCTCAGTGGAACACCAACCCTCAACAATGAGTTCAGTTCATTAGAAACTCAAACCAACCTCACTATGATCCCTTATCTCCAACCTATAACCTATGCTAGAAAGACCATCCAGGCTTAAGTTATGGTCATCCCATCTCCCACCCCCACCCTCAATTCCCCCCTCAAAATCCAAACCAATTCCAATATAGTCATGGTTAGAGTAACTTCCAACAACCTTATCCTTTTATTCCTCAACCTCAAAAGATCCATCCTCCTCCTTCTCCTCCTAAATTCCACTATCCTAGTAATCCTTCCAAATTCCTAACTCAATCCAATCGATTTACCAAGTATTAAAATCAAGGAAATACCAATGTAGTACATACCTCTTCTTTTAAGAAAATATGGGAAAGTGTTGTGGAAGATCTTTCCCTCTTCACCAATTCTATCTTATAAAACATTTAAAACCAAACTAGTTAACTTTCATCCCACCTAATTTAGCAACAAAAATAATATTCTTTTTAAATCCCAACTCAACCATTTCATAGCACCAAGGGTAATGTAAGTACAGTTACACTTTAATATGGAAATGAAATTTATATGCCTCATGATGAATCCTAAAAATTCTATTAAAATGTTTTTATGGGTAAATAAAATAAAAAGTGACTATAAAAGTAACATTAAGAAACTCTCTCACATCCTTCCATTCCTCTAAGGAACCCAATTCCTTTTCCTTAATCCATATCTAAGCCTAAGAATCCCTTTGAGCCTGAAATGCTTGACATGTTTAGATGTGTTGAAGTCAACATTACCCTCTTATATTAAATCAAAAAAATCCCTATGTATGAAAATTTTATTAAGTAATTTTTCACCCAAAAGAGAAAAATTATTACCATTGAAATTTTTTCAACCCATTAGTCCATTACCATGAAGTGCAAAGATCCAGGGACCTTTACAGTTTCATGACAAATAGGGAGTTCCAACATTGATGATTCACTCGTAGACCTTGGATCCTTGAAAATTTCATTCCCAAATAAATATTCTATGGTCATGTTATAAGTCCCTTACACCCAACAAATTTTGTTATCTAGTTATCCAATTGAAGCATAGACAATCTTGAGGGAATAATTGAGGATGCCCTTGTTTGGATAAATATTCTTATCATATTATCTGATGTCTATGTCCTTGGAATGTAAGGTGATAAATATTCTTCTTAATCTCCCCAAATTATAGGAAGACCATTCCTCATGACATATAGAGCTAAAATTTATGTCCATGTGGGAATATTATCCATGGAATTTGGTGACCAACTACTCAAGTTCAATATTTTTCAAGCTATGTGATACCGATCAGAGGATCGATCACCATTCTCTATCCATACTTATGAGGAAACTTATAAGAGTTTATTGAATCCTATTCCATCATGTTCTTCATGTTAAAATGATAGAAGAGTTCGTTAAATTTTCACCATGATTGTCTAATCCATAAATGAAGAAGTTAGCGTTTACCTTTCATTTATAGACTCAATCAATATAAAGGATCTTGAAAAATATTTGGAATCCCATCTCACCTCTAATCTATATTGTTCCACCTTTTAAAGTAATGATTAAAATGAATCAAAATCAACTATAAGATCTTACTCTATCCCTAAGTTTTTTTGGCCCACAAATGAAGGATAAAACTGATCTAAAACCTCTTCCTACACACCTAAATTATGAATTACTTTTCCATGATCACTGTTATCCTATCATTGTCACTGGTATACATATTGAAACTTAGGAGTCCAAATTTGTTCAAGTTTTAAATAAAAACAAAAAAAAATAGTTTGGACCCTAGATGACATACCAAGCATCAACCCTTCCCTTTGAATACATCACATTCATCTAGTTGAATCATCCAAAACAATCATACTACCTCAAAGAAGACTCAATCCACTCATACTTGAGGTAGTTATTGAAGAGATCACCAAGATTATTCAAGATGTTATTATCTACCAAATTTATTATTTTGAATGGGTTATTATGATTCATGTGGTACCTAATAATGGTGGGATAACTATTGTCACAAATGAACATGGAGAAGTAGTCACAAGGCAAGTGAAAAACAAATGATGTGTGTGTATTGATTATTAGAGATTCAATGATGAAACATTAAAATATCACTAGCATATTTCTTTCCTTAATCAAATGATATAAATATTATCCATAAAGTCTAGTTATTTCTTTCTTTATGGATACACTAGCTACTTACAAATCCTAATCACACCTAAGGACAAAGAAAGGACTACATTCACTTCCCCCTATGGAACTTTTTCATATAGAAGAATGCCTTTTATCCTTTACAATACTCCTGCAACATTCCATAGGTGTATGATGAGTATATTTTATAAATTCATTAAGCATTTAATGGAGGTATTCATGGATGACTTTACCATTTATGGTGATTTCTTTGAATCCTAATTGCATTCACTCTCACTAGTCCTATAAAAGGGTTTAAAATGTAACCTTGTGTTGGATTTTGAGAAATTTCACTTCATGTTTACCAATGGGGTTTTCATAGGGAAAATAATCTATAAAGAGGGTATTTAAGTCAATCTAGATAAAATTAAGGTGATATAATCACTTCCTGAACCCTAATCATTTTGAGACATATGATCATTTTTTCCATGATGATTTATATCTAAAATTCATCCAGAACATCAGTAGGATTTCCCTCCCACTAACTCAGCTACTCCATAATGGTGTTACGTTCCATTTTTGTGAGTCTTGAAAGATATCCTCCATTGAACACAAATTTTTTCTTACATATTCCTTGATAATACAACACCTATATTGGTCTTTACTCTTAAAATTGATATGTGATTCTTTCGATAGGGCCATTGGGGTCGTACTTGGTGAAAGAAGAGAAAAAATTACTCATGTCATCTATTATGCCTCAAAAAACACTGGATGAAACTCAATATAATTATACTGTCACTGAAAAAGAACTTCTAGCTATGGTTTTTACCTTGGATAAATTCCAGACCTATCTCTTAGGTGATGAAATAATTATCTTTACAGATCATTCATCTTTAAAGTTCTTACTCAAAAAAAGTGTTTCAAAACTAAGGCTTATCATATGAATCATAATGCTCCATTATTTTGACCTTGAGATCAAATATAGACTAGGAAATAAACTTTATGGATGATCACTTGAGTATAATTTATAATTATTATCATTCTAAAATCATTGATCTTGAATTTCCCACTGAATACATCTCATCTCTCACTCCAAAGTCACCATGGTATGCCCCAATTGTAAATTACTTGTTTGTTGGTGTTTTTTCCTAAAACGTTTTCAAGAAAACAAAAGGTGAAGTTGAAAATTGATTCAAAATACTATTTTTTAGAATATAATAAACTTTAAAAAAATGAGTCTAACATGGTGATTAGGTTATGTGTTGATGAATAGATTAAAAATTCAATTTTTATTAAAATAACCAGCAAAACATGACCCCCCCCCCCCTCCAACCCATTTCAAGGTGGTCAGTAGTGATAAAGACCTAAGGCATCACCCATTAAAATAATCTTAAAATAATTAGGAAAGGAACCCAAACTAGTGTACAATAAAATATCATTCCCTTAGCTCCCTTTTTGATAAGGTGTCCACCGCAAACTTACCTTCTATCAAAGTATGTCCAACCTGAATGCCCTGATTGAAAAACAATTTGCATTTTCTAGTAAGATACTCCATCTCCCATGATTTCATATCCTTCCCTTGTATGAAGTGAACCATAAAAGCATAATTAGATTCCACTTTATAAATTCTGATGTTATAGAGTGTACATATCTTGAAACTGGTAACAATTGATCTTGATTCTACTTTAAGAGAATTACCTAACCCATAAAAAGGAACTTAAATCCAAGATCACATAGACTCTATTATCTCTCACCAGTTTTCCTCCTCTCATCTCCCCATTCATGCATGATTCATTCATGTTTAATTTCAGTCCTGTATTTGGAGGAATTCACTTTATCCATTTAACCTGTATGCCCTGATCATATTCCAAGCAGTAGTAAGTCCTCTGTAAGAGCCTCTATAATGAAATAGATGGATCTATGGTGTTGATAATGGTTCCCATATATACTATAAGAGCTATCACCTAAACTTGGATAATAGGAAAGGAATATCTCCTCTTAGAATGCACTTTGTTCCTTGAGTCCCAAAGAAACTAGCACATAATTGTAAAGATCATCACACAAACCTTCACCTCCGCTCCTTGTTTCCCTACTCCTTGGAAACATGCCTCCAACACCTCCTAGATAGAATCACCACCCATATGTATGCTCACAAAATTATCTAGTTTATTTCATATACCCCTTTCCAAACCACCAATAAAAATATGCCACATTGATTCCTTCTTTGGAATTTCACAATAGCGACATCGAGAATTAAGGGAAACTTCTTTTTAACATGTTCTTATCCATCGAGAGAGCTTTATTCCTTAATCTAAAAATGTGAAATCTCAAATTACCTCATACCTCTTTACACCATAGTTTGGTTTCCCAATCATCCATTCTACTCCTTTTATGGATGAGGCTCCTGAAATCTCAATAGTTGAAATACCCAAATGTTGAACCTGAAAAAACCCACCTATCTGGTCCATCGACTAAGTGGATACTTCCAAAAATGCCTTTTTTCATGGTTTATAATAGAGTTTAAGAAATAAAAAACAATTGGCCTCCTTGAAATACATGTTTGGGACTGTCCATTTTAGGAAATCCATCAATTCACCAGCCCAGTTCCATTTCCAGAGGTTGATCTCCCCTTGTCCCACTATCCATTTATTTTTGTCCTTTAATTACTCTATAAGTTCCACCATGCACCAATTAAGATTTGAAAAGCACCTGAACTGATCCTTCCACTCCTCCCAATTTTCTCCATATTAATATTTAATGAATTTTTCCCATAAGGAGTCCCCTGCAATAATATATGACGCCAATGTTTCCTGCATATCATGCATTATTTATGATATACTACATAGACCAATACCACCTTCACCAATTGGATTTTTTATTCACTTCCAAGTATCCCAGTGATTCCTCTCATTTTGATTTTCATCTCATAAGAATTAATTCATGGTGTTCTTCAGTCTATCAATCATCTCCTTCAGCATCTTGATAATCAATAACACATGTATAGGGATAGAGGTTAGCACATTGTTAATCGGCGTTATCCACCCTCCAAAGGATAAGAATTTATTTTTACAATTGTTAATTCTCCTTGAAATTTGGTTAGTGATTACCTAAAATAAAATCTTTTTGGTCCTACCATTATAAATATGGACTCCAAGATATTCCGTTAGCATATCCCACCTATACATGCCAAGACTATTTTGAATAGAGTTTCTGCGATTCCTTGGAAATTTGTTGGATATGTAGACACTACTTTTCCATTGGTTAACACATTGTCCGATAAAATCCCCATTAGTTATAAATATATTCATGAACCCATTGATAATTTTTTATCTTCTATTGACAAAAAATAACATGTCATCTGATAACATGAGGTGAGAAATAATTCCACTCCTAGACTTGTTCCTAAAAGGAATAATACTTCCATCCTTTATCCTTCACATGATGTTCCTTGTAAGAACCTCCTGATCCAGGATAAACAAGCATGGGGACATAAGATCCCCCTACCTTACCCCACATATAGTTTTAAAGAATCCAAAACCCCTTCCTGATAGGAAGATAGTAATCCACAGCGACCCATAACATCAGAAGCATAAGTCACAAAACCATTCATAGAATCGAAAATTCTTCATAGTTCTGATAATAAATCTCTATTCCAACCTATCATAATACTTTTTCATATCCACCTTTATCATGACACTAAATACTATCAACCTTTTGTTCAATTCCACCACCATTTCTTTCGCAATACTTATCACCCCTTGGATACTTCTCCCAAGAATGAATCCATGATGCTCCTTTGAAATCAGTCTTGGAATAACACTACTAATTCTTTTATTAAGAAGACTAAATAGGATTTTGTAAGAAAATTTTCAAAGAAAAATCATCCTAAAATGATTTATCTTATAAGGATATTTGACCTTGTGTATAAAGACCACTTTGGAAGCTCACACCGCTATGTTTAAGGATAAACCTCTAAAAAAATCTTGCACCACTTCCCTAACCTGATCTTTGACTATCTCCCATACTGCCACAAAGAAGGCACCATGAAAACCATCCAGCCCAGTAGAATGCTCCTACTTAAAAGAAAATAGTATTTCTTTAATTCCTCTTAATATGGGATAGAAACCAGCTAGCTATTGTCTCTGTCTACCACCAATCTCGGAATGCAACTCATAAATTGATCTTCATCAGTAACCCTTCTTTTCCTACCACTATAGAAATCATTCTATCCATCTAGAAGAGCCTCAAAAAATTCTTGATCTAATTTCCCTACAACATCAACATCTTTTCTATAGGTTCCATCTTCAATCCTTAGGTTAACTCTTCTGATAAATTCTTTCTCTTTTAAGAATAACTGAAAATAAATGGTATTCTGGTCCCCCTCTTTGAGCTAGAGAGCTATGGATTTCTCTCTACACACCCTTTCCACTACCAATAATTTTTCTTCTAAAAGAACTTGCTTCTCTATTAGAGAAATAAATTATTATCACATTATTTATTCATCAGGTTCTCTTCCAGCCTTTTAATATCCTGTCTAATCCCCTCACTAGTGCAGAAAATGATTTTTCACATTAGTTATTTTCTTTTTCTTTTTAACATCAGTTAGTATGAAACATTATTATAGGATAATTTATAAATATGTTTTTAACATCAGTTAATGAAAACCAACACTGTAAATATATTAGTGTATGGTTTTTCACATTGGTTATTCTTTAACCAATGTGAAAAACCCATACATTTTGGTTTTTCACATCAGTTATCTAATAACCATCATGAAAAACAAATATATTTTTTAATAGTTTTCTTTTTATTCCTTATCTCTATAGTATAAAAGAATAAACAAGAATAAAAACCAGTCTAAAACAAGAAAATAACTAACAAAACACACTTATAATTAAAACTTTAAAGTTTATAATATATACGCAAATTAACTAAAATCTAATCAGACCTATGAAATGATTCTCCCATTTAATTTGTAAGTGTATTAAATTATTTTTGCAATAAGGGAGAGGATAATCAAAAATATAAAAATTAAAATTAAATCATTTAACATGTATTATAAATAAAATGAATGAAATATTATGGAATTTTTATAAAGAAATATAACCTGGTGGAACTTCGTAATTTTCCTAGTTGAAATTATTTCATACATAAATCTTAAAACATAATATCCACATTATTTTACACCTTCTTTTTTAGGAAAAAAAATTTCAAAATAATTTTTCAATTCCAAATAATGTTATTAAGTAAAATATCCAAAAATTAAGTAATTGTAATTGAAAATTTATCTTTTATTTTAAATATTTGGTCTAAGCGCACTTATTTATTGTGGTATATCTAAAGAAATTTCATGGTCTATTTGAAAATAAAATGAATAGAATAAATTTAAAATTCATTAGAATATAAAAAAGTATTAAAAAATTCAAACTTTCATGTCCAATACATTCTTAAAATTTTCTCGCACTTCACCATAGATAGAGAACATCCAGTAAAGTGGCTTCTCCCTTGGACAAAAAACACCTAACATTCAATGGATACTGATATAAAATAAAAATTAATGTTAATTATTATTATGTTAATAGATGTATAATATTTTTTAAGATATATGTTTCATACTCTTGAAGATAAGGCAACATCCAACACTGAATAATTTCTTTCCTTTGAAAACTTTTAGTAATATAAAATGTTCATTCAACTTTAGTCATTATCATTATTATAGGTTAAATAAACTATGGGTCCATAAATCCATATACATATTTCTTGTCATCCTTATTAAAAATTGTATAAATATACCTAATACAAAACAAACATAAGTATAAATTTTCTATACATTAAACTAATGGGAAAAAAATTAACCACCTTACATGGAAAAAACATGCATCATGTTGATTCCCAAAAGATCTTTAGTTACAAGCTCCATGATATCAATTTTAAAAAGAACCATAGTCATTGTATGTAGACAAACATAAGCTAAAATTGGAATCTCATGAACATCCAACATAAAATTTGAATATGT
Source organism: Viscum album (assembly GCA_963277665.1). Taxonomy (NCBI): domain Eukaryota; kingdom Viridiplantae; phylum Streptophyta; class Magnoliopsida; order Santalales; family Viscaceae; genus Viscum; species Viscum album. Next base: position 1,629,263,372 of record OY728152.1, read on the forward strand.
TGACAATCTATCAAGACTACTAGAATTTGAATATGAAGTCATAGCACTTTGTATTTTTTATCATATATACAATATTTCTTTACCTTTAAGGTATTCCTGTAAAAGAATATATAAATATATAAATATAAAAATGTTAAAACAAATTTGATAAAAAATGAAATAAAATATAAAATATACACATACATTTATGGTAATATGTTGAATAAGTCTAGATGGAAAAACTAAAAAGTGGTTGGTATTTTTTCCAATTGTACTCACCTTGTTTGTAGGTAATGGTATTCTTACTAATCAATTAATAATATCCTATACAGTGACCCTATGATCCTATATCTTTATTTGTTGATGATGAATGGTATCTCTAATATAATATATCATCACGTATGCAACAATATGATTTTTTGGATCATCAACATATAACTCATAATAATTGATAAGGTGTGGAGGAGGGGGTGTAAGAGTAGTATAATAAGGAGTGGGGTCTTCAGGTGGAGGTGGAGGAGTGGGAGATACTGGAGGAGGTAGAGGAGTGGGATCGACATTCTGAAATTGTCTTTCCATGTCTGCAAACATCGACTGTACCGAAGCTCTGATTTTTTCCTCTATCGACACAAGAATATCCTGAAACTTAGCTTCCAATGATTCTTTTTTTATAAAAATCCTCCATTGAAGAATCTTTAGAATGTGAAATTTATTTTTTTCACTGATACACCTACCGGGTATCCTCATACATGCCCCGGGTGTTCAGACTTTCTCAATGTTATAGCTAAAATATCCTTCCCACCCTCAGTTATAAAGACACCCTATATTCTCTGCTCCTCAGGATAATCCTTTGTGAAATATTTGAAAAAAACCATAATGAATCACAATATATAAAGAATTTAATTAACGTAAATAAATAAATAAAGTAAACATCTTACAATCCTCTTAGATATAACCCTCAACTATTCTATAAGATATTTTCCTTTTTTTCTCATCTGTTCCCTCTTCTATTATTAATTAATAATAATTTTTAATTATTTTATAATATATTTTCACTAAATATCTTATATATTAAGTGTAAATTTCTATTTATACTTATCTAAAACATATTTAAAAAATGTATATTATATTTATATCAATATAAATATATTAATATATTAATATATAATTTTTAATGAAATATATATTTTTTTTAAATATACCATTTATCAGTGCTAGTAAAAAAATTGTTGATAAATACCCCCTATCAATGCTACTAAAAAATCACTGATAAAGGGGGACCCTTTAACAGCACTAAAAAGCACCGATAAAGGGGTACTTTTAAAAGTGCTTTATTTAACACTATTAAAAGTACCATTTATCATTGCTTTTTTTAGCACTATTAAAGGTTGGCACTGAAAAAACTCATTTTTGTGGTAGTGTGCGTAGTAATGGGGCCGACAAAACCTAAGAATGTATAAAGATGAAAAACTGAGATTGGAGTCCATTGTATCAAAGAAACAAGGTTAAGGTTTCCACATGACAGAAACGAGTTTTCTTTCATGATATCAAATAACACTGAAATGATCCAAAATGAAAATTCAAAAAAAATGGTATATCACTTCAATTATATAATAACCAATGTGGAAATTCTGCTTTATCATGTCGATTATTATATTACTGATATGATAAATTAGGGTGCTTTTTTCACATCATTTATAAGATAACTGATCTGATAAAGCAATATACATGGATTTTTTACATTACTTATAAATAAACGATGTAAAAAAGCCGATGTGGTATATATTTTTATACTAGCTTCTCCAAGATTAACTCCCTATCTATGTGATTTGAAATCCACCTATGAATGTCTCTTTTTAATCTTTTAAGATGTTATGGGAGTCCCACCCATGAAGATCCTCCCTTTGGATTCTCATATGACTCTAACCAACTACATAAAACCCTCCAATCATGTACATTTGATAGAATAAAAAAACGATCATTCCTTCGTTCCACATTTTTCAGTGATACCAACAAAGGAGAATAATATTAGAGAGATCTAGTGAGGTGTGTGACGGTATCCTACACAAAGAGTCAATCTTTTGAGTATTATAGAGGCATCTGTCGATCCTACTCCATATTCTACTACATATTTTTTGATTGTTGCACTAGGTGAATTTGTTCCATGTGAATCTCATGTCTATTAAACCATTTCTAGCCATAAACTCCTTAAAATCTTATATAAATTTCCTCAAGAAGGCTACTCCTTCTCTTTCCTCAGAGGCTTAAACTATAGTGTTGAAGTCACCCTCAATGAACCATGATACCATTCCCAGTTAAAACACAAAAATATCATTCTAAAGAACCATCCTATCAGATAAATCACATTTTTCATACATGAAGTTGAAAAATAACCCATTTCCTCCATCGGTAACTCTAGTTCTTATGTACCATAAAGAGGCCTCAATAAATTTTACAGAGATTTTTTTTATCCAAAAAATCCTTATGTGTGAGTTTCATGTATTTGCATGTAAGAAGTTCATGAATCCCATGGTCCTAGCGACAGAAAATATGTGATTAAAACCCTATTTAGGTTATAAAACAATGGTAATATAGGAATGAAACCATAGAGATCCAATGGTAATAAAGTTCATTTTAACAAGCTCCCCTAAACCCCAGTCATTCCATATTAACAACAAGACCATTAAACAAGATGAAGATAGGCCTTGCGGCCAATAAAACTTATTTTTTAAGCCAAATTTTAAGAGGGAAACCCCTTTACCTAGACCTGGTGATATACTTTTTTTTCACTGGTGAAGGATCATCCTGAATCCCTGTCCCTTAAGAGGATAGTTCCTTTGAGTTTAATATATATTTTTTGGAAAAAAAAATTAAAAAAAGTGTAGGTTAATTTTTTTAAAGGTATTCTTGAAATGTGGCAGCCTCATTGCCACCTTTCTACTAAAATAAAAAAAAATATATATTTTATTATATATATCAATATATATATTTTTATATTATGATATATATATATTGTGTTTTTTTATGTTTTTTAGAATTATTTCATTAACATTTGAAAGTGAAAATGTTTTGTTTTTAATCAATAACTTTTGTGGTGCTCAGATTTTTGAAATTTTTAAGAAATAAGTTTGGGTTCTTGTTGATCTTAAAGTTGATATAAATATGGATCATTTCCCTAAAGTATCAAAACAATATGAATGTGTTTGCTCAGTTTTGACTAGGTCAGTTGTCCTTTTTATTAAAATTGATGTCATTTTTAAATAAAAAGATGCACTTGGAGTCATACTGATCACACCATGTGTCGGATTGAGGTACGGATTATTCCTACATGTCACAAATTACTTGTGGATCATTGTCCTAAAGTATCAAAACAATATGAATTTGTTTACTTAGTTTTGAGTAGGTCAGTTTCCTTTTTTGTTAAAAGTGTTGTCATTTTTAAATAAAAAGATGTACTTGGAGTCATACCGGTCACACCGTATGTCGGATTGAGGTACGGCTGATTCCTACATGTCTCAAATGACTTATAGATCATTTTTCTAAATTATCAAAACAATATGAATGTGTTTTATCAATTTTTAATATTTCACTTGTTTTCTTAACTAAAATTTCATTTTAAACTAGTAACAAACACTTTGACCTATACCGATCACATTTTGTATCGGTTTAACATGGGACTAATTCATAAACGTCAAAAAGGACTTATTAATCGATTTCCTAAATTATAAAGAAAATATGAGTGTGTTTTCTTTGTTTTTAGTGAGTGAACTTTTTTGACTGTCAATTTTAAACTGATTATGGGCACATTGAGTCATAGTGGTCACACCGTGTGTTGAAGTGACACACATCCTCCATATCTTGTGTACATGCACCTATGTTTCATGAAATACTATAAGCAGTAGTAATCCATGGTATGACTAATGTTTAGAGTAGTACAAGAAAAATAAAATAGATGGAGCATGTCTTCATTCTTTTCAAAGCTTATTACTAAAGTTTTTTTAAGATATATTTTTACCTAGAAAGGAGTGTTTTGTAAGATGTGGTTTTATATATTTGTATATATATAAATTTTTTCTTCATTATGTAAAAGTTTGTTAGAAAATTATGTTATTTTTAATTTATGTATGATTTTCCATATTTTTAAAGCTTATAATATAAAAAATATTATTAAAATATTAATGAAAACTAAAAAATTGGATAAAAAATTAAAAATGGTCGATATTAATAACAATATATTCATTTCATTAGAAATAAAACATATACCTGAAGAATTACAATTAATGTATATAGGGAGGAGATTATATCCCACATGGTGGTCTGTGAAGGGTATGCTCGTATCAAGATCGCCAAGCTTTGTGCTGGGATGGAGTCTGATGACCTGGAGAGGGATGATCCTCGTGCATTGGAATGTCGATCGTCGCATGATCAACCTATGTGTCAGTGGGAGGAGGTCTCAAATGCATGTCGTATTAGGCTCTTGGTCCTTCTCCCACTAGGGTAGTAGAATGACCTACCATCATCACATCGGGGAACCAATCCTGTGATGGATCTGGAAACCAATATGGAGAGAACTTTAGATATCCTATCAAGAAAGATGAATCCCATGCCTCCTGATGCACATCCATAATCGGATGAGGCTAGAGTGCTAGTGGGTCAAACTCTGCATGTGGAATAGGTGAGGGCTCATGTGCAGGATGACGTGGTCTACATCATCATCATCGTGGATCCTCAGCACCAACAGTTGTTGGATGATGTTCCTTTGGGGTAGGAACCTCCTCTCTCTTGGGTTGACGCTCAAAGATTCTCTCATGATTCCAATGATAAGATTAACTCATCTCCAATGCTATTGAATGGACTGTTGTCCGGCTAAGGACCCTCTCCTCCACTATGTCACTCATGCAAATAAGATTCTCTGAGTGAGTATGTTGTAAAGAGATACAAAATGAATTATAAAATAGTTAAATAATCAAACTAATGGAAATTTATTAACTTACCATCTTATTAATCTCTCTGTTGTGTCTGGTAAGATACAGTATAGACTTTATTCTATACCATGTCTCATACTCAACCTGATCTAAAATATAGAATCTCATCATAGGTACACCCTAGATATGAAGCTCTGCACATCTTTCCTAAAGGTAGAGATAGTCAGCATGTACTCAACGCCAGTCCTCATCCTGCCTCCCTATAAGCTTTATGCTATGAATCTCCTTTTTCTGTCCCTATGGAAATGGAATCGGTTGATCATAGAAAAGATATTTCATGACTCTATCAGGTTTTTTCCACTCAATAATATGGAATTGAATGAGTGGCACTATGAATATAGAATCATGAAGTTCAGTAGTGCAGTATGCCGGCAACTGGTCCATTATATCCCAATATGGCATCCATATAATCTAAAATGACATGTGTCCTTGGTAAAAAAATATCCAAAAAACAAAAATTAATACTATTATTAAAATTTTTAGATAGTGATAGATTGTATATAGATATCTGGTTAGGTAAGAGACTGTACAACTTGAGGTGGTGTGCACCCAAATGGTGTGTCAGAACTGTGATGAAATTGTGTCTCTAACTCCACCTATAAAATACAACATAAAAAATGATCAATAATGAAAAATTAATTTCAATAACTACTACTTACATCATAAACCAGTAAAGATGAGTGATCATACCAGCATCCATGCGGAGCGTCATGCAGCATCTCCATAAGGAGCGGCAGACCAGCAAGCTGAGGGCGGAATGAGGGGATGTGATCTCATTCCCACATCTGAAGAAGGATGATGCATCCATTGAGATATATGTGGTCTCTGCAGGATACCATGAATAATGCTCTGTATTTGTATGCCAAGAAGGAAGATCCCTAGTTTTAAATCCCAGATCAATCAAAGTCCTCCAGTAGGTCTAGATACATCATGTGCACATTCACCCCTAAGTGATCAGCACACAGGGTCCCTCCAATGAATTGTAATATATATGAACTGGTATAACGCATGATATTCTGGTCTTTAGTGTCATCAGGTAAATATAGAATCTTCTCCTCCAGTTAGGGCATAGATATTGACCCTCCATCTGTAGCCCTACGGTCGTAAAAAATGTCGACACCTAACAATCACTAAGCAAGGTCAGGCCAATATGCATGGGTGGGTCCAATAACAGCTTCCCCTAGATAGGAAGACCGAGAAGCACTACCACATCCTCGAGTTTGATGGTCATCTCTCCCTCAGGCAGGTAAAATGTGTGTGTCTCTAGTCTACACCTCTCTATGAGAGTAGAAAGAAGGTGATGGTTAACAAATAGGAAATCTGAGACAAAAATTTTTTAGACGCCAGCACAGTGCAAGTATTTTTTATCATCTATACAATATTTCTTTACCTTTAAGGTATTCCTGTAAAAGAATATATAAATATATAAATATAAAAATGTTAAAACAATTTTGATAAAAAATGAAATAAAATATAAAATATACATATACATTTATAGTAATATGTTGAATAAGTCTAGATGTACAAACTAAAAAGTGGTTGGTATTTTTTCCAACTGTACTCACCTTGTTTGTAGGTAATGGTATTATTACTGATCAATTAATAATATCCTATATATTGACCCTATGATTCTATATCTTTATTTGTTGATGGTGAATGGTATCTCTAATATAATATATCATCACGTATGCAACAATATGATTTTGGGGATCATCGACATATAACTCACAATAACTGATAAGGTGTGGAGGAGGGGGTGTAGAAGTAGTATAATAAGGAGTGGAGTCTTTAGGTGGAGGTGGAGGAGTGGGAGATACTGGAGGAGGTGGAGGAGTGGGATCGACATTCTGAAATTGTCTTTCCATGTCTGCAAACATCGACTGTACCGAAGCTCTGATTTTTCCCTCTATCGACACAAGAATATCCTGAAACTTAGCTTCCAATGATTATTTTTTTATAAAAATCCTCCATTAAAGAATCTTTAGAATGTGAAATTTATTTTTTTCACTGATACACCTACCAGGTATCCTCATACATGACCCAGGTGTTCAGACTTTCTCAATGTTTTAGCTAAAATATCCTTCCTACCCTCAGTTATAAAGACACCCTATATTCTCTGCTCCTCAGGATAATACTATGTGAAATATTTGAAAAAAACCATAATGAATCACAATATATAAATAATTTAATTAACTTAAATAAATAAATAAAGTAAACATCTTACAATCCTCTTAGATATAACCCTCAACTATTCTGTAAGATATTTTCCTTTTTTTCTCATCTATTCCCTCTTCTATTTTTTATGTTTAGCGGGGGGAGGAGGGTCAACATATACAAATCCTAAAGACTCATCTCTCATATTTTTAAAATTTTCAGCCATAATTTGTTCTTCTAATAACTTATACCCTCCCCAAGATAAAGTATGAGGGTATATATTTCTAGATTGGATCTCCTGATGATAACTCCTCATTTTTTTTAAATTAAGAATAAATAAATCATTAATAAGATAATTAATATAAAAAAATCTAAAAGTTAACATTGAACTTACTAAAAACTCTTCTTGTATTATACTTTCAACAAATTTATTCCATGTATTTTCATCTATTAATGGGTATATATCATATGTAATATGATGTTTCCTATTCCTAAAAATGAAATCTGATGTGAGGGTTGATTTAAAATCCCTCCATATCCTAGTATCCAATGATATACATTTCTTCCTGACTCCTCTAGTATCAAGTATATAATATGTCATCTTGATAAGAAGGGGAAAACATATATTACTTTAAACATTTTAACATAAGTAAAATAATAATAAAAGATCTTACCAAAATAGTCTCCCAAAAGTGAGATATTTTCAATTTTTCAACACTTCTTCAGTAATCAATCAAAATACTAACTTTTCTTTTAGTGTACATTTCTATAAAATTCTTGATTTTTTTTTTAATTTGGACCTGTTGGAATATCATTATCATCAAAATCTACTAGTATCATCTGGTCCGAGCTACGAGAAACTGATCATTTTTTTAAATGTGTGTTTCCACGTTTACCAACCCTCAAACTCTTCTTTGTCTCTGTGTAAGGATATGTCTCTTGTAAAGAAGGATGAGGCTCATCAATATGACTATGTGTATGTTCCTCCTAGGAAATATGATTATGGTCATATTAAGAATTATGTGTTGGATCAATTGATTGATCTGTCATTATATTATAAATCAAAGCAATAAACTATTAGTACACAAATATACAAATCCAACTATTACATACTAATTTAAATAAAAAATGAAAAATCATCAAACAAAAAAGTAAACTAAACTAAAATTAACACATTTTTATTCATATTTTTTGTAGTTAACTAAAATTCTAACAACATTAATGAGATATGAAATGACATAAAAAAATGAAAACAAATCCAAAAATGGTGTGTGAATAGTAAAAATGCTCCAACCTAATAAATAACTTTTTACACTAAAAAGAATATTTTTTGAATATACTCTTAAACAATTTTCTTTTTTTTATTTAATGTATTAGATTTAAAATATTTTTTTCAAAAAAATCAATTAATAGATAAGTTTTGTAAGGTTAAACATGGTAAACTAAACTAATGTAAACAAACAATTTAACTTATTGGTTATAATATATGTTTTAATAAATAAAATTAAATTAAAATATCTAACATTTTATGAAATTTAAAAAAATTAAATGAGAAATAAACATGTGTTACTTATAATATAAGGAATATACTAAAGGATTATTTTCCCAAATTCCTTCATTATGATCGTTTTGTATGGAACAAACCACGTCTACGATGTGCTCGTCAATATTATCTGTTAATCTTTCCATAAAGTAGGGATCTAACATAAATAATCATCTTCATCAATTTTATCATCACCAACATACTATTTTTTCCTTATAAAACAATAGACCACTATATATTATATTGATCAAGAAAATAGAAAAAAATCACTTGTTTCCATTATAAAAGGATCAGTTTTGTATTCCAATCTATTTAGATTAACTAGTTTCATTTCAAATTCACCATTTCTGAAACTATTGTTACTGATAAACCATTTTTATTTAAATACTTGAACTTGAAATTTAATTTAATCATCCTCCCATATTTTTTCAATGGATCCATAATATTCACTTGATGCAGATATTAGCTTTTTGTCTTTGGCCCTAAAAAATGCATGGCTTTTACAAACACCAATACACTACTATTTTGAACTACACTTATGTTGTCCTGATCTTTCATATGCAATATATAACCATTAATTTTATACCCAAACCATGTTGTAAAACTTAAACATAGACCTATCACTAACCATATCAAGGTTTCTGATGCATATTATTAACCAATCATGGTCTCTTTAAACCATGGAAAAAAAGTTTTGTTATGCTCATTCAAAATCTACGTAAATTTCTTCTTTAGATAACATTGTTTCAACACATTAATATGTAATTTCATGTATTTATTAACATCATATATGTTATTAAATGTGTATAAATATACCTTCATTATCTATTCACCTATCAATAATTTGACTTTCAATACATGGATCCCCTTTCCCCTATAATCAACTCATTCATGTTGGGATGTAGGAAAACCAATGTGCTTCACTTCAAATAAGTAGCCTGTAAAAAACTCTGTAACCTCCATAGAAATATACTTCTTAATAATGGAGGCTTTAATTCTATGTGGATTCTTAACATAACCCTTTATTATCTTTATATAAATTTCAAAAGGATACATCAAATGTATATATAAAAGTCTGCAATGATTTATATCTTGCACCAAATAAACCATTAAATGCACCATGATATCAAAAAAAGATTGAGGAAAATACATTTCCAATTGAAAAAGTATAGAAACTATTTCTTTATCCAATTTTTTCAAATAATTTATATTGATAACCTTATTAAAAATATAATTGAAAAAATAACACACCTTAATGATATTAATTCTAACATGGATGAGAAATCATCCATTCAATGAAACTAGTAGGAGTTATTGCATCATGACATGAAAATCCTAAGATTTCATAGATATTAAATTTAAATCCCTTAAAGTCACTAAAATTTTTACATTTCAAACCCTACGGAACATTGATATCATGAAGATTCTGAAAAAAGATAATTATATCCCTCTTGTATAATTTATTATAGGTCGGGGGAAGGAATGTTCAAATTCCATCAGGAGTGGGAGTAAACTACAAACATATTCTCATTGAGAATAAGTCTAATGTTTCATTCAACCCATCTTTAGTATTTCCTTTAACATCTAACCATGTTTCAATCAAGCTGTCACATGTATTATTATCCACATGCATGACGTCAATTTTATATTTGACCTCATGATATCTTCAATATGGTAGCTCAAAAAATATTTACTTTTTCTTCCAAATATTTTTATCATTACCATATTTATGTGTGTTTCCCAATTTCACATCAATGTTTTTCACCCTCTCAAAATATTGATCTGTGGATAAAGGTTTTAGAGAAATATGAAATTCTTGTAATCCATTTAATTCTTTTTTTTAATATTATATAAGTATTATACATAGAAAAAAACTTTTGATTACCCATGTATAATATTTTTCTCCCATTATTCAATTGATAATATGAAGTCTTTTGTTCACAAATTTGACAAGATTTATTACCATTAACACTGTATCCATAAAAATTTACATATGTTGGGAAGTCATTTATAGTGAACATAATCATTACATTATGTTGAAAATATTCCATTTCATAAGAATCATACACCATAATACCTTCCTCCCATAAAATTTTAAAATCATAAATTACTGGTGATAAGAAAACATCAATATCATTTTCAGTCTGTTTTGTTCCTGAGATAATTAAACTCAGCATGAAATATTTTCACTTTATGAAAAATTCAGGAGATAAATTGTAAATTACCAATAAAATAGGTCATGAACTATTTGTGCTACTAGGGCTTAAATATGGATTCATTTAATTTGTGTACAGTCCAATTTTGAGATTTATAACTTCATTTCTGAATATAGGAAAATTCTTATCAATTTTCTTCCACTGTGGACAACCAGTTGGATGCTGTAATTTTCCATCACATTTCCACTCATATGCATTCCATATTAACCTTTTTTCATTATGTAAATTTTCAAATAAATGTTTTAAATGAGGAATTATTAGAATATTCCAAAATTCCTTAGTAGGGGTCTCTATAACTACTAAATAAATATGTAATTTTTATTTCAAATTATATTGTGACGTCCCACATCTAGGACACCTTGATATAAATTTGTATTCCTTCCTATATAGCACACAGTCATTCAAGAATTCATGTATTTTTTATACCCTAATCCCATCAAGAATAGTATTTTCTTCACTTTATAATGTGAATCTAGAAGATCATTGTCTTTCGGAATAATATCTTTCAACAATTATAGAAAATCTATAAAACTCTTATCACTCCATCCACGTTTTTTCTTCAAGTTAATCAGTCTTAAAACCGTCAATAAAATCATAAATTTCGTAAAAACCAGATAAAATGGTATTTTAGTATCCCCTTATAGATGATCAATTTTCAATTATTTATCAATTGTCTATACTTCAATATCATGAATCATTTCTTCAATTTGATCAAAGTTATCATATTGCAAAGCATCATCATCAATAGATCCAAAGTTCTTCCCAGTTTCACCATACCAAATCCAAGGGTTGTAACTCAAATTAAAACCATGACAAATTAAATGATCTTTGACCTCTCTACTTTTTAACTTCATCATATTTTGACATTTCATGCATGGATATAGAAACATGTCGTTTTTTGGAACATTACATTTAGAAAATTCCAAAAAACCATCATCACCTTCTTTATAGTCATTACTCATTTGAAGTGTCATAATTCAACTTCGAATCATTATTATCTATAAAAAATATAAAAAATAAATATCTTTCCAAAAGAATATAGTGGTGATAAAATTGAGAATAAATTATTCAAGTCAAACTAGGTTTAAATTTATATCAAACATGTCATAATTTAAAACTAACAAATCATTGAAATTTAAAAAAAAATATGTGTATTTGAAACGTATAATTATAAATTCTAGACATTAATGGAATATAAGTTTAAATATAATTGGTAAAAAATAAAAATAAATGCATGGAAGAAATTTAAAAAATATAATATATTTAGACCATTCTCTAATTTTTCATTTTCTTTTAAATGAAATTAGGTGAAACATAAATTGAATATTATTGACCAAAATCCAAATCAAGTGTGCATTTTTCATTTTGATTTGAATCTTTGTCATTAAATTTTTTAACAAATTTTTTTCCATTAAAAACCCCAAAAAAATATTAGAAGAAACATTAATTTATACTATAATATAATCGTATAGTAGAGTTCAAACAACATAATGAATAATTTTTAATGCAGTACATATATGTATATATAGAATTGATAGTATATATTATTTATGACAAGTGTATTATTCAAATTGTGAAAATAATATTACATATTGTGTATTTTATGAAAACATGTTTCATTTTAATATACTACACTAATAACCCACATTTTGTATATTTCAGTCAACTTCATTTGATAAAATAAAAATACAAATTTATGGGGAGAAAAATGCTTTCAATGTAAATTCCATGTGATGCATGTTTAATTCCATGAAAATATAATATAGATTAACTCTACCTATATAGTGGGATAATCCTCTAAATTTAAAAATTAATGTAACCTAAAGTATGACTAGGGATAAAGTATGATTGTGGGTAAAGTATGACTAGTATAGGAAGCACATCAATCTTTATTATCATTTGTTCCAAAGGGGCTAATTAGTCCAAATAGTGTCAAAACCTAACATATATCTATAAAAATATAACAAATATATGTAAAGGAACTAATTGATAGTTCTTAGTGTGTATTCACCAATAATTTCAACATTATATTTAGATTAACTCATAATATGTATATTACATATTTAATATATTATTTTTCAAGATAATAATATGCTCACATCACATGAAAAGTGTTGATATGCATATAAACTACTTATAATATATTGTATATTGAACTGTATGAAAATTTCAATGTATGTATACATTAAATTTTAAGATTACTAAGTCGCTAAAAATGCATAACACTTATTGAAATTTATCCATATACATGATAGTGTATGTATAAATAATTAAATATTCACAAATATCATCTAAATAAGCAAGATTTAAAGATTCAATGCAAAAATTTAAGATGTGATGCAGTATAAACATCTATGAAAAAATGCAGTGAAAATTCCCTTCCATATAGTAGAAACATGAAAACATTAAGATATATTGAAATCCAAACCTTTCACTTAAATCAACAGATAACTAAGGAATGTGAAGATGGTAATACATGATTTTAGAGGAGAATACCTTATTAAGAATGTGCAATGGTGAGGCTGATGAAACATAGGGGTTTATAAAGATGGTAATGTGAGATTTGAGTCAACAGAATCAGAAAAAATGAGAGTTAGGGCATCTATGTCATTGAACAAATGAAAGAGAGGATTGATGTGTGAGTCTTACTTGAGAGTTGAGAGATGAGAAGATCAAATGCCACAACCACAAAACAAGGTTTTATCAGTTCTAAAAAATCCTTTATCAGTGCTAAAAAGATGTTGATAATCAAGGTTTTATTAAAAGGGTTCCCTTTTATCAGCACTAAAAAAAGAGCGGATAAAGGACCCTTTTATCACTGCTGAAAAAAAACCTTGATAAAAGAGGCCTTTTATCAGTGATAAAAAAGAACTCATAAAAGGGTCCTTTATCCATGCTTTTTTTATCACTGATAAAAGACCCCGTTTATCAGCGCTTTTTAAAGCACTGATAAAAGTTTAAAAAAAATTAAAAAAAATTCAAATAAAAGGGTTTAAATAATGCTTAATCCCCCTTTCAACAGTGTCTATGTGCCCTAGCCCTGCCTGTATGCTCACACGCCCCAGCCCCACACCCCCCACCCTTTAATAGTGCTAGCGCCCCCCCTTCACCCACACACACCCCTACCTCCGTTTGGTTTTGATCCCGAGACCCTTCCCCCTCCACAGCTGCACCTTTATCACTCACTCATCTTGTTAAGTTCTTCATTTAATGATATATCTATTTATTTATATATATATATACTTAGTTATATGTATTCTTATATTAATATATATTTATATTAATATATATTTATATTAATATATATTTATATTAATATATATATATTAATATATATTTATATTAATATATATATAGTTATATTAATATATATTTATATATTTATTCATATTATATATATATATTAATATATATATAGTTAGTTATATTTATATATTTATATATTTATATATTTATATATTTATATATTTATATATTTATTCGTATATTAATATATATTTATAAGATTATTTTTAAATACATTTATAAAATATGTTTCTTTGTGTGTGTTTATAAATAAATATATACATATTTACAATATACGTACACACACACACACACATATATATATTATATATGTGTATCTATAAGTATAATTATACATATTTATATATATTTATATATATTTACATATATTATATATTAATATACATATACATTTGTTAGAATATATAGATAATATATATCAGTTTGTTGATATATATACAAATATACACACCCACACACATTATATAGGTATATAAATACTCATATATTTGTATTTTAAATAAAATGGATATTATTTTTTGTTAGATAAGTCTTATATATTGAGAAATATATTTTATATGTAAATATGTTTAATTATTTATTTATAAAATTAAATTTTCATGTGTGAATATATAGAAAATATGTATATATTGTTATATATTTGATTATAAATAAAAGTACATTGTGAAAAACAGTAAAATTTCAAATCCATAATATCAATATTAATGTAATATTTGGGAATAAATTCATTCCTTGTTGATAAAGGAAAAAAAGACCCCCTTAAATGAGACTGCAATTTCATCAAATGTTAAAATATTTGGGCATCCTGACTAAAAACTCGGTTTTGGAGGCCTTAGGGGCCTTTTGGGGCTCGAAAATGTGACATAGATTTACTTGTGTCACTAGGGTATAGATCTCATCTCAAGCTTCGATCTAATATGTGGTAGAGCTCAAACGGACACCCGGATCAAAAGTTATGGTCATTTGAAGTTCGAGTTATGTTTTTAACTTGTTTTAGATCTTTTATTGATTTTTTGATTTTTTGTGTCTTTAAATTGTTATTAAATGACTATTACTCGATAATAATTAGCAAATTTTTAATTAATAATAATTTTTAATTATTTTATAATATATTTTCACTAAATATTATAGATATTAAGTGTAAATTTCTATCTATACTTATCTAAAACATATTTAAAAAATGTATATTATATTTATATCAATATAAATATATTAATATATTAATATATAATTTTTAATGAAATATTTTTTTTTAAATATACCATTTATCAGTGCTAGTAAAAAAAGTGTTGATAAATACCCCCTATCAATGCTACTAAAAAAGAACTGATAAAGGGGGGGCCTTTAACAGCACAAAAAAGCACCGATAAAGGGGTACTTTTAAAAGTGCTTTATTTAACACTATTAAAAGTACCATTTATCAGTGCTTTTTTTAGAACTATTAAAGGTTGGAACTGAAAAAACTCATTTTTGTGGTAGTGTGCATAGTAATGGGGCCGACGAAACCTAAGGATGTATAAAGATGGAAAAATGAGATTGGAGTCCATTGTATCAAAGAAACAAGGTTATGGTTTCCACATGATAGAAACGAGTTTTCTTTCATGATATCAAATAACACTGAAATGATCCAAAATGAAAATTAAAAAAATGGTATATCACTTCAATTATATTATAACCAATGTGGAAATTCCGCTTTATCATATCGATTATTATATTACTGATATGATAAATTAGGGTTCTTTTTTCACATTAGTTAAAAGATAACTGATCTGATAAAGCAATATACATGGATTTTTTACATTACTTATAAATAACCGATGTAAAAAAGCCGATGTCGTATATATTTTTATACTAGTTTCTCCAAGATTAACTCCCTATCTATGTGATTTGAAATCCACCTATGAATGTCTCTTTTTAATCTTTTAAGATGTTATGGGAGTCCCACCCATGAAGATCCTCCCATTGGATTCTCCTAGGACTCTAACCAACTACATAAAACCCTCCAATCATGTACATTTGATAGAATAAAAAAACTATCATTCCTTCGTTCCACTTTTTTCAGTGAGACCAACAAAGGAGAATAATATGAGAGAGATCTAGTGAGGTGTTTAACTGTATCCTGCACAAAGAGTCAATCTCTTGAGTATTATAGAGGCATCTGTCGATCCTACTCCATATTCTACTACATCTTTTCTGATTGTTTCACTAGGTGAATTTGTTCCATGTGAATTTCATGTCTATTAAACCATTTCTAGCCATAAACTCCTTAAAATCTATATAAATTTCCTCAAGAAGGCTACTCCTCCTCTTTTCTCAGAGTCTTAAACTATAGTGTTGAAGTCACCCCCAATGAACCATGATACCATTCCCAGTTAAAACACAAAAATATCATTCTAAAGAACCATACTATCAGATAAATCACATTTTTCATACACTAAGTTGAAAAATAACCCATTTCCTCCTTCGGTAACTCTAGTTCTTATATATCGTACAGAGGCCTCAATAAATTTTACAGAGATGTTTTTTATCCAAAAAATCCTTATGTGTGAGTTTCATGTATTTGCATATAAGAAGTTCATGAATCCCATGGTCCTAGTGACAGAAAATATGTGATTAAAACCCTATTTAGGTTCTAAAACAACGATAATAGAGGAATGAAACCATAGAGATCCAATGGCAATAAATGTCATTTTAACAAGCTCCCCTAAACCCCGGTCATTCCATATTAACAACAAGACCATTAAACAAGATAAAGATAGGCCTTGAGGCCAATAGAACTTATTTTTTAAGACAAATTTTAAGAGGGAAACACCTTTCCCTAGACCTGGTGATATACTTTTTGTTCACTGGTGAAGGATCAGCTTGAACCTCTTTACCATCCCTGTCCCTTAAGAGGATAGTTCCTTTGAGTTTTTTATATATTTTTTGGAAAAAAAATTAAAAAAAGTGTAGGTTAATTTTTTTTAAAGGTATTCTTGAAATGCGGCAGCCTCGTTGCCAAATTTCTACTAAAATAATATATATATATGTTATTATATATATCAATATATATATTTTTATATTATGATATATATATTGTGTTTGTTTTATGTTTTTTAGAATTATTTCATTAACATTTGAAAGTGAAAATATTTTGTTTTTTAAGCAATAACTTTTGTGGTGCTCAAATTTTTGACATTTTTATGAAATAAGTTTGGGTTCTTATTGATCTTAAAGTTAATATAAATATGGATCATTTCCCTAAAGTATCAAAACAATATGAATGTGTTTACTCAGTTTTGACTAGGTCAGTTGTCCTTTTTATTAAAATTGATGTCATTTTTAAATAAAAAGATGCACTTTGAGTCATACTGATCACACCATGTGTCGGATTGAGGTACGGATTATTCCTACACGTCACAAATTACTTATGGATCATTCTACTAAAGTATAAAAACAATATGAATTTGTCTACTTAGTTTTTAGTAGGTTAGTTTCCTTTTTTATTAAAAGTGTTGTCATTTTTAAATAAAAAGATGTACTTGGAGTCATATCGGTCACACCATACGTCGGATTGAGGTACGGCGGATTCCTACATGTCTCAAATGACTTATAGATAATTTTTCTAAATTATCAAAACAATCTGAATGTGTTTTATCAGTTTTGAGTATGTCACTTGTTTTCTTAACTAAAATTTCATTTTAAACTAGTAACACACACTTTGACCTATATCGATCACATTTTGTATCGGTTTGACATGGGACTAATTCATACACGTCAAAAAGGACTTATTAATCGATTTCCCAAATTATAAAGAAAATATGAGTGTGTTTTATTTTTTTTTAGTGAGTGAAATTTTTTGACTGTCAATTTTAAACTGATAATGGACACATTGAGTCATATTGGTCACACCGTGTGTTGAAGTGACACACATCCTCCATATCTTGTGTACATGCACCTATGTTTCATGAAATACTCTAATCAGTAGTAATCCATGGTATGAATAATGTTTAGAGTAGTATAAGAAACATAAAAGAGATGGAGCATGTCTTCATTCATTTCAAACCTTATTACTAAAGTTTTTTTAAGATATATTTTTACCTAGAAAGGGGTGTTTTGTAAGATGTGGTTTTATATATTTGTATATATATAAATTTTTCCTTAATTATGTAAACTTTTGTTAGGAAATTATGTTATTTTTAATTTATGTATGATTTTCCATATTTTTAAAGCTTATAATATATAAAATATTATTAAAATATTAATGAAAACTAAAAAATTGGATAAAAAAGTAAAAACGGTCGATATTAATAACAATATATTCATTTCATTAGAAATAAAACATATACCTGAAGAATTACAATTAGTGTCTATAGGGAGAAGATTATATCCCACATGGTGGTCTGTGAAGGGTATGCTCGTATCAAGATCGCCAAGCTTTGTGCTGGGATGGAGTCTGATGACCTAGAGAGGGATGATCCTCGTGCATTGGAATGTCGACCGTCGCATGATCAACCTATGTGTCAGTGGGAGGAGGTCTCAACTGCATGTCGTACTATGCTCTTGGTCCTTCTCCCACTAGGGTAGTAGAATGACCTGCCATCATCACATCGGGGAACCAATCCTGTGATGGATCTGGAAACCAAGATGAAGGGAACTTTAGATATCCTATCAAGAAAGATGGATCCCATTCCTCCTGATGCACATCCATAATCTGATGAGGCTAGAGTGCTAGTGGGTCAAAATCTGCATGTGGAATAGGTGAGGGATCATGTGCAGGATGACGTGGTCTACATCGTCATCATCATGGATCCTCAGCACCAACAGTTGTTGGATGATGTTCCTTTGGGGTAGGAACCTCCTCTCTCTTGGGTTGATGCTCAAAGATTCTCTTGTGATTCCAACGATAAGATTAACTCATCTCCAATGCTACAACATGGACTGTTTTCTGGCTAAGGACCCTCTCCTCCACTATGTCACTCGTGAAAATAAGATTCACTGAGTGAGTATGTTGTAAAGATATACAAAATGAATTATAAAATAGTTCAATAATCAAACTAATGGAAATTTATTAACTTACCATCTTATGAATCTCTATGTTGTGTCTGATAAGATACAGTATAAACTTTATTCTATACCATGTCTCATACTCAACCTGATGTAAAATATAGAATCTCATCATAGGTACACCCTAGATACGAAGCTCTGCACATCTTCCCAAAAGGTAGATATAGTCAACACGTACTCAGCGCTAATCCTCATCCTGCCTCCCTATCAGCTTCATGCTATGAATCTCCTTTTTCTGCCTCTATGGAAATGGAATCAGTTGATCATAGAAAAGATATTTCATGAATCTATCAGGTTGTTTCCACTCAATAATATGGAATTGAATGAGTGGCAGTATGACCATAGAATCATGAAGTTCAGTAGTGCAGTATGCTGGAAACTGGTCCAGTATAGCCCAATATGGCATCCGTATAATCTGAAATGAAATGTGTCCTTGGTCAAACAATATCCATAAAAAACCAAAAATTAATAATATTATTAAAAAATTTAGATATTGATAAATTGTATATAGATATTTGGTCAGGTAAGAGACTGTACAACTTGAGGTGGTGTGCACCCAAATGGTGTGTCAGAACTGTGATGAAATTATGTCTCTAACTCCACCTATAAAATACAACATAAAAATGATCAATAATGAAAAATTAAATTCAATAACTACTACTTACATCATAAACCAATAAAGATGAGTGATCATACCAGCTTCCATGCGGAGCATCATGCAGCATCTCCATAGGGAGCGGCAGACCAGCAAGCTGAGGGCGGAATGAGGGGATGTGATCTCATTCCCACATCTGAAGAAGGATGATGCATCCATTGAGATATATGTGGTCTCTATAGGATACCATGAATAATTCTCTTTATGTGTATGCCAAGAAGGACGATCCCCAGTTGTACATCCCAGATTAATCAAAGTCCTCCAGTAGGTCTAGATACATCATGTGCACATTCACCCCTAAGTGATCAGAACACAGGGTCCCTCCAATGAGCTGTAATATATATGAACTGGCATAATGCATGATATTCTGGTCTTTAGTGTCATCAGGTAAATATAGAATCTTATCCTCTATCCAGGACATAGATATTGACCCACCATCTGTAGACCTACGGTCGGAAAAAATGTCGACACCTAACAATCACTAAGAAAGGTCATGCCAATATGCATGGGTGGGTCCAATAATAGCTTCCCCTAGATAGGAAGACTGAGAAGCACTACCACATCCTCGAGGTTGATGGTCATCTCTCCCTCGGGCAGGTAAAATGTGTGTGTCTCTAGTCTACACCTCTCTATGACAGTAGAAAGAAGGTGATGGTTAAGAAATATGAAATGTGATACGAAAATTTTGTAGACGCCAGCACAGTGCAAGTATGGTCTAATAGAATGTGGAGGCTCCGTGTGATGAAAATTGTGTTCTCAACACACCCTGATCAGTCGAACCTCACAACCATCTAACATGACCTAGAAAACATGCTTATACTATTCAGTGAGTAGTATGGTATCCTCCATCTATATATAAACAAATGAAATGAGTCATAAGTGTAAAATTTAAATATAACATTAGGGTCAGTAGAATTTTATAACTTGTAGAATTTAAGACATCCCATGTTTATTCACGTTGTTTTATGAAGTTATTTCTTACCAAAAGAAAAGAACATGTCTTTATGTTTCTCAAATCATATTACAAAAGTGTTTTTAAGATATGTTTTTACCTAGAAAAGGGTGTTTTGTTATATATTATTTTATTTATATATATATATATAAATTTTTTATTTGTTATGTAACAGTTTATTAGGAAATGGTATACTTTGTAATTTATGTATGATTTTCCATATTATGGAATGTTTCATTATTATTTTCTCACATGTATGCTTTATGGTTTTGCCATGGACAGATTGATTATGCATTAATGTCACCCCAAATGCACTTGTCATATTCCTTTTAATGTCAATATGAAAGGCTTGTTGTTATTTGATAGTAAAAGTATTTGGTGAAGTAAAAAAATTCTACAAAATGAATAATCTTATAATAAAAGCATATAATTAACTATATTAGAAGATCACATAAGAGACAATATATTATTTTGGATGAGAGTGTGAACCAAATCTAGTAATATTGGGGAATCGTTTTCAGTTATGACCTTCTTGATGACATATGGTGCATCTTAAACTTTTCCCTTATTATTGAGGCCATCCCATCTCATTCCGCATCCTGCTAGACTTCGATCTCCATCATTTACACAACATTTTGATGCTAGATATCACTAACAGCTAGCCTTAAAGCATTGGGAAATATCAAAACTCCCCAATAGGAGTCTATAGTGTAGCATAAAAGTTATAAATGGTTTACATCTAGTACACTGGATCAAAATATGCTTCCCATGATATTTTTATAGATGCACAAGTTTTTATGGAATGTGTTCATGGAAACTATAAGTCTTGGAAGTTTCTACATTGGAATTGCCTCACTTCTAGTAATACAACCATTTTTTCACCGATTATATTTGTGATGAGGTTTGAACGCTCTTGAACTTCAAATTGAGAGTCGTCTCAGTGAAAAAGGATGACATGATAACCAGAATCTTATTCAATGTTCTTTTCAATCTCTTGTTGAAAGTTCCTTTCATACCTTACCCCCTACTAAATTTTTTCTATGGCTAGTTTTTGTTTATCAGTGAAGTACCTCACGCAACGATATAATTTCTATTGAACTATGGTATTTATAGGTAACTTGTGAAGCCCCTTGAAGACACCATTGAATCACTCCACAATGTTCGTGGTCCTGTATCCATACCTCTTCCCCCCCATAATATGCCAATTTCCATTTTTATTTTTGGAATCTGCATCATATAATCATACACTTCTTGACTAGACTTGCAGATTTGTTCAAAATTGTAACACCCCAAGCTTCTACGGTACGTTTCCCATCGAATAATGCGATAGCGTGTGTTGTACGCAACCTCGAGTTCTAACACACACCACAACTAATTAAACTAGCCGTTGTGAATAGTAATACCTACTTTTTGAAATCATATATATTTTATATTTCAAAATGGACTTCATTTTTGGATTCGGAATATCAAAATTAGCCTAGGGTGAAATTTTGGTACATTTCGGATAACTTTCATATTTTGATGAATAGTGAAAATTACTAAATTTTAATTAAAAACAACTTTTTTAATCAAAATAATTAATAGTGATAAATTGTGAATTTGAGTGGTTTTAATTTATATTTAGAATATATTTTTACCATTTAATATAATCTTGGTCATTGGACATAATTTTAAAATTAAACCGAACATAAACAAGTGTCAATCTTTTGATAGTTATTATCTCTTAAAAACACGCTTTTTGTTTTGACAGCGGGAATTAATTTTAAATTAATTTCTGCCACTTCTGTGTTTTGAATTTAGAAAAATGGATTCCATATTTGGAATCAGGATGTTCAAATTATGTAAATAGGTAACTTTTATTTTTAGACATTTTGAATAATTACTGCGGTAAATATTTTATTTACCATGGTTAAGGGTAAATCCGGTAAATAAGGGTTATTTCACAATCTCTTCATTATCCGAGGTTGTTTATATGTAATAATCTACTGGGATCTCTTTATCATCCACATCCATGTTTCTTAAAAATGTATTTCAAAACATTTTTACTATTTACAAGAATATGGGTTAAAGTCATTTATACCTTTTTTTGACTTTTTATAAGAGGTTTATAAAGGAATCTTTCTGTCGTTTTCAAAACAAGGTCCTTTTTAACCTTTTCGACAGAATTGAGGTAAGAATGTTTTTTTTTAACTTATACGGCGGGTGCGGTTATTTTACGCCGTTATAAAATCTTCAAAGCTTTCCTTACAAGCTTATAAGAATATTTTCAAAGAAAATGTTTTATTTTATATGGATCTTAAATGATTTCAAAATAAAAGGAGATATTTCTTTAAAAAGAATTTTGATTTCATCTATGTCAACATCCTTTGATGGATTTTAAGATTATTTGAAGTTGATTTATTATGATACAAAACTTCTATATTGTATTGAAGGTTTTGTGATATGTTTGACTGTGGATGTTCTATTTTTATACCATTCATAGTTTATTGTGAAAGTATTGACATTTCGTATGCTAGTTTTAATACGAATGTTTATGTTATGTTTAAACCTTTTCATATGGGAATGCATTGGACTTAATAAGTGACGGGTGGAGCCCGCTATAGCTCCTCGATGCATCGGTAGGTCTCATGAGACAAACTAGTGTCTTGGCACAAGGCCTTGACAAAATCTTATTTGTAGTCTTGGCACGAGGCCTTGGCTATGTGGTTATGATAGTCTGGCATTATGCATTCCAACATTATGAAAGTGGTTATTTATTTTTGCATGTGATTATTCGATTAGTGGAATATCCATGTGAATAAGTAAATGGCATTATTTCATTTTATTTATGCCATACCATGTTGAAAGTTCATGTTTAAAAGGCTTTTGTTTTAGTTATACATTGCCTTAAATGTTTATTCTTATTGATGAAAGTTTCCGCTATATTGTTATCCTTACTGGGCATTTGAGCTCACCCCTTTTCTATGTTTTATTTTTCCCAGGAAGTGAAGATGTAAGTTATGAATGACCTGCAGGGATATTATGAGGGGATTGTAGTGTGGACTGTGGAAACATTATGTTGTTGTAGTAGTTTTTGATTTTATGATGTAATGTAAAACTTATGAATATATCTAGTGTTTCCAAGGCTACTAAACCAATCGGTCTTTCGAGATTTGATCTTTCTTGTGATCATGCCAATGTTATGTAATAATGCACCGACTCTAGGAAACTAGGGTCGGGGCGTTACAAAAATTTTATTCAAACCATCATTGATTAGGCTCATATGCTACACAAAAGTGATCATATTTCACATAAATTGACTTTATATTTATGTTGAAATAGTAACAAATAAAAAATAAATTAGATACCTATCCTTGTGATTTTCTTATTCATATGTTAGTTGTGGAATGTTTTCCTCACATTTCTAGAAAGGTATCTGATACAGTACTAATGATGTGCATTTGCGGGTATCCATGTATCAGAGTCCACATTGATTGCCACAATGAATACCTGATGCTAATTAGATATCAAACAGACACCTTTAATGTGGGTGAAATGGTTGGTGATACATGCCAAAAACCAAGTCCATGATTCATAGTTTTCCTTCTCCACAATGGAAAAGTAAAGCAGAATAGGTGAATGATTTCCATCTTGGGTTGTCATAATCAACAAAAAACCCTTGTATTTTCTATATAAAAACATTACATCAATCTGAATGAACTGTTTACTAAATAAAATGCAGATATATAGAGGAGGAATAGCCAGAACAACCAATTAAATTGAACACGTGATGGATCAAGTCTGTTATCTTGAGACACATTATCATTTGTATCAAGATGGAATACAACTTGGTTATTGTGAGTCAGTATGGATAGTAATTGTGGAAACACCTTATACGAGTTATCCCAATCATCATAAACCTTCACAATTATCTTTTGTTTCACCATATATGCCTTATTATATGATATCTTATAACCTAAAAGTTTTTGTATACTCTCTTACACAAGGGATATAGGAACATTTTGGCATGTCCTAATTATCTTAATGATAATGGATGACACAAATTTAGCATCTAATGAGGTATGATCTTGTGTCAGGCTTAGTTGAACGCAATTATGAGCTACCTCAATCCTCAATACTCTCCAACCTCAAAATAAAATTTCCAAAATCATCCTCATGTGGAATTTACAATCATCCTCATACATCTCACTTCGTATGAGATATATATCTACAGTGCCTATCAATTTGAAATCTCTTTAGTGTTCTTTTTAATGCATCTTTACTTTAAAAATTCCTTCCAACATATAAGGTTTTTTCCAGGTCACTAAACCTATCTAGTACAACTCTAGGAAACTCAGTTTCAGGTGTGATAACATTACAGTCAAATTCAGACACACATATCATTGCTTCTGACTAAGATTCAAAGAGTGGTTGATGATTTATTATGGGTAGAGGTTGTTGTATAACTAATTAATTTCTATAATACTCTTCCCCAAAATTCATTGCTCCCTCCTCATCAACATTGTTTTCACCATCTGTTCCATCATTATGAAAATCCTCATCAGAAGTTGGATTTACATGTATATTTGGGAGATCATCTAGGTTTTCATCTTCTGCATCATTTGGAATAGGCTTAATTTCATGGGGCAGACCATCTACAACCACTCTTATATGTCTATGTATTTGTACAACTGGATGTTGTTGTTGTACAGTAGAAACATCAACATATAACTCCATCATGGTAACATCTAACCACTGAGAGAATAAATTTATTTCTTGGACCCATTGTGCATCAGCAACCAATGGAAAAGCTAGATGTCACAATGTTTCTGATAATTGTGAATGTCTATAGCTCAAACACTTGATCTCTTGATCAGGTCCTAGATTTAAGGAACCACAAATTCTGTCTTTAAGGTCACTTTAGGTTAGAAAATCATCTATACTAACCACTTTTTTTAGTTGTGTGCTATAATAAGCTCCTTGCTCAGTTTAAATAACCTCCCCGTAGCAGTACACATAGGCAAACATGACAATCTATGTCAAAAATGTGTTTTGATCAAGATTATGATAGTGTAACTAATATTTACAATGATGGTTGACCATATAATATTTATTATACTAAAATTTTATAATGTATTTTTATACCCTAATATATGATACTAATGTTTATTAGAATATAAGTCAAATAAAGTTTTGGAAACAGAGGTAAAAAATAATAAAAAACATCAAATAATAATACTTATCATTGATAAAATGATAATTATGATCATATAAAGTGAAATGGAGAAGAACGAATACATTAAATAACACATGAATGTTTTACAACATATGAGAAATACCAACATTTTTCAATTGAACATAGTTTGGATGAGATGATATTTACTTTGGAAGTGAGGTAAAATCCACCATATTTTTATTTGGTAGCTTAATAAAATATTCTAAAGATATGTACTTAATAATTTAAGTACATACCTTTAGAAGATGTTAGCATGATACCAAATAAAAATAAGCTAGATTTTACCTTACTTCTGAAGTCAGGATCATCTCATCCAAACTATGTTTAATTAAAAAAGGTCGAGGTATTTTTTATATGTTTTAAAACATTCATGCGTTATTTAATATGTTTTTTATTCACCATTTCACTTTATATAATCATAATTTTCATTTAATAAATTATAATTATTATTAGCTAATCATTATATATATCCATCTTTTAATACTAATTTATTGATTAATAAATCTATACTTAATCATTACTAATAATAACTATTATTTCTAAACAATATAATCTTTATGATATTAAAATTTTAGAACATGTTCTTATATACTAAACTATGATACTAATGTTTCTTAGTACAGTTTTTAACTAGTTAATCATTCTTTAATCACTAGTTAATCATTACTAAGTTATTCTTTATTTAATCATTCTTTAATCAGTCTATAATCATTCCTTATTCTATCATTTGTCATATGATATTCATTAGTTAATCATTATTATCTAATCATTACATTTATTCATTTTTAATCCTAAGTTATACATTAATTAATCTATACTTAATCATTACAAATAATAACTATTATTTCTAAACTATGATACTAATATTTATTAGTACAAAATGTTAATTAGTGAATCATCCTTTAATCAGTAGTTAATCATTAATAAGTTATTCATTATTTAATTTATTTTTCCTTAACCATTTCATTTTATATGATCATAATTTTATTTTATCATTTATAAACATACTAATTTTATGTATTCTTTTATTAGGTATTTTAGTAGTTTATAAAGAAAATATGAATCATCTAAAGCATATCCCATGGGAGGGTCAAACTAGGATGCAGCAAGGTCCATTGTCGTGTACCAGGTTACCTCGAATCAGACCCTGGACTCCTTATCGGAGTTGTTAATCTTTTGTACATCTGTTCCAGAGCCACATACACT
Source organism: Viscum album (assembly GCA_963277665.1). Taxonomy (NCBI): domain Eukaryota; kingdom Viridiplantae; phylum Streptophyta; class Magnoliopsida; order Santalales; family Viscaceae; genus Viscum; species Viscum album. Next base: position 1,629,290,629 of record OY728152.1, read on the forward strand.
TGTTTGTATCCATAAAGAGATTTTATTTCTTAGATAACCACATAATCTTTATGCTGTCAAAATTTTAGAATGTATAGTCCTAAGTTATTCATTAGTTATTCTAAACTTAATCAGTACTAATAATAACTATTATTTCAAACTATATATAAATAAATAAACTAATTAATAAATCAAATATTTAGAACTAAGTAAACTACTTAATAAATGAAGTATTTACAACTAACTAAAAATAATTCAATTAAATAAATAAATAACTTTAAATTAAATAAAAAATACATCTAAATGATGATTCATGAAAAAATCGGGACTTATTTTAAACCATCGAATCCACAAAACATTAAAATAACTTTGTTTAGATATAGAATCTATAAAATGTAGAGAGAGGAGTGGAATTGGAAGTGAGGAGAAGGGAGTGGGTTCCCTTTTATAGGGCGTTAAGGGAAAGGCAGCACCGTGGGTTCTGCCTTTAGCCTTTATGTTAGGAGAAAGGTGGCATCCCTGGCACTGCCTTTCATGTTTCTTTAGGAGAAAGGCGGAACCCCACCCAACACCTTTTCCATTTCATAAATCCAAGGAAAAAGGTAGTGGGGATAGGGAAGGTGTAAGGCATGCTTCTGCCTTTCGACAAAACTATAAGGCAGAAGTGGGGTTACCTCCTTTCATTCCCATTTCTTTTAAAAAAAATAAATCATCACTTTTTAAAAAAATACGAAAACATATAAAAAATCAAGTTTCTTTGCTTCATCCCCCCCCCAGGACTGAAACCTATTGTTAGGACTAATCATATACTAATAAGATGACAACAACACCACCTCCATAAAGAGCAAGATTGTCATCATATTCTTTGGTGAGTTCCGAGAAGCAAGGATCTCCTCTCTAACCCCTTCGGTAATTGAGTTGTTGCAACAAAAACCTGCTAAAAAGGATAAACAAGTGAATGAGTCTTTGAATTTGAGATGCATAACTAGTTGGGGGAGGGAACACAATGTGACAACTTAGCAACAGAATCATGTACTAAAGTAGAAATCTCTATATTAGTACAAAAAGGCACTAAGGAATTTTCAGAGCTCGTAGGGTTTACAATGGAAAATTTGTCTAGACACATGTCAGGTTCATGAGACACTTTCTTAAAATTTTAAAATGCCTTCACTTTTCAAACATCTATACCATACATTGATGCAAGACTAACCATCATTAGAACCAATAGCGGCTGAGGCAAACCACCATCCATATGAACACCTGGGACTGGTTCACCAACTAGACATGGGAAAGAACTAGAAGAAAATCCATCCATTGGATTTTACTACCTAAGAAGTGCCCTACTTCTTTTTTAAAAATCGTCTGAATGACCCTAAAGATAGCACCGCATGCAGAATCTGGGGATATACTAGAAGAAAACCCACTTCCACCACGAAAATCCATTTCCATCTCTTATCAAAGCATGTGATGGAAGCTCAGAATCTAGATCCACCACAACACATAATAAAGAACTCAATACAGACACAAGGCTTGAGTATCTTCATCCAAACATAAGAATATACCCAATGCATTACCGACTGACTGGAGAATGTCTTGGTTGGGTAACGGTAGAGGAAGAATAGGCAATATAACCCACACCACCACAAGACTATGTTACCTTCCAAAGTGAGTATCCTAGGACCAATGGTCGATCACCACAACACCAACCCATTCTAGACTACACCTTAATTAAATAATCCCTATAAAAATTATGAACAAAGAGGGAGGATTGAGAAAGAATAGAGGCCTCTACTGGATGACTTAGACACTAAGAGTTCACGAACAACCTAAAAAATAAAAATAGGTTTTTTTATGACCAAATTATACCACCATAGAAAGTTTGTGATATGTTGAAGCTTCAAAGAGTTCATCCTCTGAAAGATCCACCATTGGACACCCATCCACCTTATTGAAACACCAGTTTGCGATATGGATGGTTGGAATTCTAGGAAATAGATCCCTACTAGAAGAAAGAAAATGCCTCATGAGTGCCCATTTTAAGGACTTCGCACCCAAGGGATATAAAAGAAATATTCAAATTCCCTGATGCAACAGAGATAAGCGGTCTAAGGAAGGTGGTGACGGAGGTTAAGGAATGTTGGAAATCGGTGACGTACTCTCCATTCCTCACTATTTTCTATTATTTATAGGGTTTGGTATGGATACCTTTAGGAATATTTTCATCCCTCTTATTATAGATTTGTTTTGATGATGATGAACATTCCTCCATATTGGAATTATGCCACTCAATTCCCAAAGGTTGCCACTTTGGACCACAAAGAACCTCCTAAAAGTTCCTAAACTCTAGATTCTTCTAGACTTCACTCTTCAAGGACTCACATGAGTTATTTAAATTATGTTCCACTTGCCAAAATTTTGACAGAATTTCAAAACAAAATGAAATTCCCCAAAATCCCTTAATCCTAGGTGAGATCTTCTATGTTTGGGGAATCAATTTCATAGGACCCTTCCCCCATTCCAATATATTATCCTACATTATTCTTTTGGTTGACTATGTTCCTAGGTGGGTCAAGGCCAAACCCACTAGAAAAGATAGTTTATATACTATTAGTGAGTTCATCAAAACCCACATTTTCCATCGATTTAGAACTCTGCGTGCCTTGGTAAGTGAATTAGAAACCCATTTTTCTAATCTATCCATAGAATATATTTTGAAAAATAATGGTTTTGTACATAAAACATCAATTTCATATCAACCTCAAATAATGGCATGGAAGAAATTTCTAACATATAGGTGAAAAAGTGCATGGGTGAATTGTTAACCCCATAAGAAAATCTTGGTCTAGAAGACTTAGTGATGTGATTTGGGATTATCAAAATACCTATAAAACACCCATTAGGATGTCTCTATTTAGACTAGTTTTTGGAAAATCAGGACATTTACCAATTAAAATCCAACAAATTCATTTTTATCTAATAAAATTTATAATTTTGATTGTGAAAAATCTTGTTAAGAGAGATTTTTTTAGTTTAATGAATTATAGGATCTTTGACTTGATTCCTATGAAAATTATAATCTCTACAAATAAAGTTATAAGTAACTTCATGAAAACACATCCTATGAAAGGTATTTCAATAAGGTTAAAAGTTAATTCTCTTCAATTCTCAAGTTCAGCTTCACCCGAGTAATCTTAATTCTCATTGGTAAGGTCCATTAATTCTTACTAATGTTTACCCATTTGGTCTAGTGATATTTCAATACCCCTTTTATAAAAGGAAATTCATGGTTAATGAACATCAATTAAAGAATCACCATGAGAGGACACACACCCCATGAATGACATCAACTTCCACCTACCCACCATTGGATAGAGATGGCGGGCCACCAAATCCAAACTAGGGGAATTTATTTCCCTTTAACACCAACTACCTCTCTTCCTCCTCTTATATCTTCCTCTTTCTCTCTCTGTTTTTCTCTTTCTTCTTCTTCCTCTATCATTCTCACATTCTCTCTCATTTTTATCACTTTTTTCATTAACCATTTTTTTCCTATTTCTATTTTGTGTGGGTGTATATTTAAATAAAAAAACAAAAAGAGTTAACATTAATCACCATTGAATTTTGAAAAAAAATCAAGGAATTTTGGGGAGTCAAAAGATTTTTTTCATATCAAAAATGTTTTTTCCATCATTATATTGGATAAAAAAAATTCATGGAAAATAAATTTTGAATGCTCAATTTTTTATTTGTAAAATGATTCTTCCCCTACTATGTGTAATAACATTCACTTTCATGATAAGGTCACTTATAACCATCTTTATGTATTGTTTGTTTTTCACCTATGATTGTGAGTCTTGAGTTTGTAGACATTTGAGATAAAATTACTACCTTGGTATCAATTAATATGATAGAGTCATTTTTTGAACAACATGAGAATCAAAATATCCAAATACCCTCCCATTACCCATACATTGATCCTCCTTTTGAAGGCCCCTTCGATCCTATGAAAACCTCTTTATTTTGATAGCCACATTACAAGCCAAAAAAATTATCCTACCTAACATATTCATGGATTTTCATTGAATTATTTATTGAAATTTAAGTGTGTATAAGATGGATTTATTTTTTGTCACACTTTCCTTAATTTCCAATTTTTCATTATATTCTTAAGGGTGTAAATATATTTATGTATGCTGTAGAGATTTTAATTTCATGAGGTTTGTGTGTGTGTTTATATTTATATGATTTTTTAAAATTATTATTTAAAAGTTATCAAAAAAAATAAAAAAATTGAAAATAAAAAGGTTAAAAAAATATAAAAAAATGGGTTGTGTCGTGCATCACGACCCACCCCAAAGGGGCTCTTGTTGTAACTCCCCAATCCCACATCTAATAGGTCAGGGTATAGAGACTAGTTCTGAGTAGGCATATCACTAACATGGGAGGTCTTAGCCTAAGTACATGTACACTCACACACATCTCCAAGCCCATAAAATGCAGAAATATAAAAACAACTAAATAACCATGCATGCATACATCTAAATCCCACAACCAAAGTATGATAGGAAGTAAAGGAAAGTAAATGAGGCCAAATACAATCTCACCAAAAAGAGTCTAAAAACAAGTACAACCTAAAAGTAAAGATATGTTTTTATGTCAAGATACTACAAGAACACACCTCGGTATGTCTGGTGTCACTAAGCACCACTTGGTCTTGGTCCCTCTAGGACTCTATCAAAGGGTTGATTTTCTGTACAAGACATGACATGTGTGGGTAAATACAATGTAGGGGTGAGTATAAAAATACCCAGTAGGACACCCCAAAACCATAATGCATATAAAAAAAGTATACAGTCAACTCTACACAACTATATTTCTACATCACATATAATAAGAATATCTAGATATACTCAAAAAAGACACATGGTCTAAAGGTAAACTCACAACCATAGTGCCAGCTTAGGATTCCAACTCGAAGGTTTGATATAAAACTCATCTAGGAGAACAAACTCCATGAGTCAGATAGCACTTATGATGCTTGTCTAAGAGGTAGTTCTCATCAGGTCTCATCATAGGAAGTACATGATAAAATTATAAAGATATATGATACACAAATGAGGATCACACCCAAGTCCATAGAATATACAAACAACTCAATCTAGATTAACCCAATAAGTAGATAATCGATGATCAGGTAGTGTTGGTCATGATGATACCAAGAACTCCACCTAGGGCGCGAAGATGAATAGAGGATCTCACTCTGGGCCTCATGGATATATTCCAACAACTCTATCCAAGAAGACCTGAAGAAGGGATCATCATCATATGTGTATGTGGTGATTCCATACTAACCCTTAGGGAAAGGATATAAGGAATGAACCCTAATGAAACTTTTCTAGGATACAGAGGATAAGGGCTCCAAGCCGCCATTTAAGGAGTATATGGCATGTAGTAGAGGTACACATCGCGTCCCTTAAACCTCGAGTCTTGACCATGTAAACGGCCCATGTCCATGTTTATGCATGTGTCTATGTAACAATACATGGAATGTGGCTTCCAATGTACTTATTCCTGTGTGCTAGTACATGAATTATCCCATGAACTTTTTTTAGATCATGTCCATTTTGGAGTACATAGTGTGCTCTAGCCCGTGTACTCCTGCCAATGACCATGTACCCTTTTAGGTACACGCCGATCCATTATAGAGGTTTCACACACCATGTGATAGGTTCACATGTTGTGTGATCCATAAATTCTTCATGAAACCTTATCTTCCACTATAAGGGCCTCACATGGTGTGTAGATCCAAAGTACACGCCGTGTTCATTGGGTTTTTTCAAAAACCCTGTTTCTTCCTTCCACATGCACTTGAACCACCATCTCCTTGAATATTGGCCTTGACCTCACCAAAAATCATGGATCCATTCCATTTGAGCCTTTACATGGCCATTCGCTAGAATTCGGCCTTCAAATCCATTTGGAAATAAGTTTCTGTTCATCCCATCTTCATTGCACACACCATTCAAAACCAAAGGTCTCTAATACGATCTGATCAACTCACCACTACCATCATTGAACCCATATCACATTGTGAAAATCCAAGATCTAAAATATAAAATTCTTTTTTCTAAGAAACAGGTTCATAATGATCAATTTCTTGGTGGATGTTGAACCATGGTCCCACAAATAACACCCACAATGAATGAAGAAATCATAGGAGAAAATCATAAGGAACAATCATGAGGAATGAACCTTGGATGATTTTTGTGTTAAACGAGATGCACTGTAATTAGAAATAAAAATTAAGGGATAATAAAATAATAACAAATCAATTATCCTAGTTCCTGAATAATCTAACCCATCCGGAAAAATTCATGATCCATGGATCAATCTACTGGTTGATTGATTTATGTTCATTGTAGAAATCATAAAAGAGAAAAGAATAAAAATAAACAAATTTCTTACCTCAATATAAACTGATCACTGACAAAGAATGAGCCTACGTCATTTTTGTTAGTGAGATCTATAAATCTCGCTACACCTCTGATCACTGAACTACGATCTGGTTGACGTTCATCTAAGAGAGATTCTCCAATGCTCTCTCCAATGGTTCTCCAACAACTCTAGGGTTATGTGGATAAACCTAAGGATTTGTCATAATTTTATACTTATATATGAAATTAGGTTTTTGTGTTAATGGATTAAATAAAATAATTTAATTAATTATTTTATTCATTTTACACCCATGATGAATTTTACACAAACACCTCATGCTGAAAAATCGTATGCCACTCCTAAGGTAAAAAACATGTTCTGAACCCAACAGTGCCCTAAAATTTATGATCTGGTCCCCCATTCAGAAGTTATTCAACTTTTTTAGTAAAACTACACATGTGTTCTATTTAATATATTTAATAAATTTCAAACATTTATTCTGGTCACACCGGGTCCTAGAATCACATGCTGCCTCAGTATCTGGTCACAAAAATAATCCATATAATATCCAAAAACAATACATAGAAATTTTGAGTCATTAAATTCTCCCCACCTTAAGGATTTATGTCTTGAAAATCCAAAATAATGGATACACAAAAAAATGTGGGTACTGAGCATGAATCTGAGCCTCTCGCTCCCAAGAGATCTCCTAAAGAATCCCATTCTACCACCAAACACACACTAACAGAATAGCTCACCCACAAAGGATCCTCTCCTACTAATCTCAATCTCTACTAGGTACTCAAAAAAGGTAGCTCCATCCTCTATGTTCATCTTTCCCCAGTCGATAACATGTGATGGGTCATGCACATACCTCCTCAGTTGTGACATGTGTAGGGAACCATGTACTTGGTCTAACTACAGAGGTATATCTAAGGGATATTCCACCTCACCAACTCTATGCAGTATCTGTAAAGGGTTAATGAATATTAGATATATCTTTTCTCTACATCCAAACCTCTATAATCCACATTGAGGTGAAACCCATAGAAACACATGGTCTCCCTCCTCAAACTCTAAAGGCCTCTATCATCTTTCATCATAAGACTTCTGAAATCTCTATGCAGTCCTCATTCACTATTGGATGATCTTCTCTATATTAATTTACACCAACTCTAGGCCCATAATTGCTGACTCATCTGGGTCAGTCCAATGAAGTGGTGAATTGAAAGGTCTCTTGTACAAATCCTCAAATGGTTCCATACTAATGGTGGAATAGTATCTATTTTTTTACGAAACTCCACCAGTGGAAGGTGATCCTTCTATCTATGGATGAATTCTAAAATGAAATCCCCTAGCATGTCCTCCAATACCTAAATGGTCTTCTCTATTTAACCATCAATCTAGGGGTGAAATGTTGTGCTAAAGTTTAACCAAGTCCCGAAAGCCTCTTGTAATCCCTTCCATAGCTGAGATGTGAAGCGAGCATCATGATAAAAAATGATCATCTAGGTAACTCCATGCAATCAGATTATCTCATGTGCATAAAGGCATCTCAAACTCTCTACTTAACTTTTCTATTAAATAACTAGGCTTTGGGTTGACTTGGTGAGTCGTTCTATGATCACCCAAATAGAATCGTGTCCATTGGAAATATGTGGTAAGCCTATCATTAATTCCATGGATATCCCATCCCACATTCACTCTGGAACCTTAATGGGTTGAGCTAAACCCACTAGAACTTGGTGCTTAGCCTTCACTTTCTGAAAAGTAAGTAATTGAGAGAGAAACATTGCAACTCCATTCTTCATTATTGACCATCACAACTAATGTTGGGGGTACCGGTATATCTTTTTCACACTTGGATGTACTAGTAAAAGAGATGTATGAAACTCTCTCATAACCTCCTCCTACAACATCACTGGTACCATTGTGTGTCCTCTGAAAAGAATGAAATGCTCCCCACCTTCATGAAATACATCATGATCATGTCTAGTGAATATCTATGTGTATAGGGTCTCACAGTCCAAATCCAAAAATTATTCCACCCTAACTTGCTATAAAATAGAATGGGTAACAACCATAGACTAGATTTAAGCTACTATATCTCCATCCACAAAGGATAATTGCAACAATGCCAACTGCTCTGATGCCTCATTCAATAACTATGAAAAAAATATCCTGCTGAGAGAATCTACTACCACATTCCCCATCCCATGAGCATAGAAAATATCAAAGTCATGATCCTATAGGAAATATATTCATTACATATATCTCAATTTAATATCCTTCTAAGATAATATATACTTGATAAAATTTTGATCAAAATAGATAATAAACCACTCACCCATCAGGTAGTGTCACCACATATTTAGTGTGAAGACTACCGCTGATAACTCAAGATCATGGGTCACGTAGTTATACTCATGTGGCCACAACTGACATGAACCATAGATAATCACTACCTATGTCTACATCATAACATAACTAATATTTATTCCTAATGCATCATAGAAAACTACATACTTGACACCCTCCTCTAGAAATCTCAAGATGGGAGCACTCACCAATATCTACCTCAACTACTGAAAATCCAGATGGAACCTCTCTATACACACAAAAGGCTACCCATTTTAAGTCAAATCTATCATGGGGGATGATATCATAGAGAAAACTAGTACGAATCTCGGGTAATATCCTTCTAACCCAAGGAACCTCTGAACCTACTTCACACTCTTGGGAAGCTCCCAAGCTAACACTACCTCAAACTTGGATAGGTCCGCTATCACTCCATCTAATAAGATAACATGTCCCTAAAAGTGAACCACCTATATCTAGAAATGGAACTTCAAGAGCTTTCCATAAAGCTAGTTCTCTCAGAGTATGTCCAAAACCATCTATAAGTGTCTCTCGTGCTCCTCCTTAGGTGTTTTGTACACTAGGATATCATCGATTAAGACCACCATGAACTGGTATAAGAAAGGTTTAAAGATCTAGTTCATGAGTCCCATGAATACTTTTGGGGAGTTAATAATTCCAAAGGGTGCCACCAAGTACTCATAGTGGCTGTAGAGACATATAAAATCCATCTTCAATATATCCTCATCCTGTACTCACAACTGGTGATAGCCTGACCCGATGTCAACCTTCAAGAACCATTGTTCCGCTCTCAACTGATCAAATAGGTCATCGATCCTAGGTAGTGGATACTTGTTCTCCACTATCACCTAATTCAAGTGATGGTAATCTAAACATAACTTCATTCTCCCTACCACCTTCTTGGAAAACAAAACTGGGGCTGCCCAGGTTGAAACACTGGGTCTAAAAAATATATTACTGTACAAGTCCCCCAATACACCATCATCTCTCGAAGCTCTGAGGGAGACATATGATATGTTGGTGTATATATCAATTTCATCTTGGGGTGTAGATCAATGAAAAAGTCTATCTATTGGTGGGGAGGTAATCCTGGAGCATCTTCAAGAAATATATCCTCATAATCTACCACCACTGTAGGAAACTGGAAACACATAACATCCGTTGCACCAAGGGTCAGGATAGACAACTGAAAATTAATCAGCTATACCCTCATATGCATGAGTTCATCCTATATATTCTAGGTTTACTTTTCACTAAAAAAGGAGAACCTAGTCCCATACCTATGGATACGCCACATCCTATGCCTGAAATAGTCAATATGGGCATGTATTGTGGATAACTAATCCATACCTAAGATGACATCATAAATATTAATCACTGATACAAAGAGAACCCAATTAAAAATATCACCACCAAAAGTCAGGTCACACTATTGGAACAAGTGTGTGATCATTGATTCATCTCTAGTAGGAGTCTCCAAGTGCAAGGGTTGAGCTAAGGTATCAACCAAAATCTCTAAGTATCAAACTAGATAGGTGTAAATAAAGAAATGACTAGAACTTGTGTCTATCAGTACTATAGATAAGGTAGAAAAGACACAGATCATACCTCATATCATTCGCAAAGCCTCTAGGTCATAATTGTTGACCACCTATAGTTATCCCACCCCTATCCTCTAGCTCCCTAAGCCTAGAGAAAACCACCTAGGGTGGTGGTGGTAACAAGTCAAAGTTTCTACCACCTCTTGATGCTCTCCCAACTCCTCTATCATGTATTCCTCCATATGGACCTATCTGGTCTTACCACTTCCTCTGCCTTGGTGACCCAATAACGGTCTCTGTATCAGTCATACGGTGATTTGGAAAATCTCAGGAAAGATGTCATCTATCATCACATGAGTAGCACCACCACACCCTAGTCCGAATTGACCCACCCTGTAAGACATGAACTATAGAACCTCTATCCTGGGACCTCTCCTAAAACGCCTCACACATCTAGGTCCCTGAGATTGACATTGGATCCCTTATGCTAAGGTATATTCTCCTAGGTGCCCACTGTCGACAACCACTATCTACGTTTTCTTAGTCAAGAAAATCTCAACCATAAAATATCTCTCTATCACCCCAGAATAGGTAGGAATACATATAGGGATAACAATAACTCAAATGTCTCTACATAGTCCTAACTTGAAGTTCACATCCCTGAAGAAATGATCCTAAACCATATCCATTGAGTATCTGGAGAGGTTGGTAAACCTTGATGAACACTCAACTAATGTCATGCTACCCTACTAAAACTATAGAAGCTCTCGGATACGTATATCCCTCATCATAGCTAGATATTAATCCTCTATGAAAATGTGATCAAACTGTCACCATTCTAGAGTAACATCATCATAAGACTGGGTCATTAACCCCCACCATCATCCAACTAAACCCAAGAGAAGGATCACTGCCAAGACCACCATTTGATATGTTAGTATCCTGACTAGATAGAAGACTCAGGTCACAGCCTCAAGTCATTACTCACCCACCTTTAGGTTAGGATTTCCTTAGAACCTAAGTGGTCTCTATCATAGAAACTCATGAAGTGAGCTCATCTTATGAACCTCATCTAATGTTATTGTGGGTACCATTTATTTCTCAACAGGTTGTGGTATAGCTGGTGAACTAACTGAAGAAAATATCTCTGGAACTGGTCCTTGTATCGACACCTCATCACTGAGGGGGTGATCCACATGATCCTATTGTTGAATCCTAGATGGAATACACCACAAAGTCATCCTAAAATAAAAAAATATGTTCCATAATCAATGAGTATATCTAGAGAGTTTTCTCAATAAGGACATGGAAACCACAACTCATTCTAATATGATGCACGTACCATTGTTTTCCCTATAAATAATGTTCTCATGTACCGAGTCGTAAAGCAGGTGATCAGAGTCTTGGTGTATGGATACATCGGCCACCACACCAACATTAGAGTCCTTGGCTTGAAATCCAAATTTTAAACACTTAACACTGTTTCCCCAAACCAATCTCACATAATCTGGTCCTAAGGTAGAACCAACTATCTCTGATACCACTCTTTCATCACATATCCCAAAGAGGACTATGCCTTGACTCCCAAATCCCATCTCTAATAGGCTAAGAGATGGATAATAGTGATGAGTAGGCATATCACTAACATGGGAGGTCTTATCCTAAGTACCTATACACACGCACACATATTCAATCCCATAAAATACTAAAATGTAAAAATAACTAAACAATCATGCATGTATACATTTACATCCCATAATCAGAGTATGATAGGAAGTATAGGAAAGTAAATAGGTCAAAATACAAGCCAACCACAAAGAGTCTAAAAAAAAGTCCAACCTAAAAGTAAATATAAGGGCTGGTATCAATATACCATAGGAACACATCATGTTTTGTCTGGTCACACTAAGCACTGCATGGTCCTAGTCCCTCTAGGACTCTATCAAAGGGTCAATCGTCTATAAGACATGAAATGTGCAGGAAAATCCCATGCAGGGGTGAGTAAAACAATACCCATTAGGACACTCAAAAACCATAAAGAATATAACAAAAGAATATAGTCAGCTCCACATAGGTATATTTCTACAGCACATTTAATGAGAATATCCAGATATACTCAACAAAGGCACACAGTCTAAAGGTAAATTCAATACTGTAATGTCATCCTAGGATTCTAGCTCGAAGGTTCCATATATTACTCATCTAGGAGAACTCAATCCATGAGTCAGAAAGCGCTGATGATGTTCATCCAAAATGTAGTGCTCATCGGGTCTCGTCATGGGAAGTACACACTGAAAGCCTGAAGAGATATGATACATAGATGAGGATCACACCCAAGGCCTTGGGGTATACCAACAACTCAATCTATATTAAACTGATAATTAGATGATTGGATCTTGAGTAGTGTTTATCATGATGATACCAATAACTCCACCTATGTAATTAAGATGAATAGAGTATCTCACTTCGGGACTCATGAAAGGATTCCAATAATTCAATCAAATAAGTCCTACTGAAGGGATCATTTTCCTATATGTAGGAGGTGATTCCATACTAACCCTTAGGTAAAGGATATGGGTAACATGCCCTAATTAAACTTTTCCATGATATGGAGGTCAAGGGATCCAAGGAAACATTTAAGGAGTACATGGTATATTGTAGGGGTACACATCATGTCCCTTCGACCTCGAGTCCTGCCCGAGTAAACGGTCTATGTCTGTTTCCATGTAATAGTGCATGTTGTATGGATTCTTGTGTAATTATACACATGTGATAGTACATGGATTATCCAATGTACCCTTTTTCTAATATATTTCCTTGTGTAAGTACACAATGTGCTCTATCATGTGTACTCCATCCCATGTATGTGTACCCTTTGAGGTACATGATAAGCCATCATGGAGGGGTCACACACCATGTGATAGGGTCACACTCCATGTGATCCTTAACTTATTCCTAAAACCCTAGATACCATTGTAAGGGTCCCACATAGAATGTGTCTCTAAAGTACACATTGTGTTGATTCTGGTTGGGCCTCACCATGGCCATTCGTCAGAATCTTTCCTTCGAATCCATTCATAAATCGGTTTTCGTTAATCCCATCATCGTCGCATGCACCATTTGAAACTAGAGATCTCTAATTTCATTTGATTTTTTCATCAAAACCATCGTCTCACATCCTTAATGTTGTGCTGAGACTGGATATGTAATATCAAATCATTTTACCAAGAAACAGGTTCACAACGATCGATTTCTCAGTGGATGTCGAACCATGGGACAACAAAGAATGCCTGTGATGAATGAAGAAAATGGGGGAGAAAATCACAAGGAAAAATCATGAGAAACGAACCTCATTCAATTTTTTTTCTGACCTCAATTCGATTCCATTAGAATGAAAAATGAAGAGATAATCAAATAGTCATAAAGAAATTATCCCAATTCCCAAATAATCCAACTCATCCCACAAAACACACGATTTGTGGATAAATATTTCATTTGACTGATCTATGTTCATTGTAGAAATCATAAACAGGGAAAGAAACCAAATAAATAATCATCCTACCTCAATATATATTAATAGATGATGAAGAATGAGGTTGTGTTGTTGTCATTGGTGAGATATCTAAATCCTGCTACACATTGATCACTAATCTATGATCTAGTTGATGTTCATCTGAGAGATATCCACCAATGCTCTCTCCAATAGTTCTATAACATCTCTAGGATTATACAAATAACCATGAGGATCTATAATAACTATATAATTAGAAAAGTTTAGGTTATTGCATTAATTAATGAAATAAATAATTTAATTATTTATTTTATTCATTTTACGTCCATGATGAATTTTCTGCAAATGTCTCATACTGACAAATTGTATTTCATACTTAAGGTAAAAACTACATTCTAAACCCAATGGTTCCCTTAGATTTATGATTTTTTCACCCTTTTATAATTTTTTAAACTTTTTTAGGAAAACTATGAACAAAGGATATTTAATATATTTAATATATTTAAAATAATTATTCTAGGAACACGAGGACTTGTAATCTCACTTTGTCTTAGTGCTTGGTCTCAAAAATAATCCATATAATATCCAAAAATAATACATGGAAAATATGAGTCATTACATCTTTTTTTGGTCAAAATTCATTCATCCTTGACCTTTGATCTTGTTATAACTATTACAATTAGTGTTTTGAGGAGATCAAACATGACTTGGGAGATGAGTGTGATATTTTTTCCAAGTTTAGCTTCCAAAAATATAAAAAAATATAAAAAAATATAACAGTTGCATCATATTTTCTTGTGTAATTGGAAGAAGTTTTGTGATTTGCACATATTTCATCTTTTAATCCTCTTCTAATTTTTCAATCTCTTTTTTATCTCCCTTCACACATTCATTTCCTTATAAATATGTGTTTCCATAACCTTCCATGTCTCATTTAAAAAATTGTGCATTTCCATTTTAGTGTTTCCCCCTCTTTTCCTCTCTTTTATACATTATAGTCCTATAGTGCCATAAAAACTAAACCCCCCTAAAAATACCTCTTTATTATTGTGAAATTTATAATAGATAATGTAATATAAGAGCTATTATAAACTCTATGGTTTTTACTTTTAGTTAGTGAATGATTGAACCTCTATAAATAAATTTACATCATCTTGAGAGGAGTGAGTTTTGAGTTTCCACATTTTCCAATTATAATTTTAAACATGAAAAATGAATTATTTTTTAGACATTATTATATTAATTATTTGTGGTGAAATTGTTTTTGTATGAGTGAAATATTCTAGATCTCCTTGATTGGAGAAAAAAAATTAATATTTTTTGGTGAGTGAAAATGATTTTGTTTGGTATTTGTGTTTTGTGTGGTTAGAGAAATTCATTATCTTAAGTGTGGTGGATTTGATATTATATATTAATTAATTAATTTACATTACACCCATAACTTATTTTTTAATGAAAAGTGATTAATTTCCAATAAATGTTCATGTTTTGATCCTAAACACATAAGGAGAGAATTGTTCGAATTCATTTAATTACACTTTAGTTTAATGTTTTGATCATATATTTTAATATAATGATCCAAATTATGTGATTATTATTTTTTAGTGTTCTTGATTTAAATTCCAACAAATCATTCAACTAGATATTTGGTTAATCAATCCATCTAAAGGGCTATTTTGACCACATAAGAAGGCCTAATGAATATGTCAAATAAAATGGACTAGTTATGATGTTATGTTTTTTGGGATCAATATATAAGTTTAAATTCATTTATACTTCAAAAAAAATTACAAAGAAATTTTCATTAAAATTTTGATAAAAATTTAAAGTCCCCATTCATCCTTGATTGGTTCTAATTCATTCATGAAAGTCCGGCCCACAATTCTTCCCGGTATTGAAAAACTTGTCACCATTTTTTACATTTCTGCCAATACAACTGCCCAATTAAGCTAAAATTTGGAGGGTAGATATTCATGATTCATGATAAAAACTTTTCAGAAGAATTTGATCTGAAATAAATCCATATTCATATACATAAATTCATTCACATTTATGTCATTGAAAAAATCATGATAATTCAGGACAGCAGCACGTGGTTTACCAAAAAAGCCATAAATTTGGATCCAAAAGTCCAATGGATACCAAATTTATAGGGTAGATTTTAAATATTCACATATAAAACTTTTAATAATATATTTTTTCTAGATTCATCTATATTAATGGTCAAATGGTCGAGCCAATGTGAGGGGTAGTTTAGAAGGAAAATAGTCCACCACCTTGGTCTATAAATATACTCCTCTATTATTCTTATAATGGGTTAGAATTTAAGAACTTATGTGGATACATTAGAATGACCAAAGCCTTTATAAAGTCCTGATAGGACCTTCCAAACACAATTTTCCACTTGAGAGTCCTTTCCTCCCCTCTTTTTTTCATTTTCTTTTGTGTTCTTCTCCATTTATAATCTCATAAGTGTTTGAGTTTTAATTTTGTTTAAATATTAATGAGAGTATCTTAATATTATCACATATTCGTCCAAATTATATAATTTATTATAATTTTTTTATTACAAATTAAATTAAGTTTAAAACCCTTTCTCTTTCACAACCTCATTCAATCTAAAGCTTGTGATTAACTTTCTTCACCACTTGTGTGTGTGTTTGTTGCACAACTCTTTTCTTATCTCTTTTATTTTACTATTATTTTAACTCATCACCATAAAAATATTAAACTGGATTACTAACCACATTAATGGCTAAGTAAATCATCCATTTGGGTGATTTTTAATTTGGGGTTGTCAAGTTATTGAGATATTTTTGTCATTAAATATTCCATAGGTTAACATTGTGTATGTTAAAACTTAAAATTTCATGGATTAATGATAATATTAGTTTAAAATGAGGATTCCATGGATTATTGTAACCATAAAAAAAATTCCATAAAAAAAATTATTTATTGATATCGGTACCCAAACTGAGTCTTGGATTAAAGCCTCATTATTTGGGAAGTCCAAACAAAATCATCTTGTAAAGTGGGTGTTAATTTAATGCAATATATCATAAATATAAAGGATATCATAATATTACATCCCTAATAATGAACTCAACCCAATATTTATTAAATTTTTAAATTAAATTCATCAATAAATCATTTCACCTAATCTCTTAAAACACCCCCTATTTAAAATAAAAAACAAAGACAGTCAAATCCAAAAAATAGTACCATCACCGGGGATTTGACTCGAGTTTCACAATACTCATTATAAGAGAGCATTGAACCTTTAAATAGTTGATAGGAAACAATAGGTTTCACTTTAAAATTCATCCCTAAAATATTTATGATTTTTTAATTAAATATTACATTTAAAATAAAGAAGTAAACCAAGGTAAATATGGTGATACAGTTGATGAAGGGGTTTTTTTGGGTTTTTAATAAAAGTAAAATCTTGAAAATATCTAAAAAAATCAGGTAATATTATTAAAAATAATTATGATAAGGTTATTAAAGATATAGAAGGGAATAAAACTAGAATCACATTTATGGATGACTTATATGGATAATATGATGAAATAAATAACTATGAGGAGATTGTGTAAACTCTATTAAGACATAAATATTTAGAAGATTAATATAAGTAGAACCAGCTACTGAAGAGAGAAATATTATATCTTTGATAAGGAGAAAGAGGATATATATTTAACAGTCTAATATTATTAGAGAAAAAATAGAACCAAATAATTTTTGAATTATGAGGTCAATAGACATTTATTCTCTATTTTCAACTATGGAGCCTATGAAATTCTAAAAATCGATGAAGTATGAATCATGGGTGAAATACATGAATAAATAGCATGATCAAATTGATAAAAATTAGACATGTGAACTAATGGAGTGACTATAATATCATAACTTAATTTTAACTAAATGGGTCTTTTGAAATAAATTTGATGAATATGGTGCTATAGTTTGGAATAAAGATTAGCTAGTGTGAAAAGTCTATAAACAAATTGAAGGAGTCAATTTAGAGTTGACCATCACACCAGTATCTAAGATTGAGTTAATCGGGTTATTTTTGGAAATGGTGGTAAAAAGAGGCTACATAATATATCATATGGATGTAAAAACAACCTTCTTAAAGGGGGTTCTTAAGGAGGAAGTGTACATAGATAATCTCGTAGGTTTCCTAATTGGAATTGATGAAAATAAAGTGTACAGATTAAATAACGCATTGTATGGTTTAAAATAGAAACCTCATGCATGGTATTCTCAACTTGAATCATACCTAATGAATATAAAGTTTAAAATAGGAATTTTTCCTCATAATTTATATGTGAAAAAAATTTGAGTAAGAATAGTTCATGGTATTAGTTTATGTGGAAGATATTATTTTTGGAGGAAGCAATCAGCAATTAGTAGAATAGTTTTCCAAATTAATGAGTTTAAAGTTTGAGACATCAATGATTGGTGATATTACCCACTTTTTGGTGTTGTAGTTGTTTCAAAAATATAAATAATAATTTATCTAATAGCTTAAGTATACAACTTATTTTCTAAGAAAATTTTACAGGCATGATTCAAAGCTTGTGACAACCCCCGTAGTAGTTGGAACCAAGATTAGGAAGCATGAATATGGAAATAAAATGAATCATAATATTTATAGAAGAATAGTTTTATGTTTATTTTAATTGAAAAAAACTTATCCTAACATATGGATTATTATTTAAGGTTAATAAGGAGCTTGACTTATTAGCCTTATTTGATGCTGATTGGGCTGGTAATATGGTGTATAAAAATTACATAAGTGGAGATGCTTTTCAAATTGGAACTAAGTGTGTGGGTATAGCGACCCAACTTTTCTCACATTACTTTTACATCATTATAATGATAAAAAACATAGAACAATTACACAATGAGAATCCAAAGGTTTAGTGTCTTGGGAAAACTAGGACTATACATAACATTTACAACATCAATCATAAACATTTATTTAATTCCTTCTTCTCTAGTTTCTTATTGGACCTTGTATACTCCTTAGTACATGTAGTTACCTAATGATATACATAAAAAGGGTTGATCTAAAAGCCCAGTAAGAGGAAATATAAGAACATGAAACAATGTAACATGGGGTGAGCATAATCATAACATCATTTATATAATAGCATGGAATGTGGAAATGCATTAAAATAAAACATCATGTCTTAGTGGTTAACTACCCAAAATAGTTTTGAAAAAAGCTAGCATCATGTTAACATATCATTTCAATTTAACTCATTAGATTCATCACTTTACCCAATGAACTAGAGCTCTGTATAATTATGGGTGCACTTGTCACATTCAAACATTCATATTATGCTATATAATTCTGGCTCGTCTCATCATAACATTTACATTATCATGCATGCCACATAGAAAATATGTCAAAATTTGAACATAATACATTCATATAACATTTGGTTACAAAAATTAAGATTGAATATCATTCTTGACATAGAACCATTAACCTCGAGTGAAAAGTGAAACAATCTTTGAGAAGTAAAAGGGTGTGTTTATTTGAAAGAATATTTCTTTTGGAAAACATTGGATTTTTCATAAAATAAATTATAGAACATATATATTCCATAAAAGGTAAAATAATGATGAATAAATTATTCTTATGTCATATCCATACTGAAAATGGGTTGAATAGGGAAAACCCAAAGAAATAGAGTTGGATTCGAGAATTTCCCCTTACCTTGTGTTTGAACACTTTCTACACTTTAAAGTACTATATAATGACAATAGATTCATTAATTAAAAATTAAATATAATTTAATACATTAATTTTATTCATTATGGTTTTATTAAGTTCTTTTATGGGCCTTTGGATGAGTTATAGTGTTTAAATTCATTGTTTGGGAGTGTTCTTTTTCTTAGTTTTCATGAACGGTTCACTTATACACATGAATGAAAGTTCATGTAGAACATGGATAAACATAAAAAACTGATATTATATGTTATTAATGATCTTATAGGAGTTTAAATGAACTTATAATGAATTATTTTATATACCATGTGAATGAATAATTAGTTAAAATTTAATGATGATCATTTTAGGTTAATTTGGGTGGTTTTTGGATCACAATGAACATGTTTTGTTTTATCATTTAGCTTAATGTATAAACATTGTTTATGGAACATACACAGGGTAACAACATAAATATTAAAATATTTTTTCAACCATTTAATGTTTTTATTTACAACCTTTAAGGACTTTAAGGAAAAAATATGTGCATCGCCCATGATGTAGGTAAATTAACACGTCACGGGCAACAATTTCATTTTTTATAAACAAAGTGAGAGAGGGAGGAGTATAATGAATAATATTACATTAACATTATATAATACCGGTATATAAATTATAATGGATTTATCGTGATGTTTGTATAAGATAAGTTGATGATAAGATAAAAAAATGAAATCTGAAAGGAAATTGAAAGAAAAGAGAGAGAGAAATTACCTCTTGAATATATCTTCTTTGAGAGCCTCTTTAGGGGAGAGGTTTTGGTATTTTTATGAGACCAAGGTATAATGTAAGCGGTTAAGGAACTTGGGAAGATATTTTATCAGAATTTTGAGTAGTAACAAGGATTGAGAGGTGTGAATAAATGAGGTTGTGAGGGGTGGTATTTATAGTGGACGGAAGAGGGGTTTTCTTAATATTATATTCATTAATTTATTATTTATCCACAAGACAAGCAATAGTCAGTATTATTGTGACTAAAAATAGTAATAAGTGCATGTGATTTTTAAACAATGCCCATTTGAATCATCCATGACTCAAGCATGATGCAGAAATTCATTTATATAGTATATTTTGTAAATTATCAAATTTCACTATTCACCAAAAATTAATATATTTCAGAAAAATCCCAAAAATTCACCCTAACCATTTTTTGATGTGTAAAATCCAAAAATAAACTTCATTTATCAAAAATAATTCTCTAAATATGAAAAATCTAATTTTTAATTAAAATCATAATTTACTTGAAAAATACAGATTTTAAAATTAAAATTGATTTTATAATGCTTTCAAAAATTACATAACATATTATAAAATTATATTAAAACTAGAATACATAAAATTGTTAATTTATGAACACATTTTAGGAAAATAAATAAATAAATTAATTATAATTATTTATTTATGACTTACAAAAATACCAATATTTTTACTATGGTCTTATTGTCACTTATAAGATGCCTAAATTTTATTTATATATTCATGGGTGAGGTTACTATTATTTTGGATGATTTACTATTCATAAGGGTCGTATTACTATTCATAAGGGTATGTTACTATTCATAAGGGTAGGTTGCTATTCATCAAAAATTAATTTTGTCCTATCGAACTCCAAACATATTACTGATCGCAACCGTGTATGTCAGATTTTTGAAATTCAAAATACAAAAGTGGAAAATCAATGATTAAAGGTCACATAGTAGTTCATTTAAGCATAATGTAGTATTTTGTTTCCTAATTTTATTTTATATGATTATGATATTTCTATTATATGGGAGAAATTGCATTGATAAAATTTTGGGTCCTTATAGTGGGATTCTTAAGCAAAAAGTGGGAATGTACATCGCTAAGTATAGCTAAGGAAAATCATATTGTTATTAAAAAATAATTAACACAAATTCAGTGGATGATACAATAGTTGAAATATCTAGGTGAGGGTATGAAACAACCTATGGAAATTATCTATGACAACAATAGTGTCACTAAACTTAGTAATAATCTAGTGTAATACTCCTAGAATAAGCACATTGAACTCAAGTATCATTTTATTAAATAAAAAATTGAGAAAAAAAGTTTTCAAGATAGATTTTTTTGGGTCTGATCAACAAGTAGTTGATATTATGAAAAAACCCTTGGCTACATCTTTTTTTGAGAAACATAGTTTGAAACTTGGTGTTCACCTACCTTCTTCAAACAGAGAATATTTGGAAAGTTCTCCTACAGTTATCGTATTTTAAGTCCCTAATCGTTTGTTTTCTTGTTTTTAGTTTAGGTGATTTTATACTATGTATTTGATTCAAAAGGGGTGATATTATCCATGGTCATTACTTATGTAAGAATAGAGGATTGATTTGAATCTAGTGGAAATCATTATTACCATTAGTATATTATCTGGTTTCCTACATAGGTCCTAGGCTTTCATTGGATTAGAGAGTAAATTAATGAAAATTTTCTTAGTTTCAAAATTAATTAAACAAGTGGAAGAGAATGGATTTTGGAGTAAACCCTACCTTTTTATTTTATTATCAAAGGGGGAGAAAATAGGAGTTGTAGAAAAGATAAAGGTAGCAGTTGGTTGTATGCATGTGGGGGAGATAATAGAGCTTTAGAATTGACAAAAAAGTCCAAAGGGTATGTTGGATCCAAGTATTATGTTATTTTATTTATTTTCAGTTGGGCATGGTTTTCCATTTAAATTAATTCAGGATTTTCTAACGAATTATAGAAGCATTTGGTTTCAAGATGATATCTAAAAAATGGATAAGACAATTTCCATAAGAATCATTCTATCAAGGATTTTTTAAAATAGAAAAGTTCATACTTCTATAAGGATTATATGAAATTTCATAAGAGTCCTTTTCACATTATTGTTGGGACCACTTTGTGTATAAGGTTGTATTTGTTGTCAATAGTTGTCAATGAAGATCAAAATGAAGAAGGAGATGAAGGGATTTATGTTATAAAGTGATCATGAAACATCTCACTATTCAAAGAGAGCATGAAAGAGCCTACTTGAAGAGACATTAATTATTTCATGAGGGGTCATATGGATATTTGAAGATTTAAGAATGATCATACAAAGCTGAGAAGATAACGCCAGTCATATTCAGTGTTGATTGGAAATATTGATGTTGCTGGAAGACAGGGAAGTTGCATTAATTTCCCTAGATAATCTGATTATGCTTAAGGTGATCGATCAAAGATTATATATCATGAAAAATAAAGTTTGTGATGAAAGAAGATGATTGTTGAATAAGAAAGATGACATTGAATTAGCATTGTTGTTCTTGCCGAAGCAGATATTTAAGGTGGTGTAATTTCCTAGTGTTTTCCAAGTTGTTTGACCTCAAAATCAGGATTTTGTTTTTGTCAATGGAAGGATTTATGAATAGGAGTGAACGATATGTGGAATGGAAAATGAAATCGTAAAAATAAGAAAACTGCGTAACTCAGAACATGGATCGCGTACCATGTTTTGGGAATGGTTCGCGGTCACATACCTAGCGGCGTAAACAGTATGTGAAGTAGTTTGCAGAACCAAAAAATGGTTTGTAGGGATGGTACACAGTGAAGGAATACATTAAGTGGGAAATTTGTGTGGAACGGTTCATGTAATGGGTCGCGGTACTAAAAATGTTTCACCATGAAAGGAGCTATTGTATGTGGAATGGGTCATCTTTGGCGAAATAGATGTAGTACGCGTATCGGAAGACACACAGTATGCGGTGAAGGTTCACAGTTTGCCGGAGGGTCACAGTAGGCGGTGGAGGCTCACAGTATGAGGAATGAGCATAGTCCATAGTGAAGATTTCCCCACATTGAAAATTTGGTTAAAACAGATTAGCAAAATTTTCTGAGTTATTTTCCTATATAAGGAGTGTTAATCCCATCGTTAAAGAAGAACAAATTTGATAAGAAAATATCATTTCTGTGGAAGAAATTCTCTATGTCCAAAAGTGGTATGTAGGAGATATTTTTTGTAGGACGAATTGGTACGCAAAATACAAAATGGTTCACAAAATTGGGAGGAGTAGTCCACAGAAGAAATATTACGTAAGAAAAAGTGGTATGCAGGAGATGAAATAATTCACTGAACTTGAAAAAGAAATCTGCATAAGGAATAAACGGTATACCGAGGAAGTACGTGAAGGCAATACACTAAGTCTGTATGGAGAGTCGGTATGTGAAGGTGGAACACGAAGGTGGTACACGAAGGCGGTACGCCGAGGTAGTATGTAGAGGCCATATGCAGAGGCAGTGTGTAGAGGCAGTGCACAGAACAACCACGGTGCGCGAAGCAGGCGTGGTGCCCGGATCAAGCGCGGTATGTAGAGAAGTCATGGTATGTTGAGTAGGGGTGGTACGCGGAGTAGGAGTGATATGACAAATAGGGGCGGTATGTGGAACAGGCGTGGTACACAGACTAGGTGTGGTACGTAGAGCAGGTGTGGTACGCCAATCAGGGATAGTTCGCGGAAATGAATACATCATAAAGGGAGTTTGTTATTATAGTGAATAAAAAGAGAATATTTTCTAGTGCATTTAGTAATTGCACTAAATGAGAAAATTAAATATAAAGGAGCCTCAATTCGGGACTTCTATGTAACCAATGCCTCATGCTAAATAGAGAAAAATACTTTTCATGCCAATCTATTGAAGCGACCTTCAAGTCAATAAACTGAGTGAAACCTCTCATAAGGAAGTGACTTAGGGGGAGTTAATGAAAGTGATCCGAGGGAAGTAGTTGTGTATCCTTGAACCTTTGTAAAGGAAGTGTCCCTCAGATAGAGTGACTATTCCCAAATCTTTGTAATCCACAGCTAGTGAAGATTAGTGGAATTTGGTACGACCAGAAACCTGTCGGCGTATGCTCCTTGGACGTAGCCATTAGTGGTGAACCAAGTAAAAAGTGATGTGTTGTCCTTATGAATGTTTTAATTATTGAACATATCCATCATACAGGTTTAAACAAGATCCTACCAATGTGGGAACAAGATCCAATAAAGAAGAGAAAAAATTTGACACCATGATTCACCCCCCTCTCAGGGTGGTCTAGGGTCCTATAATTGGTATCAGAGCAAAAGTTTTATGTATGTTGGATACTCTTCAGTAATTCTATTCAGAAGTGGATTTGAGTTTCTTTCCTAAAGTCAATAATGAATTGCATCCTTGATGAAGATTCAGTCATCTCTGATCCGAAGTCTTTATCCAGTAAGACCATGAAAAATAGGAAAAAGAAAGAGAAGAGACATTTGAAGTAGTCCCTCCTGTCCAAAGAAGATGAAATGTATGGTTCTCTATGACCTTATAATAATGAATAAATATCAGGATTGGAAGGTAAAGAGCGGGTGGATTAGGTTTCTACTCTAGTAAAGGAAGAAACTTTTATCTCATTTTCAAGTGATCAGGAGAAATTAAGAACTTATCTGCATGATATTCCTAAAGAAAGAGTTGTTGTTGTTTGTAGAATATTTCAATGTATGCAGGCTGAGATCACCCGAATGGGGAGAGAGAATATTCTCATTTTGATATTGACACATTCATTTTATGAGGAATTTATGATACTCAAAACAAAATACAAAGGGGATATTTTTGGGACTACTTTGTGTATAAGGTTGTATTTTTTGTCAATAGTTGTCAATGAAGATCCAAATGAAGAATGAGATAAAGGTATTCATGTTGTAAAGTGATCATAAAACATCTCACTATTCAAAGAGATAATGAAAGAGCCTACATGAAGAGAAATTCATTATTTCATGAGGGATTATGTGGAGATTTGAATATTTAATAATGATCATATAAAGCTGAGAAGATGACGCCAGTCATATTCAGTGTTGACTAGAAAGACTAATGTTGCTGGAAGACAGGGAAGTTTCAGTAATTTCCCTAGATAATCTGATGATGCTTAAGGTGATCGATCAAAGACTATATATCACGAAAAATAATGTTCGTGAAGAAATCATATGATTGTTGAATAAGAAATATGACAGTGAATTAGCATTGGTGTTCTTTCCGAAGCAGATATTTAAAGTGGTGTCGTTTCCCAGTGTTTTCCAAATTGTTTGACCTCAAAATCGGGATTTCTTTTTTGTCAATGGAATGATTTATGCATAGGAGTGAATGAGATGTGGAACAACAAAGGAAATCGAAACACGAAGAAAACTGCGTAACTCAAAACATGGATCACGTACCATGTTTTGGGAATGGTTCGCAGCCGCGTACCTGGTGACAGAAATGGTACGTGGAGTGGTGTGTAGAATCGAAAATGATTTGCAGGGATGGTACGCGGTGAAGGCATGTGTTAAGCAGGAATGGTACGTGGAATGGTTCACGGAATGGGTCGCGGTACCAAAAATGGTTCATCGTGAAAGGAGTTGTGGTATGCTGAATGGATCATCTTTGGTGAAAGAGATGCATTACGTGGAATGGAAGGCACACGGTGCACGGTGAAGGTTCGTAGTTTACTGGAGGGTCGCAGTAGGTGGAAGAGTCTCATAGTATGCGGAATGATCATAGTCCGCAGTGAAGATTGTCCCACATTGAAAATTTGTTTAAAATGGATTAGTGAAATTTGCGAAGTTATTTTCCTATATAAGGAGTGATAATCCCATCATTAAAGAAGAACAAATTTGATAAGAAAATATCATCACTGTGGAAGAACTCAGTTAAATCCTAAAGTGGTACGTAGGAGATATTTTGCGTAGGATGAAGTGGTACGTGAAAGACAAAATGGTTCATGAAATTGGGAGGAGTAGTCCACAGTAGAAAGTTTGCGTAAGAAAAAGTGGTATGAGGGAGATGAAATAATTCACTGAACTTGAAGAAGAAATCCACAGAAGGAAGAAACAGTACTCCAAGGCGGTACGTGAAGACGATACGCCAAGGTCGTATGGAGAGGCATTATGTGAAGGTGGTACGCGAAGACGGTACACAAAGTCAGTACGCAAAGGCGGTACGCGAAGGCGGTACGCGATGGCAGTACGCGAAGTTAGTACGTGAAGGCGGTATGAAAAGGTGGTAGGCGAAGGCCGTATGAGAAGGTGGTACATTGAGGTAGTACGCAGAGGCCATACGCATAGGCGGTATGCAAAGGCAGTGCATAGAGAAAGAACGATGCGTGGAGCAGGCGTAGTGCCCAGATCAGGCGCGGTGCGCGGATCAGGCGCAGTATGTGGAGCAGGCATGGTATGCCGATCAAGGGTGGTACACGGAGTAGGTGTGGTATGCCGATCAGGGGCGGTACACTGACTAGGTGTGGTACGTAGAGCAGGCGTGGCACTCCAATCATGGACAGTTCGCGAAAAAAAATACATCATAAAGGGATTTTTTTTATTCTAGTGAATAAAAAGGGAAGATGTTCTAGTGCATTTAGTAATTGCACTAAAGGAGAAAATTTAATATAAAAGAGAATAAATTTGGTACTTCGATGTAAGAAATGTCTCGTGCTATATAGAGACAAATAATTTTCATGCCAATCTGTTGAAGCAACCTTCAAGTTGATAAACTGAGTGAGACCTCTCACAAGGTAGTGAGTTAGGGGGAGTCAATGGAAGTGATCAGAGGAAAGCAGTGGTCTATCCTTGAACCTCTGTAAAGGCAGTGTGCCTGAGACAGAGTGACTGTTCCCAAATCTTTGTAATCCACTACTAGTGAAGATTAGTGGAATTTGGTATGACTGACAACCTATCGGCGTATGCTCCTTGGACGTATCCCTTAGTGGTGAACCAAGTAAAAAGTGATGTGTTGTTTTTATTCATGTTTTAATTATTACACATATCCATCATACAGGTTTAAACAAGTTCCTACCAATATGGGAATAAGATCCAATAAAGAAGAGAAAAAATTTGACACCCTGATTCACCCCCCTCTTAGGGTGGTCTAGGGTCCTATAATTGGTATCAGAGTGAAAGGTTTATGTGTGTTGGATACTCTTCAGTAATTATATTTAGAAGAGGGTTTGAGTTTCTTTCCTAAATTCAACAATGAAGTGCAGTCTTAATGAAGATTCAGTCATCTCTGAGCCAAAGTCTTCATCCAATATGACCATGAAAAACAGGAAAAAGAAAGACAAGAGACATTTGAAGTAGTCCCTCATGTCAAAAGAAGATTCAGTGTCTGGTTCTCCATACCCTTCTAATAATGATGAAATATTAGGCTTGGAAAGTAAAGAGAAGGTGGATCAGGTTTCTACCTGAGGAAAGGAAGACACTTCTTTCTCATTTTCAAGTGATCAGGAGAAATTAAGAACTTATCTGCATGATATTCCGGAAGAAAGAGTTGCTACTGTTTGTATAATATTTCAATGTATTCATGCTGAGATCACCTGACTAGGGAGAGATAATATTCTCATTTTGATATTGACACATTCATTTGAGGAATTTACGATATTGAAAACAAAATACAAAGGGGATATTGTTGGGACCACTTTGTGTATAAGGTTTTATTTGTTGTCAATAGTTGTCAATGAAGATCAAAATGAAGAAGGAGATGAAGGGATTCATGTTGTGAAGTGATCATGAAATATCTCACTATTCAAAGATATCATGCAAGATCCTACTTGAAGATACATGCATTATTTCATGAGGGATCATGTGGAGATTTGAAGATTTAATAATGATTATACAAAGCTAAGAAGATGACGCCAGTCATATTCAGTGTTGACTAGAAAGACTGATGTTGCTGGAAGACGGGGAAGTTGCAGTACTTTCCCTAGATAATATGATGATGATTAAGGCGATCGATCAAATACTATATATCATGAAAGATAAAGTTCATGATGAAATAAAATGATTTTTGAAGAAGAAAGATGATAGTAAATTAGCATGGGTGTTCTTTCCGAAGAAGATATTTAAGGTGGTGTCATTTCCCAGTGTTTTCAAAAAAAATTGACCTCAAAATCAGGATTTCATTTTTGGAAATGGAAGGATTTATGCATTGGAGTGAACGAGATGCGAAACAAAAAAGGAAATTAGAAAAATAAGAAAACTTTGTACCTCAGAATATGGATTTCATACCATATTTCGGGAATAGTTCGCAGACGTGTACCAGGTGGCGAAAATGGTATACGGAGCGATGTGCAGAACTGAAAATGGTTTGCAGCAACGGTACATGGCGAAGGCATGCAGTAAGCAGGAAAGGTACATAGAATGGTTCATGGAACAGGTCACAGTACCGAAAATGGTTCTCCATGGAAGGAGTTGTGGTATGTGTAATGGCTCGTCATTGGTGAAAGAGATGTAGTACGTGGACCAGAAGACACATGGTATGCGGTGAAGGTTCGCAGTTCACTGGAGGTTCGCAGTACATGGTGGAGGCTAACACAGAATGAGCATAGTCTGCAGTGAAGATTATTCCACATTGAAATTTTTGGTTAAAACGGATTAGCGATATTTGTGAAGTTATTTCCCTATATAAGGATTGTTAATACCATCATTAAATAAGAGTGAATTTGATAAGAAAATATCATCACTATGGAAGAACTTGGATAAGTATGAAAGTGGTATGCAGGAGAGATTCTGTGTAGGACTAAGTGGTATTTGAAAGAAAAAATGGTTCATGAAATTGGGTGGAGTAGTCTGCGGAAGAGATTTTGCATAAGAAAAATTGATATACGAGAGATGAAATAATTCACAAAACTTGAAGATGAAGTCTGTAGAAGGAAGACATTGTATGGTGAGGTGGTATGCCAAGGCGGTATGTAGAGGCGATATGTGAAGGTGGTATGTGAAGGTGGTATGTGAAGGTGGTATGTGAAGGTGGTACGTGAAGGTGGTACGCTGAGGCAGTAGACAGAGGCCATACGCAGAGGCGGTATACAGAGGCAGTGTACAGAGCAGGCACGGTGCACGGATCAGGCGTGGTGTGTGGATCAAGCGCAGTATGTGGAGAAGGAATGGTACATAGAGCAGGCATGGTATGCTGAGTAGGGGTGGTGTAAAGAGAAGGTGTGGTACGCCGAGCAGGAGTGGTACGCAGAACAGGCGTGGTACACAGACTAGCTGTGGTACGCAGAGTAGGCGTGGTACACCAATCAGGGACAATTCATGAAAATGAATACATCATAAATGGAGTTTATGATTATAGTGAATTAAAAGGGTAGTTGTTCTAGTGCATTTAGTAATTTCACTAAAGGAAAAAATTGAATATAAAAGAGCATCAATTCGAGACTTCGATGTAAGAAATGTCTTGTGCTGAATTGAGACAGACTTTTCATGCCATTCTATTGAAGCAACTTTCAAGTTGATAAACTGAGTGAGACCTCTCCCAAGACAGTGAGTTCAGGGGAGTCAATGGAAGTGATCTGAGGGAAGAAGTGGGCTATCCTTGAACCTTTGTAAAGGTAGTGTTCTAGGTACATAGTGATTGTGCCCAAATCTTTGTAATCCATATCTAGTGAAGATTAGTGTAATTTGGTATGACTGAAAACCTGTCGGTGTATGCTCCTTAGATGTAGCCCTTAGGGGTGAACTAAGTAAAAAAGTGATGTATTGTCCTTTTTCATGTTTTAATTACTGCACATATCCATCATCCAGGTTTAAACAAGTTCCTACCAACGTGGGAACAAGATCCAGTAAAGAAGAGAAAAGGTTGACACCCTGATTCACCCCCCCCCCCTCTCAGGGTAGTCTAGGGTCCTGCAATTATAAGGATTGTTCAGGTATTCATAAGGATTAATACTATATTTTTAAGGATAACTATAATTTTCATAACTATGACTGTTGTTTTCATAAGGATGAAATCCAGTCTTCATAAGGACAATATTGAGAAAATTAATGGAAGTCAACCTATGATATTAAGCATCATTTTATAGAAAAGAGGAATGATATGAGGATGATTTTCAGACTTTTTAAGGGTCAAAATTCATAAAGATGAATTTTGAAAGGATGATCTTCATAAGTATAAATATTTATAAGGATCTTCATAAGGATGACTATCAAAAGGATTAATCTTTGTGAGGATTTTCATAAGGATGAAATCTATAAAGATGACTATCAAAAAGATAAAATATATATACTTCATAAGGATCAATAGGAAACATTGTATGGATCGGTCCTTTATAAAATTAAATGGTATAGAGGTCTCTCAAGGATATTTCATAATGATAGTATGTGATTATTTCTGAAATTTTTCATTAACACGTCATCTTACACACACACCAGTCATACTCATCCACATAGATTCCATTGAATATTATCAATCATAATTCATGTTTATATCTCAATCAAGAATTGATTATAGATTCAAGATATTATTGAGAAATTTTAAACTAAATTTTTAGGGGGTTTATTTTGAAATTTTATTAGAAATTTTAATACATAGATCATGATAATATTTGTAGGATAATTCAATGTAGTATTTCTATAGATTTAAGATATAGAAAATATTCACACTATCACATGCATGTATTTTTAATCAAAAGGTAAACATCAATAGGGATCAATTTTCGAATATATGGTTCTTTAGGAAATAAAATAAAAAAATGGGAGAGTTTCAATTGAATCTAAGAAGGAAACTATTGTTGGATTCCTTGGATTTTTCATATCAAAATATGGAATATATTTAAGAAATTTTTTATAGAAGAATGGGTATGAGAATTACATTGAAAAATCAATAACTCAAATAGAAGAGGAGAAGTAAAGTTTTATGGTATTAATTTGAATATATAGATTAGAAAATAAGAATAATAAAAATATCATGGTGAAAACAATTGTGTTGTTTGGTGTTTTTATTTAAATTCTTGAACAACACTCTAATAAACCTATGAGTTTTGTATTTTTATTTCATTGAATATAGTCATGTCAAATAGTTCAATAATAAAGATTGAACCTATTATCAGTAATTTATCCTTATTGAATCATTATAACAACTATAGTGGAGAGTATTACACCCTGGTATGTCAAAACCCTATATATGTATGCCCCTTGGACTAGACCTTAGTGGAGAATCAATTAAAATGTTATGGACTTGAATTTATTTCCTGAATTTGGTTATTTCTTGTTTGTATGAAAAAACAAAAGATTCTTATTTCCCTTTCTAACATAATATAAATATCCAAAAAAAATTAAAAATTAAGTCACACTATAATTCACCCATCCCCTATTAGGGTATGTTGGGATATCATTGAAATAGATCTCAACTCCCTTATTAATTATTAATCATAAAAATTTATCCAAAATCCTAATAATTTCATGTGTATTTTTTTCCTATCTCCCTGGTAATATATCTCTTTTCACTCAAGTCATTTTTAATATTCCGTTTTTCTCTTTCTCAAGATGCATGATTTCTATAGTCTTACTGCCTTCCCAGTATCTCTACTTATAATTACATAATGATGAATCAATCATGAGGACTTTACCCAAGTTTTTATGGATAAGAGTTGGAAAGATTTAAATTTTAAAACCTCAGAGGTAGAATTAGGAGGGTTTTCTCTAAAATGAAGTAGAATTCATGATATTAAGTTTTCCTCAAGAATGGTATTCTCATACATCTCATATTTTTAGATATTTACCTCTAAGAACCCTATAAATACTCATGTGAAGTTTACACATGATACATTTCAATAATAGAAATTTATTTCTTCATTTTCATCTTCTCTTTAAATTTTTATAAATAGTTGGTCTTTTGTTTATTTAAGCACATAAATGTTGTGAAGATTTGTATTTTGGAAGGTAGAGAGTCATCTTTGGTCTTAAAATAATTATGTGAACTTATTTTTCCCATTTTAGAATATATATTGTACTTATATTCTCCATATTTGATGATTTTATCTCTTTTTTGGGATCCCTTCTCTCAAAAAAACATCAATCATCACCCAAAAATCTTCTCCTATTACCCAAAATAGATTCATCTTGATATAACACATAACCCATCCAACTCCCTCCTACACGCTTAAGTTCAATCAAAACCATTAATTTACTTATAGATAATGTTGGAAAGGGATTTCAATATTGTAATATAACAATATAATAAGGTTATTCATGGATTCTATGAGTTAATAAGGTT
This sequence comes from Viscum album, assembly GCA_963277665.1. Taxonomy (NCBI): domain Eukaryota; kingdom Viridiplantae; phylum Streptophyta; class Magnoliopsida; order Santalales; family Viscaceae; genus Viscum; species Viscum album. The sequence goes on from OY728152.1 coordinate 1,629,323,255, forward strand.
CAAATGTAAAGGTAGGATCAAAATAGATTTTCATTTGTAAAAATGGTATTTTTTTAATCAAAATAATTACTCAATCATATTTGAAACCATTCATGAACTATAATATATTTTAAAAAATATAAAAATAGCATGTTCTAGGTCTCAAAACAATACTCAAGACACTCAAAGAAAAAGGAAAATGTAAAAGATGTAAAAAAATGTTTAGAAACCTCTCAGGTTGGGAAAGATAATCATTGAGCATAACTTGTAAACATGAGTTTATTGTTTTATAAAACTTCTATAAATGAATAGAATGTAAATCAAGGATTAAAATCTATTTCATCATTTAAATCATTAGATGTTTAAATCAATAATTTTTTTTTTAAAATACTAGGATGATCAAAATTTCCCAAGGATTTTGATCCATCTCAATATTGCTAAAAATACTCCAAAAATTAAAAACATGAAGACCTAAAACAAATTCCTATATAAATAGGTTGAAATACCCTACCCACTCTAATATAAAACCACCCCTTAATAATAAAACATGCACTAAATATTAGGTATTGAATAAATAAAAATATAAAATAGAAATAAAATCTATTTTATTAGTCTTAAAGGTATCCTTGATTTAAGGTCCTAATATTTACCCATAGGAAACCTATGAGAAATAAAAATAAATAATCACTTATTGAAAGAAAAATAAAAATATAATGGAAAGGGATAATGATTTCTTTAACCCCCAAGTGAGTATTAGGGTTTGACTACCCCAAATGAGTTAGTTACTAGTTTTTATCCAAAATAATATGATGTGTGGTGTTTTTTTGACATAAACTAGCATATTTTAGTTTTTCTAGTATATATCACTATGAATTGGTCATAAAGGAAATGATGTATATAGTATTATAGATCCACCCCATAGAAATAATGTATAACTTTCATGGTGAGGGTAATAAAAAATATACATCCTCTTCTACTTTGGCCACTAATTGTGTGGATTCCTTTTCAATATCTAGGGATTTCTCGTTATGTGTTGTATTAAAAGTTTTGATCAAGGGGAAGGTAGTGGAAAGTTAAAGACAAATAGAATTAAAATAATATGAATCAATATTACCACCTTTTTCTTTAGATTGGTCAGTTTTAAATTTTTCTTCTTAAGAAGGGAAACTAGAAACTCCTCATGAACTCCCTCAAATATATGTTCAATAGGTTTACTGATCTTTATATCTTCCTATAAATTTTCATCATCTTTTTCTTCATCACCCTCCAAGGAAATATTTGTGTTGGATAAATCAAAAAAATAGTAATGGTGAGAGGTAATACTCAATTTATTTTCAATGAAATTAGATAAAAATATGTTTAAGTTTAAACATTCTCCCTGTATTTTCTAAATTATTGATTCTTCTTCATTCCAAAGTTCCACTTAGAGTTTGGTTGTCATGGATGGAGGCAAGTATTCAATATTATCAAATATATCTTCAAATTCAACCACTTTAGTGGTTTTATTTTCTAAATACAGGGAGAGGTAAAATGGTACTAATTCTTATTCTTCAAATATGAGAGAGTCATATTGAAATTTTCCTTAAAAAAGTTACTCTCACATAAATATAAAAACTATTGATCCCCCACATGTGTATCAGCTGGAAATTTTTTTTCATGAATCTCATTTAGAAAAGACTGAGTGAGGTCTTATTATAAATCTTTAATAATTTCATTCTTAATATACTTAGGTTTTTAAATTTAAAAACTCAATGTATAAATATATTCCTTCACTTTATCATGTTCTTATTCCCCTGGTTGCTTCTCATTGGAAGAAAAGAGATATTTTTCTTTTAATTTCACTCAGTCACTCATCTCCAGCATGTTTTCATTGATCTTTTAAAACTAATATTTTATTTTATCCTGAATTTCTTCCTATTGTTTCACCTAATAATATTTTTTAGTCCATACATAATAAACTAAAATTAAATACATCATGGATAAAAATATCATGATTTTTTATAAACCCAAAGGAAAAATATCAACACAATATAAAAGGAATAGTGAGTAATTGACTAGATAGCCCCTTAACAGTGGTACCAGACTTTTTATACACCTATCTCAAGGTGTAAAAAAATAATATTTATTTTTTTAGTGCATCATAGTGAATAACCAGGGTCATCTCTCTTGAGGAGCTTTTGGTTCCTAATAAATCACTAGATATTCTAATCACTTATTTTATTTTTATTTTTTGTTTTTATAATTTAAAAAAAAAATTAAAATAGAGGTTTGAAGATGGAATACAATCAAACAAGGAAGTAAACATGCAATTAAAAATAAAAATAGAATAAATGAGGCTATACTGAAAAATATCATACCAAAAGAATTACCTTTATTGAACCATAATTACCTCTTAACTAGTTTCATACCAACTTAGTGATCACACTCTATCACATGTGTAGTTATCCTATTATTTCCTATTTTTTAATATACAATGTACCTAAAAATTTCCATGTACATTATAAATTCAACTCCTCCTTGGTTAGAAATCTATATGGATCCTCAATTGAGAGAAGCCTCTATCATACCTTCTTAGTATATAATTTCACCCATTAATCACTTAACCACCAAGTCTCTATCATATGTCCCAATGATTTAGTGAAGGTAATAGTAAAAAAAATAAGTCAATCTTATGAAAACCATAGTGACGAAAAACTATCACCTTCCCCCACCACTGACTATCCTTAGAATAACCCAAAGAAGATAAAAAACATTTAAATATGAATGATCTGGGACTTGGATTCATCATAGGATTCCTCCTTTGTGATATCCCTTGGGTTATTTATTCCCCATAATGAAGATTATATATCATGATAAGAAATAATAATTAAATTATAGAGATTATAGAGAAACATCTAACAAATTTATTAAAATATATAATGAAAATTATAGTAGAAAACGATTATAGAAAATAACAGTAAATACCTAAACTATATTCATCACCCCAACCAAGAGAAAAGGGTTCATATCCTTTTAAAATGGTGGATAAATATTATTTAAATAGTTAGTAGTGAGGTTATTTAATGATTACATGGGATTGATTCACATGATATTGGCACAAGCAGTAAGATGTTTCTATGTGGGTAGAAAGATTTCATATTTTCCTCTGGTTTTGAAGTCTCTAAAATCTTTTCATGATCTCCACTTTGAATTCATAATCCCTTCTTCCCCCTTTGATTAATGTACATGATTAAAAAAATATGGAAAATATTTTAATGGAAAAAAGTATCAGGATTCACGACACGACACAATAGCTTTCTTCATGGTGTGAAAATTCTTTATTTCTTCTAATTTCTTAAAGGATAATACCTTAAGATATGTAGTGATTACCTTTTGGAATTGTGGTCATCTTCTCTTCATAAAAGTAAATGACTCCTATGTATGAATCTTGGTCGTAATTTCTCTATGTTCATTGCCCTTATATATCATGTGAGAAACTATAGTTATCATTATGTATCAAGAAAATACTTCTATGTACTTAGATACTTGGTTGAAATCTTCCCCGATGGTAAATATATACACCTTTACATATGGTTACTTCAACATATGTGGCTTAAACCTTACATATTCCCATACTTTTCCAAATTTTCTCCACTTCTTCTGAAATACTCTTATGTATTACTTGGGAGGCTTAGATTTTTTCTTCGATGACAAAGGAAGGGTCTCATACATATTGGGAAACAATACTTCAATGAATTAGGTAGTGACTATTATGTATCACCAGAATTTTCCAAATTCACTCTCTACTGCATAGCTAATCTTTATGTATGGACTGAAGAGTTTATGTATCTTAGCACTTTGTCAATATTCTTCATAGATTATTTATAATTACCCTTACACACGACCCTTATTCCCTATATGTAATAGTATTTATTTTACCTTAAAAATCAATTAAAACACATATTAAAGATATTTATTTTCTAAATAATTCCCAAAATTAATAAAAAAACATAAAAACTAATAATTAATTCATTTTTACAATAAAGTAAAAATTATTCCTATGAATTAGATATTTTATAATTACCCATAAAATAACAAAATAGTGGGAATTAAATCATTGAATTTCAAAGTAAAATATATGAACATATAATCTATATCACCTAACTATTAGGCTTTAAAATCTAGATAGAACTAGGAAATTTAAAGAAAAGGAACCCAAATCAATTTATACAAATGAAACCTGAAAACAGTACCCCAAAATCCTTAAAACCAAGACTCTAATATAAAAAATCAATAATTTATAATGAAACATCCTCATTAATCCAATTTTTCACTAGTCAAAAATGATATTGAGTCCTCTATCATGACAATACATGCTCATTCCAAGGGAATGGATTCGCCATCAGCATAGCATTGTATAAATTCAACTAGAATGACTTTTCTAATACCCCATGTTCTAATCATCTAAAAGGATTCACCACTACCATGGGTGGATATTCTTCTAGAGTTTCGATCAGAACACTAGTTCTTGGGATGGGTGGTACTACACCACCAATGATCATGCACTTGATAAAAAATAAAGATCTGTGAGATGATGGCCCTTGAAGAGTGTGATTACCAAAAACAAATATCCATGAGATAATCTAAATGGGAAATAGATTTTGGGATAGTAGAATTTATGGATTAGATTAGGGTTTCTTTAGGAGCTTCAAGGTTTATTCATTAATTTATATAATAGACATGCTTATGTTTTCATATTTAACTTAAATTAATATATCATAAATTATAACCATAACAAAAAAAATTATATGTTTTTTTTATAAAATCACATATATGTGATATATATTATTAATTCGTTTAAAACTAATATAATTATAAAATACAAAATATTTATGTTGTTAAATATAATTTTTAACGACATATATATTTTTTCATGTTAGTGAATGTACCTTTTAACAAAAGAAATTTAAGTGTATTGTTGATATGGTGTTGTTAAAACCATTTTTCTTATAGTGAACATTCAAAATTGCATGATCTAGTTGGGAATTGATGATGATCATTTCCTAAACTTACCTATTGATCAGGATGGGATGCTATCAATTGATTTTTGAGTGATCAGTGCACCTGATTTCAGTTTTTCAAGTGCCTATCAGTAGGAGGGTATCTTCAAGAAGATTATGACATAGAGAGTGCCTTTATATCTTGGGTATTTATTATTATAATGAGAACCTTCACAATAAATGACATGGGGAGGAGCTTCATGGTTGTTGGTTCCTTTATCATCGGTTAGGGAAGGACCTCTTCATCAACTAGATATTTCATTATAGGAAGATTTACATGGTGAGTTCCATGGGGAGGACCTATATGGTTATCTTTTTTTATACGGGGAGGAATTATATAATGAAAATATTGGGAAGGGACTTTTGTATTATTGATTTCTTGATTACTAGAATTGGTATTACCTTCATACCAGATACCATAAAAGTACCTCCATGGTTAGAATTTTCTTATTTTCCATCATGGGGAAGAACTCCACTCTTGTTGATTGCTAATCACCATGGTAAATACCTTAGTGGTTGTTTATATGTTAGTTTCTATTATGGGGAGAACCTCTAATCAGGCATGATTTTATATCATGAGGAAAATGTTTGATAAAAACACTATATGGTAGACCTCTAGAGTTTTTATCTTTTCATTTTTCAATAAGGGGAGTAACTCCTTGTCAACTTCATATTGTGTTGCTAGGAAGACCTTTGTAACTAGTATCATGGGTATAACCTCCATAGTTATTATATTGAACTTCACCATACAAATGATCTTCATGGATAGTCTTTAAATTTTCATAAGTAGGACCTCCATAGTGAGTGCTCTGGGGAGGACCTCCAGATTTTTTTTCTTATCCTTGGCCATGGGGAGGACCTTCCTAGTTTTTTGGATTAGATTTCAACATGGGGATGACCTACATGGTTAATATTTATGTTATCATGGAGAGGACCTCCAAAAAAATTTATTCGTGGAGTAACTCTATAGTTTCTCAATATTTCACTTTAGGTAGGACATGTACAATTGTCATTATCTTCCCGTAATAATAAAGGTTTGGCTAGGGTAGTCATAAGTTCCTTCCTTGAAATGATATGGGGTTTCTTATTGATGGTGATTCGGAATATCCCTTGGGTTACCATTAAGATATTTCAGATATTTTCAGGTATGTTGGTAGAAACATGGGTGGGAATATACTCCCAAACTTAAATATTTGGTGTCCCCTAATGGGTCCACATTCTAGGTTCTCTTGTATGGGTATCTAGGGTTGGAGCTTCTGTGATAAATTTTGGGGATATTGAGTTTTCACATTAGTAACGATGACCATGGTGGATAAGAGTATTCCTAGGTAGCTCTAGGGTAGTAGTTTAGATTTAGTGTATAACCTTCTCCACCTCCCTAAGATAATGAAGATAGGTATTACCTCTCTTTGGGGAAAGGCTCTCAAAGTTGTTGTAAATAATGATAGGGGTATCCTACCCACTGTGGTTTTATCATTGATGTGAAGTTAAATTTGGTTTCAACTCCTTGAGGCTTTCATGTGATATCTCTAAAGTAGGGATGATTCCATTATAATGGTATTATTATACCATAGATTTCATCCCCTAGATCTAATGGAACTGAGTGGGAGAATAAATTCACTAAGGATTAAAAGCTAGTGCAATCATTGTAGAAATATTGCATATATAAGGAACCACTTTTTAGTGGCTCATCACAACCTAAATTATCCTACAATTACCCTTATTCTAAATAAATATATTTAATCATTACAATATATTATTTTAATATTCCATTTAGATTATAAGGGAGAAAAAAATAAGAAACCCATCAGTGTATTATCACAAATGAAAATGCATGGTCAACCAATCTTTTTCACAAGTAAAGGATTTCACATTGGGTTGACCAATTTTTAATTTCTAAAATTCTTGTGTTCACATTTTCATGTAATAACATTCCAAATTCATGTTTCTATAAAATAATATTGAATACTATTTGGGTATTGAGCACTAGAAATAATGGGATCAAAGGTCAACTCATCTCATGAGGGATCTTATCATCTAGTTTAGGACTCTCTCATAGTTTTAATACATATCAATGAAATCCTTACCAGTAATCATACTGATTAGACTTATTGTGAAAGTGATTGATTGATACCATTCATTTTTATCTTTATCTTGTTTATTAGTTGTGTTATGGTTTAAATTCATATAACTGGTCACTTTGGAATTTATATCCCATTGGGTAGGTGAAAGGTGTTGTGGAGTTGGGATTGGACTCATGAAATAAGATTCATAAAAATTCTTATTAATGGAATCAAAACACATGTTGTTCATTACCATTTAACAAGGCACATTATAACTTTTAATTTCATGTGATAATGACTGTTGTGATGACTTTTAAGGTTGTTTATTTATGAATAATGATTTTACTTTTAAGGTATTGTGTCTAAGATCAATGCATCTTGTAGTTTTAGGTCATATGATTAAGAAATCTTCTAATCAGTTTAAATTCATGTAGAATGGACTACCAGGAATAGGTACCTAGAAATGGTTTGGTGTGGGGAATATGTTGAAATGACTATTTTTGGTTTACTCTCACAGATTATTTAGGTTATGGTATTAGGGATTACACCAAGTTTGATTATAATTTGTACCTTTGGATCATTGATTAGATTCAAGGAGGATAATTAGATTCTTAAGAGATATAAGGACCAGTTTAGAGAAGACTAGATGAGTGTTTTGGGATAAGAAAAGTTTCACTAATTACCTAAGTATAGATATCATCATTATCAAGGGAATACATGGCTAATTATACTCTGAGGATCATACTGGTTAGGGAGAATAACTGGGGGACCTTTTAAAAAATGTCTACTTCCCGTTATCAAATGAATACATGATCATAAGGTCTAAAAAAGAGTGTAATGATCCAGTCATGTTTATTGTGAGGCCATGGAGGAATTCTAGGTGAAATGGGATTTTTGAAGATTTGGATAGTATATCTGAGTGTCAACAAGTTCTTTTAATCCACTTGGATGAATTGGTTAAATTTATCCTAGGTAAGTAGTCACGAAAATTGGGGCACCCTATAATACCCTTGGAGTCTAGGAATAGATCCATTTTGAGGAATCTTGGGAATGGATCCATTTTAGGAAAGATTAGAAAAATATCCATTTTAGGACATCTTAGGCACCATGGGTGATAAGCTTGAGCATGACCTCAAATTGGAGGGTTGGGAAAACTAGTGCCCTAGTGAACCCCTTAAAGGTTGGGCATGGATCCACTAAGGGATATCTTGAGCACCAATATGGTTATGTTATTCTTTCTTAAAATATCTTCTAGAAAGGGGTTATTTTTCCTGTCCATAGTGGAGGCCTAGTTGAAGTGGTATTTTATCAATTTTTTAGAGTAAAAACCTTTATATAACCCAAATACCCTAATTCCTCATTACTTATCTGAGTTTTTGACTCAATAAGTCACTTGAGGGAGATCTTGGGAGTATTGGGTGTGTGTTTATATTCTTAAATGGATCTTTTAGGATTTTATGTCCACTTTTAGTGACCTCTCCCAAAAAATAGGAGGCCAAAGATCCTTTTATAGGCAATATGAGGCATGGATTCCCAAGATATCATGGTAACTACCTATAACCACTTTTTGTGCCTAGTTGGTGTTGTGAGATCATGGGAGTGTGGGTTCATGGATGTGGGAACTCGAGGTTAGGTGGTTAACACACTTTTAGGAACCAGGTGTGGGGGGAGGTAGATCATTGGGCATAGGTGTGAGGCAAGGCGTCAGGCATAAGGTAGGGTGTCAGGTGTGGGGGATAGTAGATATTCATGCATGCAGCATTGTAGAGAACCAAGATACCCCTTTTCTTGAAAAATTTACAAAATTTTATTGAATTTTCATACATGACATAACTTGAGTGCTAGTATAGTGTTTATCCTTTTTGGTTCCTTTTTCTTATTATTTTTTTCTAACCTTTTGATAAGAGATATTTCTCTTGATTATATTTATTTTCACCGCTTGTTGAATTAATCACACCATGTTATTCATTGAGTGTAAAGGAAGTCACAACATCTTCTCATTTTATGTAATTTCCATAAATCACTAGAAAGGTTTCTTATATTTTAAATATTATATCACAGTGAATAGTACCCTTAAATACATAATCTATTTCAAAACCAACCAATATCCATTGTGATCCTCTATTATAAGCTCGTTCATTGTTAATTCTAAAATTAGAATCATGATTTATATACTCTATAACATCATTTCCACAATCCTATAAAAAACCAACTCCTTCTTACAAGTTAGAATGATAAATTAAAAAAAATAGTTAACTTAAAATCAAAATCCATAATGGGAAAAACTTTAAAAACAGATTTGATAGAATGAAAATCCATGTTATAACCACCAGTGTAAAGACCCCAACCCTTTTTTGGGTTATTTTTCAATTCAAATTCTGTATTTTTAATTCTATATCAAGTATGATTTTATGTTGGAAAGGGGGTTAGGGGGTTTTGGGAAGGAGATGGGATGGAAATGAGAAAGGTGATAGGTGAAGAAGGAATTGGGTACCTGGTGGCCTGGTATTGGATACCTATTGGGTTACTAGGGGTTCATGTGTTTTTATTTGAACCATTGGGTCCCTAGTAGATCATACCGAGCACCCAGTAATATTTTTCTCAAAATTACCTTAATTAAAGTAATTTTTTCTTTTAAAATTTAAAAATAAACTCCTAAACACTTAGGCCTTTATGTTATTCATTAATTTCCTCTTGTTTAAGTCCCTCCTAAGCCTATAATCACCTCTTCTTCATCCCTAGTGGATCCTATATCCAATCCTAATCTAGATGGATCTTATTGGTTGTAGGATATTTTTTTAAAAAGGTAAGTCCATAACTCCCTATAACCTTATCCATTTTATTGACTCCCTATGATGATGGGTATAATACCATATTATCTTAACCTAGGGTTCCAGATATTTAAAAAACCTCTAAAATTCCCTTCATTCTAGCTATTGTTGAGTCTTAATCATGAAGAATTGAAGATAAACTCATGGTTTTAGTTTTCAATTTTTTTTCTTTCTAAATGGAATCATGTTAAATTCCTAAATTCCCCTAAGTTAGGTTGGTCAAACTGGTTTGTGGTGGTGTACTCTCCCTCTTTGGACCTCAAGAAAGCTTATTCATTTATTTTTGGTAGGTGTTCCCTTACTTCCTCTCATACTCATAGAGAGTGATTTTAATAAATATTTGGGTTCATGTTAATCCTAAAGTAAAAAATATTTTTCAATACATAGAAGTTATATTAAAATTTATTTTTTTAAATTTGTGAATTTGATGCTTAAAATAACCTAAGTTTTCTATGAAATATTTTTTGTCTTGATAATCACTTATCTAATATTGTACACATTCTTTTATTTAGCATGTCTATTACATTTTTTTAGGTTAATAAAATATGAAAGGGATTTATTCATTTTATTATCTATTTTCTATTATTGATATACTGATGTTTTAGTTATGAATCCTTCCATATTTTATAAATATGTTATGCAACCAGAAATGTGTGTGTGTGTGTGTCTATTGTTACATGTTATCATGAGAATATACCCATGTGTCGATGAACAAGTGGTTGGTTTGGTATGGGCTCATAATGACCTAGCTCATTATACCCATTCCTTTATTCCTTGTGATAGGTTGTAAGATTTCCCTTACTCATTATACATGATTCCCTTTCCACCGAGATGGGTATCTAAGACCCTTAATTATTTTTCACACATCTAATTGTATGTGTGGGTGCCTATATGTACATTTGTGAGTTATTTATAGGTACCGGAATTGCCTCCCATATGGTATGACATTAGATGACCATCTCAGATCCTGATATGAGGCTTGAAGCATGTATTACTTATAAGGATCCTACCCACGTAGAGAGTTTCTTGTAATTACTTTTGTTCATGAAATATTATTTGGTAAAGAACATACATTATTATACTACTTTTTAACTAGATTTTCAATGTTTTTGAAATATTCTCTAGCTTATGATATATTTTTAAAGTGGGTTAGTGACCACCTAATGGGTATCGTTATACACATGCCTTGTGTGTTCCCCAATGTGATGTGTACAGGACCTTTTTATGTGATCTAGGTAAGGGAAAGGCCCTTTATCACATGATATAAAACAAAAATATCATAGAGTATGGGTTATCCCTTTTTTAGAATTTAATACATGTATCAGTAGATGGAATGTGGGTTATTTGTGGTGCCTTTATAGGGATGTTGCACACATAAAGTCTCCATTTTTTGGTTCTTAGGCCATGTTTGGATTGTATAATATTGGTATATGTGGTTTTATAGCTTATTATCACATACTAGTTACTTAGTTTCATACCATTGGAACTTATAATGTATTAAGTTTCTTATTCATGTCATGTTATTCATTTTTGGAATTTTCTTATGTTTCACCCTCTTTTATTTAATGTGGTTATATACGGGGTGTATTCGGTTCATGTATAGTTCATTACACATGTTTGTATGAACCATGTTCAATTAATTTAATCAATATAAAGGGAAAACCATCTCCCATTCTATTATTAATTTAACCCCCATCATTTATGATGGCCTATATCAATTTATAGGTTCTCCTAAGGTGTTTTTATGACCCGACTCATGTCTTATTCATGTATTCAGTTAATAGAAATTATAAAATGGTATCAGAGTAACTTAAGGGTTCTTGGATATGGGGTATAATATTAGTTAGGATATTGGACCATTATGACTTAGTTGGTAACCCATAAATATGTCTTTCTAGTATAATTACATTGGATTCTTGATTTATTAGGGCTGGAAGGAGATTTTTAATTTTCCTTCCAAGTAAATTTTAAATTATTTAGTATCATGCATCATACTAGGTGGTTATAAGTAGGAATGAGTATGGTAGTATTCCATGTTGTATGCTTGTTTTTATTTTTTTTATTATATTATTGTTGGAGTTGGTTAATGATTCATAATATTTGAAATGTCAACAATAAATAAATGGTGGTTTCCCATATATTTATTGTTAATGATTAGGTGTATGTGGGTTAAAAACTTATTATTTTGATTTATATCCTATTTATATATTTATAATGGGTAGATTATTTTGTGTTATACCAAGTTCATTCCTTTAATTATTTTTAAATGATTTATAGATCATTTGAAAAAAAATAAATGGTTCATGAAGGGTTCTTTAAATTGAAAAATATTTTAGTAAATGAAAGAGAGAGAGTGTGGAATGGGGTAGGCTTGAGCTATGGTACATTTTAAGTTTGGGTTTTTCTCATTTGGGAAGAGAATTTTGATATTATTATCTACTCTATTATATAGGATTCCACCATAATATCCACCTTTTATGATATAGGAAGGGGAAGATGAGTATGATCCAAAAACTCAACCTGTAGTTATCCCTAGACTCTTAAAGTGGTTTTCTTAATTGATCCAATTAGTGGGTCAAGTATCTCCTCAAGAGTTTATGAAATCCATTTATTTTATGAATAATTTTCAGTTTCACCATCCTATGTCATTTTTGGGTGATGTAACTCCCCATGAGGCTAAGTAGTGGATAAACTACGTTTATCATATTTTTGGAAGAATTTAAACCCTCAATCACAATTGAGTTTGTCTTTTCACCTTTATGATAAAATAGGAAGTTTTCTAGTAGTGGGATTTAATTCTTGAGGATAAGAAAGACCATGGTCTTTCCTAGGTGAAGTTTAAAGAGAACTTCTTCGATAAATTCTCCCCATACACCCTATGTTAGGTGAAAGTAAAAGAGTTTATAAACATAGTAAGGCTTTATGAATATTATAGAATATGACACTATGTTTATAGATATTCTCTAATTCACTCAATATCTGAGTGTATAGAATAAATACAAGGTAAAGTGATTTGAAATGGGAATCAAAGAGCCTTTGTAAGCTCAGTTGATTATCTTTAATCTTCCAACCATCTCAAAAGTGGTCAAGGTAGTAATCCTCACTAAGGAAGGATAAAAAGTAGTTTTGGGAGTGGTTGTCCCACTACCTAGATGGAACTTAGGTGATATATCCTAAATAGATCATAAGTGATGGAAAGAAGATGCCAGCAAAGGTGTCTCTTTTCAAGGAATCCAGGTTGGTGGTATACCTTTTTTACTAAGCCAATGATTACATTTAATTCAATGTTATTGGTGTATGTGACCAAGACACATCAATAACATCCATACATTTGAGGAAAAGAAGTTCCAATCTTATAGTTAGTATATCCACCTTTAGAGGTTCTTCCATTGAGGTCAGACAGAGAGTATCAGGCAGCAACCTCAGTCAACCCAAGCATCTCAAGCATAATCAGTTGTTCAATCCACTATCAAAATTCAACCACCATATATGTAATATATTTGTAGATGCCTATATTATATTCAAGGATGATTAGTCATTCTTTAGTTTTTAAAGTAAGGATTTATACCTTAGGGTCACTGTAATAAAGTAGAAATTATGTATTTTATAGATTTACCTACTGCCAATGCTAGAGTTTGGTCATTAATTGTTAGAGTTGTTATCTTGGTATCATCTATTTTAGCATGTGTCTTATTTGATGCAGGTGAATCACATTAATTTATTTTTTATCAATTGGTGTTTCTTATTAAACTTAAAGTGTAAGATTTACCTTTTTATATGAGTCTTGATACCCCTTTAGGTAAAATAATTGAACAGACCCTGAAGTGTTCATCTTGTGCTTTGGCGGTGGTATCCTTTGGGAATCTCTATGAATTGATAATTCTCAATATGAATTATTTTGATGTTATTCTAGGAATGGTTTTTTATCTTATTTATCAGATAGTATTGATTTCTAGAATAGTGTCACCTTATCATAACTCATTGGTATCTAATAAACTCTCCATGGATAGTGGGAGGTTCTAGTTAGTCAAGAAGATCCTAACCAGGGATAGGTATCAATGATCAAAATAAATATTTATTTTCATTTCCTTAGATCAGTTGATTCCAAGGAGTAAAAAGTATTGCACCCTATAGTGTAATTATATCCTAATATATTCCCTAAAGACTTTTCAAGACTACCTATTAATATATGGGTAGAATTTACCATGTATTTGGTGTACAGGACTAAAATTATTATTATCTATCCATGAAAAATGGAACTGTTTGAGTTAAGGTGATTAAAAACTTATCTAGAGGATATCAAAGCAAAAGGGTTCATTAGAATGAGAAATTCTCCATGGGGTAAAATCAAAAATCATTAACCCTTTCCCAAAATTTATGATCTTTTTGATCAATTAAAAGGGTAAAAGTGGTTCTCTAAGATTAACCCATGGTCTAGTTATCATCAGCTTCAATTCAAGATAGATGATATTCCAAAGGCTAATTTTTGGATTTGGTGTGATCACTATGAGTATCTAGTAATGCACTTCATCCTAAATAATAATCCTACAGTATTTATGGATTTAATAAATAGTTTTTTCCATCCATTTTTAGACTCCTTTTTTAGTCTTTGTGGATGAAATCCTTATCTATTTGAGGTCTCATAATGAGCATGGTTGGCATCTTCGTATCATTCTAGACACCTAATGGGAACATCAACTCTTTGCTAAATTTTCTAAATGTTCTTTATAGATATAATAATTTAAATTATTTGGGAATTTAATCTCTGAATCTGGTGTTTTAGTGAATCCTAAGAAGGTGGAGTTAATGAAGTTCTATAAATTTCCTTCAAATGTGTTTAAAATAAGAAGTTTCTTTATACTTTATGGGTATTATTTCCACTTTTTCAATAATTTTCCAAGATTTATACCCTTGTGACTAACTTAACCAAGAAAGGAGTTAAATTTTTCTAGTTAAATAAATGTTAATCAGATTTACAAGAGATGAAATATTAGTTCTACATGAATTATATTATTATTCTACCTTAACCAGGTGGGGGATTTGAGGTGTGTTTTGATGCATCGTTAGTTGGCCCCAATTGTGTCCTTATAAAAAATAATTAGGTAATGTATTATGGTTATATATATTTGTTCCCTTATGAAAGGAACTAACCTACCCATGATCTATAATTGGATATTTTTTTCACTTATTGAATTGTTAGAGGCACTACCTATATGATGAATGTTTTGTGTTGTTCACAGACTAGAAGAGACTAAAATAAATATTTTATCTAAGTGATGTGAATATAAACTAATTTAATTGTCTTGAATACATTTAATCATTTTATTTTGATATCTAATATTCTCTTGGTAAAGGAAACTTAGTTACCAATTCTCTTAGTGGGAAAGTTCACCCTTATAGGGTGTGGGAAGCGAAGAATGAATGGTAGTTGATGTCACTGATATTTGAAATCTACTTGGATGTTATTAAATATTGGTATGGGATAAATTTATACCACATATAAATTATTTCATCTATTATGAAGTGGATCAAGGACTACTAGAAATCCAACCATGATTTTATCATTATTCATGATAAACTCAATGGTGAGAATATTCTTGATGGTTGGTTTCAATATTCTTTACCTTTCTTGTACATCCATGGAATTTTAGCGGTCCCACTAGTATAAGAGAAAGTATTATAAAATAATATCTTGATTATTATTGGTATGTGCATCTTGTAATCATAAAAATTTATCATGACATTTGTCACCAGTTCTGATGGCCTAGTATAAATAAAAATATCAAAGGGTTTATTGTTATGTGCATGAACTATTAATAGGTAAAGGAAGAGCACCAAAGGCTCATAGGAAAAACTCCAACCATTCCAATTTCTAGTTTGTAAGTGAGATAAGATCACCTTATATTTTATTATTAGATTACCAAGATCTTCTAGCGAATATGTTATAATGTGGTTGATTATAGATCATCTAATAAATATGGTTCACTTCCTACCCATTAAATAGACTTCTCTGGTAGATGGGATCAAGAAACTATACATCAAAGATATTTTAAAGCTTCATGATGTACTAAATAAAATTATCTTTAATAGGAATCCAAGTTTTACATATTATTTATGGAAAGGACTAAAATAAGATTTGGGTTATCAACTCAATTTGAGTACATATTTTCACCCACATACCGATGGCTAGTCTAAACAAACCATTCATATACTTAAGGATGTACTTCAAGCCTATATTCTAAATTTCAGTTTCTTATAGGAGGATCACCTCTATTTTTTGGAATTATCTTATAATAACATCTACTATTCATATATTAAAATGAAATCATGTGAATCTCTATGTGAAAGGTTCTGTCGTTCCCCTCTTTGTTGGATATAAATCAATTAATCATTAGTGATTGGGTCTAGTATCATCCAGAAGATGACGACATAGATGAATTTGATCCAAAATCAGCGTATAACTTCTAAAAGTCACCAAAATATCTATTTTAACCATCTAATAAATACCTTGTAATGTAATGTGAGTGACCTTGTGTTTCTACAGGTCTTGTTGAGGTTGAGTCATCAGTGAATGGACAAGTAGGGTAAATTAACCTCTAAATTCATCAGGACTTTTGAAATCATAATGATAGTCAAAGAAACTTCCCACCATATTTCTCTACCTTGAATATTCAATTCCATGAATGATACTTTATGTATTTTCCAACTGAGGAAATATGTACCTGACCCTATACATGGGATTTGATATGATGATGTTGATTTTGAGGTTGATGCATCCTATACTGATTATCTTGTCTACATTATTTACTGAAGTCAAAAGGTTCCTTGGGGAAATGTAATTCCTCTTATCTAGGTAAGGTGGTATCATGGTAACCTCTTAGATAAAACCAAATAAGGAAGATTAAATAAAGATGAAATGGTCACACTTTTTTCCTCAAGAAGATGGTTGAATTTTCTCAAGGACAAGAAGTTTGTTGGTGGGGAAGTTATAAAGACACTAACCCTTTTTGGGTTAGTTTTCTATTGAAATTTAGTATTTTAATTCTATATTGGATATAATTCTATGTTAGAAAGTGAATTAGAGTGTTTTGATAAGGATATTAAATGGAAAAGATAAAGGGGATCTAAATAAGGATTTGTATACTTAGTGTACTAGTATCGGGTGCATAGTGGGGCATCAGGGGTGCAAGTGGTTCTTTTTGAACCATCGGGTACTCAGTGAATCACTTCGGGTACTTGATAGATTTATGGGAAAAATTCCCATAATAACGAGTATTTTGGTCTATTAAAACTTAAAATTAAACCCATAAACACTTGGTTCTTGAAATTATTCATTCATTTTCTCTAGTTTGATTCCCTATCAAGCCTTCACTCCCCTCTCCTTAATCCCTAGTGGATCCTCTATCCAATCTTAATATGGGTGTCTCAAATCAATCATAGGAGATAATTCTTAGTAAGGTAAGTCCATAGCACCCACTAACATTCTATATTTTTCTAACTCCTTATGAAAATGGGTATAATACCATTTTACCTTAACCAAGGAATCTAGAAATTCAATGAACCTCTTGGGTTCCTTTCGGTCTAGAAGTTGAGAGGCCTTCATCTTAGATAATTTAAGGTAACCTCATGGTTTTGGTTATTGGACTTTTTATTCCTAGATGTTAGTGTTCCAAATCCCTAAATTTCACTATGTTATGTTGGAAAAATTGGTGTATAGTGGTTCAGTCTCCCTCTTTGGACCTAAAGTAAGATTTTTCATTTATTTTTGGTAGGTGTACCCCTTCTCCCTATCATACTCATAGAGAGTGATTTTTAGGTTCTAGGTGCAGTGGAAGCATGCAATGGGTGGTTCCCAACTATTATTTTTGTCATGATTGATGATCAAGCTAATATCTATACGATGTTTAGTCTCCATGATCAAAGGAATTGAATAAAATATGGACAACATTAATCACACTGGAACCAGGGAGAGGAGATCAACACATATTGTTTATAATTAATTTAATTAGATAAATAATTACCTTTAAGGAATTATTTCTTCATCGATGAATCTGGAGATAGATATGTGGTGCAATATCGTTGTGTTGTAGAAACCAAGAATAGATTTCCTCTAGCGATGATCTACCCGTGTTCCAAAATCTTTGAACATTTCCAAAGGATTATACGGGTTCTAGCATGAAAGATCCTTACCCTTGTGTCATCCACCTTAAATGCCTTAAGAATCGCTTTCAAAGTGTTCACCTTGATCTGATGGAGGAGGATTGCTCTCCGTTCTTGAGAGCAATCTTAGAGAATAGGGATCTCCAATCTTGAGAGGTTTTCTCCAAATCCGTTGTAAAAAACTGAATTAGCTCTATATAAAATAACATAACTGGGTATTTATATTACTAGGGTTGAAATAAAATAATTTCACAAGTCCCCTTAATTTATTTATTTAATCCTAGCAAATCCCCATGTCAAATAATAATACTAATATTACTATTTCTCGACATGCGCTTAAATTGAGAATTATAATTAAATACTATTTAATCAAATAATATTAAATATTATTATTTCTCACAAGACCATTAAAATCTGTCCATCATTTCCCAAAAATATTTATCAGACCATGAATAATATCTATTTATTTATTAGATAAATATCACTGCATTATTCGCTAATAAATAAATAAATATTATATTTACTAAACAGAAAATAAATATTTATATTCGATCAAGCATACATGAATAATTATTAAACTATGTATAGGAATATTATTTATTCACCCTATTAAATAATAAATAATAATATATATTATTTAACTAAGATTTTGGATGCACTTAGTATGTGACCCTCTAGGCCTCTTTCTCAATGTCATTAAGCAAAGCAGCCTAAAGTTCAAGGTTATCATCTATCAACATGCTAAGGAACACATAGGGAAAGAATTTAATGTCTCAATGAAATGTCACCTCATATGAATGCTTACTATGTAATATAATCCCTTTATCATGATATCTCAAATCAAGCAAGTTTCATGACGGTGCCATCAACCTATGTGCTCGATGTCTCTTTCTTTTGACTTTCCAAAAATAAAAATTTCCTATAGAACACCATGGCCATGGATTTGTTTAGTCTATATCATTTACATCAAAAGGATTTAGATATTAAATCTTATTAAATAATGGATGGGATAAATTCTTTCTCACATTATTCATTAATGCAATATTACTCATGACACACCCAACATATCCTACCTTGTCGTGAACATTTGTTATCATGGTTTTAGTCAATACATCTAAGTTCATGAATCATAATAATCATTAATAATAATATTAAATTATAAGGTCCAATAAACACATTTGTAGATAGGAACATCGAATGATGTATAGAAATGTGGATTTCCTACTAGAGGGACTTGTTCTCATAATATCCTACTGGATATTACCAAGGGCATACACCATGAGAAGATGATTCAAATTCCTATGAGTCTCCACCCCTAATATCCTATATAATTTATGTCCCTCAAATGATATCATCCGTCTATATAACATATATTCAAGAATAATGTCATAACACTTCCAGGTTCTCATCATAGTGGGGAACTGCTATGGCCTTTTAGTGCGATAGCTACTCTTTGGACATTATCACATACAATTTCATGTAGAAGAGAAATCATGATGTGATAAGTAGTTTATTAATATTATAAATAATGAATACATGTTTATCATAAATTAAAAAGAAGTTGGTTCTAAGTAACCAACTCCAACATACTCCTAGTTTCACTAGAGAAAACTTTTAAAAACCTTCAGTCTACTATCTCCCACATGATACACAGGATTCTGCTAAGATAGGAATTTAGTCAAGGGGTCTACCATGTTTTCTTCTATGGTTACTCTGCTCACTATAACTTCACCCCTATGATATAAATCCATCAAGTGATGATACTTCTTAATTATATTCTCTGTCTATTGGTGTGACCTTGGCTCTTTTTCAAGATCCACCGCTATAGTATTATCACAATACAATGTGACAGGGTCTTTACTTCTAAGAACCACATCAATATCTAGGAAAAAGTTCTGAATCCAAACGGCTTGCTTGGTTGCATCAAAAGCCTCTATATACTCGGACTCCACTGTAGAATCAGTGACAACTGGGTGATTTCAACTCTTCCAGCTCACAACACATCCATTGATATATAAAACATTTCCTGATTGCAACTTCAGATCATTATGATCATTCTAAAAACTAGCATCAGTATAACCTCTAATAACCAGCTCCTCATCCCCTCCATATATTAGGAACATATCCTTAGTTCTTCTTAGATACTTAAGGATAGCCTTAACAGCATTCTAATATTGTTCTCCTAGATCTTCTTAATATCTTCCTACCATGATCATTGCATATGCAATATCAAATCTAGTACATAACATGACATACATGATTGATCCTATCACCGAAGTGTATAGGATCTTACTCATTATCTCTTTCTCATGTTGTGTCTGAGGACACATTTTCTTAAAAAGATGTAAACCATGTGACACTATAACCATTCCCCTCTTGGATTGTTCCATACTAAATCTCTTTAGTATCTAGTCAACATATGTACTTTTACTTAGTCCAAGAAGCCTCTTGGATCTATCACGAATGATCTTGATCCCTATAATATAGGTTGTTTCACCTAATTCCTTCATATAGAAACAATTTTTCAACCAATCCTTAATAGATTGTAATACTGGTATTTCATTTCCAATAATTAATATTTCATCAACATATAATACTATGATAATGACCGCATTCCCACTAAACCTCTGGTAAACACGTGACTCGCATTCATTCTTAATGAAACAAAAATATTTTATGGATTCATCGAATAGAATGTTCTATGACATAGATGATTTATTCAATCCATAAATGGATCTCTATAACTTGAAAATATTTTTGGCATCACCTAGAGTTACAAACCCATCGGGTTGTTTCATATAGACATCTTCCTAAAGGTTCCCATTAAGGAATGAAGTTTTGACATCCATCTACCAAATCTCATAGTCATGGTAAGCTACTATAGAAAATAAGATTATGATGGATTTAAACATGGAAAATGACAAAAAGGTTTCATAATAGTCAATTAATTGACATTTTTTAAACCCTTTAGCCA
This sequence comes from Viscum album, assembly GCA_963277665.1. Taxonomy (NCBI): domain Eukaryota; kingdom Viridiplantae; phylum Streptophyta; class Magnoliopsida; order Santalales; family Viscaceae; genus Viscum; species Viscum album. The sequence continues at coordinate 1,629,344,301 of OY728152.1, forward strand.
CTAGCCTTGCTTTATAGGTACTTACTTTACCTTTCATGTCTAGTTTCCACTTGAATACCCATTTACACCCAACAGGATTTACATGAACTGGCACATCAACTAGAACCCAAACTTGGTTCTGATACATGGAATCCATCTCAGAATTTATATCTTCTATCCATCTTGTAGCTTTTGAGCTCTCTAATTCCTCCTTTTAGGAGAGAGGTTCATAATTTTCAACCAATAATTAGTCACCATCCTTGGTAACTATCATCCTTAGTAACTAGAAAACCATATCTCTCTAGTTATCTTACCTCTCTTACACTCCTACTTAGTACTTGTGTTTCAGGAACTACTTCTTCCATGGGGACCTGTGGAATTCGTTCCTACACCAACTCCTATATATCTTGAGTATAAACTTCATTAAAGTCAATATTTCTCCCACTATCCTTTTTGAGGATGTGATCCCTCTCAAAAAAGACAAATTGTCTGGTGACAGACACTTTATTATCTGAGGGGTTGTATAGGTAGTATTCCTTTGTTTCCTTGGGATACCCTATAAAGATACATCTCATGCCCCAAAGTGCTAGTTTGTTTTCTGAGAAAGCCTTAACAAACATCTCACAACCCCATACACATGTATACAATAAAATGGGTTTCTTTCCACTCTATAACTTGAAGGGAATTCCAGTTTCCACTTTAGTTGGTACACGGTTTAATGTATATACCACAGTTTTTAATGCATATCCCCTACATGATAATGGAAGATCCGCATGACTCATCATAGAACTTACCATGTCCATCAAGGTACGGTTCCTCCTTTCACTAACACTATTCCACTATGGTGTATAAGGTGGAGTGAGTTGAGATAGAATCCCAAAATCCCATAGAAGGTAGATAAACTCTTGGTTAAGATATTCACCACATCAATCAAATCAAAGCATCTTTATCTTCTTATCAAGCTAATTATATACTTAATTATTTAATTCCTTGAATTTATCAAAGGACTCTAACTTATACCTCATCAAGTAAATATATCCATATCTAATCAACTCATCAGTAAAAGTTATGAAGTAAGAATATCCACCTCTAGCTTTAACTAGAAATAGTACACATACATTAGTGTGTACCAATCCTAGAATCTATGTTACCCTTTCACCCTATACATCAAATGGTGGTTTGGTAATTTTCCATTATAAAAAAGCATGACATCTATCAAGTGGTTTTAGCTTAGAAGAGTCTAAATAACCATCTTGACAGAGATTTGTCAAATGCTTCTCATTTACATGACCAAGATGGAAATTCCACAATTGGGTGTTATATGAGTTGTGTGAACATGATTTTTTATCGATTTACAACACTTGGTTTTATTAATTTAATATATAAATAACATTATTTAAATATTCCATACCATAACATAAGTTTTCCTAATAAAATAAACAAATTTTATTTCCAAACATGAAAATAAACCCATCTGTATCTAAACATGATACAAAAATTATGTTCTTGGTAACTATAGGTACATAATAACAATCTCTTAAAACCAAAATCATTCCTATTGGAAATGAAATGTGGTAGTCACCAATGGCCAGAGCAGCTAGACTTGCACCATTGGTAGCTCACAGATCCACCTCTCCTCTGGTAATTTTCTGAAATCTACTTGATTCCTACATTTGAATACAGATGTGAGTACCACAAGCTATATCTAATGCCCAATGTTTAGAAATGTAAGGATTGCACTTGATAACCAACATACCTTTAGTATCCCCTTACTTTTGGATGTATTTACTCTTCCAATGGCATGGATTTCCACATGAAAAACATAATTCCTCCTTTTCCTTACCCTGCCTCTAGATCTTCTTCTTCTTGGAAGGACGGTGCTTGGGAGCTTCAAACTATTTATAGGTCTTGGGTCCCTTTTCCTTGTTCTTAATTTTCTTATTCACCATAAGAATCGTGGGTTTATCATTCCCTGTGTCCTTATCCACTTAGAAAATCAAGGTTAGAAGTTCTAAAATATTCTTCTCATTATTTTTCATATTATAATTCACAATAAAGCTGGAGAAGGTCTTGGGAAGTCATGAAAGTATGATATTTGTACGCAACTCATCTGGGAATTTAATCCTTGAGATGTTAGAGAATTCAATATATCCAATAAGATTGACTACATGAGGCCTAGCTAGCACATACTCTCCAAGATTAGTTATGAAAAAATAATTGGAGATCTCATACCTATTTTATCTCACCTTCTCTTGATGGAGATTCTGAAGGTGAGACATCATTCTATAGGCGCTTATATCCTCATGTTGATTTAAAAGCTCATTGGACATGGATTATATCATAAAGCATTGAATATTTGTATCATCATTAAGATGTTTCTCATAGAGATATAGTTCTTCATCACTTTCCTCATTTCCAAGCACAACTGGTAAAGGTTCTTCCTAAACATACAATTTCCATTCAGGGTGAAGGATGACGCGTAGGTGACTTTTCCACTCTTGGAAATTTGTGCTGATGAGATGGTTTTTCTTATCAAGTATGGATCACAATGATATGTTTTATGTCGTTTTATTATTGTTTATAAAAAATAAGATAAGCAGAATTTTAGTATTTTATCTAATAAAATTTATACAAATAAATAAATATTATATTTATTAGTCTCCCAATATTTTATCGAAACCCAATAATTCTTACCACTGGCTTCAAAATATCCTATTTCTTGGAAATTCTAATGGAAAAGATCCATATTTCCCTTCTCATTACAACAAATTTTGCTGGTCAATAAACTTGAAAGGTTTTAGGTAGGAATTCCAAATTCCAACTGCATTAACTCACAGTTCCTTGATCCGTTGAGTGGACCCCCCAATCCTAAAATCCTTAATTTGGATTTCCTCAACCTTTTACTCTTAGTTACACCAATTCTGGATTTGTAAGTCAACTATTGATGTGAACCAAGTTAATTCAACCCAAAACCTCATATTATAATTCCCCTATAATTGAAAGCACCCTAACTTTGGTTGGCCAAGCACTTTGAACTATGGTTTGATTCTATACAAAGTAATGGAAAGCTACATCGACTTAATATTCTATTGAGGTATTTTATCATTTTATGCATACATTTCCAATTATTATATTGGTCACATGCTTGTTAATATTAAGTGGGATTAATTAAGTGATTAACCATGTCTTAGATAATGTTTATGCATAAGCTGGTTTATTTTTGTTCTATCTTGCATGCTCATTAATTCATTGATTATTTGATCGTAAAAAGACATACATAATGAAATAACCATACAACTGGAAAAAATAAATTGGTATGATCATGAGATCTTACTAGTGGTTAGTTTATCTAGCGATTGATAAATAAACTGTTGACCTAGGGGAAAAACACCTTGAACCAATTAAGGTTCGTGTTATAGATTTCCACCTGTTCACCTATGTATCTCCTTGGATTGGTTTCTCCTCGACTCCAAACTTGAACTGTCTCCACTAGATTAGTAGGTCCATCTATTACATATTCCTTTTACTCACATACAAGTGAGGGGAAAAGGGGGTATACATAAAAGAAACCATGGGCATGCAGGCCCTACATAATGAAAGGAGAAAAGGCATGTAGGACAACAATTTTAATTTAATAATAAATTAAATGAAACCAGTCACATACAAAAGGTCTAGTCTAGCTTATGATCATCTACATGCATGCAAAAAATTATGCATTTAATAAAACTATCATTAAATTCTTTATTATTCTTATTTAAGATAAATTGTGCTTAAATCAATTAAGTGTTATCTTTAATTAATCAATCCTTTATCTTACTCATTTTTTGAATTTCCTTGAGATTCTCTTCCATTATAATTTTAAAAAAATTAAATAAATTCATTTAAAATTAACTTTTTATATAAATATACCTTGGAGGTAACATGGTGAATACTCTTCTAAATCTACCAAACATGTATTCTACTTGTATATTGTTTTACTCTTATGACATATGGAATAAACGACTTATCACATACTTTCAGAATGTGTACTTCACAGATGATTACATGAATTACATGATTTTTTGTCCACTTGTTATGCTTCAATGCACGTAGAGTAACAACTTCTAATATCACTCATACATGATATGCGGATCTGAACATTATGCATATATTAATTAAACATTTAAATATTTATGTGTATAAAAACATATTACATGGTGTGTCCTATCTTTATGACCACTTGCAAGTACATGTCTCAAGGTTTTCATAGTAAAATAAATAAATTTTAAATCTTAATCTAGTAAAGGTACATGGCATATAGATATGATCTATACAGTGCGTACACCATTCACTATCTATCTTAAGTATACGCCTAGGGACTCCGTGTGTTAAATGTACCTCAAAAATTTGGATTACATGGTATGTTCATTGGCCCACACACCGTGTTGGCTCCATGTTATATAGTCACTGGCTGGGTAGACCGTGTATGGAGCACACGGTCTGTTCCTAACCCAAAGGTACTACACGTCATGTCCAATAGTCCATATAACATGCAGACCGACTGACCGTGCACCAGTCAATCCTATTCAACATGTGGTGCATTAGTGGTGTAATTAATTCCATAATAAATTCATAATCTTGAATTGATCTATGAATCAAATTTGATGTGTTGAACATGACTACATGGTGTGTAACTCTGGTTACACGACGTGTAGTCTAGTGTTGTTAGACCAGAAACTTCGGCACCTCTGGATGAGTTCCTTGATTTTATTTTAATCATAAAAATAAACGTCTTAATTAGATCTATGAGAAACAAAGGAGGAATAAGTAGATCTCATAATCCAAATTAAAAGAACGATTAAAATTGAATTGAAGAACTAAATTAAAATAAATAAACCACTAACGATCTTTAAATAATTATAAACAATTATCTGTCTGCTCTAAAACCACTTATAGGTTATGGTCATAGTGCAAGCATGAGATGGGTGGTTCCCAACTTTTCTTTTTGTCATGATCGATGATCAATCCAAGATATATATGATGTTTAATCACAATGATCAATGGAATTGAATCAAAGATGGACAACATTAATCATGACAGATCTAGATAGATGAGATCAACACGTATTGTTTATAATTAATTTAATTAGATAAATAATTACCTCAAAGGAATTATTTCTTCATTGATGAATCCAGTGACAATCTACAGTGCACCATCATTACTTTCTAGAAACTAAGCATAGATTTCCTCTAGCATTGATCCACACATGTTTCATAATATCCAGACATCGCCAAAGGAGTCTTCGGGGCTAGCATGGAATATCCTTGAACTTGCATCGTCCTCTTTGATCGCCTCAAGAATCACTTCTAGAGCCTTCTCCTTGACCTGATGGAGGAGGATTACTCTCCATTCTTAAGAATATTCTTAGAGAATAGGGCTCTCTATGCTTGAGAGATTATCTCCAAATCCATTGTGCACAAATAAATTAGATTTAGAGAAAATAACATAAATGGGTATTTATATTTCTAGGGTTAAAATAAAATAATTTCACAAGTTCCCTTAATTTATTTATTTAATCCTAGAAAATCCCCATGTCAAATAATAATACTAATATTATTATTTTTCGACATGCACTTAACTTGAAAATTATAATTAAATATTATTCAATCAAATAATATTTGATATTATTATTTCTCACCAAACCATTAAACTTGGTGTGCCATTCCTCCACAATATTTATCAGACCTTGAATAATGTCTATTTATTTATTAAATAAATATCATTATATTATTTTCCAATAAATAAATAAATATTATATTTACTAAATAGAAAATAAATATTTATATTCGATAAAAAATACATGAATAATTATTAAACCACATACGGGAATAATATTTATTGAACCTATTAAATAATAAATAATAATATATATTATTTAACTGAGATTCTGGATACACTTAGTGTGTGACCCTCTAGGCATCTTTCTCAGTGTCATTAGGTGAAGCAGCCTAAAGTCCAAGGATAGTGTCTAACAACATGCCAAGGAACCCATAGAGAAATAAGTTAATGTTGTAGTGACATGTCATCTCATATGAATGATTACTATGTAATATAATCTCTTTATAATGATATCTCAAATCAAGTAGGTTGAATGCTGGTTCCATCAACCTATGTGCTTGATGTCTCTTTCTTTGACTTTAGGGAAATAGAAATTTTCTATAGAACACCATGTCCAGGGATTTATTTAGGCTATATCATTCCCATAAAAGGGATTGAGATATTAACTTATATTAAATAACATATGGGATAAATCCTTTATCACATTATTATTAATGTAATATTACTCATGATGCACCCAACATATCCTACCTCACCACGAACATTTATCATCATGATTTTCATTAATACATCTAAGTGTTTGACTCATAATACTCATTAATAATAATCTTAAAGTATAAGGATCAATACACACATTTGTATATAGGAACATCTAATGACACATATAAATGTGGATTTTTTTCTAGCAGGTCTTGTTATTATAATATCCTACTAGATATTACCAAGGGCGTACACCATGAGAATGTGCCTCAAAGTCCTATGAGTCTCCACCCCTAATAGCCTATATCATTTTATTCACTCAAATGATATCATCTAGATATAGAACATATATTCCAGAATAGTTTCATAGCACTTCTGGGTTCTCATCATAGTGGGCAACTTATATGACCTTTTAGCATGACAGCTACTCTTATGACATTATTACATACAATATCACACAGAAGAACAATTATTATATGATAAGTAGTTTATTAATATTCAAAACAATGAATACATATTTATCCTAAAGTATAAATAATTTGGTTCTAAAGCACCAACTCCAACATGAGCTTGGTAATTTTTTAGGGCTGAGTGAACCCTAAAATAATAGATTTTTCATCATATGGAAGTTCTAAAAAATTTCTTTATGAAAGTTATGAATTTTATTCTTAAACCAATATAGTTTTTCTATGATATCATGTTTGGATTGTTACTCACAAGTATTGTATTGCACTTATGATTTTTCTTAGCATGTCTATTTCTTTATTTAAGGTTAATGAAATGTGATAGATATGAATTAAATTTTTTTAGTAGTGTCCATTATTGATATATGTGTAGTTCTAGTTGTGTATCTTACCATATTTTTAAACATGTTATACTTCCTTCTATTTGATTTGTTGGGTAATTTTAATATATATATATATATATATATATAGTTTCATATAATATTTGGAAAGTACTTATGTGTCGGTGAATAGGTGGGCGGTTTAGAATGGGCTTTCAATGCCCTGACTTATTATGACCATTATCTTATTCCCTAGTATAGGTAGACTTATTATACCTTGTTTTCTTTCCCTAGATACAGATTTATAGGACCTTTACTTATTTTTTAAACATATATGTGTGTGTGTACGTGCATATGTGTACATGTGTGAGTTATTTATAGGTACAAAAAACCCCTCCCATAGGTCATGGAACTCGATGACTATCTCATATTTGGAGCTGAGGATTGATAAAGGTATTACTTGTAATAATATTCACCACATAGGGAGTTATTGTAATTTTTCATATTCATGCCTTATTTTTTGGTAAATAATATATATTTTTACACTAATTGTTTTGCTAGATTTTCACTATTGTTGGAATACACTATAGTTTATGATAGGCTATTAAGGGTTGGGTGGTGATCACCTAAATGGTATTTTTATACTCATTCCCTACACATTCTATAATGGGATATGTGTAGAACCATTTATATATACTCGGGTAAGGGAAAGACTCTTGTGTAAGGGAGATTAAACCCATGGAGTGTGGAGTGCATGTGATCACTTTTTAGGATTTTGATGCATGGACTAATAAATGGAATGTGGTTTTTCCTTAGTACCATGATGGGGATGTTATATGAATGGAGGAACTATTTGTGGTACTTAGGTCAATTTTGGATTGCACCACCTTTATATATATGTTTTTTTATTAGTCTCAATACTTGGTACTTAGTTACATTCATTTATAATTAATAATGTATAAATTTATATGATCATGTTATATTATGAAATTTTGACATTTTCTTATGTTTGAACCTATTATATTTATTGTGGTTATATATTGAGTGTAACTGGTTCATGTATAGGTCATTACACTTATTTTTTTGGACCACGTTCCATTAATTCCACATCTAAATAGAGAAAACCATCTCTTTCACTATTAATAATTAAAACCCTAGTTTTTACACCAACCTATGAAATTTGAGAGGTGTTCCTGAGTAATTTTTACAATATTAATTAGGCACTATTTAGGAATTTGGTTCATGGACATTACAATAAGGCTCTGATGCTACTTGTTGTGACCATCAAGTTATGATGTGAGGAAAAAGGCACCCAGAGAGGTGGGATGAACCATTGTAATTTAAAATTTAAAATTTTCACTCCTAATGATCACTCATAATTAAATTTTTTCACATGTTATTAGGAACAATTTTAAATATTTCATCCACTAAAAAGATTCCACACCAAATATGTAAAGCATAAAAATTAAAGCACACAAGCACTCATAGATTTTTACTTGGTTCACCCACACTAGGATATGTCTAAGGAGCATGAACACAGTGATATGTCAATATACCAAGATCTAATATAATTCACTATTTCAATGGATATAATTCCTCAAGTATTGGTCAATCCATGCTAAGGAACACTTCCCTTACAAGATATTCAAGGATCTCTCATTTCTCACCCTTAGGTTGCACCCTTTTCTTCCTTAAAGGTACTTAATGGGCCTCTAGACCATGGTCCAAGCCCACTAACATACATTTTTGGGATGAGATGGACTATAAAATATGACCCTCAATTTAAATGGTCTTAAATGGATTAGGGAAAAAGGCTCCCTAACTTAAGCGGACCATACTCAACATAGTTGGGTCAATGCACAGGGTACAAATAATTCTTTTATTTTTTATTTTAATGTTATTTAAATTTAATGTATAATTTTATTAATAAAAAACATATATATATATATATATATTTAATTATATGATGAATATATATATATATATATATATTAACATTTATATAATAACTATAATTTTTTGATATTTAATAATACATAATTAGAATTCTTTTTTATACTTTTAAAAATTATTTTTAATCTTAATTGAAAATGTGGGTTAACTCACAGAATGGTATGCTTAAAATGTATAGTGGACTAGATTTAATTTTTAGAACCCTCATTAAATTAATACCTAAATAGAACAATCATTTTTAGTTTCAATCTATGAAATCTTGGATTACTCTTCTTCATTATAGCCCGTTAGTTGTCCATATTCTTCATACTCTAGACACTTTTTCAAGGAAATAAAAAAATAAATTTATAAACTTATAGGTCACTTCAAGTTTAGTTATGAAAAAATGTATATGATTGAATAAAAGAACTCTAGGTTTGATGAATTGATGCAATCCACATTACTGCCTCCTTAATTCCAAGACATGATCAACTCTCTACTAATAAAGTTGAAATATTTCTCCTCAAATAAACTTTACTGTAATTCAACTCTTCCTCCAATTAGTTGAATATGTTAATATACCTCTATAAACCATGATCTTTCTCCACACCAAATTGAATATTTCAAGTATACTTTCCTTATTTTCTCTCTTCACACAAGTCTATATATTTCAATTATGTTCCATCTCCCTCTCACTACTATAAATCATACTTTTCCTAACAATTCTATACCAATGGTTATTTTGAACCATTGGTATAGGTGATATTTACCAATAGTTTGCATAAACTGTTGGTAAAGATCTGTAAAAAATAACTTTTTCGAACGGTTTGATGAAACCATTGGGAAAGATGGGGGGAAATGAGTTTTCCCAACGGTTTCATTAAACCGTTGGGAAAGATTGAGTTTTCCCAACGGTTTTTAAAACCCATTGGGAAAAAAAGCCCCAAATTCTCCAAAACCAGGCAGTAGCCTCCCCACGATTCCAAAACCATTCCGCTTCTCTCTAGAAGCGATTTCTTCGAAGAAGCCCTTGAGAAGACCCACCTATTCCATCGAATCATCTGCTACCAGGTTATACTCCTTCCATCTTTTATCAAGGATATAGTTCCACCTCTTATCAAGCATATCCTTCTATTCTCAAGGATTTCATTATTCCCAATTTTAGGGTTTTTGTAAAATTTTATGATTCACTACTCCACTAATTGTGTACTCAAATCACTACATCGGTGTATGTCCAATTAATGTTTTAATTACAAATTTACATTTATAAGGGCATGGTGTCTCTTTATTATGTTCTAATTTTAAAGATTCATAGTTTTTTTAATCTCAATGCTTCAAATATTATAGCTTAATGTATATGAACTCATAATAAATTGTTTGTAATATTTATTGATAGTATTTCATGAAAATCACTCCTTTCATTAAGATCATGTCAAACATGAAGATCTTGTTCATCTTAATTTTTGTACACTATGTGTATTACATAACAAGTATGTATCATGTTTATATCAAAATATATATATATATATATATATATAAAATGACACATTGTTCACTTATCCTTTGCACAATAGAACATATGGAGTATCTTCTTGAACTTTGCAAAATAGTATGTGGTCCCTAATTAGTACTTCTTCCTTCTTCATGAAACTAATTCACAGAATGTCAAATTCGCAATATTAGTGAATATTAGTTTTCCTAATATAACCATTAATCATTCTACCTTAGACATCATACATTAGTTATTCAATCACCTTTTTAAAACACAATGACCATTTTCACTGATTTGGGGTTCCTCAAAATGCTTGGGAAAATCAGAAAAATGCATGTATTGAATCGGGTTTCTCATATGGTTTCATGGATATAAGTTCATCTCGAAAATCATGACTGCGTGGTTCAAATATCATGAGGACCATGGGATTATTATTCTTCACACAAATGAAGTTGTTTTCTTCAACTATGTGTTTTTGTTTTCACTTTTGATTTGGCCAAAAGGGGAGATTTGTTTTCATTAATCATGGTTGTGGGTGGTCATTTAGGATGTAAGATAGTATGACTTCATTTTACTTGATATATCCAATATTATTATTGATTTATGTTCAATTTGATTATCTTTAACAAGTGATGTTGTTTAATAAGTTGTTATTAATGGTTGTAATAATGACGATATGGTATAAGGGTTCATATGGTGTGTATAAGGGTTCACATGGTGTGTATAACGGTTGAAATGGTATAAGTGAACTCAAGTCATTAATTTAAGCCTTCATTCTCACTAGCATGTAAGAAATTGAATGATGTAAACCCATCCTCACATGATTTCTTACCTTAGATAGTGTCCAACATATGAAATACGAGCTTTTGAATTCATCAGTTAACCAGGATCAAATATTCCATTTCCCCCAAGATGACTGTACTAATATAACTTTAGGGTCAATTAAATATGGTTCTCATTGTGCGTTGTATATTATGTGTCCTTCTTGGCTAATACTCACTTTTATGAGGGTGGGGTGATTTTCACTACCCATACTGGAATGTGTAGACATCCATAAAAATGTTAGATAAGTCACAAGTTTAATTCAGTAATGTTGTTATCATTGACATACTTTATTATTGATATCAAATTTAAAAATAAATGTTTTTGTCTATACTTAATGAAATTAAATCTTTTTACAAGCCATGAACAACCTATTAGTGTATAAGCCTAAAATTTATTCACCCATGGGGTGTGCTTGACTTGGGAAAGTAATTGGGTAATGAAAGTTATGGTCATAGAGGTGCCAATAATGAGTTATTGAACATGAGTGAATGATTTGGGATTCCTATAACACATGATGGGACCTGAGGCATGTGTCTCTTATAGACCTAATGAAAATGAATATAAATAAATTTTAATTTAATTTATGAGTACTTTTTCTTTACATTATTTTAATAGTTCACTACATCGACTAGAAACTTCTTCCTTTATCGTTTACTTAAATGTATTTTCTATTAAAGTTCAATCCTATTGAATTGTTTATGGCAAAATTACTTATATAAATTCTCTTTACATAATGGATAGAATTTGGATGTATGAAACCGATCGGATCTCAAGAGATTTTCAAAACAATTTGGAGAGATTTATAGATTTTTCATTTCACAATGCTTCAGATAGTGGTCTCATACACTTCCCATGTTCCAATTGTGTTGTTAGACCTTGGTTGAGCCGTGAAGAAGCCAACTACCACATAACCAAAAAAAAATTCAAGAAAACTACTTTATGTGGTATCACAATGGGGAGAAAATGAAATCTCAAATTGGTGATGATCGAAATGAAAGGACTGGAATAGAGAATTTATTATATGATCGGTTTCTATTTATTCGTCATCATGAAAAAGAAATGATTTCGACTCAAGAAGACTTTGATATGAGAACAACTGATTCTTCTAGTAAAAATGGTGATATTGATAGGGTGAAAAAATTGAATGATGCTGCCATGACTCCAGTATATCGACAATGTGATAAAATGAAAAACCTAGAATTTTTAATCTGATTGTTTCATGGGAAAACTATGTATGGGATTTCTAATACAGCAATTGATTACATTCTTAACCTCTTGAAGGATTTACTTCCAGATGATGCAGATATTCCCTCAAACCACTATATGACATGGAAGTTAGTTGAGGAACTTGGATTTTCAAGAAACAAATTGATGCTTGACCGAAATATTTTAGTTTATTCTGGGAGGAAACCGCTGAAGGAAATGATTGTATAAAATGTGGCACATCTCGCTGAAAGTCAAAATCTAATGGAACACCATCCTGTGTTCCACATAAAGTAATTTGGCACTTTCCATTGATCCCCATACTCCAAAATCTTTTTATGTCTGATGACATATCAATAAAAATGAGATGGAATGATACCGAGATAAAGAAGACTAATGATGAGTTGGTTCATCCTACAGATGGATTTGCATGGCAGAGATTTGATGCTTGACACCCTGATTTTGCAGTTGACGTGCGTAATGTGAGGATGGGTTTTCCATGCGATAGTTTTAATCCGTTTGGGCATATGCTTACTTCGCATAGCACATGGCCAGTTTTTATACACATTTATAATCTTCCCCCATGGTTGTGTATGAAAAAACCTTTCACTTTCATGAGTATACTCATATCCGGTCCTTCTGATCCCGACATTGATATTGATGTATACATTCAACCTTTAATAAAAGAGTTGAAACTTCTTTGGGATGTGGGTGTGCACACATATGATGCATGTTAGAAAGACATATTTCAGATGCGTGTTGCGCTTATGTGGATGATCAGTGATTTTCCGTCTTATGCACTAATGTATAGATGGAGCACGAAGGGAAAACTACCATGCCCAGTTTGTATGAAGAATACATGATCCAGAAGACTAAAACATCGTTGTAGTTTCCGTTTTATGGGACATCGATGATTCTTTCCAAATGATCATCCATATAGAACGAATCATCGAAGATTTGATAATACCATAGAGACTGATTCTCCACATTAGTGTATGTCTCGAACTGACGTGCTTAATGAATTGAAAGATTTCATTTTTTCATTTGGGAAGGGTCAAATGAAATCTGGAAAGAGAAAGAATGTTTCCACTGAACCCTGTTACAATTGGAGTAAGAGGAGTATCTTTATTGATTTGCCTTATTGGTCAACCAATTTGTTATGTCATTGATTAGACGTAATTCATATTGAAAAGAATATATGTGAAATTTTTCTTTTGGTTCTTCTAAATGTCAAGGGGAAGACAAAAGATGATTTACGATCTTGGCGTGACTTGGTGGATTGGGGCATCAGAACAAAATTGCATCCTATGTGTATCAGTGAAAATAAATGGCAACTTCCATGTGATTCTTATGTGATGACACCTATGGAAAAAAAATCTTGAAGTATTAGAGACTATTAGAGTTCCTGATGGCTATTCAAGCAACATATCTAAATGGGTCAACAGAAGAGAGTTGAAGCTAAATTCTTTGAAGACTCATGATTATCACGTTCTACTGTATGAGTTGCTTCCAGTAGCAATCCATCATCTTTTTTTCAATAATTTAATGGTGACTATTATTCGGTTGTTCCATTTGTTTAGATATATTTGTGCTAATAATTTGTCCAAGTCTTTCTTGCAAAAAATGTTGACAGATGCCCCATTAATTTTGTGTGAGTTGGAGAAAATATTTCCTCCATCATTTTTCACATGCATGCTGCATCTGACTGTCCATATTCCCACTGAAATATTCTCCGAGGACCTGTTTATTTTTTTTGGATGTATCCAACTGAAATAAATATGTACACATTAAATTATTTTGTCCGAAATAGGAATCATCCCGAAGGTTCTATCGTGAACGGTTACTTGGCTCAAGAATGTATGGATTTCTGGTCGATGTATTTGTCTGATCTTACTACAAGAATGAACAGACCAATAAGAAATGAAGAAGAACAGTATGAGAAAATTGAACCTAGTTTTCCATCACTTCCTCAAATAGTAAGAATTCCTGGATCATATACATTGAAGAAATTAAGCCATGAAGAGCGGGAGATGGCACATCGCACAGTTTTGTTCAACTGTGATTTGTTCGATGACTATATCAGGTAACTAAATTGAATATGTATATCTTATATATATATCTATTAAAATATTCATATTTTTTATCTACAGGGAACATAAAACAATGATAAATAGGAAGCATCGTTCTTTATCTTTGATAAGGAGAGAGACTTTGCATAGCAAAGAGTTTTCTTGCTTGGTTAAAATTGAAGGTAAAAAATATTACTGTTTAAAATAATTATATCAATATTTAATTAAGTTTAATAGTCATTTATATTGCAGGTATTGAGTTTTTCTGCTGACTCTGTCTTTGATGAAATAAGATCTTTGGCATTTTGTCCTAATACCGTGGTTCGTGACTATAAGTCAATTATTTCAATGGGTACAAATTTATTGTCACTGAACGAGCAAAGAACATGAGAACACAACATGATGGTGTTATGGTTACTTCCACAACATATTGTTATGCCAATGCATCAAATAGTAGACCGCGATTTGAAAATGTGGGTTATTATGGAGTCGTTTAAAAAATAATAATATTGGATTATTACTCTCATGGACAAGTCACAATGATGAAATGCCTTTGGTTTGATTCGATGACGAGGTAGGGCACATTTATTGATGATTGTGGATTTCGAGTAATTAATATGACTCACACTCTTACTATCGAAGAACCATATGTGTTGGCATCAATGGATAAACAAGTTTTTTATGTCAAAGACCAACTTCGACCTTAATTTGGTGTCATAGTTGAAGTAATTACAAGACATATTTTTGATGATGGTGATGATGGAATTGAAACTGTCCATAGTTCCATTGGAACCAATCCATTTATTTCTTTTGATGAATCTAATAGCTCAATTTTCAAAGTTGATTGTGAACCTGAAGTTGTGGTTGAAAATATATAGAATCATTCATCCATGTTCTCAATTCTTTAGGTTTACCTCGAGTTGGGTTGTTAAGGTTGGTAATATTCAAATTGATTTAGTATTGATCACAAATATGTTTTAGCTGACTTGACCATTATGTGAATTTTCAATGTTTATTGGTTGAAGTTTTATTTGAATTTCATTTTCTAATTTTGAATTGTACTGTATTCAAACCTAGTCAAACAATATTTCTAACTTGGTGAACATTACAAATTGTATGATTTATTAAATTCATTCAAGCTCTTCTAAAACAATTAATACCTAAATTACCAATGAATCCCCCTATTCCCTCATATATTTAGTTTTTTGTTTTACACATTAGTTTCCTTTTTCTAATTAATTATATATTTGTTTTCAAAAGTAGGAAATGCAGCCAATTGAAGAGAGACAAAGGAAAAAAATTATGGAGAACAATCATCGAATGGTGGAGATGGGCGTTCCACCATTAGTGCCTACAGTGAGTACTTTATTTCAAATATATATATTTAAAAGAATATATAATGTCATGTGATTATTTTTTTGTAAACATTTTTGTAGGATCCACCTATACGTCGATAATTATTCGACGAGGAGCCTAGTACTGGTCTTAGTACTCAGGCCGGTGGTACGAGGAGGGTTCGTACCAGAGGTGGACGAGCAGTTGCGCGTACCCGACTAGACCCTGCCCCTCCCACTGACATGTCATCCTTCCCACATTCTAATCTCCATGTTTCGTTAGGGACACACGGGATATTTAGGCCTCCCATGTTTTCACCACCTTTTTCATCTTCTGGCCCATCATTTTCATATCCCATGATGATTCCCACTCCCCAGTCAGATTCCGGTCATACAGCTGTCCCATATTCTTTTCCTTCTACTTCTGTCTCTTTGAGCTTCTATATTCCATCTTCTTCGACTCCTGTTCCACCATAGGGTGTTCCATCAGTTTCTGTGGATCCAGCGGCGCTCAGCGTTCAGACTGGCACATGTATATTTATAGAACCCTAACAAATTTTTATAGCAATATTTATTTTCATTATAACATGTTTTGATAAAATATTTGTTTTTCTTTCATTACAGATACATCTACTGATAGGAGGCGGGGGCTGGGGTGTATACGCATGCGTTCGGTGTGGAACCGCCGCACACAGGTTATGGTGGATTACAATGAAGACAACCAAATTGTTGAGAAAATAGGGCAACAATGTCGGAATTTTTTGGCGACGCTTTCCAAATACTCCGACATCATTCCCGTCAGCCCGCTATCGTGGAGACATTTTCCATATGAGGTCAAGGATAGAGCTTGGGCAGAGATATGGGTAAAAAATATGTTGTATTTAATGCCATGAATTATTTTTATATTTATATGAATTAATATTCTGATGTTAACTTCGATTTAATTTTCCTGATGGTGAGAGTGCATGACCGGAACGTCTAAAGGATTTAGGCGACCTTTAGAGAGCCTACAAGCATGAGTTGTATATTGGCTGTCATGCTAGAGTTGGCACTGAGTTAGAGGCAGTACAAGTCGTGGATGATTGTCCTATAGAGCAGTATTGTCAAATGATTACTCATTGGATGAGTACCCAGTTTAAGGTATGAATTAAATTTGAGGTATTTAAATAATAACTTTCATGTTTTTCATTAATATTATCCTTTGAATTATCTAATTTTATTTAGGAATCATCTGGAAAAAATAAAAAAAAAACATTGATGCAAAAAAATACCTCCACACAGTAGGACGTACTACGATGTCGGGTCATGAGAGGAAGCAGGTATGAAAATTGTTTATAAGTTTTCTTTACGACTTAAATTTTCTTTTGTTTACTCAATTATTTAATCATTTGATAAAGTTTTAATATAACTTTAGTTTTCAATGTCATTGTAGAGGCAAATACAGAATATTGAAGGACGTGTGGCTCGAGAAAAACTGTTTTTCTCGAGCAGACGGAAAAAGGATGGAAGTGTCGTCAATGAAGCGACTCAGCAGTAGATTGTAAGTTTTAATATATTGATTTTATATTTTAATATCTATTTTGTAACTTAATAATATATCTATATTTTTAAGAGGCTTCTTTAGAGGCCCTCGATGCCCAAGAACCAGACAATTTTGGGCCAACTGGTCACTTACATCAGGTGTTGGGAGAGGAGCATCCTAACAGAGTACGTTGCCGACCTAGGATAGCCCTGAAGAGGTATTGGCCCTCCTCAGGTACGAGTTGTAGTGCCACCGAGCTGCAGAAATTTAGGTCATAGGTAGATCATCCTGATAAAAGGGTCATAGAGATGGAAGAACAATCTGCTAGGGGAAACAATGCATTTATGAAATTTATTGAAGTTCTACTTCCAACACTTCCAGTAGAGCCCAGCCCATCTTTTGATGAATATATGTCATTGATAAGTTATATATATGGTGCACCAGGTAGAAGTTATAGTGGTGGTCAGGATGATGTCCAGCTTGACGATGATGATGGAGAGGAGTCTGATGCGGAAGAGTAGGGAGAGGAGGAGGGCAAGGCGGATGGCGAGGGCGAGGAGGAGGGCGAGTGCGAGGAGGAGAGTGTTGAGGAGGGTGAGGACGATGATGGGGATGAGGATGAGGGTGATGATGATGGTGATGATGGTGATGGTGATGTGGTACAAATTGATCTGTTACATTTTTGACTAATATTATTGAGATTTGATGTTTAATCTATTCTAGTTTTTCGTTTTATCTAGACCCGTAGTATAGTGTTGGAGTTGAGTTATTTTTATATATTTTCTGTTTTTATGGATGTTTTATTTCAGTGGTTGTGTGTTTGGGAACTCCCTGGACAGCCCCCCTCCTTCCTGGACCCTGGAAAACCCCCCACCATCCTCCTTGGACCCCAGACATCCCCCCGGACAGCCCCCCCACCATCCTCCTTGGTCCCCGAACAGCCCCTCTTACACCCCCCAGACAGCCCCCCACCCTCCTCCCTGGACCCCGAACAGCCCCCCGGACATCCCCCACCCTCCTCCGTGGACCCCGGACAACCCCCCCACCCTCCTCCTTGGTCCTCAGACAGCCCCCTGGACAGCCCCCCGGACATCCACCCAACCCTCCTCCCTGGACCCTGGACAGCCCCCCAGACAGCCCCCCCATCCTCCTTGATTTCATTTACTACTATAAAATCTATAATATATATTTTATTTATTTTCATCATGATAATTAATGTAAATCACATTTACACATCTAATCAATATCATAGATTCTTAGTATGTTATAAAAGGGATGTATTCATTGGGCATGGCATTGTTAGCTCTGAAATGTTTCATATCATGATAAACTAAAATCTAATCCATACTAAGAATGATATAAAAATATTCTATATTAATTTCCACAAGATTTTAAGTAAATACCATTCCAATAATAAAAACATGAGGATTCCCATAAATCATGTTTACATTAATATTTCCACAAGGATTTTTAGTAAAAGTTTTATCTTCTATTAATTTTATGATATTCTCATTTTAAATGTAAATTTTTCATAAATATATTAATTTAAAGACCCATAGTCAAATAGTGTAATTGAATAATGTGAATAAATAACTAACATACCACTCTAATTGTGTCTCTTTTGTTTAAAATGGACATGATTATAAGTGAAAAGAACAACTGGCATACGGAAAACCGACCAAATACATTTGGATTCTGTTGATAATTTATCACAATGATCCATGGGTCATATGTGACATTTATGAGTCAACCCGTCCTCAATCCGAGTCGCGGTGTGGCCGGGATCACTCTAAGTGTCTCTCTTTTGTTTAAAATGGACAACATTTTAAGTACATACAGAAAACCAACCAAAAGCATTCTGTTTCCATTGAAACTTTAGGAGATAAATCCATGGGTCATATGTGAAGTGTATGATTCAACCACGCCTCAATCCGAGGTGCGTTGTGGCCGACACCACTCAAAGTGTCTCTCTTTTGTTTAAAATGGACTTCATTTTAAGTGAAAACAACAACTAGCATATGGAAAACTGACCAAACGGATTCTGATTATGTCGATACTTTAGCACAATGATCCATGGGTCATATGTGACATGTACGAGTTAACCCTTCCTCAATCCAAGGCACGGTGTGGCCGACACCATTCATAGTGTCTCTCTTTTGTTTAAAATGGACATCATTTTAAGCGAAAACAACAAGTGACATACGAAAAACTAACCAAATGCATTCAAAATGTGTTTATGCTTTAGGAAAACGATCCATGGGTCATATGTGACGTGTACGAGTCAACCCCGCCTCAATATGAGGTGCGGTGTGGCTGGCACCACTCTAAGTGCCTCTCTTTTGTTTCAAAAGGATATCATTTTTAGTGAAAACATCAACTGGCATATGGAAAACTGACCAAATGCATTCGGATTATGTTGATACTTTATGAAACTGATCCATGGGTCATTTGAGACGTGTACGAGTCAACCCTATCTAAATCTGAGGCATGGTGTGGCCGGTACCACTCTAACTGTGTCTCTTTTGTTTAAAATGGACAGGATTATAAGTGAAAAGAACAACTAGCATACTGAAAACCGACCAAACACATTCGTATTCTGTTGATAATTTATCACAACGATCCATGGGTCATATGTGACGTTTATGAGTCAACCCGAGCTCAATCCTAGTCGCAGTGTGGCTGGGATCACTCTAAGTGTCTCTCTTTTCTTTAAAATGGACAACATTTTAAGTACATATGGAAAACCGATCAAACGCATTAGTTTTCCGTTGAAACTTTAGGAGAGAAATCCATGGGTCATATGTGATGTGTACGAGTCAACCTAGCCTTAATCTAAGGCGCGGTGTGGCCGACACCACTCGAAGTGTCTCTCTTTTGCTTAAAATGGACTTCATTTTAAGCGAAAACAACAAGTGACATACGAAAAACTAACCAAACGCATTCAAAATGTGTTGATGCTTTAGGAAAACGATCCATGGGTCATATGTGATGTGTATGAGTCAACCCTGCCTCAATACGAGGCATGGTGTGGCCGACACCATTCATAGTGTCTCTCTTTTGTTTAAAATGGACATCATTTTAAGCAAAAACAACAAGTGACATACGAAAAACTGACCAAACTCATTTGAAATATGTTGATGATTTTGTACAATAATACATGGGTCATATGTGATGTGTACGAGTCAACCCCGCCTCAATCCGAGGTGCGGTGTGGCCGGCAGCACTCTAAGTTCCTCTCTTTTGTTTCAAAAGGATATCATTTTCAGTGAAAACATCAACTGGCATACAGAAAACCGACCAAACGCATTCGGATTGTGTTGAACTTTAAGAAAACGATCCATGGGTCATTTGAGACTTGTACAAGTCAACACCATCTAAATACGAGGCACGGTGTGGTCGGTACCACTCTAATTGTGTCTCTTTTGTTTAAAATGGACAGGATTATAAGTGAAAAGAACAACTGACATACAGAAAACCAACCTAACGCATTCAGATTCTATTGATAATTTATCACAACGATCCATGGTTCATATGTGACGTGTACGAGCCAACATAATCTCTATTTGAGTTGCGTTGTGTCCAGGATCACTCTATGTGTCTCTCTTTTGTTTTAAATGGACAACATTTTAAGTACATACGGAAAACCAACCAAACGCATTCGGTTTATGTTGAAACTTTAGGAGAGTGATCCATGGGTCATATGTGATGTGTACGAGTCAACCTCTCCTCAATCCTAGGAGTGGTGTGGCTAACACCAATCAAAGTGTATCTCTTTTGTTTAAAATGGACTTTATTTTAAGTGAAAACAACAACTAGCATACGGAAAACTGACCAAAAAGATTCTGATTGTGTCGATACTTTAGCATAACAATCCATGGGTCATATGTGACGTGTACAAGTCAACCCCACCTCAATCCGAGGCGCGATGTGGCTAACACCATTCATAGTGTCTCTCTTTTGTTTAAATTGGACATCATTTTAACTGAAAACAACAAGTGACATACGAAAAACTGACCAAACGCATTTGAAATATGTTGATGCTTTAGGAAAACGATCCATGGGTCATATGTGACGTGTAAGATTCAACCCCGCCTCAATCTGAGGCACGGTGTGGCCGGCATCACTCTAAGTGCCTCTCTTTTATTTCAAAAGAATATCATTTTCAGTGAAAACATCAACTGGCATACGGAAAACTGACCAAACGCATTCGGATTGTGTTGATACTTTAGTAAAACGATACATGGGTCATTTGAGATGTGTACAAGTCAACCCCGTCTAAATATGATGCACGGTTTGGCCGATACCACTCTAATTGTGTCTCTTTTGTTTAAAATGGACAGGATTATAAGTGAAAAGAACAACTGACATACAGAAAACCAACCAAATTCTTTCAGATTCTGTTGATAATTTATCACAACGATCCATGGGTCATATGTGACATGTACGAGCCAACCTAGGATCTATCCAAGTTGCGTTGTGTCCAGGATCACTCTATGTGTCTCTCTTTTGTTTTAAATGGACAACATTTTAAGTACATATGGAAAACCAACCAAACTCATTCGGTTTCCATTGAAACTTTAGGAGAATGATCCATGGGTCATATGTGACGTGTACGAGTCAACCTCGCCTCAATCTGAGGCATGGTGTGGCCGACACCACTCAAAGTGTCTCTCTTTTGTTTAAAATGGACTTCATTTTAAGTAAAAACAACAAGTAGCATATGGAAAATCGACCAAATGGATTCTTATTATGTCAATACTTTAGCACAATGATCCATGGGTCATGTGTGATGTGTATAAGTCAACCCCGCCTCAATCCAAGGCGCGATGTGGCTGACACCATTCATAGTGTCTCTCTTTTGTTTAAACTGGACATCATTTTAAGCGAAAACAACAAGTGACATATGAAAAACTGACCAAACGCATTCAAAATGAGTTTATGCTTTAAGAAAACGATCCATGGGTCATATGTGACGTGTATGAGTCAACCCTGCCTCAATCTGAGGTGTGGTGTGGTCGGCACCACTCTAAGTGCCTCTCTTTTGTTTCAAAAGGATATCATTTTCAGTGAAAACATCAACTGGCATACAGAAACCCGACCAAACGCATTTGTATTGTGTTGATACTTTAGGAAAACAATCCATGGGTCATTTGAGATGTGTATGAGTCAACCCCGTCTAAATCCGAGGAGCGGTGTGGTCGGTACCATTCTAATTGTGTCTCTTTTGTTTAAAATGGACAGGATTATAAGTGAAAAGAACAACTGACATACGGAAAACCATCCAAATGCATTCACATTCTATTGATAATTTATCACAATGATCCATGGGTCATATGTGATGTGTAAAATCCAACCCGGGCTCAATCCGAGTCGCGGTGTGGCTGGTATCACTCTATGTGTCTCTCTTTTGTTTTAAATGGACAACATTTTAAGTACATACGGAAAACTGACTAAACGCATTTGGTTTCCGTTGAAACTTTAGTAGAACGATCCATGGGTCATATGTGACGTGTATGAGTCAACCTCACATCAATCTGATATGCATTGTGGCCAACACCACTCAAAGTGTCTCTCTTTTTTTAAATGGACTTCATTTTAAGTGAAAACAACAACTAGCATATGGAAAACCGACCAAACGGATTCTGATTGTGTCGATACTTTATCACAATGATCCATTGGTCATATGTGACATGTATGAGTCAATACCGCTTCAATACGAGGCACGGTGTTGCTAAAACCATTCATAGTGTCTCTCTTTTGTTTAAAATGGACACCATTTTAAGCAAAAACAACAACTGACATACGAAAATCTGACCAAACGCATTCTAAATGTGTTGATGCTTTAGGAAAGAAATCCATGGGTCATATGTGATGTTTACGAGTCAAACCCGCCTCAATTCGAGGCATGGTGTGGCCGAGATCATTCTATGTGTCTCTCTTTTGTTTAAAACGGACAACATTTTAAGTACATACGGAAAACTGACCAAACGGATTATGATTGTGTTGATACTTTAGAAAAACGATCCATGGGTCATATGTGACGTGTACAAATTAACCCCGCCTCAATTAGAGACGCGGTGTGGTCGGCACCACTCAAAGTGTCTGCCTTTTGTTTCAAAAGGACATCATTTTAAGTGAAAATGTCAACTTCCATACAAAAAACCGACCAAATGCATTTGGATTGTGTTTATACTTTTGTAAAAAGATACATGGTTCATTTGAGATGTGTACGAGTCGACCCCATCTAAATCGAAGATGCGGTGTGGCCGATACCACTCTAACTGTGTCTCTTTTGTTTAAAATGGACAGAATTATAAGTGAAATAAACAACTGGCATACGAAAAACCAACCAAACGCATTCGTAATCTGTTGAAACTTTAGGAAAATGATCCATGGGTCATATGTTATGTGTACGAGTCAACCGTGCCTCAATCCAAGTCGCATTGTGGCCAACACCACCCAAAGTGTCTCTTTTATGTTTAAAATGGACAACATTTTAAGTACATATGGAAAACCGACCAAACGGATTCTGATTGTGTTGATATTTTTGCACAACGGTCCATGGGTCATTTATGACGTGTAAGAGTCAACCCCACCTCAATATGCGGCACGGTGTGGCCGGAACCACTCAAAGTGTCTCTCTTTTATTTAAAAAACACTTCATTTTAAGTGAAAACAACAACTGACATACGGAAAATCAACCAAATGATTTCGGAATATGTTGATACTTTAGGAAAACGATCCATGGGTCATTTGTGACGTGTACGAGTTAACCTCGCCTCAATCCAAGGCACGGTGTGGCCGATATCACTCTAGGTGTATGTATTTTGTTTAAAATGGACAGCATTTCAAGTAAAAACATATGGTATATGAAAAACTGATCAAATTATGAATTGAATTTTGAATTCCACATATAATTTTCATCTAAATTTTAAATTAAATTCTAAATGAATTGTGTATGTTTATAATTACATTATGATTTCTGATTTAATTCTTGATGTGTATAGTTCCAGGATGCATTATATGAATTTTTTCTGTACATGTATGTGTTAGTTGGTTATTGCAGGCACAATAATTGTTTATGTATGTGTTTATTGCAGGTACAATAATTGTAAATGATTAAAAATGGGAGGGACTGGACTGGCTGCTATGCAAATTGCACAAAAATGAGAGTTGTTGTGCAATTTGCACAGCATAGGCTATGCCAACGGTTTCAAACCTTTGGCATAGCCTCTCTGAGTATTTTTTTTACCAACGGTTTAGAAACTGTTGGGGAAGAAGTCATCGGCATGGTTTTCCCAATGGTTTGGCACAACCATTGGGATAGGTTCATTTTTTATGACCTATCCCAACGGTTTAGTGTAAACCGTTGGGAAAATCTTTCCCAATGGCTTACTTGCCTACGGTTTGCAGAACCGTTGGTATAATATATACCAACAGTTCTGTAGCCTTTCCCAATGGTTCATAACTATTGGGAAATCCTGCATTTCCAGTAGTTTCTATAAATAAAAAATGGATCTTTCAATATTTCTCTTGTAAAAAACTATACATTTCATACAAAGATGTCACATCTTAGTAGATGAATATTCATTTCATAATATAACGATCCATTCTATAATTTTATAGGTTTAGTGTCTTTGGAAACATAGATACATAAATAAATGGTTCATAAAATATTTACATCATCTCCCACTAAGTTCTTTATAACTAGTCCCCCTCTTAGACATATCATACTTAGTACCTTTCTTCATAACCTAGGGAATTGAAACATAATAATGGGTGATATCAGATGCTCATTAAGGGTAAACATGGTATATATCTATGATCACATAAGCATAACATAAACATAAGGGTATGAGAACACGATCATAACATTTCAAAATCATACTATACATATCATAGATCATAATCTTAAGTCATATCATAAATATTAGCATTTCATAAGTCATGAATAATAAAGTAATCAAATAACATGATCCATGAGATCATAACATTGGCATAAGACATGGAATTATCACATACACATAAATATAGAAAATCATTTCCTTAGTAGTCAAGGATCGCTTCCAAGACTATCATAGTGGATTGGGTTTACTCCCCAAACCATTTTAATATTCAAGGTTCACTCAAAATACTATCATAGTGCACAGAGTCCCTTACTGAACTAGGTTCACTCCCCATTCTAGTCCTGTTTATCTCATGAGATATTAATTTTACCCAATGCATTCGGGGGAGATATAGTACCCACCTATCACATAATAAAAATCATAAATATGTGTTCTTCAATATCATAAAACATTCATCATATCATAACTCATGGAAATAAATGGGTTTCATGAACACTTTAAGATTTTATAACCCATGTAAAAGAAATGGGTTTCATAAACATTTTATCAATTCATCATGAAATAACCCATGGAAGAGGAATGGGTTTCATAAATATATTATAATCATTAACATAAAACATCAAAAGAAAGGATAAGGATGGTATCCTTGGATCACATCCCCAATATATCATAAGTAAAATTATGGTTTTTTTCATTTATGAATATAAATACAATTAAAATATCCTTAAAACTTTCTTGAGGAAAATACCCTTTCCACTTTAAAAATCACTTTTAAAATAAAAAAGAAACTCCACAAAAATTAAAGAAAATATTTTATTTTAAAAGAACCTTATAAAATTATAAAGTGAGATTCAAATCATTGAATGATCATTATGGTGGGAAATTCTATTCATTTTATATATGTTAAAATAAAACATTCCTTTCACACTTTTGTAAAAAATAGTACCTCGTTCAAAAAATGAAAATAATATTTATTTTAAAAAACAATTGAAAAAAATTAAAACATGGGTAAAAAATAATTTAAAAAATAATTTAATAATATTAAAAAAATTCTTGAAAACATTTTTAGAGAACATGTATATAGAATAGAAAGGTTTTTCAACAGAATAGAGTGATAAAATCAGTTTTCCTTAAAAAAATATTTTTGTCTATTGGGTAATTTAAGAGAGTAAAAAGGGAAAATATGTATTAAAAATAAATACTATATTAGAATAAATTTCATTATATTATTGATAGATATTTCAAAATATTTCATTATTATAAACTCCATCACAAACAATCCTGATAGACAGTGAGATTGTAATATAAAACCCTTAGCTCTTTGGAAAATTTTGAATTAGAAGCCCCATGAAAAAAATAACCTTATATGGATATATAAATACTCATAATTATCATAAGAATCAACATTAAATACATTCATGGGTATCATATACACCACACAAAATAAATAAGTTGTGTATAAGGCATGTGTCCCACAGAAATAAAAGTGAGATGAAAATCCATAATCTTGGGTCTGAATTTCTTCGTATGTATTGGAACCTTCTGTATAATTAATATATATTTATTATAAATATATTATATAACCATAATAATATATATCATACCATATATGATTTACTTATAACCTTTTATCACCTGTTTGTTAACACTTCTTTATTAAAGTTATTGTTCTGGATGATATCTACTTTTTTTCATGTATGTTTTGGTTTGGTAGTTTTGGTCCTTGTATTTTGATCACGGTTTTATAATTTATATATTTTTAAAAATTCCATAAATATAATATATATTAATTATATACATTTTTATATTAATTTATAAAATATAGAGATAGAAAATTAAATTACACTATTTATGGAGATGGCATGTTGTATGTATGCATGAGAGATGTTTTCACTTCCCATTAGATAGAAAGAGGGTGAATAAAGGTAGTTTCATAATAATAATAAAATTTAACTATACATATGATACTGAATTTATTATTTTATGAATAATATAACATATTTAGGAGACTTAAAATTATAATTAAAAAGAAAGTGATTGATTTATACGATTATATATTCTTTGAAATAACTACTTTAGATCTCTTATTAATGGATATAAATGGTTGGTATTTTGGGAATATTAGAACCACTATAATATTTCTAGGGTAGTTTATAAGAGAACTTGTAATATTTTTATAGATCTATAAGGCTTAAAGTTGTGTGAAGAATAAAAATGAGGGGTTCCCTTTCATAATTTAGGGGAGGGGAACCCTTGGAATTTCCTAAAATATTAAAATATATTAAAGTCGTTATCAATAAAAATGGTTCCAAATGACCTATAAATGGTAAAGGTATGAAATTTTAGACCATATCTTATTCCCCTTAACATATTTTAAAAAAATTAATATTTTTAATTAGTTTAATAAAATATTATTTTTATAAAATATCATTATTTCCAATTTAAACATTATTCATTTAATTTGATTTAAAATACATAAATAAAAAGTTAAAATTATAATATAATTCATTAAAATAACAATTATATGTTATAATAATCTAAAAAAGTCATGTAACACCTTAAATCACTCAATTTATATTACTTTTAATATTTTTAAAATCATTTATTATATTTTATTTATTTATTGTAGAAATATTGCATCGGTGTTGCATAAGAATTTAAGGTCATTATAGAATTAATAAAAATTATAAATAAATAATAATAATTAATATAATTTCATTAGGATCAAAATATATACTTATATTCATTCATAACTTTCTTTTTTCCCTATCTGGACACATAAGATATATTTAAAACTAAGAGTGTGAAATTTTGTAACTTTCTTTGATTTAAAAATTATATAGGTCATTTTCATGGAAAAGTGTCCATTAAACAACTAAATTTCAATAATAATGTGATAATAGTCAAATTAAATTCATACAATAAGAATTATTATAAAAAATTATGGCCTTATCTCTTATTTTTAACCTATATTAACATGATTTACCTTTTACTAAGGTGATAAATTTTACCATGGTTACTATTAATATTGACCAAAAATAAAAGAAAACTATTTATAAAATTTGAACCTATTCATTCCAAATATGGAATCCATTTTATCAAATTATATATATATATATATATATAAGTTTTCTAAATTAATTTTATAATAAGCATGCAAAAATGTGATGAAAATCGATTTTTTTGGAAAAATACATTTTTAAGAATAAAACTTGGTTTATTTTTATCCCATTATTAGAAAAATTTTAAATGAATTTTAAAATATTTTATTGAATATATAATATATAAAATTAATTAAATCATTCACCAAAACTGATTAATTTAATTTATTAAGATAAAAATATATTACGCGCAAAAAATAGTTTTTCAGAAAATTATATATTTTTCTTTCAAATGATTTTTATTTTAATTTATAATAAATTGATAACCAATGAATTAATTTTATACATATGTAACCATCCATTTTTCATAATTTAGTTAGTCCTATTCATACTCACAAATCCAATATCTATATGATAACTGTCACTTTAAATAATAATATTTTAATAATATATTACAGTTTGTTTAAACTCGATGTTATGTGTAATGCATGATATCAAAGAAATTAAATTTATTTGAAATATATGTATTATTAAATATCTAGGTGTTAAATTCTAACACCATTAAAATAAATTTTACCTTCAAAATCCATCACTCTGATACAAACAAATGATGATATCTTTGTTTCATTACATTCTTGGGTTCCCATGTAGCTTCTTCAAATTTGTGATTTATCTTAAGAACTTTCACGAGGTGAGTAGTCTTATTCCATAGAACTTTAGCTATATGGTCCAAGATTTATAAAAGTTGTTATTTTTAATAAATATCATGATCTAATGGTATGAATTCTAATTTAATTATATATGAAAGATCAGGTATGTACTTCCTCAGGAGAGATACATGGTACATGTTGTGAACTTGAGAGAGGTTCAGTGGAAGAACCAAGTGTTCAGCAACCATCCTTACTCAATCAAGGATCTATAAAGGTAAAATATACCTATGTATTAGCTTTCAATTCTTTCTAAATCTAATAACCTTCTTCCATGGATAAATTCAAAGATAAACCTTCTCACCAAATTCAAATTCTAGGTCACGCAAATGATTTTCAACATAACTTTTCTATCCACTATGAGTTGTCTTGATGTGTTACTGAATGGTTTTAACTTTATTTATCATTTAGTCATCTAGATCAGGTCCTAATATATTTATTTCTCTAATATTATCCCATTATATTTGATTTCGGCACTTCTTTCCATAGAGGTCTTCTTGAGGATTAATATGAATGCTCAAGTGGAAGTTATTGTTATAAGAAAACTCAATTAGAGGATTTTGTTGATCTCAAACACCTTTTAAATCCGTATAACAAGATCTCATTATATCCTCTAGGGTTTTAATTTTTCTTCTAAACTAACTATCTATCTAAGGATGATATATCATACTGAAAATAAACTCTATATCCAGAGCCTACTAAAGACTTCGCTAGAACTTAAAGGTGAAACTCATATCCTGATCAGATACAATAGAAATTGGTACTCCATGTAACCTTACTGCTTCCTTAGTATAAGCTCTGGAAATATAAACTAGAGAAAAATATTCTCTAATATAAATTAATTGTGCTTAATTTTTAAGGTGATCGAATATAAACCATATAACATTGTGCCCTTTTTTTGTTTTGGGGAGTCCGATGAAAAAATCCATGGGGATGTTTCCCATTTCTATTTTGGTATGAGTAATGGTAGTAACATCCCCTTAGACTTTTTTCTCTTAACTTTAACTTACTAACATATCAAGCACCAAGATATATACTCAGTAATATTTCTCTTCATTATGTCCCACTAGAAATACACTTTCAGATCTCTATACATTTTTGTACTTCTGGGATAAATATAGAATGGTTAACTTTGATCTTTATCCAATATATCCTTCTTTAAATATGGAATGGAAGGAACACATACATAGATTTTTAACCTTATCATACCATCAAAATAAAGGTTAAACACAAGAACATTTCTCACCTTATTTTTTAGTTCCATATCTTTCTTCTATGCCTATTTAATATTCACTTGGATGGATGGTTGAAAACACATTTGAGAAAGATAATATTTCTCCCCCTCCTTCAATATTTCATGATACAACCTTTTAAAATCATAAAATATTGGATATTTTATGATACTCATCATAGATAAGCTAGTATGATCCTTTTGGATCAAAGAATTTACCACATTATTCTCTTTCCCAGGGTGGTAATGTATTGAGTAGTCATAATATTTAATTATCTCCAACCATCTTCTCTGATGCATATTCAACTCTTTATATATGAAAATGTACTTTAAAATTTAATTATTAGAATATATATCACACCTTTATCTATAAATATAATTCCTCCATATCTTTAATGAAAAAATTACCATATTTAACTCTAAATAATGAGTTGGGTAATATTTGGTCATAAACCATAAATTGGAATGAGTAATGAGATATCATGATATCATTCTACATGAGAATGAATCCCAAACCTTTCTTTAATTAATCACTATAGATTACAAACCCTTATCTAGTATAGGGTAAATTAAGAACAAGTTATTGTAATTGCTTGAAATTTTCTTCACATTCATATGTTCAAAATAACTTAACTACCCCCAGAGTTAACTTGGTGATTGGATTATACAGTCATGAGAAATTATAAAAAAAAATCATTAATAATATCCATCCAAACCAAGAAAACTATAGATATTAGTTACAATGGTAGGTATAGGATAATTTTTAATAACGTATGTATTTTACGGATCTACTGATATACCCTCACTTAAGATTATATAACCTAAGAATGAAACTTTCCGAAGCCAAAATTCACTCATGGAAAAAATTTCATAAATATTCTCCTTCCTTAGGGTCTTTAGTATTATTTTCAATTGATCTTTATAATATTAATTTCTATTTAAATATATAATAATATAATCTATAAATACTAACATAAACTGATCAATGTAATCTCTAAAGACTTTATTAATTAAATCCATAAAGATAATGGTGGAATTAGTTATACCAAATGAAATCACTAAAAATTAATAATTTTCATACCTTTTATGGAATGTTATCTTGAGAATATTATCTTTATTGAACCTCAATTAATGATATCCACAATGAATTTCAATCTTAGATAAGTATCTATCTCTATGAAGTTAATCAAAAAATCATTAATATGGGGTAGAGAATACTTATTCTTGATATTGATTTTGTTAAGTTCTCAAAAATAAATGAAAAGTTGCATTGATCCATAATTAATCTTTAAAAAAAGAACTGATGAACCCATGGTGACACACATGGACAAATGAATCCCGTATTAATATTATCTTGGTGTTTCTTCTTTAGTTCCTACAACTCAATTAGGGTTATTCTATATAAAGTATTTGAAAATAGGTATAGGATCAGGTATGAGTTTTATCGATAACTAAACTTCATGGTTTAGTAGAATACCAGGAAATTATTCCATAAATACATCAAAAAACTCCCATGAAATAGGAATATCTATTATTTTGAGTTTCTCCCAAACCACATGAGATAAACAACCCTTTTTTATAGTAATCAAGACCCATACAATGGATTTTATTTCCATTAGAAGTTCATATTTATCATCACACTGATAGACGATCCTAAGTTGGTTCAAAATATCAAACATGACTTCCCTTACTCAACAATTGATGTGATATTTTTTTAAATAAATCCAATCCATTCCTGTGGTAAGATCAAAATCAACCAAAGATAGAATAAAAATATTTAAAGGAAGCACATTCCCACAAACCTCAATTGGAAAATAATCATAAACTTGAGATGTGATAATCATAAAACTAGGGTTTTTTTATTTATAACTCAACATATAATCACTGAGGTGGTATAGTTATACCATTATAAAATTTTTTGGATATAAAATATTGGTAAAATATATAATCAAATAATACATTAATATTTCTAGAGTGGATGGTAAGTGTACCTTTCACCATGTTGTTATCCTACCCCTCATCAGAAATAGTGATCGCATGAGATTTTCCATTTTCTATTATATTAAGATATTATTTACATAAATAATCATCATTAGCCTTCATATTTAGGTATTGGTTGTCATAATTACCATACTACTGCATTTAAAACATTGGAGTGTGGGTGGTACCTTATGTGGTGTTTTCTCTCTATTTGCATCATTAGGTAACTTCTTCCATCACTTAATCATCTGATTACCCAATGAAATTCCTTTTCACACTTGAAATATTTACCAATTACCTTAAGATAATTTCCTCCATGATTCCTTCCACACTTTGAGTATAAATGAAATATCATCTTCTTCTCTCCATGGTTTCTAGAATTTACTTTAAAGACAATATTTATTTTTCTTATCAAAACCACAATATTTATGGGTAAATCCAATCTCTATATATACCTTTATAGGACATAAAATTATTTCTTCATATATACTAAAGTACCTTATGGATAATTCCCTTTAGAGGCTTGGTTTTAAGACACTAAATAATTAGTCAACCTTACTTTTAGGTTAGATGATAATTCCAGAAGAATACCTAGAAAGTCTTGTAAAATTTTCCTCATTGGTACCAATGGATTTATTATAATTATATTTAATTTCAAGTAATTATTTCTCCATTTTTGAGTGAAGAATAAAATGAAATTTCTTATTGAAAAACAATATCTTAAAATCATCCCACTCCATGGAGTCAATTTCATCATGTTGCCTTGTGTTCTTGATAAGAATCCACCATTTGTCTACTTATCCTTCTAAATTATGAATAGACATAATAACTTTCTCATTTTATGAACACTATATAATGGAAAATATATTTTCAATGGTACTTATCAATTAGATAGTAACTAGTGGACTAGTAGACCCAGTAAAAGAAGGTGAATGTTCCCTCCTAAAGGAATCAATAGAATGTTGTTTCATCCTTTGATCATTTGGAAGATCAGCATGATTAATTGATTGATAAAAGTTATGTAAACATAGAAATAATATTTTTCATTCCATCTCTCATAACATTCGGTTTCTCAGGAGGACAATCATTTCATTTCCATCACATTCAACATTAACATGATTCCTTTAGGTTCCATCCATCGACTAAAACCAAAATTCATAGTGTTAGAAATAATAATCATAGTGGAAAACCATATAATGATGAAAAATTATTTATAGTATGTATAAATCCTAAAACCTTATTCTATGAAACCTTAGGTTTAACCTAGATCATTCGTGATCATTATCAAGACTTTAGTATGTTATCCTATACTTAGACTTATTCTCATGGTTCTCACTAAATTTATCTCAACTTTGTTTTTAAAGGTTAAATAAACTTTTCTCTGATACCAACTATAATGACTCAAACTTTGCATACATTGATATCACATCTTAAAATATGAATATTCATTACATTACATAATGATCTACACCAAAATCATATAGGTCTAGTACCATTGGAAACATGCACACATAAATAAATGGTCCTTAAAATATCTAAATCATCTCTCACTAAGTTCTTTGTAACTACCACCCTTTTTAGACATATCATTCTTATTAACTTTCTACATAACTTGTGGAATGGAAATATAAGAAATAGTGAGCTAAAATACTTAGTAAGGGTAAAAAAATGGAGATATAAAGGATCACATAATCATAATATAAACATAATGGTATGATAACATGAGAATAACATTCGAAAATCATACCCTTTATATCATATATATATTCTTAAGTCATGTAATAAATCTTGATAGTTCATAAGACATGAATCATAAATGAATCAAAGAACATAATCCATGAGATCATAACATTGGTGTAAGACATGGAATTTTTTCATATACATAATCATAGAAAATCATTTCCTTATTAGTCAAGTATCACTACCAATACTGTCATAGTGGATTGGACTCACTCCCCCAAACCATCATAGTAGTCAAGGATCACTCCCAAGATTATCATAGTGAATAGATTCCCTTATTGAACTAGGTTCACTATTCATTCCAATCCTATTTATCTCATGAGATATCGATCTTTACCCAATGCATTAGAGGGAGATATTGGTCCTACCCATCACATAATGAAAATCATACATATGTTTTCTACAAGATTAAAAAAATATTAATAATATCATAAAAAATGAAAATAAATGGGTTTCATAAACATTTCAACATTTCATAACCCTTGTAAAAGAAACAAGTTTCATAAACATTTCATCAATTCATCATGGAATAACCCATAGAAAATAAATGAGTTTCATAAACATATTATAATAATTATCATAAATTGTCTAGATAAATGATAAATGAGGTATCTTTATATCATATCCTTAGTAAAACATAAGTAAAATCAGTTTATTTTGTCATTGATGAATAGAAATACCATTAAAATATCTTTAAAAACTTTTTAAGGAAAATACCATTTACACTTTAAAAATAAATTTTTAAAATAAAATAAAACTTTAAAAATTTAAAAAAACCATTTTGTTTTAAAATAACCATAGAAACTTATAAAGTAATATTCAAATCATTAATTAGTCATAATGGTGGGAAATTTATTTTATTTCATAAACATTAAAAGAAAGCATTCCTTTCGCACTTTTGTAAAAAAAGGTACCTTGTTTGTAAAATGATAAGAAGATTCATTTAAAAAAATTGAAAAAATTAAAAATGGGTAAAAATTAATTTAAAAATCATTATATAATATTAGAAACATTATTTCAAATATTTTTAGAGAAAATGAACATGTAAGAGAAAGAGATTTCGACTGAAGAGAGAGATAAAATCAGTTTTTCTTAAAAAAATAGCCTCTTGAGTATTTTAAGAGAAAAAAATGAAAGGAAAATGTGTATTAAAAATATATAACTAGAGGATAAGAAAATTCATGAGATTATTGGGATATGTATCATAATATTTTATCATTATAAACTCCATCATAAATAATCCTGATAAACAATGAGATTGTAACATAAAACCCTTTCCCCTTTGGTGATTTTGAGTCATAATCCCCACGAAAGAAATAGAATTAGATGGATATTTAAATACACATAATTTTTATAATAAGAATCATAAAATACATTCATGTTCAGTATATACACCACACAAAAGAAACAAGTGGTGTATAATGCATGTGTCCCATAGAAATAAAAGTGAGACGAAAATCTCTTAACTTAGGTATGACTTCCTTCATATGTGTTAGAACCTCATTTAAAATAAATATAGATTTATTATAAATATATTAAAGAACTATATTAATATATATCATATCATATATGATTTACTTATAATCTTTTATCACTTGTTTATTAACATTTCTTTATTAAAATTATTGTTTTGTGTGATATCTACTTTGCTTTTCATGTATGTTTCGATTCAGTGGTTTTGGTCCTTATATTTTGATCATGGTTAAATCATATAAATAATTTTAATAATGTTATAAATATCACATATATTCATTATATATATGTTAATATTAATTCATAAATGATACACTACTGGAAAGATGATCTTTCCCAACACTTCTATACCAACGGTTTGTAAAAACCGTTGGTATAGCTACCATTTCCCAACGGTTCACCAAAACCGTTGGGAAAGCCATAGATTTCCCCACCTTTCCCAACGGTTTGGAAAACCATTGGGAAAGGGTCACTATTTCCCAACATTTTATGTTAAACCGTTGGGAAAGGGTGTGTTTTGAGCCTCTTTCCCAACGGTTCACCAAAACCGTTGGGAAAAAGCACCCAAAAAACCAACCTTCAGCCTAAAAAACTCAACCCACCCCTAACCTATCCCAACTGTTTTGAAAACCGTTGGGATAGGTTCTTTAATTTTTTTCCAGATCTACTAACCGAGAACATTATATAAATCAAAATTTTAAATAATTATGATAATACATATATATATTTATGAAATTATGTTTACAAAAGTGATGTTAGCTTAGTGGTTAAGTCGTTCGATTATAAACGAGGAGTCCTGGGATCAAATCCCAGTGGATGTTTTATTTTTGGAATTTATATACCAACGGTTCCATTACCGTTGGTATAGATTTCATATTACCTATACCAATGCTTTCCAAAACCGTTGGTATAGGTATATACCAACGGTTTTTTGAAAACCGTTGGTATAGACCTATCCCAACGGCTTACTTGGCTACGGTTCTCCAAACCGTTGGTATAGGCTATACCAACAGTTTGGAGGCCTATACCAACGGTTCCAAACCATTGGTAAAGGTTAGTTTTCCAGTAGTGATAGAGATAGAAAAATGAATTATACCATTCATAGAGACGGTAGGTCGTATGTATACTCGAGTGATATTTTCAATTCCCATTTGATAAAAATATGGTGAATAAAGGTGGTTTCATAATCATAATAACATTTAATTATATTCATCATACTTAATTTATAATTTTATGAATATTATAAAATATTTAGAGGAGTTAAAATAATAATTAAAAAGAAAGTGATTGATTAAGGTTATTACCTCTTCTTTGAAATAACTCTTTTATAACTTATCTTAAGGGATATAGGGTTGGTACTTGGGGAATAAAAAAAACTCTATAATTTGGATAGGTTTGTTTAGAAGATAACTTGTTATAGTTTGGTTGATATATAATTGGTGTGAATAAGAGAAAGTAGGGGTTCCCTTTTATAATTGTGGGGAGGGGCACCCTTGGAATTTCTTAAAGGATTAAAATATATTAAAGTCATTCTCAATAAAAATGGTTCCAAATGGACTATAAATGGGAAAGGGATGAAATTTTAGGAAATATATTATCTAAATTGTACTATTTTAATATTTTTATTATTTTTATGTAATTTAATAAAATTTTATTTTCATAAATATCATTATTTATAATTTAGACATTATTTATTTAATTTGACTTTAAAGACATAAAAACAAAGTTGAAATTTGGATATAATTCAATAAAATAACACTTATATGTCATAGTAATCTAAAAAAATTTAATAACTTAAATTTCTCAAATTATATTACTTTTAAAAAAATTTAAATCATTTATCATATTTTTTTTATTAATTAGAGAAATAACGCATCGGTGTTTCATAAGAATTTAAGGTTATTATATAATTACTAAGATTTATAAATAAATATCTATCATTAATATAATTACATTAGGATCAAAATAGACACTTATATTCATTCATAAATTTCTTGTTTCCCTATTTGGACACATAAGATATAGTTAAAACTAAGAGTGTGACATTTTCTAACTTTCTTTGATTAAAATATTATATAGGACATTTTCATGTTAAAGTGTCCATTAAACAACTCAGTTTCAAGATTAAGGTGATAAGAGTCAAATTATATTCATCCAATAATAATTATGATAAAAAATTATGGCCTTATCTCTTATTTTTAACCTAGATTAACCCGATTTACCCTTTATAGAGGTGATAAATTCTACCACGGTTACTATTCATATTAACCAAATATAAAAGGGACCTATTTATCAAATTTTAAATTCTTGATTCCAAATATGGAATAAATTATATCAAATTAAATATATAAAAAAGTTTCAAAAAATTAATTTTAAAATAAGCACGCAAAATGCGATGAAAATTGCTTTTTATATAAATACATTTTTAAGCATAAAACTTGGTTTATTTTTATCTCATTATTAGAAAAAATTTAAATGAATTTTAAAACATTTTATTGAATATATAATATATAAAATTAATTAAAATCATTATCTAAAAGTGATTAATTTAATTTATTAAGATAAAAATATATTACGCGCACAAAAAAATAGTTTTTCAGAAAAATATATCTTTTTGTTTATAATGTTTTTTATTTTCATTTATAATAAATTGATAAAAATGAATTAATTTTATTCATAAGTAACCATTAATTTTTTATAATTTAGGTATTATATTCATACCCACAAATCCAATGGCTTGGCGATAAATGTCACTTTAAATAATAATATTTTAAAAGTATATCATGGTTCTTTTAAACTCAGTGTTACGTGTAACACATGATATTAAAGAAATTATATATATATTAGGTGCTTGGGGGTAAAATTACATTCAAAAACACACACAGGATGGAGAGTCAGACCATAGCCCCCCGCTCATGGGATAGACCACCCATAAAGCCTTATTTATCTATTACATGGCTCGTAGGCCCAGTGGGCATTAATCCCATAACATGGCCCAAAAGCCTAATACGACATCATGCCTGCATAATCCCGCCTACCTCACTAAGACTATGTCATGCCTGCATCACTGCCTTCCTACATCATCATTTGCGTCACTGCCTTCATAGTATTGTAATAGTATCTATGTCCACCTAGATTTGAACCTGGGTCTGATGCAGAATTACGGGGAGCCTTTACCACTCGGGTAAGCCCCCAACTACATCAAAGAAATTAAATTTATTTTAAATATATATATATATATCATAAAATATCAACATGTTATATTCTACCCCCCTTAAAATAAATTTACCCTCAAAATTCATCACTCTGATACAAACAAATGATGATATCTTTGTTTCATTATGTCCTTGGGTTCCCATATATCTTCTTCAAATTTCAGATTTCTCTATAGAACATTCACTAGGTGAGTAGACTTTTTCTATAGCACTTTATACCTATGTTATAATATTTATACTGGTTTTTATTTATAATAATGATCATGATCTGGTGGTATGACCTCTGATCTCAGTACATGTGAAGGATCATGTAACATCCCCCAATCCAAAACTCTCTCACGTGGCCAAAAAGGGTTGGTTATGAGACCTCAGGCGCATATCCCCATACACTAGAGGCTACCAACTAGTAGTGGGAGTGTGATAAGTATAGTGGGGAGACTATACCCCCTAGAATGAAGTTTTATAGTAGTAGAAAAATAAACCATATAAAAAAATAAAATTAAAGTATATATATAGTGTAAGACAATAATAAGAGCCAACTAAATAATCCAATAAATAATAAGGAATAATGTAATTATGTGTTGGAATATAACTAAAAGTTATGCTAAAATAAATACAAGTAAAATAATATAAGACTCAAATAAAGTCTCAAAAGTCCTTGGTCTCAAACCTCACATTTATCCCAACACCAATCTACAGCCCATCAGCAAACAATCAATCAACTTCATAGTCCTTTGCACTTGTCCAACCCTGCATCCACATAATCTGCTCGGGTACCAAACGGAGGCCTGAATAAGGTGTGATTATAACTCAGTAGGTCGACACCACCATGTATAAATAAACCTGTCCAATAAGAATTGTATGCAATAAATCGATAAATAGGTGTATTAATTAATTAAATAATTACTAAAATACAACAAACACCTACTTTGGATATGTGTCGGAATATCTATGATCATGTCTTATAACATTGCTAACTAAAACTATATAACCAAGGTAAAATAACCTGATTCAGCACCATTTTTTGGAATATCTCTAAGCATGTCTTACGATCATGCCAACCACCACCATATAATCATGGCATAGTCACAACAATTCAGGTCAAATCCCTAATAGCATTATAGCATCCAGGTTAAATCCCTATAAGCATTACAGCATGGGAATGGGCATAGCCCACTCTTTATAAGCATTATAGCATGGGAATGGGCTAATCCTACTCAATATCAGCATTATAGAATATAAGTGTGCAAGTTCCAGGGATGATCCTGATATATAAGAATTTCCATATATAACACAAGTCCTATCATAAAATATAGATATCATAATGTTACATTTAATATCTCAATGGTTAATTATGAAAATTACCATTTATCTTTCAAATAGCACTTTCAATTTAAACTACAATTGATTAGAAATTATATCAATAAGAAAAATGCCACAACTTAAGGATTCTATATCAATAAATCACCTAAGGTCTCATGTTATGTTAAATAAACTTTAATTCATTAGCCAATTCAATTATTTTAAAGGTTTTATCACCCAATGGGTAGCCATAATCCATGTTAGAATACAATTGAAACCAAAGTAATCCAAGGAATAATCCCTTCATTTATTTAATTGATTTGGGTGCATGCTATGTCGGTGCAATCACAATATTTCATAAACTTAGAAATTATCAAACTATAGGGTTAAGATTTAGACCCCCTACCTTAACTAGTGAAGAATGAAATTCTTCCAATGGAAAACACCCACAAGAAGGAAGGTGAAGATAATTTCAAAGAGGTTCTTAGATCAAAACAGATCAAGATCAAAACCAATAATGCAAACGGTCAAAGGATTTCACTAAAACAGTTTGAAGAAGAGGGAGAGAAGGAAGAAACCTAACCAAAAGGACTTTCCATGTATTTTTGACACAAAAAGGACATCTATAAGGGATTTTGGCACTCTAAATTCACCTAGAAGATTCCCTAGGGTTGAGAGGATTGGATCTACATTGAATTATAATAAAAATTCAGTTGCACTACATATTTAAAATAGAAAGTTGGGGAATTACATAGCATGTAATGTAGTTACATGTCGTGTAAATATTTTTAATGGAATACACCAAAAAACCCATCACCTCAGATTTATTTTATTAAAACTCCCAAACAATTACATGATGTAAAATCCCTTTACATGGCATGTAAATTTTTTATAGATGGTTTTTTAGCCCAATTTCCCTTTAAACAACCCAAACCCCTTTTAAAACTTCTTAAATTACCAAGAACCCATGTTAACACTTAACCCATTTATACCTAGACTCTATTAATTTAAACAAGCATACATCCCTAAACTTTATGTCATTTTCCCCAACAAAACTTTCCATGTGGATCCACTTTGGTTTTATCAAGTTTCCTACAACCCAAGACTACGTTTATTCAAATGAAAGTCATCCATGACAAAAAACACAATCTAAAGAAAATATTAATGGAAAACTCAGAGATTGACATGCCTATAAAAATATGGGATCTTACAACCTCCCCACCTTATAACAAATCATCCTCAAGCTACTCAAAGACTCATTGTGAGGCCTCTACAGACAAGTCTGGCCACTGGTTTTGCATATTTAACTCCCTCTCCCAGTTCTCCTTTGGAACTCTCCCATGCTACCACCATACTCGAACCAATGGTATAGTCTCACCCCAAAGATATTTATTACCACAATCCATAAATCATATTGTATGCTCCTCAAAGGATGAATTAGTATGAAGATTGATGTATACTATATCTATCACATGGGAAGGGTCTAGATGATATCTTTGTAGCTACAACAGGTGGAACACATCATGCATGGAATTGTAGAAATGTGTAAGGGATAAATGGTATTACACTGTACCGAACCTTACCACTATCTCAAATAGCCTAAAAACCTGGGTGATATCTTTCCCTATTTCCTTATATGGTGTTTCCCTAACCAAGGTGACGTGCGAAGGAAAACGTGATGAGTAACCTTGAATCCCATAGATCATCTCTAATGGTCAGTATAAGATTTGTTTCTACTCTACATAGTCACCAACCATTGTTTGATCAATAGAACCCACTTGGATGTCTCCTACAAGAGACTAGGCCCAACAAGTGTTGACTCACCTACCCTAAGCCAATAAAGAGTCAAACGTCATGCCATTCCATACAAAGTCTCAAAATTTTCCATTTGGATAGATTCTTGGAAGCTATTATTATATGAAAACTCCAAGATTTTCATATTTTTCTATTATGAACCACAAAAATCTAAAAAACAGGCTCGTAACATATCCTCTAGAACCTAAATAGTCTTCTTAGATTGACCATAAATCTATGGATGATAAGATGTGCTCAAAAGAGACTACAATCCTAGAGCCTTATAAAGACCCTTCTAAAAAACAATGTGAGATGAGGATCTCTGTATGAAATAATACTCCTCGGAACACCATGAAATCAAACCACCTCGCACACATAAATATTGCATGAATCATCAACTATGAAGGCTTCCCTGATAGGTAAGAAGTTGGACACCTTAGTCAGTCGATCCACAACAACCCATACGTCATCATTCTTATAGGTCTTCATGGGTAATCCTATCACAAAATCCATTATGACATCATCCCATTTCCTCTTAGGAATGGGAAAAGGTTGGAAAAGCCCAGGTGGTCTATGATGCTTGGTTTTCACCTATTGAAAAGTAAAGTATCTAGCTGTGAAGATTGAAAAATCCTTCTTCATTCCTAACCACCAGTATTTTCTATGGAGATCATGATACATATTTTCTAAAATAGATGAACCACCCATCTAAAAGCATGAAACTCCATCGCAATCTTCTTGTGTAAGCCTGTGGGAACCCATACTCAGCTATGGAGAATAAGAGAATTGCCACTATAGAGAGACCATCCTGATGGTGTCTCCACACCATATAATTTTTCTCTCAAAACTGAGCCCTCCAAATCATACAACTACTCGGTCTTAATCCAGTCCAAAGGTAGGGTATAATAGATATCAAACTTAGAGCTACCCATCCCTGGGACTCCTGAACATTCAGATGCATGTCTACAAAAAGGTCCATTATTATCCAATCATTACAAGACTCTCATACTTCCTTTTTTATGTATTTCTTCTCAAAGAGTTGGTAACGGCATTGCCCTTTATTTTTGTACAAGCCAACTCAAAGTCGAAATACTATAGCTACTTGACCCACCTCTTCTATCGAAGGTTCAGGTCTCGTTGAGAAAATATGTACCTGAGGCTCTTGTGGTCTATGTATACCACAAACTTCTCAACCATGAGATAGTGTTTCCAACATCTCAGGGAATGTACCACTGAAGATAACTCTAGATCTTGAGTAGGATAATTTCTCTCATGCGGTCACAAATGCTTAGATCCATAAGAAACAACTCAATCCTTCTACATTAGAACTGCTCTAAGTCCAACTCTGGATGTGCCATAGTACACGGTATGTTATTTAATCAGCATAGGTAAAGTGTGGATATTTTCTAAGGTCATCCTACCTATATTATTCTAGAAATATTTATCACAATCATTAGACCAATCAAACCTCACCTATTTCTTGGTCATCCTAGACATTGGTGCTACCAAATAGGAGAAATCCTAGATAAAGTGCTGATAATAACCTACTAAACCCAAAAATATTTGAATCCTGAAGATTCTCTTAGGATGTTCCCAAGATACCATGGCTATTACTTTCTCCGGGTCTACTAACACTCCTACCTCTGAGATGACATGACCAAAGAAGTGAAATTTATTAATCTAGAAATTTCATTTGGTTAGCTTGGTGTAAATTCGATTCTCTCTCAATATACTCAAGATGATGTCAAGATGTTTGGAATGATTTTCTGCTGACTAGGATTAAACTACAATATCATTGAAAAAAACTAAAACAAACTGGTCCATAAAAGGATGAAATATCCCATTCATTAAGGCCATGAATACCATTGGTGCATTATTCAACCCAAATAGTATCACTACAAATTCATACAAGTCATATCTGCTCTTAAAAGCAATTTGTGGTATGTATGATGGTCTCACCCTAAAATAGTGGTACCCTAATATCAAATAAATCTTAGATAATATCTTATAACCTCTCAATTAATCAAAAATATCATCAAT
This sequence comes from Viscum album, assembly GCA_963277665.1. Lineage (NCBI taxonomy): Eukaryota > Viridiplantae > Streptophyta > Magnoliopsida > Santalales > Viscaceae > Viscum > Viscum album. The sequence goes on from OY728152.1 coordinate 1,629,388,168, forward strand.
GCATGGAATAGGATATCGGTTCTTGACCCTCATCAGGTTCAGCCTCCGATAATCCACACATAAGCACAAAACCCATCAGCCTTATTGACGAAGAGAACTGGAGAACCCTAAGGAGGTGTACTAGGCTGTATGAATCCTTTTATATTCTAGATCTTAAAACTAAAATTTAAACTCCCAAATATCTTTTGGTTCTATTATGTAAGGAATGATAGAAATTGGATCTACTCTCGACACCAAATTGATCATGAACTTGATCTCCCGCTCAGGAGGTAAGTCTTATAACTCATTAAGAAAGATATCATAAAAATGTTCTACCAATGGAGGAAAATAATCATGTTTCATTTCAATATTATCTAGATCAAGACCGGCTATCTAAGCCATTAGAAAATCCAATATGCACTGAATTGGTCTCGTACGACCAGCCTGAAGATCTCACTCACCCTGGTGATAATAGTTGTCTCCTTCTAAAGATAGAAAGGTAACTCTCCTCCTGTAACAGCTGATATGAGCTTGGTATAGAACTAACCAATCCATACCAAGAATCAAGTCAAATTTTATCATTTATAGTGTGAACAGTTCCCAAAAGAAACGGTATCCACTAATCTTTAGAAAACACTCCTTACAAGATTTGGTATTCTCTGACCACACTCCCAACGGTCTGTCGATGGTTAAAAAATAATTCAATATTTCCACATCCAAGTACAAACCATTTTCAAAAAGATAATATAAAAAATAATGTGATGCTATTTTATCAAAAAAACACAAGATAAGGTAGATGATATAAGAATTGTACCTCTAACAGTAGACAGTCATGCATCCACGATAGCTGGAGTAGTTTTCATAACATGCAAGTGACTTATCCCTATTCCTTGGGCTCTTGTCTAAATACCTTGAGCTATTTACCTTTCCTAGATCTGATTGTCATGAAATGGGGTACCATATCCCCTACCATTACCTAAATAGCCTGTGAAACTCCAGCTACCAACTTTTTGAGGGGTAGTTGAACCTCTTCCCAAATCAGGTGTTTGTTTTGATCCCCTACCCCTAGTCTGCTATGGAAAGTTCATACAGAACCTCTAAATATGACCCATTCTTCTACATATATGAAATTAAACTATGAAGTGAGGATACAGTGAGAACTTGTGACCAAAATTTCCACATTGGTAGCACCGGAATAGAACATGGTCTTGAGATGGATGTCCACTTCCCTGAATACTCTTACCACTACTGCCTTTATGAAAATTGTCAAAATGACACTTCTTTATACTCTAAGAAGACTTCGTAGATTCCCCTACTAAAATAGTTTGTCTACTACTCAGGGCCTCTCTCTAATTCCCTTCTGTGATTATTTCTTGTTTCATCGTATCCTCAAAGCTTCTTAAATAGAAAATGCCCACCTATGACCTAACCTCATAATAAAGACTGTTCTGAAAATGTCTCACACTAGATATCTCATCAACTACCAAATATGGAACAAATCAATTTAGGTCGGTGAAATGTCCAGTATAGTCCATAACTGATAATCCCTCCCGTATCAGATGCATGAACTCATGAGATTTTTCATCCCTCAGTGTCTCGGGGTAGAAATGGATTAGTAACTTTATCTCAAATTCCTTCCAAGATATATCATCTTGTTTCCCAGATTCCTACAGAATATCCCACAAAATCTTAGTAGGTCCATGAATCATATATGTAGAAATATTGGCCTCAAATGTGTCTCAGTATTCTTGAAGATTTTCTAGACTAACTTAATCCAAAACTCATTTACATGGGGTCCCTCTTCCCTAGTAAACATTAGTGAATACTGAAGCTGAAACTATTTTGTCTACTCATACATCAAAGGAACCATATAAACATTCTCCCTTTCTATGGATCTCATGACCCGCATGAAGTTATCTCAAAGATGAACATTCATATTCCCCTCAGGAACTATAGGAAGTTATGGTTTAGTTGTGTTAGGAGCATGCTGATTTCCACTCTCCTGGTGATCAAGTCGAATATTAAAAGGAGTCATTTTCTCTACAAGAAAAACATACACCTTAGAGAAATATCTAACAATAAGGTTAACCTCAACAAGTGACTAAAGTATAGAACCACTAACTCTTGTTCTCTCTAAACATGGATTTAAAGTGATTTAGTATGAAACTTCAACTCATTTCAATTATCCAGTGAAATAGATATCTCATATCATAGTTCAAGAGGAAATTATATATCACATTCAAAAAATAGATATGCCCCTATCAAGAACAATCCATGTCAATATATCTCTATGTTCCTATTATGATGCATGTATTCTCATCTCATTCCATATCGGGCCATGAGTACAAATTTCAAGAAAACAACAACATCATAAAATAATTACCTCGCACAACATCTCAATCATCTAAGGTAAAATAACATCAACTATAACAAGATCATAGTACAAATAGTAATCTCATCCTTGGGAACTCATATTTTTTCCCATACATGGATTAGCTACTCCCATGAACAAGCTCATTATCAAGTTTTGGAATATCCTAGTATCCTTTATACATTTCCAAAATTATAAAATAGATTAAAAGAAAACCTACTTACTTTGATACCACTTTGTAATGTCCCCCAATCTGGAACTCTCTCACATGGCCAAAAAGGTTTGGTTACAAGACCTTAAGTGCCCCCCCCCCACCATACACTAGAGGCTCCTGAATAGTAGTGGGGGTGTGAGAAGTATAGTGGGGAGACTATACCCCTTAGTATGAGGTTTCATGGTAGTAAAAAAATAAACCATATAAACAAAATAAAATAAAAGTATATACATAACAGAATACAACAATAAGAGCTAACTAAATAATCCAATAAATAATAAGGAATAATGTAATGATGTACTAGAATGTAACTAAATTTCATGCTATAAAAAATAAAAATAAAAGACTAGCATACTCAAATAAAGACTAAAAATTCCCCAGTCCAAAAACCTACATCCGTCTCATCATCAATCTTCATCCCATAAGCAAACAAGCAATCAATTCCAAGTTCTTTTTCCCTTGTCCAAAGTTTTATCCACGTAATCCTCTCAGGTATCAAATGGCGGCTCAGATAGGGTGTGAGTATAACTCAGTAGGTCGACACCACCATTTTTAAATAAACTATTCTGATAAAAAGTGTATGCCATAAAGCAATAAATAGCTCTATTAATTAATTCAACAATTAATAAAATACAACAACCACCTATTTCGGCTTTGTGCCGAAATATCTTTGATCATATCTTACGAACATTTCAACCACAACCATATAAACAAGATTAAATAACCTACTTTAGTGCCATGTTAGAATATCTCTGAGCATGTCTTATGACCATGCCAACCACCACTATATAACCATCATATAGTCATAATAATCTGAGTCAAAACCCTAAAAGAATTACCACATCCAGGTTAAATCCCTATAAGCATTATAGAACGGGACTAGGCATAAACCACTATCTATAAGAATTATATCATGGTACTGGGTTGATTCCGCTCAATATCAATATTACAACATATAAGTGTGAAAGTGTCAGGGTTGATCCTGATATATAATCATTCAGCATGGAACATAAGTCCCGTCATACAGCATGGATATCACAATTTCACATCATATATCTCAATTGTTAATTTAGTAAATTACCATTTATATTTCAAATACCAATTTCAATTTAAACCACAATTGATTAAAAATTATATCAATAATAAAAATTCCACAACTTAGGGATTCTATATCAAGCAATAAACTAAGGTCTCATGCTATGTTAAAACACTTTAATCCATCCAATTCAATTATTTTCAAGGTTCACTCACCCAAAGGGTATCCATAAGCCAGGTCAGAATCCAATTGAAACCAAAGGACTCTAATGAATAATCTCCTTTATTTATTTAATTGATTTGGGTGAACACTAGATTGGCATAATCATAATAATGCATAAACTGGACAATTATCAAACCATAGGGTTAATATTTAGACCTCCTACCTTAACTAGTGAAGAATGTAATGATTCCAGTGGAAAAAACCCATAAGAAGGAAGGTGAAGATGATTATAAAGAGGTTCCTAGATCAAAATAGATCAAGATCAAAACCAACAACACAAACGGTCAAAGGATTTCATCACAATAGTTGGAAGAAGAAGGGGAGAAGGAAGAAACCTAACCAAAAGGTATTACCATGGATTTCTCACACAAATGGGACATCCAAAAGGAATTTTATCACTCTAAATTCACCTGGAATATTTCTTAAAGTTGAGAGGAGAGGAGCTGCAGTGAATTAAAATTAAAATTCAGCCACAAAGCATTTTTAAAATAGAAGGTTGAATAATTACATGTAGTGTAATGTAGTTACATGTTGTGTAAATATTTTTAATGGAATATTCCAAAAAACCCATCACCTCGAATTTATTTTAATAAAACACCTGAAAAATTATACAACATTTAATCCCTTTATATTGTGTGTAAATTTTCAGTAGATGGTTTTTCATCCCATTTTCCCTTTAAACAACCCAACCCCATTTTAAAGCATCTAAACTTACCAATAACCCATTTTAACACTTAACCCATTTATACCCGGAATATATTAATTCAAACAATCATACATCCCCAAAATTTAAGTTATTTTACCAAACAAATCTTCCATGTGGATCTGATTCAGTTTTCTCAAGTTTCCTTGCAACCTGAGACTATGTTTATTCAAATGACAGACATCCATGATAGAAACAAAAATGAAATAAAATATTAATGAAAAACTCAGAGAGTTCCCTACCTATAAAAATATGGGATCTTGCATATCAATTATATACTTACTTAGGAGATATACATGGAACACATCATGAACTTGAGAGAGGTTCGGTGGAAGTGTCAAGCGATAAGCTATCATCCCTGCTTGATCAAGGATCTCTAAAGGGACAATATACCTAGGGCTTAGCTTTAATTTCTTTCTAAATCCCATAACCTTATTTCATTGAGAAATTCATAGAAAAATCTTCTCACCAACTTCAAATTCTAGATCACATCGATGATTTCCAACATAAATTTTCTATCAACTATAAGCTATTCTGATATGCTGCTGAATAGATCTAACTTTATCTATCATTTCCTCATCAAGATCATGTCCTAATAGATTTATTTCTCTAATATTATCCCATTATATTTTCGTTCCAAAATTATTTACATATAGTTCTTTATAATGATCCATCTTAATGCTCAAGTGAAATATATTATTATAATAAAAATCAACTAGAGGATTGTGTTGATCTCAACTACCTTTGAAATTCATACAATAAGATCTCAGTATATCCTCTAGGATTTTAATTTTTCTTTTATATTGAACATATTTTTGAGAATGATATGTCGTACTAAAACTCAAATATATATCCAGAGTCTACTGAAGAATTCTCTAGAACTCCAAGGTGAACCTCAAATCTCGACCAGATACAATAGAATTTGGTACTCCATGTAACCTTACCACTTTTTTAATATAAACTATAGCAAGATTATCTAAAGAGAAATATTATATAATTGAAATTAAGTGTGATGAATTTATATGGATATCAACTATAACCCATATAACATTGTTCTCTTTTGATGTTTTGGGAAGTCCAATAACAAAATCCATGGGGGTGTTTTCCCATATCCATTTTGGTATGGGTAATGGTAGTAACATCCCCTTAGACTTTTTTCTATCATCCTTAACTTACTGACCTACCAAGAATCAAGATATATACTCAATAATACCCCATGTTATTTTTTTCACTATAAATACTCTTTCAAATCTCTATACATCCCTATACTTCTGGGATGAATAGAGAATGATGAATTGTGAGCTTCATCCAACAGCTCCTTCAAATATGGTATAGATGGAACATATACATGCTTTTTGAACATTATCTTCCTATCATAATCAAGGTTAAACTCAAGAATATTTCTCGCCTTCTTTTTTAGTTCCATATATTCATTATGTTCTCCTTTAATCTTCACTTGGATAGATGGTTGAAAACTTATTTGAGAAAGATAATATTTCTACCCATCCTTCAAGATTTCAAGATCCATTCTTTTAAAATCCAGAAATATTGGTTCTTTTTTTATCCTCATCATATATAATATAGCATGATCTTTTTAATTCAGATAATATTCCACCTTTTTCTCTTTCATAGTATGGTAATGTATTGATTAGTAAAAATCTTTAATTATCTCCAATTATCTTCTCTGGTGCATATTCAAATCTTTCTAGGTTAAAATATACTTTAAAATTTTTTGATCAAAATATATATCACACCTTTAACCATAAAGATAATTCCTATATATATTTAATGAAAAAATTATTGTGGCTAAATCTAAATCATGAGTTGGGTAATTTTGGTTCATGAACCATAAATTGATATGAGGAATAAGCTATCACGATATCATTATTCATGAGAATGTATCCCAGTCATTTATTTAATAAATCACTATAGATTACAAACCCTTATCCATTGTAGGGTAAAGTAAGAAAAAGTGGATTAAATTCCTTGAGATTTTATTCACATTCATATGTCCAAATGAAATTATCTCCCTTCTAAGTTAACTTGGTGAGCGGAATATACAGTTATGAGAAATTCTCCAAAAAACACTAATGATATCAATCCAAATGAAGAAAACTACAGATCTCAGGGACAATGGTAGGCTTATACCATTGTTCAATAACTTATATCCTTGAAGTATTTACTAATATACCCTCACTCGAGATTATATAACCTAAGAATGAAACTTTCAGAAGCTATAATTTACAGTTGGTAAATTTTTAATAAATCTTCTCCTTCCCCAGGGTATTTAGTAATATTCTCAAGTAATCTTCATACTTTTCCTTGATTTTTGAATATTTAAGAATATAATATATAAATACTACCCAAAATTGGTCAAGGTAATCTATAAAGACACTATTAATTAAATCCATAAAGATAGTGAGGGAATTAGTTAGACCAAATAGAATCACTATAAATCTAGTGTCCATGCCTTGTACGGAATGTTATCTTAAGAATATCCTTCTTCCTGACCCTCAATTGATGATATCAAAAATGAAGTTCAATCTTAGAAAAGTATTGATCTATTTACATTTAATCAAACATGTCACAACCCGACCCTACCTGGGCTCGAGCCGCAACTACCCCAAGCCCGCCTCCATAGGCCAGGGGATGGCAACCAGCGCCGAAGGCACAACAACTCGGACAGGCCTTTTCCTAAGCACCTGTACACACACACGCAGCACACTCAATGCAAAAATGCAGAGTAAAAAGGACAACAAAGGGAAACTGTTATAAATAAACCACAAGATGCATCGACCCCTGAAAGTACAAAGTACAAGCTGAAGGTAACTGAAAAAGAAAAGGGTAAAAAAACACGCCCAACCAGAAAAGGTTCCACAACCCAGCAACAAGTGAACAAAAGAAAAATAGCTAGAATGGGTCCCCCACCTGGGACCTAACCACGACCACCGCACGCGGTCCAAGATCCTGAACTCCTAAGCTCCACTGAAGTCACGACCAACCTGTCTGTCGCCTGCAAGGGCACACCAAGTGCGGGAAAAGCCCAAGCAGGGGTGAGTATAAAAATACTCTGTAGGATACCCCGAATGTATAGACCCGTATCTTGATGTACATTGACATTACATTACATTTGCGGAATACGTAGTACATAACAAAAACACACACACAAGGATCGTAATAGTTTAGTGTCTTTGGAAACTCAGAACGTAATCTTCTTATCGTGGTGAAAGATCTTCAATATCTCCCATAAAGATCTTCCCTTTTTTTTATACCTAAAACCTTTCTTTATATCCTGGGGAAAAGAAAACAAAAAAGGGTGAGCTCAAATGCTCAGTAAGGGTAAACAAAAGAAAAATCAATCACATCATATTCATAAGAACATAACTTTTGGAAATCTTAACCTGCAAAAGAGAGCATAATTTCATAACATGGGATAAATCATAGTAGTGAAATGAAATCCCAATAATCATAACTTAAAACATTAAACTTTGTGGCATACACACATAATCATAGAAAATCATTTCTTGTTAGTCAAGACTCATTGCCAAGACTATCTTAGTGGACAAAGTCCCTTTCTGAATCGAGTAACCCCCGTTTCAGTCCTGTTTCACTGAACCGGTATAACCTACCGTTCCAGCCCTGTCTATCTCATGAGATATAAAATCTTTACCCAATGCATTGGAGGGAGATATAGGTCCCACCCATCTTATAATGAATCCTTTCTTATGTGTTCCACATAATCATAAATCATACATCATCGCATAACCCATGTAATAAAAATGGGATTCTTGAAACATCATGACATCATAAAACAAATCATATAAGGTAAAGGAATTCATAAAAATAATTCCATCACAACATGATCAAATCAATGTAATATTAGGGATAAAAAACATAACCCTTTATTATCTTAGATGGAAAATAATTTTGATAAAACTCTTGAACTCCATTCTTGAGGAAAATATCCTTTCTTCTTCAAAAACATTTTTCCTTTCTTAACATGTTATACAACTTTAAAATAAAAGAAGTTGATTAAAAATAAACTTGAAAACTTGTAAAGGAAGATTCTTGTAAACAATATTTTAAAAATACATTCATGCCGTATAAGTTAAAAAGAAAACATTCTTCTCGTACTTTTGTCGGAAAAGTCAAAAAGTACCTCGTACGAAAAGGCGACAAAAGATTCCTTTCATATTCTTTACTAAAACTCACCGAAGGGTAAAATTGGATTTAGACTATTGTAAGTGGATGGAAACAATATTACATATTTAGGGAACATGGATGTGGATGATAAAATACACCCCAGTAAATACTTACGAATAAACAATCTCGGATAAAAATGAGATTGTGATATTTCCCTTACCTTAGGTCCGATTTGCTTTGTACGTGTCTGAAGCTCCTGTATAATGGTTTAAATAATGTCATTGACTTATTAAAGAATCATATTCATTGTTATGATATCATATATGGTTCACTTATGACATTATATTACCCATTCTTTTGTAAATTCCATGTTAAAGAAGCGTTTTGGGTAAAATCGTTTCTTTTATCGTAGGTGTTTTGACTTGTTGTTATTGACATTATTATTACTTATATCATGATTTACTTACTTCCAGAATATAAAATATTATTTATATATCATATATATTCAGTATATATATATATATATAATAGATAGATAAATGAAATGAAAAACACCGTTCATGGAGACGGTAGTCCGTACGTACGCATGAACGCTGTTTTCCTTTCCCTATTGTCTTGAATGGAAGTAAGTAGATGACATACATATATATATATATACATAAATCCAGTAGCTTTATAATGTCATATATTTCATTATTATTTCTTATATATACTTTATAATCATTCTTAAATGGTTAACATGGAGAATGAATCTCATCGCGTCGTGGAGACGGTAGTCCGTACGTACGCACGAGCGATGATATCATTTCCATAAATATTGAATTGAATTGGAGTGGATTATACAATATATCAGAATCAATATGATGTTTTAATAACTATGTATAGTTATTCTTTACACCATTATACCCATCCATGTAAGGTGGTGGTGGAAAATAGATTACACCACGGCGTGGAGACAGTATTCCGTACGTACGCACGCGCGATGATTTATTTTTCCGTAGGATAGATAGATGGTGAAATAGGGTTGTTTCATACTTATAATAACATATAAGTATATGAGTGATACTGATGTTATTACTTCATAATGAAACAACCTAAGAAGAAGAAGTGGAAGAAGAAATAAAGATGAAAGAATTGGTAACGGTAATTACCTCTTCTTTGAAGCGCCTCTTTGAGACCTCCTCTTAGGGCACTAAAATTGGTCTTTGAGGAATAACAGAACCTCTAGGATGTTTCTAGGGAAGTGGATAAGAGATTTTGGCAGGGGTTGGCCGAGCTTGAGTGCTCAAATTGGTGTGAGGAGGAGGGGGAGGAGGTGTCCTTTTATAAGGGAGGAGAGGGGCACCTTAGGAATATCTCAAAATATTATTTTATTATAATGTCAAGTTCGGTTTTAATTAGCTCCAAATTGATTTATTTCGAGGCTAATGTGGGGATGGGTCGAAATCCTCTCATCCAATAGAATTTAGACAAGTTTAGGTTCCTATTTTAACCTTATCATTTAGATTTAACATTAAGTTAAATAATTTTACTTTTACCGTGTCTTCTTGTGTTCTTATAATATAAGGTTAATAAACTTACTATGTCAAGCCAAACGAACCCCAAATTGTTTATTATTAATACATATATCCTTATCTAAGTCATTTGGCCGAACCTTAGATTTTTAGGAATAAAATAACAATTAATAATATAATATTTGATTTAAAAACTATTTTGTGTCAATTTTGACACTATTTGATATATGATTTTTGTGAAAGTCATAACAGAATTATATGTTCGAAACAAGTTGATTAAATAAACACTAATATATCATAGTAACCTAGAAAATTAGTGGAATTCATAAAACTTCTCAAATTACATTTATTTTGGTGTTTATAACATCAATTATGTCAATTTTTCATAAATAAGATAATTACTGCATCATCTTTGTGTCATAAATAAATTAAATTATTTGATGTCTAAAAATTATAAATAAAATACCATTATGTAGGAAATCTTTTTAGCTTTCTAATGAATATTTATAGTCGAATTTATCTTATGTATAACCCCATATTAAAAATGATTTACTTATTAAACTTTGATTTTAACTATTTTAACCCTTCTTTAAATAAATTAATAATAAATGTCCTAATCTAATCCAAGTGGGCCTAAATGGTCATATTTTATTCATAAGGTTGTTTTTGGTCTAATTACACTTATCCAATAGAATTAGGACATGTGTTATGGTAATAGTAATATCATATTTACCCTTAGTTACCCTATTTACTATTAACCGCTGTAAAAAAGTAAAAAGTTACTATTCACCAAAAAATTATTTTCATCTCATTGAACCACATTTTACTTACTGAAATCAACCGTGTCTTTCGGATTTTTTAAATTCCATTCACAGAAGCGGTAAAATTAAGTTTTATGAAAAATTCAGTTTTTTTAACTACCACTTAGTAGTTTCACTATTCATCAAAAATTGATGTTTTTCAGAACAATGCCAAAATTTCATCCTAAGCTATATTTTATATTCCGAATTCAAAAATAAAGTCTATTTTACCAAATTCATAACATAGAAGTTTCATTAATTATTTTTATAATTAAATCCCGCTGTTAATACAAATAGCGTGTTTTTAAGAAACAATATCTACCAAAAGATTGACACTTGATTATGTCTGGTTTAAATGTGAAATTACAACCAATGACCAACATTGTATTAAATTGTAAAAATATATTCTAAATATACTTTAAAACCACTCAAATTAATAATTTAGCACTATTAATTATTTCGATTAAAAAAAGTTGCTTTTAATTAAAATTTAGTAATTTTCACTATTCATCAGAATATGAAAGTTATCCGAAAAGTACCAAAATTTCACCTTAGGCTAAATTCGATACTCTGAATCCAAAAATGAAGTTCATTTTGAAAAATAAGATTTACAGAATTTTAAAAAGTGGTTATTACTATTCATACCGGCTAGTTTTAATAATATTTTAATAGCATATCGTTGTTTAGTGAAACTCGGTATTGCGTATTACACACGCTATCGAGGAAGGTCGTGATTGCGTGTAATGCAAGGCAAGTCACGGATGCGTGTTGTGCAAGCTCCTTTTGGTGTAGCATACAACACAAGACATTAATAAAATTAAAAAGAATATTTTTTATAAAATCTTGGGCTGTTACATTCTACCCCCCTTAAAATGAATTTCGCCCTCGAAATTCGTCGGGGTTATAAATGGTTTACTATTTGAAAGTTTCTTTAATAGAAACCCACATAGTAAAAAGGAATATCAAAACCAATCTTTAAAAACAAAAGTATGAAACGTAACGGTTACCCAAATAAACTAATCATTGGGTTTCCACATAGGTGAAAATATGGATATGGAAGAGAAATCTAACCATCATGTTCTGATGGAGAGTGGTAGAGAACATGGCTATGGAAAAGCCAATAATCACAAATCCATAAATTTGTGACGATCTAAGGTACCATCTGATTCATCAGGTATAAGATCACTAGGACAACATTTTTTGTTTTCAAGATCATTTCCCTAAAGTTGAAAATTTGAATTGGAATAAATACTTTCTTTATTTTGGTACAATCTCACTATTGTTCGTGCCTAGAACAATTTCCACTTCATCTCTTAAATAAATGAAGTTGAATTTGTTATTCGTGAAGTGTTAGCAGATCATGTGATAGAATGACGGGTCATTCCATCTGTCTCAAACAAAAGGTTAGAAAAAATTATATACATAAGTCGATCTATAGTGAGATTAATCATATATAGTTCCTAAAATGGACTTATACTTCATATATCATACTGCTTAATATAATAAAACTAGTTTCTACTAAACAGGGACTTCCTGTAGGCCAGTGGTAGGTGATAAAGGCCAGTCGCACTTCGGTTGTGGGTTCGATTCCCACAGCCTTGTCCGAAGCGATGGGCTGTCGCCCGTCCTGCAGGTTTTCCTTTTTCTAAAGCTATATTACTATAACATCCCATCAATAATATCGAAAAAAAACTTCTATCCTTATACAATACTAACTTATTCCAACATAATCCATTCCAATCTTTAGGCTTACCCATAATACTGCAGTCCACTCTCATAATATAGTGAAAACAATTACCAGAGATTTAATACCATCGTTGATCCCCATAAGATATGTCATGTAGGTCACATTCTAAACATTCAAAGTCCTTAATCATGTATTCTCTTGAATACCCATTGAACCTTAGTGAAAACATGAATGCAGTTAAAAGTTAACACTTTCCACATACCAAAATCCTCAAAATTCTATATACTCAAACCATGATATCACTTAGTCCTTATATAAATCATGAGCTCATGAATACTGTTAAATATTTAATTTTTTCCTCATCCCTTCATTATGCGCATATCATCTACATTCCAGAAATATTTGAATAACCTTTCATGGATACTGGTAACATTAATCATACACTTTTAAAACTCAAGGAAAGACAACAATGTAACAATCCTTAGATGTCTCTTTATTCCATAGTACCATGAGATTTCTTATACAACATTACACATGATAAACATGTAATCATTCCACTACATTCTTAAACCATTGACTGAGCTTCAACAATTCTTTCATCTCATATATCATTTGTAGTCTCTTCATCATCATCAACATAAATACTTCCCATACGACCATACTGATTATCTTCATGAGACTTTCCCTTAGGGCATTGGTTTGCATAATTCCCATATATTCCACATTTAAAACACTTAACCATTTTTGATGTCGTAGCAATACCATTATGCTCATCCATGGTGTTAACTGAACCTTTTCCTTTGCATTTACTTGCTTTGTGTCCTTCTTTTCCACACCCAAAGCATCTTCCAGTTCCTTTGAAACATTCTCCTTGATGCCTCTTCCCACATGATTTACATAGGGGAAATTGAACTTTCTTTCCTCTATGATCATCATGAAACTCCATCTTTCTCTTATTAGCCGAGTCAGGAAACTTACCAAATTTTACTTTATTGATCATATTATGAGATTGCTGATTCGGCATAATAATGATGTTTGTACTTCCAAATCCCATTTCATTATGAAGAATATCATTCCATTGTCCATCATATTCTCCATTATCGTGAATCATCTTGTTTCCAGCCATTTTCTAAAACCCAAAAAGAATAGTGTGAGAGGCAAAAATCATGCTAGGGAAAACAACATTATAAAGGGGGAGTACCTTCAATATCTAACATCTTAGGTTTAATTATATGATCGTTAGTGTAGTTCTATTACTATAACCTGTACGTATACTTAACCTTAGGGACATCCCTAGACATACCGTAGAAATATCTCTAGGGATCTCACTAACGTTTTCGCATCCTAGTTTCCAAAGGTTGACTAAACCTTTCCTCTGATACCAAATGTAGAGACCCGTATCTTGACATACATTGACATTACATTACATTTGCGGAATACTTAGTACATAACAAAAACACACACACAAGGATCGTAATAGTTTAGTGTCTTTGGAAACTCAGAACGTAATCTTATTATCGTGGTGAAAGATCTTCAATATCTCCCATAAAGATCTTCCCTTTTTTTTATACCTAAAACCTTTCTTTATATCCTGGGGAAAAGAAAACAAAAAAGGGTGAGCTCAAATGCTCAGTAAGGGTAAACAAAAGAAAAATCAATCACATCATATTCATAAGAACATAACTTTTGGAAATCTTAACCTGCAAAAGAGAGCATAATTTCATAACATGGGATAAATCATAGTAGTGAAATGAAATCCCAATAATCATAACTTAAAACATTAAACTTTGTGGCATACACACATAATCATAGAAAATCATTTCTTGTTAGTCAAGACTCATTGCCAAGACTATCTTAGTGGACAAAGTCCCTTTCTGAATCGAGTAACCCCCGTTTCAGTCCTGTTTCACTGAACCGGTATAACCTACCGTTCCAGCCCTGTCTATCTCATGAGATATAAAATCTTTACCCAATGCATTGGAGGGAGATATAGGTCCCACCCATCTTATAATGAATCCTTTCTTATGTGTGCCACATAATCATAAATCATACATCATCGCATAACCCATGTAATAAAAATGGGATTCTTGAAACATCATGACATCATAAAACAAATCATATAAGGTAAAGGAATTCATAAAAATAATTCCATCACAACATGATCAAATCAATTTAATATTAGGGATAAAAACAGAACCCTTTATTATCTTAGATGGAAAATAATTTTGATAAAACTCTTGAACTCCATTCTTGAGGAAAATATCCTTTCTTCTTCAAAAACATTTTTCCTTTCTTAACATGTTATACAACTTTAAAATAAAAGAAGTTGATTAAAAATAAACTTGAAAACTTGTAAAGGAAGATTCTTGTAAACAATGTTTTAAAAATACATTCATGCCGTATAAGTTAAAAAGAAAACATTCTTCTCGTACTTTTGTCGGAAAAGTCAAAAAGTACCTCGTACGAAAAGGCGACAAAAGATTCCTTTCATATTCTTTACTAAAACTCACCGAAGGGTAAAATTGGATTTAGACTATTGTAAGTGGATGGAAACAATATTACATATTTAGGGAACATGGATGTGGATGATAAAATACACCCCAGTAAATACTTACGAATAAACAATCTCGGATAAAAATGAGATTGTGATATTTCCCTTACCTTAGGTCTGATTTGCTTTGTACGTGTCCGAAGCTCCTGTATAATGGTTTAAATAATGTCATTGACTTATTAAAGAATCATATTCATTGTTATGATATCATATATGGTTCACTTATGACATTATATTACCCGTTCTTTTGTAAATTCCATGTTAAAGAAGCGTTTTGGGTAAAATCGTTTCTTTTATCGTAGGTGTTTTGACTTGTTGTTATTGACATTATTATTACTTATATCATGATTTAATTACTTCCAGAATATAAAATATGATTTATATATCATATATATTCAGTATATATATATATATAATAGATAGATAAATGAAATGAAAAACACCGTTCATGGAGACGGTAGTCCGTACGTACGCATGAACGCTGTTTTCCTTTCCCTATTGTCTTGAATGGAAGTAAGTAGATGACATACATATATATATATACATAAATCCAGTAGCTTTATAATGTCATATATTTCATTATTATTTCTTATATATACTTTATAATCATTCTTAAATGGTTAACATGGAGAATGAATCTCATCGCGTCGTGGAGACGGTAGTCCGTACGTACGCACGAGCGATGATATCATTTCCATAAATATTGAATTGAATTGGAGTGGATTATACAATATATCAGAATCAATATGATGTTTTAATAACTATGTATAGTTATTCTTTACACCATTATACCCATCCATGTAAGGTGGTGGTGGAAAATAGATTACACCACGGCGTGGAGACGGTATTCTGTACGTACGCACGCGCGGTGATTTCTTTTTCCGTAGGATAGATAGATGGTGAAATAGGGTTGTTTCATACTTATAATAACATATAAGTATATGAGTGATACTGATGTTATTACTTCATAATGAAACAACCTAAGAAGAAGAAGTGGAAGAAGAAATAAAGATGAAAGAATTGGTAACGGTAATTACCTCTTCTTTGAAGCGCCTCTTTGAGACCTCCTCTTAGGGCACTAAAATTGGTCTTTGAGGAAAACCAGAACCTCTATGATGTTTATAGGGAAGTGGAGAAGAGATTTTGGCAGGGGTTGGCCGAGCTTGAGTGCTCAAATTGGTGTGAGGAGGAGGGGGAGGAGGTGTCCTTTTATAAGGGAGGAGAGGGGCACCTTAGGAATATCTCAAAATATTATTTTATTATAATGTCAAGTTCGGTTTTAATTAGCTCCAAATTGATTTATTTCGAGGCTAAGGTGGGTATGGGTCGACATCCTCTCATCCAATAGAATTTAGACAAGTTTAGGTTCCTATTTTAACCTTATCATTTAGATTTAACATTAAGTTAAATAATTTTACTTTTACCGTGTCTTCTTGTGTTCTTATACTATAAGGTTAATAAACTTATTATATCAAGCCAAACGAACCCCAAATTGTTTATTATTAATACATATATACTTATCTAAGTCATTTGGCCGAACCTTAGATTTTTAGGAATAAAATAACAATTAATAATATAATATTTGATTTAAAAACTATTTTGTGTCAATTTTGACACTATTTGATATATGATTTTTGTGAAAGTCATAACAGAATTATATGTTCGAACCAAGTTGATTAAATCAACACTAATATATCATAGTAACCTATAAAATTAGTGGAATTCATAAAAATTCTCAAATTACATTTATTTTGGTGTTTATAACATCAATTATGTCAATTTTTCATAAATAAGATAATTACTGCATCATCTTTGTGTCATAAATAAATTAAATTATTTGATGTCTAAAAATTATAAATAAAATACCATTATGTAGGAAATCTTTTTAGCTTTCTAATTAATATTTATAGTCGAATTTATATTATGTATAACCCCATATTAAAAATGATTTACTTATTAAACTTTGATTTTAACTATTTTAACCCTTCTTTAAATAAATTAATAATAAATGTCCTAATCTAATCCAAGTGGGCCTAAATGGTCATATTTTATTCATAAGGTTGTTTTTGGTCTAATTACACTTATCCAATAGAATTAGGACATGTGTTAGGGTAATAGTAATATCATATTTACCCTTAGTTACCCTATTTACTATTAACCGCTGTAAAAAAGTGAAAAGTTACTATTCACCAAAAAATTATTTTCATCTCATTGAACCACATTTTACTTACTGACATCAACCGTGTCTTTCGGATTTTTTAAATTCCATTCACAGAAGCGGTAAAATTAAGTTTTATGAAAAATTCAGTTTTTTTAACTACCACTTTGTAGTTTCACTATTCATCAAAAATTGATGTTTTTCAGAACAATGCCAAAATTTCATCCTAAGATATATTTTATATTCAGAATTCAAAAATAAAGTCTATTTTACCAAATTCATAACATAGAAGTTTCATTAATTATTTTTATAATTAAATCCCGCTGTTAAAACAAATAGCGTGTTTTTAAGAAACAATATCTATCAAAAGATTGACACTTGATTATGTCTGGTTTAAATGTGAAATTACAACCAATGACCAACATTGTATTAAATTGTAAAAATATATTCTAAATATACTTTAAAACCACTCAAATTAATAATTTAGCACTATTAATTATTTCGATTAAAAAAAGTTGCTTTTAATTAAAATTTAGTAATTTTCACTATTCATCAGAATATGAAAGTTATCCGAAAAGTACCAAAATTTCACCTTAGGCTAAATTCGATACTCTGAATCCAAAAATGAAGTTCATTTTGAAAAATAAGATTTACAGAATTTTAAAAAGTGGTTATTACTATTCATACCGGCTAGTTTTAATAATATTTTAATAGCATATCGTTGTTTAGTGAAACTCGGTATTGCGTATTACACACGCTATCGAGGAAGGTCGTGATTGCGTGTAATGCAAGGCAAGTCACGGATGCGTGTTGTGTAAGCTCCTTTTGGTGTAGCATACAACACAAGACATTAATAAAATTAAAAAGAATATTTTTTATAAAATCTTGGGCTGTTACACCGAAGGCTCAAGGGAGCAACAAAGGAGGTACCGAAGGATGAGCAGTAGAGCGAACATAGAATAGTAAAGGAATACAACTGAGAGATAAGTAAGGAATACAGTAAAGATTCCAGCTCAACCCAACAAGAGTAAAGAAGTTAGACTCGTCCAGACACAAGGAGTTGGAAACGGTGAGAAGATGAACTTCTCGTCGAGTATTTGCTACCTATAGCAGGAGAGTAGACTCGCCCAACCATGAGAAGCTAATCACAAAAAGCACGAGGCAAACCCCACGCATCTTCGCATCTCCTGGAAGGAGAGTAACCAAACCCAAGAAGTGGGTACTGGAACAAGGTATATACATATCCTTATGCTCAATCAAGAATCATGAACAACGCCATAAGGGGATCTCCATCCCATATCTCAGCCCAAGAAAACGAGTAGAAAAACGTCCCAGAAGTAACACCATCGATGCCCAGTATCCCGCACGTCTGCCCTGAACTACAAGTCAAGGGCTCAATCACCGCACCTCGACACTATCCGCTTTGGGTGGCACTGACTCGCCCGCACGGTTTTAGGTCGCGTCACAAGGACGCGTCTCGGTGGGGAAAGCGCCCCTCGTACTTGAGAGTTCCGGGTTAAGTCAAACCACACCTCGTCGTTGCCCTGTAGTCGAGAGGTCTCCTCAAAGACATGGTCATCACAACACTGACCCGTATAACCAAGGGTCCCGCTCCGGTAATCACGGAGGAAAGCCACAGGCTAGCCCAATAGAAAGGACTGAGCCTGGAATTCCAACAGGTGTCCCACTGCCCAGCCCTGGTGGAGGGTAATTCATAACCAGATATCGGGTGACCCACTGCCTAGCCCTGTTAGAGGGTAAACCCTAATACATCATCAGCTGACCCACTGCCCAGTCCTGCTGGAGGGTAGACCTTAATACATTATCAGGCGACCCACTGCCCATCCCCGCTGGAGGGTAGACCCTAATACATCATCAGGCGACCCACTGCCTAGCCCCGCTGGAGGGTAGACATGGAATAAGTCGACAGGCGACCCACTGGCCAGCCTTGCTGGAGGGTAGACCTAGAATAAGTCGAAAGACGACCCACTACCCAGCCTTACTGGAGGGTAGACCTGGAACTAGATGACGGATGACCCACTGCCCAGCCCTGCTGGAGGGTAGACCCTAAGAGGTCGTCGGGTGACCCACTGCCCAGTCTCTTCTAGAGGGTAGACCCTAAGTGTGTCGGGTGACCCACTGCCGAGTCTCTGTTGGAGGGTAGACCCTAATAGCATCGGGTGACCCACTACCCAGTCTCTTCTGGAGGGTAAACCCTAGAAGTGGATGAGTAACCCACTGCTCAGCCCCACTGGAGGGTAAAACTTAGAACTGCTCTGGCCATCTCTACTAGAGGGTACAACAATGGCCAACCGAACCCGGAGTGGGTATCGCGCAACCACCCAACTCCATAACAACTCACCCAAAAGAGGTTCAGCGCCTGCTCCATCACTAGGTTCCACTAGCACTGCTACTGGAAAAACCATCGAGAACGGAACCAGGGGGAGACCACTCAACCCTGCTGGTCAAACAAACGAGCACAGAGGGACCCTCTACGTCGCGAGAGGTCAAAGTACGCAAAGCAGAGCTCGGCATGCACCTGGGGCCCACACTATGTGTGGTCCCAAGTTAACCCCAACCAAGCGCATGAATGTATCAGGTACAAACCACATGTACCTCTAAGCGCTCCCGTATACTCCCAGAGTATACCTCACTTTCAGCCCAAGGGCTATCGTGCACACGGCACCCAACGTCAACGCGAAGGCGTGATGTAACATCTTTAAATTTCCACCTCAACGACTGGGGCACGACCCACAACATCTATTCAATTATTACTTCACTCACACGAGAGTGCACGCGATCACACACCAAGGGTCCGCTACAAATACAGTAGAATAACTTCCCCCGAGGCACCTTCACATTTCCACATTTAATAAGATCATGTATGAGGCTCCACACAACCAAACAGATTGCACTGTTGTAATCCTCTTGGAAAAACACGCGAGATAGACTACTCACTCGCCTCAAACGGATATCCAACGGAAAAGTCGCCAACACTGCCTCATGCCCGAACGGCATCCCGTGATTCCGAGCCTCGTCCCCAAAAACTATCGGTCACATCGCACCAATGCGATCCCCTTGGGAAAACACATCAAAAGCACTACTCACATGAGTGCAATGGATATCCAGAGAAAAAGGTGCATTCTGGCGCACCGCACACGAGCGGTGCTTCGTGGGACCCGCAACCCGGTCCCAAAACACAACGAACAGATCACACCGTTTCGATCCTATCGAAAAGTCACACAAGATGGACTATTCACTTGTCCAAAATGGTTTTCCGGTGATAAAGATGGAAAATCACCATCGATGCCCAAACGGACCACGTGGGCCCCGCACCATCGTGCCGAATTACAATGGGCAGCCTGCGCCAACGCGATACCCTCAGAAAAACACCCGATATCGACTACTCGCATGCCCCGAACAGACATTCGATGAAAAAGTCGCTAAACGCTGCCCGCAGCTCAAAAGACAGGTCGTGGGGCCCGCACCTCAACTTCGGCCTTAATGCTCGAAACCACCCTGGAAAGCTCCGCCCCGGAGCCAGGGTCCCAACGCCGCTGACGGCGCTCAAAACAGACGTCGAATGCGTCTGCGCCGCCCAAAACAAGAATCCCCGGGTAAAACGCACGTCCACTTAAAGACACGTCGTGCCTTCGCGGCCCATCGTTTCGGGAATTAAAATTTCCCAAAACCATCTCAAAAACTTCGTCTTGACACGAGCTCTTCGTTTCCGTAGACGGCACGCAAAACAGACGCCCGTAACTTAAGATACGGGCGTCCGAAGTTGGAGGGGAAAAATCCCCTTGGGCCGGACCGGCCCCGTCCGGCCGGTCCGCCCTGCTTGGGTCGGCCCGCTCCGGTCGGCCCGCTGAGCCTGCGGCCCGGTCCGTACAGCCGGCCCGCAACCAAGTCGCGGGTCTGGTCCACTCCGCCGCGGCCAACTGGCCGCGGCCCTCCATCACCCGACCGGCCAGATTGGCCGGTCCCCAGCCCCACGCGGAGACCCGCGGTTTGCGGGTCTCTGTCCGCCGAGGTCGCGCCGCGACCCAGGTCGCCGCCCCCATTCCGGAGAGGTCAGCCCGCCGCGCCGCCGTGCTGAGGAGCAGTCGCTGCCTGCCGCCGAGTCCGCTGCCTGCCCAGTCGAGGAGCCCGCTCGTGCCGAAGCCGGGCCGCTACTGTCCGAGAGCCCCACCGCTGCGCCATCCGCCGGAAGCCAGTCGCGATGCCGCTCAAACCCACCGGAAACTGAAAACCTGTAACCTTCGGCGGTCGTTTGCGATCGACTCTGAACTCAGATTTTCGATCTGAAAGATGCGTCGGGTAGGTCACAAATAATACTACACGATTATGGTCTTTGATTACAAATTCGATGGCAAATCGACAAAACAAATTTAGGATGAACATGGTGCGGGAAATTAAAAACGAAACGCACGATCCTACCTCTTGGGCGATGCCCGGAGCTTCACAGAGGATCCGCCGCCACGCTGTCTCCTTACCAGAGCTGCCTCTCTGGAGTGGAGGAGGAGAGGGAGCTTGAGGGTTTCGCTAGGGGGGGTCAACAGGGAGGAAGGGGAGAAGGGGGAGAGAGTTTAAATAAATAAACTCTAATAAAAAAAACTCGTCCCCCGAAAACCCCTGCGTCCAAAACTTCTGGCGCGGTCAAGATTAAGCTCCCCCTAGGGTAAAAACCACCTCACGAGCACAACGGCAGTCTCGTAATTCTAATCTGAGGCCTCGTTCAAAAGTTATTAAACATAACGCCAGAGGCCGCCAAATTATGAAAACGCCCCTGGGGCCATTTTTCACAGATGTGTCGCGCCCGCAAAACTTACACCCCTTCTAGGGTAAACGACATGATATGAACTCAACGGTGCCCTCAGTTTTCCAATCCAAGCCACCGTTTAAGAGATACTTGAGTTTCACCATTAAACGAATAAATTAATTAATTAATTTATCCGTTTAACGTTCTGAAAGCGAGCGAGGGGTCCAAACATCCCGCGCCGACAAGTTTTATGTCGTTCATAGGGTAAAAACCGTATTCCTGACCCATCCGTACACTTGGATCTCTGATCCGGATCACCGTTTAGGAGTTATCACATTTATTTGGTGTTTCCTGTGTGAACGCACTGAAAATTTAATTCCGGCCACTCTGGGGCTCGGAATCGCACGCCATCTGAAGGCGCTCCTCTGGAATATCACCAAGAATATTCCAAAGTCTTTCACAGCAAAAACGTGGTTCTTACAACATTTCCTCCTTCAAGATTTTCGTCCCCAAAAAGAAAAACGAGGGAGAAACACAGGGTACTAAGCCCATACCTGGCTTTCCCATACCCAGAAGAACCCACGCACAGCTCTGCTTCACCGCACAAAGACCAAAGGATTGATCTGTTCACGTGAGTTAAGCCCTTTCTGATGTCGTGCACCCACTCAAGACTTTGGATTTAGGGCAAGCCGGTAGGGAACCTCGCCATCCCCTTGCACGATCTCAAACGGCCCGAAGGCTCTCGAGGGTAGATCACCTCCCCGACCGAACCCTTACGTCGTAGGCCGCGACTGGAATCACCTCCCGAACCTGGAATAAGGCCCGGTGATTCCCTCCTTCAGAATATTCATATGGTGAAACTCCCAAGGATATCTGATCACGCAAGGTTCCACAATCGATGTCTCGCAACCAAGACTCTCTTACACGCTCGAAAAGCGATGGAGTCGACACCATAGACTAAAGAAAAAGGTCCCACGCCTTTTACCTTACCAACACAGGGTTACACCAGACGCCCTGCGTCACCCTGGTAACACATCAAACAAGGATCAAGGAGGAAAGAAGTTCACACAGAGAGTTTAACAATTCTACTGCAAGAAGTAGAAGAGTTGTTGAGCGTACCTCTTATCACCTCATGCTCTGCAGGATCGTAGACATCCAAAGCTCGCGGATGTCCTCGGTCCCAACGGTCAGCTCCTAGAGCCTGTCGTGGACCACCTAGTGGTGATGGGAAGACCTCGTAAAGATGTCCCCCACTACCTGCTCCTCCTGCTCCTCTGCCCGCACCACCTCTCTGGGTACTACTCTGATCACGATGCTGCCTCCATCATGGTGGTGCACCTGCTGCCTACCCAAAGCTCTCTGCAACTCAGGTTGGGCAGTCTCGTGCCAAGTGACCTCGCCCGTCACAAGCATAGCACCGACTCTCTATGGGATGAACTGGTGCCCTCCGGCTCCACTGTGGTGTACGACCATGCCCCTGAGTCTGGTTGTCAGAAAGCCACATGCGTCGAGGTCCTGCTTGCCGACGCCCGCTAGCTGCGACAGACATCTCGGCTCCAACGTGCCTGCTGCCACCACCAACTCCAGAACGTGACAGGAAGCTCTCTGTCACCAGTGTCTGCTCTAGCACCCCAGCATATGTGTAAATTCCCAATGGTATTATGGCAGCATGAATCTCTCAGCGGAGACCCTACTCAAACTTCTGCGCTCGGATGCTGTTGTCATGGACCATGTCCGGGTAAAAGCGTGCACGGTCTGTGAAACTAGTTGTGTACTCAGCCACCATCATCCCTCCCTGTTGAAACTACAGGAGCTCCTGAATCTGAACGGAGCGCAAGCAGGAGGGGAAAAACTCCTCATGGAACAACACTGAAAGTCGCCCCACGAAAGCGACGACTCGTCAAAAAACTGAGTCACCAGACTCCACCAACGCCAAGCTGCTCCATGGAAAAGGTTGGTGGCCAAAGCCACTCTCTGATCTGCCGGCATCTGTACAAGCCTGAAAAGGTGAACCACTACCACTAGCCAAACCTCTGCTGCCCAAGGGTCTGGCTCACCACTGAACCTCAGCGGTCTCTGTCGCTGGAACTCACAGAGCGCGCTCAACCTGCGCTCAAGCTCAGCCTGCTCTGCTGAAACTGTCTGCTGCTCAACAGGTGGGGGTGCTTCTACCGGCCCACCCAGAGAAAGGTGCTCGCATGATGGGTCCTGGACTGTGGCCTCGTAGCTCACAGGGTCGTCTTCAAGAACCAAAGTTGGTATCCTGGCTGGCTGTCTTCACGGAGACATCCTGAAAATCATCAAGGACTGCCGCGGTCAGATGAGAATATATGTATATACCACAACAACAACGATGGGGAGCTGACTCAAGAAGGACAGTCAAAGACTCAATCCTATGTGATGCACAAACCAATTTTCCCTGAAACAAGTGTCTCAGCATGCCGAGTCGACAAGCGGGTTATCAGGGTCCTGGTGAATGGATACGTCAGTCGTCGCACCATCACTGGACTCTCTGTCCTGAGAGCTGCTCTCGAGACATGTTAACACTTTTGCCCTAATTCCCAACCAATTCCTCTTTTAGGTACGTCCGCACAACGTCCCAAGGAACGAACCACCTTTGATACCACTTTGTCACAACCCGACCATACCCGGGCTCGAGCCACAACTACCCCAAGCCCGCCTCCATAGGCCAGGGGCTGGAGACCAGCACCGAAGGCACAAAAACTTGGTGAGGCCTTTGCCTAAGAACCTGTACACACACACGCAGCACACTCAATGCAAAAATTCATAGTAAAAATGAAAACAAAGGGAAACTACTATAAATAAACCACAAGGTGCATCGACCCCTAAAAGTAAAAAGTACAAGCTGAAGGTAACTGAAAAATAAGAGGGGCAAAACACGCGCCCAACCAGAAAAGGTACCACAACCTGGCAACAGGTAAACAAAAGAAAAACAGTCGGAAGGGGTCCCCCACCTGGGACCTAACCACAACCACTGCACGGGGTCCAAGCCCCTGAACTCCTAAGCTTCACTGAAGTCACGACCAACCTGTCTGTCACCTGCAAGGGCACACCAAGTGCAGTCAAAGCCCAAGAAGGGGTGAGTATAAAAATACTCAGTAAGATACCCCAAAGGCTCAAGGGAGCAACAAAGGAGGTATCTAAGGGTGATCAGTAGAGAGAATAGAGAATAGTAAAGGAATACAACTGAGAGAGAAGTAAGGAGTACAGTAAAGAGTCCAGCTCAACCCAACAAGAGGAAAGAAGGTAGACTCGTCTAGACACAAGGAGCTGGAAACGGTGAGAAGACGAACTTCTCGTCAAGTCTTCGCTACCTATAGCAGGAGAGTAAATCCACCCAACCACGAGAAGCTAGACACGGAAAGAACATGGCATACCCCACACGTCTTCACCTCTCCTGGAAGGAGAGTAACCAAACCCAAGAAGTGGGTACTGGAACAAGTTATATACATATCCTTATGCTCAATCAAGAAGACCAAACAATGCCGTAAGGGGATCTCCGTCCCATAGCTTAGCCCAAGAAAATGAGTAGTAAAAAGTCCCAGAAGTAACACCATCGATGCCCAGCATCCCGCACGTCTCTCCCGAACTACAAGTCAAGGGCTCAATCACCGTACCTCGTCACTATCCACTTTGGGCGGCACTGACTCGCCCGCACGGTTTTAGGTCGCGTCACAAGGACGTGTATCGGTGGGGAAAGCACCCCTCATACTTGAGAGTTCTGGTTTAAGTCAAACCACACCTCGTCACTACCCCGCAGTCGAGAGGTCTCCTCAAGGACATGGTCGTCACAACACTGAACCGTATAACCAAGGGTCCCGCTCTGGTAATCACGGAGGAAAGCCACAGGCTAGCCCAATAGAAAGGACTGAGCTTGGAATGCCAACACGTGTCTCACTGCCCAGCCCTGCTGGAGGGTAATTCATAACCAGATATCGGGTGACCCACTACTCATCCCTGTTGGAGGGTAAACCCTAATACATCATCAGGCGACCCACTGCCCAGCCCTGCTAGAGTGTAGACCTTAATACATCATCAGGAGACCCACTGCCTAGCCCCGCTGGAGGGTAAACCTTAATACATCATCAGGCAACCCACTGCCCAGCCCCGCTGGAGGGTATACCTGGAATAAGTCGACAGGCGACCCACTGCCCAGCCTTGTTGGAGGGTAGACCTGGAATAAGTCGACAGGCGACCCACTGCCCAGCCATACTGGAGGGTAGACCTGGAACTAGACGACAGACGACCCACTGCCCAGCCCTGCTGGAGGGTAGAACCTAAGAGGTCGTCGGGTTACCCACTGCCCAGTCTCTGCTGGAGGGTAGACCCTAAGTGCGTCGGGTGACCCACTTCCCAGTCTCTGGTAGAGGGTAGACCCTAATAGCGTCGGGTGACCCACTGCCCAGTCTCTGCTGGAGGGTAAACCCTAGAAGTCGATGAGTAACCCACTGCCCAGCCCCGCTGGAGGGTAAAACTCAGAACTACTCTGGCCACCTCTACTGGAGGGTACAACACTGGCCAACCGAACACGAAGTGGGTATCGCGCAACCACCCAACTCCAGAACAACTCACCCAAAAGAGGTTCACCGCCTGCTCCATCACTAGGTGCCACTAGCACCGCTACCAGCCAAACCATCGAGAACGGATCCAGGGGGAGACCACTCAACCCTTCTGGTCAAACAAACGAGCACAGAGGGACCCTCTACGTCGTGAGAGGTAAAAGTACACAAAGAAGAGCTCGGCATGCACCTGGGGCCCACACGATGTGTGGCCCCAAGTTAACCCCAACCAAGCGCATGAACGTCTCAGGTACAAACCACATGTACCTCCAAGTGCTCTCGTATACTCCCAGAGTATACCTCACTTTCAGCGCAAGGGATATCGTGCACACGGCACCCGATGTCAACGCGAAGGCGTGACGTAACATCTTCAACTTGCCACCTCAACGACTGGGGCACGACCCACCACATCTATTCAAGCATTACTTCACTCACACGAGAGTGCACCCGATCACATGCCAAGGGTCTGCTACAAACGCAGTAGAAGAACCGCCCTCGGGGAACCTTCACATTTCCACATTTAATAAGATCGTGTATGAGTCTCCACACAACCAAACGGATCACATCGTTATAATCCTCGTGGAAAAACACGCGAGATAGACTACTCACTCACCTCAAACGGATATCCGATGAAAAAGTCACCAACACCGCCTCACGCCCGAACGGCTTCCCGTGATCCTGAGCCTCGGCCCCGAAAACAGTCGGGCGCATCGCACCAATGTGATCCCCTCAGTAAAACACGTCAAAATCACTACTCACATGAGTGCAACGGATATCCGGAGAAAAAGGTGCATTCCGGCACACCGCACACGAGCGGTGCTTCATGGGACCCGTAACCCAGTCCCGAAACACAACAAACGGATCACACCGTTGCGATCCTCTCAAAAAAGCATACGAGATGGACTATTCACTTGTCCAAAACGGTCACCCGGTGATAAAGATGAAAAATCATCGTCGACGCCCAAACGGCCCACATGGGCCCCGCACCATCGTGCCGAATTACAGCGGGCATACTACGCTAACTCGATGCCCTCGGAAAAACACCCAACATTGACTGCTCGCACGCCCCGAACGGACGTCCGATGAAAAAGTCTCCAAACGCTGCTCGCATCTCAAAAGACGGGTCGTGGGGCCCGCGCCTCAATTTTGGCCTTAACGCCTGAAACCACCCTGGAAAGCTCCGCCCCGGCGTCAGGGTACCAACGCCGCTGACGGTGCTCAAAATGGACGTCGGATACGTCTGCGCCGCCCAAAACAAGAATCCCCGGGTAAAACGCATGTCCACTTAAAGACATGTCGCGCCTCTGCGGCCCCTCGTTTCTAGAATTAAAATTTCCTAAAACCATCTCAAAAACTTCTTCTTGACATGAGTTCCGCGTTACCGCAGACGGCACGCAAAACAAACGCCCCTAACTCAAGATACGGGCGTCCGAAGTTGGAGGGGAAAAATCCCCTTGGGCCGGACCGGCCCGGTCCGGCCGTCCGCCCTGCTTGGGTCGGCCCGCTCCGGCCGGCCCGCTGAGCCCGCGGCCCAGTCCGCACAGCCAGCTCGCGAACAAGTCGCGGGTCCGTTCCGCTCCGCCACAGCCACCTGGCCGCGGCCCTCTGTCACCCGACCGACCAGATTGGCCAGTCCCCAGCCCCACGCGGAGACCTGCGGTTTGCGGGTCTCTGTCCGCCGAGGTTGTGCCGCGACCCAGGTCGCCGCCCCGTTCCGGCAAGCTCGGCCCGCCGCGCCACCGCGCTGAGGAGCGGCCGCCACCTGCCGCCGAGTCCGCTGCCTGCCCAGCCGAGCAGCCCGCTCGCGCCGAAGCCAGATCGCCGCTGTCCGAGAGCCCCGCCGTCGCGCCATCCGCCGGAAGCCAGCCGCGCCGCCGCTCAAACCCGCCGGAAACTGAAAACCCGCAACCTTCGGCGGTCGTTTGCGATCGACTCCGAACTCGGATTTTCAATCTGAAATATGCATCGGGTAGCTCACAAATTATACTACACAATTATGGGCTTTGATTGCAAATTCGACGGAAAATCTACAAAACAAATTTAGGACGAACATGGTGCGAAAAATTAAAAATGAAACGCACGATCCTACCTCTTGGGCGATGCCCAGAGCTTCACGGAGGATCCGCCGCCGCGCCGTCGCCTTGTCGGAGCTGCCTCACCGGAGTGGAAGAGGAGAGGGAGCTTGAGGGTTTCGCCAGGGGGGGTCAATGGGGAGGAAGGGGAGAAGGGGGAGAGTATAAATAAATAAACTCTAATAAAAAAAACTCGTCCCCCGAAAACACCCGCGTCCAAAACTTCTGGCGCGGTCAAGATTAAGCTCCCCCTAGGGTAAACACCACCTCCCGAGAACAATGGCAGTCTCGGAATTCTAATATGAGGTCTCATTCAAAAGTTATTAAACATAACGCCCGAGGCCTCCAAATTACAAAAACGCCCCTGGGGCCATTTTTCACAGACGGGCCGCGCCCGCAAAACTTTCTCCCCTTCTAGGGTAAACGGCTTGCTCTGAACTCAACAATGCCCTCAGTTTTCCAATCCAAGCCATCGTTTAAGAGATACTTGAGTTTCACCATTAAACGAATAAATTAATTAATTAATTTATCCGTTTAACGTTCTGAAAGCGAGCGAGGGGTCCAAACATCCCGCGCTAACAAGTTTTATGTCGTTCATAAGGTAAACACCCTATTCCTTACCCATCCATACACTCGGATCTCTGATCCGGATCACCATTTAGGAGTTATCACATTTATTTGGCATTTCCAGTGTGAACGCACTGAAAATTTAATTCCGGCCACTCCGGGGCTCGGAATCGCACGCCGTCTGAAGGCGCTGCTCTGGAATATCACCAAGAATATTCCAAAGTCTTTCACAACAAAAATCTAGTTATTACAAAACAGGTCATTAATATGGGGTAGAGGATACTTTTTCTTGATAGTGATTTTGTTAAGTTCTCAATAATCAATGAAAAGTTGCATTGATCCATATTTCTTATTAACAAAAAGAATTAGTTCACCCCATGGTGATGCACTTGTCAAAATGAATCCCTTGTTAATATTATCTTAGAGTTTCTTATTTAGTTCCTATAAATAAATAAGGTTCATTTTATATGGAGTCTTTGAAATAGGTATAAAATATGGTATGAGTTATATCAATAACTCAACTTCTCGGTTTGGTGGAAGACCAGGAAATTATTCCAAAAATATATCAAAAAACTCCCACACAATAGAAATATCTTTGATAATGAGTTTCTTCTAGGTCATCTTAGATAAACACCCATTTTGGATTGTAATCAAGACCCATACAATAAATATGATTTCCATTGGAAGTTCAGATTTATCATCACACTGATAGATGGTCCTAGATTGGATTGAAAAATGGAATGTGACTTAACTTACTCGACAATTAATGTGAGATTTATTTAAATAAATACAATCCACTCCTAGAATAACATCAAACTCAACCAAAAATAGAATAACAAGATTTTTAGGAAACACATTCCCACAAACTTCAATTGGAAAATAATCATAAACTTGAGATGCGATCATTATACCATTAGTGGTTTTTTTAACTCAATATCTAATCACTAAGGTGGTATAGTGATACCCTTATCAAATTATTTGGATATAAAAGATTGGGTAGATCTAGAATCAAATAAGACATTAATAGTTCTAGAGTGAATGATAAGGGTACCTTTCACCATGTTGTTATAATACCCCTTATCAAAAATAGTGATTGCATGAGATTTACCATTTTCTTTAGTCTTAAGAGGTTATTTACATTGATTATCATCATTAACATTTAGGTTTAGGCATTTATTGGAAAAATTCCTATACTCTTTCATTTAAAACATTGGAGTCTGGTTAGTGCCTTCTATGGTGCTTTCTCTTTATTAATATCAATAGATAACTTCTTCCATCACTTCATAATTTGATTTCCTGATGAAATTCCTTTACACACTTGAAAAATTTATCATTTACCTTAAGAAATTTCCTCCATGATTCTTTCTACACTTTTAGTATAAAGAAAATATCATTTCACTCCATGATTTTTATATTTTACTTTGAATTTTATCTTTATTTTCTTATAAAAAATCATGATATTATTGGGTATCTCTAATATACTTATCTACCTTGATGGAACATAAAATGATTTATTTATAACTACTAAAGTCCCTTAAGGATAACGCCCTTTAGAGACTTGTTTTTAAGCAAATATATAATAAATTATCCTTTCTTTCAGGTTGGATGATAATGCCTGAAGTTTACCTCGCAAGTCTTGTAAAATTTTTCTCATTGGTACCAATAGATTCGATATCTTTTTTTTAAGTTTAATTAATTACTTCTATATTTTTTATTGAAGAATACAAGGAAATTACTTATTGAAAAATAAGATCTTAAACTCATCCTACTCTATTGAGTCAATTTCTTAATGTTTCCTTGTGTTCTTGATAAGAGTCCTACATTGATATGTTTCTTCTTATAAATGATAAATATCTGGATTAACTTTATCAAATTACAAACACTAGATAATGGAAAATATATTTTCAATGGTACTTATCTATTTCTCAACAATTGGTGGATCAAAAAACCCAATAAAAGAAGGTATATCTTTCCTCATAAAGGAATTAATAGAACATTATTCCCTCATTTAATCATTTCAAAGCTTAGCATGATTCATAGATTGAGAAAATTTATGTGAGAATATCAACAATATATTTCATTACAACTCCCATAACATTCAATTTCTTAGGAGAACAATCATTGTATTGTCTATCACATTTAGCATTAATATGACTCCTTTAGGTTCTAGCCATTGAGTAAAACCAAAATGCATAGTGTGAACAACAATGATAATAGTGTAAAACCATATAATCATGAAAACCCATTAATAGTATGTCTAGATCATGAAACATTATTCTATAACACCTTATGTTTAAACTAGTTCATTCGTGATCATTATCAAAACTTTAGGATGTTATCCTATACTTAGAATTATGTCCATGGTTCTCACTAAATTTATATCATCTTAGTTTCCAAAGGTTATCTAATAATTTCTCTAATGACAAATATAATGACTCAAACTTTTCATAAATAGATATCACATCTTAATAGATGAATATTCATTACATAACATAATGATATACACCAGAATCATATAGGTCTAATGCCTTTAGAAACATAAACACATAAATAACTGGTTCCTAAAAGATCTACATCATATCCCACTAAGTTATTCATAAATAGAACTCTTCTTAGACATATCATGCTTATTACCTTTTTTCATAACTTGGGGAATAAAAATATAAAGGGTGAGCTCAGATGCCCAGTAAGGGTAAAAAATGGAGATATTGATGATCACATAAGCATAATATGAACATAATGGAATGAGAACATGAGAATAAAATTTGAAAATCATAACCTTAATATCATATATCATATTTTTAATTCATGTCATAAATCATGGTAGTTCATAATACATAAATCATAAATAAATCAAAGAACATGATCTATGAGAGCATAACATTGGCGTAAGACATGGTATAATGGCATACACATAATCATAGAAAACAATTTCATTAGTAATAAAGGCTCACTAACAAGACTATAATAGTGGATTGGGGTCACTTCCCTAAACCATCATAGTATTCAAGGATAAATCCCAAGACTATCATAGTGAAAATATTCCCTTATTGGATCAGGTTCACTCCCAATTCCAGTCCTGTTTATCTCATGAGATGTCAATATTTACCTAATGCATTGGAGGGAGATATAGGTACCACACATAAAATAATGAAAATCATACATATTTGTGTAAAAAGATCATAAAATATTCATCATATCATAACCCATGAAAAGAAATGAGTTTCATAAGCATTTCAACATTTTGTAATCCATGGAAAAGAAACAAGTTTTATAAACATTCCATCAATTCATCATAGCATAACCCGTGGAAAAGGGATGGATTTCATAAGCATCTTCTAATAATTATTAAAAATATATATATATAAAGGATAAATACGGTATACTTTCATCATATCCTCAGTAAAGCATAAGTAAAATCATGGACTTTTGTCATTGATGAATAGAAATACCATTAAAATATCATTAAAACCTTCTTGAGGAAAATACCCTTTCCACTTTAAAAATCACGTTTTAAAATAAAAAAACCTTTGAACAAAATAAAGAAACAATTTTATTTAAAAATAACCTTGGAAACTTATAAATTAATCTTCAAATCATTAATAATTCATGGGGGTGTCAAATTTTGTTCATTTCGTATACGTTAAAAGAAAACATTTCTTTCATACTTTTGTAAAAAAAAGTACCTCATTCAGAAAATAGAAAGAAGATTCCTTTTGAAATATTTTAAAAAAAAGTGAAAATGGGTAAAAATGAATTTAAAAAATCCTTATATAATAGTAAAAACATTCTTTAAAATGTTTTTATAGAAAATAGACATGGAAGAGAAAGGGTTTTCGACCGAAAAGAGAGATAAAATCTATTTTCCTTAAAAATGTTTTTGTAACCTATTAAATATTTTAAGAGAGGAAAATGAAAGGAAAAAATGTATTAAAATATATATAACTAGATTATAAGAAAATTCATGAGATTATTGGGAGGTATATCATAATATTTCATCATTATAAACTTCATCATAAATAATCTGGATAAACAATCAGATTGTAACATAGATTCCTTACCACTTTATTGATTTTTGAATCATAAGACCCATGAAAGAAATAAAATTATATGTATATTTAAATATTAATAATTTTAATAATAATAAAAAATACATTCATGGTCATTATATAAACCACACAAAATAAACAAGTGATGTATAAGGCATGTGACCCGCATAAATAAAAGTGAGATGAAAATCTCTTACCTTAGGTCTGAATTCCTTCATACGCATTGGAACCTCCTGTATAATAAATATATATTTATTATATATATATATATATATATATATTAAATAATAATAATCATATATATTATACCATATATGATTTACTTATAACCTTTTATCACCTGTTTTTTAACACTTTATTAAAATTATTGTTTCATGTGATATTTGCTTCGTTTTTCATGTATGTTTGGGTTTGATAATTTTGGTCCTTGTATTCTGATCATGGTTAAATCATAAAAATAATGTTAATAATGATTTAAATATCATATATATTCATTATATACATGTTTATATTCATTCATAAAATAAAGTGATTGAAAAATGAATCATATCATTCATGGAGACTGTAGGTCGTACGTATGCATGAGTGATATTTTGAATTCTCATTTTATGGAAAGAGGGTTAATAAAAGTGGTTTAATAATAATAATACCATTTAAGTATATTTTTTATACTTAATTTATTATTTTATGAAGAATATAATATATTTATATGAGGTAAAATAATAATTAAAAATAAATTGATCGATTAAGGCGATTACCTATTCTTTGAAATAACTCCTTTAGAACTTCTCTTAAGGGCTCTAGGATTGGTCCTTTGGGAATACCAGAACCTCTATAATGTGGATAGGTTAGTGGATAATATATATGGTTAGATTTTTATCTATCTAGAAGTTGCAAAGTGGTGTCAATAAGAGAAAGGAGGGGTGCCCTTTTATAATTGAGGGGAGGGTCACCCTTGGAATTTCTTACAAGATTAAAATATATTAAAGTAATAATCAAGAAAAATGGTTAAAATGGAATATAAATGGGAAAAGGATGAAATTTTAGAAAATATATTATCCAACTTGTCCTATTTTAATATTTTTAGGATTTTTAGGTAATTTAATAAAATTTTATTTTCATAAAATATCGTTATTTTTAATTTTGGCATTATTCATTTAATTTTAATTAAAACACATAAATAAAAGGTTAAAATTAGAATATAATTCATTAAAATAAAAATTATATGTCATAATCATATAAAAAAATCATGTAACACATTAATTTTCACAATTTATATTACTTTTTATATTTTTAAAATCATTTATTATATTTGTTTATTAATTAGAGAAATATTGCATCAGTGTTGCATAAGCATTTATGGTCATTATATAACTACTAAAAATTATAAATAAATATCTATCATGAATAAAATTTTATTAGGATAAAAATATAAACTTATATTCATTCATAACATTCTTTTGTCCCTATGTGGACACATAAGAGATATTTAAAACTAAGAGTGTGACATTTTATAACTATCTTTTATTTAAATATTAAATAGGTTGTTTTCATGGAAAAGTGTCCATTAAACAACTCAATTTCAAAAATAAGGTGATAATTTTATAAATAAATTCATAAAATAATAATTAGTATGAACAATTATGGCCTTATCACTTATTTTTAACCTATATTAACTTTATTTACCCTTTACCGAGGTGATAAATTTTATCACGGTTACTATTCATATTGAACAAGAATAAAAGGGGGCTATTTACCAACTTTTAAAAACATAATTACAAATATTTAATCCATTTTATCAAATATAATACATATAAGTGAATAAATTAATTTTAAAATAAGCCTGTAAAATGCGACACAAACCTCTTTTTAGAAAAATACATTTTTAAGCATGAAAATGGTGTATTCGTATCCCATGCTTAGAAAAATATTAAATTGATGTTAAAAAAATTTATTGAATATATAATATATATAAATTTAATTATATTAATTCATAAAAAGTGATTAATTCAATTTGTTAAGATAAAAATACATTACGCGTGCAAAAAATAGTTTTTCAGAAAAAAATATTTTTTTTCATGAAAATAATTTTATTTTCATTTATAATTAATTAATAAAAAATGAATTAATTTTATAAATATGTAACCATATATTTTTAATAATTTATTTAGTCTTTTCCATATCCATTAATCCAATGGATATGCAATAACTATCACTTTAAAAAATAATATTTTATAGTATATCATGGTTTGTTAAAACTCGGTGTTGAATATAACATGATCTATTAAAGAAATTAAATTTATTTGGAAAAAAATCATAAAATGTCATGGTGTTAAATTCTACCCCCCCCCCACCCTAAAATTAATTTATCCCTTTAAATTTATAACTCCAATATAAACAAATGAGGATATCTTTGTTTCATTACATCCTCATGTTCTCATGTAACTTCTTCATGTTTTAGATTTCTCTATAGAACTTTCACGAGTTGAGTAGTATTTTTCTATAGAAATTTATCTCTATTATCCACTCTTTCTAATGTTTTTTATTTATAATAAATATCATTATCTAGTGTTATAACCTTTGAGTTCAGTACATGTGGAGGATCGGTTATGTACTTTCTCAGGAGAGATACATAGAACACATCATGAACTTGAGAGTGGTTCGGTGGAAGTCCCAAGAGATAAGCTACTATCCCTACTCAATCAAGGATATTGAAAGGGAAAATGTACCTAGGGATCATATTTCACTTATTTACAAGTCTCATAAACTTCTTCCATGGAGAAATTCATAGAAAAATCTTCTAACCAACTTCAGATTCCAAGTCACACCAATAATTATCAGCACAAATTTTCTATCTAGTATGAGTTTTCCTGATGCATTGTTTAATGAATATGAATTTCTCTATCATCTCCAAATCTATTTCAGGTCCTAATATATTTATTTCTATAATATATTCCTAGAATTTTGGATTTATACACTTCTTTCCATAGAGGTCTTTATAGGGATCCATATATGTAATGACCCCGACCCCAGTAACTTGTAGCTGGTGTCTGCTTTATTATATTAGTATAAGTTACAAGGAATCACTTCTAGAAGGAAAAATAGTTTATTAGTCTTGTTAAACTAGATACATACATGATTCCTGTATTATATTTAAAAACTCAAATTACAACATAATTTTTTTCGAAAATAACATTATTCCCTTTAGTATATCCTCACATATCAATCATAGTACACTTCATGGATTCCTAGGAAAGGAAACAAAATAAGGGTGATCTTAAATGCTAAGTAAGGGTTAAGTATAGTGTAATATATCATAAATAAATAATCATAATCATGGTAAGGTAAATAACTGAACATTCATTCCATTTAAATAATTTGACTATCATAATCAATATGGTAAGTTAAATAACTGAAAACACATTTCAATTAATCAATAACATGACTATAACAACTTTATAAGGAATAATCAATATGTAAATGTAAATAACTTAAAATACATTCCATTTAATCAATAAACTGAGAATGAAATACATCTAGATATAATATCACTATGAAAATATCATGGATAATAATAACTGAATTATTAGTGAAGGAAATGTTTAATTATTGGATGTCGTGATCTTAAGAATCACGATAACTCTACTGTAAATAACTTTCTTAATGAATTTTAAAACTAATGTGTAGTTATACACTAAAAACCCATTTAACTAAGTCTATTCAACTAATTCATCTCATGATACCTGTAGATGCATCGAGGGGCTATCTATAACCAAGCCCCACCCATAACTGCATTTCCAAAGCATTCCACATATATCGAATAATATATTTAATTCATGAATAATATTAACTATTATTAAATATCCTCATTGAGTAAAGAACATAGATTTATTCATATTTCCCTAGAAAATAAAATAACTTTCAAAGTAAAAACCATATGTAAGAATGGTAAACGATTTAGGAAATATTTATATCCATGATACAAATAATATAGATAAACTTGAATTGAATCATTAAAAATCATGAATAAATATGTATTAATGTTAAATACATAAAATATATAGTATATACACCACATAAAAGTGAATAGGTGCATATTAACAAAAATATATCATTGAAATGTAAATTGAGATGAAATCCCTTACAATGATCAAAATGTTTAAGTGAGAATTAATCAATGTATATATTATGTGTATCAGATGTAAATAAAAATATAAAAAGTTTAAAAACATAATATAATAAAAATTCATTATATACATAATAATATAATATCAAAGGCAAATGAAAAAGTAATATAACTCAATGAAAAGAAATTGAGTTATGAAATTATTTAGCACTTGGTAACTTTCATGTCAAATAAACTTAGATGAAATAATTCAAATTGAAACTTAAAATACCATGAATTATTAAGTAATCATGATATTACATTTCAAAGGGTTATTATATACACCATATAAAAGAAATTAGGTGCATAGGAGTATAATATGCCTCAATGAAGAGAAATTGAGACGAAGTCCCTTACCTCATGCTTCTTTTCGGTTGAACGTGATTTAACCTCCTATATAATGATTTAAAGAATGTTTAAAATTTATAAAAAAACCATAATAATATTTATTATATCATATATTATCCTATTATAATATCTTATCTCCCATTCTTTATTAATATTTCATTATTTTCATTGTTTTGGGTGTTAATTTCCTTGTTTTCTCATGCATGTTTTGTCATGAAAGTTTTGGTTATTGGGTATAGGATATAGATACATTATCTTCAGAATAATATTAATGTTATAAATATCATTTTTTTCATTAGATTAACTTTTAACATCATTCTGTAAGTTTGGACATGAAAAATGAATCGCATCACTTTGTGGAGAGGGTAGGTCGTACATACACACGAGCAATGATATAATTACCTTAATGAGTGAAAGGGTGATTAATTGGGTGATATATTAACCTTAAATAATAAATATCATCTAATATATATCATATATATTCATTAAATTTATCCTTATTACTTTCCATGTAAAATATAAGTGAAAAATGAATCACATCGCTTCACAAGGTGGTAGTCTACCGTACATAGGAGCGACGTTATCATATTTTAAAAAGAATAGAAATTAAGAAGGAATATGTGATATTATAATTCCAAAAGTATAATAATATCATAAATATTATATACATGTGTTAAATCCATCATTATATCTATCTTTTAAATGTGGTTATGGAAAACTAATATCATTGGTTCATGAGGCGGTAATCCACCATACACATGATTGATGGTTTTGTTTCCAATTTGATGGAAGAGGAGATGAATATAGGTCATTAACTTAAAATAATAACATCTAAATATAGGTAATATACTGAGGTTATTATATAATATTTTTTTAATAATATTTTGATTATTTTTAAGAAGAAACAAAATAAAAATGTTCGTTTAAGAACATAGCCTCCTCTTCGGAAAACTTCTTTAGGTTTGTACCAAAAGCCTTCATAGACTGGATTTATGATAAAAAAGGGATCTAGTATTTTGTTATGGGAGTAAAGAAGTTATTTGGTTAGTTATTGTCTGAATCAAATGGATTTTTAAGTGTGAATATGGAAGGATAGGGGGTGGCCTTTTATAATTTGGGGAGAGGACACGCTTGGAACTTTTGAAAAGAATCTATTAAACCCATGTTTTTATCATGTAAAAAGCCTCAAAATGGGTCATTATCAACCATTATGGGTGATAATGTCGAAATATATTCATCCAATTGGTTTTATACAATTTTTTAGGTCATTTTTAACCCTTATCTTCTTAGTTTAACCCCCTAGTAACTCAGTTTCTACCTTAACTGGGATAATTAATTTTTACTGCTTTTACTATTAATAATAGTAAAAAATTAAGTTCACCTTACTAGATAATATAATTAATTATGATTAAAAATATTTAATCTGTTTTTTTAAATTTAATTCATAGAAGTGACATAATCCAATTTAAAAGTATACCCACAAACACGGTGAAAAAGTGGGCTTTCAAAGAGAAAATTATCATGAGTATAGAAGGTTTTAACATCAAAATTAAATTTCAAATTGATTAAAATTAAATAAAATTGTTAAATTTTAATATAATAAAACTAATTTTACTTTAAAATCAATTTAAATTATAATTTATCCTTTTGAATTATTTAAAATAAAAGACAGTTTTTAATGAAAATCAGTGTTTTTCACTATTTATCAAAAAATGAAACATTTTAGAAAAATAAAAAAAATCAACCTAAGATAATTTTGATATGATGATTTAAAAAATTAATTTAATTTTCTAAAATAAATTTTCTAAAATTTTTGAAAAAATTAAATTATGTGTGTAAAGTGTGACTAAACCGTCTTTTAGAAAAAATACAGTTTTCTAAAAACATTTCTTTTTTTAAAATTATTCTTATTTTATTTCTAATAAATATATAACCATAATTTTCATAATTTATTTATTACTATTCATACATTCCAATTTAATGGCTAGGTTATTATGGTTCATTTAGACTTGAGGTTTCATGTTCCACAAGCTATTGAAGAGATTAGATTTAAAGAAATGTATTTTGTGGGATGTTTAAGATCAATGTTGCATGCCGTATATGCTATCAAATACAATATTATTAATTTATAATTTTAGGGTGTTATAATATGAATGATCGATTGAAATATATTGTTATAATAAAACTCAACTAAATGAAGGTGTTGATCTCAACCACCTTTGAAATCCATAGAAAAATATCTCAACATATCCTCTAGGTTTGAATTATTCTTTCATATTGAACATCTATTTGAGAATGATATATCATACTAAAACTAAACTTTTTATCCAGATCCTACTGAATAATTCACCAGAACTTCAAGGTAAACCTCTAATCCCTATCAGATATAATAGAATGTGGTAGTCCATGAAACCTTTCCACTTCCTTAATATAAACTCTGGAAAGATAATCCAGACAGAAATATTTAGAAATGAAGTGTGCTAACTTCATAAGGTGATTGACTAAAACCCATATAGCATTTTTCACTTTAGGTGTTTTGGGGATTCCAATGATAACATCCATGGTGATGTTCTATCATTTTCATTCTATTTTGGTTAATGGTTACAACACCCCCCTTAGAATTTTTTTATCATCCTTCAATTTCTAACATACCAAGCATTGAGATATATACTTAGTAATATCTCTCTTTATGTTATCCCACAAGAAATACTCTTTTAGATCTCAATATATATTTATACTTCTAGGATGAATAGATATTGGGAAACTGTGAGCTTCATCAAATGGCTCCTTCAAATATGGTATGGATGGAACACATACATGGTTCTTAAACCTTATGATCCCATAATAATCAAGGTTAAACTCTGGAATATTTCTCACCTTCTTTTGTAGTTTCATATCATCCGTCTAAGCCTCTTTAATATTCACTTGGATAGATGGTTGAACCTTCATTTGAGAAAGTTAATATTTATCCACTTCCTTTAATATTTAAAGATTCTCCCTTTATAAATCTATAAATATTGGATCTTTTATGATCCTCATAATAGATAATCTAACATGATCATTTCATCTCAAAGCATTTTCCACCTTATTCGCTTTCCTAGGGAGGTAATGTATTGATCATTAATAGTATTTAATTATCTTTAACCATATTCTTTGGTGAATATTCAACTCTTTCTATTTGAAAATATACTTTAAAATTTTATGATAATTATATCTATCACACATTTATATATAAAGATAATGCCTCAATATCTTTAATGAAAAAATTACCACATCTAACTCCAAATCATGAGTTGGGTAATTTTTCTTGTGAACCTTTAATTAGAATGAGTCATAAGATTTCAAGATATTATAATTCATGAGAATTCATACCAATACTTTATTTTATGCATCACTATAGATTAAAAACCCTTCTCCACTGTAGGGTAAAGTATTCATAGGTGCCTTTGGTTCCTTAAAATTGTATTCACATTCATTTATCCAAAGGAATTTGATCTGTTCTAAGTTAACTTGGTGAGTGTATTAGATAGTCATGATAAAATCTCCACAAAGTGATTATAATATCTAGAAAAACCAAGAAAACTATGGATCTTAGTCATAGTGGTTGTTCTGGGCCAACATTCAATAACTTCTATCTTTGAAGGATTTATTGATATACCCCCACTTAATATTACATAACCCAAGAATGAAACTTTATGAATCCTGAAATCACACTTCATAAATTTTTCATAATTATTCTCCTTCCTTGGGGTCTTTATTACAATTATCAAGTGATCTTAATTATCTTCACTTCTCTTTGGATATATAATAATATCATCTATAAATACTGCCACAAACTGATCAAGGTAATATATAAATACTCTATTCACTAAATCCATAATGATAATGAGGGGATTAGTTTGACCAAATATAATCACTATAAATTCATAGTGTTCATACCTTGTACAGAATGTTGTCTTGGGAATATCATTCTTTAACCTCAATTTATGATATCTAGAATAAAGTTAAATCTTAAAAAAGTACTAATATTTAAAGAGTTGATCAAAAAAATCATCAATATAGGGTAGAGGATACTTGTTCCTGATAGATATTTTTTTTAAGTCCTCTATAATCAATGAAAAGTTACATTAATCCATATTTTTTATTAATAGAAAGAACTGGTGCACCCTATGGTGACTCACTTTTCTGAATGATTCCATTGTTAAAATTTTCTTGAATTTTCTTCTTTATTTATTGCAACTCAATTGAGGATATTATAAATGGAGTCTTTGAAATAGGTATAAAACTATGTATGAGTTCTATTGATAACTCAACTTCATGATTCAATGGAAGACCAGGAAATTATTCTGGAAATACATCAAAAAACTCCCACACAATAAGCATATATTTGATGTTTATTCTCTCCCCAACTATCTAAGATAAACACCTATTTTGAATAACAATCAAGACCCATAAAATGTATTTGATTTCTACTATAAGTTCATATTTATCATTAAACTGATATAAAATCCTAGGTTGGTTAAAAATATCAAACATGACTTACCTTCCTCAGTAATTGATATGGAATTTATGTAAATAGATCCAATCTATACCTAGGATAACATCAAACTCAACTAAATGGAGAATAAAAATATTTTTCGGAAGAACATTACCATAAACTTTAATAGAAGAAGAATCATAAACTTGAGATGAAATCATCATACCATTAGGTATTTTTATTGATAACTAAACATCTAATCAATGAGTTGTTATAGTGATACCCTTAGAAAAATCTTTGGATATAAAATATTGGTTAAATCTAGAATCAAATAAGATATTATCACTTCTAGAATGGGTGGTAAGTATACCATTCACCACATAATTATCATACCCCTCATTAGAAATAGTGGTTTTGTAACGACCCAAAAATTTCATTAATGGAAAATCCCTCTTGATCTAGTTAAATGTTTCTTTATGTTTTTATATGATGTCAACTTCTTTAGTTTAATGTTAAGATTTGTGACCGTTACTTTTATAGCCATTGAACAGTGATCATCTGGGTAGTTTAAATATAAGGCTTTAACGAAACCATTTTTACTCAGACAAAGGAAGTGATGGCCTCATCCAGTAGAATTGCCCCTTACGAAGCCCATTTGTCGGATCTCGGAAAGGAGGTGGCGTCTTTGGGCTTTTCCCTTGACCAAGCCCAAGCTGAGCTTCATCAAGTCAAGCTCGAACGTGATCGTCTACGGGAAAAATGGAAGTTGATAGAGATTACCACTCGAGCGATGTTATACGAGCAACCCCAAGAGTCTGTCACCATCGCACACCTTACCCTTAGGTCTTATGCGGCTATTTTAAGGGGTTATGTAACAAATAAGTAGCACCATGTTCATGTACATTATTTTTGTATATAATAATGAATATAATTTCTAGTCATTTTTGATACATTGTAATTAGTTTTTAAAGTACAAACGGTGTTTTTAGTTATTATTTAATTAAGAATTATATTTTATTAAATTAAAGGATTTTTGAATTAAATAATATTTTAATAAAATATTATTATTAATATTAAATTAATTTTTATTAAATATAAATGATCTTATAATTTTATGAATGCAATTAAAATTTTTATTAAGGTTTGAAAGCCATTTCTGTCAAAACCCGTGAATTTTTTATAAATGTCGGTTTTTATTTTAAAAGTGAAAATTCACATATTTAGAAAATTATTTAGATAAAATAAATATTATTTTTGGAATCAGGACGTCGAAATTATCCAACGGTGAATTTTTCATAATTTTCTGAGACAGTCAAATTTTTGGGTAAAAAATAAATACCATTTAAATATATAATGTGTTTTATGACATCATAATGACCCAATGGTGATGTAATAAAATACCATAATCCTTATGTTCGGCCAATATGTATTTTATCATTAAAATAATGAGGTTTTGGGTTTGTTTGACTCACTTTTCAAAGCATTAATGGAGCCCTCAAGACTTATTCAACACTTTGCCGTTTTAAATTAATTTCCATGGGAGTGTGATTCACCTCCACATAAGCAACCCTAATTTTTTAATAAGTTCGGACCTTGGCCTTGTAAAATATTGTTTTCCTCTTCCCTTTTCCAGAAACCATGGGCAAATACCATGGGATGGTTTGTGGTTTGGATTATTTTAATATAAGGGGTCCTAAACCTAAATAATAAAGAATTCTCTCACCTTTCCTATATAAACCCACCCAAGCTCCCACTTCCTCCTCACCCAAAGCCCTTGAAGTTCGTCCAAACTCTGCCCTACTCTCTCTAGAATCCTCTCAAGGTGCCCCAAGCTCCCAAGAAGCCTCTCACAAGCCTCTCTCTAGCCTTTGGAAGCACACTTCCAAGTAAGGGTTTTTCTTCCTTTCTCATTTTTGTCAATTTTCTTTAAGTTGTATTGCCCTTTTAATTTCATTTATGAATGTTGGGGTATGGTTTCGCACCTCTCCCATACTGCCCTCTTATTGTTTTAATGATGGGAGACCCCTTTCTCTCTCATTAAATGCCTCCCATGTACACCCGTTACTATGCCGAAATTCTGAAAAGGAACCTTTTTCTCCTCTTTTATATTCAAGCAGTACTTTTGTATCATGAATCTAAATTCCTTTTCAATTGTTGGGACATGTATATATATATGACCTTCTTACTGTCCATTACATGTAAATATGATGAGGAACCCCTTTCTCTCTCATCAGCCCTTTTTATGAATTCTTATGTCACGCCGTTACGCTGCCGAAATCACACCGATTTTCTAAGCCA
Source organism: Viscum album (assembly GCA_963277665.1). Taxonomy (NCBI): domain Eukaryota; kingdom Viridiplantae; phylum Streptophyta; class Magnoliopsida; order Santalales; family Viscaceae; genus Viscum; species Viscum album. The sequence goes on from OY728152.1 coordinate 1,629,432,864, forward strand.
ATATCATTGTGTAGTGAATACCATGCCCATTTCTCCATCAAGGGTATTCACCTTTATGCACATTTACATATTGATTGTAAAGTTTCATGTATGAATTCCACATTCCGTTATCGTGGAAGAAATGACTATGTTTTATGAATCCATGTTTTATGATCCATGTGGCACACTTATGCATGAAATGAAATGTTTAAGAAGGGTGCGCCCTTTATAGCGCTCCAATGCATTGGGTAAAGTATAGTATCATGATACGTCATGTGCAATGAGTGTTGACTCATGCTAATTCAAGTGCAACGAGGGTTTACTCGTGCTTCAAGTGCAATGAGGGTTTACTCATGCTCCATGTGCAATGAGCCTTGGCTCATGCTAATTCGATGTTAAGTGTTGTTGCCACATTTCCATGTTATGATTATCATGCTTTATCATGCCTTTATGCTCATGTCTCTCTTATGCTCTATTGATATGACTATTGCCTAACATGTATTTTACTCCTCATGTTATTCATTGTGTACTCCCTTACTGGGCTTTATAGCTCACCCTTTTCTTATGCATGACCTCAGGTTATCCCATGCAATGCTAAGTACGAAGGAATGTAGTGGTCATGTAAAGGAAGTTTTCAATAAGGATGTCGTATTTCAAGTTTAAAGTTTTTATGTAATGATCCTAAGCCCCAAAGACACTAAACCTCTCGATCTTCCTTGTTGTATCAAGTGAAGTTTTATGTAATAAAGCATGTTTAAGTTGTAATAAGAAGCAGGGTTGTCATAGTTGGTATCAAAGGATAGGTTTAGTTATTTTTGGGATTAGGAAACCCTAGTAAAGCCTTAGATACAAGACTAAGCATAATAAAAACATCCCTAAGTTTTGGTAAATACTAAGTAAGTGTTTTATCAAACAAATACATCCCTGTCTGGATACGAGCAGGTAGAGGCGGCTCTGGCACAGATGTATCCTAGGGGTAAAACCCGAAAACACCGCTTTGATCTAGACTCGAACGGGAACGGGTGCACGACAACGGGCCTTGCTGCACTCTTGGTTACGACACTCCCGGGGGATATGTTTTGATAAATTCACAATCTTAGTATGAACCCTTATTAAGGGAAAAATTCCCCTAAGAATATATGTTAGAAGGAAGATCATGAAAAGCCTGGATTGAATCCTATAGACTCATGAGTTAAAGAGATTAAAGTTTATTTATAAGTCATCAAATTTTGTCTTTGGATTACCCTTTATGTGTTACCCCTAACTTTCCTTTTATTCCAGCCAATGGCCGGTAATAGGAGAACTCAGGCTAACAACCGTTGTGAAGATCAGTGTGATGACTGTACTTATGAGATTCCCAATCCAATGGGAGCGGGAATCGCGAACTTTGTCACTCTTCTCTCTCAGCTAACTCAAGTTTTGAATAGAAACACTGGTCAAGAGGAACGTTCAACCCCCCCTAAGAAAGAACAAGTCGCTATTGAAAGCTTCATGAGACAAAGACCTCCTACTTTTAGTGGATCATCCGATCCCACGATTGCTGAACAATGGATCAACTCCATTGAAAAGATATTCTATATCCTCCAATGCTCTGAAAAAGAGAAGGTTCTCTTGGCGGCTTATCGTATGGAGGGTGAAGCTGATCAATGGTGGACGTTGATCAAAAATACGAAGCCTGAGGAGGAGATCGAGGCTTTGGAATGGAAGGTATTTCGGAAGATGTTTTTCGATAAATATTTTCCACGCACCCTCCGTCTTAAGATGGAAAGGGACTTCCTTTCCCTCAAGCAGAAAGATGAGGAATATGTGGGAGCGTACGAGGCAAACTTCACAAGGCTTGCACGATACGCTTCCGGCTTTGTTGTTACCCCCGAATGCAAGGTTGACCGCTTCTTTGGTGGGCTGAAGCCTAGCTTGCGGAAAGCATTAGCGATCCGTGACTTCGACAGCTATGAGGAAATTGTCCGATGTGCCCTCAAGGTTGAAATGGAGATCGTAGAATCACAGGGGTATCATGGGGACAAGAAGCGGAAGGTGGACTTCAATGCTGGTGGTCCGATGGATAAATCCAACGGCGCTAAGAAATTCTAGCACCCCACTTGCCAAAAGTGTGGAAAGAAGCACCCTGGAAATTGCCTTAGGGGGACAAGAAAATGCTTCAAGTGTGGAAGAGAAGGGCACCTAGCTATTAACTGTCAGCAAGAAGGACCCGCGGCTGCGACGGAGGGGAGGAACACTCCGTTCGAACCTCAACGCGTTGTTCAATGCTTCAAATGCAAAGAACCGGGTCATTTTGCGAATTAGTGCCCTAATCCAAGGGTTATCGGAGGCAATCAACAACCTCCAAGACAGCAAGGAAGAGCTTTTGCCATCACTTCTGCCGAAGTGAACCCCGACAACGAAGTGGTGACAGGTATGCTAGTTATTCATTCAAGAATAGAGAACGTACTTTTTGATTCAGGTTCTACGCATTCTTTTATATCTCAAAAGTTTAGTAGAACAATCCCTGCACCACCACAAATCATGGAAGTAAATATGTCGGTGAGTACGGAAAATGGGGCAATAATTGCATCCCATGAGTATAAATCCTCCCCTGTTATAATCTGTGGATTGAATTTCCTGGCGAACCTCGTCATACTCCCTTTGGTGGAATTTGATGCAATTCTTGGCATGGATTGGCTTTCCTTATATAGAGCCAACATAAATTGTCGGGAGAGGGAAATCACACTCCATATGGAGAATCGACCCCTGATTCTTTACAAGTGTCAGGAGGAAGATGAATCTCATTTAGCTCCATCATCTCAAGCATGGATATTACTGCCTTATGAGCACGCATATCTGGCTCAGATGATTGAGTCCAAGGAAGAAACCATCCTTGAAGAAATTCCTATTGTGAGGGAATTCGCTGAAGTATTTCCCGAGGAACTTCCTGGTCTTCCTCCAAGAAGAGATGTTGAGTTCTCAATTGAACTTATACCTGGGGCGCTACCAATATCCAAGACTCCATATAGGATGGATGTGGTTGAGATTGAAGAACTGAAGAAACAACTACAGGAGAATCTGGATAAAGGGTTTATACGCCCAAGTGCATCACCATGGGGTGCACCAGTCCTCTTCGTCAAGAAGAAGGATGGGTCAATGCGGCTTTGCATCGATTATCGTGAACTTAACAAAATCACGATAAAGAACAAGTATCCTCTCCCAAGAATCGATGACTTGTTTGATCAGCTGCGTGGAGCACAATACTTCTCCAAGGTCGACTTGCGGTCGGGATATTATCAAGTAAGGGTGAAGAAGGAAGATATCCCCAAGACTGCTTTTCGTACAAGGTACGGGCACTATGAATTCATAGTAATGCCTTTTGGACTCACCAATGCTCCAGAAATATTCATGGACTTGATGAATAGAGTCTTTAGAGATTACCTAGATAAATTTGTGGTAGTCTTTATAGATGATATTCTAATATACTCCAAAACCAAGGAGGACCATGAGGAGCATTTAAGAACTGTACTGGAGACTTTGCGCAAGGAGAAGCTCTATGCGAAGTACAAAAAGTGTGAGTTCTGGTTGAAGGAGGTCTCATTCTTGGGCCATATCATCACAAGCAATGGGATATCTGTGGACCCCTCCAAAACAGATGCAATTGAGGGATGGTCGAGGCCAACATCGGTAACTGATATCCGTAGCTTCTTGGGGTTAGCTGGATATTATCGACGATTTGTGAGAAACTTCTCACGATTGTCCAACCCTCTTACCAAGCTAACTCGAAAGGGAGTAAAGTTTTCTTGGAGTGATGAATGCGAAGAAAGCTTCAAGGAGTTGAAAAGGAGGCTTATCACTACACCTGTGCTCACTTTACCCACAAGTGGGGAGCTTTTTGTGGTATTCAGTGATGCTTCGAAGAAGGGCTTAGGATGTGTGCTGATGCAGAATGATAAAGTGATATCCTATGCCTCAAGACAGTTGAAAATCCATGAGTGAAACTATCCAACGCATGATCTGGAGTTGGCGGCGGTGATCTTTGCCTTGAAAATCTGGCGGCATTATCTCTATGGAGAGAAATGTGAGATATATACTGACCACAAGTGTCTTAAATATATATTCACACAGAAAGAGCTTAATATGCGCCAGAGAAGATGGATAGAGCTCATAAAGGATTATGACTGTTCAATACATTACCACCCTGGGAAGGCGAACAAGGTGGCGGATTCCCTAAGTAGAAAGGATCCAGCAATTCTATCAATGATGAGAATTGAGAAGGATCCAATCTTCTTAGACTTGATGAAGATGGACGTGGGAATCATAAAGAAGGGAACATCATCAATCCTTTCACAAATGATTGCTCAACCATCTCTTTTGTAAAGGTTAAAGGATTCTCAAAAGGATGATGCGAGAATCCAAGAAAAAATGGAAGCTATCAAAAAGGGAAAATCCTCAGAGTTTAATGTTAATGAAGAAGGAATTGTGCGGTTTGGGAAAAGACTATGTGTCCCATCAAGTTCGGAGCTGAAGAAGGAACTTTTGGATGATGCACATAGTTCAAATTTCTCTATTCACCCAGGGAGCACAAAGATGTATCGAGATCTCTGAGAAAACTTTTGGTGGGATAATATGAAGAAGGAGATCGCCGAATATACATCAAAGTGCCTGGTGTGTCAGCAAGTGAAGGCAGAGAGGTAGAAGTCTAAGGGGATGATGCAACCTATGCCCATACCAGAATGGAAATGGGAGAACATCACCATGGACTTCGTCACTGGACTTCCAAGGACATCCAAAAGCAACAATGCAATCTGGGTTATTGTGGATCGTCTTACAAAGACTGCACACTTCATTGCTATTCGAGAGGATTTCTCTTTGGATCAACTGGCACGGATATATATCAGGGAAGTGGTACGGTTGCATGGAGTACCACTATCTATTGTGTCGGACCGAGATCCAAGATTTACCTCTAAGTTTTGGAAGAGTCTTCAACATGCTCTGAATACTGAACTGAACTTCAGTACGGCCTATCATCCTCAAACTGATGGCCAATCCGAGCGGACTATCCAAACACTTGAGGATATGTTGAGAGCGTGCTCAATGGACTTTAAAGGAGGATGGGATCAACATCTTCCTATAGTTGAGTTCTCTTATAATAATAGTTTCCACTCGAGCATCCAAATGGCACCATATGAAGCCCTATATGGGAAAAGGTGTAGAACACCGGCATGTTGGGATGAGGTCGGTGAACGTAAGCTGCTTGGACCAGAAATGGTCGAAGAAATGGTGGAGAAGGTGAAAACCATTCAGCAGCATATCAAGGCAGCCCAAAGTCGACAGAAGAGTTATACAGATAATCGTCGACGAGACCTTGAGTTTAAAGTCGGAGACATGGTGTTTTTACGCATATCTCCGTGGAAGAAGGTCATGAGGTTTGGAAAGAAAGGGAAGTTAAGTCCAAGGTACATCGGCCCCTTCGAGATTCTTGATCGTGTTGGGGCTGTGGCCTATCGACTAGCACTTCCACCTACTATGGCCAAGGTGCATGATGTCTTCCATGTATCCCTCTTAAGGAAGTACATACCAGACCCTTCACATGTACTCTCTTCTGAGGTGGTACAATTAGAAGACGATCTTTCTTATGAGGAGCAACCAGTGAAGATCTTGGATCGTAGAGAAAAAGTTCTACGAAATAAGACAATGCCCCTCGTCAAGGTGTTGTAGAGAAACCACAAGTTTGAAGAAGCAACTTGGGAGTCGGAGGATATGATGAAGCTAAGTTACCCACATTTGTTTTAGTGTGGGAAAAGGAAAATTTCGAGGGCGAAATTTCTTAAGGGGGGAATGTTGTAACGACCCAAAAATTTCATTAATGGAAAATCACTCTTGATCCAGTTAAATGTTTCTTTATGTTTTTATATGATGTCAACTTCTTTAGTTTAACGTTAAGATTTGTGACCGTTACTTTTATAGCCGTTGAACAGTGATCATCTGGGTAGTTTAAATATAAGGCTTTAACGAAACCATTTTTACTCAGAAAAAGGAAGCGATGGCCTCATCCAGTAGAATTTCCCCTTACGAAGCCCATTTGTCGGAGCTCAGAAAGGAGGTGGCGTCTTTGGGCTTTGCCCTTGACCAAGCCCAAGCTGAGCTTCATCAAGTCAAGCTCGAACGTGATCGTCTACGGGAAAAATGGAAGTTGATAGAGATTACCACTCGAGCGATGTTATACGAGCAACCCCAAGAGTCTGTCACCATCGCACACCTTACCCTTAGGTCTTATGCGGCTATTTTAAGGGGTTATGTAACAAATAAGTAGCACCATGTTCATGTACATTATTTTTGTATATAATAATGAATATAATTTCTAGTCATTTTTGATACATTGTAATTAGTTTTTAAAGTACAAACGGTGTTTTTAGTTATTATTTAATTAAGAATTATATTTTATTAAATTAAAGGATTTTTGAATTAAATAATATTTTAATAAAATATTATTATTAATATTAAATTAATTTTTATTAAATATAAATGATCTTATAATTTTATGAATGCAATTAAAATTTTTATTAAGGTTTGAAAGCCATTTCTGTCAAAACCCGTGAATTTTTTATAAATGTCGGTTTTTATTTTAAAAGTGAAAATTCACATATTTAGAAAATTATTTAGATAAAATAAATATTATTTTTGGAATCAGGACGTCGAAATTATCCAACGGTGAATTTTTCATAATTTTCTGAGACAGTCAAATTTTTGGGTAAAAATTAAATACCATTTAAATATATAATGTGTTTTATGACATCATAATGACCCAATGGTGATGTAATAAAATACCATAATCCTTATGTTCGGCCAATATGTATTTTATCATTAAAATAATGAGGTTTTGGGTTTGTTTGACTCACTTTTCAAAGCATTAATGGAGCCCTCAAGACTTATTCAACACTTTGCCTTTTTAAATTAATTTCCATGGGAGTGTGACTCACCTCCACATAAGCAACCCTAATTTTTTAATAAGTTCGGACCTTGGCCTTGTAAAATATTGTTTTCCTCTTCCCTTTTCCAGAAACCATGGGCAAATACCATGGGATGGTTTGTGTTTTGGATTATTTTAATATAAGGGGTCCCAAACCTAAATAATAAAGAATTCTCTCACCTTTCCTATATAAACCCACCCAAGCTCCCACTTCCTCCTCACCCAAAGCCCTTGAAGTTCGTCCAAACTCTGCCCTACTCTCTCTAGAATCCTCTCAAGGTGCCCCAAGCTCCCAAGAAGCCTCTCACAAGCCTCTCTCTAGCCTTTGGAAGCACACTTCCAAGTAAGGGTTTTTCTTCCTTTCTCATTTTTGTCAATTTTCTTTAAGTTGTATTGCCCTTTTAATTTCATTTATGAATGTTGGGGTATGGTTTCTCACCTCTCCCATACTTCCCTCTTATTGTTTTAATTATGGGAGACCCCTTTCTCTCTCATTAAATGCCTCCCATGTACACCCGTTACTATGCCGAAATTCTGAAAAGGAACCTTTTTCTCCTCTTTTATATTCAAGCAGTACTTTTGTATCATGAATCTAAATTCCTTTTCAATTGTTGGGACATGTATATATATATGACCTTCTTACTGTCCATTACATGTAAATATGATGAGGAACCCCTTTCTCTCTCATCAGCCCTTTTTATGAATTCTTATGTCACGCCGTTACGCTGCCGAAATCACACCGATTTTCTAAGCCAATATCATTGTGTAGTGAATACCATGCCCATTTCTCCATCAAGGGTATTCACCTTTATGCACATTTACATATTGATTGTAAAGTTTCATGTATGAATTCCACATTCCTTTATCGTGGAAGAAATGACTATGTTTTATGAATCCATGTTTTATGATCCATGTGGCACACTTATGCATGAAATGAAATGTTTAAGAAGGGTGCGCCCTTTATAGCGCTCCAATGCATTGGGTAAAGTATAGTATCATGATACGTCATGTGCAATGAGTGTTGACTCATGCTAATTCAAGTGCAACGAGGGATTACTCGTGCTTCAAGTGCAATGAGGGTTTACTCATGCTCCATGTGCAATGAGCCTTGGCTCATGCTAATTCGATGTTAAGTGTTGTTGCCACATTTCCATGTTATGATTATCATGCTTTATCATGCCTTTATGCTCATGTCTCTCTTATGCTCTATTGATATGACTATTGCCTAACATGTATTGTACTCCTCATGTTATTCATTGTGTACTCCCATACTGGGCTTTATAGCTCACCCTTTTCTTATGCATGTCCTCAGGTTATCCCATGCAATGCTAAGTACGAAGGAATGTAGTGGTCATGTAAAGGAAGTTTTCAATAAGGATGTCGTATTTCAAGTTTAAAGTTTTTATGTAATGATCCTAAGCCCCAAAGACACTAAACCTCTCGATCTTCCTTGTTGTATCAAGTGAAGTTTTATGTAATAAAGCATGTTTAAGTTGTAATAAGAAGCAGGGTTGTCATAGGTTTCATGATATTTCCCTTTTTCTATAGGCTTAATAGGTTATTTAAATCTATCACCATCATTAACCTTAAAATTTGGGCACTAGTTGGAATAATGCACATACTCTTTGTATTTAAAAACACTTGAGTTTGGGTGGTACCTTTTATGGTTCTTTCTCTCAATTCATATCATTAGCTAACTTCTTCCCATCACTTCAGTATTTGATTGTTTGGTGACCTTTCTTTCCACACTTGAAACATTTACTAGTTCCCTTAAGACAATTTACTACATATTTTCTTCCACACTTTGAGCATAAATGAAATCCCATCTTCTTTTATCTATGATTTTAATAATTTCCTTTGAAGTCTTTCTTTCTTTTATTATTAAAACCATGATATTGATGGGTAAATCCAATCTCCATATCTACTTTTGTAGCACATAAAACTATTACTTCATAGTTTTTGAAGTCCTTTATTGATAATTCCCTTTGGAAACTTAGTTTTAATCCACTAAATAATTGATCAACCTTACTTTTAGGTTGGATGATAATACCTGAAATGTTCCTTGTAAGTATTGTAAAATTTTACTCATAGGTGCCAATAAATTAATCATCCTTTTATTTAATCTTAATTTATTCCTTCTCCATTTTTGATAAAATAATACAAATAAATTATTTATTGAAAAATAATATCTTAAACTTATCCCACTCCATTGATCCAATTTCTTCTAATTGCCTCATGTTCTTGATAAGAGTCTACCATTGATCTGATTTTCCTTATAAATGATAAACATCCAGAATATATTTCTTATATTCTGAACACTAGAGAAAATAAAATATTTTTCAATGGTACTGATCAATTTCTCAGCAACTAGAGGATCAGTAGACCCACTAAAATAAGGTGGATGTTTCCTCATGAATGACTCAACAAAATGTTGTTCCCTCCTTTTCTCATTTGTAATATCAACATGATTCATAGATTAAGAAAGTTCTATGAGCATAGAAATAATATTTTTCATTAAATATCTCATAACATTTGGTTTCTCAGGAGGAAAATCATTACATTGTACCTCACATTTTTTATTAACATGATTCCTTCAGGTTCTATCCATTGACTAAAACCAAAAAATATAGTGTGAGCGATAATGATCATAGTGAAAAACCAAATAATCATAAAAAAACATTTATAGAATGTTTAAATCATGAAACCTTCTTCTATGACACCTTAGGTTTAACCTAGGTCATTCATGATCATTATCAAAACTTTAGGATTTTATATTATACTTATACTTATCCTCATAGTTCTCACTAAACTTATCTCATTCTAGTTTACAAATATTAACTAAACTATTCTATGATACCAACTATAATAATCCATACCTTTCATACATATATATCACATCTTAGTAGATGAATATTCATTATAGAACATAATGATCCACACTAGAATCATATAGGTCTAGTTCCTTTGGAAACATGGACACATAAATAACTAGTTCATAAAATATCTACATTATCTCTCACTAAGTTCTTCACAACTATAATCCTTCTTAGACATATCATGATTAGTACATTTTTTCATAACTTGAGAAATGTAAATATAATACAAGGTGATATTAGATACTTAGTAATGATAAACAAGAGAAATATCTATGATCACATAATCACAACATGAACATAAGGGTGTGAGAACAGGAGAATAATATTTGAAAACCATACCATGCATATCATATATCATAATCTTGAGTCGTGGCATATTTATGGGCAGTTCATAATACATGAACCATAAAGTAATCAAAGAACATGATCTATGAAAGCATAACATTGGCATAATACATGGAATTGTGGCATACACATAAGCATAGAAAATCATTTCATTGGTATTAAAGGATCGCTAAAATACTATCATAGTAGATTATTTCACTCCCTAAATCATCATAGTAGTCAAGGTTTACTTGTAAGACTATCATAGTGGATAGAGTCCCTTATTGAACTGGGATCACTCCCCATTCCATTCCTATTTATCTCATGAGATATTAATATTTACCTAATGCATTAGAGAGAGATATAGTTTCCACCCTTCACATAATAAAAATAATACATACATTTCCCCCAAGATTATAAAACATTCATCATATCATAACCCATGAAAATAAATGGGTTTCATAAACATTTCATCATTTTATAACCCATGGAAAAGAAATGGGTTTCATAAACATTTCATAAATCCATCATGGCATCACTAGTGTAAAAGGAATGGGTTTTATAAAAATATTATAATAATTATCAAAAAAACATATAGAGAAATGATAATGATGGTTTAATTGGATTATATCCCCAGTAAATAATAAGTAAAATTAGGGGTTGTTGTCTTTGATGAATATAAATACTATTAACAGATCTTTAAAACCTTCTTAAGTAAAATATCCTTTCCACTTCAAAAATCACTTTTTAAAATAAATAAAAAAATTAACAAAAATTAAAGAATCCATTTTATTTTAAAATTTATAAATTAATCTTAAAATCATTAATTTTTCATGATGGTGGGAAATTTCTTTCATGCTGTATATGTTAAAAGAAAACATTTCTTTCACACTTTTGTAAAAAAAGTACCTAATTTGGAAAACAATAAGAAAATTAATTTTAAAACATTTAAAAAAAGATGGAAAATGGGGAAAATGACTTCAAAAAATCCTTGTATAATATTAAAAACATTCTTGAAAACAATTTTATAGAACATAGACATGGAATAGAAAGGTTTTTTGATTTAAGAGAGATAAAATCAGTTTTCCTTAAAAAAGGTTTTTTTGTCTCTTAAGTACTTTAAGAGAGGAAAATGAAAGGAAAACATGTATTCAAAATAAATAAACATATGAGAAGAAAATTCATGATATTATTAAGAGATATATCATAAGATTTTATCATTAGAAACTCCATCATAAACAATACTGATAAACAATGAGATTGTAACATAAAACCCTTACCACTTTGGTAACTTTTGAATCATAATACCAATGAAATAAATAGACTTATATGGATATGAAAATACACATAATTTCCATAATTATAATAAAAAATACTTTCATTGTCATAATATATACTATACAAAAGAAACAATTGGTGTACAAGGTATGTGTCCCACAGAAATAAAAGTGAGATGAAAACCCCTTACCTCAAATCTGAATTCCTCTGTATGCATTGGAAAATATTGTATAATAAATATAAATTTATTGTAAATATTTTATATAAATATAATAATATATATATATATAATATAATATATGACTGACTTGTAACCTTTTATCACCCGTTTTTTAACGCTTCTTTATTAAAATTATTGTTTCAGTTGATATTAGCTTCGTTTTTCATGTATGTTTTGGTTTGGTAGTTTTGGTCCTTAAATTTTTATAATTGTTCCATCATATCCATAATTTTAATAATGATATAAATATCATATATATTCATTATATACATGTTTAGATTCATCCATAAAATATATAGATGGAAAAATGAATTATACCATTCATGGAGACGGTAGGTCGTACGTACGCACAAGACATATTTTCATATCCCATTTGATGGAAAGAGGGTGAATAAAGGTGGTTTCATAATCATAATAACATTTAAGTATAATAAGGATACTTAATTTATTTTTTATGAATAACATAACTGATTTATAGAAGGTAAGAGAATAATTAAAAAGAAAGTGATCGATTATGGCGATTACCTCTTCTTTGAAATAACTCATTTAGATCTCCTCTAAAGTGCTCTAAGGTTGGTCTTTTGGGAAGTACACAACATATAAAATGTGTATATGGGAGTGTATAGTAGAAATTTGTATATTTTGGTTGATATATAAGGCTCAAAGTGGTGTGAATAAGATAAAGGAGGGGTGCCCTTTTATAAATGAGGGGAGGGGCACCCTTGGAATTTCTTAAAGGATTAAAATATATTAAATTAATTATCAAGAAAAATGGTTCCAAATGGACTATAAATGGTAAATGGATGATATTTTAGACCATATATTATCCCCATAATCCTATTTTTAATATTTTAATAATTTTTAAGTAATTTAATAAAATTCCTTTTTCATAAAATATCATTATTTCAAAATTAGACATGATTCATTTAATTTGACTTAAAAGACATAAATAAAAAGTTTTAATTCGAATATAATTCTTTAACATAACATTTATATATCATAATTATCTAAAAAAATAGTGTAACACCTTATATAACTAAAATTATATTACTTTTAACAATTTTAAAATCATTTATTGTGTTTTTTATTAATTGGATAAATGTTGTATTAGTGTTTCATAAGAATTTAAGGTCATTATATAATTAATAAAAATTATAAATAAATTTTTATAAAGAATATAATTTCATTAATATTAAAATATACACTTATATTCATTCATAACTTTATTTTTTCCTTATGTGGACACATAATATATATGTAAAACTAATAGAGTGATGTTTTGTAACTTTCTTTGATTTAAATATTATAAAAGTAATTTTCATAGACAAGTGTCCATTAAACAACTCCATTTCGATAATAAGGTATTAATAGTAAAATTAAATTCATCCAATAATAATTAAAATGAAAAATTATGGCCTTATAACTTATTTTTAACCTAGATTAACCACATTTACCCTTTATCGAGGTGATAAATTTTACCACGGTTACTATTCATATTGACCAGAAATAAAAGGGGCCTATTTACCAAATTTTAACCTCTTAATTTAAAATATGGAATATATTTATCAAATTCAATACATATAAGTGGCAAAAATTAATTTTAAAATAAGTGCAAAAAATGTAACGAAAACTACTTTTTAGAAAACTAAATTTTTAAACATAAAACTTGGTTTATTCTTATCCCATGCTTAGAAAAATATTAAATGAATGTTAAAACAATTTATTGAATATAATATATATATATATCATTAAAAACATTCACCAAAAGTGTTTTATTTAATTTATTAAGATAAAAATACATTATACACACACAAAAACAATTTTTTTGAAAAATATTTATTTTTTCTTTCAAATGATTTATATTTTATTTTATAATCAATTAATAACTAATTAATTAATTTTATAAATATGTAAGAATAAATTTTTCATAATTTAGTTAGTATTATTCATACCCATTAATCCAATTTATTTTTCATAAATTTCAATTTAAATAATAATATTTTAATAGTATGTCATGGTTTGTTTAAACTCAGTGTTGTGTGTAAGACAAGATATCGAAAAAATTAAATTTATTTGAAAATAAATGTTGTTTGTAACACAAGATATCAAAGAAACTAAATTTATTTGAAATATATATATATTTTATAAAATCTTAGGGTGTTACATTCTACCCCCCTTAAAATGAATTTCCCCTCTAAATTCATGACTCTAATATAAAAAATGAGGATATCTTTGTTCCATTACATCCTTAGGTTCTCTTGTAGATTATTTTAATTTGTGATTCCTCTAGATAACTTTAACCCGGTGAGTAGTCTTATTTAGTATCACTTTAACTCTATGGTCCAGGATTTCTACCAGTTTTTCTTTATAAGGAACATCATGCTCCACTGGTATGACTTCTAAGTTCATTACATGTGAAGGATTGGTTATATACTTCCTCAAGAGAGATACATGAAACACATTATGAACTTGAGAGAAGTTTTGTGGAAGTTACAAGTGATAAGTTATCATCCATACTCAATCAAGGATCTTGAAAGGTCCAATATACCTAGGTATTATCTTTTCATTATTTTTATATATCATAACCTTATTCCATAGAGAAATGCATAGAAAAACCTTCTCATCAAATTCAAATTTTAGGTCACTTTGATGATTGTCAACATAACTTTTCTGTCGATTATGATATGTCTTGATGTGTTTCTGAATGGATATAACTTTATCTATCACTTAGTTATATCAAGTCCTAATAGATTTATTTATCTAATATCATCCTATCATGTTGGATTTATACACTTCTTTATATAAAGGTATTCATAAGGGGCCATTTGAATGCTCGAGTGAAATTTATTATTATACAAAAACTAAACTAGAGTAAGGTGTTGATCTCAACCACCTTTAAAATCCATAGAATAATATCTTAACATATCCTCTAGGGTTTAAATTATTATTTCATACTGACCATCTATCTAAGGATGATATGTTGTTCTAAAACTCAACTCTATATCCAAATTCTGTTGAATAATTCACTATAACTTCAAGGTAAACCTCGGATCCCAATTAGATAAAATAAAATACGATACTCCATGAAACATTACCACTTACTTAATATAAAATCTGGAAACCTGATCTATAGATAAATATTCTTTAATGGTAATAAAGTCTACTAACTTTATAAGGAAACTGACTACAACCCAAATAGAATTATTCCCATTTAATGTTTTGGGGAGTCTAATGAAAAAATCCATGGTGATTTTTTCTCATTTCCATTCTGGTATGGGTAATGGTTATAGCATCTCCTTAGACTTTTATTTCCCATTATTAACTTGTTTATATACCAAGAATAAATATATATACTCTACAATATCTATCTTCATGTTGTCCCAACAGAAATACTCTTTTAGATCTCCATACATCTTTATAATTCAAGGATGAATAGAGAATGGTGAACTATGAGAATAATCCAACAGTTTCTTCTTCAAATATGGTATGGTATAAACACATAAAAAGTTCCTAATCCTTATCATCCCATCACAATCAAGGTTAAACTCAAAAACATTTCTCACCTTCTTTTTCAGCTCTATATCTTCCTTCTACGCCTATTTATTATTCACTTGGATATATGGTTGAACACTCATTTGAGAAATATAACATTTCTCCCCTTCTTTAAATATTTCAACATCCATCCTTTTAAATTAAAGAAATATTGGATCTTTTTTATCCTCATCTTAGATAAGATAGCATGATCCTTTTGGGTCAGAGCATTTTTCACCTTATTCTCTTTACAAGGGTGGTAATGTATTGAGCTTCCATAATATTTAATTAGATCTAACCATATTATCTAGACTATATACAACTATTTATATGTGAAAATATACTTTAAACTATTATGATCAGTATATATATCACACCTTTCTCAGTAAAGATAATGCCTCTATATCTTTAATGAAAAAATTACCATAGCTAACTCCAAATCATGAGTTGGGTAATTTTTCTCATGAACATTCAATTGGAATTATGCATAAGTTATCATGATATCATTATATATGAGAACTCATCCCAATCCTTTCTTTGATGCATAATTATAGATTACAAACCCTTCTCCACTATAGGGTTAATTAATCATGGGTACTTTTTGTTCCTTGAAATTTTCTTCACATTCATCTTTACAAAGGAACTTAGCTACCTTTCAAGTTAACTTGGTGAGTGGATTAGACATTTTTGATAAATTCTTTATAAAGCGCTGATAATATTAATCCAAACCAAGAAAAATATAGATCTCAATCACAGTGGTTAGTTTGGGACAACATTCAATAACTTTTATCTTTGAAGGATCTATTTATATACCCTCACTTGAGATTATATGACCCAGAAATGAAACTTTCTAAAGATAGAATTCACACATGGTAAATTTTTCATAAATATTATCCTTCCTTAGGGTATTTAGTAAAATTCTCAAGGGATATTCATGATCTTCCTTACTCTTTGAATATAAAAGAATATTGTCTATAAATACGACCATAAACTAATCAAGGTAATCTCTAAAGACTCTACTCATTAAATCCATAAAGATAGTGGGGGAATTAATAATACCAAATGGAATCACTATAAATTTATAGTGTCCATACCTTATACGGAATGTTGTCTTGGGAATATTCTCCTTCTTGACCCTCAATTTATGATATTCAAAACAAAGGTCAATCTTAGAAAAGTATTATGCTTCATGCAGTTGATCAAAAAATTCATTAATATGGGGTATATGATACATGTTCTTGATATTAATTTTGTTAAGTTCTCGATAATCAATGAAAAGTCACATTGATCCATATTTCTTCTTAACGAAAAGAATGGGTGCACCCCATGATTACGTACTTGTCCAAATGAATCCCTTGTAAATATATTCTTGGAGTTTCTTCTTTAGTTCCTATAACTCAATCAGGTCCATTTTATATAGATTATTTAAAATGGTTATAGAACTAGGTATAAATTTTATCAAGAACTCAACTTCACAATTCAGCGGAAGACCAAGAAAATGTTCCAGAAATAAATCATCAAACTCATAAAAAATAGGCATATGTTTGATGTTGAGTTTCCCCCCAACCATTTGAGATAAACACCCCTTTTTAATAGGAATAAATACCCATACAATGGTTTTTATTTCCATCATAAGTTCTTATTTATCATCACACTGATAGATAATACTAGGTTGGCTCAAAATATCAAATGTTACTTACCTTCCTCAGAAATTGATGTGGGATTTAGGTAAATAAATCCAATCCATTCCTAGGATAACATCAAAATCAACTAAAGGGATAATAATAATATTTACAAGAATCACATTCCCACAAACTTAAACTAGAGAAGAATCATGAACTTGAGATGTGGTCATCATACCATTAGGGGTTTTTACTACTAACTCAATATCTAATCGCTGAGGTGGTGTAGTGATACACTTAGAAAATTATTTGGATATAAAAGAGTGGGTAGTCTCAAATAAAATAAGACGTTAGCAGTTCTAGAGTGGATGGTAAGTGTACCTTTCACCTTGTCATTATTATAATCCTTATCGGAAATATTAATTGCATGAGATCTCCCTTTATCTATGGGATTAATAGGTTTTTAACATCGATAATCATCATTAACCTTCATATTTGGGCACTAGTTGGCATAATTCCCATACTCCTTGCATTTAAAACATCTAAGTGTGGGTGGTGCCTTCTGCGATGCTTTCTCTCTATTCACATCATTAGTTAACTTCTTCTCATCACTTTATCATTCGATTTCTTGATAACCTTACTTTTCACAATTAAAACATTTAATGGTTTCCTTAATACAATTTCTACCATGTTTCCTTCCAAACTTTGAGTATAAATAAAATATCATTTTCTTCTCTCCATGGTTTTTATAATTTTATTTGAATTCCATCTTTCTTTTCTTATCAAAACCGTGATATTGATGGGTAACTACAATATTCATCACCAAATTGATGGAAAATAAAATTATTTCCTCACAGTTACTAAATCCTTTTATGGATAATTCCCTTAGGAGACTTAGTTTTAACCTACTAAATAATTTCTTGACCTTACTTTTAGGTTGGATGATAATTCTAGAAGCGTACCTCATAAGTCTTGTAAGATTTGTCTCATGGGTACCAAAAGATTCTACATCCTTCTATTTAAGATCAATGAATTCCTTATCCATTTTTTAGTGAATAATTAAAGGAAAGTACTTATTGAAAAATAAGAAATTAAACTTATCCTACTACATGTAATCAATTTCTTCATATTGCCTCATATTATTGATAAGAGACCACCATTTATCTGCTTCACCTTCTAAATGATAAACATCTAGAATAAATTTCCCATGTTACAAATACTGGAGAATCTAAAATATATTTTCAATGGTACTAATCAACTTTTCAACAACTAGTGGATCTACAGACCCACTAAAATAAGTTGAATGTTACCTCATGAAGGAATCAACAGAACATTGTTCCCTCCTTTGCTTGTTTGGAGGCTCAGCATGATTCACCACTTGACAAAGTTGTATGAGCATAGAAATAATATTTTTTATTCCATCTCCCATAAGATTTATTTTATCAAGATAATAATCATTTAATTTTCCATGGCATTCAGTATTAGCATGATTCCTTTAGGTTCTATCCATTGACTAAAAAAATCATATTTTGAGAAACAATGATCATAGTAGTAAACCACATGATCATTAAAAATAATTTATAGGATATATAAATCATGAAACCTTATTCTATTAAACCTTATGCTCAAGATATTCTATTCAAGATTATTATCAAAAATTTAGGATGGTATCAAATACTTAGACTTATCCCCATGGTTCTCACTAAATTTATCTCATCCTAGTTTCCAATGGTTAACTAAACCTTTCTTTGATACCAACTATAATGGCCCATAATTTTCATACATACATAAAAAATATTAGTAGATGCATATTCATTATATAACATAATTATCCATGCCAGAACATATAGTTTTAGTGCCTTTGGAAACATGGACACATAAATAACTTGTTCATAAAAAATCTACATCATCTCCCATGAAGCTCTTAATAACTATCACCCTTCTTAGACATATCATACATAGTACCTTTATTTATAACCTGGGGAATAGAAACATAAAAAAGGGTAGGCTCAAATTCTTGGTAAGGGTAAAAAATGGAGATATCAATGATCACATAAGAATAATATGAAAATAAGGGTATGAGAAAATGAGCATAACATTTGAAAATCATACCCTGCATATCATAGATTATAATCTCAAGTCATGGAATAAATATTGGAAGTTCATAAGACATTAATCATAAAGTAATCAAATAATACAATCTGTGAGATCATAACATTGGCATAAGATGTGGAATTTTGGCATACACATAAGCATCAAAAATTATTTCCTTAATAGTAAAGGTTCACTACCAAGACTGTCATAGTGGATTGGGTTCACTACCCAAACTATCATAGTAGTCAAGGTTCACTCCCAAGACTATCATAGTGGAAATAATCCCTATTTAAACTAGGTTCACTCCCCATTGTAGTCATGTTTGTCTCATGAGATATCAATCCATACCCAATGAATTGGAAGGAGATATAGGTCCCACCCATCACATAATGAAAATCATACATATGTGTGCCACAAGATTATAAAACATTCATCGTATCATAACCCATGGAAGGAAATTGGTTTTATAAACATTTCATTATTTCATAACCCATGAAAAAGAAAAGAGTTTAATAAACATTTCATCAATTCATCATGAAATAACTTGTGGAAAAGAAACGGGTTTCATAAAAATCTTATAATAACTATCATAAAACATCTAGAAAAAGGATAATGATGGTATATTTGGATAATATACCTAGTAAATCATAATTAAAATTATGTATTGTTATCATTTATGAATATAAATACCATTAAAATATCTTTAAAAACTCCTTAAGGAAAATTCCCTTTCCACTTTAAAAATCACCTTTTAAAATAAAAAACTTCAAAAAAATTAAATAAATCATTTTATTTAAAAATAAACTTATAAAATTATAAAGTATTCTTCAAATCATTGAGAATTCATGATGGTGGTAAATTCCATTCATGATGTATACATTAAAAGAAAACATTCCTTTCACACTTTTGTAAAAAAAAGTACCTCGTTTGGAAAATAAAAAGAATATTACTTTTAAAAAAATTGAAAAAATGTAAAACATGGGTAAAAATGAATTTAAACAATAATTTTAGAATAGTAAAAACATTATTGAAAATATTTTTAGAGAAAATTGATATAATAGAGAAAGGGTTTTTGACCAAAGAGAGAGATAAAATTAGTTTTCCTTAAAAATGTTTTTTTTTTGTCTCTTGAGTAATTTAAGAGAGGAAAATGGAATTAAAACATATATTAAAAATAAATAACCATATGAGAATAAAATTAATTATATTATTGGGAGATATATCATAATATTTCACTATTATAAACTCTATCACAATAATCCCAATAAACAATGAGATTGTAACATAAAACTCTTGCCACTTTGGTAACTTTTGAATCATAAGCCACGTGAAAGAAATAGCCTTATATGGATATGTAAATATGAAAAAATTTCATAAGAATAATCATAAAAGAAATTCATGGTCATTATATACACTATACAAAAGAAACAAGTGGTGTATAAGGCATGTGTTCCATAGAAATAAAGGTGAGACGAAAATTCATTACCTTATGTCTAACTTTCTTCATACACATTAGAAACTCCTGTATAATAAATATAGATTTATTATAAATATATTAAAAATAATAATAATATATATCATACCATATATTATTTAATTATAACATTTTATCACCCATTTGTTAACACTTCTTTATTAAAACTACTGTTTCAGGTGATATCTACTTCATTTTTCATATATATTTTGGTTTGATAGTTTTGGTCATTGTTTTTTTATCATGGTTACATAATATCCATAATGTTAATAATGATATAAATATAATATATATTAATTATATACATGTTCATAGTTTTTATGAAAGATAGATATAGAAAAATAAATTACACTGTTCATGGAGACGGTAGGTCATACGTATGCACGAGCGATATTTTTACTTCCCATTTGATGGAAAAAGGGTGAATAAATGTGGTTTAATAATCATAATAACATTTAAGTATATTTAATATACTTAATTTATTATTTTCTTAATATTATAACTGATTTATAAGAGGTAAAATAATAATTAAAAAGAAAGTGATCGATTAAGGTAATTACCTCTTCTTTGAAATAACTCATTTAGATCTCCTCTTAAGGGATCTAGGATTGGTCTTTTGAGAAGACCATAATATATATAATGTGGATATGGGAGTTTATAAAATAACTTGGTATATTTTTGTTAATATATAAGGCTCAAAGCAGTGTAAATAAGAGAAAGTAGGGGTGCCCTTTTATAATTGAGGAGAGGGGCACCCTTGGAATTTCTTAAAAGATTAAAATATATTAAATTAATTCTCCATAAAAATGGTTCCAAATGGCATATAAATGTTCAAGAGATTAAATCTTAGAATATATCTTATCCCACTTGTCCTTTTTTAATATTTTTATGTTTTTATGTAATTTAATAAAATATTGTTTTCATAAAATATCATTATTTCCAATTTAGACACTATTCATTTAATTTGTCCTAAAAAACATAAAGAAAATATTGTAATTCAAATATAATTATTTAAAATAACTCTTATATTTAATAATAATCTAAAAAATCATATAACACTTTAACTCACTCTAATTATATTACTTTTAATATTTTTAACTCATAACTACTACTTTTATTCATAAAGACTGGATAAAAAGCTAGCTAAAAATGAGGGAACAAAAGTCAAAATTGGATAAAGGGGGTCTAAAAAAATGAAGTCCCAAGTCATAATTAATCACTATGTTTACACACTCACTGGGAATAGAACCAATGCTGGATAAGTTGAGTATTGAGTGACTCTGAGAATTCCTCGATGCGAGATAGTCTGCTTCTTGGTTCCCTTCACGCCTGGTGTGAAGGATGTACACCCAGTAATTGATGATTCATTTGAATTACTATATGTGGTATATGATAGAACAAGGAGGATGGATCTTCCCCTTGATAGATTCATATATAATATGGTAATCAGTCTCAATTTCCTTCATCGTGATGTTGTTAGATATACACAAAACTAAACTTGATGCAAGGCATTTTCTTTCACCCTGAGTGAGTCATCTGAGCCAAAAGAAGATGAGAAATCATAAATCATATAACCCTGTTTATTCCAAACTAGTCCTCCACCACTCATATCCCCCATACTATAGGAACCATCAAATTTGAGCTTGATCCCTCTTGTTGGAGGCCTCCAGCACACCCAGCAACCTTGTGGGGGATTGGTAGTGCTAGAATCCGATATATAGTTGAGAAATAGGTGTTTGAAAGAAGGTTAATGGTCCCTATAATTGAGAAGAATATAAATATATGCTACCATGCACCTCTTCCTCGCAACTAGGGCCAAATTTCATGTGGCTATTAATGTGGGCTTTGTTCCGGGTATTCCATAAACACCAGCACCCAACAGTGAGGATAATGGTCCTCACCTTTGTTTCCTGTAATTTATTCTCTATACCTTAGAGCCATTGTTAAATGAAATCAGTTTTGTTATAGGCTTCCATTGTCATTCTTGAAAAAACTCCAACCTATATCCAAATGTTCATTGCCCAATCACCAGTGAAAAATAGGTGTAGGATTATTTCTTCCTTGGGGTTGGAATAACAGAAGCATTTTGAGACCATCAGGATTCCCTTGCTACATATTATTTCATTAGTGGTAAGGGAATTATTTTATACCCTCCATATCATAAAGTTTTACTTTTCCAGGACCTCCTTACACTAGATACGGCTTCCCCATGGATCAAGACCATTACTAGAGTTCATGGTTCTATGTTAATCCTTAGTAGATAAGACCCCTGATAGCGACCCTATGAAAATACATCTTTCTGATTCATGGGTAAGGAAAATTAGATTAAAAACTTGTTTTTGTTATTCATTGATAACTACTTGAATAAAGCTAGGATAAGCACTGGCTTGATGAAATGTAATGTCAGAAATGGGAAAACCTGGGAAATAGAGTTTGAAGCCAACCCAATTAGAATCCTAGAAGTTAATATCACCACTACCTATTATCCATAAAGTGTTGCTTTTTAGATTCGGCATGAGGTTATCAATCGTACACCAAAGCACAAAATCATTGTCCTTGTGTCCTAGAGAATGATGACCATATCAAGACGTAATGAATGTTTCCCAAAGAGATTGGCCTTGAATGTGTCCCTAGGAAAGTCTAGAATGCGGGTTGTTCGTAACTTCCTTCACACATCTAGGTTGATGTCACCTTTATTGTAGAGTCTCGCCATTTTCCACCATGAATCACAATGACACCTCCCCTCCAAGTGGGAATCCCATATGAAGGATCACATGAGGGATTCAATCTCCTTAATAACTGATTTTTTCACCTTAAGGACAGATAGGATATGAATTGGAATTTAATGCAAGACACAATTGACCAAGTTAATTCTTCCATCGTACGTGAGAAATCTATTCTTCCATCGTACGAGAGAAATCTATTCTTCCAATTGTTAATACAAGAAAAATTTCTTTCAACCACTTTATCAAAGTGATGGATATGCAAGAGACCCAGGGATATGGATGCTTCTAAGTACTCCATGGGGAAATTCCTTTTTTTAATTCCCAAGATATACTCAATTTAATGAATCTGACTCTCCATGAAATTTCTTGAAATAAAGATGTTACTTTTGTTACGATTGATACATTATCTGCTCTATCTACAATACTCTTCCATAGTTCCATTAATACCTCTGATTTATCTTCTATTACCTTTGAAAAAAATAATAATCTCATCTATGAACATGAGATGGGATACCCCTTGGGAATAGGACCTATATTTGTAAGGGGTAATACTACATTGCCCCTGGTTCTTATTTATCAACCGGATGAGAGTGTCCTGAGCCAAAATAAAGAGACTTGGGGAGAGATTATCCCTTTGTCTAAGACCCTGTAAAGATTTTAAAAAACCACATCTCTTACCCATGACACTGATTGAAAACTAGGAGGAACTGAAACACCTAAAAAACAAGTCTACATTCCAAGATGAGAAACCCATACCTATCATAACCCTCAAAATAAATCTCCATTCAATTCTATAATATTCTTTATCCATTTATATTTTGATATAAATATTAGATCCATGACATTTTTTATTGATATCATAAATAATCTCTTGAGCTATACCAATAGCTCCTTGGATAGATCATTGTTGAACAAACCCATGCTGCTTGCTTGATATCCAGGACAGTAAGTGGGAGGAAAGTATTATATTGATCACACATGAAAGTACCTTGTATGAGAAATTTCACGTTCTAATTGGCCTATATTGACTCATATAAGAGGGATATTTCACCTTTAGAATGAGGACTAGGGAGGTAGCACATGAAATTATGGGAAGGTACCCTCCCTTAAAAAAAATTTGGATCATCTCAATGAGATCAACCGTCACCGTTTCCCAAGAAGCCACATAAAAGGATCCAAGAAAGTTGTTAGGACCTAGAGAGATTTCTGGATTAAGAGGAAAGATAGCCTTCTTAATTTCATCATCAGTTGGTAAAGAACCAAAAATGTCATTACCAGCATTAGAGACCACACAGGGGATGCAATCAAAGAGGTCTACATGACCACCCAGATACCCATCATGTATGTTGGAGTTAGGTTCGACAAGAAATTAACAAATGAATGTGTTGGAAATACCTCCCACAACCTTGAATTCATTGGTATAGGACCCATTACTCAATAGGATTTTGGTCCAAGAAGTTCAATTTTTCTCATTGACGCATGCATGGAAGTAGGCTATGTTTCTATCCCCTTCTTTCAGCCAAGTAACCTTAGATTGTTCACGGATCAAACATTCTTGTTATAAAAGGATCTTGGATAATATATTTTTTTAGACCATAGAGTAGAATATGTCTTCATTCCATGAATCTTTTAGGGACACCTCCAGAATATAAATCTTTGATTTGAGGGAGGAAAGGTCATTCACATTGGATTTCTGACTCTCAAGACACTAGAGTAGGTACCCCTTTAAACATATCAATTTATTGTGGAAACCTAGCCAGTTTTTTCTTTACACCAGTTTGTTCAATGATGTTCTTGCTGCCTCTAAATAGATTGGAATAGTTTCTGGTGTTTTGAAAATATAAAAGCAGCCAGAGAGGTCCATGCTCCCAATAATAGATACCATGATCAGAGAATGGTCAGATATGGATCTAACAAGATAAGTCACCTTTATAGAGGGGTAAAAAGATATGGCATGTATGTTCAGCAGGAAACAATCTAGACGACACCAAGTATGGTTGTATCCCTTACGATTATTTCACCACATGAATTTATCACCTTCGTAACCTTGATCTAGGAGACCTGTTTGAGTCATAAAAAGGAAAAATCTTATCTTGATTTCTTGTGGAAAAGGTTTCCACCTTTCTTTTATGAGTTATCCAAAATCACATTGAAGTCTCTAGGAAATAGACGAGATTTTTCCTCTAGATTAAAAGGCTTTAGGATTTTCTTGATCTCCTCTCTCTTGGAAGAATCACAACTACCATAGACAAAAGAAATGAACCAGTTGTTGAGACCTTTAATAAACTTTTTTTTGATGTACTGATCTGAAATTTCCACCAACTCAACATTGATATTAGGTTTCTATAATATCCATATGTGCTTATTTTTTGGATGTCCATGCATGCATTCATGAATACCTATCCTCTGAGAAAACTCTCTAATATGATAGAAGCATTGCTTGGGTTCCTGAACAGAAAAAAGAAAAATGTTCTATCACAACTTTCGTTCACTATAAAATATATTTTAACCCAAGTTCCCAAGCCTCGGACATTCCATAATGTGAAGGAGATTATTTAGAGATAGGGATCCTAGTATTATTTCTAGATAGTGAGGATTTAAGAGGATTATAAAGAGAGTGATCTAACTATTTCCTTTTCTGGGTCCTAGTTTAAACACCTGTAGCTGAAGGTGGACCCATAGGGGAAATCCCCCTTAAATATGGATCATATTTTGATGGTCCTTTGAGAATCAAGAATCTTCTGGATAGATGGAGGGGAGACACGCATTCTAGATCTATATAGGGTGGGGGTAATGGAGGTGTAGGGGTCATGGAAAAACCCAACTTGCTACAGGGGAATCCTGAAGCTTCTGAGAGTTCTTCAAGGGTAGAAAGGGAAATAATTGAGGATTGAAGAGAACTAAATCCAATTCAGTCAGGGGAGGTGTTGATGATGAGGGGAAGGGAGAATCCAAATACATCGGGGCTGCAACAAGATTAGGGCCAGAAGGAGAAGAAGTAGACCCTGAAAGAAGATCTGGATCTAGAAAAGAGGAGAGATGTTGAACCAAAGCCTTATGAGATTTTGTCTTGAGACTTGAGGATAGATTGGACTCTGAATGGAAGTCAGCATGTCTTTTCCTACAAGTCGAAGTTGGATGACCCTAAAGCTAATAGACCGTGTATTAGCACATTGTAAAGTGATAAACCAAGATTTTACACTAAGAAAATGAATCACCCGCTCTTAGAATAATTCGCTTTAGAAGGGGGAGAGAGGTGTCTATCTCGACACAGATGTGAGCTGCAGATGATTCCAACAGATTTAGAGTGTGTTCCTAAGTGAAAATAAAGGATCCAAGAGTATCAAAAATGTAACGAAGGAATAATTTATTGTGCATGAGACATCTATGTTTCATGTTTAGTAGAAACCATGTATCCCAGTCCACACAGTTATATCAAAATGTATAGGTTGGCTCATTGCACTATCTAGGGCCACATAGTTTTATGAAACCATGCACCCTAGGCCTCATTCCTGTGTATTTATGATAGAATTTTTAATATAGGGAAAATGAACGATCATCATATGGTATGTCTAACCGTGTTCCATGACCGCGTGAGGGGTGTCTTGGGGTAGTGTTGGGCATACGGTTGGCACACGGTTTGGCCAACCATGCGTCCAAACCGTGAAACCCCTTTAAATTTTGGTTAAAATGACCATTTTCCCCTTAATAACCTTATAACCATCAATTTATTTCCTCATACTTCTATGGACAGCCTCTCATATCATTTGGGAGCTTCCTCACACCTTAAGATAGGTTTTTGAATATCTTCTCCATCCGAACTTTGATCGAGTAGTTTTCAGTCTCGTTGGATAGCCACCGGTGAGTTCTAGATTCCTGTTATGCTTTTCATCATTTTTCTTCCTCTTGAAGGAGTTGTTTTAGTGTGATCTCATAAGCCTTATTTTCAGTTCATTTGTCATTTTTCTCGATTTCTTTTATTCTAGATTGGATTATAGGCCAACAATGGATGAGGAGTCGACTACCAAGCTGAGGTAGATGGTCTCATTCTTTTCCCTTAAAGTCAAGGTGTTTATATATTATTTCATTATTCCACATGCTATTTCTTATATGAAATTCCTATAAATTGAATTTTTATTTTAATTAAATAAATTGTCTTTATCTAGATGGTCTGTGAGACCCTTCGAGGTATAATTAAAGGTTAAGGACCTTGAATTCAAACTACCCCTTGGGTGCATTGTTAATTGAGATTAAACCACCATGGATGGATTATGTTTTTGATTCACCTATTTAGGTGTGTCATTTACCCATTTCCTTTGGGATAATAATTTAATTTATTAAGTTGTGAATGGAATTAAATAAATTAGGGAATATAATACCATGTCCCTACGCCTTTGTTCATTTTCCTTCTCACTTAAGCTTGAAATGCTATTTATATCAAAATTCCTAAACCAGATTAATGGGAGGATTCATGTGATGCTAGTAATTCTAAGACTATGCTTTTATTTAAGTTATCTTATGGTGTGACTTAAATTATTTATAAATTTAATGTCCAATTGAATTTAAATGTGAACTTAAATGGTATTGTTTTTCTTTGGGCCCATGACCATTCTACTTTCCATGCTGAGAGTGAGATGTGGGTTCCAAATTAGGATTTCCATAAATGGACTCTTCATGTTTTATTAATTAAATTATTATAATGAAATTATTGTTGTACACCTTGGGTGACACATGGGTTCTCTTATGAATGCAATGGATAGACTCATTTGGCAGTTGGATTGTATATGCATGAGTGATACTTGGACTCCCATTACGGACTATCAAGGATAGACTCTAAGGGATGATCATTATATATACCATGAGTGACACTTGGGATCCTTTTATAGGCCTCCAAGGATGGAATCAATGGGGGATAACTTTATACCACACCTAGAGTGATACCTAGGTTCCTATGAGGAATGACTACGATGGGATTTTATGGTGTTTGGTTCATAATACACCTGGAGAAATATCAAGGTTTCAAATTAGGAATTCCAAGGATGGTAATAGGTTGTCTTTGAATTAAATAATTAAATGATTATATGACACATATTCCAAGATAAAGAATAAGATTGGATTCGGTCAGAAACTTTCTTTTTACTGATAGCCTTATTACATACATCTTGATTGGATATGATACATGGGTGATGTTTCGGCTATTATATGGGGTCCTGATAATTTATTATAAATTAAATCATGACTGAATGATTACTTAGAGATATTATAGATTAGGACTAAGAAGGTAGAAGAGGACGTGTGTTCCATGGGAACTCAGATCCATGTGGGTTATTTGTATATCACACTTCATTTACAACTTTATTATTACCTATACATTTTTTATTATATATTCACATAATTGATGGTATTAGACACCATTGGTGGTGAACTATTGATTTTATATCACACCTTGATCAGACTGCCTTTTTGATGCCTAGACAAACTTCATGGATGTGTGTAGGGATAGGGGAAAGTGCATGGTTGTCGATACTTGACTGATTGTGTCATGGGAGTGGGGGAGCACTGGACCAAGCTATGTCTCCTGATGCTATATGGAGATAGTATTTTTGGTATTTTTTGATCTTTTGGTATACTTGTATGTATGTGTACCTGCTAACATTTTTTCTATATTTCCTTTTATATAGCATTCCATGATCATCATTTTGTATATAACACTGAAGGATGTGATTACTTGGTTATTTATATGATGGATTTTTATTATTCATTTGTTTAGTTATATTTATTCTTATGCTACTATTTGACATTATTATACTACTATGATACACTATGATCATGAGGGTATAGTCTCATTATTGTTCCACTATGGACCCTCACTGCTAGCCGACAACCTTTAGTTTATAAGGAGGAATTCTTGAGGTCATGTGTCCAACTGGGTTTGGTTAGTATTGAGTGAACCAAGTATGAGATGTCATATAGTGGTATCATAGGTTTACTTTATTTGACTTACTATTTTGGGATAGTAGAAATAAGATATAGGACATGTCAATATTTTTTCATGAGCCTATGCCTAGGAGTACCTAGACTATGTAAAGTGAAAATCCAAATTACCTGGTGTGGGACATGTTTTTATGGATAATTCTTATTATAGTTGCCTTTATTTCACCATTGGGTGATGCACTTAATTTCTTATGTTCCTTGTGCTATGGATTTTTACCCTTGGATGATATGGAAAGGAATTATTGTATCATGCATCATTATAGGCACTTAAATAATTATATGTCATGTATTATTCCATGCCATGTTTACTTATTTTGTGAATTTCTTGTATCGTGTTTTGGGGTCTTCATTGTTATGTCCATGAAATTTTGCTAACATTTCATGAAATAACTTAATAAATAGTTGGTTTTGATTAAATGGATTCCACACTTCAATTTATAAGGTGCATGCTCCCTAATAAATTGGAAGTGGTGATCCATATCATTCAACATATTAAAGGGATTTGTTATATAAATGAGTATAAACTTAAAATAAAACTAAGTTATGAAATGAATGGTCACTGCTAAATGGGGATATTGATTTCAATTTAAAGGGTGTTTTCCTCTATAAATTTCAATTGATACTTTGTATACTGAGACCTTGGACTTATTGCAAAGAACTTGAACCTAACCCAACCTTGGTAGTGGGTAGTAAGCAATTTCTCTTTCTTTACTTATGGTCTGTACATCACATGGACCAAGATCTAAGAGTAGGTAGAGGAGTGTGACTCTTATATAGGGAGGCTTGTACCTATCCTATTCTTATATCGGTGCTTTTAAAGGTTATTAAATCTTTTGTCTGGGTGTGTGTTTGGAATTTGTAGATATACGCAACCATGACATCCTTGAGTCATGCACCATGAGGGTGGTGATGACCATGCTTCAGAGGTGGTGGTCCCAGGGTCACTGGTAAAACCTTCAGTAGTTCCACTTGATACACCAGTAATTATACCTAATATGGGTTTTGATTACCAGTTTCAAGAGGATTTCATATGCTTTATTCAGAATGTAAAAGGATCCCCATGACTTTCCCTGACTATGGAAGAGTTGATGTGTGAGTTCCAACAGTAGCATCCACCCATGTTTTCAGGGGATGGTGAATCACAAGGTATGGATTCATGTATAGAGTCCATGTTATTGTTTTTCAAGCATCTCAAGACACCTCCCAAAAGGTGAGTGAATCTCATTACATATATTCTTTTCAATTCTGCCAAGAGATGGTGGGTCATTGTTACTCATATGAATCATCATCAAGATATGGTTTAGAGGGATTTTCATATAGCCTTCTATAATTATTTTTATATCAAGACATTGAGGTTTGATTGATCCTGAGAGTTTATGCACATGGAGAAGGTTGTATTATCATTAATAGACTACTCTACTCATTTTACATAGCTCCAACGTTTTGCACCTATTCTGTTAGGTGATGAGTTGTCTAAAGTTTAGTGATTCAAGTATGATCTTAGATATTAAATCTGATCATAATTGAATGTATTCTGGATTATTGTTGTATCTAGAATAGTGAATTAGGTGCTTATCACAAACCATAACCTGAGAGAGGGGGGTGTAATACAAGGTGGTTTGGAACCTAGATCTAGAACCACATTTACCAATAGTAGGAAGAATCATTTGGAGATTACATGTGGTGATATTAGTATTCAAGATACATACTTAGGTATCCAAGTGAGGTGTCATCAATGTAGTAGAATGAGACATATGAGACATCAATGTATGAGGGACCTAGTCAAGTGTTGGTCTTACAGCAAGATGGGTCATCTTTAGTGATTTTGAAAAGATTTTCCTCCAGTAGCCAATGAGAGAGGGAATTCAATGACTCCACATTCAGAAGTGGGGTCAGTATCTTCTCATCAGGTAGGGATCTGGAGTGCAGGCAGCTAATCAGCCCAAGGTAGTGTTCGTGGTAGAGGTTTCCAAACACTATATTTATAGTGTCAGTTGAGTGTACCTGCTCAGGGTAGTCAAGCTATATCTCAGGGTCATAGATCAAGCCATATGTATGGTGTGAAATTGATACCTGAGGAACATAGTGTTAGACCTTATATGGTGAGAGGTACTAGTCTAGTATCCACTATGTTAGTATTTTCTCTTTTTGATATAGGTGTTTCTCATTCCTTCATATTTCTTCCTATTGTGGAGAGCCTTGGTCTCGATGTTAAGATTTTCTATGTTTTTATGATACTTGATACTCTATTAGGGATATGATCATAGAGTGTACACAAATGTAGGGAGTTCCCCCTTATTATAGGTGGGTGTCTCTTCATATGTAACCTATTTACCCTCGAGATAATAAGGTTTGATAAAATTATCAATATGGAATGGTTGGTCCCCTATCATTCTTATATTGATTTTTATCACCGAAGGGTGACCTTAACATCACCAGATAGTGGGGTTTTTATTCAAAATGGTAAATGGGATGTCTAGGAAAGTCTAACTGGACCCAAGAATCATGGTCTAGGAGAGATGGCATCCTATATTTCTAGATTGTATCTTTATGATTAATGAATTCATCAGGCGGTTTTACCTCGAGTGGTATATCATTTTAGGGAAGTTTTCCCAAATGATTTTTTAGGAATACCTATCGAGAGAGAGGTATAGTTTTTCATCAAGTTAGTTCTTGGAGATGCATCGGTATCCATTCTTCTTTATAATATGGATACTATTGAGTTATAGGGGCTCCAGAGGAAGATAGAGGTTCTGGAAGATGAGGGTTTTATACAACCCAATTCTTCATTGTGGGTTTCACTGGTCCTTTTCATCAATAATGCAGATGGTACCCTCTGTATTTTCATGGATTACCATCGGTTAAACCTACTTATAGTTAATAACCAGTATTCATTTCCTCGTATAGATGATCTCTTTGATCGGATCTAAGGATAATGGGTTTTCTATAAGATTGATCTGAGAT
Organism: Viscum album; assembly: GCA_963277665.1. Taxonomy (NCBI): domain Eukaryota; kingdom Viridiplantae; phylum Streptophyta; class Magnoliopsida; order Santalales; family Viscaceae; genus Viscum; species Viscum album. The sequence continues at coordinate 1,629,464,901 of OY728152.1, forward strand.
TGTGTTATCATCAAGTGAATGTTAGGACATCAGATACACCATGTAAATCATTCCACAGTCTATATAAATTGTATGAGTATTTAGTTATTTCATTTGGTCTCATGAATGTGCCAATAGTTTTCATGGTACTGATGAATTAAGTTTTCCTTCCTTATCTGGATTTGTTTATAGTGGTATTCATGGATGATATCTTGGTGTATTCTCACACTTTACATGACCATACCAAACATATTGAGATCGTATTAGATATACTAAGATAGTATCAGTTATATGTTAAGATCACAAATTTCCACTTTTAGATGGATGAAGTTCACTTCCTGTGTCATATTATCTCAGATACGGGAGTATTAGATGATCCAGATAAGGTGAGAGATATAGTTTCTTAGGAGAATACCAAGAACTAATTTGATATATGGAGTTTCTTGGGGTTATTTGGTTATTATATGCAATTCATACTGGACTTATCATGCTTAAAATCACCTCTTAAGGGATTTATTAAGAAGGGTGTGAAGTTTATATGGTCAGAATCCTATGAGACAGCCTTTCGGGAGCTGAAAGGGAGACTAACTTCAGCATCTATCCTGATTCTTCTAAATCTAAGAAGGAGTTATACAGTCTATTATAATGAATCAGGTATCTTTCTAGTATTATTTTTGATGTAGGAGGATTGAGTTGTGGTATATGGGTCTCATCAGTTGGGGCCACATGAGAGGAACTAACTGATATATGATCTTGAGTTAGTCGATATTGTTCATGACTTGTATTGTTGGGGGAATTACTTACTAAGAGAGAATTTTGTGGTGTATACGGACCACAAAAGACTCAAGTAAATATTTACACTGTGTGAATTAAATCTTAGGTAAGTAAAGTGGGTTGAATACCTATATTATTTTAACTTTGATCTTGATTATATGCCTGGAAAGGGTAATGAAGTTGCTGATGCTCTGAGCAAGAGGACTCAGACACAGGTAGTTCAGGAGGATAGTAGCATGTGAAAGCTTCTGGACCTATTTTCTAAGATACATTTGGAGGTTTAGGACTGTCATGGACACTCTGTACTTGCATCATTATTAGTAACCTCTTCACTTTTGGAAAGAGTGAAGATGAGGTAGCTATCAGATTATGAGGGCTTGGTTCTATAAGAGGGTATTGTAGGTGATGACCCACCACCTAGTAGGATCGTTAATGAGGATGAGATATTTCACATCTATGTATGTGTTTGGGTTTTTAAATATGTCCAAGAGGTGTTGATGTGAGAGTAACATGCCTCTATATGGGCAGTATATACTAGCCTTTCCAATATGTATCATGACTTACACCACCAATACTGGTGGTAGGGGATGAAAATAGAGATATGTGGGTTTGTAACTCGATGTTCCACCTATCATTGGATGAAGGTTGACCACTAGTGACCAATGGGTATTTTATAGTTGTTACCTATTCCTGAGTGGAAATGGGATGACATCACCATGGATTTCATGATAATATTGCCTATATCACCTCAAGGAAGTGACTCCGTATGGGCGGTTGTAGATAGGTTGAAAAAGGTCACCCATTTCTTAGTTATTCAGGAGGATTTATTGTTAGATTATATTGGGAGTCTCTACATTCATCATACCATATTCCTCCATAGGGTTCCATGTTCTATCATATCAGAAAAAGATGCTCAAATCACGTTATGATTCTGGAAGGGGTTGTAGAGGGCATAGGATTCACAAGTATTGTTGATTATAGCCTATCGCCCAAAAATCAATGGTCAGTCTGAGTGTATAATATAGGTTTTGGAGGAAATTCTCTAAGCATGTGTCCTTGATTTCAATGGTTCTTGGGATAAACACTTACCACTCGCTAAGTTTGCTTATAATAATAGCTTCCAGGCAATCATACAGATGGATCCTTATGAGGACTTATACAGTAGGTCATTTTATTCACCCCTCTACTTGTTAGAGATAGGAGAGGCAATGCTATTGGATCCTCAACTCATTCAGGAGACTTCAGAGCAGGTTCATCTTATTAGGAAGAAAATGTTGATATATTATTCTATCCATAAATCATGCTCTGATCATCACCATTGGACATTAGAGTTTGAGGTGGGAAGGTGGTATTTCTTATGAGTTTTTTCTAAATTGGGGCATGGATGGATTCAGAAACAAGGGAAGCCATCTCCTTATTATGCTGGGGCCCTTGAGATTATGGAGAGATTCGAGCTGGTATCCTATCAGTTGTAATTATCTCAGAGGTATTGGTATATTCACAACATCTTACATGTATATTAACTTAACTTATATGATTATGATTATGATCTTCAACATATTCTTCATCCTAATGTGGTTGAGTTAGAGGTAGATATGTCCTTTTAGGTGCATCATATTTGTATTGTTGATAGATACACTAAGGTTATATGAGGCCAGTTAGTTCCTCTGGTATGGGTGTTATGGTAGCATGGTCATGTACAGGATGAGACTTGGGAGCAGGAGGCTGACGTATATTCCCAGTGGTTTTTCTGTGAGGTATGTAACCTTTTATTTTCAGTTAAATTCCTTAATTTTATCCTTATAAATGTGTCTAATGGGGTCACAAAATAAACAAGTGTGTTTGGGGATTTTAAGAATCCTAGAGCCTGAGATTTTTTATGAGGCATCTGGGTTGCATGGTTAGTAGAAACTGTGCAACCTAGTTCACATGGTTAGATCAAACCATGCGGGGTGGTCCAGTGCACTTTCTAGGGCTGCATGGTTTGATGAAATTGTGAAACCCAAGCCACATGACCATGTGTTTTCTATAGAGTTTTTAACATAGGTAAAATAAACAGTTAGCACACATTATGTCTATCTTTTCACCATGACTATGTGAGGGATGTCTTGGGGTAGTTTCGGGCACACAGTTGGTGCATGATTTGGTCAACCATGTGACCAAACCATGTAAAACCTTTAAAGTTGGGTAAAATGACCATTTTACCCTTAAGAACCTTATAACCCTCAATTTATTTCTTCCTCCTCTAGTGGATAGCCTCTCCTCCAATTTGAGAGCTTCCTCAAGCCTTAATCTAGGATTTTAAATATATTCTCCATCCATACTCTGATCGAGCCACTCTTAGTCTCATTGGATAGCCACTGATGATTTCTATAATCCCATTGTGCCTTTATTTCACTTTTATTCCTCTCAACAGAGTTATTTTGGTGTGATGTAATATGCACAATTTTCAGGTTGTTTGTCCTTTTACTCGATTTCTTCCATTCTAGCTTGGATTAGAGGTCAGCAACAAATGAGGAGTCAACTATCAATATGAAGTAGGTAATCTCATGATTTTCTCTTAAATTTAGGGTGTTTATATATTATTTCATTGTTCCATATGTCGATTCTTCAAAGAAACACCTATAAATTGAATTTTTATTTAAATTAAATTAATAGTCTTGACTTATATGACCCATGAGACCCGTTGTGGTGTAATTCAAGGTTAAATACCATGAATTTGAACCAACCCTTGGGTGCGTTGTTAGATGATATTAAACCACTATGGGTGGATTATGTTTTTGATTCACCTATTTTCACGCCCAGGTTTTAATTTTTCCTTGGTTCCGACTCAGGTTAGGATTTGAGTGAGTCCATGTTTAAAATTTTGAGTTTCTATTTTAAAAAATGGATATTTTTTGCTTGGTGGAACCTGGCGTACGGGAAAAGAATGGTTTGGAGACCGTGTGGCTACACCTTGGTCATAGTGTGGCATGCCCGATGTTCAAAATAAATTAAAAGTAAAATGAAAAACAAAATAGAATTAAATGAACGTTAAAGTAAAATAAGAAAAAAATAATTTAATTTAAAATTATTGTTTCAATAATAATAATAATAATAATAATAATATTATTATTATTATTATTATTATTAAGCATATTATTTATTAATTATTATTGTTATTATTATTAGGAGTTTTAGTGGGTTGTAGGCTGGTGCACAGGCACCACACTATTAGCGGAGACCATACAGTCGGGCCAGGTGCATGTGTGGTGGCTTTTGGAGTGGGAGGAAGCTACCGCATGGTTTCTTGAGCCATGAACATACCACACAGTTTCCTAGCATTCAAATAAATGAAATAAATAAATAAAACTATATGAGAAAAAATTTAAAGTAAATCAAATGAAGTATTTTAACCATGATAATAATATTATTTTTATTGCAGATATTATTATTATTATTAAATATTATGAAGGTTATTAATGTATTATTATTAATTGATTATGATTATTATGTTACTAATTATTATTATTATTAAAATTGAAAGGAATATTATTATTAATTTTAGAATTATGTTATTGTTATTATAATTATTATTAATTTTATTATTCTACTGTTATTGTAGATCATTATTGTGTATTATAATTATTATTTAACAAGTATTAGTATTATATTTATTATTTTTAAGTTAGTTTAATTTTTTTAGGGTTTTCCCACTACAGCTTGGTTGTGCGGCATGATCCCCTTCCCACCTCCCTACCTCTCTCTCCCTCGTGGTGCGACCCAACTCCCTTGCGCACCTCCTTCAGTCAGTATTTCTCCCCCACTAGTGCTCGCTTTTTTGTTGGAACTACTTCTTCTCTAGCACCCTATCTAGCTGATGCAACCTTCTTAGGCACCACCACCTCCATCCGGCTTCTCCATAACCACCCCCTTTGGCTCGAACTCCTCCAGCTAGTGATCGCCCTTACCAGCGACCTTCCCTATCAATGCCATCCTTCGATGACCTTCTATGATGGTGCGCCCTCCTCTAGTGACCTGCCTTGTCGGTGCGACCTCTCAAGCGCACTGCCTTGCCGGTGCAGCCCTCCTATGACGGTTGTTTCCTCTTCCAGGTGTGCATCTTGTCTCTCGAGACCCCTTCAGATGGGTTTCGGTGTTCTCCACTGAAGGCGAGGTGTGTCGTACTATTCAGATTTGTCGTCTCCATTTGAGGTGAGAGGTTTCTTCCCACTGCTTGGTTTCTCACATTCAAATTTAGAGTCTTTATGTGTTTTGAGCCCCTAGAATTTATTTTGTAGTGTGTTGGACGTTACAGTGTGATTTCGGGTGGTCGCTAATAAGGCTGTCAAGTTTCCTGGTTGTCTTGGTTCTCTTTTGAGGTAGGACCCCTTTGCACATTGCCTTTAATTTTATAATTTCGTTAGTTTATTATTTTTTAAAATTTCCTTAATTATTAAATTAGTGATGTATTATTTTTATAATATTTGTTCTATGTGAAATGAAGTTTTTTTTTTAATTTATTTGAATGTGTAAAGTGGATTTGAAGAATAGTGCACACCCTATGTTTGGAAAAAAATTGGTTTATAATTTTTAGAAGCATATTTTGGTCTTGAAAATGTATTTGTGATGTTTAAAATGGTGATTGAATTTTCTCAAATAAAATTTCAAACTGTTTTGGGTTAAAATTGGCTTGTTGTGCTTATGTATAAGAATAGTTGATTTGAGGAAAATATGTATGTCCTATTTGACCCTTTTCAAGTGGTTTAATTGTGTTGTGCATGATAAGTGTTTATCAAATGCCCGATTAGATCCTATAAATGTATTCTGTATTTAAATTGGTGGTTGGTTTTCCTTAAATGGGTTTCCAAGTAGGTTTTTGGCATTTAAATTTAGTTTGTGTGGTTTTAAAATGGATTTTTAATGTGTGGTGTGTTTTTGTTGGTTTTTTCACACTAAGGGTTGGTTAAGTTTCCTGGTTGGCTTTTCTAATTAGTTTTTTATTTCTAAAGGCATGGATTGGTTTTCTAAATGATAGTTTGAAATTGAAATGGTGGTTGGTGTTTCCAAAGTGGATTTCTAAATTGGTTTGGTATTTAAAATGGATTATGTGTAGTTGTTTATTAAAGGTTTGATGCGTGAAAATGAAATTAGGCCCAGTTGGCATTTTTATTAAATGGTTGTTTAGAAAACCCTCCAGGAAGTGAGTATTTCCTTGTTGGTTTTCTATTGGATGTGAGTGCCCTTGGTATGCGACCTTCCTTGTATAATTATTGTTTTAAGGCAAGGAATATTCCTTGAGGTGTTCAGGGTGGTGTCAGTTTGTGTGTGTAATTTGTGATAGTGTATATATGGCTTATTGATTGATCTTGTTTGCCACACCCTTTTACGAACATTGCACGGGAACCTAGCATAGCTATGAGGACTATTTAGAATGATTGTTGCATTGGTAGTTGACGTACTGACTAGTTTCTCATAGTAGGTAGATATATTTGGGTTTATTGTTATGGGATCGGTCCCCTCAGTCTGTCCTAAGTTAGGGTGGCCGAGTGTTTGGGTGTTTTGATTTCATCATGTGTGTCGTGCAACCGGGGATGGGGTCTCATGTATTAGTATGTTATGGTTCTCCTATGAGTTCATAAGTCTTCCCTTACTCCTCTGATACTAGTATGGTTAGGACCATTTCCGTCGTTGTGTAGGATCATATTCCTTGTATTTGGTTTTGGTTTTTTATTGTGAAATGGTGAGTGTGTGGCTTTATCTAAAAAGGTCTCTAAGAAGAATGTTTTTAATGAACAAGCACTTTTCCCTTCTTTTCACCTTTATGAAAAATGAATTATTATTTAGTTCCCCTTCCCCTTCCCTTGAGCCTTGTTTTAAATCATGAGGTCAATGGATATTGATTGTTTATTTTAAAATAAAAAGTGTGGAAAAACCTATATTTGTATATTGTATTTCAAACCTATAAAACAATGTTTCTTTATTTAAAGGATGTTCATTGGGAATATAATTAGTTGGGAATACCTATTGAGTTTTAATACTCATTCCTATAGATTGTTTTCTATTTTAGACCATGTGAAGGTTTCAACTTGGGTTTGTTCTCCTTGGGAAATGGTTGATCGTTGAGTTGTAGAGTGACTCGCGGGGTCATATGGAGATAGTGGATATTCAGTTCAGTTTTTTTTATGTATTGATCTGCATGTACAGCTTTCTGTTGTTTAATTTTTGTTTTGTTATTGGGATAAATTGTTCCCTCGTTGTACTCTTTTGATTCCCATGGTGATTGTCACCAGCCTAGGAGGATCAGAAATGCCTCTCAGGCCTTTCCATGGATCGAATCGGTTGACCGATTCAGGGTCGACCTGGGTTGGTTTGTGACAAAATGGTATCAGAGAAGGTTAGATCTTTAGAGGAACTTCTCTTTTAGAGTTCCCATTGTTACTTGGGGATATTGAGGTAGAAGGATTAGGATTGTATAGGCTTGGTATGTAGGAATGGGAAGGATGTCATGAACCCTTGCTCATTCTGAACCTTGGGTTACCATGGGATATTTGGGTTTGTCAGTGTCCTTTGATTCTTGCGGTTTGATTGGTGTTGGGTAATGAAAATTGAGTTGGATAAGTGGCCTTTGTAATCATTTAGGTCATGGAAATACATGTGGATCAGGGAACATGGTTCTAAATAACTCCTTATGATGGTGGTGTGATTGTTATATGGATTCCAACTATATGGCCAAGTCACCCGTTGACACTAGTTTCCCATTGTGAACCGTTCTGGGTTTTTGTTAATTCTTGAAAATGGTTTTGAAAGGTCTTGTTTTGAATTGTGAAAAGTTGAATTTAAAATGGAAAAGACTTTTTTTTGATCAAGTTATTTTTTTGTTTCTTAATGCACCCCCATGAAGAATCAATGTATGTTCAGAATGTGGTCATGGGTGACCTCCCCAGTTGTAAACCCTCCAGTTGATCAATGAAAGGATTCCCATCTTGGAATTTAGAACTTGAATCTACCTCTTTACTTTTTCGATTGAACGGATCCTCTTACAGTGGGAAGTTATATGAGAGAGAGGTGTAAGGAAGCTTTAGTTTCTCAATTTTCCGGAGTCATTGAGGGTGGAATTTGATGTTATTGTGTTCAAAGGTTCAATTTAGAAGTAGTGAATGGAAAGTTTAAGTTAAGGAGTGAGGACATAGGTTCTGAAGCTGTTAGTTCTAGACATTGTCCTAGAAAGGACCTTTGGATCATTCATCGATTTCTCTAATCTAAATTCGTTCTAGGACACTAAGATGGTGAGTTTGGTCGTAAGAGGTTGTTATAGCCTCTTGTAAGAATCATGTGTTGGTTGGGACCTAGGTTAAGATCCCTCTCCCCATAATGTTTCCCTCGGTTTTAGGGGTCATGTTCGATGGCATATGGTAGTATTAATTTTTCTTTTAAATGTAAAGGTGGATGTTGTGGAGCCTTTTTGGGACTTCTATTTTGATAAAATCATATCTTTCTTTTAGGAATTTTGATCTTTTTAGTTCCATATGAAAGTGTTTCTCCTTGTATCCTTTTTGTCATTGTTCCCTGTTTGAGGTGAAAATAATGATGCATGTGCATCTTCTAAGTCCTTATCGTGGTAAAGTTCCATGTTGAGGAATAGTGTGTCTTGGGGTATGTTGGGGTATGTTGGTTCAACCTAGAATGTGGTGTGGTTTCTTGGGGCACCATAAGGAGAAGTTTAATTCGGGGGTTTCTAAAGCCTGACTATGAGGCAGGAGATGCTTCAACCATTAGAGCTTTGGCCATAGGTCCCAAAGTGAAGTTGGCATGTAGTCAGGAGAACCCTAGTGATGTGAGAAGTCTTTGGTCTGAATTCGATTCTAGGTATGGGAGATGGAGATGGTTAAGCCTCTGGTGTAGCTTTTTTTTAATTGGTTCTATTTGGTGGAAAGAGGAGTGGGAAACTCGTTTCCACGTTATGACCTGTTTGGGTGTAATAGTTTTTCCTTGGTTATGAGGATGTTTATTTTCCTCGTCTTCTTAAAATTTTGGTGCTTTTGTCTCACTAAGTGTAGTCCTTTATTGAAGGGGCCTTGTGTGCCCTGTTTGTGCGAATCGAGTGTGACTGGGCATGTATTTATCTAAGGATGTGAAGTTGTTGGGATTTTTCAGTTGTAGTTTTGATGCTTTTTTAGTTGGTACCTTCCCTCCCCTCCCCTTATGTTGGGGATTTTTTTGTCAGTGTTGGGAAGTTTTTGATTTCATTTAATTTTGTTAGTTCTTATGGTGGGGATACCCATCGTGGGTCTTGTTGAATTAAGTGCTACCATATTTCTTATGGTGGGGAGTCAATATGGGACTCCCCGTATTATTATCTTAGTTACATTCCTGGTATTGGCTTTATGGTGGATGGTCTCGTATGGAGCCACCTAATTCTAAGTTTTTCCTTTGAGTGAGTGTTGGGATGGGAGTGTTCTGGCAGTTTCATTAAATTAAGGTTATGGATATTTCCTCAAGATGGGGTTTAATTTTCGTTCGTTTGTTTGGGTGGATGGTATGAGTTCCATTTGAGGATTTTTGAGATATTCATGTTTCAAGGCTAGTTTGGGCGTCCTGAAAAGTTCTACGTCTTTTTAACCGATCAATTGGGGGTGTTTAAACTTTTGGGGCGGGTGACTCTTAGCAGGGAGCCCATTTTGATCTCTCGAGGTCACCTTGTTATCCTTTTCTGGATGGTAGTGTTTTTGTAATCTCTTCATATTTCATTCATTTGGGACCTCCTTGAGTCATAAATGAGCAATGGTTTTGCTTTCAGATTAAGTCTTTGGTTGGCTTTCTGGGGGAGTAAAGCATTATGGTGGGGAGAATTTTCACACCCAGATTTTAATTTTTCCTTGGTTCCGGCTCGGGTCGGGGTTTGAGTGAGTTATTATTTAAATTTTTTAGTTTCTATTTAAAAAAATGGGTGTTTTGGGCTTGGTGGAACCTAGCACACAGGAATAACATGGTTTAGAGACCATGTGGCTACAACCTGGTCACCGTGTGGCTTGCCCAATGTTCAAAATAAATTAAAAGTTAAATGAACAACAAAATTAAATTAAATGAATGTTAAAATAAAATAAGAAAAAGTAAAATAAAATTTAAAACTATTGTTTCAATGATAATAATAATATTATTATTATTATGAATATTATTATTATTACTATTCCTATTATTATGAAGGATATTATTTATTAATCGGTATTTTTATTTTTATTGGGAGTTTTGGTGGGTTGTAGGTCGGTGCACGGGAACTGCACGGTTAATGGAGACCATACATCCAACCCAGGTGTCTATGTAGTAGCTTTTAGAGTGGAATAAAGCTACTGCATGGTTTGTGCACAGTCGCTCGATCCATCTGTAAACCGTGTGGTTGCCCAGCGTTCAAATAAAGGAAATAAATAAAATAAAATAAAACTATATGAGAAAAATAAAGTAAAAAACAGAGCATTTTAACCATGATAATAATATTATTTTTATTACAGATGATAATAATATTTTTATTATTATTAAATATTATGAATTTTATTAATGTTTTATTATTATTATGTTATTATGATTATTATGTTACTAATTATTATTATTATTAAAAGTGAAATAAAGATTATTATTAATTTTAGAATTATGTTTTTATTATTATTATTACGAATTTTATTATTCTGTTATTATTGTAGATCATTATTGTGTATTGTAATTATTATTTAATAGGTTATTATTATTATATTTATTATTTTTAAGTTAGGTTAATTTTTTTTAGGTTTTCCCCCTCCCCCTTGGTTGTGTGGTACGACCCCCCCCCCCACACACACACACACACCTCTCTCTCTATTGTGGCGAGACCCAGCTCCCTTGCGCACCTCCTTCAGCCGACGTTGCTCCCTTGTCGACTCTCCCTTCTCCACCGGTGTCTCTCCTTCTCCAGTACCCTATCCAGTCAGTGTGTCACCCTCCGGTGTCACCACCTCCAGTCAAATTCTCTATTGCTGGCCCCTTTGGCTGTCCCTCCTCTAGCTGGTGACCCCTTTGGTTGGCCCTCCTCTGGCCGGTGACCCCCCCTATCGGCGACCTGCCCTATCAGCACCCACTGACGATGACTTGCCCTACTGGTGCGACCTCTTTAGCACGCTGCCTCACCGTCGTGGCCCTCCTTTAGTGGAGGGTTCCTCTTCCAGGCATGCGACTTGTCTCTTAGGACCCCTTCGGGTGGGTTTTGGTGTTCGCCACCGAAGGCGAGGTGTGTCCGACCATTTCGGGTTGTCACCTCCATTTTAGGTGAGAGTTTTCTTCCCACCGCTTGGTTTTGAACATTAATATTTAGAGTATTTATGTTTTTTGAGCCCCTAGAATTTATTTTGTAGCACATTCGATGTTTCCATGTGATTTTGGGTGATTTTAGCTTAGTTCTCTTTTGAGGTAGGACCCCTTTGCACATTACCTTTAAATTTATGATTTCATTGGTTTCTTATTTTTTAAATTTTACATAGTTATTAAATTAGTGGTGTATTATTTTTATAATATTTTTTCTATGTGAAATGAATTTTTTTTCTTAATTTCTTTTAATGTGTGATGTGTACTTGAAGAATAGTGTACGTTATGTGTTTGATAAAAAAATGGTTTATAATTTTTAAAAGAATATTTTGGTCTTGAAAATGTATTTTTGATTCTTAAAATGGTGATTGAATTTTCTCAAATATATTTCCAAAGTGTTTTGGGTTAAAATTGGCTTGTTGAGCTTATGTATGAGAACAGATGATTTGAGGAAAATATATAAGGCTTGTTTAGAACTTTTCAAATGGTTTAATTATGTTGTGCATGCTAAGTGTTTATCAAATGCCTGATTAGCTCTTATAAATGTATTATGTATTTAAAGTGGTGGTTAGTTTTCCTTAAATTGGATTCCAAGTAGGTTTTTGGAATTCAAAGTGGGTTTATATAGTTTTAAAATGGATTTTGAACGTGTGGTGTGTTTTTGTTGGGTTTTACACACCAAGGGTTGGTTAAGTTTCCCAATTGGATTTTCTAAGAAGTTTGTGCTTTATAAAGGCATGGATTGGTTTTGTAAATGATAGTTTGAAATTAAAATGGTGGTTTTTGTTTCCAAATTGGATTTATAGATTGGTTTGGAATTGAAAATGGCTTGTGTGTAGTTTTTTATTAAAGGTTTGATGCATGAAAATGACATGAGGCCCGTTTGGAATTTTTATTAAATGGTTGTTTAGAAAACCCTCTAAGAAGTGAGTCTTGCCTTATTGGTTGGCCATGGGATGTGAGTTCCCTTATTATGGGACCTCCCTTGTATAATTATTTTTTTAAGGAAAGGAATACTACTTGAGGTGGTTGGGGTGGTTTCGGTTTGTGTGTGTTATGTGTGATGGTGTATATATGGTTTTTTTCTTGATCTTGTTTGGAACACCCCTTTACAAACATTTATTGGGAACCTATCATAGATACGAGGATTACTAAGAACAATTGCTGCATTGGTATTTGATGTACTATACATTGGACCATAGTAGGTGCATATATTGGGGTTTATTGCTATGGTATTTGGCCCCTTGGTCTATACTAAGTTAGGGTGGTTGGGTGTTTTAAAGTTTTGATTTCATCATGTGTGGCATGCTACTAGGTATGGGGTCTCATTTATTAGTATGTTCTGGTTCTCCTATGAGTTCCTAGGTCTTCCCATGTTCCTATGATACTAGTATGGTTAGTTTCATTTCTCTAATTGTGTAGGATCATATTCCTTTTATTTGCTTTTGGTGTTTTCATGTGAAATGTTGAGTGTGTGGCTTTATCTAAAAAGGTTTCTAAGAAGAATGTTTTGCATGAATAAGCACTTTTCCCTTCTTTTCACCTTTATAAAAAATGAATTCTTATTTGGTTCCCCTTCCCTTTTCTTCCCTTGATCCTTGTTTTAAATAATGAGGGTAATAGATTTTGATTGTTTTTTTTAATGAAAAGTGTGGAAAACCCTATATTTGTATATTGTATTTCAAACCTATAAAATAATGTTTCTTTATTTAAAGTATGTTCATTGGGAATAGAATTATTCAGGCCTTCCTACTGAGTTTTAATACTCATTCCTATAGTTTCTTTTATGTTTTAGACCTTGTTCAAGTTTCAGGTTGGGTTTTTTTTCCTTGGGAGACAGTTGATCATTGAGTTGGAGAGTGACCTGCGAGGTTATATGGAGATAGTGGTTGTTCAGTTTAGTTTTTTTTATGTATTGAACTTCATGTATATCTTTCTTTTATTTAGTTTTTGTTTTATTATTGGTTGAAATCATTCCCTTGTTGTACTATTTTGATTCCCATGGCACTTCTCACCAGCCCAGGAGGATCAGGAATGCCTCTCAGGCCTTTCCACAGATTGGCTTAGGTGACCAATTCAGGGTAGACTTGAGTTGGTTCATGACACCTATCGAGGTGTGGCCTTTACCCCTTACCTTAGGGATGTTAATTGAATTTATTATGTTTGTTAGTTGAATTAAATAAATATGGTAATGGAAGACCATGTCCCTACACCTTTGGTCATTGTCCTTATCTATTTAGCTTGAGATGTTCCTTATATCCAAAAACCTCAAACAAGATTAATGGGAAGATTCATGTGATGTTAGTCCTTCTGTGACTATGATTTTATTTGATCCACCTTATGATGTGAGTTAAATTATTTATAAATGTGATGGATAATTGAATTTAAATGTGAACTTAAATGGTATTGTTAATCTTTAGGCCCATGATTATTCTACTTGTCATGCTGAGAGTGAGAGGTGGGTTCCAACTTAGGATCCCAATAAATAGACTCTTCAGGTGTGATTAATTAAATTATTATAATGAAATGATTATTGTACACCTTGGGTGACACATGGGTTCTCTTATAAATTCTATAGACGGACTCATTTTACAGATGGATTATATATGCCCAAGTGATATTTTGACTCTTTTATGGACTGCCAAGGAAGGACTCAGGGGGGAGATTATTATATATGCTTGAGTGGTACTTGGACTCCCATTTTGGACTTCCAAGGAAATAATCCAAGGTATGATAATTATATATTCCATGAGTGACACTTGGGCTCTTTTTATGGATCACCAAGGATATACTCAGTGGGAGATGACTTTATACCACACCTAGAGCGATACCAGGGTTCCTATGAGGAATTCCTAGGATAGACTTGTAAGTTGTTTGGTTCATGGTATACCTAGAGCGTTACCTGGGTTCAAAATTAGGAATTCCAAGGATGGGATTAGGTTACCTTTGAATTAAATAATGAAATGATTGTATGACATGTCTTCCAATCCAAATCAAAAGCTTGGATTCGTTTAGATCCTTGATTTTTAATAATGGCCTTATTACATACATCTTGATTGTATATGATACATGGGGGATTATTGGGTTATGATTCGGGTCCGAAGACTTTATTATAAAATAAATCATGACTCAATGATTACTCAGAGATATTCCAGCTTTGGTCAAAGTAGGTAGAAGATGATGGGTATTCCATTGGAACCTAGATCTATGTATGTTATTTTTATACCACACTTCATTTATAGCTTTATTGTTACCTACATATTTTTTATTAAATATTCATAGACTGGATAGAATTAGACACCATTGGTGGTGGCCTACTGAGTTTATCTCACACCCTAATTGGGCTGCCTTTTTAGTACCCAGAAAGACTTCATGGTTGTATGTAGGGGTAGGGGAAATGCCAGTTGTCGATACTCGATTTATTATATCATGGGAGTGGGGGAGCACAGGACCCATATGTTTATCATGATGCTATCTAGAGAGAGTATTTTTGGATATTTTGGTATACTTGTATGTATGTGTACCTACTATCATGTCTACCTGTATTTTCATTTTTATAGCATGTTGTGGTCATCATTTTGTATATAACATTAACGAATGTGATTTCTTGGTTATTTATATGATCGATGTTTATTCTTCATCTGTTTAGTTATCTTTATACTTCCACTTTTGTTTAAAATTATTATAATATTGTTCTATACTCTAATCGTGAGGGTATAGCCTCCCAACTGTTTCGCTATGGACCCTCACTATTAATCGGCATCTTCTAGAAGATAGGGAGGCATGCTTGAGTTCATGTGGTCAACTGGGTTTGGTTACTATTGAGTGAACTGGGTTTGAGATTTCAAAAACTCGGTGTTACATGTAATGCAAGCTATCAAAGAAATTAAATTTATTTAAAATATATATATTTCATAAAATCTTAGGGTGTTACAGCTCTCTCATTCCTCATATTTCTTTTAATTCTTCTACAACTAAATATAAAGAGTCTTCTAATATCAATGATATCAATTAGTGGATAAGATTAATTTGATATATTAAGATCCTTCATGACCATGTAAAGTTTCATGCACACTAAAGTGTATCCAAAACCACCTATCATGTCAAGTTATATCTCTAAAACTTAAGCCCCGCATTTCTATATCTCTAGGACATTAAAATCTAAAAATTATTCAAATATACTTATATTATAATGAAATGGTGTTCACTATGGTGTAATGGATTTTAGTTTCATACCTTTCTTAAAATCTTGTCATAACTTTACATCCATGGTCCAAGAATCACAACCTAAAAATTTTCAAAAAAACCTCCAAATATATTCATTATAGTGTAATAAATATAATCATAACAAAATTCTTTATTCGTCACCCAATTTTAGCCTTAGATTTTGGAATCACCTATAAATTTTAAGTGATACCCCTACAATTATATTCTTGAAAATCACCTTTTCCATCCATCACAGGTCCAATATGATTTGTAATTTTCTAAATCACTACCTTCATTGCAGTGTTATTATCCAATCATAACCAACAATTTTAATACATATTATTTATGGATTAAAATTATAGTGTAATTTATGATTGTAACATACTCCTTTCACTTTCCATATTCCCATTATTGTGTGATTTTTAGGTCACAATATTCTCTTTTTTCCTTGTGGATTCAAACTATGATATAGTGATTAAGTTACAATGCATAGTGTTGCACCCATTCCATGGATTTAAACCTTATGTGAAAAGAAACATGATGTAATATTACTATTTTTGATGTAATAACTATCACATTAGCTATCCAAATTCTCCAAATAAAAATATGGTGTAATATAATAATCATGGTGTGATTTGTTTTTTGTCTAGGACAAATTGGATCCAAACTTTTCTAAACTTCCCTAAATTTTCTCAAACATCACCCAATGCCTAAATAATTTTGAATAAACATTTTCAACCATTTAACTTAATCTTCCAAGCTAGATCGTGAATTTTCATTATTTAAGCTATCTCCAATTCTTCATTTCCTTCCTTATCCTTTCCATACTAAGATGTTGATATGAATTCACCTTTACTTTTACTAGACTCTATATTTACTATAGTGACTTCAATTAAATCTTAATTTTATATGTCAATGTCATGTCTTTAAAAATCCTCCTCTTGAATTATTTCATGCTAAGATCTTTAATTATCACTAAATATGACATGAACTCCATTTTTCTCCCTAAAATCACCTCTTAGTGACAATAACCTCATGGTTGTAATATTGTTCTCTCTACACCATTACTAAATAATCTATTATTAATTGATAACAAATCCAAAACACAACCTTTGGTTGTAAAAAATCGCTAATGTTTTAAAGAGCCCTTGGGGAGATTGAAGATCCCTTAGAGCTTGAGGAAGTTGATGAGTGAAAAAAATCCCTCATAAAGTGAATTTATAAAGGGGGAGAGATTGAATTGATCTCAATTAAAACATGGTCAGTATGGCATTGATCTTACATTGAGAGTTGGGTTACTCTCACTGCTGTATTTGGTGGTTAGAATCAATTTACTTTGTACTTTTGATTACTTGTATATTAAAATACCTAAATATTAATAAATATTTATCATGTGATAAGTGTTCTTCTATATAACATTGATGTGAAAATGTACTCAGAGTATCTGACACGTTAAAAGGTTATAGAAATTCCTTTCTATAATGAGAACCTTGAAGTGTTATAATGATATTCTTAAACATATGTCTTATGGTATGGATAACATCTATTTGATAGTGCATAGATGATGTTTATATTATTAGGTGGTAGATGTTTGAAAGAAGATAAGGCTTTGTTGCATGAAGTTTCGCACTCAGTAATCTCCAAGAGAGGAGATTATGAGGGCAGACTAGATGACAGGAATTCCATATGTTATATATGCCATTAAATATTCATATATGTGAATGTGTGTATTGGTCCTTAGAATTGATATTATTATTAATATATATCATTAATTGTGTATTTTAATGTATTTAAAAAAACCATGAATACATATGCTCACGATGAAGTAGGATAAATTGGGTGTATCATAAGTGATATGGCATTGATTGAATAAGTTAAGAAAGGATTTTTTCCTTCCAAAACTGAAAGATGATATATTCAGAACTTTGATTGAAATAGAACCATATAATTAAGTCTATGTTCATTTTAGGTTTTCAAAGAACTATAATCAAGCATATAGTTTGATGAAACAAGTATGAAATCTGGTTGATGTGATATCTAGAAAAAGGGATTATATTACCCATTGAGCATTCATATGAGGTTATTGTCATTACAACATTCCTGACTTTCTATATACGTGCCTTTAAGTGTTGTAAGAGACTAATATTGTAATAAAGGTAAGACTACATAATGCCACTAAGAAAGAGGTCTATAAGGCCACACACAAAGTGTATCGATAATCTTAGTTAAATTCTATTTGACTTTAATACGAGAATAAATATTATTTTCAAGATTGAAAAATAATAATTAGTAAGGTTATGTTGATCATATAAATTCAATCACCAGATATTTCAGTTTGGAATATATGTGCATTGAATGTTAAATGAATATTTATTCTCCAATTATTTAAGGGACCAATAGAAAAGATATATTGTATTTAATATCATTTAAATAAATAAATATTTATTTACTTAATAAATAATATTTAAATATTTTTTAGATAGTTCACATCATGATAATATAATAATATTATTATTATTATTATTATTATTATTTGACATGTGGTTTACATAGGATTAGAAATTAATTAAAGGGCCTATGTGAAATTATTTATTGTCTAGCCCTTTGTATATAACCTAACTTATATCATTTCTAAGAAAAGGTGAATTGTTGTTCAAAACATATTCTATCAAGAGAATTCTCTCAAAACCAGAGAGAACCCTCTCAATAACGTTTTTAAGAAAGAAATGTGATCATCCTCCTCTATCTCAAACCAATAGAATAAGATAAATTTTCACGACCCCCTCCCCACAAGGTGTACCCCTCTTGGGTCGGCAATGTGAGAAGGGAGATAGTGACCCCCTAAGTCCCACCTCTAGTAGGCCCCAGGCTGGTGACTAGCACTGAGGGTATAGTAAACATACAAATGGGAGGCATTACCCTCTAAGAGAACACATGCAAAAGAGAGAGATAAGACAGACACCAACCAACTCCAACTCATACTGCAATATAAAAGAAATCCCAAGTACACATATGTAATATCATGCAAAACTACTAAAACTGGAATAGAAAACTGCAAGTACCAAAAGAAAGTAAAAATGGCAGAAACCACAAAGCCTGACAGCTCCTGTAACCCCAAGCTAGTAGTAACCAGCCTTATCTCCAACCTGCTCCAAGTGACCTCAAAAATAGTTTATATATACGTAGGGTGAGTATAATGGTATACTTAGTAGGATCCACCCCAAAGCTTCTAGTTCAAAAGTAAAGAAAGCATTCTAAAGCACAGTGAACAACAAGTGAAACTAACTCATCAGCTAAACATGTATACTAAGTTCCCAGCCTCACCATGGATACTCTCACCAAGTATCACATACAAGAGTATATAATATAATAAAGAATATCAAGGGTACCTCACTACTAGTTCCCTACTAGTTTTCCACTTTGCCCCAATGTTGCACGTCCTAAGAATCTATCTCCAAAAAGGATTGCCTGCAGACACCTGGGCGAAGCACTACAACATGCACCTCATGCAACACAAATCTTACTTGCAAACACCTGGGTGAAGCAACACACCATCCACCAAACCAAAAGTAACAAGGTAGTTTCTGAGATCCACCACTGCTCTCATAACATGTATCATATGTCGGGCATTATACCACAATCCATTATAGCCCAAACACTGAGTAAGGATCCTCAAGACATCACAACCTATAAACGTTACACCTATAGTAGTCCATAGGAAACTATATCTAGAATATATGTGTGTGAATAACCACAAGCCATTATAGCCCTCTACACACATATATGAGGAAAACTAACGATTGTGCCTACCAACACAAGTAACTACCAAGAGAAGATAGTGGGGATAAAGGGGGTAGTCATCCATTCATCCTCCCACCAAAATGTTAGGGAAAACACCCCCCCCCCCCAGGGCTCAAAATCCCTAGGGTATCAGTTGGCCTAACTAAAAGGGTGGAGTAGCATATAGAGGCCCAAAAATTACAGAATATACTATAGCTCACAAGTACTCTATGGGCATAACCTAGTCTTAGACTCAAATTCAACTAACCTCTCTCAGACACCCGGCTGCCACAACTAAGACTAGGTATCCTATAAGAACACAACCTTTTTAAGAGATTTATTATATTACTTCATTACCTTTTTATCAGTTTCTCTTTACGTTAATTAATTCTTTAAATAGTAATTAACCATTAACAATTCCACATTATATTTCATTAACATCACACCAAAGTTTCATGCCCTCTAGGAATAACCAAATGAAGTCCACAACTTTTCAGAAATATTACCTCATCGTTGCATCCCAGCAAGCTCCAACCCCATGGGTTAACATCATTTATTCAATCATTTATTAATATCATTATTACTTTCCCATATTCCCAAGAATTCTAAAAAACATTCCAAGCTACCAAACACAAGGGGCTCAACACAGTGAGTAAATGAACTACCCGTCGAGTCTTTTCCACCTATAGTAAGAGCGTAGACCTATCCTCCCTGGAGAAGCTAAACACGGAAAGCACATGGCATACCCTACACGTATTCTCCCCTTTTGTAAGGAGTGTAATCAAGACCAGTAGCCTTGAGCAGTGGGTAAAGTAAAGTAGATAAAAAACCAACAAGATTCAACAAGCATCCAATCATTCTTATCCAACCCATTTCATCATCTCTAGTGACCTATCCGGCACTCACATGCATAAAATGATGCATCTCGCCACTCTAGGCATCAAATGTTGCCATAATCAATGGGCCTCCCTACTCCCATGTACCACAATATCCATCTAGCCTCACATCACAACACAAGCAGCAGGAAACAAACATCATATCGACTGGGATCTTTTCCCTTAAACAAGGCATTCTTCCTTCACAAGCATTGAGATCTCACAGCTCCAAGCATAAGGCCCTTGTCCTTTACAAGCAAGAGGGTAACTCACAACCCTACCATACATTATCTTTTATTAAATAGTAATTTCTTTAATCCATCTTGAATTAACCAGTTCATTATTAGTAGGTTACAACTATGGGAAACCTAAACATAAATCTATCATAGTTATCACAAATAATTAAACATGCTTACTGCATCAATTTGATTAACATAAAATTACAACAACAACCGGATTCATTTACATGTCTCTTTATCTTTATCCAAATAATTATCAATTAATTCTATCTTTATGTTCTTTACCAATTTCATTATGAACAACATGCTAACAAGCAAGACATAGATATCGCACTATTTAGAAAATCAAGAGGTAAACTGTTATATAGTTCAAAACAACAAAATGTGATCAAACCAATTATTTTAATCAAGTTCAAGTATTTAATTAGGTCAATTACATTTTTATCAAAAGGGATAAATTGTGTTAACTCTACAATTTCAAATAAATAATTAGAGAAGCAATGAATCCCCTGCCTCAAAAGTTTTCTGAAGTTCTTTGCTTGAGAATGGATCAAAGCATAGGATCACGATCACCTTCCCCAAAATAACTGCATCCACCTGAGGATTTCACAGCAAAACCGCATCAACAAAAACCAAAAGAAACTCCATTAGACCCATGGAGGTCAAATTCCATAGCATGGTAAGGAGAAATGGGAGAAGACAGATCGACGAAACCCAAAGAATTAAGGTAGATCTTTCCTCGGATTAAAGACAAATTGAAGAAGGAATAGGGGAACCAATATAGGAAAAAGGAATCCCCAAACGTTGAAGAGGGAGGCATCCAGGTCATCTGGGGTTGAGAGGGGGTGCACTCAAGCTATATGGTTTGAAAAACCCCAGTGGTTGGGTGTCTTTAAAACACCGCACATCACGTCGTGTACTGCCTCGAGGTGACTTACACCGAAAAACGCATCGCCGCAGCACTTTGTTTTATTTTTCTGAAACCCAAACGGTACACATCGTGTCCCCCTTGGTCACGTCTTATACCCTCCTATTTCCATATTCTCATGAACGTACTCCTCCAGACTTCCTCTGAGCCTTCTCCGAGCACCTCTATCTTTGAAAGCAGGCAAAGGGTCGATCCATGTGGATCTAGTCCCTTACATCAGATACCTCTCAAAACATTCTCATCCTCAAGAATTCAAAACCAACCTAAAAGAGAACATAAAAGGGGTCTGAACAACCACCCCATGAGATACCTCTCAAGGATTTCTCCACCACAGGAGCTCAACCATATCAAAATAACAATGTGACACCTCGCGACAACAATAAATAGCTCCTAAACGCTCTCCTGGGGGAGATACCACTCAAAGAGAGAAAACCATAACAAGAAAAAAAAGAAATCCATCTCATGGACATGAAAGGTCTACAACCAAAAAACAAAAAATGTCACAAGGAAAGAGATAAACATCAAATAGCTTGGGATACTGAGTGCGTATTTGTGACTCACATTCCCAGTAACTCTCCTCCATGACAATGTGCCACCACATGATAAAAACCAAGGGGATATAATTCTCGTGAAACACCTTCTCCTTGCAGTCCTGAATCTCCACAGGCCGCTCCTCGAAGGTCGCATCATCATCAAAATCGATCTCTCCCCAATCGATAATGTGAGAGTCTTAATGAAGATAACGATGGAGCTGTGACACATGAAAAACATCATGTACCCTACTCATCTGTGGGGGGAAGTTCTACCCGATATTCCATAGCTTCAACACGAGCCAACACCTCAAAATTCCCAAAAAACCGGGGAGAAAGATTACTCCCATGACCAAACCTTCACTGCCCATGAAAGATAATCACCTTCAGAAACACATGATCCCAAAAATCAAACTCTAAAGGTCTCCTCCTTTGATCGGTATATGATTTATGATGATCTTGCGCTGCCCTAATCCTCTCACAAATCACCTGAACCATCTCTATCATGTTCTATACCAGTTCCGGTTCGAGAATTACTAACTCTCTGACCCCAATACAGAACAATAGATAACGGAAAGTTCATCTATACGAGGCTTTAAATAGTTCTATACCAATGGTGGAGTTAAAACTATTATTGTAAGAAAACTCCACCAAGGGTAAGTGCCTCATCCATGAACCTCCAAAATCCAGGACACAAGAGCACAACATGCCTTCAAGAGTTTGGATGGTCCACTATGTCTGACCATCCATATGAGGATGAAAAGCAGTGCTAAGGAATAGCTGAGAACCGAAAGAATGTTGGAGACCTCTCCACACCCTAGAGGTAAAATGAGGATCTCGATCGGAAATGATCTTCCTCGAGACTCCATGGAGTCTCAAAACCTCCTCCAAAAATTACCTTGTAAAACCTCTACTAATATCGACTCCTTGATTGGTACGAAGTGGGATGATTTCATTAAATGATCCACTACCACAAAAATAGCATCATTATCTCCCTAATCTCGCGGTAAACTAGTAAAAAAGTCCATTGAGGTGTCCTCCCACTTTCGCTGAGGAAAATCTAATGACTGGAGAAAACCACCAGGGGTACGGCACTCGATCTTCACCTTCTGGAAGACCAAAAATCAAGATACAAACTCTGTAATTGCACGCTTCAT
Source organism: Viscum album (assembly GCA_963277665.1). NCBI lineage: Eukaryota > Viridiplantae > Streptophyta > Magnoliopsida > Santalales > Viscaceae > Viscum > Viscum album. The sequence goes on from OY728152.1 coordinate 1,629,487,680, forward strand.
CCCAAGCCACCAAAAATGACTCCTCAAGGCTTGGTACATATTTTTCATGCCAGGATGCACTTCTAAAGGAAAACTATAGAACCCTATGAGAACTATCTCACGTATTTACAAAGGAACGAAAAGCCTTCCCTGATACAACACTCGATGTTGTTATTCCTCAGACCAACCATTAAGGGCCTCGCCACAAACAACTCGGACTCTTAGACCTCCACCTATAGATCCCCCAACTGGGACTCTTCCACATACTACACCAAAGATGATTGAACCATCATCTAAAAAATACATCCTCTGCCCCCAAATTCTCCCATATCAAGATGTAATGATGAAATTTCTTCCATCACTCTCTAGGAATCACCAGATTCATGCACTGCATCACTACGTGACTTCATGCTCATCACATCAGCTACAACATTCCCCTTTCCAAGTGCATATGATATCTCAAAGTTGTATTCCTGTAAGAACTCCAAACACCAACACTACCTCAAGTTCAAGTCATGTTGAGAGAAAACATACCTCAGGCTCATATGATCAGTGAAAACCACAAAGTGCTTACCAATGAGATAATGTCTCCACAACTCCATAGTAAACACCACTGCTGCTAACTCAAGATCATGGGTGGAATAGTTACATTCATGGGGACATAACTATCGAGACCTACAAGAAACAACTGATCTCTACTGCATTAGAATGCATCCTAACCCCAGACGCAAAACACCAAAGAAAACATCAAACTAAACTCCCTCTACTAGAATACAAAGAACCGGAGAACTTTCCAAATTCTACTTCAGGTACTCAAAAGATGATTGACACTAATCAGTCCACACAAACACCTGATCCTTCCTAGTCAATGTTGTTAGAGGATTCGCAACCTGAGAGAAATCGATTATAAACCTCTTGTAATAGCCTGCAAGACCAAGGAAACTTCGCACCTATATCACTATATTAGGAGATTCCCAAGACACAACCACTTATATCTTCGATGGATCCATAGCTACTCCCTACTGGAATACAACATTCCCCAAGAAATAGACTTCTCGAGCCCAAAACTCACACTTCAAAAACTTCCCAAAAAACTTCTATTGGCAAAAAACTTGCAAAATGACATGTTGATGCTCTATATTCTCCTCATCAGATGCGGACTACATAAGGATGTCATCGATGAAAACCACCATGAACTTATCTAGTAACTCATGGAACACAATGTTCATCAATCCCATGAACACAGATGGAGCATTTGTCACACTGAATGGCATTACAACGAACTCGCAATGCCCACGACGACAACAGAAAGCATTCTTTAGGATATCCTCATAATTTACACACATCTGATTATATCCTGAACCCAAGTAGATCTTTGAGAACCAACTTGCACCTATTAGTTTATCAAATAAATCATTAATCCATGGAAGAGGATAGCGATTCTTCATTGTCACTTTGTTTAAGCGATGATAATCGATAAACAACCACAAACTACCATCAGTCTTCTTCGCAATAAAAACTGGTGGACCCCACGGTGACACACTCAGCCAAACAAAAATGCACTGTAATAGACTATCGAGCTATAAACACAGCTCCCATAACTCATAAGGGGTCATACTCAAGGAACATGAACCACCACTGCCTTTCTGCCCCACGTAGCATCATCACAACCAAAGACACATAGTGCTCCTTACGAGCATGGATCCAACTGAAGGATATCTCTACCACCTCCAACCAGTCCTCCATGACTTCATCTAAAACGGAGCCCTCGTACTTCTACAGACTATGGAAATGAAACTCTTAGATTTTCCTCCTCCAAGTGTCATCATTATCAACCTCTACCCTATGGAAATCTATTGGTGAAACCAGCTAGACATCTTCTGTGAAAACCTGATGAGGACGTTGACCTGGATCCATACCTATAAAATAAAAAACAATTAGAGATATTAAACCTAGAATATAGAAGACTCAATATTAATTAATTAATTGTTTTCTTTTATTCATTTTAGGTTAACCTATCCCAAGGTCTACCCATTCAAACACAGGAACAAAGAATAATGATGCATGATCCTTTCCTAGATCTCTACCCTGAAACCAGTATCACCTCGTTTAGTAGCCACTGTAAACTTAAAGGTTTGTGTATCAGGTCACAGGGGGCCCTAAATGCCTATGTGTTAGCCGTTCTCCAGTGTTTACTTCACTTTCTAAATTTATCTGACATCGTTTCCCTACCAACCCATGAAACCTCACTTGTGCCTAGCACTAAACTCCATCTTATCCCCCAACCTTCCCTCTGATACTAATTTATCATAACCCCCTCCCCACAAGGTGTAACCCTCCTGGGCTGGAAATGTGAGAAGGGAGATAGTAACCCCTGATTCCCGCCTTCAGTAGGCCCTGGGTCGGAAACTAGCACAGAGGGTATAGTAAACACACAAATGGGAGGCATTACCCTATAAGAGAACACATGCAGAAGATAGAGATAAGACAGAAACCAACCAACTCCAACTTAGACTTCAATATAAAATAAATCCCAAGTACACATATTTAATGTCATGAAAAACTACTACAACTGGAAGGAAAAACTGCAAGTACCAAAATAAAGTAAAAAACAATAGCAACCATGAAACCTAAACATCTTCTGAAACCCTAATCTAGTAGTAAGCAGTCTGATCTCCAACCTGCTCCAAGTGAACTGAAAAAAGTTTATATATATGTAGGGTGAGTATAATGGTATACTCAGTAGTATCCTCCCTAGATCCTCTCATGCAAAAGTAAATAAAGCATGCTAAAGCATAGTGAATAATAATTGAAACAAAATCATCAGCTAAATAGGTATACTAAGTTCCTAGCCTCACCATGTCTACTCTCACAAAGTATTGCATAAAAGAGTATATAATATAATAAAGAATATCAAGGGTACCCCAATACTACTTCCCCTCTGGTTTGTCACTTTGCCTCGACGTCGCATGTTCTAATCACCTCTCTCCAAAAAGGCTTGCCCACAGACACCTGGTCGAAGCACCACAACATGCACCTCATGCAACACAAATCTTACCCGCAGACACCTAGGTGAAGCACCACACCATCCACCAAACCAAAAGTAACTAGGTATTTTTTAGGATCTACCACAGCTCGCATAACGTGTATCATACGTCGGGCATTGTAACAAAAGACATTATAGTCCATACATTGAGTAAGGATCCTCAATCCACCATAGCCTATACACGTTACACCTATATTAGTCCATAGAAAACTATATCCATAATATATGTGTGTGAATAAGCACAAGACATCACATCCCTCTACACAAATATATGGGGAAAACTAACTGTTGTTCCTACCAGCACAAGTAACTACCAAGAGAAGAGAGTGGGTCCAAAGGGGGTAGTCATCCATCCATCCTCCAACCGGAATGTTTGAAAAACACCCCCCAAGGCTCAGAATCCACGGGGTGTCAATTGCCCTAACTGATAGGGTGGAGTAGCATATAGAAACGCAAAACGTACAGAATATACTATAGATCAAAACCATACTATGAACATAACCTATTATTAGACACAAATGCAGCTAACGTCTCTCAGACTCCCATCTTCCACTACTAAGACTAGGTATCCTATAAGCACACAACCATTTTAAGAGATTTATTACAATACATCATTCCCTTTTTATCAGTTGCACTTTATGTTAATTAATTATTTAAACATTAATTAAATATTAATAATTCCACATTATATTTCATTAGCATCACACCAAATTTTTATGTCTTCTAGGTATAACCAAAAGTCCACAGCTTCTCAGTAATATTAACTCGGCATTGCATCCTAGTAAGATCCAACCCCATGGGTTAACGTCATTTATTCAGTCATTTATTAACAGTATTATTACTTTCCCATATTCCCAGACATTCTAAAAAACATTCCAAGCTACCAAACACAAGGGGCTCAACATGATGAGTATATGAACTACCTGTCAAGTCTTTACCACCTATAGAAAGAGCAAAGACTTGGACTCCCTCGAGAAGCTAAACATGGAAATCACATGGCATACCACATGCGTCATCGCCCCTTTTGGAAGGAGGGTAAGCAAGACCATCTATCTTGAGAAGTGGGGAAATTAAAGAAGATAAACAACCAATAATATTTAGCAAGAATCCAATCATTCTTATCCAACCCATTTCATCATCTCTAGTGTCCTCCCTGATACCCACATGCATAAACCAATGCATCTCGCCACTCTAGGCATCAACTGTTGTCACAACCAATGGGACTCCCTACCCCCATATATAACAATAGCCATCCAGGCTCACATCACAACACAAGAAGCAAGAAACAAACATCATATAAACTGGGATCTTGGACCTTAAACAAGGAATTCTTCCTTCACAAGCATTGATCTCTCACAACTCCTAGCATAAGGCACTTGGCCTTTACAAGCAAGAGGGTAACTCAGAACCCTACCAGACATTATCTTTTATCAAATAGACAGTTATTTAATCCATCTTGAATTAACCAATTCATTATTAGTAGGTTCTAACTATGGGAAACCTAAACAAAAATCTATCATAGATATCACAAATAATTAAACATGCTTACTGCATCAATTTGATTAACATCAAATTACAACAACAACTGGATTCATTTACATGTGTCTTTATCTTTAGACAAATCATTATCAATTAATTCCAACTTTACTTTCTTTACAAATTTCATCAATAATAACATACTAACAAGCAAGGCATAGATATCACACTATCTAGAAAATCAAGAGGCAAACTATTATCACGGTACAAAGAAACAACATGTGATCAAACCAATTCTTTTAATTTGGATCAAATATTTAATTAGGTAAATTACATTGTGATATAAAGGGATAAATCATGATAACTCTATGATTTCACATAAATAATTAGAGAAGCAACGAATCACCTACCTTAACAGGTTAATGAAGTTCTTCACTCGAGAATGGATCAAAGCAGCGGATCACGATCACCTTCCCCACAACAACTACATCCACCTGAGGATGTCGTGGCACAACCACATCGACAAAAACTAAAAGAAACTCCCTTAGAACCATGGAGATCAAATTCCATAGCATGGAAAGGAGAAATGGGAGATAACAGATCAAAGAAAACCAAATAACGAAGGTAGATCTTACCTCAGATTGAAGACGGATTGAAGAAGGAAGTGGGGAACCGATCTAGGACGAAGGAATCCCCAAATTTTGAAGAGGGAGGAGTCTGAGTCGTCTGGGGTCAAGGGGGGTATGCTCAAGCTATAGGGTTTGAAAAACCTGAGTGGCTTGGTGTCCTTAAAACACCCAGTGGTGGGGCAGTACATGATGTGTACCTCCCCGTCATGTCATGTATCGCCTCGAGGCGACTAATGCCGAAAAACGTGTCTCTTCAGTGTTTTATTTTATTTTTCTAAAACCCAAATGGTACAAATCGTTTCCCCCTTGGTCATGTCGTGTACCCCCTTGTTTCTGGCTTCTCGTGACCGAATTCCTCCAGAATTCCTCTGAGCCTTCTCTGAGCACCTCGATCTTCGAAAACACGCAAAGGGTCAATCCACGCGGATCCAGGCCCTTACATCACTGCTACAAATATGGAATTTATCAGTGTTAGAAAAGGGTATTAACATCACTAAAAAGCACTATTAATCAAGGCGAAGATAGAGGGGGGTCTCCTATAACAGCGCTAAAAAAAGCGTTGATAAAGACCCCTTTTATCAGCACTAAAAAAAGCGATGATAAAAGGGATATTTTATTAGCGCTAAACAAAAGCGTTGATAAATGAGTCTTTTATCAGCGCTTTTTTTAGCGCTAATAAAAGTTAAAAAAATATTTAAAATAAAAAATATATATATATTTCTGTAATTCGGGTTGGGGCTTCAATAGCGCTTGAATCCCCATTTAACAATGCCCCACCACACCTGCCCCATCCCACACGCCCCAACGACCCCCCAAAGCCTTTAATATCACCCCAACCCCCTTTATCAGCGCTAAACATAATTCCTCACCCGCGAGCGGGACCTAACTCACCCTAGATTCGAACTCGGGACTTGTTGCCTGCGCGCCTAGGCCTTTACCACTCCACCATATTACTTTGCTTTTCATTTATTAATATATCTATTTATTTATATATATATATATATAGTTATATTTACTCATATATTAATATATATTTATATTAACATATATATATTTATATTAATATATATATATATTTAGTTATATTAATATATATATATATTTAGTTATATTAATATGTATATATTTAGTTATATTAATATATATATATATAGTTATATTAACATATATTTTTATTTATATTAATATATATATTTAGTTATATTAATATATATATTTTTTTTATTTATTTATTTATTTAGTTATATTAATATATATATATATCTGTATATTAATATATATTTATATTTATATTTATATATTTATATATTTATTCATATATTAATATTTATTTGTATATAATATAAATATATTTAGTTATATTAATATATTTTTATTTATTTATTTATTTATTCATATATTAATATATTTATTTATTTATTTATTTATTCGTATATTAATATATCTATATATATAAATATTTTTTTAGTTATAATTTTGTATCTGTATATTTATTATCATATTAATATATATTTATAAGATTAGTTTTAAATACGTTTATAAAATATGTTTTCTTATGTGTGTTTATAAATAAATAAATACATACATACATACATACATACATACATATATAAAACACACACACACACACACACATATATATATATATTTACGAATAAATACATATATACGTGTATCTAAAAATACATAGAATGTTGAAACGACCATAACTTCTAATTCAGAAGTATGTTTCAACTCCACAACCAGTAAAACAAATAACATTAAATGATATTCGATATGATATGTGGTACAGGCCTAATGGATATCCGGATCAGAAGTTATAGTTGTTTGAATGTTAAAAAATTGGGGTATCCCAACTAAAAACTCAATTTTGGAGGCCCTATGGGACTTTTTGGCCTTGAAAAATGTGATAGAAGGTTCCCTTGGATCACTATCACGTAGAGCTCATTGCATACTTTGATTTAATATATTGTAGAGCTCAAACGGACACCCGGAACAAAATTTATGGTTGTTTGAAGTTTGAGTTGCATTTTTAACTTATTTTTGATCTTTTATTAATTTTTTTGATTTTTCATGTCTTAAAATTGTTATTAAATGATTATTGGTCGATGATAATTAGAACATTATTAATTATTAATTTTTTAAGATATTTTATAATCCATTTTCACTACATATCTTACATATTAAGTGAAAATGTTTATTTATACTTATCTAAAACATATTTAAAATATATATATTATATTTATATTAATATAAATATACTTATATATAAATATATTATTTTTTATGAAAAATATTTGTTTTTTGAAATATAAACTTTATCAGCACCATGAAAAAGCACTGATAAAGCCCCCCCTTTATGAGCGCTACTAAAAAAAGCACTGATAAAAGGGGCCACTTTAACAATGCTAAAAAAAGCACTGATAAAGGGGGTGCCTTTATCAGTGCTAAAAAAACATTGATAAAGGGGGTGCCTTTATCAGCGCTAAAAAAAGCATTGATAAAGTGTCACTTTTAAGAGCGCTTTTTTTAGCACTGTTAAAAGTGCCCTTTATCAGCACTTTTTTTATCGATGTTAAAGGGTGGCACTGCAGAAACCCAGTTTTGTGGTTGTGCATAAATAATTCCCCAATCCCAAATGAATACTTGTTATGATAAATGGAGAATTACATAAGATGATTGGAACCTTCATGATAGCACCTAGAGTTCCATCAGTGAAATTCTAAGATTTGTGGAGCATGTGTGGATACCACTAAAAGAATTCCACTTTAGATTCTTTGTTTTAATGACAAAATGAGAAGAACATCAACAGAATTGATCATCAATGACAAAAGATTTATCAAGTTTAGATAATTATTAATAAAAATTAATTATAAATTATATGTAAAAAACATATTTATGAATATTTTTGGGAAATGTTCCTCTAGTTCTTTAGATTTATCCAAATAAACTGATGAAAAATATTTTTGGGCATAATCCCAATTGCTTCTGATGCACACCAAAACCTTCAAGTGATATTAGAGTGGTCACATATTAATTTATATTTATTTATTATTTGTTGATCAACTATGAAATTCACTCAAAATTAAATTTTTATTAAAAACACTTTCAAGGGGGAAGTGAGAACCCGCACAGTCAAAGCAGATTAGCCACTAAAAGAAATAGCATAATTATTGAAGGATAATTTAAGCTGGTTGGAATCATTCTCCCTAAACAGTTTCTAAGAAATAGAAGTTGCTTGTGTACCTGGGTCCTCCATTAGAAGTTCTTTAAAAAGATGCACTGAATAATCCCATGTTTTCATGTATTTTTCTTTATTGATCTTCCTCACATTGAAGTCTCTTATCAAAATGCAGCCCTGCTTGTTAATCTAGTCAATTTACTCAGAATTCGTGTCCACACGCAAGAGTCTTCCCATCATTTCTTCAGCATCCACATCTGGGGCATTGATCTGTAGACAATCCTCTAATATTTCGTCACCCGAATGCATAAGAAATTACAGATTATCACATATGGAGTCATCAAGGGTTACTTTGAAAGGGACTGCCTTGTAGACAGCAGACTTTTCCCGAACAAGAGAGCCAAAGGCTTTGGGGCCAACCCCCAGGTCCAAACTACCCTCTAAGCTCTCAAAGTGACTATCTAACTTTATAACAGGGGAAACCCTTCTCGGGCTTGATTTCCTTGCTGAAACTGGTTCCATTGAAGGCCTCTTAGGTTCCTGAGGTTCCTTCCTTCCTAAAGAACCTTGACTTAAGCGTACTACATCTGCATAGGATGCAGCCTTGGGAGTCGATGAATCTCCACCATCAACCACTTGGCCCCCTTCCATGCTAGTTGTACCTAGAGGAGTATATGAAGTTGGCCTGGGATCACCCAGATCCTTGATCAGCTGCCTGAGGACATCTGCAACCAAGGGGTTTTCCCCCTGCTGCTCCTGTTGAACCTTCTTGACTCTGTCAGGAGAAAAGGTAGTCAATTGGCTCTGCCCTAAGGAACCTCTAGCTTCCAGATCAGAAAGTAGAGGTCTAGATTGCACCGGCCTTTCCTGTATAGCTATGTGAGAGTTCAAATTGTCAGAATTCGGGGCTGGTTGAGCGGCATCCTGGCACTCAAAGGGGCTAATGCAGTTAGCATTCAACACTAGCGAAGGATCCTAATTCAGAGTTCTTCCCTCTTTTTGAAAATGTTCCATATTAGATGCATCCTTAGTGCCCAGCTGAATCGTTGCAGAAGCATCCTTAGACCCTAACTCTGGATGATTTGATGAGGCAATAACCCCATGTCGATCCCTGCAAGCACGACGACAGGAAGAAACCAGGTGGCCCAGACATTTGCAAGATGAATAGTAGTCTATCCATGACTCAAACACCACAGCCTGTTTCTAGCAGAATTCCTCCCCCACTGCAATCCACACCCACTCCACCATTGGTTTAGAAACATCCTCCTCAAAACAAATACGTGGAGATATAGAATGGAATACGGAATTAGTTCTACTATCATAACATAGATAACGGCCTACAAGATTACCTAGCAGACAGAGAATAGCAGGATTTTGAAAGGGTAGAGGGAGTTTTGGAAAACTTACCCACAGCGCCGAAGTAGGTGTATCCCGTTTCATGTAGAAATCGAAGGTCCATCAGAAAAGGAAGAACCGGCACCCATTTCATGTTTGGGAAGCTCTGGACTAAGCTAGGTTCAAGTCATCCTCAGAAGAGAAGCGAATCATGATATGTCATTTGTCTAGAAGCCCAATGGTCGCCCGGCCTTGCAATCACCAAGAACCGGAGATGAATCTGTCAAAGGTATCTATTGAAGGAAGGCTTTGTCTAAACCAATCCAAAAATGTGGGATTCAGAAAGCCCAAAGATTCTGAGAATTCTAAAGTTGACGGATCAAGCTGAGGTGAGCCATCGAATAGGTCTGGAACCCTCGAGCAAATCGAAATAGCCGGAAACGTAGGGAGAAAGTCCAGGTTAGAAAAAGGAATGAATGGACTTGGTCAAGTTTTGGATGCAGACAGAGGAAGATCTCCCCCCCTCTCCAAAGGGGAGGGGGGGTCGGATCCACAACCATCGCCGCTAGGGCATCGCTAGAGAGGGAGCATCACGTGAGGATTTTCCCGATTTCATCTCAACTATGAAATTGATTTTTGGTTTTTCATTTCAATATTTTTGTTCTTTTATCTAAAAGATGAGACAATATGATCATTCAGTTTCACATGAACAAGAATGTTCCAGGAACTGATAAATAGTGCTCAAAGATCCCATCGGGAGGTATCAATAATGTTGGTCGAGAGGCATGATTACACACCATGTAAAGGGAACGTGCATATTGTGTACCCACAGCCAACCATGCCAAAATGAGTCACCCAAATCATGAAATTACAAGTGGGTGTTAAGTATACGATGTCATTATACACAATACATTGACTTCTAGTTGGAATACGGCATGATAGGGAGTACACAATGTGTAGCTGACATACTTGTTGTATAACCCCCACACAGTTTGACCCTACGGGAATCCCAAAAGTCATGTGGTTAAAGTGCAAGGTATATAATTAATAAACACTGTGTATTGACTACCATCTAAGCAACATGGAATTATAAGTTTTCCATGACATGTAGCGATCTATACATGTCATGTAACATGTAACAACCTATAAAATATGTGCGTTGTGTCCCTAAGCGTGAATTGTTGTTGTCTAGTAAAAAATCAAAGGTTGTGTAGATATATGTACACACCATGTAATTCAGGACAAACCATGCATGAAACACACTGAGATAGATGTGTTGTGTAAGTAAATACATGGAGATAATTAGTTAATTAAAGAAAAATTGAATTACACGGCATGTAGTTGGATATGCTTGTCATGTAACAGGGTTTTTCACATGAATTAAATGTGAAGTGACTTTGAAAAGACAAGTGTGATATTAAATGCATTATTATCTATTTTCTATATTATTCTGTAGATACATGAAGTGTATAGTTTTTGTATACACCATGTACTTCACAGACATCATTAGTCGTACATGCTATGTATATTCAAGGTGTGGTGTGTGGTCATACATATCATGTAGACTACATGGATTGACTCATGGAAAAAAATACCATGTAAATCATGACATGTTTTATAGGAATACATGTCATATAAGTACATTTTACATGAAAATTACCATATAAATCATTAGTCACAAGTAATTTTATGTGATAGAACACACAGTGTAACAGTTAAACTTTAAAAATATGTTTAAGTAGAAGAGGAATGGTACACATTTTTCCACCTCCAATACACACAGTGTACTTAATTAACTTTAAATTAAAATTTATTTATTTAATTTAATTAAAAGTACAGTGGATGGGGATCTCAAGTAATATTTGAACTATTAATTAAGATAAATGAATTAATTAATTAATATGATAATTAATTTATTAATTTGATAAATTTATCTTATTAAATAACATGTAGAAATGAATGTTAGCTAGTTTAAATGTGTATTCATTATTGTAACGACCCAATGTTTTTCAATGGAAATTCACTTCTTATAAATATGTCATAAAATCACATGAAAACACAATATAATGAACTACTAAGTGATAAGTGATTTTTAAACAAAATTTTTTCACTTCTGGGTTTGGAATTTCAAAAATCTGAGATACACGGTTGCAATCGGTAAGTTATTTGGAGTCCAATAAGAACACTTAATTTTTGGTGAATAGTAACATACCCTTATGAATAGTAACATACCCTTATTAATATTGATATACCATAATGAATGGTAACTTTACCTATGATAATATATAAATAATATTCAAATTGAAAGCATGATGTACCTATATTTTAGAATAAGTAAACGACTGCTTTAAAACTGGTTTTGATACTAAATTATGATTTTAATTAAATATTATAATAATAATATTTAGAAAATTATTTTTGAAAAATGGACATTATTTTTGGATTCTACAAGTTGAAAAATGGTTGGGGTGAATTTTTTGGATTTTTTTGAAATACTTGAATTTTTTATGAATAGTGAAATACCATAATTTACAAAATCAGCTAAATAAGCTAATTATAAAGTCATGCATGATGTTCTGAAGATGTAAGACTAATTGGTTCGGGATCACATGATAAAATTACTATTTTTGGTCATGGAAGACTCTCTATTCCTTTTCTTGTTGGGAAATAATAAACTAATGAATTTTATATTGAGAAAACCCCTCTCCCCTCCACTATAAAAACCACCCTTCACACCCTCATTTCCTCACACATATCAAGCTTCAAGCCTTGTCTAAACTCTGTACAAGAATCCTCCTTGGCCCCTACTCCATATCCAAGAGCTTCTAGTCTCATAAAAAGACCAAGCCTAGGCCCCTTAAGGAGGATCTCAAGAGGAGGATTCAAGAGGTAATTTCTCTTCCTCTTTCCTTTAATTTCCATTCAATTTCAAGTTCTTTTCTTATTCTCTCCCCACCTATCTTCATCCACATGGTATGGAAACTCTATTAAAATAAATATAATTTTATTTTATTATACTAATGGTATATTATACCATCCAACCCCCTTCTCCTCTTCCTTTTATTTTATAAAATAAAACATTTTTCATGAGGTGTTAATCTATCACCTTCAAGAACGACATGTTTTCTTTTTCCATTTCTACCTTCAGATTGGGTCATGAAACCATTTTTATGGTTGAAACAGAATATTTTATGTGTATTATTTCCTATTTAAAGTTCTTGAACTATATTATGTACATATTAATAAATGATTAATAAAAACAATTTCATTGTGGTCGAAAAACAGCCCAAATTAACCCAAACAATCATCATTTAATTCTTATCTAATGATTCTTCCACATGGTATATAATATAATTCATTATAATATCATTTAAAATTATTTAAAAACATTAATAACATTAAATATCATTTTTGGATGTTTATCCATGTTCTACACAAACTTTCAATTAAGAATACAAGTGAACCACTCAAGAAAACCATAAAAACGAACATTCCCGGACAATGTTTTTAAACCCTATAACTCATCAAAAGGCCCATAAAATAACATAATAAAACCAAAATTAACCCTATTCATGTATAAAAGGTTCTTTAATTTCTAATTAATGAATATAATGTCATTATATAGGACATTAAAGAGAATAAATTGTTCGGATACAAGGTAAGGGGAAATTCTCGAACCCAACTTTCATCCTTCGGGTTCTCCCTCTTTCACTCCTTTTTTGATACGGTTACTCCTTAAAAATAATTTTTTCATCATTGTATTTTTTTTTTTGGGATATAAATGTTTTTAACTGGTTTTTATTTCAAACAAAATGTTTTCCAAAAGAACTCTTCTTTTAAGAACACGCCTTTTACTTCTCATTCAAGGTTGACGGTTCTTGTAAATTGTATGTTATTCCCTTTTTCTTTTGAGAACCCAATGTTTATTAATGTGTTATTATGAGATAAAACCCATTACTTTTCATGTGTTATTTATGTTCATTTTTTGATATATTTTCATTATGTCATGCATGATAAATGATAACTTTATGATGTGACGAATGCGCTCGGAATTATATAGCGCAATATGAATGTTTCAATGTGACGGGTGCGCCCAGAATTATATAGCTCTCCAATGCATTGGGTAAAGTGATGAATCTCATTATTTAATGTGAAATAATATGTGAATAATATTCTAGCTTTGTTCACAAGTATGTGTGGTAGTTAACCACTAAGACATGATTTTTCATTTTTATGCATTACCACATTTCAAGTCTCTCATTAATGCTTCCTCTCATGTTCATGATCCTTTTTCTATGTTATGATTATGCTCACCCATTGTTATATTATTATTATATATCCTATTAATGGGATTTTATCTCACCCATTTTGATGTATATCCTCAGGTGACTACATGTACTAAGGAGAGATCAAGTGACAATAAGAAGCTAGGGGAGAAGGAATTAAATAAATGTTTATGCTTGATGTGTTAATTGTTATGTATGGTCCTAGTTTTCCCAAGACACTAAACCTTTGTATCCTCTATGTGTAATAATATTATGTTTTTTATCTTTAAAATGATGTAATATTAATGTAAGAAAATGTTGGGTCGCTATAGTTGGTATCAGAGAGAAGGTTTAGTTAATTTGGGAATTAGGATTAGTGAACCCTAGAGAAAACCTATAGTATGAGACTAAGTACAAATTATTATAAAAGAAGCTTTACATAGGGATCCCATGTGTTATTATTTTAGTATAATTTGATTAAATGAATAATTTATTTATGACTTGTTGAATTATGTTTTGTTTTAACCTTTTCTATTTTAGAAAATGGTGGGAACTATGAGAAACCAGACCAACAACTCATGTGATGGCCAATGCAACGATTTCCCCGAATGACATCCCCAATGATTTGGGAGATGGATTTCAGAACTTCATGTTGATTCTTACCCAACTATCTCAGGTTATGAACAATAACCATAATAATGGGGAACATCCTCCTTCACTAAAGAGGGAGAAACTAGATATCGAATGTTTTATGTGGCAATGACCACTGACATTTAGTGGATCTTCTAATCCACTAGTTGCAGAGCAGTGGGTCAACTCCATGGAGAAGATCTTTTCTTTGCTTTACTATTTTGAGAAGGAGAAGGTGACACTCGTTTTTTATCATCTATATGGAGAGTTCGATCAATGGTGGGATTTGATTAAGAACACCAAGACAAGGGAGAAAATTGAAGAGATGAAATGGGAAGACTTTAAGATAATGTTTCTTAACAAGTATTTCCCAAGAACTCTTCTCACAAAAATGGAGAGAGAATTAATAGAGCTCAGGAAAAATAAAGGAGAAACTGTCACAACCTATGAAGAAAATTTCACAAGGCTTACAAGGCACGCTTCGGGTTTTTTATCAATAATGATAACAAAATTGATAGATTATTTAGTGGATTAAAACCACACCTTCGAAAGGCTCTTGCAATTCGAGACTTTGGGAGTTATGAAGAAATTTTTCAGTGTGCTTTCAAAGTGGAGATAGAGTTTGGAGAATGATATCATGGCTATGGTGATGATAAACAAAATATGGAGTTTCAAGCTAGTGGATCTAATGACAAAGGTGGGAAGAAATCTCAATGACCCACATGCCAAAAATGTGGCAAGTTGCACCATGGGAACTGCCTCAAAGGGGTGGGGAAGTGCTTCAAGTGTGGGAAAGAAGGACACCATGCTCAAGAGTGTCTAAAGGACATAAAAAATGAAGGATAATGTAGCTGAAGAAAGGATAGAACCACCCATGGTTCAATGCTACAATTGTAGGGAGCTAGGGAACTATACAATCCAGTGCACTAAACCTCGAGTTCTCGAGGGTAATCAGCATCAGTAGCCACCAAATCCAAAGGAACAAGGGAAGGCTTATGCCATCACTACTGTAGAAATGGATCAAGATAATGAAGTCGTACAAGGCATGCTTCCTATTCACTCAATAATGGAAAAAGTCTTATTTGATTCTAGTTCTACACATTCCTTTATATCTTGCGAGTTTTCTAGAACTATAGAATCGATGCCCTGAAACCTTGAAGTAGAGATATCTGTAAAAACACCAAGTTTTGTAATCATTTCAACCCAAGTGTTTGACTCTTCTCCTATTGGTGTATGTGAGAAGATTCTTCCAGAGAATCTCGTAATAATTTCCTTGGTGGAATTCTATGCTATAATGGGAATATATTGTCTCTCATTATATAGAGCACATATCAACTATTGGGAAAAGGAAATATCTTTTCATGTTCCAAACCATCCCATTCTCCTCTACAAATTTAAGGAATATCTTGAATCTCCTTTGAAAAATCCTTCAATGGTATGGGTGTTGATTCCCTATGAAGAAGCATATCTCACCCAAATGGTTGAGTCAAAGGAAAGTGCCAACCTTGAGGAAATGACCATCGTGAGGGAATACATTGATGTATTTCCTGAAGAGTTACCCGGAATTCCCCTAGATTGTGAGGTAGAGTTCTCAATAAAATTCATACCCAGAGCTTCTCCTATCTCAAGTGTGTCCCAATAGGATGGCTCCTATCGAACTGGGGGAGTTAAAGAACCAGCTGCAAGAGCATCTGGATAAAGGGTTCATATGCCCTAGTGCATCACATTGGTGTGCGCCAGTGCTCTTTGTGAAGAAGAAGGATGGAACAATGCAGTTTTGTATCAATTATTGGGAACTCAACAAGATCACCATAAAGAACAAGTATCATCTTCGAAGGATAGATGAATTTTTCAATCAGTTAAGAGGAGATCAATACTTAATAAAGTTGGATCTCCGTTCTGGATATCATCAGCTAAAGGTGAAGAAGGAAGATATTCAGAAGACCGCATTCCATATATGGTATGGGCACTATGAGTTTCTGGTGATGCCCTTCAGGCTTACTAATTCCCCTGTAATCTTCATGGATTTGATTAATAGAGTCTTTAGACATTACCTCAACAAATTTGTGGTAGTGTTTATTGATGATATTTTCATATACTCCAAGAACAAGGAGGAACATGAAGAATATATAAGACTTGTGTTGGTGAAATTGAGAAAGGATAATTTGTATACCAAGTTCAGAAAGTGTGACTTTTGGATGAAGCAAGTCACTTTCTTGGGACATGTGATCACAAGTGAGGGAATTTCTGTGGACCCTTCAAAAACAAAGGCGATTGAGGAATGGCCTAGGCCCTCTAGTGTCACAGAAATCCGTATTTTTCTGGGATTAACTGGGTACTACCGACATTTTGTGAGAAATTTCTCACGATTGTCAAGCCCGCTAACTAAGTTAACAAGGAAAGGGGTAAAGTATGTCTAGACGGAAGAATGCGAGGGAAGCTTCAAGGAGCTAAAGAGAAGGCTGATCACGGTACCTGTACTCACACTACCAAAAGGTGGAGAAATTTTTGTGATATATAGTGATTATTAAAAGAAATTATTGGGTTGTGTACTCATGAAAAATGAAAATGTGATAGCCTACACCTCACGTCGGTTAAAGATCCATGAGCATAACTACCCGACACATGATCTAGAGCTGGCAGCCGTGATTTTGTCCTTGAAAATCTGGTGGCACTACCTTTATGGCGAGAAGTGCGGCATATACACCGACCATAAGAGATTAAAGTATATATTCACACAAAAGGAGCTCAATATGTGTAAAAGGATATGGTTAGAGCTAATCAAGGATTATGATTTCTCTATTCACTGTCATCTTGGAAAGGCGAACAAGGTAGCTGATGCTCTAAGCAGAAAAGTACCTGCTACTATATCCATGTTATGGATTGATAAAGACCATATCTTATTGGATATGAAAATAATGGATTTAGAAATCATAAGGGTACGGGATACATCCTGCCTTTCCCAAATTATTGCACAACCATTCATCCAAGAGAAGATTAAGGAAGAAAAAAGTGATGATGTGGAGATACAAAAGAGGGTGAATGCAGTAAAGGAAGGGAAGCTGCAAGAGTTCCATATCGATGATGATGGTGTGATTCGGTTTGGAACACGGCTTTGTGTGCCTTCATCACCTGGGATAAAGAAGGATCTATTGGACAATGCACATAGATCAACATTCTCTATCCATCCTGGGAGTACCAAGATGTATCGTGATCTCCAAGAACACTTCTGGTGGGATAACATGAAGAAGGAGATTGCAGAATATATATCAAGGTGCTTGGTATGTTAGAAAGTTAAAGAAGAGTGACAAAAGTCCAAAGGGATGATGCATCCATTGCCTATACCCATGTGGAAATGAGAAAATGCCACTATGGACTTTGTCATGAGTCTCCCAAAGACGTCAAAGGGAAATAATGTGATATGGGTTGTGGTTGACCGACTCACTAATACTACCCATTTTATCGCTATTCGGGAGGACCTCTTGCTTGAAAAACTTGTAAAGATATATATGAAGGAAGTGGTGATACTGCATGTTGTTCCACTCTCGATTGTCTCTAACCATGATCCAAGGTTCACGTCTAAATTATGGAGGACTCTCCAACATGCTTTGAGTACTGAATTAAATTTCATCATGGCCTATCACCCCCAAACTGATGGCCAATCTGAAAGGACTATTTATACTCTTGAAGATATGATAAGAGCATGCTCTCAAGAATTCAAAGGTGGATGAGATCAGTATCTCCCATTGGTCGATTTCTCATACAACAATAGCTTCCACTCGAGTATTCCAATGGCTCCATATGAAGCTCTATATGGAAAGCAATGTAGAACTCCAACCTGTTGGGATAAAGTTGGAGAACGAAAGCTACTTGGACCCGATCTTATGCAAGAGATGACAGAGATGGTTCAATTCATCCAAAAACACATCAAAGCTGCTCAGAGTCAGCAAAAGAGCTACGCTAACAACCGTCGATGGGACTTGGAGTTCGATGTTGGAGATAAAGTATTCCTTTGAATATCACCATGTAAGAGAGTTATGCGGTTAGTAAAGAAAGGAAAGCTAAGACCAAGGTACATTGGTCCCTTTGAGATCCTTGACCGCATAGGATATGTGGACTATCGTCTTTCACTTCCACTGAATATGGATCAAGTTCATGATGTGTTTCACGTATCACTCTTGAGGAAGTACATACTTGATCCCTCACATGTACTAAACTCATAGGTGGTACAACTGGAAGATGATCTCTCCTATGAGGAGTAGCTAGTAGAGATTCTGGACTAGAGAGATAAGGTTCTATGAAATAAGACAACCCACCTTGTAAAATTGTTATGGAGGAACCATAAGTTTAAAGAAGTTACATGGGAACCAGAGGAGGAGATGAAAGAGAAGTACCCTCACCTGTTTGTGTAAAGTGAAATTTTGAGGGCGAAATTTCATAAGGGGGGAAGAATGTAACGACCCGATGTTTTTCAATGGAAATTACATTCTTATAAATATTTCATAAAATCAAATGAAAACCCATCATAATGAACTAATAAGTGCTAAGTGACCTTTAAACATAATTTTTTCACTTCTGTGTTTGGAATTTTGAAAATCTGACATACACAATTGCAATCAGTAAGTTATTTGAAGTCCAATAAGAAAACTTAATTTTTGGTGAATAGTAACCTACCATTATAAATAGTAAAATACCCTTATTAATATTGATATACCTTAATGAATATTAACCTTACCTATGATAATCTATAAACAATATTCAAGTTGAAATTATGATATACCTATATTTTAGAATAAGTAAATGACTGTTTTAAAACTGGTTTTGATACTAAATTATGATTTTAATTAAATATTTAAATAATAATATTTAGGAAATTATTTTTGAAAAATGTAATTCATTTTTGGATTCTACAGGTTGAAAAATGGTTGGGGTGAATTTTTGGGATTTTTCTGAAATACTTGAATTTTTTATGAATAATGAAACACCATAATTTACAAAATAAGCTAAATAAGATAATTATAAAGTCATGCATGATGTTATGATGATGTAAGACTAATTGGTTTGGTATCACATGATAAAATTACTATTCTTGGTCGTGGAATAATCTCTATTCCTTGTCTTGTGTGGAAATAATAAACTAATGAATTTTATATTGAGAAAACCCCTCTCCCCTCCACTATAAAAACCACCCTTCACACCCTCATTTCCTCACACCTCTAAAGATTAAAGCCTTGTCTAAACTCTAACCAAGCATCCTCCCTATCCCCTCCCTCACTTATAAGAGCTTATGGTCTCATCAAAAGACCAATCCTAGGTCCCTTAAGGAGGATCTCAAGAGGAGGATTCAAGAGGTAAGTTCCCTTCCTCTTTCCTTTAATTTTCATTCAATTTCAAGTTCTTTTCTTATTCTCTCCCAACCTATCTTCATCCACATGGTATGGTAACTCCATTATCATAAATATAATGTAATTTTATGATACTAATGGGATATTATACTATCTAACCCCCTTCTACTCTTCCATTTATTTTATGAAAGAAAATGTTGTTTGTGAGGTGTTAATATATCACCTTCAAGAACGACATGTTTCCTTTTTCCATTTCTACCTTCAGATCTGGTCATGAAACCATTTTTATGGTTGAAATAGAATATTTTGTATGAATTATTTTCTATTTAAAGTTCTGGAACTATCTTATGTACATATTACTAAATGATTAATCAAAACAATTTCGTTGTGGTCAAAAAACCGCCCAAATTAACCCAAACAATCATCATTTAATTCTTATCTAATGATTCATCCACATGGTATATAATATAATTCATTATAAGATCATTTAAAATTATGGAATATCATTAATAATATGAAATATAATTTTTTTATGTTTATCCATGTTCTACATGAACTTTCATTTAATAATACAAGTGAATCACTCAAGAAAACCATAAAAACGAACATTCCCGAACATAGTTTTTAAACCCTATAACTCATCAAAAGGCCCATAAAATATCATAATGAAACCAAAATTAACCCTATTCATGTATAAAAGGTTATTTAATTTCTAGTTAATGAATATAATGTCATTATACAGGACATTAAAGAGAAGGAAGTGTTCGGATACAAGGTAAGGGGAAATTCTCGAACCCAACATTCATCCTTCGGGTTCTCCCTCTTTCACTCCTTTTTTGATATGGTTACTCCTTAAAAATAATTTTTTCATCATTTTATTTCTTTTTCTGGGATATAAATGTTTTTCACTAGTGTTTATTTCAAACAAAATGTTTTCCAAAAGAAATCTTCTTTTAAGAACACACTTTTTTACTTCTCATTCAAGGTTGACTGTTCTTGTAACTTGTATGTTATTCCCTTTTTATTTTGGGAACCCAATTTTTATTAATGTGTTCTTATGATATGAAGCCCATTAATTTTTATGTTTTATTTATTCTCATTTTTTATATATTTTCATTATTTCATTCATGATAAATGATAATGTTATGATGTGACGGGTGCGCCCGGAATTATATAGTGCAATATGAATGTTTCAATGTGACAGGTGCACCTGGAATTATACAGCACTCCAATGCATTCGTTAAAGTGATGAATATCATGATTTAATGTGAAATTATGTGTGAACAAGATTCTATCTTTTTTCACAAGTATGTGTGGTAGGTAACCACTAAGACATGATGTTTCATTTTTATGCATTGCTACATTTCAAGTCTCTTATTAATGCTTCCTCTCATGTTCATGATCCTTTGCCTATGTTATGGTATGCTCACCCATTGTTATATTGTTCTTATATATCTTCTTATTTCTCTTTTAGCTCACCCCTTTTGATGTATATCCTCAGGTGACTACATGTACTAAGTAGAGGTCAAGTTCCAATAAGAAACTAGGGGAGAAGGAATTAAATAAATATTTATGCTTGATGTTATAATTGTTATGTATGGTCCTAGTTTTCCCAAGACACTAAACCTTTGGATACTCTATGTGTAATACTATTATGTTTTTTATCTTTAAAATGATGTAATATTAATGTAATAAAAGGTTGGGTCATTGTAGTTATATGTGTGGATGATCATGAGCTTGACCGAATTATATATGTATTGGGGTTTTATTTAATTTAATCATTTATTTCATGGGTTTTTGGGATTAATTTATTATTAAGTTAAATATGATGATTTGTGCATCATTACTTTATCCTTATAATATACATGCCTAAATGTCCACAGTTTCTTTATGTAAGGACCCAGCCTTAAAACATTACATAATCATGATTTAAATGAATAATTCACATAGAGGATCTTTTCAAGTTTAGAGTTTTAGAGAATTAGGACATAACTATTACATCTCAAAAGATTACAAAGTAGACACTTCTACTAAGTTTCCATAAAATAAAAAAACTCTTAAAAAGAAACATGTCTAGTTCCATGTTTTAGATAGCACGTCTTTCCTTGATCCCATCCTTGACCCTATTCATCTTTAAGTCTTGTGGAGAACATTTCAAAAACTTGGGATGAGCATAAAAATCCCAGTAAAGGATACAAAAAGAAGGAAAACTGTTAGTTTTTCAAAACAACAAGTAAACCATGAATACTTTATCAAAGTAATACTTTTCACCTTTATGAAGTAGTAAATACTCTTCACTGAATAAAAGATCACTACTTACCCTTTCTAACCAAAATATTACCATAAACCCATATAAAGAACACATAACATATAAAGGTAACTTGGGACATAAACATACTTAAATGGAATAACCATACGGTCGACTTCCACACATATCACTACATGGAATAGACATACGGACGACTTCCATACCCAATGCATTGGAGGTTATAACGTAACCACCCATCCTGGTATTCACGGCACCACCCGTCATATGGTTTATCACGTAATCACCCATCAAATTTCCAAGTATCATTATAAAATCATAAGACATAAAAAAAATATAATGGAAAGAAAAAATTTCCACATTTATATCACAATATATCACCTAAATATATTGACATAAAAAATCCATTATAAAAACCATTTTAAATACCAAAATACATAAAAGAGTATATGGTATTTATTTCATTTTAAAAACATTACGGCTTGTTGAGGAAGCCAAAGACCAAATAATACTTGCGGCGGTGGGAAGGATGTTGTCACCGCATACGTTAAAAGAAAAATTCCTTTTTGTTGTTTTGTAAAACTATTTGTAGAAAAATATTCTCTTTGAATGAAATGAAAAGTCAAATGTGTTTATACAGCGTATAAAAGAAATTCTTTTATTAAAACAAAATATGCCTCAATGAAAGGAGATTGAGACGAAGTCCCTTACAAAGACGGTATCCTTTGATTAAGGATAAATCAATTACATAATTATGTGTGACAAAAGAATACACCAAATATAAGTGGATATTAAGTGTAAAACAATCAGAGGTCATTCACACATATTCATAGAATGACATATTCAATTAGTACAAGTTTAACCCAAAGAATCAAAATTGGGTTAAGAAGTTCCCTTGCAAAAATTTGACAGCCTAACGGCATCACTTCAAAATTACGAAAATGAGTTGATGAGAGATAAAAAGGGTATATCATCACTTGTACATTAAATTTACAGAAATAGGGATATATTAGAACATATCCCAACATAATAAGATGTAAATTAAAAGATATAACAAAAATAAGTCTTTTTAAAGAAGAGGAGGGTGAAAGGTCCCCTTACCGATTTGGGTAACTTTCAAAACGAACACCCCATGGAAGAAGGGTCATACAATGAAGATGTAAATACCCATAAATGAAATTATATTACACTAAGAGTATAATAATGGTCAGTACATACACCACTCAAATTAAATGGTGGAAAATGTAGCATAAATCTCACGGGAATAAAAGTGCAATGAAAAATCCCTTACGAAAACTCGGCAGCCTAACGGCGCCACTTAAAACTTCCAAAAATGAATTTATGAGATCAAATAGGGTCTCTCATAATATGAAAATACAAGTACAGAATAATGAATATAAAATAACATCCCCAAACATAAGAAATATGAGCTTAAAATAAATGACATAAAAGAGAGTGCTTAAAAAGAAGAGAGAGGTAGGATCTCTTACCTTAAGTTCGACTTGTCTTGTTCATTTCTTTATATTCCTGAATAATAAACTTTGGTCAATTAATAATTTATTAAGGACCTACTTTAAAGATTATTATTCAGTTCATATCAAATATTATCATGTTATAATAATTGGTTAATAATGTGAGTTCATATCAGACGTTTTTGTCGATGTTCGGTACATGAGTAAAAATTGAACTTGTTGGAAAAGAATTTTCCATGTAGTTATAAGTAAATCATCTCCAGAATAGTATTAATGATTTAAATATCATATATATCCAGTATATATTCATTTTATACTATTCCATAACATTTGGATATAAAAAGAAATGAAATGCACCGTTCATGGAGACGGTAGGTCGTACGTACGCATGAACGCTACTTTCATTTCTTTGGCACACTAATGGAATTAAAACTAGATGAGAGATATAAATATATATTATAATTAAATTATAATATATATGTTATATAGGTCACATAAGTTAATAAATTTCATTTTTTATACATTCCATGTATTGCATGAACGAGTCACATCACTTGAGGGGGCGGTAGTCCACACTTCCTCAAATGAAATTATCGCATTTGCACAACATGCAAAGCATAAAGGTATGTATTAAATATAAAATACAGAATAATATAGAGGAAATAAATATAATATATATAATAAATAAATATAGTTCCATCATAATGGCCACCATGAGAGGTGGTAGGAGAAGATAGAACAATCATCGTTTCGTGAGGCAGTAATTCACCATCCACAGAAACAGTATGTTCTTTAACCATTAGACGGAGGTGTGTGTAAGTGTAGCTCGAATAATTCTTATAAAAACATCCTATTATATTTAATATACTGTTGTTGTTACAAAATAAATGAATAAAAAGATTTTAGGGGGTTGGAGAAGCAAAATAAAACAAAAGAACATTAGGGAAGACTTTACCTTTAAATCGGGTAACTCCTCTTGGTTTGAACCAAAAGGGTTTCTTAAAGATCTTTCTTCATAAGGTAAGTCTTCTAGGATAAATAGAGTGATGTGGAGAGATAAAATGATCAGATTTTGGCCGATCCAATGGCTTGAGAGGTGTGGGTAAGGAGGTAGAGGTGGGGTCTTTTATAAGAGGGAGGAGGGGCACTCTTGGAAAGTCTTGAAAAGTTACTTTATTATAAAATGATTTTCAGATATCAAAGGTCCCACAATTATATATTTCGAGGATAAGTTGATAAGGTTTCTAAATCCACCCATCCAATAGGTTTTTGACAAGTGTATTTCTTAGATTTTACATTATCTTTTCATTTTATTTAAATCGTTCAGTAATGAGGTAATCGTTGCATCATCATGGTGTCATAAATAAATAAATTTATTTAATGTCTAAAAATTATAAAAAAAATACTATGATGTAGGAAATCTTTTTATCTTTCTAATTAATATTTATAGTAAAAAATATGACTTGTATAACCTCATTTAAAAATTTTTTTAGTAAAATAATACATGTTTGTGACATTTTTATTTTAACTTTAAATAAAAAGTTATTAATGTCATTTTCTTACCCAAGTGGCTCCATGGGGTCCCCAAGTTGACCCATGGATTTTCTTGGTCATACATGACTCATTCAATAAGGGTAGGACATGTGTCAAGGTCATTTAATATTATTATAACATTATCTTTACCTTAAATTACACTAATTACCTTAAAACAATCAACAAATACCCCCTAAATAAAAGGGATAAATATAATATGGAAATTAAACTTAAAGTAATAAATTTACAATAATTAAATAAGTAAAGTTTAAAATAAAAAAAAAATAAAAAAATACTAGAGGCATCGGTTGTAATGCCCCGACCCCAGAAGCCTGGAGTCGGTGCCTTATTTTATTACTTTGGTATGATTATAAGGAATCAAATCCCAAAGGACCGATCAATTTAGAAATTTTGGAAGATATAATTACATACATGATAAAACTATGGGAAACATAAATAGAAAACTATCATAGCTATAACAAATAATAAAACATGCTTACTACATCAATTTTATTAACATCAAATTACAACAACAACTAGATTCATTTACATACCTCTTTATCTTTATCCAAATAATTATCAATTAATTACATCTTTATGTTCTTTACCAATTTTATCATGAATAACATGCTAAAAATCAAGACATAGATATCACACTATCTAGAAAATCAAGAGGCAAACCATTATCACAGTGCAAAGCAACAACACGCGATCAAACCAATTCTTTTAATCTAGTTCAAGTATTTAATTAGGTCAATTTCATTTTGATCCAAAGGGATAAATCATGTTAAATCTACGATTTCATATAAATAATTAGAGAAGCAATGAATCCCCTACCTTAAAAGGTTTCCGAAGTTCTTCACTCGAGAACAGATCAAAGCAGCGAATCACGATTGCCTTCCCTGCAATAACTGCATCCACCCGAGGATGTCACAGCACAACCGCATTGACAACAACCAAAATAAACTCCCTTAGAACCACAGAGATAAAATTCCATAGCATGTCAAGGAGAAACGAGAGAAGACATATCAAAAAAAATCAAATAACGGAGGTATATCTTACCTCATATTGAATACGGATTGAAGAAGGATGTGGGGAACTGATCCAAGATGAAGGAATCCCCAAACGTTGAAGAGGGAGGCATCCAGGTCATCTGGGGTTGAGAGGGGGTGCACTCAAGCTATAGGGTTTGAAAAACCCGAGTGGCTGGGTGTCTTTAAAACACCCAACGACGGGGAAGTACACGACGTGTACCTCCCCATCACATTGAGTACCGCCTCGAGGCAACTTACGCCGAAAAATACATCACCTCAATGATTTGTTTTATTTTTATAAAACCCGAATGGTACATGTAGTGTCCCCCTTGGTCATGTATTATACCCTCCTTTTTCCATCTTCTCGTGACCGAACTCCTCCAGACTTTATCTGATCCTTCTCTGAGTACCTCGGTCTTTGAAAACATGAAAAGGGTCGATCCACGTAGATCCAGGCCCTTACATCAGATACCTCTCAAAACATTATCATCCTCAAGAATTCAAAACCAACCTAAAAGGGAACATAAAAAGAGTCTGAACAACCACCCCAAGAGATACCTCTCAAGGATTTCACCACCACAGGAGCTCAACCATATCAAAAGAACAATGAAACACCTCGCAACAACCACAACTATCTCCTAAATGCTCTCCCGGGGGAGATACCTCTCAAAGAGAGAAAACCATAAAAATAAACAACAAAAAATCCATATCATAGACAAGAAAGTTCTATAACCAAAAACAAACATTGTCACAAGGAAAGAGATAAACATCAAATATCTCGGGATACTAAGTGTGTATCTGCGACTCACGTTCCCAGGTACTCTCCTCCATGCCACTGTGTCACCACAAGACACGAACCAAGGGGATAGAATGATCACACAACACCTTCTCCTTGCAGTCCTGAATCTCCACAGGCTACTCCTCAAAGGTCGCATCATCATAAACATCGATCTTTCCCTAATCGATAATGTCAGAGTCATCATGAAGATAATGATGAAGCTATGACACATGAAAAAAATTATGTACCCTACTCATTTGTGGGGGAAGTTCTACCCGATACTCCATGACTCCAATGTGAGCCAACACCTCGAAAGGCCCCAAAAAATAGGGATAAATCTTACTCCCATGACGAAAAATTCACTGACCATGACGGAGATTCACCTTAAGAAACACATGATCTCCAAAATCAAACTCTAAAGGTCTCCACTTTTGATCAGTATATGATTTTTGACGATCCTGCGCTGCCTTCATCCTCTCACAAATCACCCGAACCATCTCTGTCGTGTTCTGTACCAGTTCTGGCTCTTGAATTGCTAACTCTCCAACCCCAGTCCATCACAAAAGAGAAAGGAAAGGTCGGACATACGAGGCTTCAAATGGCTCCATATCGATAGTGGAATGAAAAATATTTTTGTAAGAGAACTCCACCAAGGGTAAGTGCCTTATCCATGAACCTCCAAAATCCAAGACACAAGAGCACAACATGTCTTCAAGATTTTGGATGGTCCACTATTTCTAACCATCTGTCTGTGGATGAAAATCAATGCTAAGGCATAGATGAGAACTAAAAGCATGTTGGAGACCTCTCCACACCCTAGAGGTAAAATGAGGATCTCGATCTGAAATGATCATCCTTGAGACTCTGTGGAGTCTCACCACCTCATTCAGATACTGCCTCGATAAAACATCCACAGATCTTGACTCCTTGATTACTACGAAGTGGGATGATTTAATTAAATGATCCAATACCACCCAAATAGATTCATTATCTCCCTGAGCTTGAGGTAAACTAGTAAAAAAGTCTGTTGAAATGTCCTCCTACTTCCACTGATGAACATCTAATGACTAGAGCAAACCAACAGGGACACGGTGCTTAGTATTCACCTTCTGGAAGACCAAATATCGAGACAAAAACTCTGAAACTGCACGCCTCAACCCAGACCACCAAAACTGACTCCTCAAGGCTCGGTACATCTTTGTCACACCAGGATGCACTGATAAAGGAAAAATATGGAACCCTCTGAGAACCGTCTCACGCATCACCAAAGGAACGAAAATCCTTCCCTGATACAACACTCGATGTTGTTCATCCTCAGACCAACCATTATGGGCCTCACCATAAACAACTCAGTATGTCCATACCTCCACCTATAGATCCCCCAACTGAGACTCTTCCACCTACTACACCAGAGATGATTACACCGTCATCTAAAAAATACATCCTCTGCCCCCAAATTCTCTTATATCAAGATGTAATGCTGAAAGTTATTCCATCACACTCTAGGAATCACTAGATTCATGCACTTCATCACTATGTGACTTCATGATCAGTGCGTCAGCTAAAACATTCCCCTTTATAGGTGTATACGATATCTCAAATTCATATTCCTGTAAGAACTCCATCCACCAGCACTTCCTCAAGTTCAAGTCATGTTAAGAGAAAACATACCTCAGACTCATATGATCAGTGAAAACCACAAAGTGCTCTCCAATGAGGTAATGTCTCCACAACTCCATAATAAACACAACTAATGATAACTCAATATCATGGGTGGTATAGCTACGTTCATGGGGAAACAACTGCTGAGACCCATAAAAAATAACTGATCTCTGCTGCATTAGAATGCAGCCTAACCCCAGTCACAAAACATCAAATAAAACATCAAACTAAACTCCCTCTACTAGAAGACAAAGAATCGGAGCACTTGCCAACTTATCTTTCAAATACTCAAAAGATGCTTGACACTGATCAGTCCACATGAACGCATGATCCTTCCTAGTCAATGTTTTCAGAGGAGTCGCAACCCAAGATAAATCGGCTGCAAACCTCTTGTAATACCCTAAAAGACCAAGGAAACTTCACACCTCTATCCTTGTCTTGGGGGATTCCCAAGACAAAACTGCTTCTATCTTTGAAGGATCCATGGATACTCCCTATTA
Organism: Viscum album; assembly: GCA_963277665.1. Classification (NCBI taxonomy): domain Eukaryota; kingdom Viridiplantae; phylum Streptophyta; class Magnoliopsida; order Santalales; family Viscaceae; genus Viscum; species Viscum album. Next base: position 1,629,516,811 of record OY728152.1, read on the forward strand.
GGATACAACATGACCCAAAAAATAGACTTCTCGAGCCCAAAACTCACACTTCAACAACTTCCCAAATAACTTCTATTGACAAAGAACTTGCAAAATGGTGTGTAGATGCTCTATATTCTCCTCCTTAGATACGAATTACACAAGGATTTCATTGATGAAAACCACCATGAACTTATCTAGTAACTCATAGAACATGGAGTTCATCAATCCCATGAACACAACTGGAGAATTTGTCAAACTGAATGGAATTACAAAAAACTCATAATGCCCATGACGACAACAGAAAGTAGTCTTCAGGATATCCTCATACTTTACACACATCTGATGATATCCTGACCGCAAATAGATCTTTGAGAACCAACTTTCACCCTTTAGTTTATCAAATAAATCATCAATACACAGAAGAGGATAGAGATTCTTCACTGTCACTTTGTTTAAGAAATGATAATCGATACACAACCACAAAATTCCATCAGCCTTCTTCACAAACAAAACCGGTGCACCCCTTGGTGACACACTCGGCTGAACAAAACCGCACTATAACAGACTATTGAGTGATAAACGCGGCTCCCGTAACTCAAAAGGGGCCATCCTCAAGGAACAAAAACCACCACTACCTCTCTTCCCCAAGTAGCATCATCACAAACAAAGACACCCAGTGCTCATTCCGAGCACGGATCCAACTGAAGGCTATCTGTACCTCCTCCAACCAGTCTTCTATGACTACATCTGAAACGGAGCCCTCATACTTCTATAGACTATGGCACTAAAACTCTCAGAGTGTCCTCCTCCAAGTGTCATCATTTTCAACCTCTACCCTATGGAAATCTACTGGCGCAACCTGCTAGACATCTTATGCGCAAACCAGACGAGGACGTTGACCTAGAGACATACTTACAAAATAAAAAAATAGAGATCCTAAACCTGAAATATAGAAGACTCGACATTAATTAATTAATTGTTTTCTTTTATTAATTTTAGGTTAACTTATCCCAAGGTCTACCCATTCAAACATAGGCACAAAGAATAATGATGCATGATCCTTTCCTAGGTCTCTAACCTGCTACCAGTATCACCTCATTTAGTATCCACTGTAAACTAAAAGGTTCGTGCATCAGATCAGAGGGGGCCCTAAATTCCTTTGTCTCAGTCGATATCTAGTGTTTACATCACTTGTTAAATTTATCTGACATTGTTTCCCTACCAACCCATGCAAACTCACCTATGCCTAACACCAAACTCCATCTTATCCCCCAACCTCCCCTCTGATACCACTTTCTCACGACCCCCTCCCCACAAGGTGTAACCCTCCTGGGCCAGTAATGTGAGAAGGGAGATATTGACCCCCTGATTCCCACCTCTAGTAGGCTTTGGGTTGGCGACTAGCATTGAGTGTATAGTAAACACACAAATGGGAGGCATTACCCTCTAAGAGAACACATGCAGAATAGAGAGATAAGACAGACACCAACCAAATCCAAATTAGACTTCAATATAAAATAAATACCAATTACACATATGTAATGTCATGCAAAACTACTACAACTGGAAGGGAAAACAACAAGTACCAAAAGAAAGTAAAAAATGGTAGCAACCACGGAACCCAAACATCTCCTGCAACCCCAAGCTAGTAGTAACCAGCCTGATCTTCAACCTGCTCCAAGTGAATTGAAAAAAGTTTATATATATGTAGGGTGAGTATAATGGTATACTCAGTAGGATACTCCCTAGAACCTCTCGTGCAAAATTAAATAAATCATGCTAAAGCATAGTGAAAAATAAGTGAAACTAACTCGTCAGCTAAATAGGTATACTAAGTTCCTAGACTCACCATGGATACTCTCGCCAAGTATCGCATACAAGAGTATATAATATAATAAATAATATCAAGGGTACCCCACTACTACTTCCCCTCTGGTTTGCCACTTTGCCTCAACTTCGCACGTTCTAAGAATCTCTCTCCAAAAAGGCTTTCCCACAGACACCTGGGCGAATCACCACAACATGCACCTCATCCAACACAAATCTTACCTACAGACACCTAGGTGAAGCACCACACCATCCACCAAACCAAAAGTAACCAGGTAGTTTTCAGGATCCACCACAGCTCGCATAACGTGTATCATACGTCGGGCATTGTACCACAAGCCATTATAGCCCATACACTGAGTAAGGATCCTCAAGTCATCACAGCCTATACATGTTACACCTATATTAGTCCATAGAAAACTATATCCAGAATACATGTGTGTGAATAACCACAAAAAATTACATTCCTATATATAAATATATGGGGAAAACTAACCATTGTTCCTACCAGCACAAGTAACTATCAAGAGAAGAGGGTGGGTCCAAATGGGGTAGTCATCCATCCATCCTCCCACCAGAATGTTTGGAAAAACACCCCCCCCCCCCCCAGGGATCATAATACCCTGGGTGTCAGTTTCCCTAACTAATGGGGTGGAGTAGCATATAGAAATGCAAAAAGTACAGAATATACTATAGCTCACAACCACACTTTGGACATAACCTAGTCTTAGACTCAGATGCAGCAAACGTATCTCAGACTCTTAGATGCCACTACTAAGACTAGGTATCCTATAAGCACATAACCATTTTAAGAGCTTTATTACATTACTCCATTCCCTTTTTATCAGTTTCACTTTATGTTGATTAATTATTTAAACATTAATTAACTATTAATAATTCCACATTATATTTCATTAGCATCACACCAAAGTTTCATGCCCTCTAGGCATAACCAAACCAATTCCATAGCTTCTCAGAAATATTAACTCAGCATTGCATCCCAACAAGCTCCAACCCCACGGGTTAACATCATTTATTCAATCATTTATTAACAGCATTATTACTTTCCCATATTCCCAGGCATTCTAAAAAAACATTCCAAGCTACTAAACACAAGGAGATCAACATAGTGAGTAGATGAACTACCCGTCGAGTATTTACCACCTATAGCAAGAGCTTAGACTTAGAATCTATAAAGAATCTAAATATGGAAAGCACATGGAATACCACACACGTCGTTGCCCCTTTTGGAAGGAGGGTAAGCAAGACCAGCTACCTTGAGAAGTGGGGAAATTAAAGAAGATAAACAACCAACAAGATTCAGGAAGCATCCAATCATTCTTATCCAACCTGTTTCATCATATTTGGTGTCCTTCCTGATACCCACATGCATAAACCAATGCATCTCGCCACTCTAGGCATTAACTATTGCCACAACCAATGGGCCTCCCTACCCCCACATATCCCAACAGCCATCTAGGCTCACATCACAACACAAGTAGCAAGAAACAAACATCATATCAACTGGGATCTTGGCCCTTAAACAAGGCATTATTCCTTCACAATCATTGAGCTCTCAAAACTCCAAGCATAAGGATCTTGGCCTTTACAAGCAAGAGGGTAACTCAAAACCCTACCAGACATTATATTTTATTAAACAACCAGTTCTTTAATCCATCTTGAATTAACCAGCTCATTATTAGTAGGTTCTAACTATGGGAAACCTAAAAAGAAAGCTATCATATCTATCACAAATAATTAAACATGCTTACTGCATCAATTTTATTAACATTAAATTACAACAACAACCGGATTCATTTATATGCATCTTTATCTTTAGATAAATAATTATCAACTAATTCTAGATTTACTTTCTTTACCAATTTCATCAAGAACAATATAATAACAAGCAAGGCATTGATATCACACTATCTAGCGAATCAAGAGGCAAACCGTTATCACGGTGAAAAGCAACAACATGCGATCAAACCAATTCTTTTAATTTGGTTCAAGTATTTAATTAGGTCAATTACATTGTGATCTAAAGGGATAAATCATTCTAACTCTATGATTGCGTATAAATAATTAGAGAAGAAATTAATACCCTACCTCAAAAGGTTTATGAATTTCTTCACTCAATAACGGATCAAAGCAGTGGATCGCGGTTTCCTTCCCCGCAACAACTGCATCCACCCGAGGATGTCGTGGCACAACCACATAGACAACAACTAAAAGAAACTCCCTTAAAACCATGGAGATCAAACGCCATAGCATGGAAAGGAGAAATGGGAGAATACATATCAAAGAAAACCAAATAATGGAGGTAGATCTTACCTTGGATTGAAGACAGATTGAAGAAGGAAGTGGGGAACCGATCTAGGATGAAGGAATCCCTAAATGTTGAAGAGGGAAGCGTCTGAGTCATCTGGGGTCAAGAGGGGGTGCGCTAAAGCTAGAGGGTTTGAAAAACCTGAGCGGCTTGGTGTCTTTAAAACACTCAGTGGCGGGGCAGTACATGACATGTACCTCCCTGTTATGTCATGTACCACCTCGAGGTGACTTGTGCCAAAAAACATGTGGCCTCAACTTTTTGTTTTATTTTTCTGAAACCTGAACGGTACATGTTGTGTTCCCCTTGGTCACATCATATACCCCCTGTTTCTAGCTTCTTGCGACCAAACTCCTCCAGACTTCCTCTGAGCCTTCTCTGAGCACCTCGGTCTTCGAAAACATGCAAAGGGTCGATTCACATAGATTCAGGCCCTTACATCACTACTACAAATATGGCCTTTATCAGTGCTAGAAAAGGGAATTAACAGTGCTAAAAAATCATTGTTAATCGACGCGAAGGTAAGGGGGGTCTCCTATAATAGCGCTAAAAATAGCGCTGATAAATGGGTCTTTTATCAGCGTTTTTTAGCGCTGATAAATGGGTCTTTTATCAACGCTTTTTTTAACATTGATAAAAGTTAAAAAAATATTTTAAAAAAAATATATATTTCTACAATTTAGGTAGGGGCTTCAATAGTGCTTGAAGCCCCCTTTAACAGCGCCCTGCCACCCCCACCCTAGCTCGCATGCCCCAGCAACTCCCTAAAGCCTTTAACAGTGCCCCAACCCCCTTTATCAGCACTAGCCATAATTCTCCAGCTGCACGCGTGACCTGCCTCCCCCTGGATTTGAACTCGGGACCTATTGCCTATGCGACTAAGTCTTTACCACTCCACCATATTGCTTTGCTTTTCATTTATTAATATATCTATTTATTTATATATATATTTAGTTATATTTAATCATATATTAATATATATTTATATTAACATATATATATATATTTAGTTATATTAATATATATATTTAGTTATATTAATATATATATATTTACTTATATTAATATATATATGTATATATAGTTATATTAATATATATATATATATATATCTGTATATTAATATATATATATATATATATAGTTATATTTATATATTAATATATTTATTTATATATTAATATTTATTCGTATATAATATAAATATATTTATTTATATTAATATATATATTTATTAATATATTAATATATATATATTTATTCGTATACTAATATATCTATATATATAAATATTTTTTTAGTTATAATTTTTTATCCGTATATTAATTAGCATATTAATATATATTTATAAGATTGGTTTTAAATACATTTATAAAATATGTTTTCTTATGTGTGTTTATAAATAAATAAATAAATACATATATTCATACATACATACATATATACAACACACACACACATATATATATTTACGAATAAATACATTTATATGTGTATCTAAAAAGCCATAGAATGTTAAAACAACCATAACTTCTAATTCAGAAGTTCATTTCAACTCCACAACTAGTCAAGTCAAAGAAAATGAAATTATATTCGATATGATATGTGGTAAAGGCCTAATGGAATTCCAAATCAGAATTTATAGTTGTTTTACTGTTAAAAAATTGGGGTATCCCTACTAAAAACTCAGTTTTTGAGGCCTTATGGGACTTTTTGGCCTTGAAAATTGTGACAAAAGGTTCCCTTGGGTCACTAGCATGTAGATATCATCGTAGGATTCGATTTGATATGTTGTAGAGCTCAACGGACATTCAGATCAAAAGTAATGGTTGCTTGAAGTTTGATTTTCATTTTCAACTTATTTTTGATCTTTTATTAAATTTTTTGATTTTTTGCATCTTCAAATTGTTATTAAATGATTATTAGTCGATAATAATTATAAAATTATTAATTAATAATTTTTAGGATATTTTATAATCCATTTTTACTACATATCTTACATATTAAGTGAAAATGTTTATTTATACTTATCTAAAACATATTTGAAAAATATATATTGTATTTATATCAGTATAAATATACTTATGTATCAATATATTATTTTTTATGATTTTTTTTGAAATATGCATTTTATCGGTGCTAGGAAAAAGGGTTGATAAAGCCCCCCTTTATCAGCACTACTAAAAAAAGAACTGATAAAAGGGGCCTCTTTAATAATGGTAAAAAAAGTGCTGATAAAGGGGTTGCCTTTATCAGCGCTAAAAAAATCACTGATAAAGGGTCACTTTTAATAGTGCTTTTTTAGCACTGTTAAAAGTGACCCTTTATCAGTGCTTTTTTTAGCACTGTTAAAGGGTGGCACTTCAAAAACCCGATTTTTTGGTAGTACATAAACAATTCCCCAATCCCAAATTAATACTTGTTATGATCAATGGAGAATGACGTAAGATGATTGGAACCTTCATGATAGCACCCAGAGTTCCATCAATGACATTCCAAGATTTTTGGAGCATGTGTGGATACCACTAAAGGAATTACACTTTGGATTATTTGTTTTAATGACAACATGAGAAGAACATCAATGGAATTGATCATCAATGACAAAAGATTTATCAAGTTTAGGTAATTCTTAATAAAAATTAATTATAAATTATATGTAAAAAAATCTTTATGAATATTTTTGGGTAATGTTCCTATAGTTCTTTAGATTTATCCAAAGAAACTGATGGAAAATATTTTTGGGCATAATCCCAATTGTTTCAGATGCACACCAAAACCTTCAAGTGATATTAGAGCGGTCACAAATTAACTTAGATTTATTTGTTGTTTGTTGATCAACTATGAAATTTATTTTTGGTTTTTTATTTCAATTTTTTTGTTATTATATCCAAAATATGAGATAATATGATCATTCAGTTTCACATGACCAAGAATGTTCTAGGAACAGATAAATAATGCTCAAAGATCCCATCGGGATGTATCGAGAATGTTGGTCAAGAGGCATGATTACACAACATGTAAAGGGAATGTACATATTGTGTACCCATGGTCAACCATGCCAAAATGAGCCACCCAAATCATGAAATTCCATGTGGTTGTTTAGTATAAGGTATCATTATACACAATACATTAACTTCCAGTTGGAATATGGCATGATAGGGAGTACAAAATGTGTAGCTGACATACTTGTTGTATAACCCCACACAGTTTGACCCTACAGGAATCCCAAAATTCATGTGGTTAAAGTGAAAGGTATATAATTAATAAATGCCACGTATTGACTAATATTTAAGTGACATGGAATTACAAGTTGTGCATGACATGTAGTGAGCTATACATATCGTGTAACATGCAACAACCCATGAAAGATGCGCGTTGAGTCCCTAAGCATGAATTGTTGTTGGCTAGTAAAAAATCAAAGGTTGTGTAGACATATGTACACACCATGTAATTTAGGACAAATCATGCATGGAACACACTGAGATAGATGTATTGTGTAAGTAAATACATGGGGATAATTAGTTAATTAAAGAAAAACTGAATTACACAGCATGTAGTTGGCTATGCATGTCGTGTAACAGAGTTTTTCACATGAATTAAATGTAAAGTTATTTTGAAAAGACATGTGTGATATTCAATGAATTATTATTTAGTTTCTATATTATTTTGTAGATACATGAAGTGTATAGTTTTTGTATACACCATGTACTTCACAGACATCATTAGGGGTATATGCTATGTATATTCAAGGTGTGGTGTGTAGTCATACATGTCATGTAGACTACACAGATTGACTCATGGAACAAAATACCATGTAAATCATGACATGTTTTATAGGAATACATGTCATATAAGTACATTTTACATGCAAATTACCATAGAAATTATTATTCACAAGTCATTTTATGTGATATAACACACAGTGTAACAGTTAAACTTTAAAAATAGGTTTAAGTAGAAGAGTAATGGTGCACATTGTGCCACCTCCAATACACACCGTGTACTTAATTAATTTTAAATTAAAATTAATTTATTTAATTTAATTAAAAGTACAGTGGATGGGAATCTCAAGTAATATTTGAATTATTAATTAAGATAAATTAATTAATTAATTAATATGATAATTAATTTATTAATTTGATAAATTTATCTTATTAAAGAACATGTTGAAATGAATGTTAGCTAGTTTAAATGTGTACTCATTATATGTGTGGATGATCATGAGCTTGACTGAATTATGTATGTATTGGGTTTTTATTTAATTTAATGATTTATTTCATGGGTTTTTGGGATGAATTTATTATTAAGTTAAATATGATGATTTGTCTAAAATTACTTTATCCTTATTATATACGGGCCTAAATGTCCACGGTTTCTTTATGTAACCCCAAACCCTCAGGTTCACCTCACCAATGAGTGAGTAAGAATATATAAAGGAAAGAGATCCTATGTGAGAAGAGATGGTTTCATACCAATCTAAGTTGAAACTGACTAAGGAGATAAATAGGTTAAATGTGGAATTCCAAAAATCATGTCAATATTGACTCAAGAAGTTATTCCCCTAGGGTTAAGGGTTGGTTTATCATCTTCTCAAAAAACTAACCAATAGTTAAAAGATCATGATCATGACATATGTTTCTTTTATATTATTTATCTAAGAGTTATTTTTTTTAATGAAGTATTTATTTAAATTTTTAAAAATGATCAAATAAAATAAATAAAATAACAAGAATGATAAGATCAAATAAAACAAGCATATTATGTGTATAAATTTTATCAGATCTGGTTAATTAATTATTTAAAATACATATAACATCAATAATCATGTAAAAGATAAAATGAAGGATATTTATGTATAAAAATAAACAAAATTTCTCAAGGAAATATTAAGTTAGACATCACCTTCCATTAATTCATTTTGAATTCAGCAATAGACCTAAGTGTTGGTCTAGACCTTGTCGAGACACTTTGATTTATGGGGGATTCTAATGAAAGTTTTGGATTGAATTAAACAATTTATAATCACAAGTATTTTACCACACAAGACATAGTGTAACTTGGAGGCAAGTGTTGAGTAAATCCAAGTTTAGGATTTTAAGATTGGGGAGTCCACTCAAAAGATCAAGGAACTACAAGTTAATACAGTTGAAAAGATTTCCTATTTAAATACCTTCAAGAAATTTGATTAGGACCTCATTTGGGTTATGATAAGGGGAATATGGATCCTTGACACTAAAATATCCATGAAATGGGATATTTAAAATCCAATGGTGAAGGATATTGTGAATTTATAAAATAGTAGAAGACTAATAAAATAAAATTTATTACATCACACTTGGTAATTAAAATAAAGTACTAAAAAATTGTTTTATTTTTAATATAAAATTTCAATTCATACAACCTATACATTATCCTTGCGATTTATATTGGAGAAATTCAATCTCTTAAATGGAACGAACTTCCAAGAGTGGTACAGATGATTGTGTATCATGTTACACCAAGAGCAGAAGATTTATGTGCTTAAGCCCCCAGTTCCTACTAAGCCTTATAATGAGACCAGTGAGGAGAATAATTCAATATTCTAGAAACACATGGAAAATTCATTGGTTGTACAATGCCTCGTGATATCATTTGAAACTAGTGAGCTCCATAATCTCCATTAATACATGGATGAATACACCATTTTTCCCCATATTCATGATTTTTATCAAGATAAATCAAGACAAGAGAGGTATAAGATATCTAAGGCACTCTTTATGAGAAATATTGGATAATGTGCACAAATTAGACCACATTTAGTCAATATTAATAGATTTATTGGCTATTTGGAAATTTTAGGTTTTCAGTTACCCAAGTAATTGTGAATGGACCTTGTGATCACCTCATTTCCTTAGGAATTGTCTGGTTTTATTAGGAATTTTAATATGAAAAATATTGAAAAGACACTCCTAGATCTACTAACTCTGATTCCATATATGGATGAGGATATGAATCATGAAAACCCTTTAGTATTTATGATTAACAAGAGTAAGGTAAATTTAAAAATCCCTAATATTAACACCAAGCCTAAGACACCTTTGTATTGTCTGACCAACAGGAGGAGGTTCAAGGATAAGGATAAGGAACAAGATGTAGTGTGTGTTTTATGTGGTATTAATGGACACTAGAAGAAGAATTATACCTCAATGAATAATAAAGGGTGATATCCAGGTGTGTTCATTATCGAATTTAATCTCTCTATTTCTACAAATTGGGTATTAGATATAAATTTTGGTACTCATATTTGTATCCAAATATAGAAACAGAGTAGATTTAGGAAGGTTTTCAGAGGTGAGTAAGATCTTCACGCTGCCAAAAGAGCAAGGTGGTTTTCACTAGCTATTGAATACTACCATATTACTTTGTTTATGGGTTTAATGATAGTTTTAGAGAATTATTATTATGTTCCCAACATAATTAAAAACATTATATTTGTGCCTAATTTATATATAGATGGATTAACTTTTAAGTTTTCAATTAATAGTTTTTAATTTTATAAATATATCTTATGTTATGGGATAAAACATCTTAATAATGGTATTTATGTACTAGAATATGAAAATAAAATGTTGGAAATAGATAAAAAATCAAGTTCACATAACATATATCACACCCAGTTGTAGCATCATTGGCTTGGTTATGTAAACGAGAAGTGTTTGAAAAAGATATATCAAGAGGGGTATTTAGATTATTTTAAACTAAAAACACTTGATATATTTCATTATTTTTTTAAAAGGAAAATGACCAAATTTTTATTAAGTGTAAAGGGTTAAAGGGCTACAAAGATTCTTGAGTTTGTTCATATAGACATGTGTGGATCATTTCTAGTTGAATCTAGGGGTGGATACACTTACTTTATAACTTTTACCGATTAATTTAATAGATATGTATTTGTATACTTAATTATACATAAGTCTGATTCCTTTGATAAATTTAAGAAAACCAATAATAGAGTAAAAAAATCACTTGGTAAGAATATTAAAAAACTCTACACAAACTTTGGTGAAGATTGAAGGTTCTAAATCATGGTAAAATTAATTGGGATTATTTCCAATAATGTTTTTCAATAATTTCTTCAGACAAATACTTGGAACTAGAAAACCTCACCCTAGAATATTCATAGAGAGTATCTCTTCACATATAATTTATAATTAATTTATAATAATAATTTCTTCATCTTGGTAATTATTTCATCACAATTGATCAATTTGATTCATGTTCTTGTTATACCATGGTTTCAATGAATCATTCAAAGTATAATTCCACTAGTGGGATCCACATGTGCTCTATTAATTTAATAATTTCACAAATGGAACTTTAGGCTCTAGTATGGATAAATCGATCATCTTGCATCATTCATTGTTTATCACAACAAGAATTCATTTAGGCTTGAAGAATTTGTTCTATTTTCCTCTTGATCTTGAGAGGGGGGAGGATGATTGCGTCTCATTATTGAGATCATTAATGAGAGATTTCTCTTCTGGTATTTAGATACTTCTCTTGAGAGAATATATCATGCATATTAATTCACTTAACCCTATAAGTTATATAAGTTAGGTTATATACTTAGGGTTAGGAAATTAGTAATTGAATAAAGTATCTTAACTAATTCCTTTATTCTAAGTAAAACCCGCATCTAATAATAATATTATTATTATATTTCATGAAATGTGATAAATCATAGATATTTAAATATCATTTATTAAATAAATAAATCAATATTTATTTAAATGATATTAAATAAAATATATCATTTCTATTACACTAGTGCAAAAACACTTTTTAGCGTCGGTTTTTTTAATTTTTGACGTCGGTTATAAACCGACGTCTTTATAGGCGACGTTAAAAATATAGTTTTCGCGTCGGTTCATATAAACTGACGCGAAAAATAATTCGATTATGAGTTTCGGCATCGGTTTTATAGAAAACTGACGCCGAAACTACATTTAGACATGATTTTCGGCGTCGGTTTTCAGAAAAACCGACGCCGAAACTAGAATTACACGGGATTTTCGGCGTCGGTTTTTTAAAAAACCGACGCCATAGAAGACTTTCGGCGTTGGTTAATAGAATAACCGACACCGTAAATAATTTTTTAAAAAAATATTCGGCGTCGGTTTTGAAAATAACCGACGCCGTAAATAAAATTTTTTTTTTTATAAAATACATATAATTTCTCCTCCAAAAAAAATCAGAACCCTGAAAAAAAAACGGAGTATACAGAAACAATAAAACATTTTTAACAGAGGCACTTGAGAAAAATCAAAGTAAAGCAAAATTAAAATACACGTACCTACATGGTGCATTTTCTTGATCTAACCATACTTAGTATCAATCATGGTAAGTTTCCTCCCATAGATATCACCAATTCTGTCAAAACAGTAATGAAACTAAGGAGATGTGCGTGAAAAAATCAATCCAATATATTACTGCAATGAATAAACATTAAATGAAAATGTGTAATTTATTTGAATCATTCATTTTTTCACAAAGTAAATTACCAAAATGATATGTTACGACCCCTGAAATATACGACATGCTCATTGTTGGTTATTGTTGAAGCATTCATTTGATTATTAGTAGGTTCAAACACCTAATATATCATAAGAGTTAGTTTTTTAAACTCATATGTATTATTATTTATAAATATTAGTATATACATACCTCAAATCTTAATCAGACTTAACAAAAAGTCCGCAAAAGTAGATTGAATATGGATCATATCAGATTGGGAATAAGACTGTGAATCATTGAATACCTACAATAATATTGAATGATATGAAATTAATAAATAGAAGAAAGTGGAAGAAAATATATAAAAAAATTAATACAACTAACCTTATGAAAATCAGTAGTTTCCCCAGTTGTGATTATCTCGTACATAAATCGTAGAATATAATAACCACATTCAACATGTCCATTTTGATGATGACACTGTAGTTATAAAACATTTAACTAATAATAAAAACGAATATATAACAAAAATATAAAAACTAATTACCTGTACTTCCACATATTTGATTTTCGTTGGTTTCTTTTCCTTTGTAAAATGTTTCCATGAACTGCTTTTTTTATATAAGAACTAATAAAACTTGTGTAAACAATTAAAATTAAACATAACAAACTTATAAAAATAAAAATAAAAACTTACCTGTTAAATAAATTGAAAAATGGTTTACGCACTTTTCCTAATAAAGAGAAAAACCAATATAAGGTGCATTCATTTGGGAAAAATACGCCTAACATCCAATGCCCCCTATAATACAAAAAGTTCACAATTAATGACATTATAATGATCATGAGTTCAAAATTATGTTGATGTTCTTACTTATCAAGAAATGGAAAAAACCAGCACTGAATCTCTGTTTGTGATAATCTCTCAGATATATATTGAACTCTTTCATCATTCTTCACATGTTTGACTTCCAAGGAAATGTACTCTAGATCTATAAAGCTGTAAATGCCTGTAGTTTAATTTTGTAAAAGAATCCTGTATAGATACCTAATTTAAAAGGAAAATATAGTTAGTCAATGACATAACAATATTTTATTAAAGAAATATCAATTCAAACATCAATTTACTTACATGGAAAACAACTGCACCACATTCAGCCTGATCTCTTCAAAATTAACTAAATTCATGATATCTTCTTTAAATATTCTCAATTTATAATTTCTTCCACATATATCGGACGTCATCCGAAACTCATAAATAAAATTCAAGGAAGAAGAGGACTCAGATAATCTTTTAAACCCATAAGAAATATCAGAAGTATCTACAGCCGACTGTTTCTGAACATTTTGCTGCATTTGTACAGTTTCTTTTGCTTTCAGATATTCCTATATAAGTTAAATGTCAGAAAACATTATAAGTAATTTTGAATCATTTGTAATTAATATTTAAAAAAATGCATACCTCATGTGAAATATAATGAAGAAGTGCAGTTGGCCAAAGTAAAAAATGGCCCATACATTCCCCAACACTGGTGATCTCCACAGTAGGAAATGGTAGTAGAGCAGTAGGATCTATAATAACAAGTACTGATAATTTAACCTGACCCATCTACATAGGCTGATGATGTACCGAGTCCCCCAAAAAATACACCTATCCTAACGCAACAATATGTACATGAGGATCTCCCGCAAACAACTCACAATATAAGGCTTGATCCGATGGAGGAGGTGGAGGCTCAAAGTTAGCAGGTGGGGTAGGGTAGTCAGGGTGAGCAGGCTGAGAAGTCAGAAAAATGAAAAGGGTATATTAGTGTTTAAAATTTATAACATAGAAAAATTGATTAAAAATTAAATAAAATAATATACCTCAAAAGGTTGCGCAGACGGGGCAGGGTAAGCAGATGGGGCAGGGTAGTCCGGGTGAGTAGGCTGAGAATGTTGAAAAATAAAAAAGTTATATCAGTGCTTATAATTTAAAAAATAGAAAAATTGATAACATGTAAATAATATACCTCGGAAGGCTGCCCAGACGGTGTTGGGTAAGCATATGAGGCAGGATAGTCCGAGTGAGTAGGCTGAGAATATTGAAAAATGAAAAAGTTATATCAGTGTTTATAATTTATAGAAAAGAAAAATTGTTAACAAGTAAATAATATACCTCGGAAGGATGAGCAGGATGTGACTGTCTTGCCAAGTGTTCTAATAAAGCCTTCTGTACTGCTTCTTGAATTTGATCACCCATAGACCATTTCATATCCTGCATCTCTTCTTTTAAGGATTCAATTTCCGGGTCTCTTGGTTGCTTACTCTTACCAAAAACCTTCCGAATACTAACACCTGCCTGATATCCTCTAACACGGCCGGGGTGTTCTTCCTTTCCCAAAGCAGTGGAAAGGATATCCATCCTACCCTCGGGGATAAAAGAGCCCTGTGTCTCTTTCTCCTGAAGTTCATCCTGAAATGAAAAATAAAAAATTTATATTAGTGTTTATAAATTATAAAGAAGGAAAATTGTTAACAAAGAAATAATATTTACTTACAATTCTATCAGCCACTTGATGAGCTTCTTCTGTAAGATATTGTTCATTTTTTCTTCTTCTTGCTCGTTTCCATTTCTCATGGCGAGTGGGAGGAGATGGAGGACCATACTGGACCTCTTCTGAACCACTACTTGATCGAGATCTTAATGCTTCAAATTTTTCTTCAATAATTTTCTGCTCCAAATACGAGTACCCTCCACATGATAAAGTATGAGGGTATACATTTTGAAACTGGATCTCCTGATGAGATCTCCTGGAGGCCTGTTACATAAAAATAAACTACTAAGTAATAAGGAAAATATAGCATAAATTTTAAAATATAAAACAATTACAATACCTGAAATTTCTCTTCCTGACGACTGTTAACAAATCGCTTCCATGTTTCTTCATCTATATATGAATACTTAAGACATGGGCTTTCAAACCTTCTCTTTCCAAAAACATAATTTTTCGTCAGTTTGTTTTTAAAATCTCTCCATCGAACCACCGCTAAAGAAAGATGTCTTTTCCTAATTTCTTTGGTTTCCTCAAAATTGAATGTCATCTATAATTGAAAAAATTAAATATGTCATTTAAACTGTATAATATTAAAAAAATGAGATAAAATAAATAAATAAAGATATTTTACCATCACGGCCTCCCAAAGCTGTTGCTTCGCCGTACTGTCCACTGACTTCCAATCAGGATATAAAATACTAATCCTGCAACGGCTCTACATCGCTATATAACTGACAAACTGAACTGCATTTGGGCCAACTGCATTATTATTATCATCAAAATGTATGTGTTCTTTGTTATCATCATGAGCAAGTGATAGTTTTGGTAAACGTGTAATACCACATTTACCAACTAGAGAACTTGATTTTTGAGTAGTAACTGGAGAAGTCTCCTCCGCCGAGGACGCATCAGTAGTCCTGCAATTTTTTTTTGTAAATTAACAGTTTTATTTCATTAAATAAGTATATTACTGAATATTTAATAATATGTCAAAATAGATATACCTCGGTAACTTCTCCTCTCTATCTATATCTGACATTGCTACTAGAAAGTGTAATGAAATTTTGGGTACCTGCATATCATTAGAAAAATGAATAATTAAAAATAAGGAAGTCAAAAATAAATATGTAAAAATAGAGGCATGCATTTGAAGTTTTAAAAATAGACACAAAATATAAATATTTACCAGAAAAATTAGGAGACTAATTTAGTGTTTTGCCACATCCCTTCATCATGATCGGTACGTACTGCATGCACTATGTCTGTCTTATATTCATTGTAATCATCTGAAAATTGCATAATAGATGAATAAGGCTCATGTAAATCACTAGAATCATCAGAATCATCCTCATCACCCAAATGGTATCTTTTCCCTTGCAAAACAACTGACCACTGATCATTCGACGGATCAATGACATAAAATACTTGTTTTGCATGTGTCGCCAAGATAAATGGTTCCTCATTGTGATTAAATCTTTTCAAATCAACCAGTTTAAACCCATATTCATCATGTTTCACGCCACTATTACCATCAACCCAATTGCACTTAAAAATAGTGACTTGAAATTTAATATAATCAATTTCCCATATGTCTTCAATAACTCCAAAATATGATGTTGATGCAGAAATTGGGTTTTTATCTTTGGCACTCGAAAAATGCACTACTTCAGCGAATACCGTCACACCACTATTCTGAACGGTACTCTTGTCATCCAGTTTTTTTGTGTAAAATGTGTAGCCATTGATATCAAAACCAGACCAAGTGATCACATTAATAGATGGACCCCCTGCTAACCACTTCAATGTTTCTGATACAGATATATCTGGGGTGACTTTCTCTTTAAACCATGAAACAAATGTCTTCTTATGCTCAATCATCAACCACTTTTCATTTCTTTTCTGATATCATAACTTTAATTCAGCAATATGTGAGGATATATATGGTTGAA
The DNA here is from genome assembly GCA_963277665.1 of Viscum album. NCBI lineage: Eukaryota > Viridiplantae > Streptophyta > Magnoliopsida > Santalales > Viscaceae > Viscum > Viscum album. Next base: position 1,629,533,928 of record OY728152.1, read on the forward strand.
CCTCATCTGTGTTGTTCAAAATGTATAAATGTGCTTGCATCACTTCATCACGTGGAATGAACTTTACCTTTAAGCCTCGAACCCCTCTACCTTCTCTATCAACTGTCATATGTCGAGATACAGGGAGACCAATATGCTCCACCTCATTAAAATAATCAGTACAGAACTCAATCACCTCTTCTAATACATATTTTTGAACAATAGATTCCTCTGGTCGATAAGGATTTTTAACATATCCTTTCAAAATTTTCATATATCTTTCAAAAGGATACATCCATCTTAAATAAACAGGCCCACATATTCTTATCTCACGCACCAAATGAATCAATAGATGAACCATTATATCAAAAAATGTGGGTGGGAAATACATTTCTAGTTGAAAAAGAATAAGAGTTGCTTCATTCTCCAACACATCTAACAAATTTGGATCAACGACTTTGCTACAAATGGATTTAAATAAATTACATAACCTGATGATTGTCTTCCTGACAGCTTTCGGTAATATACCACGCACTGCTACTGGTAGAATTTGTTGCATCAACACATGGAAATCATGTGATTTCATACCTATTAATTTACAATCCTTCAATGACACAAAATTATTCACATTTGAAGAAAAACCGCTGGGTACTTTAATACCATGAAGACACTGAACAAAAATTCATCTTTTCAATCTTTCTTAATGTGTGACAAGCCGGAGGTAAATATGTTCTGTTTCCTTTCACAGTGGGAGCTAACTCCAAACGTATTCGCATTAATATCAAGTCCAATATAGCATGTAATCCATCTTTTGTCTTTCCTTTTATGTCTAACAAAGTTCCAATAAAACTATCACATATGTTTTTCTCAACATGCATAACATCAATGTTATGTTTTATCTCTAAAAATCTCCAATAAGGTAGTTCGAAAAAAATAGACTGCTTCTTTCAGATATGTTTTTGTAAACCAGAACTTTTTCTCTTTCCAAATGTTGAATCAATATCTTTCACTCTGTCATAATATTCTTTAGCTGACAATGGTTGAGGGGGGAGGTTGTATTCTTGTAAATCGTTAAATGCTTTTTTCAATCTACGATAAGGATGATCAATTCGCAAAAATCTTCGATGTCCCATGTACACTGTCTTTCTTTCATTCTGCAATTGATAATATGAAGTTTGTTCTTCACAAATTGGACATGCTTTATGTCCCTTAACACTATATCCAGATAATTTTCCATATGCAGGAAAGTCGTTTATAGTGAACATTATCATAGCACGCAAAAGAAAATACTCTTTCTTGTATGCATCGAAAACTGTAACACCTTTCTCCCATAGCAGTTTTAAATCCTCAATCAATGGTGTAAGATACACATCAATATCATTTCCAGGTTGTTTTGGTCCAGAAATCATCAAGCTCATCATAACATATTTTTTCTTCATACATAGATGTGGGGACAAGTTGTAAAGTACCAGCAAAACAGGTCATGAACTATGTTGGCTACTGAGTCTCCGATATGGATTCATTCTATCAGTACACAATCCCATTCTGATATTTCTAACTTCACTTCCAAAATCATGAAATGTTTTATCAAAACTCTTCCACTATGGTGAATCGGAAGGGTGACGTAAGTTACCATCAGAAATGCGCTCATCTGAATGCCATCTTAACCTTTTTGCATCATTTGAATTTGCAAATAGACGCTTCAAATGAGGAAAATTGGAAGGTACCAAATTGCTTTAGCTGGAGTTTTTATTCTGGTACCTAAAAATAAATCAGAATTGAATTATCAGAATTGTTTCAAAAAAATATTGGATGATATAATTGGTAAGTAAAAAAATTGATTTTTCATAACGTTACATGACATCACCTGAAAATGAATCTGAGTTGACTTTCTCATCCATCTTATAGCGCGATGTTCCACATGTAGGAAAACTTGATAAATGTTCATTTTCTTTCCTATACAGTACACAATCATTGGGGAAATCATGTATCTTTTTATACCCCAATCCCATTGGGCATAATATTTTTTTCGCCTCATAATTGGAATCTAGAAGCCCATTGCCTTCTGGAAGAAGCTCTTTTAAAAGCTCAAGTAAACTGGAGAAACTTTTATCACTCCACCCATTTTTTGCTTTTAAGTTAACTAATCTCAAAACTGCTGATAACACTGTATATTTACTACAACCTGGGAATAATGGTTTCTCAGAATCTCCATACAATCGTTCAACAGTTGGTGTTTTTTCGATGGTTTCAACACATAAATCATGAATTAATTCTTCAATACGATCCTCTACCTCATTATGAATATCGTCGTCAACATTGGATGTTGAATTTTCAGTTCTTTCACCATGCAAGATCCAACGTGTATAATTAAGGCTAAAACCATAACAAATGAGATGATCCTTGATTTCTCTGGAGTTTAACTTTCTCATATTTACACACTTCACACATGGACAGAAAATCAAATCAATATTTTGATTATGTCGTTTAGAAAATTCCAAAAAATTATCAACTCCTTTTTCATATTCACTAGTAGTTCTTCGTAAATAAATCCAATTACGATCCATTAATACCTAATATCACAATATAATTGATGAATATATTAAAACATATAAACATTTAAATATCTATCAGATAAATTATAAACAAAAACATATTCCATAAAAACTATTGATAATCAGATAAAAGACATCAGATATGAAACACGTTTACAAATAGAGTAAACAGTTTATTTTCATATTATATACATATGTGTTAACGACATTCTAATTTCATAAAAAATTATAAAGTATCAAAATTTAAAAAATAAGATCAAGAAAGAAAATGATATGTCATTTCAATCAATGATGTAGTTTAAAATAAAATAAATTAATGATTGGTTCTTTAATTATTCTGAAGATATTATTGAACATGATGAAGAGTATGTTAATAAAATACTTCTTATTTTTGTGAACATAATAAATGAAAGAGTCAAATACAAAGATACCATTCCTCAATATTTAAATTTTGGTGGAAATGGACATTTTGCAGTTGATTTTCCATCGAAGAAAAATGGTGATGCTGGAGTCTAGGTGTAAGAAAATGGTGTTCCTATGAAGAAATGGAATAGAGATAAAAAAATTATAATTTGAATGATTTGTTTTATTGAATTAATATAAATAAAATAATAATAAAATAAAAAGATAGAATATATTCACAAATCATTGATTCAGCAACTGAAAATAATAAAAATTTTATGGATCATCTTAAATCATGAATCAAATTTTAGTAATAATGTGGTGGATGGAGAAATCATTCCCAATAATAGGTAAAAATATGAATTTTTTGGATTATTTTTAAAATACACCAATATTATGAAATAAATAATGTTTTTAATGTAGGGGGATGAGAAGAAAAAATGGTGATGATTTATTCAAGAAGGAATCTAATTTCATAAAATAACATCAATTTTCCCAAAGTGAGAAATAGATAATAAGACAAAATGTTAAAATATTCTGATAAGAAATCAACTAAAAGTGAAGATGAGACGAACAAAGATTATTAAGGGTTTTGTTGGTGATAAATAATATTAAGGAATATAATATAAGGTTGTAATAAATCTATTGAAGTGAAATATAAATAATCACAATTTGAAATGGTGTTGGCTCAAAAAAGAATGCAAGATCTACTCTTGTAATTAAAAAAGTAATTAAATTTATTTTTACTCAAAATGTACATTCAAAATTAAATACATGTCATATTTATGATGAGAAAAATCATGAACAATATAATCATAATTTAAATGTATTTGAAGGATATTTGAAAATAGACACATTTCTATGATAGAGGTAAGAAATGATCAAATTTTACTAAGATAAAATCATACCTATAAATATGGACTAAAACAAGTGTACATCAATCCTTATACACCACATAGTTTTATTATTATCCTATTTTTACTACAACCATACATAACAGAGCTCAAATTTAAAAGCAATGTCGATCTTAGGACTACAAAAACTCATAACACATTTGACTGAACATTAATTCCTACTTAAATAGGGTTTTTGAAAAATAAACAAACAATAGGAGATGAAATAGGAGATAAAGAGGAAGAACGCATACCAGAAATCGTGAAAACGACAAAAAACCTTCAACAATGCCCGTCCAAGATCGAAAATCAAGTTCGAAGGTCGTCGGGAGTCCGAAGTGCAGCTGCGGAGCTTGATTTCGATGATCGAACAAAATAAGGGTTTCGGCCAAGATCGCAAATCAGGTTTGAAGGTAGTCGGGAGTCTGAAATGCCGCAGCGGAGCTTGATTTCGACGATGGAACAAAACGAGGGTTTCGGCCGCAGGGGAGCTTGATTTCGAAGGTTGAACCAAATGAGCGTTTCGGACCCCGAATAATTTTAAAATAATTTTCGCGTCGGTTTTAAAAAAAAACCGATGCTGAAAATTAAAAAAACATTTCGGCGTCGGTTTTTAGCAAAACCGACGCGGAATATATATTTCTTTTTAACTTATGGCGTCGGTTTTCAGGAAAACCGACCCCGAAAGTTTTTATCTTCCACGTCGGTTTTTGTCAAAACCGACGCCGAATATGGTTTTTTTTTTCGGGGTCGGTTTTCCGCGTCGGTTTTCCTTAAAACTGACGCCGACTATGTTTTTTTTCGGTGTCGGTTTTCCACGTCGGTTTTCCTCAAAACCGACACTGAAACTAAAAAAAATATTCCGCGTTGGTTTTGAGATTAACCGACGCCGAAAATTAAAAAAAAAATCACGTCGGTTTTTCTGAAAACCGACGCGAAAAATCCTTTTTAATTATTTTTTGGGTCGGTTATTATAAAAATAGACGCGTTATTGGCGAAGGTTTTTTGTAGAACCGACGCCATAAATTCTCCGCACATACTATTCGCGTCGGTTTTTAAAAAACCGACGTTATTACGACGACGCTAAAAACCGTATTTCCACTAGTGTTAGGTCATTAACTCAGCCTGTCAAACCTCCTTAACATTTATTGAACCTTAAATAAAAAATATTTATTTAAATTAATAAATATCATTATATTATTCATTTAATGAATAAATAAATATTATATTCACAAACTAGTGAATAAATATTATATTCCACTCACATATATTCTCAACTAATAAATAATAGGTGATTGAATTTACAGGATCAACATAACCTAAATAATTATTATTCCTTATTATTGAGAATAATGTTTATTATAAATATTAAATTAAAATATAATTTAATTTGAGATTCTAGATACACTTAGTGTGTGACCATCTAGGACTCTTTCTCAGTGTAATTATGTTGTCATTCCTAAAGTCCAAAATTAGTGTTTAACAATATATTAAGTCATTTATAGTGAAAGGTGTTAATGTCGCAATGATAACAACCTCATATAGTTGATTACTATTTAATTGAATCCATTTTTTCACGATATCTAATCAAGTAGGTTTCATACTCATGTAATCAATATATATGTTTGATCATATTTATTTGAGTACCTAAAATGAACTCATCAATAAACTGACCTGGTTTTGGACTCAATCATACAGTTTTATTTCAATCAAAGGGCATGAGATATAATCTTCCAGTCTTGGAAGTTAAAAATACAATCTTGACTTATTCAATCAATTTCATATATCTTATGATACACCCAATGTATTCCACTTCACTGTGATTATAAGTTATCATGATTTTTGAAAATACATCACAGTATATGATTTATGATATAAATTAATAATAATATCAAGTATAAGGAATAATAAACACATTCATAGATATAAATATCTAATAACACATATAACATGTGGAATTCATATTGGTGGGTATGTTCTAATAACCCCCCCTTCTTAGAGATTACCATGTGAGATTTCTAAGCTACTTAATGCCTCCTTGTAGGACACGGGTTCATCATTATCAACTAATAATGAGTCTCCATATTCACTTAATATAAAACCATATCTCTCTAATTCTCTAAAATATTTGCCACTCCTACATATCATGTCTATTTCTGTAATAATCTCTTCTAGTTGTATTTTTTTGAATTTGTTCTTATACCAAATCTTATGTATATTAAGCTGTGAATTCATTGAAATTGATCTTGTTGACACTATCTATTTTAGACATGTTCTCCCTCTCATGAAATCTGGGACATATATTAAACACAATCATTTTATCATGGGGTTGTATAGATAATATCCTTTAGTTTCTTTAGGATATCATATAAAGATATAATTAGTACCTCTGAGTTTAAGTTTGTTTCTAGAGTTGGACTTAACAAATCCTTTGCATCCCCAAACTTTTATATGTGACAAAACAAGTTTATTTACATACCAAATCTTGTATGGAATTTTATTTTCCACTTTAGTTGACACTTAGTTTAGTAAAAAAAATTATTTTGTAATTCATATCCATGAAAGGATAATGGAATAATCATATGAATCATCATCAATCTCACCATGTCTAGAAATTTGTGGTTCCTCCTTTCACTAACACCATTCCACTAAGGTGTATAAGGAGGAGTGAGTATAAATAGTATATTAAAATCCCTCAGATAATCAATGAATTATTTCTTAAGATATTCTCTACCATGGTCTAAGTAGAGTTTTCTTATCTTCTTACTAATATTATTCTCTACTTTATTCTTGTATTATTAAATTTATCAAAGGAATCAAATTTATACCTCATTAAGTAGAAAAATACATATTTAATAAAGTCTTTAATAAAATTTATGAATTAAGTGTATCCACCCCTATATTCAACTGTAAAATTTCCAAAAACAATTTTATGAACCAATTCAAGAAGCTATGTTTACCTTTTACCCTTTCCAATGAATGGATATTTGATTATTTTTTCTTACAAACAAGCATGGAATATATCAATTTTTTTTAGTTAAAAATAATCTAAGAACATTTCTTTAAATATATTTTTCAAGATATTCTCATTTACATGACCAAGCTGGTGATCTCATAATTGAGTTTGATATGATTCATGTGAAATTGTTCATTATCAATTTCCAACACTTGGTTTTCATATTATAGTATGTAAAGACTATAATTAAGATGTCTCATCCCATAACATATCTTATATTTATAAAAGTATCATCTATTATTTCTGAACTTGAATATAAATTCATTTATGTATAAACTAGATACGTAATTTTTTTGTTACACTATGCACATAAAACAAATTCTTTAAAACTAGAATTGAACTCGTCAACAAAGTAAGATGGTAGTCTATAATATCAAGTCTTACTTCATTAACATCTCAAATATACACCCCACCTTTGGAAACCTTTTTTAATCAACTTAGTACCTATATTTAGATATAAATATGAGTACTTGAAGTTTTATTTAATACCCATTTTGTAGAAATAAAAATATTACATTCGATAAAAAATGCACCTGAAGTTTTCCCTTGTTTCTTTACCAAGGCACAACTCTTCTTCTAGTGGCCCTTCTTGCCACATACAAAACAAACTGCAACTTATTCCTTAGCATTACCCTTGATTCTCCTCCTCTTTTTCAAGAGGTGTGAAGGTGCCTTAGACTTGGTGTTATTATTGGGTCCTTTAACCTTTCTATTCCTCTTATTAACCATAAATACTAAAGTTTTTTCATTATACATGTCCTTATATTCTAGTAAAATCAAATTTAGGATATCTAGGAGCATCTTCTCAATATGTTTTATATTAAAATTCATAATAAAACTGGATAAGCTTGGAGGAACTGAGGTGATCATGAGGTTCAAGCACAATTATTTGGATTGCTTGAAACCCATAATTTATAGGCACACAATATATCAAACTATATTGACTACATAAGGTTCATCCAACACACCTTCTCCATGATTTCATGTAAAGAGTTACTTGGGTATCTCCTACCCCCATACCTTGAATTCTATTAATAATGATCATGTATATGAGAAAACATGGTATATAAATCCATGTATTTTTGAATATTTTGGAGATCATTGGTTATGGATGATATCATGAGGCATTCGACGTCTAATGAATCATCCACATGTTTCCAAGAGATAGAATTCTCCTCATCACTCACCTCCTTAAAAGGCTCATTAAGAACTAGGGACTTCAATATATAAGACTTCTTCTATTGGAATAGTATGATGTGAGAACTCCTGTACTACTCTTGGAAGTTTTCCTCGATCAGGATATTAACTTTATCCAATACCAATCACAAGGATAATGTTGAGGTCATATGACTTTCCATTTTCAACAACAAATAAAACCAAGTTTTGATACTTTATTTTCATTACCAAATGTGACATAATAAATTTTAGAATATCTTGTTGTATATGTATTCTAGTGGAAAATATCCATATCCTCTTCTCATAACCCAAACTATGGAAATAAAAATTACTCAAAGGTATTCAGGTAGGCAGAATTGTCAGCAACATTAACCGATAGTTCCTTCATTTGTTGACTTGACTCCCCAATCCTAAAAACGTAGACTCAGATTTCCTAAACACGTTCCTCCAAATAGTATTTAATAAACTATAGACATTATACTCAATACCAATTTGGTTTATTCAAACCATTATCTTTGTTAAGACTCCCTGATAATTGAAGGTGTCCCTGACTATAGACTGACCAACACTTTAACTATGGTTGTATCTTAACTAAGATGATAGTAGGAATTTTTGAATTAATATTTCCTTGAGGGATTTTATTTATCTTGTGCATAAATATTATTTATTTTACACTTTACATACTTGTTAATATTATGTGGATTTTATATAATAATCTAACCATGCCTTGATAAAATAATTTATTCATAATCCATTTATTTGATTTTTTCTAGGTATGTTAGTTATTTTATTTACTTTATATAATCACATTTAAACATAAAATAAACATTGCATCACATAAATAAATAAATAAGCATGCACTAAACAAAATAAAATAAACATGTGGTATGATCATGAAATTTTACTAAAGGCTGTTTTATTGAGCATACAATAAACCAACTCTTGACCCTATGGGAATAACTCTTTGATCTAGGATGGAATCAAGTTGCAACATTCCACCTTTAACTTATGTATCTCCTTTATTATTTTTACCACAAATTGGTATGGAACCATTTCCTCTCATCTATAGATCCTTCCTTTAAATAATCTTACTCACATTAAGGTGAGGGGAACCATGGGTTTAGGGTTACATAAATGAACATGTGGACATGCAGGTTTATACATAATAATAAGGGATGGATGATATTTTAATCATCACGTTTAATTTAATAATAATTTTATCACAAAAAAACATATAATAAATAATTAAATTAAATAGAAACCTAACAAATATATAGATTGTTATATCTCATGATTATCCATGCATGCAACAACTACATATTTAAACTAGCTAGAATTTATTTCAATCTATTCTTTATTAAGATAGTTTTTTGAATTAATAAATTAATTATTTTATTAATTCATTCATTCATTTATCTTAATTATCCATCTAAACAATCCTTGGTATCCTCATACACTATAATATTAAATAAATTAAATAAATTATTTTTTTAATTTAAAATTAATTAAATACATGGTGTGTACTAGAGGAAGCATAATGTGTACCCTTTTGCTTCTGCTTAAACCTATTTTTGGATTTTAATTATTACATGACATGTTTTTTTACATGAAACGGTGTGTAACTAACATTGTGTATGGTCCTTATCATGTATAGTGTACTTACACGACATGTATACCTGTATGGTGTGTTGTGATATGCACGGAATGTTGTTCCATGCGTCAATACACATAGTTTGTGTAGTGTTTATGACTAAATTTCATGCCTTAAATATATACGGTGTATACAACTGGAAATACCTATGATGTACACTAAAAATAGGACAACTATCTACATCATTTATCTATAGAATAATGTGAAAAATAATTAATAAAGCATCTAATATCGCCCATGACCAACCAAAATCACTCAGTATAGAATTCACATAGAAAACCCCATAACATGGCATGTACATCTAGTTAAATTCCATATAGTTTAGTTTTGATTTAACTAATTAATTCACTCCACATGTTGACTCACATGATGCACCTATCTCTATGTGTGTCTTATGTGAGTTTTTCTAAATTATACGAAATTTAAAGTTATCCACATGACGTGTTGATTCATTACAAGTCACCCGCACTGCATGATTTAGGAATAAAAATGTATCTTGCATGGGTTGTTACATATTACACAACATGTATAGTCTAATACACGTTGTGTACATCATGTAAAATTGTGTCTCTTGGATGGAATTCAATGTGTGACATGAATTAATTATATTTCTATATACTTTAACTACTTGGATTACACAACTCTTGTAGGGTCAAATCATATGGGATTACACAATGTGTAAGTAAGCTACATGTCTTGTACACCCTATCATGACACATGCCAACTGGTGGTCAATAAGTGGTTTGTAATGACATCAGATACCAAACCCAACATGAAATTACATGATTTAAATGACTCATCCTAGTGTGTATGACTATAGGTATATGCCATTTTTTCCATTACATGTTGTGTAACTATGTCTCTCGGCCAACATCCTCATCACCTTTGAATAGGATCTTCAAGCATTCTTCACCCATTATTAGCCTATTTTTGGCCATATTAAACTGAACAATTATATAATCCTGACCTTTATATTAAAGAATAAAAAATTATAAATGAAAAACTAACAATAAAATGTATAATTTATCAAAAAATAATAAATAATTATAAATTAATATTTGACAACTCAGATACCACTTAAAGGTTTCAGGGAGTAAAAAAAATGGTTGGCCCCATGCCCAGTAATTTTTTTCATCAATTTATTTGAATAAATCCTCATAACTAGATTAACACAACCCCAAAATATTCATAGAGAGGATTTTTTCACATATAATTTATATTGAACTTATAATAATAATTACCTCATCTTGATAATTCTCTCATCATAGTTGATCGATCTGGTTAAAATTCTTACCTGGTGATGAAGAATATAAAGTAGAATTCCTATATAGGTATCCGCACGTGATCCATGAATCTCAAAAAATCATTAATGTAAATCCAAGTGCTAGCATAGAGGTATTGACCATATTGTATTATTCATTGTTAATCACAATAAGAATTCCTTTAACCTTGAAGAATTCTTTCTCTTGTTATCTCAATCTTGAGAGGGGGGAGGAGGATTGCTTATCATTCTTGATAGAATCCTTGAGAGATTTCTCTTATGGTCTAGTTATAATTCTCTTGAGAGAATATGTTTTGAGAAATAATTCACTTAACCCTAGAAATGATGTAATTTGGGTTATATACTTAGGGTTAGGAAATTAGTAATTATACAGAGACCCTTAACTAATGCCTTTATTCTAAGTAAACCCCACATCTAATAATAATAATATTATTATTATTATTATATTTCATGATGTGCATTAACTCATTAATATTTAAATATCATTTATTAAATAAATAAATATTTATTTATTTAAATAATATTAAATAAAATAAATCATTTTCATCAAGACATTAACTCAACCTATCAAACCCGCACAACATTTATTGGACCTTGAATAAAAAATATTTATTTAAATGGATAAATATCATTATATTATCCATTAAACAAATAAATAAATATTATATTCATCAACCAATAAATGATTATTTATTTAATATTCAACTCATATATATTCTCAATATATGAATAACCAGTGATTGAATTTATATGATCAATATTACCTGAATAATAATTATTCCTCAATCATGAGAATAATATTTATTCAAAATATAAAATTCAAATATAATTTAATCTGATATTCTGGTTACACTTAGTGTGTGACCCTCTAGACTTATTTCTTAGTTTCATTAGGTGTTCTTACCTAGAGTCCAAGATTAGCATCCAGCTCAATGGAATTATGTGGTCTTACCTAGAGTCCAATATAAGTGTCTAGCAGCACGTTAAGGCACCCATAGAGAAATTAATTAATGTCACAATGAAAAAAAAACCTCATACAGATGCTTACTACATAATATAATCCCTTTGTCTCGATATCTCATCAAGTATATTGTATACTTATGTCATCAACCATGATCATATTTTCAGGGTTGTCTGAAATAAACTCATCAATAAACCTCTATGGTAATATACTTAATTAGATGGATTTATTTCACTCAAAGGGAATGAGATCTCATCTTCTAGTCTTGAAAGGGACAGATTCTTTCATCTCTTAATCAATCAATATTATATCACTTGGAACACAACCAACTATAAGATCATAAAATTATGTATGGAAAAACACTATAATAGGGGGTGAACTATAGTTTGAAATAAACTTACAATTTTCATCCTATTTAAGCATTAGGTTGATTGGTTTTTTGAATTATCGATCAAATCAATGATTAGAGTAAAAATAGTTTATACAGAAAAAATAAAGTAATCATTATTTTATCAATTAAAAGTGAAAGAGTTGTAGCAATGAAAATTGAAACTAATTTTATTTTAGTGAATGATGAAAGAATTAACTCAATAGTAATTTAGAAAAGAATAAAATATAAGTTTAATAAATACAAAGGTTATTGGTTAGGATACCAAATACACATTTAAAAAGATATTATTAAAATCTCACTTTTATACCAAATTGAAAGGTAGATCTTTAGGCCTAATCCATGATATCAATTACTATAAACCTATCATAAGGTATATTCTTATTAAATCCTAATTATTGGATCTATTTTCCTTACCTTGGAATCCCTTGATCAATGTGATCAGAAAATCCTATTTCAACAACCTGAAGCTCGGTTTACCCACTACTTTGGCTGGTAGCTCGGTACTTCTATTACAACAACCAGTAGCTTAGAATGGCTACTACTTTGATCAGTAGCTTAATTATAAAAAAAATTAAAATAATAAATTATATAAGTTTTTCAATGAAATCTCTAAATCATAATCTCTAGAAAAACACTCAAAAAGAAAAATAATTGGAAGTACACTAGTCAACAAGAAGTTTAAGACTTCAAGCGATTACAACTCTCAGAGTATTATTGTATCATTTTCTTTTGATCTAAGAGGTACATATCTATTTATAATAAATCCTCCAATAGTCAGATTCTATATATTGTGGTGTTAGTTGTAACTAAATCGGTATCATTTTTACCATCTTCTAATGAATTTAGCATGTAACTTCAACTACTGATGAGTAGAATAAGCATTTCTATAGTGATTTGTAAAACCAATGAAGGTAATCTTTATTTTATTATTTTGGTTACCAGTTTTATATAAAAGCCTTAAAATTTTGATATCATAGGATTCCTTAGGTCGTCGGATTTTCATAAATCATCAAACCTTCAGTATTTATTAAACCTCAATTTATTAGCAATTCTTTTATCAGTTTTATATTCTTAAATCATAAAATATAAAAAAAAAATATTTTAGGTTTTATAAAATATTAAATTTATCATTTCATGGTTTTCAAAAAAAAGTAGAGTAAAGTGAGTCAATGACTTAACAATCTCCTATTTTTTTAAAAACAAAAACACAAAAATTAAAATTAAAATGAACAGAATTGCTCCCTGTATATATTTAGAAGAAAATATATTTATTTATACCTTAATATAGTTCTCCCCATTTGAAAAAAAATAGATAATTAATTATTATTTTTAAGTTTCTCTCCCTTTAGAAAACAAATAAAAAATAGTAATATTTATTTTAATTTTTAAATAAGTTCCCTCCCTTGGTGGTTTTTTAAAAGATGGGCTTGAAAATAAAATTCCCCTTGAAAAAATTATGAAAACATAGTTTCTCCCTATACAAACAAAGTTAAAATATTTTTAGAAAGTTTATACAAATGATAAAGGGAAAACATTCATAAAAAGAACAATAATATTATTAAACAACGTCGTCAAGATAATATCAAGAAAATGTTTGAATAACAAAATTTCAAAGACATAAGTAATTGTAAATTTAAAAATTAATCCTTCTTAGTTTATTTTTCTATCATGTGATTCAACTTTTTTATATATTTACTTTCCTCATTCAGGTAGTCATCTTAAAATTTGAACTTTTCTCCAAACTCAACAATCTTCTTTAAAAATATATCTTCATGATCTTTTAAAAACTGATTCTACTCAACCACTTTCTTTAATAATAAATCTATATTCATATTTTTTCTCTTTAATATAATTATTTTGGGACACCTGGAAAACTTCTTCTCATCCAAAACAACTGAATAAATTTCAACTTTTTCTTCCAACTCTTTCATAACAGCTTTAATATCTTGAGTTTTTTGTAGAGTATCAAAATTATTGTCATGACCCCTCCCTACAAGGTGTACCCCTTCTGGGCCAGCAATATGGGAAGGGAGATAGTGACCCCCCCCCCCCGAGTCCCACCTCCAGTAGGCCTCGAGTGGGTGACTAGCACTGAGGGTATAGTAAACACACAAATGGGAGGCATTACCCTCTAAGAGAACACATGTAGAAGAGAGAGGTAAGACACACACCAACCAACTCCAACTCAAGCTTCAATATAAAAGAAATACCAAGTACACATATGTAATGTCATGAAAAAATACTACAACTGAAATGGAAAACCACAAGTATGAAAAGAAAGTAAAAATGGTAGTAACCGCGAAGACCGAACAGCTCCTGCAACCCCAAGCTAGTAGTAACCAGCCTAATCTACAACCTTCTCCAAGTGACATGAAAAAAAATTATATATACGTAGGGTGATTATAACGGTATACTCAGTAGGATCCTCCCTGAATCCTCTCGTGCAAAAGTAAAGAAAGTGTGCTAAAGCACAGTGAACAACAAGTGAAACTAACTCGTCATCTAAATAGTTATACTAAGTTCCCATCCTTACCATGACTACTCTCACCAAGTATTCCATACAAGATTATATAATATAATAAAGAATATCAAGGGTACCTTGCTACTACCCCATTGGTTTTCCGTTTTTCCCCAACATTTCATGTCCTAAGCATCTCTCTCCAAAAAGGCTTTCCTACAAACACCTACATGAATCACTATAACATGCACCTCATGTAACACAAAGCTTACCTACAGACAATTGGGTGAAGCACCGCACCATCCACCAAACCAAAAGTGACCAGGTAGTTTTCGAGAGCCACCACAACTTGCATAATGTGTATCATACGTCGGTCATTATACCACAAGCCATTACAGCCCATACACCAAGTAAGGATCTTTAAGTCATCACAACCTATACACGCTACACTTATAGTAGTCTATAGAAAACTATATCTAGAATATATTTGTGCAAATAACCACAAGCCATTATAGCCCTATACACACATATATGGGGAAAATAACCATTGTGCCTACCATCATAAGTAAATTCCAAGAGAAGAGAACAGGGCCAAAGGGGGTAGTCATCCATCCATCCTCCCACCAAAATGTTGGGGAAAACATCCCCCCCCCCCCAGGGATCAGAATCCCTGGGGTGTCAGTTTCCCCAACTAATGGAGTGGAGTAGAATATAGAAACACAAAAACTATAAAATATACTATAGCTCTCAACTACATTATGGCCATAACCTAGTCTTAGACTCAAATGCAGCTAACATCTCTCGGACTCTCGGCCTCCACTACTAAGACTAGGTATCCTATAAGCACACAGCCATTTTAAGAGATTCATTACATTACTTAATTCCCTTTTTATCAATTAAAATTTATGTTAATTAATTATTTAAATATTAATTAACCATTAACAATTCCACATTATATTTTATTAGCATCACACCAAAGTTTCATGCCCTCTAGGAATAACCAAACCAATTCCACAACTTCTCGAAAATATTACCTTAGCATTGAATCCCAGAAAGATCCAAACCCATGGGTTAACATCATTTATTCAATCATTTATTAATTGTATTATTGCTTTCCCATATTCCCAGACATTCTAAAAAAACATTCCAAGCTACCAAACACAAGGGGCTCAATACGGTGAGTATATGAAATACCCTTTGAGTATTTACCACCTATATTAAGAGTGTAGACCCATACTCCCTCGAGAAGCTAAACACGAAAATCATGTGGCATACCCCATACGTATTCGCCCCTTTTGGAAGGAGGGTAAACAAGACCAGTTGCCTTGAGCAGTGGGGAAAGTAAAGCAGATAAACAACCAACAATATTCAACAAGAATCCAATAATTATTATCCAACCTGTTTCATCATCTTTGGTGTCCTCCCTAACACCCACATGCATAAACCAATGTATCTCGCCACTTTATGCATCAACTGCTTCCATAATCAATGGGACTACCTACCCCCACATATCACAACAGCCATCCAGACTCACATCACAACACAAGTAGCTGGAAACAAAATCATATCAACTGGGCTATTTGACCTTAAAGAAGGCATTCTTCCTTCACAATAATTGATCTCTCACAGCTCTAAGTATAAGGCTCTTGGCCTTTACAAGCAAGAGGGTAACTCAAAACCCTACCAAACATTATCTTTTATCAAACAGGCAGTTCTTTAATCCATATTGAATTAACCAATTCATTATTAGTAGGTTCCAACTATGGGAAACCTAAACATAAATCTATCATAGATATCACAAATAATTAAACATGCTTACTACATCAAATTAATTGGCATCAAATTACAACAACAACCAGATTCATTTACATGCCTCTTTATCTTTATCAAAATAATTATCAATTAATTCTGATTTTATGTTATTTACCAATTTCATCCAGAACAACATGGTAACAAGTAATTCATAGATATAATACTATCTAGCAAATCAAGAGGCAAACTATTATCACGGTGCAAAGCAACAACATGTGATCAAACCAATTCTTTTAATCCAATTCAATTATTTAGTTAGGTCAATTACATCGTGATCCAAAGGGATAAATCATGAAAACTCTACTATTGCACATAAATAATTAGAGAACCAATGAATCCCCTACCTCAAAAGGTTTCTGATGTTCTTCTCTCGAGAATGGATCAAAGTAGCGGATCATGATCACCTTCACCGCAACAACTATATCTACTCCAGGATGTCACAGCACAACCGCATTGACAACAACCAAAAGAAACTCCCTTAGAACCATGGAGATCAAACACTATAGCATGTCAAGGAGAAATGGGAGAATACGGATCGAAGAAAACCAAAGAACAGAGGTAGATATTACCTCATATTAAAGATGGATCAAAGAAGGAAGCGGGGAACCGATCCCAGTTGAAGGAATCCCCAAATGTTGAGGAGGGATGCGTCTGGGTAATCTGGGGTCAAGAGGGGGTGTGCTCAAGCCGTAGGGTTTGAAAACCCCTAGAATATGGGTGTCTTTAAAACACCCAGCAGTAGGACAGTACACAACATGTACCTCCTCATCACGTTGTGTACCACCTCGAGGTGACTTACACTAAAAAATTTGTTGCCCTAGCACTTTTTTTTATTTTCCTAAACTCAAATAGTACACATCGTGTCCCCCTTGGTCATATCGTATACCCCCTATTTCCAGCTTCTCGTGGCGGAACTCCTCTAGACTTCCTCTAAGCCTTATTCGAGAACTTTGGTCTTCTAAGACACACAAAGGGTTGATCCACATGGATCCAGGCCCTTAAAATTATAATAAATAATATCATATTTTCCTCAATGTAATTTATGTCTTTGTCTTGGGATTTGATGTATCTATTGATATCTATCGTCTTTCGATTATAAGAGTCACTAAATTTTTATGATATTTTCTTGTGCACTTAACTTCAGTATCACCTCAACAGATCTATAATTGAACTTATATTTTGATCAAATTATCATTCTATATTTTAAGATTGCGATTTAAATGATATGTCAAGAATATATTCTTTCTTCTATTTTCCTTTGGAAACAATAGTTTGAAATTTATCAACTTAAAATTTCTCTAGATAAGAGTTCTCTATTTCAATAGAATATTTGTTATAAGGATTTCGATCATGAATCATTTTCTAGACAAATATAATGAAGAGGAACTAGAAATTTCTTCAGAAGATTATGAATTTTAAGAAACTTTCTTGGAATGAGATGATGTAATAACAATAGATGAGTGAATTGAAGATTAAAGAATAGATAAATATTTAAATACCACTACTAGAAAACTAACCTATACCAATGGTTTGGAACCATTGGTATAGGCATCCAAACCATTGGTATAGCCTATACCAACGGTTTGAAGGACTATTGGCAAGTAAGCTGTGGGGATAGGTCTATACCAACGGTTTTTGGAAAACTGTTGGTATAGACCTATACCAATGGTTTTGAAAACCATTGGTATAAGTAATATGAAAATCTATACCAATGGTTCTATAAAACCGTTGGTATATGTATTTCAAAAAAAACATTCAGTGGGATTTGATCCCAGGACCTCTAGTTTATCATTAAATGACCTAACCACTAACCTAACATGACTTTTGTGAACATAATTTAATAAATATATATATGTATTATCATAATTATTTTAAATTTTGATTTATATAATGTTCTCGGTAAGAAGATTCGATAAAAAATCAAAGGACCTATACCAATGGTTCTCAAAACCATTGGTATAGACCTATACCAATGGTTCTCAGAACTGTCGGTATAGGTCCTTTGATTATGGGAGAAACGTTGGTATATGGGGGACTTTTCCCAACGGTTTGGCCAAACTGTTGGGATAGGTACCCACCCTTTCCCAACGGTTTGACCAAACCATTGGGAAAGTGGCCTCAAAGTATACTTTTCCCAATGGTTTGGCCAAACCGTTGGGAAAGCCATACCATTTCTCAACGGTTTGGCCAAACCATTGGGAAGTGGCCACAAAGTGGAATTTTCCCAATGGTTTGGCCAAACCATTGGGAAAGCCATACCCTTTCCCAACGGTTTTCCAAACCATTGGGAAAAGTGACCTCAAAGTGGGCTTTCCCAACAGTTTTTCCAAACCGTTGGGAAATGGGACCTATACCAACGGTTTTTACAAACCATTGGTATAAAAGTGTTGGGAAAGGTCAGATTTCCAGTAGTGTACATCTTTCTTGGTTGTGTTTTAATTATTCTTCTTATATGGATTATCAATAATAACTTATTTTGATATTGAATCTATTGGTGATCCCAAAAATTCAACAAAGGGAGGAAGATAAACTTTATATGGGTGAACTTCAACTGACTAAACTTTAGATGGTTGAACATATGATGTTTGATCATTTGTTTCTTTCTTAATCAAAATTCTAACAATCTTGTGATGTGATGATAATGATGATGATTTTTATTGAACACTTAAAGAAACCTATTTTCCATTTCATTTGAAATCCAACTTTATTTTTATTTTTTATTAAATAAGAACATGTTCTTTGATAGTTACTCTAGGTAAAATAGATTTTTCAATTTGGGATTGGTTCATCTTAACAACATATTTATTCTTCTTTTTTTCTTCCATTAAATTTTGATCAACATTGTATCTTAAGGCCTTAGTCTCATATTTTTTCTAAAAAAATGTTTTTTGATTTCTTGATATTCTTTTTTCTATTTAGCTTCTTCGATTTTTTATTTTTAAAATCCACTATGAGTATTAATTAAATTTTTGAATTGTTCATCTGATGTAATTTTTTTCTCTTTAGCAGATTCACTTTTGGCTATACTATTGGTTCAAATAGTTTTTACTTCTTCTTATCTTTCAAATATTTGGATACTTTCATTTTTAAAACACCCTCAACTGATTTTTTTTCTTCTTTTAAATGGATTTATCTGAAATAGGATCCATAAAATATTTCATTTTCCCTAGAATATGGACTTCTTGATTTGGTTCATCTTCTTCAACTGACTTTAAAATATCAGTAGAAGAAAGTGTAGATGGTTTTTCAATAAATATTTTATCCTTGAAATCTTAGGTTAATCTCATTATTGTGATTATTTCAATAATGATTGGATTCTCTTTTTTCCTTTATGAATGAGATTTATTCTAAAAGATTTCTTCCTCGAAAAACATTATAAAAACACTATTCAAAATCCATACATATAATAAAATCTTAATCTTAACTACTTCATTAAAAATTGATTTTATGTGTGATCAGGTGAATTTAGAAATATTAAATTTTCGGAACTTTACAATATATCTTAACAAGTAGACATCTTGTCTCTTGATTATGTACTTAATCCCACTTCCTCATTAGTAGAAAGGATAAGATCCACTAAAACATAATTTTCACTTCAGAGGTAAGATGTTTGGTCTTATAAACTTTCTCATTAATTGTAAACATATTCTTTTCCTCTTTAGACTTGATAAATTTTCCATAAACTTAGAAACTCTCCTTCAAATAGAACTTCAAGTAGTAATGAAACCTTTTATAAGGTTAAGGTAAATTTTTGTATGAAGGGTACAAATGATACTTTATTAACACCATCTTCATCAATGATTTTGGAAGATCTATAAAACTCATGAATCAGTAATGATAAATACATCTCATATTCTTTCATTGGAGAAAAAAGTTTTCTCCAACCATGAAAAGTGATAATATCTTTCAGCATGAAATTATATTTCTCAAATATATATAAATAAATCAACATTTATCTAACTATTTCTTTAGTGTAAAGTTATCTAGATGATATTATTATTGTATTAGAAGATGAGAAAAAAATTTCTAAAAAAAATGCAAGATTTTCACTTTCAATAGTAATTAATACTTCCAATAAACTCTAGGTCCATCACTTTATATTGGTATCTTTAGAATACAAATATGCACCATAGGTTTTCTTAATCTAATGGCTCAAATTTGATTCTGAAAAAACACATGATGTGTAATGGCCCGGACCTCTCTGGTCCATTACTTTGTAAAAATTTGATGTGATCAAACACGACGCGTGTTATAATAATAATTTTTTATAATAATAATTGATAATGGTGGCGTGAAAATATTTGGGGTTAATTAGATTAAATGGTTTTAATTTAATCATTGTGAAATAAAATAAATAAAACTGAATGTATTTAATTCAATGAGGGGAGGTGCATGGTTTCTTTTTTATTTATTTAAATTTTAAGAAACAATAAATTGTGTGTGTAATGGGCATGTAATGGGAGGCTGCTCGACGTTGACGTAATGGTGGTCGGACATGGTCAACGCGGAGAACGTCAATAATAATTATTATTATTAATAATAATTGGTGACGAGTTAATAAATTTTAATTGGAGATTTTTTATTATTATTATACTAAATAATTATAATAATAATGTTGGATTAAATTTTGAAAGATTATTTAATAAAGATTTAATGGGATTTAAATTTTGAATTCAATGCAATTAGATTTGAGATTTGAGGATAGATGAGAGATGTTATTATTTATGATAATTGTGTTTAAAAAAATAATGATAAAGGTTTAAAATGGAGGTCGGGGCATGCCACATGGAGTAAAGGAAGGGGAGGCGCCACTTTTGGAGAGTGATTGAAAATTGTGGAATAATTAATGAGAATGGAGAGAGGGAGGAGTTATAAGATATTAGTGGGGATAAAATTAAATGTGAAACAAATGATAAAGGAGGGAATTGGTGATGAATTTCCAGTGTGAAAGAGACAAAATCGTGATTTATTTTGAGTTAGAAAAATAAATAAATAAGTAATTAATAATAATAATAATAAAATATTGCTATTATTAATTTTGATGATAAAACACTATTTTCACTATAACTTCTTCGTGCGACCTCGGTTTCATGAACCATCAGTGGTAGTGTGACCCTGACTAGGAGACAGAAATTATGAGTCCAATATTGGATGTCTTTTTCAGGTTTTCGGATTGGGTACCTGAAATGCTCGTGAATTAATATATTTAATATTATTATTAAATCTTCGACCCGCCATAACTCCCGCGTGTGACGTCCAATTGACTTCTCATCAGTGGCGATGTGATCCTGTCATTAATACGGCCGATTCAAGTCTAAGTTTGGATATTAAATTATGGTTTGTGGCTTGGGTCCACGAAACATCCAATAATAATAATATTGTTATTATTAAGGGATCTTGTATCCAACGTATCTCCCTCATACGGTGTTGGAATGGTGAACCGTCTGTGACGTTGCAACCCTCAAATTATGACGGTCATTTCAAGACCAATGATGAATAACTTTTTATGACTCATATCTCAGGTCAATAAAACAACTATTATTAATTGAAGTTATTATTATCATTAAATGCATGGAAACTGCATGACGTGTCGTGTGTTGACCAGTCAAACAACGTAATAGTTGTACGGTCACATCGTGTATTCATTAATACATGTTTCATACCATTTTACCTTTTAGTTGCCTATATAAGAGAGGGTCGCGTGTTATTTACGGGCCCCTCTTCTTCTCCACACGATGACGCTCCCGGATGACCCAGAAGCCTTCCTCCTATCTTCTTCATCTGGACTCCGATCATCGATCTGTCGGTGGATGTGGGATCATGTCGACGATGCAAACATCATGCACCTCATTCCTTTCCCTCTTCTTCGACTTCCTATTCATATTTTCCTACCAAGAAGATTGCTGATATTTGATGGGAACGACGCTCTTCGATGAATGTCATCTTAATGGTGCGTTCTACCCCGTTCTTATTCCTTCTTCGATCCCCTATTTCTGTTCCTCCTTGACATACTATGACAAGTGACATATTAAACCTTAATGGAGTCTCTCTTGGTTGTTAGTGCGGTTGTGCCACAGCGTCCACGGGAGGACATAGCCGTCGGGAGGAGTGATCGAAATCCTCGTGGTGGTTGTTCTCACAGGAGGACATCAAAACCTATTCAGGTAGGGATCTTACCTTTGTCTCTCTCTCTTTGGTGCATCATGCGGGGTGGGTGTCCTCTTGTTTTCATGAGATATGGTTGAACCAATAAATAAAGATAATAACCGGTTAAAGAACAGTTTGGGGAAATTTTGTTGATATTGTTGTTTTATTTCCATCAATGCTTATCCTTTGATTATGTTGTGAATTGAATAGGCTTATTCCTACTGAAAATCACGGTCGTTGGGGGCCTTTACTTGCGCAATTAAATGTTGCCCTGTTTTTTTGGATTGTTTTGTGGATGTAATTTCATAGAATGTGGAAATTGGTTAATCATGTAAAGTTGGATGATTAAATGAATACCTGGAACCCTTGTATGATCACCCCGGTTAAACTAAATGAAATAATAAATTTGTGGGTGTTGGTTGGGGTTTAATTATGTGAAGGGGTGTTTCGTGGGTTGTTGTGGAACGGGTGAGCAGTGGGGCTACGGTTGGCTGGGTTGTGGGTTGGCATGTATGATATGGTTGTGATGGGCAGCGGAGCTACGGTAAATGGTATCAAAGGGATGATGATGTGGTATGGGTTCTGTTTCCAATGTGTTTGTGGTTATGGTGGTTGGCAGCAGGGCTATAGGGATGAGTTGTGAATATGAATAAAAGTGGAAGAGTTAACTAATGAATTGTGGGGCATGGTAGTTGATTAAATATGGAAAATCAATGGAATTGATTGGCTGATAAAAGAAAATGGTATTGTGTTGCTTTTGTTTCCCTAACTTTATTTGTGGTTGGCAGGGATATGTTTTATGAACGATCGATCTGGTTTGGTTTTTGTTAGTTTCTCAGTTGTTAAGGAACTGATAAACTAAAACTATTGAAACATGAAAATCTTAATGGGGTTTGGGGTTGCTTATTGTGTGCATACTTTCGAGGTAGCAGTTCTAAGGCATGTGCTCAGATCTTTTGTGTAGAAGCCTTAGGATGGGCTAAGTGGTTGATATAATTATATAAATCTGTACGTTTTATGTTTCTTTACGCACCCCACCCATGTTGATCACTATGTGCTGAACACCCGTGGGACGGGGGGTGAGATTCTCAAACATCTAAAGGATGGATGGTTACTGTTCTTCCCTGTGCTCCCTCTTCCAGGTTCTATAGCCCAAGATCCTTCAGGCAGGTTACGACAGATGTTTCCCAAGAGTCTTCAGGATGAGGATGTGATATGTTCCTAGGTGTCTTTGGGATGATATGTGATGTGTTTCCCTGGTGTATTCGGGATGAGATGTGCTTATGACCGAGGATTGAGTGTCGGCGGTATACTATGATGGCCGAAGATTGAGTGTCGGCGGGATACTATGATCTTCGTATGGCCAGGTTGCGATACTAGCTCAGGAAGAGGGGGAAGCATCAGAGCATTAGGCGTGAGGGATTGAGCAGTATTCAGTGGGAAGGTGGTGTGGGTACCCATACTTTGATAATATTACTATACTACTCTATTGACTTGCGATATTTGGTGAGTGTGGATTGTAAGGTTGGGTGGATAGATTCCTTGCTAGGATTTGGTTTCTTATGTTTTCTCACGGGGCATTAGGATGTCTCCCCACCTGTGCACGAAAGATTTAGGTTTCCTACTGAGTATAATTGTATGCTCACCCTACGTTTACTTTCAGGTTTTCAGGAGGACTTCAGGGACCGTGTGGGACCTTGCTAGTTGGACGTTGGAGTTTTTCTGGTTGCAGTTCTTGCTTTCTTTTTTGGTATCGTACTTTGGATCTTCTCTTGTACTTGTACTTTTGTTTCATTATTTTATAAAACATGCATATGGGTTTGGTTTTGTGTTTATTTTCATTTACTTGTTCTTTTTTCTTTTGGTGTTTGACTCATCCTATTTCCCGATCTTAAATAATAAAAAGGTTAATGCCCCCTATATTTTTGAAAACTCGTACCCTTGGTGATAGTCACCACTCCGGGGCCTACTGGGGGCGGGAATCGGGGGTCATTATCTCCCTTTCACCATTTCCATCTCAGGAGAGGAATCTTTTGTGGGAGGGGGTCATGAAAAAATGGTATCAGAGGCTGATGGTTAAGAGATAGGATGGAGTATGGAATTAGGCATAGTGAGAATTGCATGGGATGGTAGGGAAACAATGTTGGATGATCCTGGTGCGTGATATAGGCCAGGGAAGACCGGCTGGGACACGGGATTTTAGGGCCCCCCGTGATCCGATGCAAGGACTCTGAGCTTACCGAATGACCAAGTAATACTACATTGATTGCAGGATAGAGACCCTAGGAAAGGTACATGCATCATCATGATTTGTGTTTTACTTGATTTGGGTGTTCTGGGAAAGAAATCGAAATAAAATGATAAAATGATACCTTGAGAAAATTTCCTTGCTACTTGGGATTATGCGTTCTTTGTTTACAATACAACTATGGCACCGGGACGTCAACAGAGAGGGAGAGGAGTGGGACGCAGACAATTGCATGCAACATAAGTGGAAACCCTAGCAAGGACATAGATCAAGAGATATGTTTTCAGTTTTACTTAAATGCTCTCGTTTATGTTTTGTTTAAATTCAGGATCATCACACTCTGTTGAACCTCATTCTCGCCCATGATTTGGGTCTGGACCATGTTTTTCATGAGTCTATAATGCTAAGTTGTTTCCCTCTTTTCTTTAAATGTGTGTGAAGAGTCCTAACATGTGGGGAGAGGAGGACCTGATCCCTAATCAAGACGCATTAATGTGGATGTGATTAAACCCATGCAGGCGAGTCAGTGCCTCCTAAAGGGGATAGTATCTTGACATGGGAGAAGGAATTTCTCAATCCATGTGTTGGGGCAGCATGTTGCTTATTTTGTGCGGTGATGGGGGCAATGTGTGTATGAGAAATCCTAAATTATGGGGGGGGATGACCTAATCCCTAATCGAGATGCATTAATGTAGATGCGATTAAACCTGTGCAGGTGAGTCAGTGCCGCCTAAAGAAAATAATATCTCTACATGGGGGAAGGAATTTCTTGACTCATATAATTAGGGTAGTGGTTGGATTCCTGTTATGACGAGGGCCCTGAGAGGTATCTTGCGGGGTGGTTGTTCGGACCTTTCCCCTTTTATGGGTTGGTTTTTAATTCTCGAGGACGAGAATGTTTTGAGGGGTATCTTATGTAATGGCCCGGACCTCTCCAGTCCATTACTTTGTAAAAATTTGATGTGGTCAAACATGATGAGTGTTATAATAATAATTTTTGATAATAATAATTGATAATGGTGGCGTGAAAATATTTGGTGTTAATTAGATTAAATGGTTTTAATTTAATCATTGTGAAATAAAATAAATAAAACTGAATGTATTTAATTCAATGAGGGGAGGTGCATGGTTTCTTTTTGATTTATTTAAATTTTTAGAAACAATAAATTATGTGTGTAATGGGTATGTAATGGGAGGCTGCTCGGCGTTGACGTAATGGTGGTCGGACATGGTCAACGCGGTGAACATCAATAATAATAATAATTATTAATAATAATTGGTGATGAGTTAATAAATTTTAATTGGAGATTTGTTATTATTATTATACTAAATAATTATAATAATAATGTTGGCTTAAATTTTGAATGATTCGTTAATAAAGATTTAATGAGATTTAAATTTTTAATTCAATGCAATGATATTTGAGATATGAGGATAGATGAGAGATATTATTATTTATGATAATTGTGTTAAAAAATAATGATAAAGGTTTAAAATGGAGGTTGGGGAATTCCACATGGAGTAAAGGAAGGGGAGGCGCCACTTTTGGGGAGTGAGTGAAAATTGTGGAAGAATTAATGAGATTGGAGAGAGGGAGGAGTTATAAGATATTAGTGGGGATAAAATTAAATGTGAAATAAATGATAAAGGAGGGAATTGGTGATGAATTTCCAGCGTGAAAGAGACCAAATCGTGATTTATTTGGAGTTAGAAAAATAAATAAATAAGTAATTAATAATAATAAAAAAATATTCTTATTATTAATTTTGATGATAAAACATTATTTTCACTATAACTTCTTAGTGCGACCTCGGTTTCACGAACCGTCAGCGGTAGTGTGACCCTAACTATGAGACGGAAATTATGAGTCCAATATTGGATGTATTTTTTGGTTTTTCAGATCAGGTACCTGAAACGCTCGTGAATTAATAGATTTAATATTATTATTAAATCTTCGACCCTCCATAACTCCCGCGTGCGACGTCCGATTGACTTCTCGTCAGTGGCGATGCGATCCTGTCATTAATAAGGTAGATTCAAGTCTAAGGTTAGATATTAAATTATGGTTCATGGCTTGGGTCCACAAAACATCCAATAATAATAATGTTGTTATTATTAAGGGATCTTGTATCCAACGTATCTCCCTCATACGGTGTTGGAATGGTGAACTGTCTGTGACGTTGTAACCCTGAAATTATGACAGTCATTTCAAGACCAATGATGAATACCTTTTTATGACTCATGTATCAGGTCAATAAAACACCTATTGTTAATTGAAGTTATTATTATCATTAAATGCATGGAAACTGCATGACGTGTCGTGTGTTGACCAGTCAAACAACGTAATAGTTGTACGGTCACATCGTGTATTTATTAATACACATTGTGTACCATTTTACCTTTTCATTGCCTATATTAGAGAGGGTCATGTGTTATTTACAGACCCCTCTTCTTCTCCACACAGCGATGCTCCCGAATGACCTAGAAGCCTTCCTTCTATCTTCTTCATCCGGACTCCGATCGTCGATCTGTCAGTGGTTGTGGGATCATATCGACAATGCGAACATCGTACACCTAGTTCCTTTCCATCTTCTTCGAATTCCTCTTTGTAGTTTCCTACCGAGGAGATTTCTGATATTTGATGGGAATGACGCTCTTCGACGAACGTTATCTTAATGGTACATTCTACCCCGTTATTATTCCTTCCTCGATCCCCTCTTTCTGTTCCTCCTTGCCATGCTATGACAAGTGAAATCTTAAACCTTAATGGAGTCTCTCTTGGTTGTTAGTGTGGTTGTGCCACAGCGTCCATGGGCGGACGTAGTCGTCGGGAGGAGTGATTGAAATCCTCGTGGTGGTTGTTCTCGCAGGAGGACATCAAAACCTATTCGGGTAGGGATCTTACCTTTGTCTCTCTCTCTTTTGTGCATCATGCGGGGTGGGTATCCTCTTATTTTCATGATATGCGGTTGAACCAATAAATAAAGATAATAACCGGTTAAAGAACGGTTTGGGGAAATTTTGTTGATATTGTTGTTTTATTTCCATCAATGCTTATCCTTTGATTATGTTGTGAATTGAATAGTCATATGCCTACTTAAAATCACAGTCATTGGGGGCCTTTACTTGCGCAATTAAATGTTGGCCTATTTTTATGGATTGTTTTGTGGATGGAATTTCATAAAATGTGGAAATTGGTTAATCATGTAATTTTGGATGATTAAATGAATACCTGTAACCCTTGTATGATTAACCCGATTAAACTAAATGAAATAATGAATTTGTGGGTGCTGGTTGGGGTTTAATTATGTGGAGGGGTGTTTTGTGGGTTGTTGTGGAAGGGTGAGCAGCGGGGCTACGGTTGGCTGGGTTGTGGGTTGGCATGTATGATATGGTTGTGATGGGAAGCAGAGCTATGGTAAATGGTATCAAAGGGATGATGATGTGGTATGGGTTCCATTTCTGATGTGTTTGTGGTTATGGTGTTTGGCAGCAGGTCTGCAGGGATGAGTTGTACATATGAGTAAAAGTGGAAGAGTTAACTAATGAATTGTGGGGCATAGTAGTTGATTAAATATGGAAAATCAATGGAATTGATTGGCTGATAAAAGAAAATGGTATTGTGTTGCTTTTGTTTCCCTAACTTTATTTGTGGTTGGCAGGGATATGTTTTACGAATGATCAATCTGGTTTGGTTATTGTTAGTTGCTCGGTAGTTAAGGAACTGATAAACTAAAATTGTTAAAACATGAAAAGCTTAATGGGGTTTGGGGCTGTTTATTGTGTGCATACTTTCGAGGTAGAAGTGTCGAGGCATGTGCTCAGATATTTTGTGTAAAAGCCTTAGAATGGGTTGAGTGGTTGATATAATTATATAAATCTGTACGTTTTATGTTTCTTTATGCATCCCACCCATGTTGAGCACTACGTACCGAACACCCGTGGGACGGGGGGTGAGATTCTCAAACATCTAAAGGATGGTTGGTTATTGTTCTTCCCTGTGCTCCCTCTTCCAGGTTCTATAGCCCAAGATCCTTCAGGAAGGTTACGACAGATGTTTCCCAAGAGTCTTTAAGATGAGGATGTGATATGTTCCTAGGTGTCTTCAGAATGAGATGTGATGTGGTTCCCAGGTGTATTCGGGATGAGATTTGGTTATGACCGAGGATTGAGTGCCGGCGGGATACTATAATGGTCGAGGATTGAGTGTCGGTGGGATACTATGAGCTTCATATGGACAGGTTGCAGCACTAGCTCAGGAAGAGGGGGAAGCATCAGAGCGTTAGGCATGAGGGCTTGAGTAGTATTCAGTGGGAAGGTGGTGCGGGGTACCCATACTTTGATAATATTACTATAATACTCTATTGACTTGCGATATTTGGTGAGTGTGTCTTGTAAGGTTGGGTGGATAGATTCCTTGCTAGGCTTTGGTTCCTTATGTTTTCTCACGGGGCATTAGGATGTCTCCCCACCTATGCACAAGATATTTAGGTTTCCTACTGAGTATACTTGTATGCTCTCCCTACGTTTACTTTCAGGTTTTCAGGAGGACTTCAGGGACCGTGCAGGACCTTTCTAGTTGGGCATTGGAGTTTTGCTGGTTGCAGTTCTTACTTTCTTTTTTGGTATCATACTTTGGAGCTTCTCTTGTACTTGTACTTTTGTTTCAGTATTTTATAAAACATGCATATGGGTTTGGTTTTGGGTTTATTTTCATTTACTTGTTCCTTTTTCTTTTTGTGTTTGACTCATCCTATTTCCCGATCTTAAATAATAAAAAGGGTAATGCCCCCCATATTTGTGAAAACTCATACCCTTGGTGCTAGTCACCACTCCGGGGCCTACTGGGGGCGGGACTCGGGGGTCATTATCTCCCTTTCACCATTGCCAGCTCAGGAGGGGCATCTTTTGTGGGAGGGGGTCGTGACATGATGCCATATTTATTTTTGAGGGAATTATTTTTAAATTTTCAATGCTTTTATAAATTTTAGTAAAAATGAAAAAATTATATAAGAATTTTAAATTCAGATGTATGAACAACATTTTGAAATTAAAAAAAATAAACATTAATTTGAAATTTAAATAACACACCTAAATTTATAAAAATAAGTAACTTCATAAAAAAATTTATGAACTAAAAATATTGTCTTATAAAGTTGAAAGTTATCCTCCATTTTAAGAATGGCTTGATCCTCTTATTTCAAAGAGGGTTCCTCAAATTTTTTGATTTAAGATTTAATTTATTTTAAAAATTAAGAATGATTTAAAATATTACTTGAAACAATCAACAAATACTCCCCCTAAATAAAAGGGATAAATGTAATATGACAATTAAACTTGAAGTAATAAATTTATAATAATGAAATAAGTAAATTTTAAAATAAAAAAATTAAAAAAATACTAGAGGCATCGGTTGTAACGCCTTAACCCCAGAAGCCTGAAGTAGGTGAATTATTTTATTACTTTGGAATGATTACAAGGAATAAAATCAGAAAGGTCCAATCATTTTAGCAATTTTGGAAGATCAAATTACATACATGATACCCATAGTACATTAGGAAAGATAGAAAATACAAACTTGATACATAATAAAATGAAATAAATAGAATCCTTGAAACTATTTAAAAGGATTTATCTTCATAACTTTGGGAAAGGAAACATAATAAGGGTGATCTCAAACACTCAGTAAGAGTTATATGAAATACTAATAACAAAAGTAAAGTCAATAATTCATAGACGTTATGGAAAGGTAAATAATATGACAAACACATTCCATCAATAATATGGGAATGAAAAATATATCCATAGATTTTGTCAGAGTGAAAATACCATGGAAAATAATAACTGAATAATGAATGAAGAAAATGATTATTTAGTGGATGTCATGTATCTAGAACATGAACCATTATACTGTCTATATAGTTTAAGTTTAAGGGTAGAAACCCATCTGATTCTATTTGGAAACAAACATGAAGGATTTTTTGCCAACTATTTTGTCTCATTAGACCTGTCAATGCATCGGGGGGATATAGCGGGACCCGACCATCACTATAAGTCCAAATCATTATTCATACATAGATTTAATTCAACAACATTATGACTTATCAATATTTTTATTGATTATAGAATATGGATTCATTAATATTTCCAACATTCAAAATAAAGACTATATGTAAAATGATATAAGACTAAGACAATAATCATATCCATGATACAAGAATATGGATATTTAATATAATTTCACATGAAAAATAATCTCAAATGGGTATTAGATACACCATATAAAAATTATTAATTGCACAATACCAATTAAGTCTCAATGAAATGAAAATTGGGATGAAGTCCCTTACCACGTTGTAATCAGTCGAATCATAGAACAAAAAATTAATAATCATTGAATGAATCATTGAATACCATGAATATAAATATATTAATGATATTATATATAAAATATTAGTATAAATACACCACATTTAAGAAATAAGTGGTGAATAATAGAAATCTCATGGAAATAAAAGTGAGATGATAAATCCCTTACCTTAATTAGCGCTTAATTTTGTCGCATTTGCGCCTCCTAAACAACAAAATTATATTTATTAAAATATTGATAAAAAATTTAATTATAGTCATTTATATAACTATTTATCAATTATAAACATTGGATTATATTTATTAATTTCCATTGATGAAAATTGAATCATTTGATATCATGTTTTACTTACAAAAATTCAGTTTTACAACACTTTTTCTATTTTATCTAAATGTAAATTATACATTAATATAATTAATTACATAATTATATAATGCATATAATTATATTTTTTTTATATTATATATAGTTTATAAAATCCACCCTTTAGGATGGTTTTATGTTTTGACATGTAAATGTCTCCATAGGTGGTTAATCGACCTTTGATGGGACATTGACAGGGGAGTGGGAAGAAGATGTTTTAAAATTTTATATATAGTAATATGACACTTATAGTAGGTTAACATAATTAATATATAGTTAACTTATTATATAATTAATTACTTTAATTATTGGTTGTGTAATGGTTGGTGGAGAAAGAAATATGAAGCATAACCTGAAGGAGAAAATGGGGGTTCAAGAGCGTTTGTTTCCCTGATTTTAATGATCGGTTCGCTTATTTATAAGTAATGAAGTTCAAGTAAAATTGGTATAATTCTCAAGAATTTAAATAATATGTTATTAATGAAAATAATTAAGTTTAAATGGTTATATATATATATCAATTTTTTAAATGGTATTAGGATGAATCATTATATAAAAATTTAGTGATAATTGCTTAGATTATTTTGGTGTTTTTTCGATCATCACGCACTAGTTTTGTTTAATTAATTAATACTATGTATATATAATGGTTAAATAACATTAAATAGTATGTAATAAATATTTTATAATCTATTTAAACCATAAAAATGGTTTCATAATTATCCTTGAAGGAGAAATTGAAGAACAAAATTCCATCGTCCACGAAGGTTGTAAATCAGCACCTCACAAACGATGATTTTGTTTTTAAAATAAGAGAGAGAAATGAGTTTTATAAAGGATATTAAATTAACATGATATTATTATAGTATATATATGGTACTAGATTTATCATGATCATTTGGACAAAGGAGGTTATGAGAGGATAAGAAATGAAAAAGGAAATTGAAAGGAAATTAAAAAGAAAAGAAAGAGGATTCACCTCTTGAATTCTCCTCTTTGAGTACCTCCTTAAGGGACCTTGGTTTGGTATTTTGTTTAGAAAAAGAGCTCCTGGAAGTTGGGGAGGGGATGGGAAAGAGTATTTGGGTAGAATTTGGACAATATTTAAGTTTTATATATGTGAGTAGAATTGGTGGTGAGGGGTGATATTTATAGTGGAGGAGAGGGGTGTTTTTTGAATATTTTTTTCATTTGTTCATTATTTTGGCTCAATAATATGAATATTTTGAGTATTATCAAAAAATATAGGTAGAGTTAGATATTATGGTCTTAAATCAGCCATTTTATTCAACATTTATCATAAATTATCATATTTTACTATTCACAAAAAATTCAAGTATTTTAGAAAAATCCCAAAAAATTACCCTAACCATTTTTTGATGTGTAGAATCAAAAAATGAACTAAATTTTTTAAAAATAATTTTCTAAATATTATAAATTTAATTTTCAATTAAAAATATCATTTACTCAAAAAATACAGATTTTAAATTTATAACTCATTTTATAACACTCTAAAAAATTAACTAAGGTCTCATAAAATTATCCTGAAATCATAAGACAACAAAATATTAATTTATGAATATATTTTATGAAAATAACTTATCTTTTAAATCAATTTATTAATTATAAAATTATAATTAAATATTTATGACTTATAAAAATACCAACACTTAAACAATAATTTTTAAAATAATTATTTACTTATACTAAGATATAATTGTATCATACTTTCATTTATAATATACCTAAATTTTATTTATACTTTCATGGGTGTGGTTACCATTCATTTTGTTGCTTTACTATTTATAAGTGTCATATTACTATTCCTAAGGTCAAGTTATATTTCATCGTTATAGGTTCCTTAACTTCTATAAATACTTCTTACTTCATTCATTCTCGTTTATAAGGTTTGTTTTTTGTTCTCTATTTGATTTTATATTATTTATACTAAATTAAATAATTTTGTGTACAATTTAATCTATCGAATGAATTGAAATTATTTAAGAGGATACATACCATAAAATCTTAGGGTGTTATATCAGTGATAGGTGTTCAGCTTATGATTCACATCAATATAATCTATTTTTTATAATTTATGTAGATAAACCTCCTTGGGTCTAGAAGAATTAGAAAACAATGTATTTGGAACTCATACATGCCCTACCTTCTAATGCTCAAAGGTAACAACCTCTTTTGAGATAAATGCATGATGTATTCAAAGGATTGAACTCTATTCAGTGAACAATTTTTTCTCTAATAACCTCTTATTTGACACATAGTATATAAGGGTACTTGATGTAGAACAAAATATTTTTTTGTTAGATTAAACTTTTGGTGGTTTTACTACCCATTCTAGATGAATTTCTATTAGGTCTTAACTAACCATACATCTTCTCAAATTCCTTTATTCTAGTTGTAAAATTAGTTCAATATTTATTCAAACTTTCAATCTTTAATTTTAGTTTGATAACCTTATTATCATTATGAGAAAAATATGCATCCTTTCTTTTCTTCTCAGAATTTTCCTTCTTCCGATTACCTGAGTTTGGATTATCTTATGATGAATTGAATTTATTTTTTCCTCTCATCTCAATATTTAGATTCATTATTTTCTCTTTAAAATTATCCAACTCAGAAATAATTTTTTAATTTTATTTTATGAGTTCAATAATTTTATCTCCAATCTTTACAAAACTATCTTTTCTCTTTTCAATTTTATTTTTTAGATCAATGTACTTATTATAAAGTTTTTGATACATATCTTTACATTTACTCGCATAAGATTTTATCTCATTTTATATTCACATAAATTTTTCATCATAATTAGAATATGATGAAAATTCATAATTACTATCAATTTTACTTTTTGAATCATAAAATAATTTATAATCTAGAGTCAAATTTGTAAGGGCTCAAGAAATAATTCTTCCCATTAAATAATTTTAATTTTTGGATCCATTAACATAAAATCTTGTATTTTTTTCCTCACTATATTATGATGAACTATATGAAGTAGTATTACCACCACCAGCACTCCAAGCATCTATAGATTTCAAAAAAACCTTTATTTTTGGAATACTTTTGAGAATTTTTCTTATCTTTTATTTTAAGTTCAGGAAAAACTGGTCGAATATGACCAGGCCTTCAACATTCATAACATGTAGGTTCAGAAGAATATTTCTTATCAAACTTATCCTTTTTATCTTTTTTAATTTTAAATTATAGATTTTCAAATTCTAATTTGTGAATATCCTTCTTTACAAGTTAGATAGTTTTCCTTTAGTAGGTTCTCCTTCACTATAATCTAAGGATTTTTTAGAATTTATTTTGGAATTATTTCCTTTGGATGTAGAAGAAAAAGATACTCCATTTTTCACCCTTTCCTTTTAATCATCCCTTTATGATCTTATTTCATACTGCATGATTGTTCCAATTAAGTCATATAGAGTTAGTTTAGTAATATTCTCTGTATCATTAGTAGTTTTTCTTTTTTATTCCCACTCTTTAGGTAAAATTTCTATACATTTTTGAATAAAGTGATCATCAGTTAACTTCTTTTCTCCAAGGGACTATAAACTATTTACTATATTCGTGAATATCTGATGAATCTGAGCTATAGGTTCACCAGTTAGAAAATCAAATGATTGATAATCAACACTCAACATTTCTCTTTTAGTTTCAAGAGATTTTGAAGTTCCAAAATGAGTAAATTCAAGTTTTTTTAGATTTCACAAGTTGTTATGAATGAAGATACTTGAGTGTATATATTTCTCTAAATAGAACATAATGGAGTATTTCTAACTCTGAAATTAAACTGGAGTTTATTATTTTCTTTTTTTTAAGTATTAACTTCTTTATATAGAATTTTGTAATTATTGGTGAGCATAAGAAAATTTTCAACACTTGTATTAATATAAAATGTCTCCATTAAATCATGTCAGTACTCAAAATAATTTCCATCAAATATAGGTTGTCTATTTGGATTTATATTTTCAATTGATCTAACATGTATACCTACCATAATTAAAAAAATATCTACACACTATTGGGTTAAATGAAACTAAAAAATGAAAATTTGATCAAGTAACAGAAAATTAGGAAATATAAATATCAGGTTTAACCTTATATGTAAAGACTATATATAATACAAATATAGGATCATAAAATTATGTGTGGAAAAACACTACAAGATGGGGTGAATTTTAGTTTTAAATCAACTAACAAAATTTCTCATTTTTAAGTATTAATTTGATTGGATTTTTGAATTAATGATCAAATCAAAGATTAGAGTAAAAATAATTTATGTAGTGGAAATAAATTAATTGGTATTTTATAAATTACTGATGAAAAATTTATAGCAAAAAAAATTTAAACTGGCTATATTTTAGTGACTGGAGTAAGAATTAACTCATTAGTGTTTCAAAAAATAATACAATAGAAGTTTTAAACAAAACATGAAGTATTATTTAATATAATAAATACTCTTTTAAAATGATATTATTAAAATCTAACTTTTATACCAAAGTGAAAGGTAGATTTATAGACCTGATCTGAGGTATCAGCGACTATAAACCTATCATAAGGTGTATGCTTCTTAAATCTTAAATCTTGGATCTGTCTTCCCTACCATAGAATCCCTTTATTTTCCTGATTATAAAATCCTACTTCAACAACCTGAAGCTCAGTTTTCTCTCTACTTTAATCGGTAACTCGATCCCTCTGCTACAACAACCAATAACTCGGTTAAAAATAATTACAATAAGAAATAATATAAGTTTTTGTAATAAAACCTCTCAAGTATAAGATCTAAAAAAACTTAAAAAGAAAAAAATATGAAGTACAGTAGTCAACAAGAATTTGAAGACTACAAGAGACTGTAGCTCTCAACATATTCTTATTTCATGTTCTTTTGATCCATGAGGTGCAGTTATATTTATAGGCAACCCTCTAATGGTCAGATTCCTCATATCTCAAGGTTAGTTGCAACTAAATTGGTAACATATTTACCATCTTCTGATGACATTACCATATAGATTCATCTATTTATGAGTTGGATAAACACTGCTATAGTGCTTTGTAAAATTAGTGATGGTAATCTATATTTCATTATTTAGGTTGTCAGTTTTACATGAAAACCTTAAACTATTGGTATTACAGAATTCCTTAGGTCATCAAATTTTCAAAAATTAGTAAACCTTTGGTATTTTTTAAACCTCAAGTTATTAGTAATTCATTTTTAAATTTTATATACTAAAATAATCAAAGATAAAAAACAATTATTTTAAGTTAGATCAAATACTAAATGAATATTTTCATGGTTTTAAAAATAATTACAGTAAATTAGGTCAATGACTCAATGCTAATATATCCTATTTTTCTATGAGAAAAAATCATCATGGTTTTCAACAATATATCAAAGTAAATGATTCATGATATACATTAATAATAATCTCAAGTCTAAATACCAATTCACATTTCAATAGATAGTAATATCCAATGATATATATAACATGTGAAATTTCTATTAGTGGGTCTATTTTTATAGCCTCCCTTATTAGATGTTACCAAGTGTAAACATTATGAGAATAATTATAAATGTATTATGATCCTCCAATACCTGATGGTCAAACATTAATTATGTCTCATTAGATAGATTTCATCTATTCATAGAACATATATTTAAGAATATTATCATATAACTTCAAGGTTCTCATTATAGTGGGGATCTGTTATAACCTTTTGATGTTAAAAATACTCTAATGATGTTATTACATTAATATTACACAATAAATACTCATCATGTAATAATATATTTATTAATATTCACATATTTAAATATATAAGTAATAGAAAGTACAAATTTAGTTTTTTATGGGGAACCAACTCCACCATAGAGTATCTTAACCAAGATTTTATTTATTATCTAAGGGAGTTCATGATACTATCTCAACTCACTCCTCATTATACACAACTATGGAATGGTGTTGGTGAAAGGATTAACTGCACCTTGTTGGATATAATGAGATTGATGATGAACCATACATGTCTTTCATTATCCTCTTGGGATATGAATTAAAAACTATCATATACACACTAAACCAAGTGATAACTAAAGTAAAAAAATGGAATCCCATATGGGTTATAACGTGGGAGGAAATATTTGTTATTAAACTTATGTGTGTGGGTATGTGAAGAGTTTATTGAAGACACTTATGGAAACAAACTTGCACATCAAGGTGATATTATATATACAACCCATTATATAAAAAGTTAATAGTGGCTAGACAAGCCATGTTCCATGAGAGGGAGCATATATCTAAAAGTGATAGTGGGAGAAAGATTGACTTCGATGAATTCAAAGATCAAGATACATAGGATTTGGAATAATAAAAATTCCACAAATCTCCATGAAAGTAATTTTTCTAGAGACGCAAGTATTTTATAATATCACCAAATAGGTTAGAGTACTAAAGAGATGTGATTTTCTAGTCACTGAGGATGGTGACTCGTTATTAGTTGATAATGATGAACCTATATTCAACAAGGAAGTAGCAAGTATCTCAAAAGATTCCAGGTGGAAACATGCCATGAATTATGAAATAGATTCCATGTACTAAAACCAAGTTTGGGTTTTGGTAGATCCTTTAGTGGATATAAATTTTTTTAGGTGGGTATTCAAGAAGAAACTATACATGAATGGTAAATTCAGTACCTATAAATCATGATTGATTACTAAATGGTTTAAAAATTTCTATGCATAGACTATTAAAAAACCTTTTCACTGGTTTCCATGCTAAAATCCACCATATAAGCTTACTATGGTGATGAGATTTGGAAAATGGATGTAAAAAATGGCCTTCCTTAATTAGAATCTTTTCACTATAAGGGTTTTTGAATCCATAGGATGCAAATAAGGTATGAAAGTTACATAGATCCATTTATGGGTTGAAGCAAGCAACCTAATACTAAAATATTCATTTTGATGAATCCATAAGATAGTTTGGTTTCATAAATAATGAATGTGATTCTTGTATCTACAAGAGGTTTAGTGTGAGTGTAATAGTTTTTCCAATATTATATGTTGATGATATATTATTGATGGGAAATTAGATACCAATATTATAGTATATTAATATATAGTTAAAAAAATACTTCTCATTGTTTGGAATGACTACTCTATTGATGGAGGTACCATTTAAAAAAATAGTTAGGTGTCATTATAATCTCATAAGTATTGATCGTTGCATATTCAAATATAACCTAATCTTAATTTTTTTAACTTATTTTAATCTTATGTATTATACCATGTAAGTATTTCACACTACTCAAATTATCATGTTGTATCATAATTATGTGTTTATTGCATTTTATTTTCACATTTTTATTACTTTTTAGAAACCCTTACGATTCCAATTAACCTCCATTGAATTTTTCTAAACACCAACACATCATATAATTAGTTGGAGTGACTTTTCTAATTTTCCAATTTCTTTTCTTAGATTCATTGTTCCTAAAGACATATGATTATATTACAGGTACTATTATTAAATTCTTATAGGTGAAATTATTTAATTCTCACAAGTGACATTATTAAATTCATAAAGGTACTATTTTTTATTTACTTTGTTATTATTCAATACAATACACCCCTATACCCAGTAGTTTAAAGTTTCAGTAAATTTCATGTCTCCTATAGGTACCATTTTTTTATGTTATCTAAAATTATTTCATTTACATTTCCATTTCCTAAAAAAGTTCTTTCTATCTATCCATTCATCTTATCTATGTTTTTTTATATTGCAATTCATCCAATCATAAATAAAAATAAGGGAATAATATATCTTATTTTTCATATTATAATATTATTACACTATAATCATCTCTTTCTTTAAAATATAGGATCTAATTTATAGAAAATATCATTGGTATATTCCATTCAGTTAGTACAACAAGTACACTTTAATCATTTATATTAGCACCTCCTTATTTTAATGTTCACAAATTATGTTTATTAAGTTTATAATGATACTACTATTTTATGATAGAATTTTACTTTATAAGGCAATTTGATGAAAATTTGGCTAAGTGTTGGAATGAATCAATGTTAGTTAAAATGAGTCACTGCCAAACATGAGTCACTGTTAGTTCAAATGACTCACTACCAGATATGATTCACCTCCAAACTGACTCACCATTAATTCCAATGAGTCGCTACTAGACTTGAGTCAACGTTAGTTCAAATGGCTAATCGTTAGTTCAAATAGTTCACCAGCATATATGATTCACCGTCAGACTGAATCATTGTTAGTTCAAATGAGTCACCACTAGACTGAATCACTTCCAAACAACTTGCCACTAGATATGAGTTACAGTCGGAACGAGTCACCGTCGAGATGAGCTGCCTCTAGA
This sequence comes from Viscum album, assembly GCA_963277665.1. Classification (NCBI taxonomy): domain Eukaryota; kingdom Viridiplantae; phylum Streptophyta; class Magnoliopsida; order Santalales; family Viscaceae; genus Viscum; species Viscum album. The sequence goes on from OY728152.1 coordinate 1,629,574,041, forward strand.
AGAGCTTCTTTCACTATTCTACCTATTTTGAATTAAATTCTCTTAACAACTATATTAATGCAATTAATACAGATGGTTAATTTATGATTATTTTCTTAACCATTATAGGGATGAATTAAAGACAAATTCAGATTCATTATGAGGATCTAAAAGATATCGATGATTATTCTTCAATGGGTGCATGCAATGATTTATATTCTCAAAATACTCCCATGTGCATATTGATGATTGAGAGCTGATGTGAGTGATAAAGAAGTGTATGAATTGATGAATCTAGGAAGGATTGTTACACAAGATCTTACACACTAAATATATTCTAAATTTTAACAATGAAAGAGTAGAACTCATTGAAGATCAAGATTCTTTTCTACAGACAGAAAAAAAAACATTATGACACTTTATTTTACTGCAACTTTCATAGAATAGTTCAAGCACCTCAACAAGTCACATTTGAGGACACTCGAGCATATGAATCACTACAACCCAAGAAACATTACATTTTCTATGTCTTATTTATTGGTCTTTTTGTTTTTATCTTTTACTTTCAATCAATGTATTGTTTTATCTTATTATTAACATACACTATCTCCTGCTCTAGAACTGGAGAATACTTGATATTCTATTTTATCACTTTTCATCGACTTACCCATGATGTTTATAGAATAGGTACTTGTGTGGTTTGTGTTTGTTTTACTTCCCAAATATAATTGTGGAAGTGTCTTTGAGCCTAAACAACTTGTAACATGTTGCTTTTATACCTGATCCATGTTGTAGATCGAATTATAGTTATATAATCTACTTGGCAGTGAGTGATTGTGAACTGGAGGGGATCAGGTCTCGACTTGAGACTAAACCCCTTGTTTATTATGTTGTTTGTTTTTGTTTTGTTTTATTTATTTCAAAGCTTTAACTACATTTGTTTTAAAACTATGAACAAAACTGATACTTTGATAGTTAGTCTTAACTAGTTTTTATATAAGGATTTTTTTGAGTAAATTGATTTCAAAAGTTAAAGTAATTTCTAACATTGTATTAACTAAACACTAATCAATATTTGATAAATCTTTTAAAATATAAAACTTATATAAAACTACTCTTTTGATTAACTGGGTGAATTTTTTTAATTGGGTGGTTTTATTTGAACTTATTTTTAATGGTTATTAGGTACTCAATTCACCCCCCCCCCATCTTGAGTTACTCACACTGACCAACATTTGGTATCAAAGGATTTTAAATATATTTCCAACTATGATTTTAGTTGTGTTTTAAATATCTCAAATTTCTGTTAGTTATAAATTTAGTTCTTTATGGATAATAAATAAGAGGGTTCTGCTACCAACATAACTTCATATTTTAATGGAACAAATTATGCTCAGTGGAAAATAAAAATGAAAAATTATATTGATAGTATGAGTTTTGAAATTTGGACTGTTATTGTAGACAAATATGAAGTACCTAATACTACTAGAAATATATGGGATTATGCTACCAAAACTACTTATAATAATAACTATAAAGATATTAATTTCATGTATTGTACTTTGGGTGATGAAGAATTCAATAGAATATCTGCATGAGCAACTACTTTTGAAATTTGGGACACTTTAGTTGTTTCTCATGAAGGAACATCTAATGTTAAAGAAATACTATTAAATACCTATAAAATTAAATATGAAACTTTTAATATGAAACTTGATGAGATTATTTTTTACATGTATCTTAGGTTAAATGATATTTTGAATAAAATGCACTCTTTAGGGAATCCTATTTTTGATAAATACCAAGTGATGCGCCTATTGAGGTGCTTACCAGAAAAATGGAGAGGAATTTCAATATCAATCAAAGAGTCATGTAATATCAGTAAGCTACCTGACAAGGAGATTATTGTAAATTTTAGGATGTATGAGGAAGAACTCAAGGTCAATAGATAAGAGGAATATTAATCTAAAAGTAATTCTATAGCATTCAAATCAACAACCTCAAAACAGAAAGAGAAAGTTCAAATTGGAAGTTCAAGTGATTAAAAATCGCCAGCTGATAGTGATGAAGAGATAGCACATATAGAGATAAGATTTAAAAAGTTTTATAATAAGAATAAGTTCTTTAGAAAACTAAGATACAAAGGTAAATATGATAATAGAGAAAATTGGAGGAAGGATTAGAAGAGGGATAAAAATTCAAATGAAATCATTTGCTATGAATGTAAAAGGAAAGTCAATGTCAAATCTGACTATCCTAAGATGAAATAAAAAAAGAAATATGATGATAAGGATAAAAGATACAAGAAATAAATGAAAGAAACTTTGAGTGATTCTTATGAAAACTCAAGTGATTCAGACACAACCTAATAAGAAAAACATGATAGAGCTAACATGTGTTTTATGATAAAAACATCTGGGTTATCCAATGTCTTACTAACTTCTCCTGTGCATATTTCAAATCATTATGGAGATGAAAATAATGATGAAAATATTTCTATTGAGGATATGTTTGAATATTGTTACATGATGGAAGATTCATTCAATGATCTTAAGGATAAATATAAGGCTTTAAAGGAACAATATGCTCTAACTGCTAGTTTTAAGTCCAACCTTACTATTGAAAAAGGGAAAAATGATCGACTGTTAAAAGATAACAATGAATTGAAATTTTCTAATGAGAAACTAAAGAAGTATTTATAAAGATTCACTAATGGTAGAAATAATCTCACATAAATTCTTGGAAATTAGACATCGCCTAAGTACACTACCAGTATTGGGTATCAACCTGGACAAAGGAGGATTATTAAAAATAAAATTTATTCCTAGTTCCAACACCACTACAAGTTTCTATTCATCTATACCCAAAAAAGTCCTTATCTCTAAAAGTTTAAAATATACTTATAGGAAACCTATTAATAACATATTAGTTCTTAAAGATTTAATTATTAACATTTCTAGACCCAAGAATATTTGGGTACCAAAATCGTTTTTGGTGTAAAGATTGTTTTTTAGGGAACCTTCTTGAAAATATCTAGTAAGAACATATGGTACATAGATAGTGGCTATTCCAGACACATGACTAGATATTACTAAAGTTTCAAGAAACTGATAAAGCTGGATAGTTGACATTTTACTTTTGGTGATAATGTTAAAGGAAAAATCATTGTCCTATGCCAAATCGATAATTCTAACTCAGTTTTAATTTCTAAAGTATTATTTGTAGATGGTTTAAAGTAAAATTTGCTTACCATATTATAGTTATGTGATGATGGTTTTTATGTGAAATTTGAAAATAGTGCTTTCAATGTTTTTTATTCTAAAATTCTTTAGTTTTTATTACTTTAAGAAATGAAAATGTTTATGTCGTTAATTTTGATTCTCTATTCTCTCAAAATACTTATTGTTTAAGTATTGTTTATAAAGAGTCTTGACTTTGAAATTAGAGAATAAGTTATTACAATATTTAATCACTTATAAATATCACTAGGAAATTGTTAGTCAAGGATCTACCTAAATTAGAATTCTCAAATGATAAAGTTTGTAACCCATGTCAAAAAGGGAAACAACACATGATATATTTCAAATCAAATAAAGAAGTTTCAAATTCTCAACCCCTAGAGTTGGTTCACATGGATTTGTTTATAATATCTAGAGTTTCTATTTTGAATGGTAATAACTATGTTTATGTCCTTGTAGATGACTTTTCTAGGTATGCTTGGGTATTCTTTCTATCTCATAAAAGTGAAGTATATTCCTAATTTACCAAGTATGATAAATTTGTAGAAAATATTAGTGGACTTAGGATTAAAACAATAAGAATTGATCATGGTCATGAGTTTGAAAATCAAGACTTTGAATATTTTTTCTCACAAAATGTATATAATCATAACTTTTCTATTCCTATGACCCCATGACAGAATGGTGTTTTAGAAAGAAGAAATATAACACTTTAATAAATTGCCCAGACTATGCTTAATGAGTATGACCTTCCTAATTATTTTTTGTTAGAAGTTATGAATACATAATGTCATATAATTAATAGAGTTTTAATTACACCCCTATTAAAGAAAACCCCTTATGAACTATGGAATTATATAAATCCAAAGTTTAGTTGCTTTAGAGTTTTTGGTTGCGAAGCCTTTATTCTTAACACTAAGTATAATCTTGACAAATTTTATTCCAAGAGTGATAAAGGAATTTTCCTCGGTTATTAAAATTCTAGTAAATAGTATAGAGTGTTTAATAAATGAACCAAAACTTTGGAAGAGTGTTTTCATGTCAAATTTGATGAAACGAATCCACATGAGCCTAAAACCCCTTTAGAAAATCGTGAGGATGATCTGTCAACTCTAAACATTAATGTCAAACCTTATAATAATTATGTAAAGCAAGCATAAAAATCATCCAATTATAATGAAAAACCCGAAACATAATCTATAGATGACCATGAGATAATCATCCCTTCCTTTCCTAGAGATGTTAGGACTCATAGATACTATCCTCTAGATGTTATAGTTGGATACCTAGATAGAGGTACACAGAGTATATATTCTCTTAGAAACCATGTTGAACATAAATAATTATTGTCTCATCTTGAACCTAGGAATGTCAATGATGCAATTAATGATGAATTTTGGGTGATGGAAATGAAAGAATAACTTAATCAATTTGAAAGAAATAGAGTTTGGAAACCTATATTTAGACCTAAAGACACTCTCACTATAGGCAGTAAATGGGTGTTTAGAAACAAGGTTGATGAGTTAGGAACCATAATAATAAATAAATCTAGATTGGTTTCACAAGGATATAGTAAAGAATAGGGTATTAACTATGAGGAAACCATTTCACCAGTGACTAGACTTAAAGTCATTAGAATATTGCTTGCCTATTCAGCATATTTGGATTTCAAACTATATCAAATGGATGTTAAAAGTTCATTCTTAAATGGTTATATAGTTGATATTTTTTTGTTGAAAAACCCCCTAGATTTCAAAATCCGCATTTTTTGAATCATGTTTTCAAATTAACAAAAGATTTATATGGTTTAAAGCAGGCTCCTAGAGCTTGGTATGATAAGCTCATCTCTTTTTTAATTTCTAAAGGTTTTTAAAAAGGAATGGTTGATCCTACTCATTTTATAAAAATAATTAAAAAAATATTGTAATAGTTAAAATCAATGTTGATGATATTATTTTTGGATATTCTAAAAATTCTTTGTGTACTAGTTTTTCAAAAATGATGTAAAATGAATTTGAAATTAGTTTAATGGGTGAACTCAAGTTCTTTCTTGGTTTTCAGATTTTCCAAAACAAATATGGAATTATTTTAAATAAAATTAAGTACACTAAAGAATTTTTAAAATGTTTTGGTTTGGATAGCACTAAAATTATTGATACTCCCATGAGTGCCACCTGTAAGTTACATCTTAATGAAGTTGAGAAATCAGTGGATCAAACCAATTATAGAGGTATGATTAGAATCTTTCTCTACTTAACTTATAATTGACCTAATATTATGTTTAGTTTATATATGTGTGCTCATTTTCAAGAAAATACTAGAGTCACATTTACTTGTTGTTAAAAGTATTTTCAAATACCTCAAATATACAACCAATTTAGGAATGTTCAATCCTAAAGTACAAGCATTAGAATTAGTGAGTTATTTAGATATGGGTTTTTGTGGTTTCAAATTAGATAGAAAAGGCACATTTGGAACATGTCATCTTTTGTGAAAGTCTATAGTACCTTTGTGTAGTAAGAAGAAAAATTTGGTTGCATTGTCTACTACTAAAGTTGAATACATAATTGTAGGGTGTTTTTGTGCTCAAATTTTATGGATGAAACACACTCTTCTAGACTATAAATAACAATTCAGACATGTACCTATAAATTGTGACAACACAAGTGAGGTAAACATTTCTAATAATCCATTTTATCACTATAGGGAAAAGCATATTGATGTAATACATCACTTTTTGAGGGACTATTTTCATAAAGATGATATCACTCTTGAATTTATAGAGACTGAACTTAATCTTACTGATATTTTTATAAAACCATTAAATTCTAAGTGATTAAGAAACATCAAAAACGAATTAGGAATGATAAATTTTAGTTATTATTTAATTTTGATGAGTCACCATTGGTGATTCACCATTGGCAATTCACCGTTGGCAAGTCACCATTGGTCAGTCACCATTGCTTTTCTATCAGTCTCTGTTTTAAGTTTTCTTTATCATTTCTATTTTTTGAAATTAAAATTTTATTCATTTTAAATTTTTTATATCTTATTATATTTTATGATTTTGAATCCCTAAATGATAAATCAAGATTAAAGTTTGAACTCGATTCACTCTCACCCATGCCAGCTTCCTTCAAGCCATTTCACCTTCCCTCTCTCTCTCGACCTTCAGCCTCCTCACACCCTTGTTTAAACCCTTCATTTCACTAAAATAGTGAGAGTTAAGTGTGATGTAATTTCATATCCTAAGGAATCAAGGCCTGTGAAAAAATTGAAAGGATAATTGATTTGATATGTTATCAAGATAAGGAATCTATAGCTTGTGAATCACATAGTGGTTGCCGAAAAATAAGTGGATGCTGAATTATTACTTTCCAGTAAGTTGTTAGTGCTAAGGGTGATCTAGGACCAAGGATGGGTAGACTAGTTCTTAAGAAATGATAGACCTTTTTATCCTAGGTTGGTTCATCAATTTTATCAGTACAGTGAGTTCAGTTTTGGGAAGAATAAATATTTTGATTCGAAGTATGATTGAAGGTAAGGAGTTTACCTTTTCTTAAAATGAATGGTAAAAGTGTTTAAAAGTTCCTAATTGAGGAGTTTTTTAGGATTATCGAGGTACGATACCTAGTGAAAGTGAATCATTTGGTTATGAAAATAATTTTCTAGAGCTGACTGGTGATGATACTCTAAGAAGGCTGACTTCTACTAAGTTGGATGGAGAATGTAAACTTTTTTTAAGTTTATTCCACATTTTTTGTGGCTAATGAAAGGGGAATTTAATACTATGAGATATCAGGATGTGTATTTTTATTCCTTATGTAATGAGGGGATAAGATTAATTTTTGTAGATACCTCATGGTACACATGATGGAAATGTGTAAGTCATTTTTGAGGTTCAATTATTTTTACCCTAAAATGATTTCAGCTATATTGGAAACTAAGTTTTTGATAGATTAAGAGGAAGATGTGTAAGTAAAATGTGGTGGTTTTTTATTAAATAAGGTTATATATAGGAGGATGGGAGTGAATTAGAGCCCTTAGATGAAGAAGTTGGTTAGAGATAATGATAATATCTATATGTATTTTAATCATATAGACCATCCCACCAGACCTAAGAATTTAGTGGATCCTGGATTGGAGTTAGATGAGATAGTGGAATATTCTGATGAAGAAGATGAGGTTGTTATAGTTGTTGATGAGAAAGTAGATACCTCAGTTGAGGAGGGTATTGAACATGATATTCCAAAAAGCCTTGCCATGTCTTTTGGTCCTGCTAGTCCACCAAAATCTCTACCTGCCAGAGAAAGTATCTTAAGTGAGAAAGATGATGATGATGAGATAGAGGTTTCTAGATATGATAATATCAGAAGTTCTTCTAAATCTTATAAGAAAGAAGTATAGGTCTTAGATGGTTTTGATAATGGAAATAATGGATATGGTGATGATGATAGCGATGGTGTAGGATTTTATCATGATGATGATGTTAATGTTGTTAGGGAACAATCACATCATCTATCCCCTATTGGTTCCACTATTTCAATTAGGTTTATGGAGATACATGGTTTATCTGGGTATGTGTCTTTAAAGAGATCAGTTATAGATAAACTAATTAGTGATGTTACTTCTACTAGAGGAGGGACCAGAGTATCTGTTGAGGGGGAGAAATCCCCTAGTTCTGTCAGAGTTACTGCTACTATTTTGTCTCCGATTAGAGTGAAAGTGGCTACTCTTGATGAGTGGGAAAAAATCCCAGGACTTGTTTAGATTGGTTTGGACTATTCAGAGTCCAAATATGTTGAGGAAGATGATGGAGATCATATGGATGCTTATGATTTTTCTGTTTTAGCTAAGGATGAGAGGGGGATCCTTCCCCTAATTCCAAACTACTTGGGCTAGCTTATGATGTTTCAGATGATGATGGGAGCAGTTCACTGGAGCATGGTGGACCTACTTTTTTAGTTAGAGTTAGGAAAGATCATAAGGGATCTTTAGTTGAGAATATTGATCATAATGGTGAGCTTTAGGCCTCCCCTTCAGATATACCTGTCAGATCAGAGCCTGAAGAGGTTGTTATGCCTAGAGATGAGAGAGTTGTTGCACGAGTTCCTTCAGATGTTGTTTCCATAGCAAACTTAGAGTATTTTAGAGAGATAATTCTTGCTAATTTCAGTGGGATTTTGAGGTCTCGAACACCTCCTATCACTTAGCTTAATCAAGATGGTGCTAGACACTTGTTTGAGTTGGTTATGTTCCATATCTAGCCAAAGATGAATTTTCACATTTAGAAAGTGAAAATTGAGAATCGATGGTTTGCCAGTGAAATGAAACCCTTGATATTAGTGATGGAGGAGATGAATACCTTCTTTTCTTCCAGTCAGGCTGCTATAATGGAGAGGTTGGAGAGTTTACCTTCAGTGGATTTTACATCTAGTGCTCCACCTCCCTCTATTTCAGTTAATGTCGAGTTGATTTGGTCTATAGTTTGAGAGGAACTTTATTCTATTTTAGGAGATTTTCATTCTACTCATTAGGAGGATCTAAGGCAGATTCAATAGCATGGTGAGCACATATATAAACTGGTAAGGGAATGTTTAAATGAATCTCAAAGTGATATAGAAACCATCACCAAGGATATTAAATATTTCCTTTCCAAGATATATACCAAAAATGAACTAAATTCCCATTTCAATTTTTTGGCTAAAACCCTAAGAATGAAACCTATTACCAGGGCTTTAAAGGAGAAAGTAGACCATTTGAAAGTGATGACACCCCTGCCCAAGTTGTTTGTGATGGAAAATAAAAATTTCTTTAGTGTTATGGAGTGTAGAGACAAAATTATTATGGACTTTATCAATATTATAAAACCCTTCCTGCGTGTCTATGGTACTACAGTGGTTACTCCAGAGGATATTCCTATGTCATCCTTCACATCTGCTCCTTTAGACCCTTTACCACCTCAGTTTTAGCCTTTCAGCATGTCTCTGGTGGAAGTAGTTAGGCATATCAGACCTATTGTTATCAGAGAGCTTCCTATTTCTACCTTAACCCCATCGGCCTCTACCTCATTGCCTCCTACTTCTAGAAAGGGAAAGGGACCTGCTTATCCTACTTCCCTAGCTGAGAGAGATTCTGATTATACATTAGTCTTTGATAGGGATTTTGTTGTACTTTTCCCTGTATCTCTTTTTGGGCTGTAATATCATGACTTTTTATGCTTAATGAAATTCCACTCTATTATTATTCATCTCTTTGTATTTACTATTTCTTTTTTTACCTTTTTGATAATCTCAAAAGGGGGAGAACAATTATGACATTTACCTTTTTTACCTTGTTAACTTATTCTTTGATGCCTCCTTTATTTGTATGGATTTTATCCTTTGATACTATGCTTATTTGGATACAATTTAAGTACTTTTTTTTATTTGATACCATACCTTTGATACCAAATCTATTTTAAGAATTTCTATTCTGCAATTTAATTTTCAATTCACACATAAGCTTTTTGAAATGTTAAGAAAACTGTCACTTTGAACTTATCTATGTATGATTACTTATGTTTTATACAGGGTTTATAAAAACACCATGATTGTGATCATCAAAAAGGGATATATTATTGGAAACTTCTTATTTTAATTCTAAAAAATCATCTTTATTATGTTTGTAATGAGATTACTGTTTTATGATAGCATTTTACTTTATAAGGCAATTTGATGAAAAATTGGCTAAGTGCCGGAATGACTCACTATTAGTTCAAATGAGTCACCGCTAGACTTGAGTAACCATTAGTTCAAATGAGTCACCGCTAGACTTGAGTAACCATTAGTTCAAATGACTCACCGCCAGATACAAGTCACCGCCAGACTAACTCACCATTAGTTTAAACGAGTCACCACCAAACTTGAGTCAACATGTAACGACCTGAAATTTTGAATAAATCTTGTTTCCTAATTTTGTGTGTTATTTTTATTTTATTTTTATTTTTTTTATACTCAACAAAACTGTTTCATTGGATAACATGAGTATAATTAAAATGAGACTTTTGGGTTTTGACTGTTATATGACCATTGGTCAATATGACCGCTGGAAACTAAACATTTCGATATTTGTCTCTAAATACAAGTGATCTTGGTTAATTAATATAGAAAGAATATTTGATGGCCTCACCCAGTAGTCTTGGACCGATCTAAGCCCATCTAACAGAACTTGGGAAGGAGGTAGCACCACTGGGCTTTGCTCTTGACCAAACCCAAGCCGAACTTCATCGTGTGAAGCTAGAACGGAATCGCCTTCACGAGAAGTTCAAACTGATAGAAATTACTACTCGTGCGATGTTGGCCGAGCCTCCCTCAGATTCTCTCACCTTAGCACACCTTACACTTAGGTCCTATGCTGGTGTGATAAGGGGCTATGTAAGGATACCGTAACTGTCTTGTGTAATCCTTTGGTTTAAATAAAAAATTTGATTTCTTATTATGATGAAGTTTATGAATTTTCAAATGTACGGATAAATATAGTATGTATATTTTTGGTGAATTTTAGAGAAAGGATATTTTAAAAAATGTTTATGTAAACCTTAAATAATTAAAAATGTGTAATGATTTTCAAAAAATGGTCTTCTACAATTATGTTCAGTACAAAATTTAGAGTCTAATAAGATCAACTTAATTTTTGATGAATAGTAAATTATGAATAGTGATTTTATGCTTAGGATTAGTAATCTCACTTAAATAAAGCATTAATATAATCTAGGCACCTTGATTAAGTAATGTGATTCAATAAAATGGTTAAATAACGGTTTCATAAATTATTAGTCAAGTATTAGTTTTTTCGGGTGAATAGTGTTTTTTAATTAAAAATTTAATTAAAATTATTTATAAAATTATTTTTATAAAATGGATTTCATTTTTTAACTCAGAGCATCGATATTATGTTAAGGTAATTTTTGGGGATTTTTCTGAAAAAAAAATGAATTTTCGGTGAATAGTGTATTTATTTCAAAATTAAATTAAAAATATTTAGAAAATTATTTTTATAAAATGGAGTTCATTTTTGAAATCAGAGCATCGATATTTGGTTAAGGTGAAATTTTGGGATTTTTCTGAGAAAGTTGAATTTTCGATGAATAGTGAAAATACAGTTTTTAAGTTATGGGTGTTTAATGACATCATTAAATGATGTATTAAGTATGTAATCAATATGGTCGACTTATGAATAATAAGATAAGGTATGAGGTGTCCCAAGTGGCCAATACCATGGGCAAATACCATGGGAAAGCCCATGGTTTTTCCAAAACCACTAATGAGGTGTCCCTTGGCCATTAATGCCTTGTCCCCTCACTTTCCCTATAAATACCAAGCCATCCTCTCATCCATTCGACTCCCAACTCTCCCCCAACGAAGCTATGGTCTCATTACCTCTAAAGGAGTCCTTCCAAGGTGCCCCCAGGCCCTCAAGGTCCCAACCTTTGAGTTTTAAGAGTTACGTTTTAAGGTAAGGGATCCTACCTCCCTCTTTCTTTTCAAGTAATCTCGTTTATGTCATTTCTTTTATGCTCCATGCTATTATGTTGGAGGATGTTCTTTTATATTCATCCTACTATCTTTTTCATGTTCATATGATGAGATACCCCCCTCTTTCTCTCATCATTTCATTTTTATAATGTTAAGTGGCGTCGTTAGGCTGCCGAATTTTTAAGGGATTCTTTCACCCTTCTCAAGTTCTACTTTCATGTCAAGTATTTCAAGTTACTTTTTATTTTGTTGGGGTGTGATCTCTAAATATATCATACTGATCTTTTATTTTCATATGATGAGAGACCCTATTTTATCTCTTCAATTCAGTATTTTGAAGTTTTAAGTGGCGCCGTTAGGCTGCCGAATTTTTAAGGGATTCTTTCACCCATCTCAAGTTCTACTTTCATGTCAAGTATTTCAAGTTCCTTTTTATTTTGTTGGGGTATGATCTCTAAATATATCATAATGATATTTTATGTTAATATGATGAGAGACCCTATTTTATCTCTTCAATTCAGTATTTTGAATTTTTAAGTGGCGCTGTTAGGCTGCTGAATTTTTAAGGGATTCGTTCACCTTTCTCATTTTTCAAAGTTCTACTTTCATGTCAAGTATTTAAAGTTTCTTTCTTATTTTGTTGGGGTATTATCTCTATATATCATAATGAACTTTTATGTTCATATGATGAGAGACCCTATTTGATCTCATCAATTAATTTTTGTTGAAGTTTAAGTGACATCGTTAGGCTACCGAATCTTCATAAGAGAAATCTTATTTTTTTTATCTTCCTTATATGTCTTTCATTTCAAATAGTATGTCCTTCAAATTTCATTACCATGTTCATATATCCTTCATATTATGTCCCTCTACTATTTTATGGGTAATTTATGAATTTTTGACCGATGTCCCCTCTCTTTTCAATGTTTTCTAAAACCCTGAAACGTAGTCGTTACGCTGCAGAATTTCTGTCTCAAAATGTCTCTCTATCTTGTTCTAAAGTTCTTTTATTTTATTAAGTGAATACTCAAAGATCTCTCTTCTATATGTGTACTCACATATATACCAAAATATTCTATTTTAAATTCTGGGATTTACATACATGAGACCCACCTTCCTTTTCTGTGGGTTTTAAATTGACACAAAGATCATGTCTTTAAAGCAGTTTTTAAAACGTTATGATTATGAAATGAAACTCATTCCTTTTATGATATATGGGTTGTTTATGAAATGATTGATGATGATATATGTGGATCACATGATAATAAATACATGTCAAGGTTGTGCCCTGATAGCACTCCAATGCATTGGGTAAAGACTTAATCTCTAGAGATGACTATTTTTAACGACGCCTTGGTGAATAACCTTGGTAATTTTTAATGACACCTTGGGGATGGACCTTGGTGAAACAGAAATGATTGTCAATATTAAATGTTGTAGCCACATATTCAAGTTATGAAATAAGTTATTTTTATTATGATATGCCTCATGATTTCTTTCTCATTCCTTTAAGTTCTTTTTCATGACATTGTTGATGTATCTCAAGTTCACATGTTAAATGTTTCCCCTTGTTTCCCTTACTGGGCCTTCTGCTCACCCTTTCTTTTGATGTATGTCCCCAGGTTATGAGATGCAGTAATGAACCTAGGATGAACATATGGATAAGCCTTTCAAGTTTTTAAGAAGGATGTTATATGTTTTCATGTTTTAAGTTCCTGGTTTCCAAGACACTAAACCTTAAAGATCCTCGGTTTTGTAAAATGTAATGAAAAGTTATGTTATAAAAAGGCGGGATGCTATACAAAATTAGTTCAAATGAATCACCGTTAGTTCAAATGACTCACTACCAGATATGATTCACTATCAGACTGAATCACCATTAGTTCAAATGAGTCACCATCAGTCTAACTCACTGCCAGAATGAGTCACCGCTGATATGAGCTACCGCCAGAAGATCTTCCGTCACTATTCTTCCTGTTTTGAATTAAATAATCCCAATAGATATATTAATGCAATTAATTCAAAGGGTTATTTTATGATTATTTTCTTAACCATTCTAGGGATGAATTAAAGACAAAGTCAGGGTTAGTACGAGGATCCAAAAGATCTCGATGATTATTCTTCAACGGGTCCATGTAATGTTTTATATTCTCATAAGACTCTATCATGCGAATTGATGATCGAGAGTTGTTTTGAGTGATGAAGAAGTGCATGAATTGTTGAATCCATGAAGGATAATTACATGAGAGTATACGTGTTGCGTATCTTATGACTTTCAACTATGAAAGAGTAGAACTCATTGAAGATTAAGATCATTTCCTATAGATAGAAAAGGGAACCTTATGACACTTTGTTTTACTATAACTTTCAGAGAATAGTTTGATCTCCTCACCAAGTCACATTTGAGGACACTCGAGCATCTTGTAACGTCCCGGACCCGGCCAGCCACCCGAACAGTGCCAAACTGGTCGGGTGTTACTACCTTAGGTGCACCTCCCCGAATGCCAAAGGCTGCCGACTAGCAGCGAGGGTCTGTTAGGTATAGTGGGGAGGATATACCCTCTCAGAGGATCATAATATGGGTACTGGTCCAAGAATAATACTAAATATGTAGCAGAAAGAAAGACTCAGCAGACTCAAACCAGACCCGCAGAACGGAAGCATAATCAAAATAGATAACAGCAGAAGCAGTAAATATAACAACAGTAGTGGAAATAAACACAACAGCATGCTGATAACATGTAACTACTACTGAACAGTAAAACATGCATCCAAAGAAGGTCATACACAACTGAATATAAACAGGGCGCCAATGGCTAACCAACAGTAGCTACAATAAGCATGCCAATACAGAAAGTAAAAAAAACAAGAAACCCAGCTAGGCATGACCTTAAGGTTCATACCATCTCCATGCAACAACTAACGCAGCCCAGCTCCTGAAGCTGGCCTCTTTCCTGCACGTAAATCCATAAAGTCTGCACGCGTCCCGAAGGGCCCATGCAGGGTGTGAGAAAAATCTCAGTAGGATATCACCCAACGGTGCATACCAAATATATGTGTTTAAGAAGTCATGCATTTACCAGGAAAGCAGTAATCAGTACAATGCAAAAAAAAAATACAAACTCCACTGGTGCTCAATAGCCACCATGGAGTGTCACCTGCTTCGGCCAACACCGGAATCTCTGTCGTGTGACCCGACACCATGTGCCACCAGACACCTCGTGTCTCAAGTACCGAAGTTCTGAAGGCATGCCCAAAATAGTAACCCGGCACCACGTTCCTCCTAACACCTCGTGTCTCAAGTACCGACGTCCCGAAGGCACACCCAAAAATAGTAACTCGGCACCATGTGCCTCCTGACACCCCGCGTCTCAAGTATCGACGTCCCGAAGGCACGCCCAAAAATAGTAACCCAGCACCATGTGCCTCCTGACACCTCATGTCTCAAGTACCGACGTCCCGAAGGCACGCCCATTTTCTGAAGGCTCCTCACCTCCCACGTGACTTTCTACGGCAAGCACCCCCAACCAAAATACCTAACCGCAACTACGGGGGCCTCTACCCACACAAGTGGTCAAAACCACCTCATCATGGAGTATCTCTGTGTGCACACTACTCAAAGTCCCGGTGAGTGGTAATCACCCAAAATATTCCTAATCCACCAACACATCTGACACCTCGTGTCCCTGCGACCATGTCGCTCAAGTCCGATGGCATCGCCACCCTAGTAACCTGGTCCATGCCCAACCAGATAGTCGTACTGCCTCAAGCTGACGTCCATGACGCCCAATCCCGTGGTCAAAACCACCCAAAGTATCCCGGGCAAAGCCCCAACCTGTGATCAGCATCACTCAAGCGTAACCGGGCCAAGCCCAATACAACCCAAGGGGTCCAGCAGATGCAATTCAGCAATTGTATATATAACATATGTAAACAGAAAACATAATCAGGCAAAACAAACTAAATAGTTGAATTGCACCCTACTAGGTGTTGTCTCATACCAGCACTGAGGTCTTAAATTCCTCTAACAATTTATAACAGGATTTAAAAAATTAAAATAAACAGTTTATAACAATCATATTTCAATTAAAACCATTTTGGCATTCCTCGGCCAAAATACCCCGATGAGCAACGACCCCTCACCCGGCCATGCTCACACAAACTGGTAACCAGGCATACCCAAAAGCATCCCAGAGGTCCCATAAACAATACAATATGAAAAAGTAGATAAAACGGGTCCCGCTCAAAATACCTGAAACGCGTCGAAGGCCGCGTTACCCAAACAACCACGAAAACACAAAATGAAGTATGCACCACCTACCTGAGACTCGCACGATACTACTCCTCCGGTAACACCCGCCAATTCGGTCTAAAACGCGGTAAATCTACAAAAGATTCAAAACTTCTCAAAGGGATATAACTCGTTCTAGAACAAAAATCAGAAAAAACAGCCAAAGATAAATCGAGGCCTTACCGAGGGGGTTCCAACGCATCCAACCGAGATCAGATCGGAGTTCAGACGAAGAACCAGGAAGCAAATGAAGATCCAAACGACTTGGTTCGTTAAACCCGGACAAAATATTGAGGTTCTACCTCAATACGAGGCAACTGCCCATTTTAAGAAAAAAAAGTACAAGGCGTGTACTTTGGGACTACACGCCGTGTATGGTTCATTTAACTATTCATAAGACGGAAAGATTCCGCCGACTTACTTTCCAAGCCTGCCGACATGAGTACACGGCGTGTACCTAGGGGTACACGGCATGTACTTGGTTCCTCTTCCTTTCCTCGCTGACGTACTCACACTCCATGTGTATCATTTATACACGGCTAGACTACACGGCGTGTCCAAGGGGAACACAGCGTGTCCTTGGTTCTACCCAGCCAACAGGCCTACACGCCATGTATGGCCTCACACGGTCGGGGGTATACATGGTGTGTTCAAAACTACACGGTGTATAGTAAAAAAATTCTACACGGTCACTGCACGGCATGTACTCGGCGAGCACATGGCCGGTCACTTTCCTACACATACACGACGTGTACTTAAGGTACACGGCGTGTAGTCTGGAAATTTCCAAAAACTTCCCATTAAATCCAGTTTCCTCAGAAACCTGTCAAAAATTCAAACAGGGTCAGGATTTTGACCCGTTCTGAAAAGCCGAGTTCTTACAAACTCCCCACCTTAACGTAGCTCATCCCCGAGCTACCAAACGAAACTCGAAGATGGCACCGAACATGCCCATCCCAGTTAAACAATCTGGACTACCCCGGTCCCAAGGTTCTGGATAAATTCCTCAAGGGGCTCCCCACCTTAGGAATTGCCTACTCGGTCTCAACCAACAAAATTTAAAGCAAACAGGGTTCACTAACATGTTTTCCGGACGCATAGTCCTCCTGTGATGCATCGTCACCCCTGCACCTCGTGGTGATCCTGTGTCGCTTCTGACACCCAACTTAACTTGCACCGCATCGGTGTCCGCCTCTACGAGGTCCTGGCGCCGAGCACCTCAAGTAACCCACATCCACGATGCCCCGATGCCCACGGAACCTCAAGTAACCTGCATCCATGATGCCCCGATGCCCACGGCACCTCAAGTAACCCGCATCCACGATTCCCCGATGCCCACGGAACCTCAAGTAACCCACATCCACGATTCCCCGATGCCCACGACACCTCATACATATATATATATATACATATATCACGCACCCGATATGGTGCTAACCCACTGACTAGCATCTAGTCGGTCCACAAAGATCCTGTGCACCTCGTGCACTCAAAACAGACATACCTCTACAGGTCATTCCAAAAAGGAAACATGGAGATCACGGTCACACTGTGGTGTACCTCTAACTGTCACCCGGCTCACCGGCCTGCTCAGCCTCTGGTAGCTCCACGGCATGCACCTGGCCGGAAACACGGCTGCCTGACGCCTGAACTCCCGATGCTGCTTCAGTCACCGGCCACTGACCCCTCAGCTGAGTCCCACCGTCTCTATCACGACCTCTGCGCATAGCTGAACCTCGACTACCCTCTCTAGGTACTGAACCTGAACCAACTCCAGACACCACAGTCTGTCCTGGTCCCTGCCTACCGGCTATCTGAGAAGGTTGCCTGCAAAACCTCTCCAAATGCCCGTCCTGTCCACATGCCCGGCACTCCTTCGGAGGCCTATCGCATTGTGCCCGAACATGTCTTGGCTATCCACACTGGAAGCAAATCACCGAAGAACTCCCACGTGGTGGTCTAGCTAAATCCCTAGCCTGACTTCCCTACAGAGACTCATCCCGTCCACGCTTCCTGATGTCTGAACCATTACCTGAAGCTGTCGTCCTGCCCAAGCGATATTTCTCCCTTTCGTTGCCCTCGGTTATGAGTTCCTAATTCACCACTTCGGAGAAAGAACCCAGCCTGAAGATGTTCACCTGTACCCAAATAGCGTGCCGTAAGCTATCCTCGAAGCACCTCACCCTAGCTACGTCGTCTCTCACCATACCTGGTGCAAAACGGGACAACTCTGTGAAGGTAGTTGCGTAGTCCATGACGGACATATCTCCCTGTTGAAGACTCAAGAACTCCTGAGCTCTCTCTGCCCTCAACGTCTCTGGGTAGAAAAGTGCTCAAAGAACCTGTCCTCGAAATCCTTCCAAGCCAGTCCCTCGTGCCTACGAGCCTGTACCTGTACATCCCACCAATGCTTCACCGGTCCTCTCAGCATGTACGTCATCAGCTTGACCCTCCGCCCTGGAGGTATCTCGAGCTGCTCGAAAATCATCTGCATACTCTCTATCCAGTTCTGAGCCGCCTGCGGACCACCCTCTCCCTAAAAAAGCGGCGGGTGCTGCGACTGGAACTCCCGCGTCAGATACGCCATAGAAGGCTCTGTACTCTACGCGCCTCTGTCAATCCCCTGCAAGACATGTACCAGGCTAGCTCGGAGCTGCTCATCAAGCCACGGCCCGAACGATGCCAAACTCGGCTGCTGTCCTGCCTGCACTGGATCCTAAACCTGTTCCTGTCCCTGAGCCTGTACATGCGGCTCGTGCTCAGCCTGTACCGAAGTCTGACCCTGGTCCTGTGGCACTGTATCATCTCCTGCCTGACACTCCATCGAGCCGTGAAAGAGCAACCCACTGAATACCATAAATGGTCAGATAGCCCATATATATATAACAAAATATTCTACGCAGATAAGGAAAGCATTAAATGGCAGTGCATAACAATTACCCTTACTCCCCCTCACCACAACCCATGCCCCACGGCATCTCGGCCTCATGGCCTCCTTACCCGCCCTCAACAGAGCCAAGTATCAAAGTACCTCGGGCCATGCCCATCCTGACAACTCACGTTGCCTCAAACTGACGACCGAGTCGCCTAATCCTGACAGTTACACTGCCTCACCCATAGTACCTGCCTACTCTCATAAGAGTCAGACCCAATTATACTGCAGCATGCAATTCTACAAAAATATAAAGCATGGCATACACATTTGCACAACTAGCAGTTCTATCAGGAATTTCACCAATTCACATTTTAAAGCATATAAAGCATGGAATTTGATATTTCATTCACATGGCATTATCACTTCACAAAGCATACGTGCAATTATGAAATTGAAATACCCTAAAAATGTGCCTATCAAAATCCAACAACTATCCTTGCCATACCGGGCCAAGGTCCAATTCTCCCTTACCATACTAGGTTAAGGGTCACATATCAAAATCAACAAAATTACACATCAAGTGAGCCACTAAGGTGGAAATAATATCAACTGTAATCTGAGAAAAAGCAAACAGCAATTCCTACCTGCGACAACTAGGTCCATCCCTCGTACCTGGGGCTGCAGGCACCCAAGAACAAGCTAGAAACCCAGTCCCTGTAACAAACTATCTCAATTATACCATATCCCAAATAGTAAAACCAGTAGAAAGAAACGAGAAGCCTCAAACTCATTATTAGCCAGTAAAACGCTGCTACTAAATCCCTGTCATGAACTCCTCTGATACCACTTTGTAACGTCCCGGACCCGGCCAGCCACCCGAACAGTGCCGAACGGGTCGGGTGTTACTACCTTAGGCGCACCTCCCCGAACGCCAAAGGCTTCCGACTAGTAGCGAGGGTCTGTTAGGTATATTGGGGAGGCTATACCCTCTCGGAGGATCATAATATGGGTACTGGTCCGAGAATAATACTAAATATGCAGCAGAAAGAAAGACTCAGCAAACTCGAACCAGACCCGCAGAGCGGAAGCATAATCAAAATAGATAACAGCGGAAGCAGTAAATATAACAACAGCAGCGAAAATAAACACAACAACATGCTGATAACATGTAACTACTACTGAACAGTAAAACATGCATCCAAAGCAGGTCATACACAACTGAATATAAACAGGGCGTCAATGGCTAACCAACAGTAGCTACAATAATCATGACAATACAGAAAGTAAACAAAACAAGCAACCCAGCTAGGCATTACCTCAAGGTTCATACCGTCTCCATGCAACAACTAATGCAGCCTAGCTCCTGAAGTTGGCCTCTTTCTTGCAAGTAAATCCATAAAGTTTGCACGCGTCCCGAAGGGCCCATGCAGGTTGTGAGACAAATCTCAGTAGGATATCACCCAATGGTGCGTACCAAATATATGTGTTTAAGCAGTCATGAATTTACCAGGAAATAAGTAATCAGTACAATGCAAAAATAAATACAAACTCCACTGGTGCTCAACAGCCACTATGGAGTGTCACCTGCTTCGGCCAATGCTGGAATCTCTGTCGTGTGACCCGACACCATGTGCCACCTAACACCTCGTGTCTCAAGTACCGACGTCCTGAAGGCACACCAAAAATAGTAACCCGGCACCACGTGCCTCCTGACACCTCGTGTCTCAAGTACCGACATCCCGAAGGCACACCCAAAAATAGTAACCCGACACCATGTGCCTCCTGACACCTCGTGTCTCAAGTACCGACGTCCCGAAGGCACGCCCAAAAATAGTAACCCAGCACCATGTGCCTCCTGACACCTCCTGTATCAAGTACCGACGTCCCGAAGACACGCCCATTTCCTGAAGGCTCCTCACCTCCCACGTGGCTTTCTACGACAAGCACCCACTACTGGAATGTGGGTTTTTCCCCACACTTACATACCAACGGTTTCATAGAACCATTGGTAAAGGATGGTTTAGAGAAGGTTTTACCAACGGTTATAGTAAACTGTTGGTAATGATGTGTTTAAGGGGATTTTTACCAACGGTTCAATGAGAACCGTTGGGGAAAATGTGGCTGGGGGAGGTTTTTACCAACGGTTTATTAAACCGTTGGTATAGGTGTGGTTGGGGAACTTTTTCCCAACGGTTCTTTAGAACCATTGGTATAGTTTTTCCCTGAAAGTATATACCAACGGTTTTTAAAAACCGTTGGCACAAGTTTCCCCCAAATTGCCAGCTGCCCGTCCTCTCCCCCATTCGGATACATAACCCTAAACGGGAGCAGCAGCAGGCGATTTTGGAGCTCCTTCTGCCAGACCAGTTTGGATCTTCGACCTCCTTCAGGTTCCTCTTCTTCTTTATCTAATATTTCAGTTTTTAGATTTCTAGAATCATTACACTCATTGAAGACAGTATAATGAGACATAGGATTTTCACCACATGTGAGGATATGAATCCATGTGATGCATCAGTATCAAAATGAGAGGATTTACTAGTAGAGGCTACTTTGATCTTACCTCTCACTATAGATCGTATTCCACCCTTCTCCATGTGGGTAGGTTTTACATAATAGATATTTCATGAACCATGGACATGTAATAAAACCTCATTGTTTGGAAAAGGAACACACTGATTTCTCAGTGTAATTATGGCATGGATGACACAGCCACAACCACCACATCCACAACATGATCAAACATCACTTATATATCTTCATTTATGATATTGATCTATTAAAACAATTCCAAAACTTTTTTTCGAATATGTCTATCACAAGTCACTGCTAGAGGGATGGTCCAGTAGAAACACTTCATGTTGACTATCCTTCCACATGGTTGTGACTCTATTGGGTTGTGATCACATGAAATGTTCTTAATGCCCCCTCTTACACACTATTGTAGGAAAACTGAGAAACCAGTACTTCAATCATGACCGTTACTCATCTCATAGGAATCCCCAAAAAAATCCTACCACATGATGTCGGTATACTAGTTCAATAGTCTATAATTCTATCATATTCGCCCATGACCTCCCTCAGCTTCTAATATATAAATAGTGTCTGCTTCATAATTTCAGTATTATAGGTCAATATTAACACGTCATCCATGGATCATACAAAATTTCAATGACTTCCCTTAAAGTGTCTCTCTCACAATATCTCATCAAAAATGTACGTTGGTGAAAAATGATGAAACTCTATAAAACATTTTTAGTACTCAATAATAGTCATGGTGCCCTACTTCTAATGCATGAATTCATTATCCCTATATGTCGATAGATTCTTGAAGTAAAATTAGTTATAGATCCTAGTCTATAAATCATCCCATACCATGCCTCATAGATAACTAGTCTTGTTTGGTACATCACACCCACACTTTTCCTCCTCACATAGCATATATCTCATGATTTTATCTCTATAATGATGAGGCCTATACGGATTATTTAAGGTGAATATCATAGTCTCAATCCAAATATCAATTTATCATGGGAGACCATCAACCGAAATTATTGGACAACAAATCTACCAGAACACACAGGTCATCTCAACCGTAATCAAGGTATGCATCAGAGTTCCTCAAAAAGTCTTCTTGAAGTGATAAAACCCCTCAAATAACATTTATTCAGAACCCATGTCTGAATCAACATGTGGTTCCACAAATAGAAAAAATGTATGATCCACATGTATCCCATGAAACTCTACCTCTAGATCATGTTCATTTCCTCCCTCATTTTTTATAACTGGAGGTCCTCATAGTTTCATGTATTTAAAATTCCAAAACCTCACATCATAAATGAAAAATATCATAGTTCGTATCTCAAAATTATAGGACATTTCATTCACACTTTAAACCAGGTCATTAAACACAAACTTCTCCTAAAACTAGAGATATAATGGAATATAATCATAAAAACAACTAGTGACACTTCTTTTTTCCCACTAAAACTATTAATCTGGGTCGAGACTTAATTTAAACATTCAATATTCAAATTCAATTTGTTTTTATTTGATATTTCATTTTAACTTATACACTTTAAAACATATTTCACAATTAATTTTAAATGTTTCTACTAATATTTCACTAAATTTATATTTAAATGGGACCCCACCCCCTGGACACACCGCTCACCTCCTTGGACAGCCCGCCCACCCCCCTGGACTCCCCCTACCCCATTGGACAGCCTGACCACCCCTGCGGACAGCCCGCCCACCTGGACACCCTGACCCCCCTAGACACCCCCCGACCCCCTGGAAACCTCCAACCCCCCGGACGGCCCCACCACCCCCTAGACACCCCGCACCCCCCTGGACACCCCGCACCCCCCTTGGACACCCTGTACCGCCCCCGGACAGCCCGCTCACCTCTTTGGACAGCCTGCCCACCCCCGGACAGCCCGCCCACCTCCTTGGATAGCCCACCCCCTGGACACCCTGTACCCCCCCGGACAGCCCCACCCACCCCCTGGACACCCCGCTCACCTCCTTGGACAGCACGCCCACCCCCTTGGACACCCTGCACCCTCCTTGGACAGCCTTCCCACCCCCCTGGACACCCCGCACTCCCCTTGGACACCCTGTACCCCCCCCCCCCCCGGACAGCCCGCTCACCTCCTTGGACAGCCCCCCCCCCCCTCGGACAGCCCGCTCACCTCCTTGGACAACCCACCCCCTAGACACCCCGCTCACCTCCTTGGACAGCCCCACCCACCCCCTGGACACCCCGCTCACCTCCTTGGACAGCCCGCCCACCCCCTGGACACCCCGCACCCCCCTTGGACACCCTGTACCCCCCCCCCCCCGGACAGCCCGCTCACCTCCTTGGACAGCCCACCCCCTGGACACCCTGTACCCCCCCCCCCCCCAGACAGCCCCACCCAACCCCTGGACACCCCGCTCACCTCCTTGGATAGCCCGCCCACCCCCTGGACTCCCCCTACCCCATTGGACAGCCTGACCACCCCCGCGGACAGCCCGCCCACCTGGACACCCCGACCCCCCTAGACACCCCCCGACCCCCTGGACACCTCCGACCCCCCGGACGGCCCCACCCCCCCTAGACACCCCGCACCCCTTGTTGGGAAATCCTTGAATATAGGCATTATAAATTATGTATCTTATTTTCTTATATACACTGTATTTTGTTGTATTTCTTAATATGATTCTCATATAGAGTAATGTGTCAGTTATGCTTTTATATAAAGTAAACAATTGTCATTTACCTAAATATTTTTTTGATTATACTTCAATATTATTTAATTGCTTTGAAATGAATTATTGCAGTTTTTTTACAAAATGGATAGAAGTTGGATGTACGAAAATGATCGGATTTCAAATGATTTTCAAAATAATTTGAACAGCTTTCTAGATTTTGCATTTGACAAGGCTTCAGATAGTGGTCACATACACTGCCCATGTTTTAATTGTGTTGGAAGACCTTGGTTGATTCGTGACGCAGTTAGCTATCATATAACCAAATATGGTTTCCAAACAAACTATTATGTGTGGTATCACAATGGAGAGAAAATGGAATCTCAAAATGTTGATGATCCAAATGATAAGACTGAATTGGAGAGTTTGATATATGATCGGTTTCCATTTATTCGGCATCATGAGAAGGAAAGGATGTCCAGCCAACAAGATTTCAATACAAGCACACATGATGTGTCCAATGAAAATGATGATGTTGATAGGGTAAACAAAATTGAATGATGTTGCGACGACTCCAGTATATCGGCAATATGGTAAAATGAGAAAGTTGGAATTTTTAATCCGATTGTTTCATGGGAAAACTATGTATGGGATTTCAAATACTGCAATTGATTACATTCTTACCTTCTTGAAGGACTTACTTCCAGATGATGCAGATATTCCCTCAAACCACTATATGGCATGGAAGTTAGTTGATGAACTTGGATTCTCAAAAAAAAAATCATGCTTTCTCGAATGATTGCAGCTTATTTTGGGAGGAAACTGCTGAAAGAAATGATTGTATCAAATGTGGAACCTCCTGATGGAAGCCAAAAGATGATGGATCATCATATCGTGTGCCACAAAAAGTAATGTGGCACTTTCCATTGATACGCAGATTACAGAACATTTTCATGTCTGATGAAATATCCGAAAAAATGCGATAGCATGACACCGAGAGAAAAAAGAATAATGAAGAGTTGGTTCACCCTATAGATGGATTTGCATGGCAGAGATTTGATGCTCGATATCCTGAATTTGCAGCCGACGTGCGTAATGTGAGACTGGGTTTTTCATGTGATGGTTTTAATCCATTTGGGTAGATGCTTACTTCGCACAGCACATGGCCGGTTTTCATACACATTTATAACCTTCCCCCTTGGTTGTGTATGAAAAGGCCTTACACTTTCTTGAGTATACTGATATCTGGCCCATCTGATCCCAGAAATGATATAGATGTATACATGAAACCTTTAATAAAAGAGTTGAAACTTCTTTGGGATGTGGGTGTGACCACATACGATGCATGTTCGAAAGACATATTTCAGATG
Source organism: Viscum album (assembly GCA_963277665.1). Classification (NCBI taxonomy): domain Eukaryota; kingdom Viridiplantae; phylum Streptophyta; class Magnoliopsida; order Santalales; family Viscaceae; genus Viscum; species Viscum album. The sequence continues at coordinate 1,629,599,504 of OY728152.1, forward strand.
TGTGTTGTGCTTATGTGGACGATCAATGATTTTCCTGCTTATGCAATGATGTCTGGATGGAGCACTAAAGAAAAATTGTCATGTCCTGTTTGTATGAAGAATACTCGATCGAGAAGACTGAAATATCGTCGTAGTTTTAGTTTTATGGGACATCGACGATTCTTGCCAATGAACCATCCATATAGAAACAATCGTCAAAGATTTGACAATACTATAGAGAATGACGCTCCACCTCAGCGTATGTCTGGAACTGATGTGCTTAATGAATTGAAAGATTTCAGTTATTCATTTGGGAAGGGTGTAATGAAATCTAGAAAGAGAAAAAATGTTTCCAATGATACTTGTTACAATTGGAAGAAGAAAAGTATATTCTTTGAGTTACCGTATTGGTCAACCAACTTGTTACGTCATTTCTTAGACGTAATGCACATTGAAAAGAATATATGTGAAATGTTGCTTTCGATTCTTCTAAATGTCAAGGGGAAGACAAAAGATGATTTACAATCTCGGCGTGACTTGGTAGATTGGGGGATCAGACCAGAATTGCATCATGTCTGTATCAGTGAAAATAAATGGAAAGTTCCATGTGCTTCTTATGTGATGACACCTGCTGAAAAAAATCAATTTCTGGAAGTGCTAGAGACTATTAAATTTCCTGATGGATATTCAAGCAATATATCAAAACGGGTCAACAGAAAAGATTTGAAGCTGAAATCTTTGAAGACTCGTGATTATCACGTCCTTTTGCATGAGTTGATTCCAATAGCAATCCGTCATCTCTTGTCTAATAATGTTAGAGTCTCAGTTATTCGGTTGTGCTATTTGTTTAGAGATCTTTGTGCTAAGAGTCTATCCAAATCCTTCTTGCAAAAACTGTTGGCATAGACACCATTAATTTTGTGCGAGTTAGAGAAAATATTCCCTCCATCATTTTTTACATGCATGTTGCATCTGACTGTCCATCTTCCGACAGAAATACTTCTTGGAGGACCCGTTGCTTTCCGTTGGATGTATCCAACTGAAAGAAACATGTGCACATTGAAATCATATGTTTGGAATAGGAATTATCCCGAAGGTTCTATTGTGAACGGTTACTTGGCTCAAGAATGTATGGATTTCTGTGCAATATATTTGTCTGATCTTACTACGAGAGTAAACAGACCAATGAGAAATTAAGAAGAACAGTATGGGAAAATTGAACCCAGTTTTCCATCACTTCCTCAGACAGGAGGAATTCCGGGATCATATACATTGACGACATTAAGCCTTGAAGAGCGAGAGATGGCACATCGCACAGTGTTGTTGAATTGTGATTTGTTCGATGAGTATATCAAGTAAGTAAATTGTACATTTATCTCTTATCTTATCTCTTGTAATTTTAAATATTTTTTAAACTATTATTATTTTTATCTACAGAGAACATAAAGAATTGATATATAGAAAGCATCGTTCTTTATCTTTGAGAAGGAAAGAGACTTTTCATAGAAAAGGGTTTTCTGCTTGGTTGAAATTGAAGGTAAAAATATTTCTGTAATAACTAAATAAAAATAATATTTAATTAAGTTTACTATTTGTTTATATTTCAGGTATCGAGTTTTCCCGCTGACTCTGTTTCTGAGGAAACAAGATCTTTGTCTTTTGGTCCTAATACCATGGTTCGTGCTTGTAAATCACTTGTGATCAATGGATACAAATTTATTATCACTGAACGAGCAAGAAACATGAGAACACAGCATAATGGTGTTATGCTAACTACCACAACAGACTGTTATGCCAGTTCATCAGATACTAGACCTCGTTCTGAAAATGTTGCTTATTATGGAGTCGTGGAGAAAATAATAATTTTGGATTATTACTCACATGGTCGAGTCACGATGATGAAATTTCAATGGTTTGATTCAATTACGAGGCAAGGCACCTTTATTGATGATTGTGGATTTCGAGTTATTGACATGACTTGCACTCTTGCCACCGATGAACCATATGTATTGGCATCAATGGTGAAACAAGTTTTTTATGTCAAAGATCATCGTCATCCTAAATTCGGTGTAATTATTGAAGTAAATCCCAGACATGTTTTTGATGATGGTGATGATGAAGTTGACACTATCCCTACTGCAATTGGAAGCAATCGGTTTATTACTTACGATGACGCCAATAACTCAATTGTCAGAGTTGATTGTGAACCTGAAGTTGTGGTGGGAAATATATAGAATCATACAGTCGTGTTCTCACCTACATGTTTCACCTACATCATTCAGAGTGTGTATCCTTTTACTTACCTTCAAACCACCATAAATCTTCTTTTACTTTATGTTTTTTATCAGAATGATTTTTCTATATTTTTTTTGGGTTACACATTAGTTATCTATTTTTAATTACTTCCATATTTGTTTTCATTGCAGGAAATGACACCCATTGAAGAGAGGCGACGAAAAAATATGACAGATAATAATCGTCGCATGATACAGATGGGTGTTCCTCCACTCATCCCTGTTGTGAGTATTTTATTTAAAATATAAATATTTCAATAACTTATAATATCATGTGTTTACTTATGTGTTAAACTTTTTTTCAGGATCGACCCCCTAGACGAGAGATATCTGATGAGGAGCTTGATATTGCTCCCAGTAGAGTGGCTGGTGGTAGGAGGGGGTGGTGTCAGAGATGGACGATCATCTAGTGGGCCCGGTACTGAGGTCAGTGGTACGATAGCTCATGGGGTGAGAGTTAGACGATCCACCGCCACAGACGTATCTTCTTCACCCCATTTTGATCCTGGTGTGTCTCTAGGGATACACGGGATATTTAGACCTCTGATGTTTACACTACCAGTTGGCCAGACGTCTATGCCATCATCTTTTTCTTCTGGTTCATTATCCCCGAGCTATTATATTCCACCTTCTTCGACTCCTGATGCAACACAATATGCGGTTGAGGAGTGTACACTGAGGGACACTCTACCTGTACAGGATATTCCTTCAGCTTTTACACATCCAGTGACGCCCATTGATCCGACTACCACAGGTATATATATCTGACTCTATCAAATTTTTATACCAAAATTTATTTTATTATAACTTGTACTGATATTATTTTTCTTTAATAATAGATTCATCTACAGATAAGAGGTGGGGGAGGGGGCGTACTCGCTTGCGTGCGGTATGGAACCGCCAGACACAGTTGATGGTTGAATATAATGCTGATGGACAAATGATTGAGAAATCTGGGCAGGAATGTCGGGTTTTTTTGGCGACGTTAGCCAAATACTCCGATATCATTCCGGTCAGCCCTCTCTCTTGGAGACAACTTCCACATGAAGTCAAAGATAACGCGTGGGCACAAATATGGGTAAAAAATCTATTGGATTTAATGTAGTATTTTTTTGTATTTATATGAAATAATCTATTGGGTTTCAGCTTCGGTTTAACTTCCCTGATGGCGAAGGTGCACGACCAGCGCGTTTAAAAGAGTTGGGAGAGCTTTGGAGAGATTATAAGCATGACCTGTATGTTGGCTGGTGTGATAGGGTGGGCATGGATTTAGAGACTTTACCTATCGTGGATGACTTCCCGATAGAGCAATATCGCCAAATGATTACCCATTGGGCGACTGCCAAATTTAAGGTATTAATCTCATTTGAGGTATTTAAATCAGAGTTTTCATATTTTGCATTAATATAATCTTATTTATTATTAAACATTATTTAGGAATCTTTTGAGAAAAACAAAAAAAACATTGATTCAAAGCAATACCTCCACACTTTGGGGTGCACAACTATGTCAGATCATGAGAGGAAGCTGGTACGATATAGTTGTTTATAATTTTTCTTTAGGACTTTCCATTTTTATTATTTCCTACTTAAATTATGTGATTTATTGAATATTGAATATATGATTATACTTGCACTTTATATTGTTTAAATGTCATTACAGAAGCACAAATTGAATATTGAAGGACGTATCTCTCGAGCAAAATTGTTTTGCTCGAGTAGAATAAAAAAAGATGGAACTGTGGTAAATGAATCAACCCAAGAAAAGATTGTAAGTTTTAATTTGTTTATTTCAGAGTTTAATATATATTTTGAAATTTATTAATCTATTAATATTTTTAACAGGATTCTTTAGAGGCTCTTGATGCCCAGGAGCCTGACAATTTTGGACCACATGATCATTTATATCAGGTTTTGGGAGAGGAGCACTATGGTCGAGTACGCTGCCGACCTGGTAAGAATATAGTACCGACGAGGTATTGGTCCTCTCCAGGTATCCATTCTAGTACGACTGAGTTGGAACAGGTCAAAGAGCAATAAATACAATCTGATAAAAGGTTCACAGAGTTGGAAGTACAAGTTCAAACGAGGGACAAAGAATTTATGAAACTGATGAAAGCTTTATCTTCATCACTTTCACCAGAGGCTAGTGCGGCTTGTCAGACATTTATGTCGTCGATGGGTGCATTATCCAATGCACCAGGTGAAAGCTCTAGTGGCGATCGAGATCATGAAGTTCCTAGCGATGACGAGGATGCTGAAGAGGACAAGGGCGAGGATGAGGATGAGGACGAGGGTGAGGATGGGGCCGAGGGCGAGGATGGGGCCGAGGGTGAGGATGGGGTTGAGGACGAGGATGAGGCCGACGATGATCATGGGGATGATGACGAGGATAGAGATGGTAGTGATGATGAGGTCGATGATGATAGTGGTGATGATGATGGTGATCAGGGGCAGATTGATCCATTTCATTTTTGAATTCTGTATAACTCTTTATTTTTGAACCTGGTTTTCCACTCCGGGGTTTTCCTCTGCTTCATAGGGATGTTGTTATCAGATCTCTTTTTTTCACTTGATTCTTATTGTATGATTAGTCTACTACCTAGACCTTTAGTATTCCTTGGTACTGTGATTCCTTGTATGATATCTGGTTTGATAAGTTAATATGGACATCTTAATATTCAAAAACAATCACTCGAAATTAGGGGTGTCCATGGGTCGGGTCGGGTCGGGTCGGGTCATGGGTGTTCTAGGGCCTAAGGAAATATGGTCATACATAAGTAAGATTTAGGGCCTAAGGACGTGACATGAAAAATTATGTGTTTTAGATCCATGGGTAATATTGGGGGTTCATTTTAAAAATAATAAAATGAGGGTTTTTGAGGTGGAAAATGATTTATAAGGTGATGAATTACCTTGGTTAAAAAATATAAATAAGTGTGTGTCTTTTTGATTTTGATAAATGGATTTTAATGATAATGAAATATTGGTTAATTTCTTTGGTTAAAAAATTTATTTTTAACATTTTTATTCTCTATTTTATATATTTTCATTGATTAGAAATATAATTTACAAACAAAAAATATCCAATTACTTATAATATTTATATGTATTAAATTGATTAATTTTGAGAAATTTTTATATTGTCATTTTTGACGTGTACGAGTCAACCCCACCTCAATCCGAGGGCCGGTGTGGCCGGGTACCACTAAAAGTATCTTTCTTTTGTTTAAAATGGATGTGCTTTTAATTAAAATAAAAGACATACGGAAAATCAACCAAACGCATTCGGATTATGTTGAAACTTTAGGAAAATGATCCATGGGTCATTTGTGATGTGTATGAGTCAACCTCGCCTCAATCCGAGGGCCGGTGTGGCCGGCACCACTCAAAGTGTCTCACTTTTCTTTGAAATGGACAACAGTTTAAGTAAAAACAACAACTGACATACGGGAAACAGACCAAACGCATTCGGATTCTATTGATACTTTAGGAAAAGTATCCATGGGTCATTTGTGTCGTGTACGAGTCAACACCACCTCAATCTGAGGCACGATGTGGCCGGTACCACTCAAACTGTCTCACTTTTATTTGAAATGGACATGATTTTAAGTGAAAACAACTACCGGCATATGGAAAACCGACCAAACGCATTCGGATTCTGTTTAAACTTTAGGAAAACGATCCATGGGTCATTTGTGATGTGTAAGAGTCAACCCTGCCTCAATCCGAGGTGCGGTGTGGCTGGAACCACTCAAAGTGTCTCACTTTTCTTTGAAATGGACAACAGTTTAAGTAAAAACAACAACTGACATACGGGAAACGGACCAAACGCATTCGGATTTTTTTGATACTTTAGGAAAAGTATCCATGGGTCATTTGTGTCGTGTAAGAGTCAACCCCACCTCAATATGAGGCACGGTGTGGCCGGTACCACTCAAACTGTCTCACTTTTATTTGAAATGGACAGGATTTTAAGTGAAAACAACTACCGACATACAGAAAACCGACCAAACACATTCAGATTCTGTTGAAACTTTAGGAAAATGATCCATGGGTCATTTGTGACGTGTACGAGTCAACCCCGCCTCAATATGAGGTCCGGTGTGGCCATTACCACTAAAAATGTCTTTCTTTTGTTTAAAATGGATGCGCTTTTAATTAAAATAAACGACATACGGAAAATCGACCAAACGCATTAGGATTCTGTTGAAAATTTAGGAAAACGATCCATGGGTCATTTGTGACGTGTACGAGTCAACCCCGCCTCAATCCGAGGGCCGGTGTGTCCGGAACCACTCAAAGTGTCTCACTTTTCTTTGAAATGGACAACAGTTTAAGTAAAAACAACAACTGACATACGGGAAACAGACCAAACACATTCGGATTCTGTTGATACTTTAGGACAAGTATCCATGGGTCATTTGTGTCGTGTAAAAGTCAACCCTGCCTCAATCTGAGGCATGGTGTGGCCGGTACCACTCAAATTGTCTCACTTTTATTTGAAATGGACATGATTTTAAGTGAAAACAACTACCGACATACGGAAAACCAACCAAACGCATTAGGATTCTGTTGAAACTTTAGGAAAACGATCCATGGGTCATTTGTGACGTATACAAGTCAACCCCACCTCAATCCGAGGGCCATTTTGGCCAGTACCACTAAAAGTGTCTTTCTTTTGTTTAAAATGAATGCTCTTTTAATTAAAATAAACGACATACGGAAAACCGACCAAACGCATTCGTATTGTGTTGATACTTTATGAAAACGATCCATGGGTAATTTGTGACGTGTATGAGTCAACCTCGCTTCAATCTGAGGCGCGGTGTGGCCGACACCACTCAAAGTGTCTCACTTTTCTTTGAAATGGACAACAGTTTAAGTAAAAACAACAACTGACATACGGGAAACAGACCAAACACATTCGGATTCTGTTGATACTTTAGGACAAGTATCCATGGGTCATTTTTGTCGTGTATGAGTCAACCCCGCCTCAATATGAGGCACGGTGTGGCCGGTACCACTCAAACAGTCTCACTTTTATTTGAAATGGACATGATTTTAAGTGAAAACAACTACCGACATACGGAAAACCGACCAAACGCATTTGGATTCTGTTGAAACTTTAGGAAAACGATCCATGGGTAATTTGTGACACGAAAGAGTCACAAATGAAAATGGATTTTTCATTTACATGAAAATGAAAATGGATTTTTCAGTGTAATCTGCTTGGTCCCAAAGCATGAACCAAACAGGTTGTGAGACATAATACCAGTAGGCATCCACCACAAGATTTGTGCCCAAATTTTAGTGAATATACATGTATAAAAACAAGGTACAAAAGTAAACATAGTATAAAGAAATCAACAACCATTAAATATTGAAGTAAAGAATAGCTAAAACTTTCCTTGGAGACATCAATATCTTGCCTAAACGCATGTCACTATCTTGACCTTAGGAAAAAAACACATCCTCTCCCTCAGGAATCACAGTCTCTCCCTCAGACATATCACAATCTCACCCACATGTATCATATGTAATTAATCTATTAACAGGTAAAAATAAGTACCTCATTTAATTTAAATTATTACATCGCAGACTATTATCAACACACCTCATCTAATCTAACTATTACATGGCATAATAATAATCAAATCACCTCATGTAATCTTACTATCACATCGCTTTTTAATAATAAATAATCCATCCTAAACAAAAAAAGTCATGGAAAGCAGTATGCATCTAAGGCGTCATGGGTCAATAGCTCTAACAAATTAATCAAGGGAAACACAACCCTGTGGTCCCCTATCTCAAAGAAATAACCTTAATAACCTAATCAACCAATATCATATGATAATCACGGTGTAATTCCAAGTAATGTATACCAAAAACATGGGTATATGAGTTTTAGGCACATATAATTCTTGACAAAACAACATATAGGCACAACCCACCTACCTCGTAGTCGTGAGAACAATATTGTTGAATATCGGATCTTGATTCATCCTAGATCATTGAAAATCCAAAAAAGATTCATAAATTATCAAATCTATATCTATAAAATGAGGAGAGGAATCAGGAGGATAGGATTAAGGTGAAGGGAGAACTCATTGGTGGGATCCCAATGCACCTTCTAGAGTTCTGATTGGACATTGATAGGAGAATCAGTGGCTCAGAGAATAATCATCGCTCCTGGCCGAACTTGGATGAACCAAGGTCAAAAGAAGTTAATTCTGTAAATGAGACATGACCCCTCTCCCTTATATTAAATAAAAAATAAAATACACGACATTTCCTTTAACAATACACACTGTGTATAAGCTTTTACTGGGCCTTACCTTAAGAGGCATGACCACGACACAACATGACTTGGTACATGGATGAGACACGACCTGTATGTGGTCTGGAAAGGACATCAATGTTCATGGTGTGTACACTTAAGTACATGGATTGTACATCAAAATTCCCCAATTTTACATTTTCCTCAAAGCAACCCGAATACAAAATCCATACATGGAAATGGGGAATTGGGTTCTTACAGTTTGATTATCACACCATAGATCTTGTTTCTATCTCAACCAAGCACCAAAATCATTGGTTTCTTCAATCTAGTGGTCTAATATCACATTACGGTCTTAATAAATCCTTATGTTTCATCGGCCCCATGTAACGGATCAATGATAGATCTAAAGCAAGCCAAATTTGTTTATTTCTCTCTTTTTGGTCATTATTTGGCTTGGAATCTCTAACTAATGATTTTTTATCATGTTTTATTCAGTCTCGCATTATAATATTCGCACATTCAGGTTTTATTCAGCTTCATAATGCATTTGATTATATATTTTCTCATTACTAATGACCTCAACTGAAGGTTAATATCTTTAATAATGTGTAAATTATTTGTTCCAACTTTTATTTCTTGTATCAATTAGTTGTTCACATTCAATATATCATTACTTGTTAATATTACATTAAAATTATTTTATACAATATTTCATGCTAAGGAGTATTATTGAGGTGATAAGATATTGGATGTTGTGTGTTTCTACATTGTCATTTAGTTTAGTGAGTTGGGTTTTAAAATTAGTTTGCATTGATAATACAGCATGTTCATTTTGGTTTTGAAAATATTGGTGCATGGGAGAGCTGAAAAATCCATTTTCATGTAATTGCATAACATGAGATGGTTTTGTAATGGGTTTTCATGAAAATGGATTTTTCATTTACATGAGCTGAAAAATCCATTTTCAAGTCTGTTTCAAGTCTGTATGCAGGTGTATAGTGGAGGGGCTACTGGAGGGGGGGGGGGGCTGCTGTGTGCAGTTCTGGAAAAACTCTATACCAACGGTTATAAACCGTTGGTATAAGGGTGCTGGGATTTTGGAAAAACACTATACCAACGGTTTAAAACCGTTGGTATAGGTGTTCTGTATTTCTGGAATAACCTATACCAACGGTTTTAAACCGTTGGTATAGGTGTCTGGATTTTTGGAAATCCAATACCAACGGTTTATAACCGTTGGTATAGGTGTTGCTGGAAAACCAATACCAACGGTTCTAAACCGTTGGTATAGGTTTTTCTGAAAATCACATTACCAACGGTTTAAAACCGTTGGTATAAGACTTCCTCAAATTCATTACCAACGGTTATAAACCGTTGGTATACATTGGGTTAAATTTATATAACCCATATACCAACGGTTTGGATCAAAACGTTGGTATGAGGCTTTCCTCACGGCTTACTAGCCAACGGTTTGGAAAACCGTTGGTATAGGGTATACCAACGGTTTTCCAGCCTATACCAACGGTTTTTAACCGTTGGTATAACCTTCTTTTCCATTAGTGACCCCCAACCAAAATACCTAACCGCAACTACGGGGGCCTCTACCCACACGAGTGGTCAAAACCACCTCATCACGGAGTATCTCTGTGTGCACACTACTCAAAGTCCCAGTGAGCGGTAATCACCCAAAATAGTCCTAAGCCACCAACACATCTGACACCTCGTGTCCCTGCGACCATGTCGCTCAAGTCTGATGGCATCGCCACCCTAGTAACCCGGGCCATGCCCAACCAGACAGTCGTACCGCCTCAAGCTGACGTCCATGACGCCCAATCCCATGGTCAAAACCACCCAAAGTATCCCGAGCAAAGCCCCAACCTGTGATCAGCATCACTCAAGCATAACCGGGCCAAGCCCAACACAACCCAAGGGGTCCAGCAGATACAATTCAGCAATTGCATATATAACATATGTAAACAGAAAACATAACCAGGCAAAACAAACTAAACAGTTGAATTGCACCCTACCAGGTGTTGTCCCATACCATCACTGAGGTCTTAAATGCCTCTAACAATTTATAACAGACTTTAACAAATTAAACTAAACAGTTTATAACAATCATATTTCAATTAAAACCATTTTGGCGTTCCCCGGCCAAAATGCCCTGATGAGCAACGACCCCTCACCCAGCCATGCTCACGCAAACTGGTAACCGGGCATACCCAAAAGCATCCCAGAGGTCCCATAAACAATACAGTATGAAAAAACAGATAAAACGGGTCCCGCTCAAAATACCCGAAAATGCGTCGAAGGCCGCGTTACCCAAACAACCACGAAAACACAAAATGAAGTATGCACCACCTACCTGAGACTCTCACGATGCTACTCCTCCGGTAACACCCGCCAATTCGGTCTAAAATGCGGTAAATCTACAAAAGATTCAAAATTGCTCAAAGTGATATAACTAGTTCTAGAACGAAAATCAGACAAAACGGCCAAAGAGGAATCAAGGCCTTACCGAGGGGGTTCCAACGCATCCAATCGAGATCGGATCGAAGTTCGGACGAAGAACCGGGAAGCAAATGAAGATCCGGCCGACTTGGTTCGTTAAACCCAGCCAAAATATTGAGGTTCTGCCTCAATACGAGGCTACGACCCTTTTTAAGCAAAAAAAAAAAAGAAAGTACATGGCGTGTACTTTGGGACTACACGCCGTGTATGGTTCATTTAACTGTTCATAAGACGGAAAGATTCTGCTGACTTACTTTCTGAGCCTGCCAACATGAGTACACGGCGTGTACCTAGGGGTACACGGCGTGTACTTGGTTCCTCTTCCTTTCCTCGCCGACGTACTCACACGCCATGTGTATCCCTTATACATGGCTAGACTACATGGCGTGTCCAAGGGGAACACGACGTGTCCTCGGTTCTACCCGGCCAACAGGCCTACACGCCATGTATGGCCTCACACGGTCGGGGGTATACACGGCGTGTTCAAAACTACACGGCGTATAGTAAGAAAATTCTACATGGTCACTGCACGGCATGTACTCGGCGAGCACACGGCCGGTCACTCGCCTACACATACACGGCGTGTACTTAAGGTACACGACGTGTAGTCTGGAAATTTCCAGAAACTTCCCATTAAATCCAGTTTCCTCATAAACCTGTCAAAAATTCAAATAGGGTCGGGATTTTGACCCGTTCTGAAAACCCGGGTTCTTACACATCTGAAGCACTACAGACCGAGAAACATTACCTTTTCTATATCTTATTGTTTTCCCTTTCTGTTCTTTTCTTTTACTTTCAAGTAGTGTGTTGTTTGCTTTGTTTATTATCAAAAATTGTCTTCAGTGCTAGAACTCAATAATACTTGATATTCTCTTCTATATCTTTTCATTTGTCTATCCACGATGTTTATGGAAGAGGACCTTGTGTGGCCTATGTTTGTTTTACTTCCCACGTATAACTGTGGAATAGGCTTTGAGCCTAGACACCTTGTAAGTTATTGCTTGTATACCCGATCCAGATTATGGATCATATTATAGTTATATAATCCGCTTGGTGGTAGGTGATTGCTAAGTAGAGGGGATTAGATCTTGGCTTGAGACTGAACCTATTGTTTATTTCATTGTGTGTTTTTTGTTTTGTTTTCTTTATTTCAAAGCTTTAACTGCATTTTTTTTAACTATGAACAAAACCTGTACTTTGATAATTAGTCTTAACTAGTGTTTATATAAGGATTTGTTTGAGTATATTGATTTAAAAAGTTAAAGTAATTTCCAATATTGTTTTAACTAAGCACTAATAAAGCTTTGAGAAATCTTTTAAAATATCAAACTTATATCAAACTACTCTTTTGATTAACTGGGTGAATTTTTTTTTAATTGGAGGATTTTATTTGAACTTGTTTTTAATAGAAATTTTATTGGGTACTCAATTCACCTCCCTCTTGAGTTACTCACTTCAACCAACAATTTATATTTGATATCAGATTGAAATTAAGTTCATATTTCCCTAACTTCTTTTTCGTGGCTAGTCCCTTTTATATTTTAATTTTTAATTAAACTATTTTCAACAAACATGATACATAATAACTTTTTTCCCCATTATGGACTAGAGAAAATTAAATACTTTTCTTGAAGGATTCCTTTTTAGGCAATCGATATGTACCAAATAGATGTCAAGTTATTCCATACACACATATGTATTCATATTTCTATTATCATCATTTTCTTCTAAACATTACATTCAATTCACTAACATTCCATTTTTTTAATGATGTTGAAGAGATTGAGTTGAACGCAAAGTGAATAGTCTTATGCATTTGTGTGAAGTACTAGTTATCAATAAAAATAAAAGTTTGTGGATGTCAAACCACTAAGAAAAAAAATTGGGATGACGCCACTCTCCTCGCAAGGTGATCCCTTCTCCTATGGTTTCGACTGAGTTCCTTGTGGTGGCATGATTCCTCCCTCCCCTCTCTTCTCTTTGGCCTCTAATGGTTTGAGATTCATCGAAGGAGGTTGGAGGTGGATTTAGTCATAAGATCTTCACTGGCAGCTCGTCTTGCTCCTTTCCTTCGCTCGAGGTCGATTGTTTGTCGTCACCGTGCTTTTCCAGTCACCTCTCCTCTGCTATTTGTTTTGTTTTGGCGGTCTCCAAGCTCTCAATGATGATGGTGGAGATGTCGTCTCTATTTGCACTGTGATAGTCGGTGGGCCTCCTTCTCAAATCTGATCTCGTTCAATATCTCGACTTTCAATCGATGTGGGCTTTGGGGAGAAGGTTGTTGGGTGGTCAACGACGACAGGGGTTCGCTTGTGAGTTGAGGTGTGGTCGCGTGTTCTGTCCTCATGATCTTCGTGTTCACGATGACGGTGGTGACAACTTTATCATTTGTTGTGTTGTGATGGTTTGTGGATTGCCTTCTCCTCGAATCTGGTTTCATTCCAAGATTTGTGCTCTTGTCGTCAATGCAAGCCTCAGGGAGGTCACTAGATGGTCAACGGTGGCATGAGCTCGCTTGTGTGCCGGGGTGCAGTTTTTTCCCTAGTGTGGTGCGGGATGACGGGATTTGGTTGGTTGGTGATGGGGGATTGCATAGGTGCTTGGGTTGGAGCAGGCTTGGGTTGACAATCATCAGCGACATCGATGAACTGGACATTGGTCGTTGACACTTCTTTGTTGTGGTTCATGCAACATCTTCTTTGGTTCTGCTTGGACTTTTGGACCTATTTGTTCGATGGGGTGCAAGTGTCATTATGGGGCTAGGCGAATGTTTCAACGCATTTGGTCAGTGGCACTGCAAGACCCTCTTATAGGTGTTGCGACTGGGCGGTCTCGAAAGGGGGGTGGGTATGTTGACATCTGTCATTCACCAATCTGTCCTCATTTCTTGGAGGATGGATGAACACCCTGCCACATTTTTTGCATAGTGTTTTCATTTAGGTGAAGTAGAGCAATAAGTTGACGGTGCTGCCAAGCATTGTTGTGTGAGCGGCTCGAAAGAGAGATGAATGTGTTGACACCATCATCTGACCCTCCACCTCATATTAGTGTGGGGCGGAGGGGTATCCTACCTTGTTGTGTTGGACCAACACAACACAACTTCTTGGCAGGGGTGGGGGGTGACACAACATCTTTGATTGAATTCACTGTTGCAAAGTCAGAAGGGGGGCGTTGAGACGTTTGACTGACTCTTATCATGACACATGCTACTTCTCAACTTATCAGATCTTTTGTGGGCGATGGCGGTGGTGATGTGCATGATGATTGCTGTCAGCAACCTCTAATGGCGGGCCTTTTGGCCATTCGTTCCAAGACTTTGGGTCTTTAGGTCATCTGGACCTTGTATGGGCCTTCGGGTCATGTTTTTCATAGGCATTTGTGTCCTCGAGACTTTGGATCATGTTTTTCATAAATATTTGTGTCTTTGGGCCAATGGATCATGTTTCATGTTCCCTTTTTTCCCGTTTCAAAATAAATTATTATTTTTTTGTTTAATAAAGGGTGCTTTACTCTTAAACTTTTAAAAAATAAAAATATATTTTTTTAAAATAAAAAAAAATAATAATAATTAGAGGATGAGGATGGATTTAGGGATAATTTTATTTATTTATTTGGCACATGGCAACGCCGTTTTGGAGCAGGGTCTGTAACGTCTCTCCGGACCTCGGTGGCCCCAATTTACAGTTACGTTAAAAATCCGTTGCGTTAAAGTGGACGGGTTCGCTTCTTCTGGTCACAGAACCGAACGCCACTTGCCTTTTTTCTCCGAAGTGTTTCCCGGCGCGTCGCGCGAGTACCTTTGCCGTTTCTTCTCACCCGATTTTTTGAAATCGGCCTCAGGTAGCAATTTCCCCGTTGCCGAGACGACCTCCGCCGATATCTCGCCGCGCCGCTTCATCCGTCGAAGCTCGACGGTGGTTCTCGATGGCGGAGGATTTCGGGAAAGCGGTCGAGCTTGGTGTCAGGCTCTCGAAGCGTTTATACTTCGGGAAAGACCGGGCGGTGTCGCCGCCGAAGCGGCCGGCGATGGAGAAGTCGTCGGAATCCTACCTGCCGACCGCGCCCATGGTCTACGCTGTTATTTTTGATCCCGCCATAGTCGATAACCCGGACATTCCCAGCTACCAGCCCCACGTGCATGGGCGCTGCGATCCGCCGGCTCTTATTCCCCTCCAGATGAACGAAATAGCGCTCGAAGCTGATTGTTATTTGGATACCGCGTTTGTTACAGTCAGTGGTTCGTGGCGAGTGCATTGCGTCATGGGAAGTCGGAGCTGCGATTGCTGCATTGCCATCCCGATGGGCGAGCAGGTTAGTTTTGTTGTCAGAACTTCCGTTCATTCTTGATAGTATAATGCTGAACCTGAACAGTCTGGAATTTCCTTTTCCATCCTCTTGTTTATTGAATAATTGCACCTCATTCACCATTACTTTTATTACCTCCTTCATTTTTCATTATTCCTGAAACGCGGTTTGACTAAGCTGTGTTCTAGTTTAGTTTTTTTTCGTGCGTATAAAGCATTGAAACACCACGCAACCCAGTTTTTGCATCACAAAATCGCTGTTGTGTTGTTCTGTCCTTCAAGTTTCATCTGTTCGTGCATGTGGATCCATGGTATCTTGTGTCGAAAGTATCCACGATACCCGTGGTCAGACGGGGAATCCCGATGATGAAAAAACGGTGGTGCAAGATGGTTGGATATGATGGATTATCATCGAAGAGAAGTCCCAATTGTGTGGTCTTTGGTTTGAGGGGAGGTTTGTTGGTTGCATACTCAATTCCACACTGATTTTCGCAAGAAGTGGTGGCTAACATATAAGCTTGGATGCACTACACCTTATATCACCAATTGGTTTTAGGATAAAACCCGAGAAGGGCTTATGTGTTGGGCCTCAAAGGACTAGGACTACTCCTATCACCAATTGGTTGGTTTTAGGATGGAACCCCAAAAGAATTTGTGTGTTGAGCCTGAAAGTATTGGACTAACAAGAAATCTCCCCCAACAAGTGGTATCAGAGCCATGGTGTAGCCCAAGTGTGATGCGGATGACCCCAAACCAGTTTGAGTACGATAATAATGGCTCGGGTTGGAGCATGTGGATCCATGGTGGTGTCTTGTATCGAAAGTTTGTCTGATAACATTGGGCATATGGCGTGTCCCGATAGAGAGAGAAGCGACGGTGCAAGTGCAAGATGATTTCGATCAGATGGATTATCGTTGAAGGAAAACCTTATTGTGTGGTCTTTGGTTTGAGGGGAGGATTGTTGGGTGAAAACCTAAGTCCCACATCGGATTCCGCAAAGGATGGTGGCTCACATATAAGCTTGGATGAACAATTCCTCGTATCACCCATGAGTTTTAGGATGAAACCCCTGAAGGGATTATGTGTTGGGCCTGAAATACCTAAGGTTGGAGGAAATCGATCTTGACAAGTGTTATCGGAGCCATGGTACAACCTAGGTGTGATGTAGGATGAAGTATTCCTCAAACCAGTTTGACAACGATAACGGTGACTCATTTGAAGCATGTGGATCCATGTTGCCTTCTCGAAAGTCTTCTTGATAACAGCGGTCAGGCGGTGAGTCTCGATGATGAGAAAATGGCGGTGCAAGATGGTTGGATCTAGTGGATTATTGTTGAAGGAGAGACCTAGTTGTGTGATCTTTGGCTTGAGGGGAGGATTGTTGGGTGCATACTCAATCCCACATCGGTTTCCGCAAGTAGTGGTGGCCAACATATAAGTTTGGGTGAGCTACTCCTCCTATCAGCAATTGGTTTTAGGGTTGAACCCCAAAAGAGTTTGTGTGTTGAGTCTGGAAGGATTGGGTTGGTGAGGAATCTCCCCCAACATTTGTGTGTGTTGACCGCGAGATACATTATATCGACGAGACACGTATGATGTCTGACTATCATTAGAGGAGATAATCAGAACTGAACTGCCAATAGGAACACCACATCTTACAGGTGTTATTAGTCCATATTTGTAAACACGTGTACTGTTCTCTTGACTTGAGATCATTATCGGCGTGTATCATTTGATCACATAATCTGATGCAAGATGAAACCATAGCGTTTATGTTGTGGCGAGATCGCTTGCGTTTGGTGCGTCATTGATGACATGACATTGGTTGAATGATCAAGAAAGAGTTTGTTACTTCCGAAAGGAAGAGATATCTTGGGCTCGTTTGACCGGGATAATAGTACCTTTATTAAATCCATGACCATTGTGATCGAAGGTAAGTCCATCCTGTAAGGTCATGAATAAATAAAGTAAGAAATGATGATGACATAAAGTGTGCGTCCTACTTTATAAGATATTGCGAGACAAAAAGATTATATCACACGCTGTGTATTCACAGGAGGTTGTCATTGATATGACTAAACTTTATCTCCTCAGAGGCTTTGATGAGTTGCTAGTTTCTGCTCTTAGTATATGAGTATCATTAACTACTATCGAGATAAGGGTTTAAAAGGTCACATACAAAGCGTATTCATAAGCTTGACGAATTCTGATGAATTGGAGTTCAGAACATGGTGGGCCTCGCGGTGGGGGTTAAGATATGTCCGAGTTCGATAAATTGCAAGAAATACAGGTACTATTATTCGAGTTTAAAATAGCATGCGTTGAATTTATTTACTCAAAATATTCGCAAGTGTTAAGTGGATACGAGTAAAATATATTTTACGAATGAATAATATTTTATTCAAGGTTCGTTAATATATTTATTGGAGAAGCGAATCATGCTAATGACTTAGATTTTATCACGTAACATATTTTGAATGTTACAAGAAAGTAATAAAATATAAATGACATTTAGTGATTTCTTAGGAGGTTAATTATATTTGGGGGCCTAAGTGCAATTTTCGAGACTTAACCCTACCTATATAAGTTAGGAGATGCCAAAATTCAAGCTCACTATTCACAACTCGAATTTGAGAGCTTCTCTCTTCTCGCTCTCAAGTTTTAGAGAGACATGAGAGAGATTTGAGCACCCCGATCCAAGAACTCCCTCCCAGATTGAAAAATCGATGCTTCTGTGATTGTGTTGATGTTGAAAGCACCTTCAACTCTCATCCGAGCAAGCTTTTAAAACGTGTGTGGACAATCTAGAGGGTTCCTAGTTTTGTCCCTTCAAGCGACGATTGTCGACGACGAGCGAAACATATTTCTGATCGAAATCGATAAGGTTTAGTTTTGATTTAATTTTCCGTGCTTAATTTAAATTCACACGAGATCCCCGAGTTGATAGCCGGGGTGGGGCTTCGTCGGTGATGACATTCCAACGTCAAACTTCTGCCGCACGCTTAGTGACAACAAGTGGTATTAAAGCAATTGTGCGATTTCTTAAGTCGAAATTAAAATTAAATTTGCATGAATTTGAGTAGTGGGCATCGATACGGTCCTAATGCCATTGACGACTCTTCGATTTGAGGTCAGATGGCTGAGTTATGATCATCTGAAGATTGAAGAAACAATTTTGGGTTTAAAAAATTAAAATAAAATTATAATCCAGATACTATTCATATGAATAGTATGACTTATACTATTCATATGAATAACATCACCACCGAGAAGACGTCAATGAGAGAAATATATATATATATATATATATCCATAGGAACAGTAACCCATGGTGAACAATAACCCATGAATATCACCCATGAATAGTACCCGAAACCCCCTGCTTCTTATTTATAATGGATCTCCCACCTCTACGTGGTCCTAGCATAACAATATACTAACAACATTCTCTCCCCCTTTAACAACTAATACCCCCCAAACAATGACCAAATCACCCTTGCTCAGGTTCTTATCACTTGCCTCCCCTTGAAAACAGTACTGTCCTCAAGACTGAAGAAAGGTGGTCTTGCTATGCAGGCGTGCTAACCGATCTTCGAGATACTCCTCCCCGCTTTTGTGCTTTAGGCAGAATCAAGTAACCTTGCTGCTATAAGACCGAGCTACTGTGGTCCTGTATAATGTGCCCTTGCCGCATATGCACGCCACACAATCTCTCAAATGCTTTGTCCTCCTTTATGGATCGGTTTTGGATAGATGAAGTTGAGAGGGCCTCCTTTCGTGACGCTTTCACTCCTTCCATTGGGAAGACCCCTTGTTAAGCGTGCTTGGCCTGAAGTAGTGATCAGGATGGGTGACCTTCTGGGAAGTTTCCCAGGGTGTATGTGAGTGAGGACAAAACACACTGGAAAGGACATGTGTTGGCCTGTGAGAACAATCATTAGTCAGATGACCCGTTCAGGCATGTGGGTGGGCCCCCCTGGGTGGAGACCATGTGTTTGCGGGGCAACTGGTGGTACCTGGCGGGCTAGGACCCGACGACCATGTTAAGGCGGGCTGTCTGTGCAATCATTAGTCCGATGACCCGTTCAGGCATGTGGGTGGGCCCCTAGGTGGGGACCACGTGTCTGCGGGGCAACTGGTGGTACCTGGCGGGCCAGGACCCGACGACCATGTTAAGGCGGGGTGTCTGTGCTATCACCAGGACCCAATTGTCACAGTTGGCACCACCCTTATTCTTGCTTGTAAAAGCTGTAAGGGCCTCCTCTATAAACTCAGGGGCCCCGTCCCGTTATCACGGGCATGACCTGTGCAGTTGGTGGTGACACAACAAGAGTCCATGTTTGCGCTGGCTCATTCTGTTGCGTCTCTTGCTCCCACATTACGGACCTGGAACTTTCTTGCTGCTCCTTGTGTGGTAGCTCTACCATATGACGTCTGGAGGTAGTGTTGTCATGATTTTCGATCGGCCCTTGCTCCAGCTTTGCAGCCCATGTTCGGTAGGCCCCCCTGCGTGCGACGGGTGCATATGCGTTACTGTTGACAGGAACTCAGCCGTAGTTGTAGGGGCTTCCTTGGTGGAGCTTCCAAAATCCTAAAGTAGCAATTCTTTGAGACTCGCTCAGGTGAACACAATTGTAGTTCCCTTGGCCAATAAAAACCAAAGTTCAACCATACCTGACATGCAGAGTCATGCCATTGATATTTTCATCTTTTCTGGCGTTTGACAGAACGAGAAATAAACCTCGACTTTCTGTATCCTTGTTTCAGGACCTGTTCTAGAAAATTCCGGCATCATGAGTTGGTCAAACATCTGTCCAGCCTGGCTAGCGACACCCATATCTCTGGCACGCGCAACTCCATGCGCGCCTGAAGCAGAATCAAAATCTTCTGCAGACGACCCTTGCAGCAAATCCTTCCCGCGAAGATGGAACTGACAGTGCTGTTGGGTGAGTGTCCCCAATTCTGAGTGACGAAGTCTGGCCGTGCACGCCTCCCCTGAAGAAAGGGCAGGTCGTGTTTTTTTATGACTTTTATTATTATTAATTCTTTGTTTTCCGTCCCGAAAGACAATTCGAGCAGCCTCCTGGCGGTGCGCGCCCCTTCTGTCGAGATGTGGCCGAGTGCGCCTCCGTTGAATGCGTGGCGTCCTGTGCGAGTAAGCCGTCGACAACACGATAGTCCGACAGTGGACCGTCGTCTGTCGAAGGGAACTGGCAGCGTGTTGATGGCAGAAGGCGAACCGACAGTGCGCGTTGGGTCGGACGACAAGCCGGAAGTGCGTTGGTTTTAGCGGAAAGCGAGGCAACAGTGCGTACCTTCTTGGAACGTATTCCGACAGTGCGCATCGAAAGAAGCGGCGAAGAGAGCGTCTCCTTCTCCTCAGATGTAAGTCAACGACAGTTGGTCGTGGCCTCCTGTGCTGCGCACCCCTCCGTTGAAAAGGAGACAGACAATCCACTGACACTTGTGAAAGGTACCGACGATCTTGCATGCTGTTGAGGAAGCGAAGTGGCGGTGGTCGGGTCCGCTGAACGCGAGCAACAAAATGACAAAGAACAACAATGTTGGGGCAAGCGTCTTCCGATGCGCGCGTCCACTGGGCGAGAAGAGGAGCCGACGACAGGTCAGACCAATTGATAGGAACCACTTGTAATGAAACGAACCAGAGAATTGCAAAAGAGAAGGTGGAAGAAGATGGAGAAGACACTCGGGAGAGGTTCACTCTACCCGCCCAAGCCCTACGACCGTTGTCCCAAGCTAGAAGGTCCGATTCCTCAACAATATTCTCCCTGTCTGCCTCTCATCCCCCTGCTTCTTATCTATAATGGACCCCCACCTCCATGTGGTCTCAACATAACAATATACTGACTACATTCTCCCTCTCTTTAACAACTAATATCCCCCCCAAATAAAAAGACCAAATCACCCTCGCTCAGGTTCCTATTAGTGTACCCCGCATTCCTGAGACCCCCTCATCCGTGTGTGTAATGGTCCGTGTCCTTTCAGTCCGTTACTTTGTCAGTTTTGGGTGTTGAAGGTGTTCGGAGGAGGTTTTAGGAGTTTTTGTAGGAGTTGGGGGTGCAACAAAGCTGCTACTGGGGTTACACGTCGTGTAAGTAGATTACACGATGTGAAGTTTGGCTTCACGACTTGTTCTGGATGGTTCACGACGTGTAATGTTTCGGGTTTGAAAAATAAAATAAATTGAGAGGCGACGGGTTTTTCGACGAAGACCAGCCTCGAGGCATTGCACGACGTGAAACGGGATTACACATCGTGTAATCCCCCACTGCTGTAACTTTTAAGTGTTTTTCCAGCTGCTTGGGTTGTCAAACCTTACGGCTGCAACGACCCTCCCTCGACCCCAGGCGACCCGGCGACCCCTCTTTAGCGTTTTGAGTATTTCTACGTCAATGATTGATTCCTAGCTTCCTTCCTTCGATCCGTAGCCATCCATCTTCGATCTAAGGTGCGTTCTTCCTCCGTTCTTGCAGTTTCTTCCGGTTTGGTCTCTTTCCCCTCCCGTTTCTTCTTGCCATGTGATGGCGGATGATCTCCCATGGTTCTAAATGGGATTCTCTTCAGTTATTGTTGGTGCGGTGGTGCCGCGATATCCTCAGATGGATGCAGATCTTTCGGGAGAGGTGATTGGAGATCCGTTGCGTGGCCCGTTCTTGTGCGAAGATCGTTGACACCCTTTTGAGGTAGGATTTTCTTTGTTTTTCTTCATTTGTGTATCATGTGGGAGGGATCTACTTTTGTTCACCTATGGATCATGGTTGTGCCAGGCTAATCAAAGATAAGAATAAGTTAAATGAAATTGAAAGGGGTAGGGGATTCGATTTGCATGCCTTTGCAGTTTTGATATTATGATTGTGATATTGTGAATTATATGGCCTTGATGCCCCACTGAAAATCGTGGCCGTTGGGGGCTCTTGTTTGCGCACTAAATGGGTTGCATGTTGCTTGGTTCCTGTCGAACACTTGCATATGAAAATTGGTTAATCACGTAAATCCGGCTAATGAATGGATGCCCCAGGTTTTGGTTTGTGTGATAACGCCCTTAAATAATAAAGTGAAATTGGATAAGTGTCCCCTTTGCTAAATCTGAAAATGTGTTACGACGTGGTTTGTGATGTGATGTGTGGAATGGTTGTGGCTACGTGCGTGGGACAAATGTAATGAGAAGTGGCTATGTTGTGATGTGTGGGTTTGCTCTGGTTGTGCTGTGGTATGTCTGTGACCACGGTTGTGTGCTGTGGGTTGGCTTGAGTGGCGTTATGGATGAACTTGTAGACGATACATCAACCTGGTTATGTAATGGAATCTCAGATTGAGAGATTGATTGATTGTGGAATGGATGAGAAGTGTTGTGCAGCAGGGTTGCGAGCTGGTTGTGTGATAATGTATTACCAGATGGGGTTGTGAGTTGGGGGCTGGTTCTGTTGATATATGATATACCATGAATGGGTATTAAACATGGAGAACGTGGAACGATGTGTCTTTAATGTGGAGCCACCTTAATTTATCAGGCTCTTTGCCTTCTGAAATAACTGTTTTTGTGTTGTCTGTGGTATGTTGTGCTTTGTGGTTGCCTGTGTAGTGATGAAATGAATAAATAATTGATTAATAAAATGTGGAATGACTTGGGTTGGTTTGGCTAACGGAATGGAAATGGTTAACAGATGAATAAATGATGGGCTGTGTGGTTAAATGTAGTTAATGCTAAACAATAAAATGAATGAGGTGGTTAAATGAAATTGGTTGGAAATTGAAAAGAGGTTGTGGCTTGTTGTGTGGTGTTATGCATTTAGAGGTAGCAACAAATGTGGTAGTATTGTGAGCTGATTTTCTGTCTGGGAACCCATAGGTTGGGTTTGAGTGTTTGGTATTATGCATTTAGAGGTAGCAACAAAGGTGGTAGTATTGGGAGCTGATTTTCTGTCTGGGAACCCATAGGTTGTATTGTGAGCTGATTTTCTGTCTAGGAACCCATAAGTTGGGTTTGAGTGTTTGGTGTCATATATGTATATATTTGTATCTTCTTTGTGATTTCTATATGCTGCACACCCTAATTGAGCACTAAGTGCCGACAACTCCATCATCACGGGGGAGGGTGTCTTTCCCAAATTTCTTGGTGGGAGGATGGATGGCTGGCCACCCGCTCTTCCCCGCTCCCTCTTCCAGGCGGTGATAACCCAAGATTTTTCGGGTTAGTTGTGGTGCGTGAGTCCCAGGTATGTGCGGGCGAGTTGTGCTTTTCCAGGTGTCTTCGGGATGAGATGTGTTATGCTTTCCCAGGTGTCTTCGGAATGAGATGTGGGTTGTGACCCAGGTGTTTGCGGGTGATATGCGATGTGGTTTGTGACCCAGGTGTCTGCGGGCGAGTTGTGATGTGGTTTGTGGCCCGGATGTCTGGGGGTGGGATGTGATGCGGTTTGGGGGCCAGATGTCTGTGGGTGGGATGTGGTGTGGTTTGTGAGGTCCAGGTGTGTGCAAGGGGGTTGTGACGTGCTACTTTCGGAAGAGGTGAGAGCGCGAGGACGTTTGTCGTTAGGCAAGAGCGTCTAATCAGTGGGAAGTGGTGCGGAGTACCCTATCATCGATGTGCATTATATTACATTACGTGCGTTATTTGGTGAGCGTGCTTTGGTGAGGTTGGGATGGTTAGTATACCTATTAGGTACTGTTTGGTTCTGTTGTTTTCTCACAAAGACATTAATATGGTTCTTTCACTTGTGCACGAGAAACTTTGGTTTTCTTACTGAGTATACCTGTATGCTCATATAAAACTACTTTCAGGTTTTCAGGAGGATTTTGTGGACCGTGTGGGGCGTTATTAGCTCAGGCTTTGGGACAATTGCTGAGTTGTTGCTTTAGCTTGCTTTTGGGTACTTTACTTTGGAGTTTTATTGTATTTGTACTAGTTCTATTTTATGCATGCATATAGGATGGTTTTTGGCTTTCTTTTATATATGTCTTGGAGTTTTGTGGATGATCCATCAAATCTCTCGATCTTTTTTCACTAAAAAGGGTGATGCCTTCCATATTGCGTAATCTGTATGCCCTTGGTGCTAGTCGCCAACCTGAGGCCTACTGGAGGCGAGACTCGGGGGTCATTATCTCACTTTCTCCATTGCCAGCCTAGGAGGGGTATCTTTGGATGGAGGAGGTCGTTTGGAGGGAGAAGGTTGTGATAGAATGACATCAAAGGTGATGGTTGAGAGATAAGATGGAGTTTGGAGTTAGGCACAATGAGGATTGCATGGGTTGGTAGGGCAACAATGTCAGGTGATCTTGGTGCGTGACATAGGCCAGGGAAGACCGGCTAGGACACGAGATTTTAGGGCCCCCGTGATCTGACGCAAGGACTCTGAGCCTACCGAATGATCAAGTGAGGCCACACCGTTTGCAGGGTAGATGCCCTAGGAAAGGTACACGCATCATGATGACTTGTGTTCTTTTTTGAATTGGGTTGGTTTGAAAAAGTTGGAATGAATAACTAAATATGTATTAAATGGGTTAAAATAAATCTTAATACAGACTCCATACTACTCGTACTCGGGCTTAGGAAATATTTGTTTACCTTTTCAGCTATGACTCCTGGTTGTCGTCCGCGTGTGGCTCATGCAGTAGAGGTTCAATAGGCTGATCCGGTTGATCGATGGAGGGTTGATCCAGTTGAGGAGGATGACCAGTGGCAGAGGACGTTGCGTGCTTTCCAGCAGCAGGCTTTGGGGAAGTACGAGGGCAGTGTTTCGGACATGGAGACAGAAAACTAACTCGAGGAGTTTGAGATCACCTTCAGTTTGATCTGGGCCCCGACAAAATATTGAGTCCCTTTGGCAGTCAGTCAGATGCGGGGAGCTGTGCGTCAGTGGTGGACGCTGTATATGGGGGAACAAAAAGAAACAAACGTTTTGTGGGTCGACTTCGAGAAGGAGTTCCGAGCAGAGTTCTTTTCATCGACCATGAAGGCTGCGAAGAGGCAGGTGCTACTCTCCCTTCAATAGGGGAGTATGTCAGTGCGGGAGCTGAGCATCAAGTTTAATGATCTTCTTCGTTTTGCCCCAGATCTCTTTCCGGATGAGGAGTTCTATGCGAGACGTTTTGAGGAGCCACTTCGTCCTTCTATCTAGTACGCAGTTACTTCTTTTACGTTGCCGATGTACCTGGAGGTTCAGCAGAAGACATAGGTGATCGAGCAGATGCACTCACGAGGAGATTTACCGCGAGAGGGGAGCCAACAGGGTTTTTCGAGAGGCAGGGTTACTAGTGGCAGGTCTCAGGCGCCAAGACCTTCAAGGTTTCAACCGACAGGGAGTCAACCTCAACAACTTCCTTTTCGAGCTCAGTTCGGTGGAGGTGGACAGGTTCAGCGCCAGCCTCAGTAGTAGTTGCCAGTCAGGCCGTTTCAGGAGCAGGGGCAACAGACTCATGTTCCACCGAGGGGAGATGGAGCAGGTAGAGGCTGACCTCAGGATTTTCCTCGTGTTCAGGGACCTTGACCCGGGTGTGGTCGTTGAGGTGGTTGTCGGCAGAGAGACAGAGGAGTTGGGTGTGGTCAGCTACACGCAATGGTGGCAGCAGTTCCAGTAGAGCTTGAGATCGTCAGAGGTACGATCAGTTTGTTTAGTACTCTTGTTTGTGCCTTGTTTGATTCAGGAGATTCACACTCCTTTATTGCACCCGTTTTATCCCATGCTCTGGGACTAGACATAGAGAGGCTTCCTGTGCCCCTGGTGTTGAGTACGCTAGTCGGAGGGCAGACCAACTTTTTTGATGTGTGCCGGGGGTGTAGACTGATGATGAGACTGCATCAGTCCCGTGGGGACCTCTTCTTGCTACAGATGCAGCCATACGATGTCATCCTCGATATCGACTGGTTGTATTCTGTACGTGCTGTTATTGACTGCTTTCGGAGGAGAGTCGTGTTTTCAGATGTGGATGACCAACGTGTGGTTTTCGTTGGCGAGCGGGGTTGTTAGGTGGGCAGTTGGCGTGTGGAGCCCCTTCTCTCTTTGTTGGTTGAGCTGTTGGTGGAATCAGTGGACGCTGAAATGGTAGAGGTTCCCAGAGTTGTTGGGGAGTTCCTGGATGTTTTCCCCAAAGAGGTTGTGACGCTACTCCCTCGACGTGATGTTGAGTTCGGGATAGACTTACAAACCGATGTTTCTTCGATTTTGATAACTCTTTATCGGATGACACCTTCTGAGTCGCGGGAGTTGTGGATTCAGATAGACGATCTGATGTAGAAGGGTTTTATCCGGACCAGTGTGTCGCTGTGGGGTGCTCCAGTGTTTGTAAAGAAGTCAGACGGTGGTCTGAGGTTGAGCATAAACTACCGGAGGTTGAATTAGGTGACGGTCAAGAACCGTTACCCTCTTTCGAGGATAGACAATCTTTTCGACCAGTTAAGAGGGGCTATTTGGTTTTCTAAGATCGATCTGCGGTTTGGATATCACCGGTTAAGGGTGAATGAGGGCGATATCCTGAAAACTGTCTTCAGATGCAGGTATGGGCACTTCAAGTTTGTGGTCATGTCGTTCGGCGTTACGAACGCACCAGCTTTGTTCATGGGGCTTATGAACTTCGTGTTCCGTGAGTTCTTGGATCGGTTCGTCGTCGTATTCATCGATGATAATCTTGATCTACTCGAAGTCAGAGGAAGAGCATGCCGAGCATCATAGAACTATCCTGCATGTTCTTCGACACCGCCAGCTTTATGGAAAGTTAAGTGTAAATTCTGGACACGAGAGGTGCATTTCCTCGGACATGTGGTGTCTCAGCAGAGTGTGGCAGTAGACCTGTCGAAGGTTGAAGCAGTTGTTTCTTGGGCAGCACCCAAGAACGTGGTAGAGGGTCGTAGTTTTCTCGGTCTTGCGGGCTATTATCGGAGGTTTGTACCCGATTTCTCTCAAGTTGCAGCCCCGTTGACAACTTTGACCAGGAATGATCAAGCTTTTGTGTGAAGTGATCAGTGTCAGGCAGCGTTCGACTATCTGAAGGGAAAGTTGGTTAGTGCTCCAGTGCTCCGGTTGCCTGAGGAAGGGGTTGATGCGGAAACGTCGGGAGTTGCAGCGATAACAATGATGAAACACAGAAGAGTAAAAGGGAAAAAAAAAGAACAAGAACACGAAGATTTACGTGTCCACGGAGCGACAAAATATTCATTATAATTTTGGGAGCACGATTACAGAGTTTTTTCAGTAACCCTAGCCCGAAATGAGTTACAAATGGAGAAAGACGATCCACTGTTCCACCAACTGCACAGGAAATCAGCACCACTATAGTGAAAGGTGACCACCCAAGTCAAAAGTGCTACAGTGGCTGCCAGCTGGAAGTCCAAAGAGCTACAGTGAATAGCGGCTGGAAGTCCGTGTCGCTACTGTGCGTGCGACTGCTCTAGCGGAAAAGCACCTACAGTTCGCGGTGGTGCTGATAGGGAGGAAGAATGCGACAGTGGACGCGGCTCCGTTCTGATCCTATGTGGCCTCCCGTTCCGATGCTGTGCGCTGTCCTGATGAGGGAAGAGCCAGCGGGGCACTGCTTGTCGAAACGTGAAGCGACAGAGTGCTCGTTGTCTGACTGGCGCGAGCAAGGAGTGCGCGTTTCCTCAGGTCAATGTGCGCTTCTGTCAATAGAAACTGGAGAATCACGCAAAGTTTGGTTGGGAGTCTGGTAGGCGTCCTCCCAGCGTGATGTGGTTTCAATACACACGTCCACAGTGGCAGAAGAGGATCCGGCGGCAGGGAGAGGAATCCGGCAGTGCCCTCCCTTTGAGCAAAAAGGCGTAGCGGCAGGTTGGACCAATTGATGAAGATTAACATAGGACATACTTTATATTAAATCAGAGAGAGAGATAGATTAGGAATACAGTTGGGAGGGAGGAGAAAAGAAGATAACGGAGAAGAAACTCGAGAGGAGAGTACTCGGGTGAACCCTGGTTCCCCGCCCAAGCCAAAGGCCGATTCCCACTGCAATATAATATCTTCCTTTCCAAGCAGTACCCCACTCCCTCCCTTATATAACCACTTGCCAACTCCCCTTGGGCCCCACTTTAGATTCCCTTATAACCACTTCCAACTCCCCATGGCCCACAACCATTTGCCCTCCTGTACAAAAACTACTTTGCCCCTTCCAGAAGGTTCTTTCTATCCTTCCCAGCTGGCCTCTCATATTCTTATCACTTAGCGTATTTGAAAGTTAGTCCTATTCTAATGAATAAGAGTTTAGGACATGGTGGACCCCACCACGGGGTCCGAGAGATGCCCAAGTTTGAACGCTCGCCATGAAATAAATAAATTCATATTATTCGAATTTAGAATAATTGGTATTAAATTTATTTATTAAAAATATTCACAAGATTTTAAGTTAATACTTGGGAAAATATTTAACGAAGGAATATTATTTTAATATTCAAGGTTCATTTAATATTTGCGGGAACGACGGATCGAGTTAATGGCTCACTTCTATCACTTAATATATTTTATTATATTACAAGTAAGTGATAAAGATATAAATGACGTTTACGACACAGTTAGTTGGTCATAGTGTGTCGTTTGTGGCTTATATAGTGGTTATTACTTATAAGGGGGTTGGGAAGTCCTTTTCGGGTGTTTAATTCCCACTATATAAGCAAGAGAGAGCTCTTTTTAGAGGGACTATTCATCCACTCAAATTTGAGAGCGTCTCCTCCCTTCCTCTTGCATCTTAAAGAGAGAAGCAGTCGATCCAAGTTCTACTTCACGGATCGAAGGATCGACGTAGTGCTGATCGCTGGGACGTCAAAGGCTTCGTCGAATCTCCTCGCTAGCACCCAGATATCGATGATCGACGTTCCCGTAGATTTTTGAAGCGCGTGTGAACAATCTAGAGGGATCCAATTTCAGTTTCTTCGAGCAACGGTCGCCGGTGATGTGCGGTTATCGAACTCATCTTCAAATCCATCAAGGTAATTTATTCGATTTATTTTTGTGCTTAATTCCTTCACGTGAGATCCCCGACCTTCGTACCGGGCTGCACATTGCTGGAGACGACATTGTTATGTCGATCGATGATGGAATTTTTTTAAATTCCCGGCCTATTTGATCCCGTTGCGAGCCCCAGTTCAACAATTGCATTTTCTCTATCACCAATGCAAGCCTACAGTAGGGGATGAGGTGATTTTGGGAGGCTAGGCCTTGATAGTTCGTTCCAGTGGCGTGTTTACTTTACACCCGATCAAAGCATTACTAGGTTTGAAAATAAAGCAAATCGCTTGTGGAGATAACTACTGTTTGTTAGTTACCATGGATGGAGTCGTGCTAAGTTTGGAGTGAATTCAAAATGTTCCAGTTGGTGGTGGCGGTATCTGAACTGAATACAAGAGAGTTTATCTGGTAGGTGTCCAAATATGAGAGAGAAATAACAAAGGATTCCATTAATTCCAGCCGCAGTGCGTACAATTATTATAGTTGAACAACGATATTAGGAGAAGGAATGGAAGAAGAAGAAGAAATTAGAGAAGAGAAAGTGGATGAGCTCCCTGGAAGACGCCACTCCCAAATCCGAGGCCTAACCCTTCGAACTGCCAAGCAACCTTCAACAAAATACATCCGCTCCTCTCCAATGCCCTCAACCTCCCTATTTATTATCCCAACCCAACACTATTGGATTGATGTAGCCCGATCCGGTTGGGCCGAATGCTTGTGCCCCACAACTGTCGCGTGTCGAGCTATAGCAGTGCGGACTTCGGAGTCAACTATATTCCTTTCACTGTAGCGACACATACTTCCTGTTCGGAACAGTGGATCGTCTTCTCCATATGTAGCCCATTTCGGGCTAGGGTTTCTAACCTGAAAAACTATGTAATTATGCTCCCGATTATAGTGAATATTCTGCCTCTCCGTGGACTTAGGGATTATTCCCGAACCACGTAAATCGTCATGTCCTTGTTTTTTTTCCTTTTTACTCTTCTGTTTTTCGTCGTTTTCTGTCGCTGCAACTCCCCGCGTTTCCGTAACAAACACAACCAACAACCCAACTAATACCTACCAAAAGACAACATTGCCCCAGACGGTTTATGCATACTCCCAACCTGTCTCACCATCACACAAGAGCAAAGTTGCACCATGATGCAACGCCAACACCCCACAATCGAGGCGCCCCAGACCCGCACTTTTGAATCTGGTACTGAAAACTCTCTTTAAAAACTGGCTTTGATACAAAGTAAGATGACCCAAGATAAACATACATATATTTCACATCATTTTCATAACTTAAACATTTCATCTCAAAAAAAATCTCACAATCCCAAGAATGAAAGTTTTAGTGTCTTTGAGGATCAACTACATAAGCAATTTTTTTTATGATGCTTGTGAACATTTTCACATTAGACTCCCTTCTTGACTCCTCATAAGTTATACCCATCTTTGTAACCTGAGGAACAAAAATATAAGAAAAAGGTGAGCTCAAACGCTCAGTAACAAAAAACTTATCAACATGTCAATAAGAGTTAGATCATAAGCATATGAGAAAATATGAGCAGAGGAGAAATATCTTATTAAAAAGAACACGAGACAATAATAGAGGGGTGAATTCAAACGCTCAGTAAGAGAACTTATCAACATGTCAACAAGGGTTAGATCATAAGCATATGAAAAAACACGAGTTTAAGAAAAATATCTTATTAAAAAGAACATGGGACAATAAGAGTTGGTCGTAAGTCTGGATAGGACATGTGTTCTCAAATGAACAAACATATGACAAAAGAGTGCGAAATCATGAGATAATAAACATGATCCATGGTGCTTAATCATAGACATAAAGATTTGGCACGACTTGAAAATATAACATGACAAGGAATTATGACACTAACATAAGTATAAAGAAATTACAACATTGTAATCAAACAAAATGTTCATGCTTCATGTTGTGAACAAATAAAATGTCCACACTTCATTTTGTGAACAAACAAAATGCCCACGCTGTATGTTGTGAACAAACAAAATGCCCACGCTAAATTGCCCACGCTCAACATCATTATCTCATGTGATATCAAACTTTTGGATGACTTTAAAGGACCCAAACCGTCTCAGGGCTTTATCAGACCCAAACTGGCTCATAATGAAAACTATACATAATTATGCCACAAGATCACAAAACATTTACCATTTCATCATAGCTTAATTAACTCGTGAGAAAAAATCAAGTTTTATCATCATAAGCCATCTAGAGAAAGAAGGTGAATGATATCATAATAACATATCTCAAGTGTAACATAAGGAAAATCAAAGGATGTTGAGATAGATGAAAAACACTCTTTTTAGAACGAATCACTTTGAAAAACAAGAAGAAATTTCCCTTTTTAAAATCAAATATTTATTTTTGAAAAATATAACAATATTTACTTTTCTTTTCAAAATCTTTAAAAATTAAAATCATTTAGAAAACCATTTTAAAACATGTAAATGAAGTTTCATAAAGAGGAATGCTCATGACGGAAAAACAAACCATAAAAGATTTTTTAGAGAACATTTTTATCATAGTTGTAAAATAACGAAGTTACGGGTCACATTCAAGTCATTTTCAAAAAGGTGAAGTGAGAACTTTTGAAAACTTTTACTTTTAAGAAGAATCTTTAATAATGGAAAGAAAATGTGAAGTGTAAGGTAAAACATACAATTAAGAAAGGAAAACCTTTTTAATATTTTAAAATACTTTTGTTGAACATAAGGAAAATCAAAGGATGCTGACATAGATGAAAAACACTCTTTTTAGAACGAATCACTTTGAAAAACAAGAAGAAATTTCACTTTTTAAAATCAAGAATTCCTTTTTAAAATCAAATATTTATTTTTGAAAAATATAACAATATTTACTTTTATTTTCAAAATCTTTAAAAATTAAAATCATTTAGAAAACCATTTTAAAACATGGAAATGAAGTTTCATAAAGAGGAATGCTCATGACGGCAAAAGAAACCATAAAAGATTTTTTAGAGAACATTTTTATCATAGTTGTAAAATAACGAAGTTACGGGTCACATTCAATTCATTTTCAAAAAGGTGAAGTGAGAACTTTGAAAACTTTTACTTTTAAGAAGAATCTTTAATAATGGAAAGAAAATGTGAAGTGTAAGGTAAAACATACAATTACGAAAGGAAAACCTTTTTAATATTTTAAAATACTTTTGTTGAAAACCCACATCGTAAAAAAAATGAAAAATCTTTCATTTGAAAAAAGGTAAAGAGAAATTTGAAGATTACCAAAAATAAAACATATTTTGATTTTCAAAATAAAAAAGAACATTAGCAGAGAGATTGAATATGGATATGAAAGATAAAAAGAGCTCATTTGGAAAGAATGAGAATTATTCTTAACATCAACTTTTATGAAGAAAGAAAAGGGGAATGAGAATTAT
The DNA here is from genome assembly GCA_963277665.1 of Viscum album. Taxonomy (NCBI): domain Eukaryota; kingdom Viridiplantae; phylum Streptophyta; class Magnoliopsida; order Santalales; family Viscaceae; genus Viscum; species Viscum album. The sequence goes on from OY728152.1 coordinate 1,629,632,281, forward strand.
GGATATGGAAGATAAAAAGAGCTCATTTGGAAAGAATGAGAATTATTCTTAACATCAACTTTTATGAAGAAAGAAGTTCATCAATGTAATTCTTTAGAAAAGGAGGAAATATATTATAATATCTTCATAAAACAAAAAAAAACCTTCTTGCAAAACCGTAGTAAAAAAGGAATCATTATGACTCAAGAAAAACAGTTGAGTCAAGAAAAACCCTTACGACCTAAGAAATGTTTTAATAGAAATCCCTTAAAAGAGAGATTGAAATTGAACTTTAAATATCATGAATAAAAGATATTTCATTATATTATAAATCCAATAGACAATATACACACCATTTAAATGAAATCGGGTACATAAAAGAAAACATGTCTCAAAAAAAAAAAATTGAGAGGAAACACTCTTACATCGTCGTTATCTTTTGAATTGATAACCCATGAAAGGTAGAACATGAGATGGATTTGTAAATTTCTTATATTGCATGAAAAATTATGGTAAAAGAAATCCATGGCCAATATATACACTAAAGGAAACAAGTGGTGAATACGCATTATATCTCAATGAAGCAAAATCAAGATGCAAAAACCCTTACGACATTGGTAACGTAAGAATCAAAACAAGGCCATGGCAATTAATACACCATATAAAAGAAAACATGGTGCGTAATATCAAACACGTCTCATGGAATTGAAAATAGAAACAAATAACCCTTACCTTTAATCCCGCTTAGCCGAACGTGCTCTAACCCTTTGTATAACAAAAATAATTATCTTAATCACCTATTTCAGAACCTTATTCATACCTACGATCTTTTATAAACTTCACTTATAATCATTTATTACAAATATATTAATTAGTTATATTTTATTTTCATCATCAGATGTTATTAGTTTCGATTGTTTGGTTAGAACTAGTTTCGTAATATCATTATTACAGAAGCATAATGATATTATTTATATGTTTTTAAGGTCATGAATCATGTTAGAAGAGTTGGATAAATAAGAAAAGACTAGAGTGAAAAACGAAATACTTTCGCGGAGGCGGTCGTTAGCATGTACGCACGGCCGACGCGTTCTTTTTTCATGGATTTGGAGGAAGATGGAGAATGATTTATAATTATAGAATCTTATTAATGTTATAGATATCATATTAATCCTAAATATACCTTTTTAACCAGTCGTGTAAGATGGTGATGAAAAATCAGACACGTTTTTCATGGAGATGGTAGTCCGCACGTACGTATGACGACGTCTTCATTTTTCGAATGGTTTTAGAGGTAAGTAGAAAATTAATATTCCATTAGTATTGTAGTTTGAGAAAACCCCCTTACCTTCAAGGTGAGGTGGGGCCCTTCTTTTATAGAATGAGAAGGCGGAATGTACAAAGGAGTATTTCGATGTGGGACTCGGAAATACCCATAATAATAATAAAAAGAGGGTTTAACACTCCCCCTCAAGCTGGACATGCCCAGCTTGGACAACGAGTCCCACAAAAAATAAAGAAGACATCATACAAGACCAAGACACACTCCCCCTCAAGCTGGGCGTCAGATGCTGTGGATCCCCAGCTTGGAACTGAGCGAGGTGAGGCGAGCACCGGGGAGGCCTTTGGTGAAGATGTCAGCAAGCTGGTCCGCCGTCGAAATATGGCTAAAGTTGACATGATTATGCTTCAGGTGGTGGCAAAGAAAGTGACAGTCCACCTCAATATGCTTCGTGCGTTCATGGAAGACGAGATTCGAAGCAATTTTAGTGGCCGCCTGATTATCACACCATATGTGAGCAGAAGTCTGCTGAGGAAAGCCAAGCTCCTGGAGGAGTTGCCGAAGCCAAATGATCTCTGTAGTGACGGTGGCCATGGCACGGTATTCAGACTCGGCACTGGAGCGAGAGACGACCGTCTGTTTCTTGCTGCGCTAAGAAATGAGGTTGCCTGCCAAGAATATGGCAAACCCAGAGGTAGATTTCCGAGTGGCAAGGCAACCAGCATAATCAGCATCGCAAAATGCCTCAATATACTGATGAGGATGTTGGGTGTAGCGAAGACCACGGGCAGGATCTCGCTTGATATACTTGGCGATGCGGATAACAGCATCCCAATGAGAGGTGGTCGGATGCTCCATAAATTGACTCACTTTGGCAACCGCACAGGAAATGTCGGGTCTAGTCATGGTGAGATAATTGAGTTTGCCCACCAATCGACGGTACCGCTCGGGATGTGGATACAGTGCCGAGGAGGCATAAAGAGACCGTTCCCCAGGCTCTAGAGGAGTGTCGACCGCAGTGGCCTGGGTCAGCCCAACATCCTGCAATATATCCAATGCATACTTCCGTTGGCAGAGTGAGATGGTGTCCGAAGAATAGGAAACCTCGATGCCTAGGAAGTATGTGAGAGGGCCGAGATCCTTAGTGTGGAAGTGCTGGTGAAGATGAGCCTTGAGATGGGTGATACCCACAGAGTCGCTGCCTGTGATGATGATATCATCCACATATACGACCAATAAGATGCAGCCATGGGTGGTCGTCCTGTAGAAGACAGTGTGGTCCTTCATACTGCGAGAAAACCCAAAGTTGTTGACGACCGTGCTAAAGCGGCCGAACCAAGCACGGGGAGACTGCTTGAGGCCGTAAAGAGAGCGGCGAAAACGGAAGACTCGAGATTCAGCGCCGGAGGCACAAAATCTGGGGGGCTGCTGCAGATAAACTTCTTCCTCAAGGAAGCCATGGAGGAAGACATTCTTGACATTCAATTGATGAAGAGACTAATGATGATGGGCGGCGAGAGAGATGAATAATCGGACAGAGGCCATCTTGGCAACCGGTGAGAAGGTATCAAAGTAGTCAATACCGTAAGTCTGTGTGAAGCCTTTGGCCACAAGGCGGGCTTTGAGGCGATGGAGAGTGCCATCGGGATTCAGCCTGACGGTGTAAATCCATTTGCTGCCCACTGCCTGTTTGCCTGCTGGAAGGGGTACAAGATCCCAAGTATGGTTTTCCTCTAGAGCCTGCAATTCATCCCGCATTGCAGCTAGCCACCCGGGGTGAGATTTGGCATCACCAACTGTGCGAGGTATAGAAACTGTCTCCAGAGCGGACAGACCCCTGTATGAAGATACAAATAGAGGAGTATTTTGGCAGGAGCGAGTACCTTTCCGTAGGGCAATGGGCAAGTCCTCGGGTGGCGGAGCAGGAGCATCAGACGAAGCGGGAGCATCAGTGTCATTGGCCGGTTCGGGGGATACAGTCGATGGACGTCGGGAGTAGACCTGACCAAAATGGGTGTCAACAGGGGTTGACACCGGTGGAGGGTGGATGATGAGAGGAAGACAATCATCGATGACAGGATCAGGATGAGGAGAAGGAAGGGAGAACGGAGAACTCTCAACAAAAGCAACGTCGACCGAGATGACATACCGCCGTAGGTCGGGGGAGAAACAGCGATATCCGCGCTGAGTGCGGGAGTAGCCTAGAAAGATGCAGCGAAGAGATTTGGGAGCGAGTTTGGAGAGACCTGGACGTGTGTTGCGAACGCAACAGAGGCATCCAAACACGCGAATGGGAAGGGAGTGAAGAGGGAGGGAGGAGAACAGAGTCCGAAAAGGAGTCTCCCCCTGAAGGATAGAGGAAGGAAGACGGTTTATCAGGTAGGTGGCGGTGAGAATGACATCGCCCCAAAAATGTAGAGGCACCTGTCGGTGAAAGAGGAGGGCACGGGCAGTCTCCAGAATATGTCTGTGTTTCCGCTCGGCCACGCCATTCTCCTGGGGTGTATCAGGACAGGAGGTCTGATGAATGATGCCTTTCGTCTGGAGAAACTGCCGAAAGGAAGTGGAGAGATACTCACGCCCATTGTCCGAGCGGAGACATTTGACAGATGTGGAAAATTGGTTCTGAATTTCATTGTAAAAGGTTTGGAAGGTGGAAAACACGTCGGAGCGTTCTCGAAGGAGGTAAAGTCAAGTCATTCGCGAATAATCATCGATGAAAGATATATAGTATTTATATCCCAAATGACTCGAAATGGTAAAAGGACCCCAAACATCTGAATGAACCAGATCAAAAGGGTTTGAGGTCCGTGTATCCACCCGAGGAATGTATGTAGTGCGATGATGTTTTGCAAAAGTACATGACTCACAATGAAAAGAAAGACTCCGACTAAATTCTGGAAAAAGCTGATGAATGGTGGATGCCGGAAGGTGTCCCAACCGGGAATGAAGATCCAATGCTCGAGAAGAGGTAGACGAGCAAGCGATGGGTGCCGGTCCATCGAACATGTAGACCCCGTCCCGAAGTCGGCCTCTACCAAGTTCCCGGTTCGTTGTCTGCTCCTGAAAAACAACACCAGAGGAGGTAAATATGGCAGCACAGTTATAATCTTTTGTCAGCTTACTGATGGAAAGAAGATTAAATGGACTGCGGGGCACATGTGCCACAGGGTAGGTGAATCGACTGAGTCAGGGAGCATGCGCCGAACCCCGCAATGGGGATAGTGGAGCCATCAACAACAGTGATGGCTGAGGAACCGACATAAGGGCAGTAAGCGGTCAACATACCAGCATCACCAGTGAGGTGGTTGGAGGCACCTGAGTCCAGCATCCATGCAGGGGAGCGACGACCGACAAAGGCAGCGGAACGAGCAGAATGGGCCAGAGAAGCCGAGGATGGGCCGGGGTCGGCAGTGTCCCGAGGATCATGAGTCAGCCGGATGCTGGCCATAGACAGGTCCAGAGAATGAGGAAGAGTGGCGACTGCCAACGACGCTTCCTGGACCGCTGTCTGTCCTTGCCGCGGGCGCTGAGATGGACATCCATGCAGGACCCAACATCGGTCAATCGAGTGGCCAACCTTGCCACAACGTTGACAGAGGGGACGTGGACGACCTTCCACACGACCACGTCCACGAGGTCTCGAGGAGCGGCCACCGCCATGACCGACGAGAGCTGAGTGGTCGATAATGGGGGCAGGAGGAGGAAGAGCCCGCTAGGCCTTGCTCAGCCGATGATAAACCCGCGGGATCTCCAACGTCGAAGGGCTAGCGAGCAGCTCGGTTGCCGTGGTGGCAAACTCCGGAGCGAGGCCGCTGAGAAGAGTGAATGGGACAATCGCTGAAGGAGATCGGACACCCGAGCCAGGTTGTTGGTCTCGGAATACATGATATTCAAGGAGTCCCAGAGCTCTTTGATGGTATTCGCCGTGCGGGTGACATCTTTGACCGATCGTTCCATGGAATTGACCAGCAGAGTGAAGATCTTGCTGTCAGCAAGCTTCCAGGTACGATATTTGGGGTCAGTCGAAGCCGGGGAAGGATCCTCAAGGTGATGATCGAGGTCCATCCCGGTCAGGGACATCACCACAGTCTTCCGCCAGATGGAGAAATTTGTGGAGTCCAATCGGTCATCCACAAGGCGGGTAGAAGCGGTGATCATCTGCGGCAGAGGGGAGGAGTCTGCCATGGAAGCGTCGTGTAGTTGGAGAAGACGCAGTGGTGGGTAGTGCCGGAATCAGAGAGACGTGCCGGGAAGAGGAGCACGCCGGGCGCTGGAAGAGCCGGGAGGAGCCCGGTTTGCTTGGATGGAACCGGTGCGTCTGGAGGGAAGATCCAGGGAGCGGCGACGGGCCGGGAGGGCGCTCAGGGGGCCGGGAGGAGCCGTGATGGAGGGTCGCGCCTGGGAGGAGTCGCCGGGAGAAAGGAGGAGGCACGACGGAGGAGCCTTGCCGGAGGAGCGCGCAGTGGGACCGCGAGGGGCGACGGGAGGCGCGACGGGAGGCGTCGCGGGCAGCAGCGGGAGGCGCGGGAGGTGTTGCGTGCACAGGAGGACGACCGGGAGAGGAGCTGCGGACCGGTTCAGTCGCCGGGAGATGCGGGAGCCAGTGCGAGCAGTTGCGGGAGTGCTGGGAGTGCACAGAGGAGGTTCGTGCATAGCGGGAGAGGCGCTGCGGACCGGGTCTGTCGCCGGGAGATGCGGGAGCCGGTGCGTGCAGGTGCGGGAGCCGAAACGACCGTCAGGGAAGGCGGAAGTTGTTGAGGAGGCGGGCGACGGGAAGCGACGGGAGGTGTGGCGGGGCCGCAGGCGCCGGGAAGGACCGGTAGGGTGTGCGGGAGCCAGACGGAGCAGCGGTGGAGGCCGGACGAGGCGACGGGAGGGTCGCCGTGGGGAGGCGCCGCGGCGAGGAGGGCTCGTGCGCAGGAGTTGCAGCCGCCGTGAGGGAGGGCGCATTGGGGAGCCGGACCGGGCAGGAGGCTTCGGGGAAAGAGGGTGCAAAAAATGCACCGGGGAGGCGGGTCGGACGTAGCCGGAAAACCGCAAATAAGAGCTGAGAGGGAAAAAAATTGGGAGGAGAGTTCGGGATTAGGTACCCTCTAATACCATGTAGTTTGAGAAAACCCCCTTACCTTTAAGGTGAGGTGGGACCCTTCTTTTATAGAATGAGAAGGCGGAATGTACAAAAGAGTATTCCGATGTGGGACTCGAAAATACCCATAATAATAGTAAAAAGAGGGTTTAACAAGTATAATAACATTTCAACATATTGGAAAGAATGAAAGAAGAAAAAGAAATTAGAGAAGAGAAAGAAGATGAACTCATAGAAGTCGCCGCTCCCAAAACCGAGGTCTACCCTCCGAACTGCCAAGCGGTCTTCAAAATACATCCATACCCCCCCCCCCCAGCCTCCCTATTTATTATCCCACCCTAACACAACCAACATACCTGCCAAAAGACAACATTGCCCTGACAGTTTATTAATACTCCTAACTTGCCCCACCCACCACACAACAACAAAGCTGCAACTTGATGCGACCCCAGCACCCCACAATCCTATCATTATCCTTGACAGACATATGGTGAGCTGAGAACAAGTTTCTTGACAATGTGGAGCTATGCATGCTAGCATTGCTATGGATAAAACTTCCGATATAAGGCTAAGAGAAGAAAATCAACAGTGGGGAATGATAACTAATGCAAGCAACAAAATGACCAATATAAGCTTACTTCATCTATTGAAAAAGAAAATCAGTACATTTCCTGGGATTTGACTTCTCTTTGTGGACTCTTCCTAGTACATTCACCGTGAGGACAAGGTGGTTCTTCAAGGAGGGGGAAATGATAGGAACGTGGGGCAGGGTCAGGCCTGACTTTGGGGAGCAGTCCAGGGGAGATCTTCTGCAGTCCCCACGGAAGGGTCCTGGGGCTGGGAGCTGCTGTGAAGGAATCCTGGGGTGCTGTTGTGTAGGATGCAGGTTAATAAACTACCAAGGGCAGTGATGTCTTTTTGAAAGATATTAGTTGGGCTGTCGGAGTAGGTCAGGGCTGGTTGTAGTATTGATTAGGGAGGGGACTGCTTGTTGAGGGATACAAATTGTTTAGAATTGGCTTTCTGCTGAAGCAGCCGGAGGTTTAGGCCTCAGCCTAGGGGGCAGCATCTCCCAGAGATTCCTTCTCCTTGACCAATCTCTTCTTCCTTCTTCTGTTACTGATTTTCTCTAATATCTTGTCCTCGCTGCTATTGTAAATCAATAGAAATCCTCTTATTCTCTCTCTCGCACCAGATTCCTATTAGGGTCCATATGCACACACGTGTTTTATGTCAGTATGGGGCCATCAGGGTATGCTGTTTTCAATCTCTTTACTTTCCTTCTCATTCTTATTCCCCACTCTTATTTTCATGATGTTGAGATCTGCATTTTTTATTTTTTATTTTTTATTTTTTATTTTATCTCAAATAATTCATTATTTGGCTAACAGGGTTCAGTTCTAGGTATTGAGGTTGATGTTCCTAGGAAATCATATCGTACTCAGTTAATTGCCACGGATGACAAAGAGAATATTCAAGAAGTGGCTTGTTCTCAAGGTGGTGGATTTTTAAAAGACCAAATATATAACATAACAATACCAAAGGTAATTACTTTACATTAGCAGACTTCAAATTGTTCAATGCCTTGACTATCTTTTGTTGTCCTTTCCTTTGAAGGTTGATGGGGGTTCAAACCTTTCGATTAAAGTCTATTGGGCTCAGAAATTATTATATCATGCTGGTCAACTATCCTTGGAGATACCATTTAATTTTCCTGAGTACGTTACACCAGTTGGAAAGAAACTTTCCAAGAAAGAGAGAATACAGTTAAATGTAGATTGTGGCACTGGAACAGAAATTTTATGCCATTCCAGTAGTCAGCCTTTGAAGGTGGACCTTTACTCAAGCTGTAGTACTTATTCTCAGTAGCTGATAGAAAAAGTTACTGATTTCAATTTCGTGCCTGTACAGGAACTCAAACGTGGTGCAGGAAAGTTGAGTTATGTATATGAATCAGAAGTTTTTACGTGGTCAAGTACAGATTTTCTCTTCTCATATACCGTAAGTTTGTATCCATATGAACTATATTTTTACATTAATGGTACATGCATAAAATCTACTTGCTGATTGTGGATGTATAAAAAACCTGTAGTTTGCATCAGATGCAGTGATTTTTTTTGGGAGAATATTCCATTAATTTCTGTTGATGCATACTTATTTCTTGCACATCTGCATGTTTTTAGGTCTCTTCAAGTCATATGCTTGGTGTAGTCTTGTTGCAATCTCCATCAGTTCTTGATGTTGACCAGAGAGAGATATTCTGCTTGTATGTTCTTCCTGGAAGTCAACATGACTTGAAGGTTACTTTGACATTGGTTTTCTCTTTCCTAGTTTGTATATTTTTGTGTGTGTGCGTGAGTGTATAATATAGTGGACTTTGTTATGTCCTTTTTCAAAAGCTGCCTTACCGAGCCATGAAGTAGACTTTGTTATGTTCTTTTTCAAAAGCCGCCTCACAGAGCCAGTCCTAATTTTTATCCATATCGATTTTTCATTTTTTTCTGTAAATACGAAGTTGCTATGATCCTTCAAAGGATATATAATTGTCTTATATTGTATAATGAGCGTGTCATTATGGCCTCCTGTTCAGTAGGGTAAAAAAAAAAAAGAGATGAAAGTATGTAAAAATTAGCACAGCAACCTCATCTTTTGTGAAACTAAGGCAGGCCCAATTTTCATTTATATTAATTTTTCATTTTACTCTGCAAATTTAAGGTTGCTATGAACTTTCAAAGGATATATAATTTCCTGTATTGTATGATGAGCGTGTCCCTATGACATCTTGTTCATTAGTGTACAAAAAAAAAGATGAAAGTTCATGAAAATGAGCATAGTTGTTGGGATCCGGTCGACCTAAAGCACCCTGAGAGGAGGGGGGGGGGGGGGGGATCAGGGTGCACACTGATTAAACTTTTCCCTTTTTCTTTTAGTCCCCTAGGCCGTTTGGATCTTGTTCCCTTGTGAGCTGGAACTCGTTCAATTTCTCGTTCTCTCACGTCGATCACACCGAATAATAAATACGCATATGTAGGAAAGTACAAGCACACTAGGAGTTTACACTACAAATGGCTATACAAACGGTGGTGTGCCGGTGTACCAGAATCCACTATACTCACGTTCGGTGGATGCGTGTGTTTAGGCCACGGTCACTGTGTGCCAAGATGCACTGTTCTTACAAGGTTCAGGAAAGACGCACTGTCAATCTCAGGGCCACTCCCTCTTCTCCTCTGCCCACTACTTCGATGAAAGAAACAATTAGTTTATAGATGTGAGGGTCTGTCCATGTTCAGCATGTGGGTCTGCTTGCATCATAACTCTAGATATGATGCCTTTTTGAAGTTCGCATCTGCTGCTCTTCTTAATCTTCTAAGGTCTGATGAGATCAACACCTCAATATGAGGGTTGGGTCTTTGTCTTCCACAAACACACAACAACAACACTTCTCCTCTAGATGAAAATAACTCCAAACTGGAATTATCTTATTGCACTTTGTCCTCTTCTACAGCCAGGTATAACAATGGAACTCCTTTTCCCAATTCTTTTGAAGAACCAGATATGCCAATATGTTCAGGCTCTTCTTCTTTCCTTACGAAAACCAGATATTCAATTCTGTTCAGTCTTCTCTCCTTTTCCAGAATTGCTACGAGCAGTTGTGATAAGGACTTTCATAAATCCAGCCTTTAATCCGATTGTCGAGAATAATTTTCTTCTTCTAATCCATTGAGATTATGCCAGGTGTACCACACACGTTTAATTTGGTCATAATATCCCCTTTAAGCTGAGTCAATTTCTGAAATCTCGTGCTATCTCTCCATTTAAAATTCCAACTGAATCTGCCATGTTTTCTAGAAATCTTCTGTTCACAACGTAGCCTTCCTTCATCACGGCGTGGTCTTCTATTTCTTCAACCTAATCACGACGTGCTATCATTCTTCACGACATGATTCTCAGTCAACAATCAGATCCGCAAAATCTGCCAAATATCTTCTCTTTAATTCCCTCTAATATCTCTGCATAAGTCTCCACGGTGTGGAATTCACTTTAAGCCTCTTCACGACACAAGTATTCCTCTTACGGCATGAGCATCATCAATCATATTTTCTGATTGATAAAGCACATTGTGATCCATGACTGTTCGATGACTTCTCTCAACTTTTACTCTTATGTATTCGCATAGTTACCTTTACACTTCGGACTTTACCATTTTCACCAGCTAATCACAGTGTGACCCCTGCTATTGCGGCGTGAGCTTCATCCATCACAGTTCGAAGGGTTTGCATGGCCTCTGACTTCTTCCCATGCATGCAGACGTCGCGACGTGAAGCTCTGGGTTGTAGCGCAATAATTCTTCTCCTTCTCTCAACGACAGAACATAAAACTTTATGTTTAACTGATAATCCTTATGTATGGGTTCCTGTGCAGACTGCCAAATTTCAGTAAACTGAAATATATTACGTATCAAAATAAAAACCTTACGCATACAGGGAGACTTTTTTCCTTTGTCAATTTTCTACAGCTTTTGAATAACCTTACATATCTTCCAAATTTCTTATGTATACAGGGAAAACTCAACACTGCCAATTTTCAGAAGCCTAATGTCACGACGCACGACATGGAAATATCTTATGCATCAACCAAAAACCTTATGCATTTTAGGACTGTCACTTTTCCTGAACCGCAACTCCATTCCCGGCAAGTTACCTGTGATCACGCCTTGCTTAATTCCTGTAACTTCTGGAAACAATCAGAACTTTTCTCCAGCCATTTTCAATCATCTTCAGCTTCTCTTCCACAACATTTGGATTTCCACTTCATTAATTTCATGACTTTTACTGCCAGAACAACCTCCCGGTTCTCCACTTCCAGAACATACAACCTTCACATCCACTTCCAGAATCACCTGAATAACTTACGGATAACTTTTTCCCATGTATGTCATTGGCATGCATTCTCAACAAATCCAACAGTTATTATCAACTTTTAGAATAGAGAATCAAGTAACCCAATACCCAAGATATCTCTCTAAGGGAGGTCTTGATGTTTATTTATAATGAATAATAAAGATGACATAATGCCTCAAGTCCGATGTGGGACTTGACTCAACTTAACCTCCAACACTCCCCCTCAAGCTAGGTGTGCTTGGATGCACAAGAAAACAAAAAAGAAACATTTCCACTCCTAATACTCCATGTCAAGCTGGACATGCCCAGTTTGAATACATAAAAAAAGACTAAAAATAATAGCATCTCCGTATGCACTGCCCACTGTTTTGCTCCATCTGTTGTGCTCCCGGTCATGGGTGTGAAAGAAAAGATGACTATCGTAGAACTCTCATACTCCCATGCTGAGGACAACCCTTGCTTGAAGATGCTAGATGAAACGGTGACCGACAAACGACCTCAAAACGGCAGAGTGAAACAGCGCCCTACTTTGCGGATCCAAATTGTCGAGGTGAAACGGCGTCCGACTTTGTGGACCCTAAAATGCCGAGGTGAAACTACACCTGACTTGGGGAACCCTAAAATTGATTTTGGTTGACAACAAAGGGTTGAGGAACAATAGTGAGCAGCAGAGAACCTGATAAAGGCAAAGAATCCATTTCGCAGCAGGTTGTGCGCGAGCAAGGAGTAGATTTGGACAGGTATATACTCGCTGACCTAGCGCACTTGCCACCCCCGCCACCTGATGTCGCAACCACACCTGACGACTCACCTGCTTCTGTTGCTCCATCATCAGAGTTGCCTATTGCGCTTCACAAAGGCTCACACTCCTGTCAGTCTTATCAGGGATTATCTGCGGCTACCTCACGAGTTATTGAGACATTGGCTAGTTACTCAACACCGCGCACTGTTGCCGAGCCCATATCTCATCTCGGCTGGTTACAGGCTATGCATGATGAACTTCAAGCTTTGGACGCCAACCATATTGGGGATCTTGTCCCTCTTCCTTCGGGTAAGCAGGTGGTCAGTTGCAAATGGATCTATACAGTACGCGTCAACGCTGATGACTCTCTTAATCGTCTCAAGTCTTGCCTTGTTGCCAAAGGTTATGCGCAGACATATGAAGTTGACTATTTTGACACCTTCTCTCTAGTGGCAAAGATCGCCTCAATTCGCCTACTTATCTCTCTTGGTGCATCATCTCATTGGCCTCTCCATCATTTGGATGTTAAAAATGCTTTTCTTCATGGATTTCTTAATGAAGAAGTATATATGGAGCAACCACCCGGGTTTGTTGTTCAGGGGGAGTCCTCCGAGATTTGTCGTATTCGTCTATCGCTGTATGGACTCAAGCGGTCGCCATGTGCTTGGTTCGGTCGTTTTTGCACTGTTATGCCGAAACATAAAGAATTCTTCTGTTTTCTATCATCAATCCACAGCTGGAAGCATTCTTTTGATGGTCTATGTGGATGACATTGTTGTTAGATATGTGAAAAAACAACAAGGTTTAGGTCTTCTATATTCCGATCATGGACATACAAATATTGAGGCATTTTGTGATGCAGATTATGCTGGATGTCTCTCTTTTAGGAGATCTAAGTCTGGTTTTGCAGTATTTGTTGGAGGAAATTCGATCTCTTGGCGAAGCAAGAACCTGATGGTTATCGTGCGATCAAGTGCAGATTCAGAGTATCATGCCATGACATATGTGACTGCAGAGATTATTTGGGCACAACAAATTTTTCTAGAGATTGGGTACACGACCAAGAAACCGACACATATCTGGTCAAAATGCTATCAAGATTGTCACAAATTCAGTCTTTCATGAGCGGACTAAGCATATTGAAGTTGATTGTCATTTCATTCGTGAAAACTTTGAGAAGAAAAAGATCACCTTCGATCATGTTCACACCTCTGATCAATTTGTAGATGTTCTCACAAAAGGGGTGCCTGGACCACGTGTCCAATTTTTTTGTAACAAGCTGAGCATGATAAATATATATGCCTCAGCTTGCAGGGACGACGACGGAAGGTGGGGTTGCGCAGAGAGTCACTGAGGGTGGGGGGGGTGGCGATGTTAGGAGGGGGCCGTCGGGGGGTTTCGCGGCAGCTAGGAAGGCAGCGAGGAGGGATGCATGCAGGGATGGGGGCAAGGCGAGGAGCTGGGAGGAGGGTGTAACGACGGAGGGGCGGTGACAAATTAGGGCTGCTGGCCATGGGGCCGCCGCCCCTCATTGGGAAAAAAAAACGTACGGTATTCGAAGGGGAGAGATTGGAAGGGAGAGTTAGGATTATACCTCCTTTGATACCATGTTAGAATAGAGAATCAAGTAACCCTATACCCAAGATATCTCTCTAAGGGAGGTCTTGGTGTTTATTTATAATGTTTAATAAATATGATATAATACCTCAAGTCCGATGTGGGTCTTGACTCAACTTAACCTCTAACATCAACAAATCCAACACACAACCTTCTGGTTGTAACATTCCTCTCTTTTGGATTTTGTTGACAATACTACCATAAATCCTCCACTTTTTAACTCCATTTTCTTCAAAAAACAATAAAAGGATTTATGGCGCATTCTGCTTGCTCATTCCCCCTTTGTCAATAAAATGCCAAGGCTTCAACTTTGCTGGATACTTCTTCAGTTTCACTACTCGGGTTTTCTCCAGATTTGCCTTCAAATCCCCCCCCCCTTTATCTATGAATTCCATGGGGTTACCTTATCAGTTCTTCCCCCTCTTCATCCATAGAAGACTTGCTCCATGTAGGAGAATAAAATAGGAGACCCGAACCCCCAAGGTTTTCTCTCTAAGGAGCCCTTGGGGTGCTTTTATAACAAATGGTAAAGACCCCACCGGACCTCAAGTCCGATGTGGGATACAGACTCCAACACTCCCCCTCAAGCTAGGTGTACCTAGCTTGGACACATAATGAAAAGAAAGCAAGAAAAACAGAGACCAACACTCCCCCTCAAGCTGGACATGCCCAGCTTGATTACAAAACGAGACGAAGTAAAAAAAAAAAGAACGCTGCAAAGGTGGCTGCTCCCCCTCACGATCGAAGCTCCTGCGCAGGAGATGGATGGATGATGTCGCAGACGCAGCAGATGAACCACATAGAGACCGGGTCGGTTGACGGAACGCCAGGACTGCCGCACTAGTGGGGCCGGTCGATGGAACGCCGGGAAATCCAAACTAGCACCGGGAAAACCGCACTTGCGGGGCCGGCGACGGGAGGCGGGGATTCCGCAGAAATCGTTGCGGGATCTGGCGGCGCCAACAGACCCAAATCCGAGGTGGTCGAGCTGCTGCGCTAGCGACAGGACGTGCCGGCGGAGAGAGATGCGGCTGCCGGGAGGTGCCGGGAGATGCCGGCGAGGCGGGGATGCCGCAGGAGGAGGCCAGCAAGGGTGCAGGAGGCCGGGAGACGGCGCTGGAAGTTGGAGGAGGCCACCTACGTGGAGCGGCCAGCACGGGTGGAGGCCGGTTGCTGGCCGGAACAGTCCGGATCTGCCCGGATCTGCCCGGAACAGTCCGGATCTGCCCGGAACAGTCCGGATCTCGCCGGAGCTGGCCGGAGTAGCCTGGATCAGGCCGGAGACGGCCGGAGCTGTCCGGATCTGGCCGGAAATCTCTGGATCTGGCCGGAGCTGGCCGGAAAAATCCGGGAAGGGCCGGGAGGTTGCGCAGAGGGCCGGCGACGGGATGGGCCGCGACGGGAGGGGAGGAGATCCGCCGAGGCTGGGCGCGCGCACGGTGGGGCTGGCCGTGAGTCGCGCAGGAGGAGTGGGCGCCGTTGAGGGAAGGCGCACCGGGGCGGGAGAGGCCGTCGGGATCGCGACGGCTGGAGGAGGCGCCGACGGCTGGAGAGCCAGGGAGAGGCGCCGACGGCAGACGGCAGGAGGCGCTGCGGGAAGGGGCGGCGACAACCGGGCCGGCGTGCGCAGGGAGAAGGGCCGTCAGTGGGGAGAGCTGCCGGGGAGAGGGCGCGGGCGCCGGGCGAAGGCCTGCTGGGACGAGGGCGCACCGCGGGAGGAGGCGTCGTCGACTGGAGAACCGGGGAGACGTCCGCCGGTCAGGATCCATCGGGGAGAGACGCGCCGGCAGGAGGTCGAGCGCACGCCGGAGAAGCCGGGGATGGAAGCGATCCGGGGAGGGAGCGCTCCGCCGGGAGACGGGAAGGCGGAAGATGGCGCGGGGGCTAGGGCGCGGGCGAGGGCGAGGGAGCCGCACGGGCGTGGGCGCGAGGGCCGACGGGGCGAGGGAGCCGCGAGGGCTAGGGCGCCGGGAGGGGTGCCGCGCCGGGAAGGAGGCCCGCCGGGAGGTGGAGGCGCACCAGGAGGGAGGACCGCCGTGAGCAGAGGGGCGCCGGGAGGTGGAGGCGCACCAGGAGGGAGGAGCTTCGCCGGAGAAAACGAGCCCGGAGGGGGGGGGGGGGCGGCGGTAAAAACATAAACCTAGCCATTCATGAGGGCCGCCGCCCCCCCCCCCCACGAGGAGAAGGGAAAAAAAAGAAAACCTAGATAGGAGGAATAAAATGGGAGGAGGGGAGTTGGGTTCCCTCTGATACCATGTAGAGGGTGAAAATAAGAGAGACCGAACCCCCAAGGTGTTCTCTCTAAGGAGCCCTTGGGGTGCTTTTATATCAAATGGTAAAGACCACACCGGACCTCAAGTCCGATGTGGGATACAGACTCCAACACTCCACAAAGGTCTTGTTGGGGAAAACTGATTCTTCTCAACTTATGATAACCAAATTTAGAGAGTTTGTTCTACCCCTTCGGCATGGCATGCAATCATTTTCCAGCCCATTTGACATTGGGCTTCTTCCAACTTCCAAAAACTACGACCTCTTTAGAGCCCACTTGACACTACTAGTTAACTTTAAAACTTTTGGCTCTGTCGACCATATGGAAGTTACCTTAAAAAACATTGGGCTGTTTTTACCACTTCCATATCAGCCTTAGCTCTCTAATTATTGACTCTATTTGTCACCTTCAAACCTTTAGGCTCTTTCTCAACCTCTTGTTGATTGAACCTTTGACACTTTTAACCACCGGTGGAACTTCCGATATTGCACATTAACCTTGATTCAACTTGTTGTATAAAAGCAATTCAAGATTTTCATTTTTCAAGCTCCGAACCATTTCCTCTTTCCAGCTGCATTCCACTCAAAAATTTTTAGCAAGTGAATTTACCACTTGACAATGTGTTATTGAAAAATTCTTTAAGCATACCCAGTCGGAACTTGGTGTAGGAAACAAGAGTTTAAGTCAACAACATCAAAACCGTTCATGTCACTCACTCACTCTCTCACTTGATCGCTAGGAAGTGAGTCGATTTCGTTTATTGATCCACGATGACCCAGATAACATCACAACCTCCTTGAGCTCGAGGTAACCCTGTGACGAAGTCTATCGACATGTCGTCCCATTTCTACTCGGAAACTTCTAAGGGCTGCAACAAACCGCTAGAAACACGATGCTCAGCTTTTACCTGTCGACAAACCATGCACCAAGCTACAAACTCTGCTACCCCCGTTTCATCTCGGGCCACTAAAACCGCGTTCTTAAGCCACAATACATCTTAGACACGTTGTTACCAGAACAAACAACCTCCCTTGAAACAACATTCGGTTCCGACCATCATCCGACCATCCCTTCGGAGTATCACCACTATCAACACGATCGCGCATCACCTCTACCTCCGAGTCTCACCACTGAGACTCCTCCACCTGCCGCATCAGAGAAGACTGCGCTGTCATTTGAAACAAGCAACCTCCATCATCATCCACTCTTGCATCTAAGCGTAGGGCTGCCAACTCCTCCACCACCCTCTAAGCGTCTCCAGTTTCCTGAACAACATCCTTACACGACTTTCTGCTCAAAGTGTTGGCCACGACATTCCCTTTTCCTAAGGTGTAGGAGATCTCGAGATCATAATCATGGAGAAACTCCATCTACCTCCGGTGCTGTAGATTCAAATCACGCTGGGAAAAGATATACTTCAAACTCTTGTGATTGGTGTAGACCACAAAACGTTCTCCAATGAGGTAATGTCGCTATAACTTCAGTACAAACACAACCGCTACCAATTCTAGATCATGGGTGACATAGTTACGCTTGTGGGTGCGCAATTGTCTAGACCAATAAGAGATCACTTTCTTTTGCTGTATCAAGACACACCCCAAGCCCTAATGGGAAGCGTTGCAAAACACCTCAAATATCACCCTTTCCTCTGGCAACTGGAGCACTGAAACACTGATCAATTTCCCCTTCACGTAGTCAAACGCTGTCTGACACTGATCAGTCCAGATAAAAGCCCGGTCATTGTCAAAGTTGTCAATGAGGGTGCAATCCGTGATAAATTGGATATGAACCTCCGGTAATAACCCGCTAAACGATGGAAGCTACGAACCTCTACCACATTCTTGAATGCTGCCCAAGAGACAACTGCCTCGATCTTTGATGAGTCTACAACCACACCCTGCTGAGCCACCACATGCCCTAGGAAATGCACGTCTCGTGTTCAAAACATACACTTGGACAACTTTCCATAGAGCTGGTGGCGTTGAAGAACTTGCGAGACAGTTCTGAGATGATCGTGACGCTCCTTTGACTTCGAGTAGATCAATATGTCGTCGATAAACACGATTACGAACTGGTCCAGGAATTCACGGAATACGGAGTTTATGAGCCCCATGAACACAATTGGTGCGTTCGTGACACCGAACGACATGACAACGAACTTGAAGTGTCCATGCCTGCATCTGAAGGCAGTCTTCGGGACATCCTCCTCCTTCACCCTCCACTGGTGATATCATGACTGAAGATCGATCCTGGAAAGCCATCTAGCCCCTCTAAACTGGTTGAAAAGATCATTAATCCTCGGGATAGAGTGTCGATTCTTGATCGTCAACTGATTATATCTCTGGTAGTCTATACACAAGCTCAGACTATCATCCGTCTTTTTGGTGAATAACACCAGAGCACCCCACGATGACACACTGGGCCAGATGAAATCTTTTTTCATCAATAATCTATCTGAATCCTCAGCACCCGCAACTCAAAAGGTGTCATCCGATAAGGGGTCATTGAAATTGGAGAAGCATTGGGCTGCATGCCTATCCCGAATTCAACATCGCGTCGAGGAGGTAGTGTCACAATCTCCTCGGGAAAAAAATCCAGAAACTCCTTGACAACCCTGAGAGCCTCCTCCATCCCAACGTCCATTGATTTCACAGACAACTCGACCATCAAAGAAAGAAGGGGCTCCAAACGTCTACTGCCCAATTGACAACTCCGCTCGCCAACGAAAATTGTGTTGGGACGGAGAGTGATGGCAAGAGGGGGGGTGAATTGCCTTTTTAAAAAAGTTTAACAATTTAAAACAAAGTTAAAGCGCAGCGGAAATAAAAGAGGCAAGACACAAAACTTGATAACGGAGTTCGGCTTAAACCAAAGCCTACGTCTCCGCTCCCAACTCAACCGTTGAGAGATTTACTACCGCTTGCTTTTTAATGGTTTTAGCAAGAAACCCACTAGACTTTAAGGTAGTCTAGAACCTATTACAGTTTGCTTTTAATGGTTGAGCAAGAACCCACTAGCCTTCTTACAGGTGAAGGCTAGCTCACCTATGACTCAAGCCTTTTAAAGGGAAGGCTTGACTAACCTCTTCACACCTTGAAGGTGGTGTGAAAACCCAA
The DNA here is from genome assembly GCA_963277665.1 of Viscum album. NCBI lineage: Eukaryota > Viridiplantae > Streptophyta > Magnoliopsida > Santalales > Viscaceae > Viscum > Viscum album. The sequence goes on from OY728152.1 coordinate 1,629,651,279, forward strand.
ACAAAGAGAGGATGAGAGAAAGAGGGGTTTGTAGGCACAAACCCAAATTGATGCTCAAAAAGATAAATAATGAAAAACCGTAAGAGGAGAAGTCTTGGGCGTCAAAGGATTGATGAAGTTGATGAAGAGCGCTCCCAAGCTTCTTTGATGGTGCTCCTTGGATGTGGAAGTGGGTTGGAGCAATTGAGGTTCCTTGAAGGAATCCGCCGGAGGTTTGCCAAATGATGAAAAATGTGTCCGTTGGCTTCCGTTGGCTTGGTTATAGTTCCACACATGTTCCGGGGCTTCCTAGTCCTTTATTTATAGAGGGGAAACCCTCAAATGGCCTTTGGGGGTCTTCGGAGCCGTTGGAGAGGCCTTCGGAGCCGTTGGGAGTCAAGTGGACAAGTCTGGTCAAAGCCCAACGACTAGTTTGACTGGCTCCACCGGCTGACCGGTGCTTGGCCACCGGTTGGCCGGTGCTTTGGAAAATGGAGAGGCCTTCTGCCCAGGCACCACCGGCTGGCCGGTGAGGAGGCCACCGGTTGGCCGGTGGTGAGACAGTAGGTGTCCCTTCTGTCTGGGTTCCACCGGCTGGCCGGTGATGGGACACCGGTTGGCCGGTGGTCTGGACAGAGGGGATGCCTTCTGTCAAGAGTCCACCGGCTGGCCGGTGGTCATCCACCGGTTGGCCGGTGGACTGAAATCAGTCCACTTTTGCCTTCTGGCTTTCTTGGCCCAATTCCTTGGCAACCTGAAATCATGCCTATCATCCAAAAACACTTAAAACAAGATTAGATAAATAAGAGAGTGATTGTGATCATGAAAATTAAACCACGAGGGGTACGAGAGGTACAACAATCTCCCCCTATTTTGATGATCACAATCACCAGAACAAGCAATGTAAAAGACTGAAATGAAAGGCATGCTTTAAAGGATAAATTGAAAAGTAAAGCAAAGCATGAGAGAAAGATTTCTCCCCCAATCAACCAAGAATTTCTCCCCCTTTGTGATTATCAAAATAGCACGGGGCATAAAACTTGATTGAGGGAAAGGATTGAAAAACAAGATAGAGATTTTAAACCAATTGAAATTTTTGAAATTTGAATTGAAAGTTTTGAATTGAAAGTTTTGAATTGAAAGTTTTGAAAGAATGTTTTGAATTGAAAGTTTTGAAATTGAAAGTTTTGAATTGAAAGTTTGGAAAAAATGTTTTGAATTGAAAGTTTTGAAATTGAAAGTTTTGAAAAAATGTTTTGAATTGAAAGTTTTGAAATTGAAAGTTTTGAATTGAAAGTTTTGAAAATAAAGCAAAAAGGCTAAAACGATCCTAACTCCCCCTAAATAAAAACAACAAATCACCGGGGAGAGGATTTTAGAACCGAGACAAATTTTGGTTCGGTGAGACTCGCTAAAAGGGATTTTTCAATCCAAACTTGTCTAGTGGCGGGTCTTCTCCTATGAAATTCATCATTAAAGGAAATGGTTTTGGGCCTTCCATACCGGGCATTTTTGCAATCGCACTCATAAATTAAGTGCCCGGGTTTTTTACAATAGTTGCAAAATTTATATTGGGAGCTCCCCCTTACAAAAATAGTTGGAGCATGGGAAGAGGAAGCTTGCTTGAAATAGCCAAGCCCTTGGGTGGTTCTAGATACGCATTGGGAACCAAGGAGCTTCGAAAGGTTATGTTCACCTTCGGTGAACTTAGCTAGGGATTCCCATAAATCCTTGATTGTTGATTCCATAGAGTCAACATCGGGAAGGTTTTGGATCTTGAGGGTCAAGTCTTCCTTCTCTTTGAGAAGTTGATCCTTTTCGGAAGAAAGAATTTTGAATTTCTTTTTTAAAGCAATAAATTTGGAAGAAAGTTCGTGAAAACCTTCCTCCAATTGATCTCTCGCATTTTGGAGATCCTCATAAGATAAATGATTGAAAGAATTTGAAGAACTAGAGGATGAGGAGTCGGAAGAGGATACCTCATGAAATGCCATTAGGCATTTTTTACCGTTGTCACTTGAGGAGGAGGAGGAGGAGGATGTGAAGCTATCACTCCATGTGGCCTTGAATGCCTTCTTCTTTTCCTTTTGCTTGGCCTTTTTCTTGTTGAGTGGACAATCGGGCTTGTAATGGCCTTTCTTGCCACACCCGTAACATGTTACCTCGGGCTCGGATTTTTCGTTGGGTTGAGCCTTGCGGGATTTCTTCTTCTTGTGCTTCTTCGTGAATTTGTGCATTTTGCGGGCAAGATTCTCCATTTCTGAATCGCCGCTTGAAGAGGAAGACGATGAGGAGGAGGAGCTTTCTTCTTTTTGAACTTTGAAGGCGATGTTCTTTGGAACTTTGATCGGTTTGCCTTCCTTTTCAGCTTGCCTCCTCATGGTGATCTCGTAGGTCATGAGGGATCCGATGAGCTCTTCGACCGGCATGTTCTTGACATCTTTTGCTTCTTGAATTGCCGTGACTTTCGGTGCCCATGAACTTGGTAAGATCCAAAGGATCTTCTTGACCATCATCTCTGCAGAAACATCATCTCCAAGAGATTTTCTTCCATTGCAAACGTCAGTAAAACTAGTAAACATTTCAGTAATATTTTCAGATAGATGCATGGTAAAAGACTCAAAATCTTGACGGTACATGTCCAATCGAGTATCCTTAACTTTGTTGGTCCCCTCATGGGTAACCTCCAAAAGTTTCCAGATTTCATGAGATGAAGTGCATGTGGAAACTCGATTGAATTCATTACGATCAAGGTCGCAATGAAGAGCGTTCATGGCTTTGCCATCAAGCTCGAAATTTTTAATATCGGCTTGAGTCCATTTGGATTCATCGGGAGAAGAGAGAGAGTAACCATGCATGACAATTTTATAAATAGGATAACCTATACTTCTAAGAAAAGTGGTCATGCGGGTTTTCCAATAAGTATAGTCGGTTCCGTCAAAGAATGGAGCACGACCCAAAGAATAGCCTTCGGGGGCGAAAGAAGTTGAAGCCATCACAAAGGATCTTGAATTTGAAACCGGTTAGGGTATTACTCAAATTTTGCTCTGATACCAATTGTTGGGACGGAGAGTGATGGCAAGAGGGGGGTGAATTGCATTTTTAAAAAAGTTTAACAATTTAAAACAAAGTTAAAGCGCAGCGGAAATAAAAGAGGCAAGACACAAAACTTGATAACGGAGTTCGGCTTAAACCAAAGCCTACGTCTCCGCTCCCAACTCAACCATTGAGAGATTTACTACCGCTTGCTTTTTAATGGTTTTAGCAAGAAACCCACTAGACTTTAAGGTAGTCTAGAACCTATTACAGCTTGCTTTTAATGGTTGAGCAAGAACCCACTAGCCTTCTTACAGGTGAAGGCTAGCTCACCTATGACTCAAGCCTTTTAAAGGGAAGACTTGACTAACCTCTTCACACCTTGAAGGTGGTGTGAAAACCCAAACAAAGAGAGGATGAGAGAAAGAGGGGTTTGTAGGCACAAACCCAAATTGATGCTCAAAAAGATAAATAATGAAAAACCGTAAGAGGAGAAGCCTTGGGCGTCAAAGGATTGATGAAGTTGATGAAGAGCGCTCCCAAGCTTCTTTGATGGTGCTCCTTGGATGTGGAAGTGGGTTGGAGCAATTGAGGTTCCTTGAAGGAATCCGCCGGAGGTTTGCCAAATGATGAAAAATGTGTCCGTTGGCTTCCGTTGGCTTGGTTATAGTTCCACACATGTTCCGGGGCTTCCTAGTCCTTTATTTATAGAGGGGGAACCCTCAAATGGCCTTTGGGGGTCTTCGGAGCCGTTGGAGAGGCCTTCGGAGCCGTTGGGAGTCAAGTGGACAAGTCTGGTCAAAGCCCAACGGCTAGTTTGACTGGCTCCACCGGCTGACCGGTGCTTGGCCACCGGTTGGCCGGTGCTTTGGAAAATGGAGAGGCCTTCTGCCCAGGCACCACCGGCTGGCCGGTGAGGAGGCCACCGGTTGGCCGGTGGTGAGACAGTAGGTGTCCCTTCTGTCTGGGTTCCACCGGCTGGCCGGTGATGGGACACCGGTTGGCCGGTGGTCTGGACAGAGGGGATGCCTTCTGTCAAGAGTCCACCGGCTGACCGGTGGTCATCCACCGGTTGGCCGGTGGACTGAAATCAGTCCACTTTTGCCTTCTGGCTTTCTTGGCCCAATTCCTTGGCAACCTGAAATCATGCCTATCATCCAAAAACACTTAAAACAAGATTAGATAAATAAGAGAGTGATTGTGATCATGAAAATTAAACCACGAGGGGTACGAGAGGTACAACAAATTGCACGCTGACCATCCACATTTGAGAACACAACTCTCCTCTGAAAGTAGTCGATAACACCACGCACAAAATACAACCGATTGATGTTGAGAATGACATCGTACGGCTGTATCTGAAGCAGAAAAAATCCCACATGACTGATGTTGCCCCATCACTAGTCTACATCCCCGACACATATCAAACAAGCTGGTCTGGCCTCCGACTGACGTAGTTAACACCAGGGGCACAAAAAGCCCCTGTACGTCTAGTTTCAAAGAACAAATTAGAATGGGTGCAACAAAAGAGTGCGAAACTCCTGAATCAAACACGACACAAACAATGGTAGACGATAAACTAATCGTACCTCGAACGATCCCTGGCCTCTCTGGCGCTTCCTCCTCCACTGCATGCAACTGACCACGCCCAACTCCTCTGCCTCTCTGCTGACGACCACCTTTACGACCACACTCAGGTCGGGGTCTCTGAAGACGAGGAACATCCTGAAGGTCGACCTTTGTCTGCTCCATCTCCTCTCTGCGGAGCATAATCCTGCCGCTGAAACGGCCTTGTTGGCTCCTGTTGCTGAGACTGACACTGAAGCAGACCACCTCCACCATACTGAGCTCAAAGAACCATGGGACACTGATTTTAATAGTGATCATGACTCCCACAGACAAAGCACACCAGCCCAAGGCCCTCAGGAAAAGCATGAAAACCCCTTGCCCCAGAAGGCCGAAAAGGAAGCTGTTGAGGTAGACTCTCTGTTGGTTGAAACCTTGATGGCCCTGGCGCCCGAAACCTGCCACTGACAACTATGCTCATCGAGGAACCTTGCTGGTTCTCCTTATGCGGGAAACCTTCTCACGAGTGCATATGCTCGATCACCTCCACCTTCTTCTGAACCTCTAGATACGTTGACAACGTAAAAGCAATAATTGTATACTGGATAGGACGGAGTGCCTCCTCAAGATGCTACGCTCGGAACTCCTCATCAGGAAAAAGATCCGGGGCGAACCACAAAAGATCCTTGAACTTGATCCCAAACTGCCACACAGACACGCTCTTTGGCTGAAGAGAGAGAAGCTCCTGCCTCTTCACCGCCTTCATGGTCAACAATAGAAACTCCGCTCGAAACTCGACGCACGAAACATCCGCCTCCTTTCGCTCACTAAGACACAACATCCGCTACTGACGCGCAACTGCTCGCATTTGACTAACTACCAAAGGAATCCAGTACTCCGTCGGGGTCCGGATCAAACTGAAGGCGATCTCGAGCTCCTCCAATCAGCTCTTTGTCTCCAGATGAGAGACGCTGTCCTCATACTTCCTCAAAGCCTGCCGCTGAAAGGCGTGCAACGTCCTCTATCACTGATCATTCTCCCCAACCAGATCAACCCTCTGACAATCAATTGGATCAACCTGCTAAACCTCCACTGCATGGACCATACGCGGACGACGACCAAGAGGCATAGCTGAAAGGAGAACAAAGATTTCCTAAGCCCCGATAGTATGAAATTTTATTAGGGTTCATTTAATTCATTTTAATCTTACCAAAACCACCCAATTCAAACAAGAACACAAGTCAATCATGATGCATATACCTCTCTTAAGTCTCTACCCTGCAAACAACATCCCTTCACTTGGTCGTTCGGTAGACTTAGAGTCCTCGTGTCGGATCACGGGGGGCCCTAAAATCCTGTGTCCTAGCCGGTCTTCCCTGACCTATGTCACGCACCAAGATCAACTGACACCGTTGCGCTACCAACCCATACAACATAGTGTGCATTTGACTTCTGGCTATCACTGCCTGTGCATATCAACATCGCATGGAAGAGAGAGCGGGGAAGAGCGGGTAATCAGTCATCTATCCTCATCATCGGGATGATGAGAAAAACACCTCAAAACATTTGGTTGTCGGCACAAAGTGCTCGACACGGGTGGGGCGCGTATGTTATACAAGGTATATATATACAACCACACACACAAGCCCAACCTATGAGTTCACAACAAGAATACTAACCAACTCACGATATCACCACCAAGCCCAACCTATGAGTTCACAACAAGAATACTAACCAACTCACGATATCACCACCAAGCCTCACGACATCCGCCACTTTCGCTACTACTTCTAAATGCACAACATCACACAAGCAAACCACACCGCAAGCCACATGCCACGTTCAGCTTCCTTTCGAATTAAGCCAATTTCAAAATTTCCATTTTCAACCCATTTTTAACCCATTTCAGTTAACCATCACATTTATTCCACATTATGCATTAACCACATCATCCACACTTCCCATTTCAAAACAAGTGTATTAAACATTCAACCCATTAGTCAAACCAGTCCATGCTATTTCAATTTCATTATTATCCGGTTATTCCATCACCACCCGGGCAACTAACACACCACACCACAACACAACAACCCTACTTTCCCATGCCAACAAGCCTCACATTGCAACCATTTCACAGCCACAACCACCTTATCATAACCGCTGCATACCATGCTCACATCTCATCACATCCGCTACATACATCAGAACCACGCATCACCACCGCACATCACCGCCACACATCACAACCACACATCATGACCATACTTCACAACACCTTTTCACATCTTTCGCACATCATTTTACAGATTTAGTAAAGGGAGTTTTTCATCACTTTCACCTCTTTATTTCAAGGGTATTTTCACACAAGCCATGCTTTTCAGGGGCAACCAATTTATTAGCTGAATGTACGTTCTTAGCCATTCTCATTTAATGTGACATCAAACAACCACACAACAAAGGTTTCATAAACATATCAACCGCAACGCAAACAAAGCCCCCAACGACCACAATTTTCAGTAAGGCTTCAAGCCCGAACAATCTCAATATCAAATAATATCAAAAGCGGTAAAACATGTGATTTCATTCCCCTTTCCCCCTTCAATTTCAATTAAACCGTTTCATTATTTTCATTAAACCGGTGCATACTATCTTCCCATAAAACAACAAGAGCATAGCCTCTCCCCTATCTTAAATGGAGCTTTCTGAACCGCTGCACAAGGTTGAATCAAGAGGAAGACCACCATCAAGCACCACAACGAAGGAGAACACCCTTACCGGCCTAGAACATAACAACCACATCATTCCCTCACCAAAACAACACCAAAACCACATGTTTTCCTTGGCAACAACCTTCTCTAGACGAAGGACATGGCGAAAAACAAGGGAAGGAAAGAAACTCACCTAGAAACACCAAAAATCAAACTCCCAAAGTTGGAGTTGAAAGCCAGTGAAAGGGGGCTGAAAGACCTCCTTGGGACGCACTTGAGTCTCCCAAGAATTGAGAAGAAAGTCTGAAGAATGAGGTGATTCGCGGGGCTTTGGGTTTTTATACCTAGTTTGCAAAACACAATACCATGGCGCAACATCACACACCACGCTACAAAAATTGCTGAAAAAAGAAGGGACTACGGCTCAGTGGGAAGGACCACGCCGCAACTTGGTTAGTCAAAGCAGCCCCTGAGAAACATGACTATCTCCATGCCACATATCCGATAAAATAGGGAAGGGAACACGGTGCATCCAAGATCGCTACGCCACAAAACCCAACAACAGGAGGGGGGCTACGTTGCACAGCCCGACTCCATGGCGCCAGCTACCCTAAAATTGACAGAAATCCCAAAACTCACCCCTGAGACTCCACGCCACAACCAGGGTCTCCACGCCACAATTATGCTGAAAATGGCAGTAGCACCAAAACCACATCCTGAGCCTCTACACCGCAACCAACACCTCCACGCCGTAAAATACATAAGGCTACGCCGCAACCCCGCTCCACGGTGCAACCATGCAAAAAATGGCAGAATCTCCCAAAACAAATCCTCTGAGCCACTACGTCAAAGCTGACCTCCCTACGCTACAACCGCTCTCCTTCACGGCGCAACCCAAACCTCCACGCCGTAGAATCCTCCTCAGTTGGATTTTCTTGCCGCAACCTCCCTTTTCCCCCCAACCAGCTCAGAATCTCCTTCGGACACCTCCATTATCAGAATTCCTGCAAAGTAACGAGTCAGAGTAAGTCCTCCGTGTATCACAATGTCTCTCAAGCGCGTGTGTATACAACTCCTTGTCTCTTCTTCTTAGAAAGAGCATCTCCCCTAATTAGCTGTTGAAGGATATTCATAATTTAATCGTCATACTCATTGCAACCTTAAATGCACACTCTGCAACCTTAAATGCTCTGACTTTGCAATAAATGATCCAAAATATAGCCGTTGGAGATTTGAATGCACCTCACTGCTTAAGATAGACATGGTCACTTAGTCTTCACTTAAACACGACCACTTTGGCTTGCGGTCACTTGGCACGGTTACTTGGCATTGTCACTTGCCACGGTCACTTGGCACGGTCGCTTGACACAGTTACTTGGCTTCTTTATGCGGTCACTTCATTTCTTCACGCGGTCACTTCATTTCTTCTCATAGTCACTTTATTATCTCTTGTGGTTGGTTCTTTTCTTCTTGCTCTTGCTTCATTGCTTTTCACAGTATGTTGAATCCTTCATGCGGCCACTTGAACTCTTCATGTGGTCAGTTCAGGTCTTAGACAACATTTGCTCATCTGACGAACAATCACTTGATTGTTCATGCGGTCACTTGGATTTCAACGTACGATCACTTTCACACGGTCACTTAACCTTCACGGTCAATTGGACTTCTTTATGCGGTAGGTTGTTATGGTCACTTCAAGACTTAGCCATTTTTATCATTTTGGTCAGGAAAACAGTTGACTATCATAAAACATAAAATTCATTAGTAATATAAGAAACATGATTTGAGATCCTTAAAATAAAGAGGTGCTGAACTAAGTCAACACCAGTAAACAATCAGATCCATGAAATCTCCCAAATTTCTTCCCTTTAATTCCCCCAAATATCATGGTGTGATTTTGATAGAGACCTGAGCATATTAGTGCAAGGGGAATAAAGAGATTACAACTGACCACAATTGTATATTCTAGAAGGGGGCAGGTTGGCCATGTGAAGGATGGAATAAGGTTGTGATAAAAGTGGGAGTTGAGGAGAGATAAGGGGGGAATTATTCTCTTGAGTGAGTCGGCCATTGACTTGGGACGTCGACCATTAAGGCTTAGGTAGGAGTGCGGTGTCGCCTCTCGAGTCTTCTTCTCCTTTCTTCTTCTTCTCTCACCTTTTGTAATTCTGCTATTGGTTTGCTTGTATTCTATACAAGCTGTGAGTTCTAGAGTGACTGCTGGTGCGGGTCCTAACAATTGGTACAATCTGTCGCTGCCTCCTCGTTTCTCAATGGAGGCGCGCTGTCGAATCATTAGGAGGGAGGAAGCACACAACTGCCGGAATTCGCACCGTCGGCTTCCGTTCTCCTGTTTTCATCACTCCCTATTGTCGTTGGCTTGCATCTTATTTAAGGCGGTGCGCATTGCCATCTCGCTGTTTGGAAGAGACACGCCCTTCCATACTATTTCCACGTCCTTCGTTCTTCCACTGTCACCGACTTTTGCAAGGAGAGACACTCTTCTGGCTCATGTTCGAGGAGGCGTTAACCACCGGCTTACGTTCAACGAAGGCGTGCGCACCGACGACGCACATTGCCGAATCCCCCGCAACGACGAACTGTTTGCTTCGTCTCTGCCACCCGAAGCTCGACCGACTTCCTCTCTCTCAAAGGAAGCGCACAATGCGGCTTCATCGCTGGCCGGAGGTGCGCTCTGCTAGCTTCGCTTTTGGAGAATGCTCACAGTCGCCTTGCGCCCGACGCTCGACCTCGCGTTTGGCGGAGGCCCGCACGGCCGACTCACGTTCCACGGAGGACGCACTGCCAGTTTACGTCGGCAACACTGCATGGGAGGGAAGTTCCAAAAAAAAAAAAATTGGGCACCATGGCCGTTTATTCCTAGCACGCAAAAAAAAATAAAAAATAAACAGGGGAGGGAGAGCTAAGTTTCAAACTAGAGGAGCGTACAACTGGACAGGAGCAGAGCAGAGTGATGCCTGGTTCGTCACTCTTTGCACGGTTCGCTTACGCGCAACGAGAAGCGCTACTGAAAACACTGTGGAAGTACACTTTCTGCAAACGCATGAAGATGGACGAAAAGCTACAGAAACTCTGGCGGCTCAACGCTAAGCTGCTGCAAAACTAGCAAACGTGGGAGCTGAAATGGGAACGACACTGTCAAGAGGAAGCTGAATTTTGGAAATTCTTTACTGCTTGGGTGCGCCGACTCGAGCAGATGCCACTACCAAATGCCTCCTGTCCTTGGAGACTATGGAGAACCCAAACGAGTGTTTTAGAGGGGTCGGTAATTGGGAGATGCCAGAGCACTACACGGGTGCACGTGCGGTTGGTGGCGATGCAATCAGGAGGACAGACGCGTCTGGCCTGAACACGATTCTGGTGGAAAGTACAGTTGCAAACGAGGACGTGGCGCCATCCACCCCTTGTTCACCGCAAGCCAATGGGGGGCCGCCGGTATTCATGGATGAGACGGCGGTGCAACAACAACATGCGCTCCGTCCGCCGCCCACGACTGTGATAGTCGAGGCATTGGTAGGGGAGGGTGGCGACATAGTGGACAATGCACATTCACCGGTTACAAAGGAGGATGGAGCAGACTCGCTTCACTGACTGTGCAGGGAGAAAGCCATTTCACCTGCTCTATTGCCCATGCTGCTTGCAGCGAAATCAGCGACGTCCTATAGGCTTGTATCTGCGAGAATGTGCAACTGGGAGTCGAGAGCATCGTAGGAAACTAAGCTAACTTCAGGGGCTTCCACGATCGACAAGAGTGCTTCACGGTTGTGGACGAAGTTACGCGCGAAGTTACGAGATGAGGTTCATGGAGGAGACCCACATGATTTTTCTGCACGGGATGAGGGTTCATGGCAGCAGCCCTCATGGCCCAGTTTACCCTAGTTCACACGGGCCCTATCCGACGGATGGATGGGACATGTTCAGGGAGGAACCCCCACCTTCATTCCCCTGAATCCGATCCGGGAAGAAGGGAGGCGAATATGGGAGATTGCTTGGCATCCATGTGCAGGAAAGACGCTCTTTAAAGGACTTCAACAGTAGAGTCCTCCGTTAGCCGTGCTGGACATCCATGTGCTGCTTGGTTCTGCTCGGAGCCCAAACTTACGGAGGAGAATTTGGGAAATCGCTTGACTCGCTTGCATAGAAAAAACACTTTTCTTTAGTCTTAAGGACAAGACTGAATTTCAAGGTGGTGCCGAGTGATAGAGACCTGAACATATTACTGCAAGGGGAATAAAGAGATTCCTGCTGGCCACAATTGAATATTCTAGAAGGGGGCAGGTTGACCACGTGAGGGATGGAATAAGGTTATAAAAGGGGGAGCCGAGGAGAGATAATGGGGAAATTATTCTTGATTGAGTTTGCCATTGGCTTGGGATGTCGGCCATCAAGGCTTGGGCAGGAGTGTGGTGTTGCCTCTTGAGTCCTCTTCTCCTTCTTTTTCTCTCACCTTTTGTAATTCTGCCAATAGTTTGCTCGTATTCTATAGAAGCCGCCGGTTCTAGAGTGACTGCTGGTGCGGGTCCTAACAAATTCTCTAGCTCTTCATGATTCTTCAAACCTGTTGTGGCGTGAAATTCCTCCACGGCCTGAACATCTCCATATTGGTAGAATCACTGAAATTCACCTTAAGCCTCTTCACGGTACATATATTTTTCTCACGGCGTGAGCATTATCTAGTATATTTTACAATTGATAAAGCACATTGTACTCCACAGCTGCTTGATGACTTCTCCCAACCTTTACTCTTACGTATTGGCATAGTTACCTTTACGCTTTGGACTTTTACCATTTTCTCTAGCCAATCACAGCATGACCCCTGTTATTGCGGCGTGAGCTTCATTCGTCACAGTGCGAAGGGTTTGCATGGCCTCTGACTTCTTCCCATGCATGCAGGCATCGCAGCGTAAAGTTTTGGGTTGCGGCGCAGTAATTCTTCTCCTTCTCCCAGCGGCAAAGTATAAAACTTTACGTTTCACTGATAATCCTTACGTATGGGTCCCTGTGCATACTTTGCCAAATTTCAGCAAGCTGAAATATATTAGGCGCCAAAATAAAAACTTTATGCATATAGAGAGACTTCTTCCTTTGTCAAAATTTTGCAGCTTTCGAAAATCCTTACATATCCTCCAAATTCCTTACGTTTACAGGGAAAGCTCTAACACTCAGCTAGAAGGCTGATGTCACGGCGCGACCGATATGTCACGGTGTGGAAATATCTTACGCATCAACCAAAAACCTTACGCATGTAAGGAAAATCTTAAGCATTTTAGGGCTTTGCCTTTTTTCCCAAGCTGCAACTCTATTCACGGCGTGTTACTTGTGACCGCATCGTGCTTAATTCCCGTAACTTCTGGAAACGATCAGAACTTCCTCCAACCATTTTCAGAAATCTTCAGCTTCTCTTCCACAATTTCTGGGCTTCAACTTCATTAATTTTCAGACTTCTACTGCCAGAACAACCTCCTAGTTCTCTCCACTTTCGGAACATACAACCTTCACATCCACTTCCAGAATCACTTGAATAACTTTTAAACAACTTAATGCCATGTACGTCATTGACATGCATCCTCAACAAATCCAATAACTATTAACAAATCCAACACACAACCTCCTGCACTAATACTGTAGAATGAGGAAACCCACTTACCTCTAAGGTGAGGTGGGGGCCTTCTTTTATAGAATGGGAATGTAAAAGATACACGGGAGTCTTCCGATGTGGGACTCGGAAATACCCAAAAAGAATTAAAAAAGGAGGTTTTAACACTCCCCCTCAAGCTGGACATACCCAGCTTGGACAACGAGTCCCACAAAAAAAAAGAGTAAGGATGATACCACACAAGACACACTCCCCCTCAAGCTGGGCGACAGATGCTGCGGATCCCCAGCTTGGAACTAAGTGAGGCGAGGCGAGCACCGGGGAGGCCTTTGGTGAAGATGTCAGCAAGCTGGTCCGTCGTGGAAATGTGGCTAAAGCTGACATGTTTGTGCTCCAGGTGGTGGCGAAGAAAGTGACAGTCCACCTCTATATGCTTCGTGCGGTCATGGAAAACGGGATTCGAAGCAATTTTAGTGGCTGCCTGATTGTCACACCAAATGTGAGCAGAGGTCTGCTGAGGAAAGCCAAGCTCCTGGAGGAGTTGTCGAAGCCATAGGATCTCAGTAGTAGCGGTGGCCATGGCACGATACTCAGATTCGGCACTGGAGCGAGAGACGACCGTCTGTTTCTTGCTGCGCCAAGAAATGAGGTTGCCTGCCAAGAAGATGGCAAACCCAGATGTAGATTTCCGAGTGGCAAGGCAGCCAGCGTAATCAGCATCGCAGAAGGCCTCAATATGCTGATGAGGATGCTGGGAGTAGTGAAGACCACGAGCAGGATCGCGCTTGATGTACTTGGCGATGCGGATGACAGCATCCCACTGAGAGGTGGTTGGATGCTCCATAAATTGACTGACTTTGGCAACCGCATAGACGATGTCGGGGCGAGTCATGGTGAGATAATTGAGTTGGCCCACCAAACGTCGGTACCTGTCGGGATGCGGATACAGTGCTGAGGAGGCATAAAGAGACCGTTCACCGGGCTCTAGAGGAGTATCGACCGCAGTAGCCTGAGTCAGCCCAGCATCCTGTAATATATCCAATGCATACTTCCGTTGGCAGAGGGAGATGGTGTCCGAGAAATAGGACACCTCAATGCCGAGAAAGTAGGTGAGAGGACCAAGATCCTTCGTGTGGAAGTGCTGGTGAAGATGGGCCTTGAGATGGGTGATCCCTCCAGAGTCGCTGCCGGTGATGACGATGTCATCCACATATACGACCAATAAGATGCAGCCACGTGCGCTCGTCCTGTAGAAGACAGTGTGATCCTTCATACTGCGAGAAAGCCCAAAGTCGCTGACGACCGTGCTAAAGCGGCTGAACCAAGCACGAGGAGACTGCTTCAGGCCGTAAAGAGAGCGGCGGAGACGGCAGACTCGAGATTCAGCACCGGAGGCACAAAATCCGGGGGGCTGCTGCAGATAAATTTCTTCCTCAAGGAAGCCATGGAGGAAGGCATTCTTGACATCCAACTGATGAAGAGGCCACTGATGATGGGCGGCGAGAGAGATGAATAACCGGACAGAGGCCATCTTGGCAACCGGTGAGAAGGTATCAAAGTAGTCAACACCGTACGTCTGGGCAAAGCCTTTGGCAACAAGGCGGGCTTTGAGGCGCTGGAGGGTGCCGTCGGGATTCAGCCTGACGATGTAAATCCATTTGCTGCCTACTGCCTGTTTGCCGGCCGGAAGAGGTACAAGATCCCAAGTGTGGTTATCCTCCAGAGCCTGTAATTCATCTTGCATTGCAGCTAGCCACCCGGGGTGAGATTTGGCTTCACCAACAGTGCGAGGGACAGATACTGTCTCCAGAGCGGATAAACCCCTGTATGAAGATACAAAAAGAGGAGTACTCTGGCAGGAGTGAGTACCTTTCCGTAGGGCAATGGGCAAGTCCTCGGGTGGCGGAGCAGGAGCAGCGGATGAAGCGGGAGCATCAGTGTCACTGGCCGGGACGGGGGATACAGTCGAAGGACGGCGGGAATAGACCTGACCAAAATGGGTGTCAACAGGGGTTGACGCCGGTGAAGGATGGATGATGAGAGGAAGACAATCATCAATAGATGAGTCAGGTGGAGGAGAAGGAAAGGAGAATGGAGAACTCTCAACAAAGGAGACATCCGCTGAGATGATATACCGGTGAAGGTCCGGGGAGAAGCAGCGGTATCCGCGCTGAGTGCGGGAATAACCAAGGAATATGCAGCGGAGGGATTTGGGAGAGAGTTTGGTGCGGCCAGGGCGAGTGTCACGAACATAACACAAGCAGCCAAACACTCGAAGAGGGAGGGAATGAAGAGGGAGAGTTGGGAAAAGAGCCCGAAAGGGAGTCTCCCCCTTAAGGATAGAAGAAGGAAGGCGATTTATGAGAGATGTGGCAGTGAGAATGGCGTCTCCCCAAAAAAGCAGAGGCACCTGTCGGTGGAAGATGAGGGCACGAGCAGTCTCCAGAATATGTCTGTGTTTCCGCTCAGCCACGCCGTTCTGCTGGGGTGTATCAGGACAGGAGGTCTGATGAAGGATGCCATTCGTCTGAAGAAACTGCCGGAAGGAAGTGGAGAGATACTCGCGCCCATTATCCGAGCGGAGACATTTGACAGAGATAGAAAATTGGTTCTTAATCTCATTGAAAAAGGTTTGAAAGGTGGAAAACACTTCGGAGCGTTCTCGAAGAAGGTATAGCCACGTCATTCGTGAATAGTCATCAATGAAAGAGATATAGTATTTATATCCCAAGCGACTCGGAATGGTACACGGGCCCCAAACATCTGAATGAACCAGATCAAAGGGGTGGGAGGCCCGTGTATCCGTGCGAGGAATGTAGGAAGAACGATGATGTTTCGCAAACGAACAGGACTCACAATGAAAAGTAGGAGTCCGACTGAAGTCTGGAAACATCTGATGAATGGTGGATGCAGGCGGGTGTCCCAATCGGGAATGAAGATCTAGCGCCCGAGAAGAGGTAGACGTGCAAGCAATGAGTGCTGGTCCCTCGAACATGTAGACCCCGTTTCGAAGCCGGCCTCGACCAATTTCCCGGTTCGTAGTCTGCTCCTGAAACACAACACCAGAAGAAGTAAATATGGCCGCACAGTTGTAATCCGTAGTCAGCTTACTGATGGAAAACAGATTAAAGGGACTGCGGGGCACATGTGCTACAGACGGTAGGTGTATTGATGGAGTTAGGGAGCATGCGCCGAAGCCCGCTATGGGGATAGTGGAGCCATCAGCGACGGTGATGGCTGAAGAACCGGCATATGTGCAGTAAGATGTCAACAGACCAGCATCACCGGTGAGGTGGTCGGAGGCACCTGAGTCCAGCAGCCATGCAGGGGAACGATGACTGACAAATGCAGTGGGGCGAACCGAACGGGCCAGAGAAGCCGAGGAGGGAGCGGGTCGGACAGAGGCCTGAGGATCATGAGGCCGCCTGAGGTTGGCCATAGAAAGGGCCAGAGACGGGGAAAGAGGGGCAACAGTTGAGGACGCCTCCTGGACTGTGGGTTGGCCCTGCCGCGGGTGCTGAGATGGACGTCTATGCAGGACCCAACATCGGGCGATCGGGTGGCCAAATTTGCCACAATGGTCACAGAAGGGACGTTGACGATCGGAATCACGACCACGTCCCGAGGAGGCTGCCATGGAATGCCGGGGAGCTGATGCAACGGGCCGGCGGGATGATTGTGCGCAAGTTGAGCGCGTGTGGGAAGGGCCGCCGGGACAAGGGCGTGCTGCTAGGAGAGGTCGCCGGGGCGAAGCCGGGGGCGAAGCCGGGGGCGATGGGACGAGGGCGCACTGCCGGGAGGGACTGCCGGGAGAGAGAGGCACCAGGATGAGGGCGCCTGCTGGGTGAGGGGAGCCGCACTGGAGAGAGGGCGGTGCTGGGCGAGGGCGCTGGGAGAGAGAGCCGGTGGGAGGGATGGCGCCGAGTGGGAAGCCGCGGGATGAGGGTGTCGCCGAAGGAGAGAGGGCCGTCGGGAGCCGCGTCTGGAAACGGCGACGTCGGGAGGTATGCGCACGGCGGAGGGGCGATCCGCGCAGGAGGCGCGCTCGCTGGGTCGAAGGCGATCCGTCGGGGTGAGGCCGAGGGCTAGGCGCGGCGTGGAGAGGGGAGCCGCGTCGGTAGGGAGAGCCGCCGGGAGAGGAGCGCCGCCTGGAGGGAGGAAGCCGACGCGGGACGAGAGAGCCGGTGCTGGACGGGAGGCGCGGTCGTCGCGCACAGAGATGCCGCCGGGAGAGCGCGCGGGAGCCGGACGAACCGCAGAAGGAGGCCCGACGGGAACCGGGAGCCGCTGGGAGAGAGGGCCGAGCCGAGAGGGAGGGCCGCCTGGAAGGGAGGCCGAGCCGGGAGGGAGGGCCGCCTGGAAGGGAGGCCGAGCTGGGAGGGAGGGCTGCCTGGAAGGGAGGCCGAGCCGCTGGGGAGGAACCCTAGCCGGGAAGAAGGGGAGAGGCGGGGCCGGGCAGAACCGGGAGGCCGCAGAGAGGGAGGGGTCGGGATTAATTTCCCTCTGATACCATGTAGAATGAGGAAACCCACTTACCTCTAAGGTGAGGTGGGGGCCTTCTTTTATAGAATGGGAATGTAAAAGATACACGGGAGTCTTCCGATGTGGGACTCGGAAATACCCAAAAGGAATTAAAAAAGGAGGTTTTAACAAATACCAACCTCATCTTTAGTGAAACTATGTGTAAATTGATTTTTTTTTTCAATAAACCGATTAAAAAACCAAATAGTTTTGGAAAAAATCACTTTAGAAATAAGAAATATCCTTGATCTTTTGAAATCATTTTGAAAGAGATATTTTGTAAATCTAGGAGAAAAATAATTTTTCTTTTAGAAACCATGAAAACACGGGGAGAGTTTCATATAAAACGTCAAAGGCGGCGAAAAGATGTGTTCCCACAGAAAATGTTAAAAGAGATCATTTTCAACATATTCGTAAAATGATGAAGTTACGGGTAAAACAGGTAATTAGAGGAAGTAGAAGAATTTCTTAGCTAGTCAGTTGCTCTCTGCAACTGACTATAATTGGAAGGCGGTTCCGGGAGGGAGGACAGTTGGGAATATCCTTGGATTGGGCGACCTGCTTGGAAGCACCCACATGGAGGGGTGGTCTATCTCTTAGTTCTTCACTACAATAGCTGAAGGAAGCGTTCGGAGGTGGTCTCTCCCTCATTTTTCCTTATCCTGTAATTCTTTTAATGTTCCTCTTTTCTGTTATGATTTACAAAACATCATTAAAATGGAATATAGCACGGATTGTTATCTTTTCTTCTTGTTAGAGCGCATTGTCTTAACACTTTTTGCGGCTCCATTGGGGAATTGATGAGCAGTCGGTGTTGTGCACCAGTTAAAGAGCCATAGGAGTGAGAGAAAGATGGGAGTGAGTTGAGCTGACTGATTTTTCCTGGTGGTCTGACGTGTGGAAGCACTTGAGAATGAAGATGAGAATTATTTCAGTCAAGATGGCTTTTGAAAGTTTCAGAGGAATGTACGAAGAAAAGGAGCGCTGATAGATGCGTGAAAGAGAATACTAGGGTCTTCTATTGATTTAAGCAGCGTAGGTTGCAACAGACATGTAAAAGAAGCAAGATGAAGAAAGAAGGAAGAAGAAGAAAGAAGAAGAAGAATCCTCGCTGAGTCGCCGCTCCGAGGCCAGGCCGCAGCCACTTCCAGTGAACTGGAAACTAATTCCAAAATACATCCCCCCTAACCCCAAGGTCAAAACCCCCATTTATTATCCCCACTAACGGCCAACCAATCATACTTAAGACAAAAGTACAATCCTCAGTCGTACGGTCTTTTCGTCGTTCCACTACTGGGTCCTTCTCCACACATTGCGGCTCCAAGCACTCTCAAACCATCAGCTTAAATCCCTTCTTTGAACAATAATGCCGCGGACTAAACTTCTATCCACATGCATAGCATAATCCCTTCAATTTCCTTCACTCGAATTCCTCCTTGGACAAGGATCGGACCATTTCCCAAGGTGAAAGCTCGCCTCCACTCTTCTACTTCTCTCCCCCTTTAAGTGTTGAAACCAGTTTCACAGTACCGATACTCTAGCTCCTCTCGTAATTACTGGTCACATCCCTCCAGGTAGCTTCCCTCGACCCCTGATAATTCATACATATCAAAGGAGGAGGTGTAAAATGGGTAATTAGAGGAAGATGAAGAATTTGTTAGCTAGTCAGTTGCTATCGCAATTGACCATATAATTGGAAGTGGTTCCGGGAGGGAGGACGGTTGGAAATGTTCTGGGATTGGGCAACCTGCTTGGAAGCAGCTGCATGGAGGGGTGGTCTCTCTCCCAGTTCTTCATTACAACAGTTGAAGGAACCGTTCAGAGGTGGTTTCTCTCTGGTTTGTCCTTGTCTTGTAATTCTCTTAGTGTTCCTGTTTTCTGCTACAATGTACAGAACACCATTACAGTGAAATATAACACAGATTGTTATATTTTCTTCTTGTTAGAGCGCATTGTCCTAACACTAAATTAATAACTTTTAATGGTTTATCTTAGTGTTTATTATAGCTTTATTAATAATGTTTTCTTAATATGTCGTGGTCTGTTTACGTTGAATGTAGCGTGTAACGCAAGTTATTGAACATAACATCAGTTTTACGAAGTCTAGAATTTCTGGTCGTTACTGTCACCCATGTCCTGTAGCTCGGGTCGATGATATGAAGTATTGTGTTATCATAGAAACGCCTTGTTGGATTGGTGTAGCCTGATCCGTTTGGATGATGTTGGGCTGAAAGGTTGTGGCCCATACTGTGCACCAGGCCGCAAATCTCGCGAGTCGAGATCCGCGATGAGCTCGTTGGGGGTTACAAGGGGCAACGCGCCCCTGCTCCGGGGGTTCGGGGGCCGAAGGTTCCTGATTCATTTTTGGGGGTACTGTAGCAACTCTGACTGACTGTAGCAGAGTTGACCGGGCGATATCGATAGGGCATTGTAGCAGGCCACTGTAGCAGCTTGGACTTAGGTGGCCGTAGTACTGTAGTAGTGCGGACTTCTAGCCACCTTTCACTGTAGCACAACGGACTTTCTCTACAGTTGGTGAATAGTATTTCATCCTCCTTATTAGGTTATTTCGAGCTAGGGTTTCTGTGTTGTGAAACTTTGATATTCTCCCTACAATTTGTGCTCTCGACTATAGTGATATTTTTGACTCCGTGGACGTAGGGATTATTCCCGAACCACGTAAATTGTTGTGTCTGTGTTTATCTTCTTATTTTGTTTCCATCTTTTCTTCATCTGCAAACCTTTGTCGTGCGACTCCCAACATTTCCACAACACACCTCTCTATCTTCTCTCCCTTGGTCATCAAGGTACACTTAGTCTCATTTAATTTATATGGGCAATCAGGATGAAAGCTAGGGTATCCAACCCATTCATTGCCCCCACTTGTGAAATGCCAAGTCATGAATCCTATTGAGATCTTGATTGTGCCCCGGGTTTCGAGTCCTTTGGTGTGCTTCGGATTGAGCTGGCTAGTGATTGCAAACCTCCAGTCATTAATCTCGACAAGTTGTTTTCATCGCCAATGGTGAAAGCTCCCGCTACACCTATGGTTTTTCTGGTTAAAGTCCCACTGATTCATTGCATCTCGTACGTCGTTGCAGGGATTGGGAGATGGACTTGGAAAGGGAAAGGATCTCGTAACCCAGCTATGATAACATGAGAAAGATCTTAATTTTTCCATCCCACAACCAAAGGTAAAACAACCATGTATGTATAAATCCCCTTATCATTGGAAGATTTTTCTCTTTCTCACAAATTAGGGAGAGAATAAAGGCGAGTCAAACCTGATCTATTTTGCTTAACATTTTCCCCACAAATTAAGGGTATAATAAAGGAGAGTCAAACTTGCCCTTGTTAGCTTGACATGATTAGTAATAAGAAACAGTTACAATGCACGCA
The DNA here is from genome assembly GCA_963277665.1 of Viscum album. Taxonomy (NCBI): domain Eukaryota; kingdom Viridiplantae; phylum Streptophyta; class Magnoliopsida; order Santalales; family Viscaceae; genus Viscum; species Viscum album. Next base: position 1,629,672,105 of record OY728152.1, read on the forward strand.
ACTCAATGAAAATTTACACTAACTGCACCAAGGGAGGCTCGAACTTGCAACCTCCCCCCACCACCACCGAGGCCCGAGGGATGGGACCACTCAGCCACACCCCGTGAGGCAGTTTGACATGAATAATAATAATAATAATAATAATGATGATGATGATGATAATAATAATAATAATAACCATGATAATAGATATAAAAATAAATCTCGTTAGGCAATAGTGAATGTGGTAAGATGTAATTGAAGCAGTGAATGGATGGTGAAAGTTTTATGAAACATTGGCTTGTCTGTAGATGATAAACCATACATGCTGGTGATTATGAGTGGTAGGTATATGCTGGGGGTGCGATCCATATGCTTAAGTTTTGTTCTTTTCTTTTGCAAGGAAGTGATTGGTTCTTTTGTTTTCAGATAAAAAATGAGTTTTTATCAATTTTCCATTGTGATTCATTTTGTTTTGAAGGTTTTCAAGAAGCAAGTAGTATTTGTTGTTGATATTAGCAAAAGTATGCGTGGGAGGCCAATTGAAGATACAAAAAAAGTAATTTCTGCAGCCCTCTTCAAGCTTGATCCTGGAGATTCATTCGACATTATAGCTTTTAATGAAGAGACATATTTATATTCATCATCCATGGAGTCAGCAACCAGGGAAGCAATTGAAAATGCGGTAAATTGGATCGACATGAATTTTGTTCCAGGTGGCGGTACTAACATCTTACTTCCACTGAAAAAGGTCATACCACTTTTCTTTAGTTTCAAATTATTCTTTATCTGGTGTTCGTTCTCCATATTTTTCTCATTTAGTTCACTGTCCACATTTTTGGTGCCATTTGAGAGTCTTCTTTTTTGTGACCTTACAGTAAAAAATTTTGAGTTTATGAGCGAAAAATAAAATAATAATAAATAAAATGCAGAGAGGCGGCCATGAATAATAAATGGCTGGAAAAATCGTGAATTTTGAGCTTGACATCCTATGGGTTAAACATATTTCGTTCTATGCTACATGCAGAGATTGGTGCGACAAAAATATACACCGTAGCTGTAAAGTTGGCTTCCTTAGTGCATGGTCTGATAGGTGAGATGGCTCATCTGTGGCATATGATAAAAAATTTAAGTCATGGAAACAGCCTTACAAAAAAGAAACAGACAAGCTAATAGGGGGCTGCTTGTTGGGAGAGCAAATCTGGCTAAATAGAAAATCAAAAACTGCAAAAACACCAATTTTTTACGTGGTCCAGTTATTTAAAAACCTACATCCACTACCCCACTAGATCTTGATTTGCTTCACAGCAATTGAATTTTACAACTTACAACCAATTACTAATAGGGGAAGTGGACGGTTGAAACTGCCCATTCGGGACACCTAGCACCTCGGCGGGGGTCTTGTTGCCCGGCCAGCGAGTGGGGGACATTTGGGCAGCGCCCCATGCAGGGTCAAGGAATACTTTGCACTGCAACCACAAATCTCCCAAATGATGTGGCGTCTTCACAATAATCTACAATGAAGTCCAGCTGAAGCCATGTAAAACTCCATCTTCTCTGTTGGAACTACCTCGGTTAACATATCTGCATGATTCATGGAACCAAGGATTTTCTTCAAAGACAAAGTACCCTTTCTAACAAACTCTCTGATGAAGTGGTATCTCAGCTCAATGTGTTTTGTCCTTGCATGAAGTGCAGTGCTCTCCAACTGGCGTCTTCACAATAATCTACAATGAAGTCCAGCTGAAGCCATGTAAAACTCCATCTTCTCTGTTGGAACTACCTCGGTTAACATATCTGCATGATTCATGGAACCAAGGATTTTCTTCAAAGATAAAGTACCTTTTCTAACAAACTCTCTGATGAAGTGGTATCTCAGCTCAATGTGTTTTGTCCTTGCATGAAGTGCAGGGCTCTCCAACTGTTTCATACCCATCTTTTCAAGAAAATTCTTTAACCAAATCATCTCCTTGCCTGCTTCTGAAATAACCCCATGATGCCAAGATGAAAGCATATTTTGTAGTACTCTTCCTTGTGTCCAAACAGCCACCTAAATCAACATCATAGAAACCTTCCAAGATCACATCATTCTTATTAAAGCATAAAGAAACCTTCCAAGTACCTTTCAAGTAGCATAGCAACTGCTTAACCGCTTCTCAATGCTCCTTTCTTGGATCAGGCATGAATTTACTAACAACCCCACTGTCCGAGCAATGTCTAGCCTCGCGCATACCATAGCACACATCAAGTTGCTAACTGCAGATGCCTGAACTTTAGCCATCTGTTGCTTGTCCTTGTCCGTCTCTGGTGTGAGATGGAAATGGACACCCAAAGGAAAACTTCTGATCTTCGCATCGTGGAGGCTAAACTTCGAAGTACCCTCAAATCTGTCCCTGATGATGCTCATGCCCAGTATCTGCTTTGCAACACCTAATCCTTCATTTCAAATTGGTCGGACATTTGTTTCTTCAACTTGTTGATTTCTCTCATATCAGATCCTGCAATCAACATGTCATCATCATAAAATAGTAATATGATATAAGAGGAATCAAGCCTCTTAATATAGCAGACACCGATCCATCACACAAGTTGTGTACCAGATCCTTATTATAAAACTGTCCCAACTTCAAGTACCACCCTCTTGGTTCTTGCTTCTATCCATGCAAAATCTGTTTACAGTCCATATCTAAGCCACCTCCTCAGAAGCCCTCGGGTTGTGCCATGTAAATGTCCTCAAGATTACTGTGCAAGAAATGCAGTCTTAACACCTAACTGCTCTAGATGCAAGTAATTTGCTTCCACAATTCCCAATACAAGTCTAACAGTAGATATTTCAACTACCAGTGAAAAAATTTCATTGTTGTCAATTCCCCTTTTCTGCTGGAAACCCTTGGCCACCAATCTTGCCTTGTATCTCTTGTTGCTATCATTTTCTTCCTTGACCCTGAAAACCCATTTGTTCTACAACACTTTCTTTCCTGATGGTAACTTAGTCAGTGAAGGAGTCTCATTCTTCCTCCAGGAGTTCATCTCCTCATTGATCGCCAACTCCCACTGAAATGAATAATCTGCCTGTGTTGCCTCAAAATAACATTGAGATTCACTATCTTCTGTCAAAAGCAAATAATGTGCAGAAGGAGAATACCTTTCTGGAGGTTTAGAGACTGCTTGATTTCCTCACTTGGGTGACTAGAGTAGCTGGAACTGTCTCACCATCAATTTTGTTTGTTGCACTCCCACTGTGTTAGAGCAAGAGATGTCCCTGGGCCTTTGAAGGTGTATTCTCGAAGGGCTAAACCATTTTCAACAGAAATGGTCCCCCCTGCCCAGCTGGACAAAGGGGCTGTTGAGGAATAACTGAATGGAGGGCCCACCTGGAATCTGTTAGGGACCCTTTTCCCTTTTTCGGCTGTTATAAGGGGGGGGGGGGGGTGTAACGACCTATAGGCTGGGGCGGGTTTGAGGTTGGGTCTCTCCCGAGGTGCCTTCTCACCTTTTCCCCCTTGTCTGTAACTCTGCTGTGTTTTCATCAATATACACAAGGAATTCCTTCTGTTCTAGTCCTCTGTTTCTATCATTGGTTCGACCTGCTGACCTCTACCTCCTCCCTAATGGAGACTTGTAACCGGACACGTCTTGACACCATGGAGCAATGCATGAGGGCTCTTGAAACGGTCTTCTCTGATCTCTCCATGGAACTTGACAACGACCGCCATTCGTTCAACCCTCACCCAACTTGTGCGCTGTATGGACAAATTACCAACCCAGGACCTAACACCTTCCTTTGAGATGTCAGGATTGGCTGCAGCGCCTTCTGCAACCTTTGTCGGCACTGGGATGCTTGGGCGCGGCATTGGTTTTTCCGCTAACCCAGCTGGTTTCGCCCTTTTCCCCTCCTCCTGCGCGCTCAGTGGAGCTTCCCATTTTTGATGGCTCTGTCCCACGTGGTTGGTTTACCCGTGTGGAACTTTATTTCCGCATCAATCGCACGTTTGGCGAGCTGAAGGTCTCCCTTGCCCATGTCTGTATGGAAGGTGTGGTTGTGCATTGATTCACCATTTTGGGTGATGCTCTCTCAGGTAATTCGGACAACTTTTAATGCCGAGTTGATGCAAAGCTTTAGTGGTTTTGAAATTCAAAACCCCTATGAGGAATTGGCTGCCCTCCACCATACATGGATAATTCATGACTGTATTGAGCAATTTGAATACCCGACGTCCCTGCTGCCACACCAGCTGGAGCAACAGTACGTCGATTGCTTCCTTCATGGTTTGCGTGAGGACATTCGTAGTTGGGTTCGTATCCATGATCCCGACACTCAACTCAAAGCCACGTGCCTTGCTCGCCATGTTGAGCCAGCGACCACTAAGGGACTGGGCCTTCAAGGTCGTGGCGGGGGCTTGCGCTTTTGGTCAGGCAGGGATAGTGGGGTTGGCCGTTGCCTGTTCGCCCTGGTCCCCATACACAACATGGGTTGCTCTCTCGTCCTAATTGTCGCATAGCGCCTGCCCAGGAGACACTTAAACGCGGAATTTCCACTAACAGTGGTGTTTGACATCTCACCTCACAAGAGTTGGAGGAGCGTTGAAAGGAGTTATGTTTTTGGTGCGACATGCCTTTCAACCCGATATGATGGTGGCAACAACGACATGACTGTCACAGTTGGGCAGGGGGACGAGGACTGTTGAGGTCGAATGTTAGGTCCTCTACCATCACACGACCGACTCTTTTTTTTGAAGCACAAGGCCGGGAGGACTTAGCTTCAATGAAGGTGGAAGGCACGGTGGGCGGCATTCACACGCATACTCTTCAAGGCGCAGCTCGAGTAGGCCCGGTAATTTCCTCGTTACATGAGCTAACCACCCGTCCTGGGGGGCAGTAACAACCTGCGTACACTGAACGGGCAGCATACATACCCTTTTGAATTTTAAACAGCCTGGGTCTCTTCATGAACCCGTAAGTTGTTTTCAATGAACCCAAGGGCCTACCTCCACGGCGCTCTGACGATCACAAGATTTTCCTGTTGCCTGGTCAAGGGGACCCGTTTCAGTTAGGCCTTATCGCTACCCCCCATTCCCAGAAAACTGAGATCAAACGACAAGTTTGAGAGCCACTTCAGCTGGGAACCATTCTAGCCAGCAATAGTGCCTACTCCATTCCAGTTCTATTGGTTAAAAGAAAATACTACATGGCGAATGTGTGTGGATTATCGTGCACTGAACAAGGCGACAATGTCAGATAAGTTTCCCATTCCAGTGGTGGAGGAACTTTTGGATGAACTACATAGGGCAACAAACTTTTCCAAGTTGGATCTTAAAGTGGGTTACCACCAAATCCGAATGCGGGAAGAAGATACAGAAAAGACAACATTCCGCACACATAATGTTCAGTACGAGTATGTGATGATGCCTTTTGGTCTCTCCAATGCACCTTCCACTTTTCAAGTTACAATGAATGATCTATTTCGCTCCGTTTTACGCCACTTTGTGCTAATATTTTTTGATGATATCTTGTTGTACAAAAAGAATTGGGATACCTACATACAGCACGTGGTAGTTGTCCTCCACCGTTTGCTCAACAACACCTTCTTTGCCAACCTATGAAAATGTTGTTTCGCCTAGCAAGAAGTGGAGTACCTGGGTCACATCATCTCCCTCGTCGGCGTGGTGATGGATCCTACAATGGTCCAGATTGTACTGGATTGACCAATGCCTGTTTCGGTGAAGGGAGTTTGTGGATTTCTTGGCCTTACAAGCTACTACAGGAAGTTTATTTAGGGTTATGGAAAAATCGCCCAACCCCCAACTGTTCTGACAAGGAAGGCAGACTACAGATTTCTCCAAACTTTTTGAAGTGGAATGTGATGCTTCAGGCCGCGATTTAGGTGCATTACTAATGCAGGACCATCGACCTATTGCTTATTTCAGCAGAGCATTAGCCAAAACCAACTTATCCAAGCCCGCCTATGAGAAGGAGATAATGGCATTAGTTCTAGCCATCCACACCGTTCCCTACCTAGCTAACATCATCCAGCAACTTTGGTCCACTGCCCAGGCCCCCATGGGGTTTACACCGTCCCATGGCACCTTGCTGTGCAAGGGGCACCTGGTTATACCAGCCACCTCCAAATGTATCCCACGGCTATTGGAGGACTTTCACTCGTTTCCTCAAGGGGGTACTCAGGTTATTATTGGACTCACCAAAGGCTTGCTGCGAATTTATTTTGGGTCGGCATGCGTCGTCATGTTTTAAACTTTGTCCAGCAGTGTGACACTTTTCAACGCTTTAAATACTCCACTCTTTTCCCTGTTGGCCTCTTTCAGCCATTGCCAATTACAGGGGCTATTTGGGAGGACCTCTCCATTGATTTCATTACTGGGCTTCCAAAGTAAGGGGTATGATGTGGTTTTAGTGGTGGTTGACAGATTCTCTAAATATGCTCATTTCATTGCTTTAAAACATCCTTTCACAGCCAAGGGGGGTGTTACATTTTTTCTAAAGAGGCGGTCCGACTTCATGGCATTCCTAAATCTCTTGTTAGTGACAGCGATCCATTTTTTCTCAGTCATTTCAACAGAGTTATTCTGTTTGCAGGGGACAAAGCTGAAAATGCCCCACAGATGGACTGATAGACATAAGTCGTCAACCGCCGTTTGGAAACTTATCTTCGCTGTTTTGCTGGCAACCGGTCCAAACAATGGTCCTTCTGGCTACCTTGGGCTGAGTTACACTACAACACCACCTGACATGCTTCCATTAATACAACTCCCGTTGAGGTGGTATATGGTCGCAAAGCCCCAACTGTTTTTTCCTTTCTACCTAGTGAAGTTCAGGTGGAGGTTGTCACTACAGCTTTACGAGATCACGATGAGGCTCTCAACTCAATTGAAACATCATTTGCTTCGTACCCAACACTCCATGAAGCAGCAGGCTAACCGTGGTCATCGCGATGTTTATTTTCAAGTTGGGGACCAAGTATTTGTGAAACTCAGGCCCCATCATCAGAAGACACTGGTTCAGCGCATCCACAAAAAATTATCAGCTCGGTTCTACTGTCTTTTTTCCATCTTAAAACAGATTGGTTCCGTGGCCTATAAACTCGATCTCCCCCCACCCCCGATGCCCGGATTCACCTCATCTTTCATGTGTTTCAATTAAAGCAATCGATTGTGAACCAAACTCCACCACATCCCACTCTACTAGCGGGTCTGGGCGAGGACTCCACAGGGGCTGTCGAACCAGCAGCGACTTTAGCTCACCGCATCACTGGGCACAATAATGAACTCATCCCTCAATGGCTGATTCAGTGGAAGGGCTACCTAGCGGACGATGCCACATGGGAGGTTGGATTCATCATTCAAAACCAACTTCCTTCCTCAGTCTTGAGGACAAACCTGCTCTTCCCGGAGGGGCGAGTGTTGGAGCAAGAGATGTCCTTGGGTCTTGGAAGGTGTATTCTCGGAGGGGTAAACCAGTCTCAACAGAAATGGCCCCCCTGTACAGCTAGACAAGGGGGCTGACGAGTAATAACTGAATGGAGGGCCCACCTGGAATCTGTTGGGGATCCTTTTCCCTTTTTGGGCTGTTATAGGAGGGAGGGAGAGGGGGGGGGGGGGGATGGTTGTAACGGACTAAAGGCTTGGGCGGGTTTGAGGCTGGGTCTCTCCTGAGGTGCCTTCTCACCCTTTTCCCCCTGTTTGTAACTCTGTTGTGTTTTCATCAATATACAAAAGGAATTCCTTCACATGTTCTAGCCCTCTGTTTCTATCACACCGCTTCCAACAAGATCATCCTCTGCAATATCAACAAACACTGCCTTCTCCTTCCCTGCTGGTTCTTTTAAAATCACTGAATTTGGAACAAGTTTATCCTTATATATCGTGTCTTTATTGAAGGTGACATCCCTGCTAATGATGATTACTTCCCTTGCTTCATCCCAAAATCGGCAGCCCATGTCATCTGAACCATAACCATTGAAAATGCACTTTCTTGCCTTTGGATCAATCTTGTTGCTGTCAGCATTTTAATTATTATGTAAGAAACACAACCAAAAACTCTTAGGTGTGGAAGACTAACATCCTTGCCTCACTACCCTTCTTCTAGAATCTTGATCCTCTGTATTATTTTCCAACACAGCTTTTTCCTTCCCTGTTGGTTCTTTTAAAATCCTTGCCTCACCACCCTTCTTTAAGAATCTTGATCCTCTGTAATATTTTCCAACACAGCCTTTTCCTTCCCTGTTGGTTCTTTTAAAATCGCTGAATCTGGAACATGTTTATCCTTCTACACTGAGTCTTCATTGAAGGTGACATCCCTGCTTCTGATGATTACCTTCCTTGCTTCATCCCAAAATGGGTAGCCCATGTCATCTGAACCATAACCACTGAAAATACAGCCTTTGGTTTAAGCTTATCCTTTTCCAGCATTTTTAATTCTTATGTAAGAAACACAACCAAAGACTCTTAGGTTTGAAAGACTAAGATCCTTGTCTCACCACCCTTCTTCTGGAATCTTGAAGTTCAAGGGAACTGAAAATCCTCGATTTGTTGTACTCACTGAATCTGCCTGGAAAATCTTTGGCAACTGCTCATGAAGCCTCATACTCTTTGTCCTTTTATTTAATGTCCTGTTTATCCTTTCAGCTACTCTATTTTTTTGAGGAGTCTTCAGGACAATTTTCAACATTCTGACCCCATTCTTAGCACAACAGCCAACAATAAACAGCACCACTATATTCACCACCATTATCAGACTTTAAACATTTAACTTTTAAGCCAGTTTCATTTTCAGCAGCTACTTTCCTTTTCTTAAATGTATCAAAAACATCAGATTTATGTTTTTAGAAATAAACCCCTACCTTCCTAGTGCCATCATCGATGAAGGGGTGACATAATAGCGAGATCCTCCCAATGAGGAAATTGATGTAGGACTATAGACATTTGTATGCACTAGTTCTAGCTTTTCGACCTTGTGTGTCTTCCTTGATTTTGCAAAACTTACACGTTTCTGTTTTCCAAGTTCGCAAGGCTCACAGAAACCGAGTTCTGCATTTTTTTTTAATTCTGGAATCTTCCCTTTGGAAACTAGTAGCTTCATATCCTTCTCATTCATATGCCCAAGTCTTTGGTGCCACAAAGATGATGTACCATTTCCATCAGTAACTGCATTTACTCTATCCGCTGTTAGCTTAGCCATATGAAGAGTTCCTTTCTTCCAGCCATGAGCAACAATTAGATTTACCCTTTATCACCTTCCACTGATTGTCACCGAACGTGACCTGATATCCCTGATCATCAAACTATCCTACAGAGATCAACATTCTCTTAAATCCAGGGATATATATCACATTCTTTGGTGTCCAAATGGTTCTAAGGGAAGTTCTGAGATTAATATCTCCCATCCCTGTAGTATCTAAAGCTTCATCATCATCAAGATGAGCTTTATTGAAATCTCCAGATCTGTAGTTCAATATCATCAACCACTTCAACAACATTTACTGAATTATTTTCCTTCTTTCCTTTTGGAACTGTGCATTGATTTCTGAAGTGACCTGTCTTTTGACAATTCCAGCAGACTATCTTTGTGATTTCTGGACCGTCCTCTCTTCTTGGACTTCAATCTACAATGCCCTGTATTATGTCCCCTCTCAATCCTTCTACCTCTGCTTTCTGTACTTAATAAAGAACTCGATGATTCACCTGAACTTCTCCTGTGAAAATATTCCTTAAAAATCAAATCTCGAATTCTTTCAAATGTTAACTTGGTCGTCCCAGTCAAACTGCTAACTGCTGTAAGGGTTCCTGATCAACTAGCTGGCAATGAAGATAACAACAACAGAGCCTGAGCTTCATCCTCAAATTTAATTTTTACTGAGCCCAATCTTGACAATATGGAATTAAATTCGTTCACATTACACCAACACCTTCATCTTCATATTTACAAGCTGTCGAGTCAGACATACCTTATTCGGAGCAGATGGGTTCTCATACATATTGGACAACGCCTTAATCAGATCAAAAGTGGTCTCCTCCTTGATGATGTTGTATGCAATGCTCTTTGCCAGCGTTAGTAGGCTTGCTGATATAACAATGTCAATCTTCGTGACTCATTGCATCTGGATTTTTGTCCAACAGAGGCACATGCAGATTCTTCTGGTACAAGTAATCTTTGATATGCATCTTCCAAAATCCGAAGTCATTGCCATCGATTTTGTCGATCTTTACTTTCCCTTCTGCCATCGTTGCCCATCGCTTGTAAAACCTACGCTCTGATACCAATTGTTGGGTGAGAAAATCTATCTAAATAGAAAATAAAAAACCGCAAAGGTGACACCTGATTTTTGCGTGATTCGGTAACTGAAAAAACCTACATCCACGGCCGCACTAGATCTTGATTTGCCTCTCAGCAATCGAGTTTTGCAACTTACAATCGATTACAAGTAGGGGAACAAATGGTTGAAACTAAAAACTGGTTTTCCCATTTGGGCCTGGCCTTTGGAAAATAAATTTCATTTTGTTAAACCCGGTTAATTGTATTTCCAGGTTAAAGGGTATTTCTGAGTCACACATCAGATTATTTCAACTTGTAATTCTTTTTCTCTATCTATAAAAGAATGTTTCCACCTCTCCTTGAGGTAGGGACTTCACCATTCTACATGGTATCAAAGGCAGGTTACATTTGATAACCTTCCCCTCCTCCGCGGCTATCTCGGACCCCCGTCGATTGGTTCCACCTGTGCGGTTTTCCCAGCGTCCAGTCGACCGGCCCTGCTCGTACGGCTATCCCGGTGCCCCATCGGCCGACCCCGCCAGCCCGCCTGTGCTGCACCCCGACGCCTGCCCACTCATGCGGAAGCCATTGCCTCCCTTCGCCGGCCCCTCCTACGCGGAATCCCCACACCCCCTCATCGTAGCGCCCCCGTTGCTCCTCCTTCCTGTTGCGCGCGACGGCCCTCTACGGCTCCTCCCTCCTGCTGCGCGCGACAACCCCTGCCTGCACGACTTCTACGCTGCACACGACTCATCAGTGCAACACCTCCCAAGCGCGACGACCCTCCGCACCCCCTCCTTGCGCGCGACGACCTCCCTTCCCGTTGCCCCTCCTTGCGCCGCATCGGCTCCTCCCTGGTCGCCGACTCCCGTGTGAGGCCATTTCCTGCGACGGCGCCTCCGCGCCTCAACCCCTCTCGCGCGACTGTCTCCTGGGCAGCGCCCCTCTTGAGTGGCCTACTGCGACGGTTCGCCTCCACACCTGCATCGACAGATTGTTGTCGATCTCCAGCGCTCATTGGATGGATCTCCCTCATCTGCGCCGGTCACGTGCCTCCGTCTTGAGCCCCTGAAGCCAGCGCTCGCTAGACATAAACCATCGCCGACCAGTCCCGTCGGACCCTGTTGACCTGCCGCCGCCATGCCACCAGATCCTGGCCAACCATCGCCCACCCCTCCCGACGACATCCCTGCGCAAGATCCTGCGAGTGCTGCTGCTTTTGGTTGGCACAATATTTTTCTGCGACTGTTGCTGCACATGCCTTTATACTAGTGTCCCGACTAGTCCTGCCGTGCCATTTTCCGGCTATCCAAACCAGTCCCCTGCCGCCTAGGCTAGGTTTCATGTCTTCTTCCAGACATGGCAGCATCCTCACCACCATCCAACATCCGTCACAAATTGACACTCAATGGAGGAGATTGCACTTGTACAATCTCATCGAGCTGCTTTGCCACCTGTTTCTTCTCCAGCCTCCATTGTTCAGACCGGTGGACCTACCGTTTGTGTCTCTCATCGGCAGACAGTTTGGATGCTTGATTCTGGTGCTTCTGATCATCTCAAAAGTGATTCAGGTTTGTTACCTATCATCCGTATACCGGTGTCGCAGTAATTATTGTTGCTGATAGATCTACAATCCCTATTGCAGGATTTGACAAATGCTCCTTAACTCCGACTATTTTCCTGGCTTCAGTGGTTCACGTTCCTCGCTATCATTTTAATCTTCTCCTCATCAGTAAACTCACAAAGGATCTAAATTGTGGTGTCATTTTTACGTCTTCTAGCGTTGTTTTTCAGGAGCGGTGCGGTTAACGAATCGGGAACTTGGTTGAGGTCGTCTTAGTGATGGGGTGTATATTGTCACGACCCGCCTTCACCAAAAGGAGGGAAGAGACAACAGATTGCCAGACCCTTCCTTCTTTAAGTTGAAGGAGAGATAATGACCCCCGAGACCCGCATTCAATAGGTCCCGGAGTGGCGACTAGCACCAAAGGTATAGAATCACACACATGATAGAAGATATTACCCTTTTAATTTTTAATAGGATCGGGAGATAAGATAGCAACCCCAACAACACCAAAGTTGAAAGTAAAGGTAAAGCCGAAAGTAAACCGTTCCCATATGCATGTTCAAAAGTAAAAGATATAAGTCCCAAGAACTCCAAAAGTAAAGTACCAAGAAAAGGAAAACGACAACAGCAACTGCCCCAACGTCCGAGCTAGTATGGTCCCGCACGATCCCTGAAATCCTCCTGGAAACCTGAAAGCAATTTTATATACGTAGGGTGAGCATACAAGTATACTCAGTAGGGAAAACCAAAGATTCTCGTGCACAAGTGGGGAGACATTCTAATGCCCCGTGAAAAAGGAGATAACCAAAACACCTAGCAAGGAAAACTATCCACCCAAGCCTCACCAAGGCACACTCCCCAAATAACGCAAGTCAAGTAATGTATAGTAATAGCACATCGATATTCGGGTACCCCGCGCCACTTTCCCACTGGTTATTGAAGACATTCTACGCATCGAACCAATCCCGTCATTCTCACCGCAGTCCCACTGCCACACCCCGCCCGCACACACCTGGGCCACAATCACGAATCCCGCCCACAAACACCTGGGCCACAACAACTATACGTAACCATGCCCGCAAACACCTAGGCCAGAACAACCACTGCCACGCCCGAAGACACCTGAGCCTCATCTCGAAGATACTTGGGAAACAACCTACCCGCAAACACCTGGGCCAATCACCACACTACCCTGCCCGAAGATTCTTGGACTAATAATGGACTTCAGGCCATCACAGCCTGCCCGAAGAGTCTTGGGCTATTCGGGAAAGGGAGCAGAAAAGGAGTTAATAACCAGCCACTCATAGGAGTGTTGGGAAAAACACCCTCCCCCATGGAATGAGGGTGTTCGGCACTAAGTGCTCAACTTGGATGAGGCGCGACTAAGAAACGTAAAAACTACAGATATATGTATAGATAACAAGCACTCATCCCAACCTAGGGTTCCAAAACCCAAGCACAAACACCCTTGTTACTATTCATTAATAAAAGAAGCCACAACACTCACGGGCAAGTCACAACTCATTCCCAAAACCAATTCCCTGTTTAACCCATTCTTAGCTTCGTGTTCAAGTGATCCCATTTAAGTTAATTCTGCACTACTGGGCAACTAACAGACATAACCACAAGTCAGGAAAAAAGAAACAGTCAAACAACAATTTAAGCATTCACACCCGGTTCTCTTGTGAAGTCACAACAACAAAGGGATATGTGAGATCCTTCAAAGTACTGGAACCAAAGCAGGCTTCAAGATACAGCCCCACATCCCCAAAACAATGAACCAACGATATGCCAACAGTAGAGGATTCCACCCCAATTTGTATCACGAGCAGAGCAACCACACAGTTTCAAACTCACAACCATGAGGATCCCATCCTCACCCACATCACCCCATAGGCAATTAAACAGAACAACACACTTACTACCAAAACAGAGTGGGGAACTTCCAGGTTCAAGCACATCATTCATTATTTTCTTCTTTCTGTTGGTTAGCCGGGGTGACTACACAGGGCTTTATGTTTACTGGGTAACCATTTAATCCACCGAGTTTACGTGATTAACCAATTTCCAAGTTACAGTCATTCAATCATCGCAGAAGACAAGGGTTCATTAGTGCGCAAGGAAAGACCACCAACGACCATGATTTTCAGTGAGCATAGCCCAACAGTTCACAACATAAGCATCAAGGAAGAGAAGAAAAACAGAACAAAAACACATCGTTCACACCCCTTCCCTTCATTCTTTAAAGTCCGTTTGTTATCTTCATTAACGTTTGGTTTCACCCATTCCCACATAAACAGTAGCGTACCCACCCCACATGATACACAGAAAGGAGAGACGAAGGAAAATCCCTTACTTGGTTGATCAAGGATCGAAGTTTTTCTCCACGCGCCAAGAACAGGGGATGCGCGACTTGTTGGGGAGGAATGTCGGGGACTCCAAGGGTGCAGAAAGCTCCAGCAGAGGCGCACCACGAGCCACGGGAAGAGAGGGACTCCAGGCGCACCAGGAAGAAGAAGGAAATCCAGCCGAGAAGAAAAAAGAAGAAACTCTAGCGGGAGATATAAAGAGGAGATCCTACTGTTACGGGATGTGGAATTTTTTGAACGCCTGGAAAGTCGGATCGTGGTTTCCTACGTGGGTGGGCAGATGATATTAAGGTGTTATTTAATACCCCCCATCGGGGAGGTTTCTCGGGATTTTTAGGAATTAAGTATGGGCTTTAAATGGCTTTAAAAAGGTAAAAGAATTAATTTACGTCAAAAAAAATTACGTTGCGGGAGCGGGACTGGAAAAAGAAAACGGAGGGCTGGGTGAGGACACGGCGCCACCGTCATGGTGTCCCCCTTACGGTGCCACCTTCACAGTGTCACCGTCACGGTTCCACCGTGACCGGTGCCACCGTCACGGTGCCACCGTCATGGTGCCACCGTGGCCGGTGCTACTGTGGCCGGTGCCACTGTTTTGGTGGAGCCGTATTTTGGAAAAGTAATGGCCAGGGGGGGTCCGGGCCATTACATATATGTTCGATACCCCACAATCCCTTGCTTGCCCATTCACCTCTACTCATGCCCTCAACCTACATTTTCGCCATGGTTATCCTCCGACTTTTGTTTTACATAAGCTTTGCCTCCAGTTCAGTCCACATCTTTCCTTCCATTGTGAATCCTGTAAGTTTGCTAAACATTATCGGGCGACGTATGTTCCTCAATTGGAAACGCGTGCAGCGAATCCTTTCGACCTAGTTTATTCCGATATATTGGGTCCTTGCAGGGTTCCTAGTCTGTCAGGGTACCGTTATTATGTATCCTTCATTGATGACTTCTTTCAGATGATGTGACTATACCTCCTTCGTGATCGTTCTGAGGTGTGTGATATTTTCAAAACTTTTTACCATGAAATTCACACTCAAATTCCAAGCCTATTAAATGTCTCCGCTCGGACAATGGTTGAGAATATTTATCCACTTCCCTTCAGGAGTTTCTCAATGATCACGACATCCTTCATCAAACATCGCGCCCCGATACACCTCAATAGAATGGAGTGACCGAGCGTAAACATCGTCATATTCTGGAGACTGCTCGTGCCCTCATTTCACATGCAGGTGCCTCTTTATTTTTGGGGGATGCTATCTTTACTGCCGTCTACCTTATTAACCGCATTCCTTCTTCTATCCTTTAGGGGGAGACTCCTTTTCGAGCTTTGCTATCCTCTCTCCCACCTCACCCACTTTCACTCCGCGTGTTTGGGTGTCTTTGTTATGTACGTGACACTCGTCCCAACCTCTCAAATTTTTTCCAAAATCCCTCCGTTGCATCTTCCTTGGATATTCCCGCACTCAGTGCGGATACTGATGTTTCTCTCCAGATTTGTGGTGGTATATCATCTCTGCTGATGTCTCTTTTGTTGAGAGTTCTCCATTCTCTCCCCTCTCTTCCCACCCAAACATCACTATCGATGACTGTCTTCCTCTCACCATCCACCCACCTCCGCCTCAGGTGTCTCACTCTGTTGATCACCGTTTTGGCACCGTCTACTCTCGTCGACCATCGAATGTGTCCCCCGTCCAGGCCGAGGATACCGGCTTCCCAGCTTTTTTCGACGCTCCTGCTTCGGCAACAGACGACTTGCTAATTGCATTGTGGAAAGGTACTCGTTCTTGCCAGAATAATCCTCTTTACACAACTTCATACAAAAGCTTGTCTGCTCTGGAGACGATATCTATTCCCCGTACAGTTGGTGAAGCCAAACCTCACCCTGGGTGGCTTCAAGCAATGCGGGATGAACTGCAGGCTCTGGACGACAATCATATCTGGAACTTGGTCCCCTTTCCGGCAGGTAAACAGGTGGTCAACAACAAATGAATTTATACGGTACGTCTAAATGCAGATGACACTCTTTATCGCCTTAAAACCAGACTTGTGGCAAAAAGCTTTGCCCAGACATATGGTGTTGATTATTTTGATACATTCTCTCCGGTTGCGAAGATGACATCTGTTCGATTATCCATCTCTCTTGTCCCTGCTCATCATTAACCTCTTCATCAACTTGATGTCAAGAATGAATTTCTATATGGTTTTCTTGAAGAAGAGGTATATCTGCAACAATCTTCTGGTTTTCTTGCCTCAGAAGCCGATTCTCATGTCTGTCGGTTTCGTCGCTCTCTTTATGGACTCAAGCAGTTTCCTCATGCATGGTTTGAAAGATTCTGTACAGTCATCACTACATTTGATCTCTCTCAGAGTATGAAGGACCATACTGTTTTCTACCGCACGACGTCTTCCGGCTGCATCCTACTGATTGTCCATGTTGATGATATCATTATCACTGAGAGCGACTCACATGGCATTGCACATCTAAAAGTTTATCTTCAACAACAATTTCAAACCAAAGATTTGGGGCCTCTGACATACTTCCTTGGCATTGAAGTCCGTTCTCCGAACATCATCTTTTTTTTTTCCAACGAAAATATGCTTTGGATATCTTGCAGGATGCTGGTGTGTCTCAGTCAACTGTCGTTGACACTCCTCTTGAACCCGGGGAACAGTCTCTATATGATAGCACGAACCCATATTCTCACCCAGAGAGGTATTGTCGTCTTGTGGGCAAAATCAATTATCTCACCATGACTTGTCCAGATATCGCCTGCGCTATCAGCACGGTTAGTCAATTCATGGAACATCCGACAAAATCTCAGTGGAATTCTGTCCTTTGCATTGTCATGTACATTAAGAAAGACTCGGCCTGTGGTCTTCGGTATTCACATCACGATCATCTGAATATTGAGGCTTTCGTGATGCTGACTATGCTGGCTGCTTAGCTACTTGGAAGTCTACTTTTGGGTTTGCCATTTTCCTGGCAGGTAATTTAATCTCATGGCGAAGCAAGAAACAGACTGTCGTCTCTAGGTCCAGTGTTGAATCGGAATACTGTGCGATGACCAAGGTCACTACTGAAATTCTTTGGTTTTGTCATCTTCTCCATGAGATTGGTTTCCTGCCACAGGCATCTGCTCATATTTGGTGTGATAATCAGGGAGCCATGAAGATTGATTTCAATCCAGTCTTCCATGAACGCACAAAGCATATCGAGGTGGACTGCCACTTTCTCCGTCAGCACCTCGAGCATCATCATGTCAGTTTCAGCTATATTTTGACGGCTGATCAGCTTGGTGACATCTTCACCAAAAGCCTCCTGGGAGCTCGACTGAACTCTCTCTACCAAGCTGGGCATCCACAGCATCAGCGACCCAACTTGAGGGGGAGTATGTATGGTCTTGTTTGATATTTTTTTTTGTGAGACTCTTTTTCCAAGCTATCATGTACTAGCTTGAGGGGGAGTGTTAAACCCGGTTAATTGTATTTCCTGGTTAAAGACATTTCCAAGTGCCACATCAGGTTATTCCAACTTGTAATTCTTTTCCTCTATTTATAAAAGAATGCCTCCACCTCTCTTTGAGGTAGGGACTTCACCATTCTACACTTTTCTTGGGGTGCTACCCCTAGATCCTGGAGGCGGCATTGCCCTCATGTCCCCCCACTCACTAATTGAGTATGGAGATTCTCGTCAATGTGCTGATTCTGTTGGACTCCTGCTAGCGTTGTGGTCCACACTGCATAACATATGGCTGACGGCCAACACAAAAAAAGATTCTTGAGCACAACTCATCACTGGTTCAACCCTAATTACTTAAAATAATATTGAACATTTATCTTGAAACATCAGATGATAGGCTTGAGCTTCTTAGGAATACTTCATTAGAATGTGCAATCAACTCACTACCTTATCACCTCCGTTCAATTTTTATGTTTGGTCCAGAGTTCACCTGCCTTTTCTTTCTCTGTGCTGGCTTTACCAATTTTCTGTTATGTTCATTTGTTCTTTGCATTTGGCCATTTTAATTGATCTCTTGCTACCTGTCTAGAAAATATGATGATAGAACAACAGATCGAGAAGGAAATAAATGAGATTTATTAAAGAAATTGTGCTAGAATCTTAACACAAATAACTTCAATAATAGAGTGCGTGTGGAGTTGACTAGCCTCCAAATACAGCCAATAAAGAATACCAATCTGCTCTTAAAAGAAGTCCCTGCAACTAATATTTATAGCCACTACTGCCAAACAAAAAGATTCTCACTTGCAAACAAGAAAGACACGACTTGCTGATATATTGGAACAACCACTAACTAATAGGGAGACATGCAGTTTTGAAATGACATCTTAGCCAATCAGGTCCCCCCCCCCCCCACCATCTTCAAACCTTCTCTCTCCAAATTTCCAACAGCATCCAAGTTATCCACATGCTTATCAAAGCACTTGGAATTCCCCTATCTTCAAGGCTCTCATGATTTCAAATGCCAGTACATGCTTTGAACGGGTTTTCCTCATCTTTAGGCATATTATTTTGCTAAAATTGGTGTGGAGTGGCTGATCCTTATCATATGATCTGCCCTCTCTCAGGCATTGGAATTGTTAACACATACTCATGGTTCTCTACCCATTATTTTTCTCATGACTGATGGTGCTGTTGAAGATGAAAGGGTGATTTGTGATCTAGTGCGAAGACATTCGAAAGATGGAAGATCGATTTGCCCCCGTTTATATACTTTTGGAATAGGTAACGATTTTCATGTTTTTTGCTTTTTTTTTACCTTTGCTTTACTCAAACATAGGATGTTAAAATTTGTGTTGAACTTTAAGTGACAAAATTGTAATAGCAAGTGCATTAGTCATAATAAGTAATATACTGATAAAAAACTGTATTGTTTTCTTATAGGTTGATCTGATTATCCAAATTCTTTTGTTTACATTATGTTAAGGTTACTTGACTGTTGATGAACTGTGTGTATGCATGGGTACAGTTGAGAATCCTGTAGGTATGATGTTGGGTTTTGGGGGAAACTAGGAAGGGTACATGTTTGTCAGTTTCACTGTGTTTATCTTACGGGTTGCTGTTTGGCCCTCAAAAAGGAATTTCCGCATCTTCTGGGACCAATCCTGATTAGTTAATAGGGGGTGAAACTGCTTTCCATGTCATGCTATGGTCATATGTTTTTTGAGATTTCAGAGGGACGTCCTGCAGATTTTCAAGGGTTTTAATCTCGTCCACATCTTGATGTATTTTTGTTTGTTTTCATGTATCATTTCTACCATTTTAAGGACTCGTTCTTTGCAATTATTTTTCTTTTTCTTTAAATCACATGTAATTTTTTAAATATAAAAAATAAAAAATAGAAGCACATAACCTGTGTAGTTTCTTGCTAAGTATACGTTTTCTCAATGATAAAGTCATGTTGTCATGGTTTACAGGTTCATTTTGTAATCATTATTTCTTGCAAATGCTAGCAACAATGACCAGGGGCGGATATGGTGCTGCTTTTTTTGAAGGTTATCTCTCTCCCTCCCTCGTCTCTCTCTATGCTTTTTCCAAAGGGCAATGTGAATTCGTTTAATTTCCTCTGCTGGATTACACTCTCTGGGCACACTATTGATGAATCTTATTGCCCTCATTAGTTCCTGAATGAGGTGTTTGATCAGTAATAACAGCCTGGTAGTCCAAACTGTAAATGTGTGGCAGACAAGTTTATTGATGTACACATCAACCTGGCCTTAAAATTCAGGAGATTTTGTAGTATGGCATTATGAGCCTGCTTGCTTAGGATTGTTTTAGGCTAAAAACACATTTAAAAAAACCACTTATCTAAAATTTAGGTCTGTACGGATAGATACCTAGACTGGATGAGAACCCAACTGTCCTGGTAATGCTTATTCGAGGGGCAATGAACAGTGCGTGCATTGCTGGAAAAGAAGATGCCTTGCTGGAAACCGACTGAGGAGCAAGGAGGAGCTATGCAGTCCCTTTGACAATGCAAGTGCGTCACGTCATGTAAGAGTTAGATTATGATGTAATATGAATAAAACAATGGTATCCAATAAATGTGACTGGTATGGAATCTCTATGGATAGATACCTAGACTGGATGAGAACCCAACTGTCCTGGTAATGCTTATTTGAGTAGCAATGAACAGTGTGTGCATTGCTGCAAAAGAAGATGCTTTGCTGGAAATCGACTGATGTCTGACTAGTATCTTACTATTGGAGACGCAAATCATGTATGTGTTGCTTTATTAAAGTAGCTTTATTTTAAGTATACTTTAGATCTTGTAGAGTCATGGTTGTAATAAAGTGTCTTTTTAAAGTTATAGGGTCCACAAGTTGATGAGGTTGAGACATGCTGAAAGAATTGACCCAAAAACCGTATCTCTTAAATGAGGTTGAAACAGTTTATTTATAGAGACAGTTGACAAGATACAAGATTCGAGATAAATAAGAAACAAATTTCAAACTAAATGAAGAAAATGATAGGTTAGACATACTCAAATGAACTAAACCTAGATGAGCACGTATCTTGGTTACTTTACTCTAACACTCTCCCTCAAGCTGGAGAATACTTCTGCATGCTACACTAATTCAAAGGACACTGAAATTGGCGAAGATACTCCCTCGAAGACGATGTCAGATTCGTCATGAAAAACGCTCTTTTATGAGTAGTATGAATGTCGTGATCTTTTTTGTCATTGGAGAAGGT
Source organism: Viscum album (assembly GCA_963277665.1). Taxonomy (NCBI): domain Eukaryota; kingdom Viridiplantae; phylum Streptophyta; class Magnoliopsida; order Santalales; family Viscaceae; genus Viscum; species Viscum album. The sequence goes on from OY728152.1 coordinate 1,629,693,010, forward strand.
GTTGGAATGAGCATAGAGAACGTTGAGGAACAATCATCTGGAAGAGAACGCCTGAAAAAGGTCGTCTGAAATAGAACGCAAAATCTTGAAAGTCACACAGACTGTGAGACAACGAATCTGGCAAGCACAAAGGCCTGACACATGATGCTTGGGTAATGGCGGTAGCAAAGAGCATGCGGCAGAGAAGCCTAATGGAGGGTGTCTAGGTAGTGACATAGGCACCCATAAGAGCTCTGGGCATCAACGCCGAAGGGCGTGCGTAAGAGGTGGGCAAGGTTTGATCTCTCTTGCGGATTACATGCTCAAAGGGGCTCGACACTGCCATGCAGAATGGGTATGCCTAGACGAGTAGGAGGACATGCCCCTATAGTTTGCACGATAATAGAGTTTGGACAATGCTAGGATGGTGCCTAGGCATGTGTGCAAGGGCTGACACGTGCCTTGGAAGAGAAAGGCTTCCGTGTGCCCTAGGTGTGTGAGCATGAAACTTGCTGGACTTGGGCACGTGACTTGTGCAGGAGGAAGGTGTTCCTCAACATTAGAGGGAGGCATGCTTGTTGGTTGGCATGTGATGGTGTGCGATGCCTTGATGCTCGTGCTTTGAAGATGTTTGTGGGATCTGGGCAAGTCGCACGACATGGGTGCTCGCATGCGTGTGAAGGTTCAATCCACTTCTTGAATGGCCATCAGAATCAAGATCCGCAACCTCACAAATTGGCATGGATGAGCAGGATCAGAAGCAGAACTCATCATAAATTTCCCTTCATGGTTGGAAGAAGTTGTTGGTAAAGGACATGTTGAAGAATATGAGAGCAGAACGACCTGGATGTAGCATATTTGCAAAATGACGTGGCTTGGGGCTAGCGCACTTGGGCGGTGTGCCTTTGGAGGAGTAGGTGCCTGGGAGAGGGGAGAGAGACAAACCTAGATTTTATTGGGAATTTGATACCATGTAGAAAGAGTAGACCTACAAACCAGACCTCTTAAATGTGGGGAGAATACTTTATTTGCAGGGACAGATAACGATATATGAGACTCGAGATAAATAATAAATATAAAATTCAAACTAAAGGGAGAAAGAAATAAGATATGCCTTTTCAAATAAATTGGACCTAGATAAACATATCCTAAATGCATAAATAAGACGCATGACGCATGACGCATGACGCATGACGCTAGGCCATTGGTGCTTTACTGTACTTGTGAGCCCAGAATGACTATATATATGCAATCCGAACACAAGGTTTCCCCAACCTAGGAGAGGGATCCTTGCTCTTATTTTATGAAATTAAAGTCTTTATTTCTTTATCTCCCTGTTTTAATTGATCCTAAGCCTTACACATCCTTTCCGTTTTGCATTGTAACCTCTTTTGTGGCTCTAACTTTTTTGTGGTCGTAATTTCAGTATAAGTGGCAGTTGTTCAGCGCAAGTCCCATGCTTTCTCACTTAAGTCATAGACACTAGATGTCCTTTTGATATCTCTACTCTCGATCAATGAAGAGTATGCTTGGTGGTTGCATCTCCATGAGGACCCTTCCTTTCAGAAATCTTGAGATTAGAAGTCTTCTTGATTGAGTTTCCTTTTGGGTCACTTTGTGAGTCGAGTGCAGTGTTTCTTGGTTGCAACTCAAGGATTAAGGGCGTTATTGCCATTCTTGAAGGTGACCGGGAGAGTTACAGGTATTTAAGACCTTTTCTTTGTTCAATTCTGATTCCTGCAGTGGATAAAGTTGTTGCTGTGTTTGTCATGGTAGGCATTGAGTTTAGGCATTACCTGTAGTTGCAAAGGGTTGTTCCAAATAAGGTTCTCTAAATTGGTCAAGAACCTTCGGAAAAGTTCTCAAGAGAGTCTTTGTAATCTCAAATCATTTATTCTTATCATCTATATGGTAACTTTTTATGCACCTTTGTCTTTCTTCATTTCCAAAAAATTATATCGTCAGTGTCCATGCCCTTTCTTTTGCAAGGTGAGAAGGGCTTCCAACTATGGAAAACTAATTTCTTAAATCTCGTTCTAGTTTCAATGATTCCTCTTTAAAGTCCTTGGTTTTGGAGATGAATGACATTTATAAAATAGGCCATCTCCAAGACAATAAAGTTCTTACTACTAATATGTCTCTTTTAAATCCTCATCATAGTTTTGACAAACCCTTTGGCTTTCCTGCCTTTTGTAAGCTCAAACAAGCCCTCCTTTTGCTCTAAATCTTCTAAAGAATAAATCATAGCCACTGCCTTGAAACAATCCCTTGTACCAACATAGAATCCAAACAAATGATCCTTTTCGGAGGCATCATATGTTCAGTTAGTCCCAACTTGGTTAAATACCCTGAGAGGGGGGGGGGGGGAATCAGGGTATGACAGATTAAAACAACTACCCCTTTGAATCTTGTTTTATTGTTAAACAAAACACTCTTATCTATTTCTCCCGTATCAATGTATGAATGGAAATTAAAGCATGTATGAGATACAACGACAATGTTCCGATGTACCAAATCCATTAAAAGCACACTGCTGTTTACAAAGTTTGGAGTGGACTCACTGTCCCTCTTAGTTTACAACCAATCACAATTTGAAAGCTCACTGCTCTCTCAATTGAAGTGTGCTCACTGTTTCTTCAGAAGATCCTCCGTTAATTTCTTGAATCAATATGTTTTACATCTCATTTAGTGTATTATTGAGTTCCACTTTCATCCAACTGATGAATACCACTTTATCACAGAACTATTGGGCAACTAAAAACTTTCGCATAACCTTTTGGATGTCTTGCGCGCAACTTTAATGCTTTGTGCGCAACATTTAAGTTTTGTTGTGGAAAACCTCTTGCGCGCAACTCTCTTCTTGCGCACAACTCTTTTCTTACGCGCAACTCCCTTTCTTATGCGATTCTTACTCGCTTCAAAGCCTCAGATTTCTCTAAGGGTTGAGCTACTGAAATGAGGGGGGTGACCTCTTATTTATAGGCATCGCCGACCCAGAGTGCAAGATTCTCGCTCGCCAACTGCCTTGCGCGCAACATTTCCTCTAGCGCGAAATACCCGATTTGACGTCGCATTGGGCGCGTAAGTCTCTTTCGCGCAACCTCATCTTTTGCGAAAATCCAAATCTTTCGCGCACTTCTTTCCTTTGCCATATTTTAATGTGGTAAATCCAAAATACGTCTTGCTCGCAACATTCCAAACCACTTTCAATTTTGCGCGCAACTTCTTTTGCCGAAAACACCTTTTTTCATTTTTCTGATTTTGAGGCTAAAAAATTTGGCAAACACTGGAAAACAACGTCACCTTGTATACGATATTTTTGTTCCGCCTCCAAAGCGTCCATTGATTCGTTCTGGATCTTTGTCAACATAGCTTGTCAACAATATCTCGGGAACTCCACAACTTATTATGGAAACCTGCTTTTTCAACAAACACAATCAACTCAAAAATGCTTCAATGTTGCCTTGAGGGTTTTTTGCCCAACATGTTCCTTGATAGAGAACGATGAGTTCATTTTGGTGTCAGACTTGCTCTTACACTTCATGGAAGGAGAGGGCTGTATGTTGTTGTTAGACTTTCTTTGCTCGGTATTCGTTATAAAAGGTACAAACATGCTTGCATAGTTATTGCTTGGATAACTCTCAATGCGGGGGAATGATTTTCATCACACTTGTCCTAATTACAATATTTCATTGGAAGATTCATATCTTGTATAATATGCAAGTCTAACCTTAGATTATCAAAGCACCGCTAAGTGAAGACACATATATAGCAACTCTGCATCACCGAATGATGTTCAAAGTCCAGAATCACAACCTGATTCTTAATGCAACAAAGAACATGAAAGAAGTTTTGTATATACAAGTCAAAACAAAGCATAACCTGACATGCACTCATATTCCTAAGCCGATTCCCAACATGGATTAAAAACACCCTACTGGAAGCTAGGTTTTCTCATTATGAGAAGAGTAGGGGAGACTGTTGGCCGATGTACTCAACGGAACCTTCTTTCTAAACCAAGATGGATGGGAATATCAATATGAGAAGAGCAGGGAAGAAAGTTGGCCGATGTACTCAACAAAACCTTCTTTCTAAACTAAGAAGGATGGGGATATCAAAATCTCTTTCCAGAAGGATTGAAATGAAGAACCAATGCCTTTCTCTGGGATCAATGCTATAGAAGCCAATCGAACATACCAATCAAACATTTTTAGGAGTGGGAATCTTGCTTATTATTTCAAAGATGGAGATTATACTTCGATATTTTGTATATGTGAAGACCGCACTAGATCAAACATTGAAGACGTGTGTTAGGAATAAAGGGGGTTGTCCAGGTGTTAGAGTTTGTTATTGGATGGAGGCTGTTGGTTTGTTAGAGGAGAGAGGAGAATATACTTGGCTGGAGGTTGTTGGGCTGTTAGAGGAGAGAGGAATATTCTTGGCTGGAGGGAGACCACCTAAAAGCAGTTAGTTTGTTAGAGGGGGCTGGGTGGGCCTTTAAATAAAGGGGGTCTGTGTTAGGAAGCGATTATCATCCTGGAGGTTTACCAGCTGGGTGCTGCGGGGCTCAATCCTTGGGAGGATTTTGCCAGGCTCTTGGAAGTGGTCTTCCTCGGGTTCTACTCTCTCTATCCTTCTCCCTCTCCTACCTCCCTACTGTATTTTTCTATAATTCTATTGTGTTTCCGCTATAATTCTGCTACTGTAATTCTGCTGCTACATCAATAAATATTGCTTTACTTCTCTTTTCTCCCTCTCTCACAATTGTTACATAACAATTTGGCGACTCCGCTGGGGAATGCCGTGCGAGAGGGAAGATCGTGTCACTGGAGGAGGATCGCAGCAGGGGAGGGCCGTGCGACTTTATTCTCTGTTCGTTGCTGGATAAGAACTGGAAGTTGACGCTGGGGAGAATTGCGATCGCAGCTGAGCGTTGCCGGAGCTGGTTGAACTTTTTGCTGGAGCTGTGTGAGTGCAGTGAAAGCTGCGCACGCTGCTGGTCGAAACCGAACACAGCAGGAGTTCGCTGCTGGGGTAACGCACAACTGTTTTGGAGGAGAGACGCAAACACTGGGAAGTCGCGGTTGCGGCTGGGAAAAAATTCTGAGGTGAGGATGGAAAACAGATTGGCTTCCATCGAAACAGCTATGGAGAGTTTATATTGGGAGATGACTGCTATGAATGAAAGTTTGGGAAACTTGGTTCAAGAGCAGTCCAAATACCAGCAGACGCATTTTCAAGTGCGTGGTTTGGAAGAGCGGGTGATGGAGAAGCTCGAGGGGAATGAGTTGGAAGAGGAACACGGTTTAAGTTATGGAAAACAGAGTATGGCAGCTGGAGTGATTTCGTATGGAGCTAGAAGCAGAAATATGGTAGACAACAGCAGACAATGTGGAAGCCTGTATCCGAAAGATATTGTTCTAGCTGTAGGTAAGAGGAGTAAAACGAAGAGAGTGAAATTACCTATGTTTGCAGGAGAGAATCCCCTAGACTGGATCCCCAAAGCTGAAGTTTACTTAAAATCAGACAACAGAGGACGTGAAACTTCACTATACACAGATTTCTATGGAAACTACAACCTTATATTGGTTCTTGTCTTGGCTGAATAAGAATTCTGGTGCGAGTTGGGAGCAACTGAAGCCCGTGCTTCTGGAAAAATATGGGGACAACAAGCAGCAATGGGAGTTTTATCGATGGCAGAGTGAAAAGGCTCTACGTGACAAAAAAGAGGAGGTTGTGCCGGCTGTTCTGCGCATGAAACAAGAGAATATTGATTTTATTCAGGTTTACCGCAATATGGAGAAGTTTGGTTTGGGTTTGGAGTTTGAAGAACAAAATGTAGAGGAAGTGAAGCTCAAAACGAAGAAGTACAACAAATGTGAACATAAGGAGCAGTAGCTTGAAACCCAATTGGAACCGCCTAAAGAGGTACTTCCAGTTTCGAGTCCTCATATGGGTAACCCAGTAAGGCTTACTGAGGAGTGGCATGTTCCTGTCTTAACAAAACCTCTAGCTTCGGAAGAAAAGAGTATGAGAGTTCCTTCCAAACAAAGCATGGCGGTAGATAAAGTGACAATTGCAGATGTGTGCTATGTTGTTGCTGGAGAAGAACCTATAGATCTGGAAGAAAACAGTCCCGAAATTGTTATGGACGAGCATGTTAGATCTGGGAGAAACTTGCTTTCCGAGAGTGTTCTGCCCATTCATTCAGTCCACCAACATGGCTACATTTAGGGGAACACGTTATATGAAGGCGAAGCTGCAGCAGTTCAGGATGCGATTCCTGGGACCAGATTCAATTCAAATTACTCGTCGTCCAAGCAGTGGTGAAGTGCGGACAAAGCTTCTGAAAACCCCTTGGGGTTAGGGAGCAAAGGATTCAGATTTGGGCTGAAAGTTTCTCCCATTTTTTGTGAGGATGTTTACCTATATGAAGTTGAATCAAAGGTTATAGCTGGAGGAGCTGCAGGGAAATCAATGGTTTGGGCTGCAGTGGCTAAAGTTGATGCAAATGGTGAACCTGACCAGCGTGCTAAAATTCATATTGACACTTGTAGAATGAGGAAACCCCCTCACCTCCTTACCTCAAAGTGAGGAGGAGGCGTTCTTTTATAATGAATGAGAAACTCCACATCGGACCACAAGTCCGATGTGGGATACAGACTCCAACACTCCCCCTCAAGCTAGGTGTACCTAGTTTGGACATATAATGAAAAGAAATCAACAAAACAGACGCTAATACTCCCCCTTAAGCTGGACAGATCCAACTTGATTACAAAACACGACGAAAAACAGAAGAAACGAAAATAATAAAATCGTTGTTGATGCTGCTCCCCCTCAAGATGGTAATGTGATGCCGCTGAAAAATAATGGGTCATCGCCGGAAAAGTGCGGGGCCGGACAGCAGAGCGTCGGGAAATCCACACTGGCGGGTCGGTCGTCAGAGCGTCGGGAAAATCCGCGCTATGGGCCGGTCGTCAGAGCGCCGGGAAATCCGTAATGTTGGGCCGATCGTCAAAGCGCCGAGGAATCCGCTCGGGAGGGCCGGTAGTCAAAGTGCCGAGAAATCCGCAATGACGGTGCCGGTCGTCGAAGCGCCGGGAAATCCGCAGGAGGAGGCCGGTGATGGGATGCAGTGATTCCGCAGGAGACGCCGGGCAGAGTTGTGGGGATTCTGCAGGAGGCACCGGGCAGGAAGGCGGGGATTCCGCAGGAAGCAGGAGGTCGGCATGGAGGGAGCAGTTGAGCAGAGGCGGCACGAGAGGCCGGCGGATGGCTGTGCGCAGGGGTCGGGATGCCGCAACATAAGCGGGGAGCCGGGAACCCACGCCGGGGTCGGGAGCAGAATCGCGACGGCAGAGAATCTGGAGCGGGACGCCGGGAGGGGAGCCGCGCCAGGGGAGAGAGGGCCGCCTGGAGAGAGAGGGCCGCCTGGAGAGAGGGCCACTAGGAAGGAAATCCGTCGGGAAGGGATCGTCGGGAGAGGAGCCGCGTCGGCAGGGAGAGCTGCCGGGAGAGAGGGCCGCCTGGAAGGGAGTCGCTTCGGCAGGGAGAGAGAGGGCCGCCGGGAGGGAGGACCGCCGGGAGGGAGGGCCGCTGGGAGGGAGGGCTGCCGGAAAAGGAGGGAGCAGCGACAGGGGGTCGCGCTCAGGATGGTGCGGCTGGGCAGCACCTGCGCGGCCGCCGGGAGAGAGGGCGAGAGAGGAGGGCCGCCGGGAGGAGGGAGCTGCGACGGGAGGAGCGGCGACGAGGTGGAGGTGCGCCGAGGAGATCGCGCACCAGGGAGGAGGCGCGACGGGGAGGGCCCTGTCCGGAGAGGAGGGCCGCGTCAGGAGCCGCGCGCCGGAGGAGCCTTGTCGGGGAGGGAGGCGCGTCTGGAGGAGGCGCTACGGGGCCGGTGTGCGCAGCAGGGAGGTTCGCCGGGGCAGGGAGGGCCGCCGGAAGGGAAGGCGCACCGAGGGGGAAGCCGCCGGACAGAGCCGGAGCGGGAGGCTGCCGCTCGGGAGGGATGACCGGCAGGAGCAGCGGAGGGGGGGGGGGCGACTATTTGGATGGGAGCCGCCGCCCCCCGCACGAGAAAAAAAAAATAGAACCCTAAATGAAAGAAAAAAAAATATGTGAGGGAGGGATCAAACCTCCTCTGATACCATGTAGAATGAGGAAACCCCCTCACCTCCTTACCTCAAAGTGAGGAGGAAGCGTTCTTTTATAATGAATGAGAAACTCCTCATCGGACCACAAGTCCGATGTGGGATACAGACTCCAACAACACTCTTAATGGCAGGTTGAGCAGCTTTCAACAAGACAGCACGATTGCAGTGATCTTGGTGGACAAGGTGTTTCATGCTCCTCAAGTAGATATGAAAGAGGTTATTTTTCTATGGCATGATCATCGATTCAAAAGCCCCTACATTTACTCCACTGTTGGTAAGGGATTTGTTCCATGAAAGTATTACCAATTCAGGAGCATATGGTATTGAATATTACAGAGATGAATTATACTGGAAACGCTATCCACCTTCATATGGTATTGAAGATGCATTGATGTTGAGGCCTCCACTAAAGCCACCACCAGGAGCCGCTGACTCAATGCACGGCCAAGCAAAGCTTTGGTTGTTCCACCTTGAGGACAAAGTGATTTTTAGGTGGGAGAGAATTGTTAGGAATAAAGGGGGCTGTCCAGGTGTTAGAGTTTGTTATTGGCTGGAGGCTGTTGGTTTGTTTGAGGAGAGAGCAGAATATACTTGACCGAAGGTTGTTGGGCTGTTAGAGGAGAGAGGGGAATATTCTTGGCTGGAGGGGGATCACCTAAAAGCAGTTAGTTTGTTAGAGGGGGTTGGGTGGGCCTTTAAATAAAGGGGGTCTGTGTTAGGAAGCGATTATCATCCTGGAGGTTTACCAGCTGGCTGCTGCGGGGCTCAATCCTTGGGAGGATTCTGCCAGGCTCTTGGAAGTGGTCTTCTTCGGATTCTACTCTCTCTATCCTTCTCCCTCTCCTACCTCCCTACTGTATTTTCCTATAATTCTGTTGTGTTTCCGCTGTAATTCTGCTACTGTAATTCTGCTGCTACATCGATAAATATTGCTTTACTTCTCTTTTCTCCCTCTCTCACAATTGTTACATAACAACGTGAAACTCAAGTGGGGGAGAAAATCTAAGCTATCATCCCAGAAAGTTCTTGTTGTTGGGTGACCTAAACGATATCTCTTAGAGGTAAACATTTTCCACTCGGGTTATTTTCCTGATTGAGATTTCAAGAAGGAAAATTACTCCCATTTCTGGAAGATCAAGACACCAACAACGCAACAGCCAAACATTTCAACTCGTATCCCCACTCCAGTCGAAACTCTCAACTCACAATTATGGAATGCTGTTGCCTAGATTTCTCTCTTATAAGAAATTGATGAAAGTCAGACTAAATTTCTTAGTGGGCATGAAAACTTATCCAGCAGAAACTAACCTTCTAAAAGAAAAACACTAGTTGATTAAGGTTTTACATCACAAGCTCATTTTTCGCACACGTTCAACAAACTTTAATAACCCTTTTCTTGTCTAAAAAAATCAACCTAAAGTACCTCAAGGCCCAATTACATTCCATCCAACTCAACTCCAACTCAATCCCTTTCCAAAACCTTTTCCATCATGTAAGTCCTCATACCATATACCTTTTTCCTATTAGTAACTATTTTGCCTAAACCGTTTTATTATAGTGAACTGTTTTGATGTTCTCACCCTTTGTTTTATATAAATGTGAGCTAACTTGTTCTTGTTCCTAGTGGCATGTGTTGAGAAGTCTTGGGGATTACCTACTGAGTTTTATACTCATCCCCTACTTGGGCACTTTGTTGCGTTTGCAGATATTGTATACCGAGATACAGGTAAAGACAAGGTATCCTACTTCTCTAGTGATACATCATGATGCAGTGGGCATGGGACTTGGAGTCGGAGCTTGGAGCTTGGAGCTTGGTTGGGATGGTGCTTGGGTTGATGCCACTTCGGTGTTGTTGAGTCCGCTTTCCTTTGTTGTGTCAGTATTGTACCTTTTTATTCCGTCTGCTACTTTGATTTTGCTTTCTGGTTTGGGTTGTATTGTTTTACATTACATGCATCATAGTGTTGTTTGTCTTGTTTCGTCTTCTGTAGGTTGTTCTCGTCTCTAGGCAAATCGTCCTTTAACGATCTTGTATGCCCTTGGCACTTGTTGTCAGTCTTTGGTGTCTTTGGGACGTCATCTAAGGTTAGTAGCATCTCCGCCTCTTCCCAAACCAATGAGTGAGGGGTGAGATGTTACAAATGGTATCAGTCTTAGTTGTTCCGTCACCTTGGGATGGTAGCAAAGAGATAAGAATGTCGGAACTTGAAACTTATAAGCATTCAAAGATGCAACTTACCTTTTTATGCTGAACTTTATGTTATCAGGGTAGTTCAGGTAGTGTTCTAAGACACTTCTATGAGTGCTTTCATCTCATCGTTGTGGGTTTAGCCGATGAGTGTAGCATATCATGCATTAGTGATGATACTTCCCACTAAGACTGCATTGTTCATATTATGATTGATGATTTTTGAACATTGTTGTTGATGATTGTTGCTAGTTCGCGTACAAAAGTGTTGTAAGAAACTTCTAGGAGTGTTGTCATCTTATCGTTGTGGGTTTAGATGATGAGTGTAGCATATCATGCATTAGTGATGAGACTTCCCACCAGGACTGCATTGTTCATATTATGATTGATGATTTTTGGACATTGTTGTTGATGATTGTTGCTTTTGATGATTTGAAAATATCAACCTTTCTTTTCAGCTATGCCATTTAGATAATAGCACCAATTCGATGACCGGAGAACCCACTGGAGGAAGCGTTGAGAATGTGGTTCAACTTGAGCCACAAGTAAAATCAGCAGCTCATCCAGAGCATAGTCCACACATTTCAATCCGTGGACATGGGAAATTAGAATCCACACCCACGCCATGAAAATTCTTCCTTGGACTTTTAGAAATAGATTCGGGTCCAGAACAGGCAGAGGCATGGCTAGGGAAGATAAATCGGATTTTTGATTTCTTGGGCACCTCAGAGGATAAGAAAGTGAAGTTAGCGGTTTATGTGTTGGAGGATCTTGTCAAGTAGTGGTGGGATGTTATTGTCCAAACTAAACTGAATCAAGATCTGACATGGACTGGCGTTGAGGAGTTGTTTAACAAGCAATTTTATCCCCATACCTTCAAGATCATAAGGACAACAGATTTCTTTACTCTGAAGCAGAGAAATTTGTCCGTGACGGAGTATGCAGCTCAATTCATGAGGTTGATGCGTTTTTCTCCTAAAGTTGCTGCTGATGAGAACTTGAAGGTGAGGATCTTTGAGGATGGGCTGCAACCTGACATACGCTCCGGGTTGGTTGTTTTCTGTATTGACAATTATACAGAGATGGTGAGCAGAGCGACGATAGCAGAGAAAGATATCTTGGGAACCTACAGTGAGGGAAACACTTTTCCCTACACGGGTACATGTGGAAACTCCAACCTGAGGAACAAGCAGAAAATTGAGAATTATTCTCAAGCAAGTAAGACACTGGGAAACTAGTTGGTTGGTTCGGTATCCTTTCCACCTCATTGCAGTAATCATCCGAGATGTCATCAGTGTGGATCTTATGAGCATATTAAGCGGGAATGCACGACGTCTCTGTGCGAGTGCCGCAATTGTGGCAAGCTGGGACACCTGAAATGTTATTGTATAGCCACCCTGAGGACGACTGATGGCAATGGCTCAAACATGTTCTAGGCTTCTTATGCTCATACGGGTCGATTGAGACGCAATGATAATCGCCCCTAGAACCGAGCGACCCAGGGTGACTCTCGTGTTACATCGACACCTCAACAATCATCGCAACCACAACAGAGCAATAAAGAATTGTTAGGGGCACCTACTTAGTGAGCAGTTTTATGGCGTTGGGCAGATATTCATGGAGGATCAATCTAGTCCTTCGATGGTGCGAGGTACTATTCTCTTGAACTCTACTGCCATGCAACCTTTATTTGATACTGGCGCGTCCCACTCTTATTGCTATTCGTGTTATAGATCATATGGAATTGCTTGTTGAAATGGTGTCTCATGTCTTGAAACTTCAAACACCTCTCGGCCAACGAGAGTGTCAAGCCTTTAAGTGTGTTGTTGTTCAATAACTATTGATAGGGTTGAATTTGTTTGGGATTTCTCTGTCCTTGCGATGAACATTTTTGACCTGATTTTGGATATGGATTGGTTGACATCTTTCAAGGCCCCCATTGACTGTTATGATCGACAGGTTAGTTTCGCATCTTCGGATGGTGTTGGGCATCTCTTTAAAGAGGATTAAGATATGAATGCAAGTAGAACAGGACCTTTGGTATCGGTGTTGGGACTATGTCCTACCAGTTGGAAGCAATTACTTTGGTAGCTGTCGATGAAATCAGACATCGAGATTTTCCAACCATTTTGGATCAATTTCCTGATGTCTTTTCCAACAATTTTTCTAGGTTGCCACCTGAAGGAGAAGAAGAATTTACGATTGATCTCCTATCAAAGACCAGTCCTATTTCACTTCCGTCTTATAGGATGACACCAACGGAATTAAGGGAATTGAAGGTTCAGCTGGAAGAGTTGGAAAACAATCGATTCATTCAACCTAGTATGTCTCTATGGGCAACACTGGTTCTCTTTGTAAAGAAAGTTGATGAAACTCTTTGGCTTTGTGTGGATTATCGTAAGCTAAACCAGGTTACGATAAAGAATTGATATCCTCCACGAATCGACGATTTGTTTGATCAATTGAGGGGAGTCAAATGGTTCTCTAAGATTGATTTGCGATCAGAGTATCACCAACTTCGTGTTCGAAATGAGGATATTCCAAAGACAGATTTTCAGAGTCGTTATGGTCATTATAAGTATGTGGTCACGCCCTTTAGTCTTACGAATGCACTAGCAATGGTTATGACATTGATGAATCTGATCTTTCAGAGGTATCTTGACTCCTTTGTGGTGGTATTTGTTGGCGATATTCTGATTTATTCTAGGACTAAGGCCATTCATAAACAAAACTTGGGCATAGTGTTGGGTATCTTGCGGGAACATCGCCTTTATGCCAAGCTTTCAAAGTGTGATTTCTGGATACAAGAGGTACGTTTCCTTTATCACGTAATTTCTGAAAGGGGAGTCTCAGTAGTCCTTGAAAAGGTGGAAGCTGTTATCTTTTGGCAACTATCGAAGAGCGTTTTTGTGATACATAGTTTCCTTGACTTAGCAAGGTATTACCCACGCTTTTTTCGTGACTTTTCATGACTTGCCTCTCTGATGATACCTTGTGTTAGTAATAAGTGTTTATTGGCTTGTGTGGCTGCTGCCCGTGTAGGGGAGTAGCAGTTGAGGCTACCAAGTCTGTTTGGGGGTGTGGGAGCTGTCTGTGTACAACTGTCAAGGGGTAGTGATGTCTTTTGGTTGTTTGTTAGTGTTTGATAGTTGGTTAGGGGCTGGTGACAGATGACAATATGTTGTTAGAGTTTGTTAGTAGTTTGGGTGGTTAGCTGGTTGGGCGAGCCTTTAAATAAAGGGGGTCAGTGTGTGTTAGGGGTAGGATACATTTTGCATCAACAACAGGTTGCTGAGAGGAGGGATGGTACGTTGGAACGACCAGCAGGGAGCTCGTTGTGTGGAGTGGTCTTCCCACGGGTTCTCCTTCATCTTCTTCTTCCTTTTCTCTCCCTACTGTAATTCCTTTTCTGCTGGTTCTATACAGTGAACATATCAATATATACTGTTTTTCTTCTCTTTTCTCTCACAATTTTTTACATAACTTGGAGCGATGAGTGCCCGAAATCTTTACATGAGTTCAAGGTTCGACTTACATCAGCACAATCTTTACGTTGTCAGAGTCAAAACGTGGCTATGTGGTCTATTGTGATGCATTCCGATCTAGTTTGTGATGTGTTCTCATGCAAGGAGATCATGTTGTGGTTTATGGGTCACGACAGTTATGGATGCATGAGAAGAATTACCCAACACATGATCTGGAATCAACTGTTGTAGTTCATGCCTTGAAAACTTGACGTTATTATCTTTGGTGAGAAGTTCACAGCGTTCACAGATCATAAAAGCTTAAAACACATTTTCTCAAAGAGAGATTTGAATCTAATAAGACAATGAAGATGGATGAAATACCTTCAAATGTTTGACTTTGACTTAATGTATACATCGGGTAAAGGAAATTCCGTGGTTGATGCATTGAGTCGAAAGTCATAGAAGCCAGTTCGCTAAAGAGGCTTCGGATCAGTGATAGTTGATGAAGATCATAGCTGATGTGCATCTGGATTGTGCTGAGCAAGGTGATGTTGCTGTTTTTTTTTCTAGTTTTTTCGTTTCTGATTTGATTGAGCAGGTTAAAGATGCTCAGACATCCGATCTTGAATGTCTAACAATGAGGTCGAAACTCAATAGTGGGGAGACCATTGAGGGATGGACCCTAGATAGAAGCTCGATATTGCGTTTTCGAGATCAGATTGTGGTTCCTCCAACTTATTAGCTACAACTCCTTTCTGTGTACCACCATTCGTGATGGGTTGTTCATCCTGACATTCAGAGGATGTACAAGGCGATGAGAGCACAGTTCTGGTGGGATGACATGGAAAGAAGGGCGACATAGTATGTCTCAAGACGGCTCACCTATTAGCAGGTCAAGACGGAGCACCAACGACCAACTGATATTTTGCAATCTTTACCTATTCCTATCTGGAAATGAGTGCAGATAGTTATAGATTTTGTTACAGGTCTATCAAGAAAGGTACTGAAACATGTTGCCATATGAGTGATTGCAGACCGACTTACAAACTTGGCTCATTTCATCTCTATTCATGAATCCAATACGGTGGAAGATTTGTCACAAATCTACATTCGAGAAGTTGTAAAGATGGATGACATTCCAATTTTAATTGTCTGATCGGGACCCCAGGTTTATATCTTGTAGCATTCCTGACTTGATTGGCCAACGAACAGAGCTATCGGGCTAGGTGCCACTGGCCTTAGACGCGCCTCCCCGTACGCCAAAAGTTACCGACTAGCAGCGAGTGTGTGAGAGAGTAATGGTGGGGAGACTACACCCTCAGCGGAAAGATATAATAAAGGTTCGAGTACATATATATAACATGCAGCGGAAAATAAAGACTCAACATACTCGAACTAGACCCGCCAAAGGCGGAAACACAATCAATATCTTACAATAGCGGAATCATAATAAGGAACAATAACGGAATAAAGTAAACAAGCCAACATGCCACTTGCAGTTACTAAAACAAAGCATGTATACATATCAGGTCATGCAATACAATATTCAGAAGGGGTCGCCAATGGCTGACCACAGTAGCTACATACATATAACACATGCTGATACCGAAAGATAAACAAAAGAAAAACTCTAGTTGAGTCAAGACCTCAAGGTCCCTTGCCTTCCATCCATGCCAACTCAAACTAGGATCCAACTCCAGAGCTCGAACCCTTACCTGAATGTAAAAACATAAAGACTACACACGTCTCAAAGGGTCTGTGTAGGGTGTGAGAACGAGTCTCAGTAGGATACCACCCACGTGTGTGTACCCAACATAAGTGTTTTAGGTGTGAAATATAATAAATAATAAAGTAACACATCTGTAAAGTAAACATGGATTTCCCTGGAGCTCAACGGCCACCGAGAAGTCATCACCTGTCTCGGCCAACACTGGTTTCAAGTAACCCTTTCTTTATGTTTTTTAAGTATGTAAAGTTTATGGGTGAAGTTTGAGAGAGTTTGAAGAACTTTTGAGATGTTTTTGGCGTTTTTCTAAAGGTACACGACTGGTGCATGGTTTCGGAAAACTGTGCAACACCTACAAGAAATCGTGCACAATAAAACATGGGCTAAAGGGAAGGTGCATGAGCGACACATGGTTTGTCCAAACCGTACAACAACCTAGGAGAACCGTGCTTTTTGAGGGTGGATTCACTCTAGACTCCTCTATTTAGAATATAAAGGCTTGATTTCAAATTCATGGTTTTGCTTGAAATTTATTGTGAATCCGCTGTGCAATGTTTGATAAAAACCTTCTTGAGTGACAGTTTGTGGAAATTGGAAAATTTGGAGTTTGTTGGAAACAGAATTTGGTAACATGATTTTAAAATGATTGTTGGTTTTGCTGCTTGGAGAAATGGTTTTCAATAAAAATGTTTTATTGAAATGGTTTAGCACACTTGGATTTGGCATGGGTTGACATGGCTGTGTGGCGCGTGTTCATATGCATTGGGATGGATAAGGGTGTGAAGTACCCCCATCAAAAGGTTGGGATGGATTATGCTAAAATGGAATTTGTGGAATGTTTTAAAGCATTGTTTGTTTGCTTTCCTTGGAACTTGATATTGTTTTGTGAAAACTGTTTGGTTATGGTACTTGTTTAAATTGTTTGGTGCCCCCTGCAGGCGGCTGGGGTGGCTGGGGGTTGGGGTATGGGGCACCGGTCGCGGGGTCGAGTCCCGGGCCTTCTTTGTAGCGCGTGTGTGTGAATAAAACCCACCTTTTAAATTGTTTGATTACGGTACTTGTTTAAATTGTGATATAAACTGTTTTAGAAATTGTTTTATATAAATTATTTTATATAAATGTGCTAACATGTTCTATCCTAATGACGTGAGTAGGGAAGTCATTTGGGGAAAACCTATTGAGTTTTAGTACTCATCCTTGCTTTGATACTTCTCTAGCGGTGCTTAGTGATACTTGGGCTGTTTTGTGGAGTTGGAGCATGGAGTTTGTTGGAGGTTGGAGCTTTGTCTTGGAGTCTTGAGTTTTGTTGATTATGTCTTCCGTTGTGTACTTGGTTGTTTTATAGTCTTCCACTGTGGTACTCTTGTGTAGTTTCATTTTGATATAAATGGTATGCTTTGAGTTGTCTTTCATTTATATCATGCATCATGTAGTGGGTTTTGGTTATGGCATATTTTGTTGGTTGTTTTATTTTCAAAAGGGAAAATCGTCCCCTAACTGTTAATAAAGCCCTTGGGATTTATTGACAGCCTTTAGTGTTTTGGGGATGTCGCTTAAGGTCAAGTAATGTCCTTCCACCTTCTCATGCCAATGAGAAGAAGAGTGATGTTACAACTGCTCTCCTATGCTTATCCAAAAACTTGGCCATTAATTGCTGAGCTCGACGGAGGTTTTGTTAGAGCTGACTTAAAATTGTATCACAAGGGTTCTTGCCACAGTATCCACAGGCGTTTCTCCTGCGAACTGAGTAATGGTGGGTGGTTTTCGGTCATAAACCACCTTAAATGGTGAGAACTGAGTAGACGAGTGTGTGGCTGTATTATAGCTATACTCGGCCCAGCTGGTCCATGTAGTAGGTCGTTCAGAGGCAGAACACTTTAGATAAGTGCCAATACATCGGTTGACAACTTCAATTTGTCCATCCGTTTGTGGATGACAAGAGAAGCTCATTTTTAAAGCCGTTCTTTCCATTCGGAATGGTTCTTTCCAAAAATTACTAGTAAATACGGGGTCTCTGTCGCTGAGTATAAAATTGGGCATCCCGTGTCGACGGACTATTTCCAGAACAAATACCTCGGCTACTGATTTGGCTGTATACGGATGTCGTATTAAAATAAAATGTGCATATTTAGACAGCTGGTCCACCACTACCAGAAGAACATCAAACCCCTACGATTTTGATAACCTGGAAACGAAATCCATGGAAATTTGGTCCCAAACCAATTCAGGAATCGACAATGGCTGAAACAACCCAACTGGTGACATGGCTAGATACTTCTGCCACTAGCATATTTCGCATTCTCGGACAAACTGTAAGATTCGTCGAGTCATTCCTTTCCAAAACAACCCGACTGCCAATCTTTTGTAAGTTCTTAGGAAACCAGCGTGTCCCCCAGGAGAAGAATGATAATAGTGTAGGAACTTGGAGATAAGAATAGATTATTTGGACAACACCATTTTTCCCATGAAAATACAACACATTCTGGAAAATATATCCAGGTTTGGACCCAGAATGTTGTTCAAGAGCCACAATAATTTTTGACAGTTCGGGGTCCTGTAATAGCTCTCTCTTGAGAGTTTCAACCTCAAGCCATAAAGGTTCGGAAACCAACTCCCCTAATTTAAGGACTTCTAAATTCGACTCTGTTTTCTTCGACCAACCTGGACAAGGAGTCTGCTGCTTGATTTTGCCGGCCAGGTTTATAGATCACCTCAAAATCTAATCCCAATGACTTTTCTTTGCAATCTTGTTGGTCAGCTGTGTGGTAACGTTGACTAAGCATATGTTTAAGGGCTTTGTGATCCTTATAGACTATGAAATGCTTTCCCAACAAATATGGTCTCCAATGGTTCACAGTCAAAACAAGTGCCATTATCTCTTTATCATAAACGGATTTGGATCGATTGGTTTCGGCTAACGCCTTGCTTTAATAAGCTACTGGGCGTCCAGATTGCATGAGTATAGCTCCAATTCCCCTTCCGGAAGAGTCGCAATCTATAGTAAAAGTTTTTTGGAAATCTGGAAGAGCCAACATAGGTGAAGACGTCATTAATCCGAATGACACAACAAGCAATTCATGGTTGATTGAAAAGTTGTCGGCACATTCATTAATCCGAATGACACAACAAGAAATTCATACTATCCTTCATGAGTTCGAAAAACTGTCTTGCTGAAATCTTCTGCCCTTAGCCACACTTGATGAAAACCGGACCTCAAGTCAAGTTTAGTAATGAAACAAACCCCACACAACTCATCTAATAATTCATCGATAATCGGAATCAGAAATCTGTCCTGCACAGTGAGCATGTTAAGTGCTCCGTAATCTATGCACATTCACCAACTTCCATTCTTTTTCTGAACCAAAATAATTGGGTTGGCATAAGGGCTATTACCATGCCTGATAACTCCGTTTGCCAACATTTCCTGGATTTGTCTTTCCATCCGGTCCTTCAAATAGTGTGCTAATTCATATGGCCGAATATTCACTGGTTCTTCCCCCTCTACTAGTGTTATCGCATGTCCTGTCACCCTACTAGGTGGTAGCCCCCCTTGGTTCTACAAAGAGTTCATGGTAATTGTAGATGGGTGAATTCCCCTTACCTCAATGTGAGGTGGGGATCCTCTTTTATAGAGAAGTAAAACTAATTACATGGTGTTTAAGTCCAATGTGGGACTCAGAACAGAAATACCCATTTAACCTCAAATGAGGTCCAACACTCCCCCTCAAGCTGGACATGCCCAGATTGGATAGAGTCCCACAAAGAGAAAAAGACAACAAAGACACAGGACCATCTCAGACTCCCCCTCAAGCTGGGCCAGGGAGGCTGTGAATACCCAGCCGGGTAGTGAGAGACTCAAGGCGAGCTCCTGGAAGACCTTTGGTGAAGAGATCGGCAAGCTGATCGGCCGTTGAGATATGGCCGAAGCCGATATGGTGCTGCTCCAGATGGTGGCGGAGAAAGTGACAGTTCACCTCGATATGCTTCGTCCGTTCATGGAAGACGGGATTCGAGGCAATCTTCGTGGCAGCCTGATTGTCACACCAGATATGAGCAGGAGTCGATGCGGGGAAACCGAGCTCATGTAGGAGATGACGAAGCCAGAGGATCTCAGTAGTGACGGTGGCCATGGCTCGATACTCGGCCTCGACACTCGACTGGGAGACGACAGTCTGCTTCTTGCTGCGCCAAGAGATGAGATTGCCGGCAAAGAACACGGCGAAACCCGAAGTAGACCTGCGGGTAGCGAGGCAGCCGGCATAGTCCGCATCACAGAAGGCCTCAACATCCATGTGAGCATGATGGGAGTACTGAAGGCCACGGGCAGGGTCTTTCTTTATGTATTTGGCAATGCAAAGGACAGCATCCCACTGAGATCTGGTGGGATGCTCCATGAACTGGCTGACTTTGCCAACGACACAGGCAATGTCGGGACGCGTCATGGTGAGGTAGTTGAGTTTACCGACCAGGCGTCGATAGCTCTCGGGATGAGGAAAGGGTTCCGAGTCGGAATGAAGGGAGCGGTCCCCAGGCTCAAGGGGAGTGTCCACGACGGTGGCTGTGCTCAACCCGGCATCCTGCAAGATATCAAAAGCATACTTGCGCTGGCAGAGAGAAATAGTGTCCGCAGTCCGGGAGACCTCGATGCCAAGGAAGTAAGTGAGGGGACCAAGATCCTTGATGTGAAAGTGCTGGTGAAGATGCGCCTTAAGGCTGGTGATGCCTCTGGAGTCGCTCCCTGTGATGATGATGTCATCAACATAAACCACAAGTAAGATACAGCCATGCGCCGTCGTACGGAAGAAGACTGTGTGATCCTTCATACTGCGAGAGAGGCCAAAGGCTGTGACGACCGTGCTGAAGTGGCCAAACCAAACCCGAGGAGACTGCTTGAGGCCGTAGAGGGAGCGACGGAGACGACAGACATGGCGGTCGGCACCAGAGGCCGAAAAACCAGGAGGCTGCTGGAGGTAGACTTCTTCATCAAGAAAGCCATGGAGAAAAGCATTTTTAACATCCAGTTGATGAAGCGGCCAGTGATGATGAGCAGCCAGCGAAAGGAAAAGGCGGACCGAGACCATCTTTGCGACTGGAGAGAAGGTCTCAAAGTAGTCGATGCCATATGTCTGAGCAAACCCCTTTGCGACAAGCCGGGCTTTGAGGCGGCAAAGAGAGCCATCGGGATTGAGACGGATCGTGAAAATCCATTTACAGCCGACCGCCTGTTTGCCCGCCGGAAGTGGAACAAGATCCCATGTATGGTTGTCATCCAGAGCCCGCAATTCATCCCTCATGGCGGCTAGCCACCCGGGGTGAGATTTTGCTTCACCGACTGTCCGAGGAATCGACACGGTCTCCAGCGCTGACAGACCCCTGTAGATGGGTGAATTCCCCTCACCTCAATGTGAGGTGGGGATCCTCTTTTATAGAGAAGTAAAACTAATTACATGGTGTTTAAGTCCAATGTGGGACTCAGAACAGAAATACCCATTTAACCTCAAATGGGGTCCAACAGTAATCCTATAAAATCCTCCCTAGTTGCCTCTGTTTAATTTGATTTCTCAGCTCCTCCTGTGCTGCTTGCAACTTCAGCTGCATCTGCCAAATCCACCCTTCATTTGGCATTGTTTTGATCTCATTACCTTTCAAAACGAATTCCATAGTTTTATGATTTCAACTTGTCAAAACAAAACCCAAACTCTTCAACCATTCCATGCCCAAAATCAGATCCGATCCTACTTGTTGGATTGACGTAGCCCGATCCGTTTTGGATGACGTTGGGTCGAATGCTTCCGGTCCATATTGCGCACCAGGCCGCAAATATGCGGGTTGAGCTCCATAGAGAGCTTGTTGGGTGTTGCAGGGGGCAACGTGCCCCTACTCTGGGGGTCGAAGGCCCCGACCCAAATTTTGGGCTACTGTAGCAATTTTGACCGATTGTAGCAGAGCTAACCGGCCGACACCGACAGGGCAATGTAGCAGTGCAGACTTTGGCATGACTACTGTAGCAACTCAGACTTTGGAGACAACGATATTGTAGCTCTGTGAACTTCTTGCCACTGACCATTGTAGCAGCTTGGACTTGGGTGATCGCAACACTGTAGCAACGCAGATTTCTAGCCACCTTTTACTGTAGCACTACCGACTTTCTGTGCGTTTGATTGAATAGTGTTTCGGCCTTCTTATGAGCTCATTTTCGGGCTTGGGTTTCTATGTGTTAGAAACTCTGTGATCTCCCTGTATTTGTGCTCCTGAATCATAGCGATATTTCTGTCTCTCCGTGGATGTAGGGATTATTCCCGAACCATGTAAATCGCAACACTGTAGCAACACGAATTTCTAGCCACCTTTTACTGTAGCACTACCGACTTTCTATGCGTTTGATTGAATAGTGTTTCGGCCTTCTTATGAGCTCATTTTCGGGCTTGGGTTTCTACGTGTTAGAAACTCTGTGATCTCCCTGTATTTGTGCTCCTGAATCATAGCGATATTTCTGTCTCTTCGTGGATGTAGGGATTATTCCCGAACCATGTAAATCTCTGTGTCCAAAATCTTCCTCTCGTTCTTTTGTTTTTCCCTTTTACTCTTCCGTGAATCGTCCGTCGCTTCATTGCTACCACCGTTTTCCACAAAACTATTGTCTCAAAAACATAAGCTTCCACAGATAAAGTGAAATTGTCTTATCCGATCTCAACTTTTCTACAAACTCCCTGTTAAATTACTCGATTTCCATCTCCTAGCCTTACACACCGAATGGCCTGGTTGGACTAATCGCGACGTTTGCCATTTTGGTGTCTTTGAGATTAAATTGTGACTTGCTCCACTTTCCACAAGTACTCCCACCGGCACCCCTGAAACACTCCCCCAAAACATCAGTGAATCTGCTCTTGCCTCGCCTAGGCTCTTGAGCTCCATTATCTCCCTTGTTTGTACCTCTGTTTCTTATAGTGACTCTGCCCCAAAAGTTCTACGGCTCAAACTCTGTCGAGAATCATTCTTTTCTCTGTTCTCTTCCAAAATAGGCTCTTCTATTTCCCTAACCAGAAACTTCAAATGTTTGTCTGTGCAGCGATGCATGGGCGAAAGAGGTTGTCCACAGCGAAAACAAAGGCCTTTCAACTTTTGATCTTCTGTCCACTACGAACCTGCTGGGAGGTTGGTGGGGAGCCACTGTTCCATATCCGCGAGGAACTGGTTTATCAGTAAGCCTACCGCGCAAATTTTTAAACACTCCTCCGATCAGCTCTCTTCCTACCTTCCTGACGAGAGTCTGCATTTTATATTTGTTAACAGGTTTGTGTGTTGACGCACGATTTTCAATTTCTGGTGGTAGCCCGCCCATGAACAAGCTCATATACCATGACTTTGGAAAGTCAGCTACCTGCAATGCCACTTACTCAAAGTCTTCTATGTACTCCACTGTTTCTGTTTGCCAGAGTGTCTTTAGATGCCTCAAAGGTGTTGTATTGGTGTAACCCGATCCTATTTGGATGACGTTGGGCCGAATGCTTGCGGTCTATACTGCGCACCCGACCGCAACTCTGCGGGTCGAGCTCCGCGGTGAGCTCATTGGGGGTTGCGGGGGGCAAACACGCCCCTGCTTCGAGGGCCGATGGTCCCCGACCCAAATTTTGGGGCACTGTAGCAACTTTGGCCGACTGTAGCAGAGCTGACCAACAGACACCGACAGAGCAATGTAGCAGTGCGGACTTTGGCACGACTACTTTAACAACTTGAACTTTGGAGACAACAGTACTGTAGTTCCGCGGACTTCCAGCCGTTGTCCACTGTAGCGATATAAACTTCCAGCCACCTTTTTGCTGTAGCACAACAAAATTTCTGTGCGGTTGGTGGAATGGTGATTCATCTTCTTTATTAGCCCATTTCGGGCTAGGATTTCTGTGTTAGAAATTCTTAGATCTCCATGTAATTGTGCTCTCGAATTTTCATAGTGAAGTGATTCTGGCTCTTCGTGGACGTAGGGATTATTCATGAACCACGTAAATCTCTGTGTCCTAAGATTTTCTTCTCGTTCTTTTGTTTTTCCCTTTTAGTCTTCTGTCAATCGTCTGTTGCTGTGACTCCCGACGTTTCCACAACAAAAGGATCGCCTTCTGTAGACTTCGCAAACCGATCCATAAGAGCTGGTTTCAACTATTCCCAAGCTGCTCCGGGATTTTCACTACGCCAAGAAAGAAACTAGTATAATGCAGAGCTCTCTAAATTGATCTGGATCAGATGTAGTTTCATTTCTTCCGTAGTTCGATTAACTAGATTATATGTTTCACCTCTTGTAATCCATCCAAATGGATCCATTCCTGTAAAGGTTGGAAGCTCCACCCGCCTCGACACACTTTGACTGTCTACTACCTGGAAGTTGTCTTCCGGTTTTGCGTTTCCTTTGAAGCCACATCCGAAATCTCACTTTCGTTTTCCATCTCCAACAGCTGGTGTCGAAACTCCTTGTTTTCCATTCCTAGGACTTTGTTCTGTTCGCAACTCAATTTCCTTAACCTTTCTGTAGTTTGCTCCTCCAAGTTCTGTACTTGATGAGCCACCCGCTCCTCTGTTTGTTGTAGGCGATCGTGTGCTGACTGTTGACTGTCATTCTGTCCACGTAACAACTTAACTAAGCTCTCCTAAATCGTTGACAAGGTCTGGTCATGTCCGTGCTCTTTATCTTTGTACATTTGTTTGAAACTTTCGAACGCTGACTCGATAGAGGCAATTCTTGGCTCTATTCTTGTCGGCACCCACTCGCCGGTCTTCGGCTATTAACTTCTCTCCAGAACCTTTACTAAAAATTGCATGACTGCACGCCGCTACCAGACCACTCAAATTTTTCTCTGAGTTCGACTGACAGCGTTTCAACCGCTCGACACAAAAGTTACCCAGCAGTGTTGCCAAAAATGATAGAACAATGTGTTCAACCGAGAAGAAAGATCAAATTATTTCCACTGTAATATTGTTTCATACAACAACACAACAACACAACATACAAAATTCATTTTAGAATTATAGACAATGGAAAATGAGAGAGAGACCAGCTCCATTCATTTTCGATTGCTGCTGTAGTGAAGATGAACTGGAGTGAGTCCACTACTCCGTGCGTTTGCCCCAAATATATAGTCAGTTGTGGGAGCAACCGACTAACTAACATTTCACTAACTTTCCGTTTTACCCCTCCTCTGATAAGTATGAATTATAGGGGGCCTCAGGGAACTGCTAAGGGGTACACCATCCTCTTGGGTGCTAACACTTGTTGCCAGCCTTTGGTGTACTGGGGATGTCATCTAAAGTTAGCAGCATCAACGCCTCTTTCCAAACCAATGGGTTAGGGGCGAGATGTTACAACTAAGCCCTTTTGGAAGACCTTCCAGATCCTGATGATGATTGGCTCAACTACAATTATGGGCTATATTTCAACTTTTTTTTTTGGTTCCTGTACCAATAACCATTCCTTTTATGAGGATGAAACTCATTATTTATAAAGATAAATAACAAGATACAAAATCAGAGATAGATAAAAAAATACAAATTTCAAACTAAAAGAAAATGGGATAAGGTAGATCAGTCTAAATCCATATCTTAAATATCTAAATACTCTAATACCCCCCTCAAGTTGGAGCATACTTCAGCTTGCTAGACTAACTCAAGATGTGGAAATTGGCAAAGATACTCTTTTGGATACAATGCTAGAACCGTCACAAAAAATGCATTGTGATCATCTCAATCCTCAGAGCAGGTGTTGGAATAGGTACTAAGAAAACACCTGAAAAGGTTGTTAGGAATAGGACGTCTAGAAATTGTCATTTGGAATGATGCCTGAAACGATAATCTAAAGTGTATTCCTGGACAGGCTGTCTGAAGTGGATGCCTGGAACGACCGTTTGAAGAGGACACCCAAAATGATTGTCGAAAGAGGATGTCTGGAAAAGGTTATTTTGAAGAACTGAGCAACAACTGATTCACCAAGCTTGGGGGGGGGGGGGGGTTGGACTGGCTGTCTGAAGATGATTCCTGGAACGACCACATGAAGAGGGCACCCAAAACGACCGTCGAAAGAGGATGCTTGGAAAAGGTTATTTTGAAGAACTAAGCAACAACTGATTCAACAAGCTAAAGGGGGGCATGACACATATGACCATTTGAAGAGGAACACCCTGAACGACCGTCGAAAGAGGTTTCCTGGAAAAGGTTATTTGGAAGAACTGAGCAGTAACTGATTCACTAAGATCAGGGAGACTAGACTGGCCGTCTGATGAGGATTCCTGGAACGACCGTTTGAAAAGGACACCCAGAACGATCGTCGAAAGAGGATGCGTGAAAAAGGTTATTTTGAAGAATTGAGTAGCAACAAATTCGCCAAGCTCTAGGGGATTGGATTGGCCGTCTGAAGAGGATTCCTGGGACCGTTTGAAAAGGACACCCGAAACGACCGTTGAAAGAGGATGTTTGAAAAAGGTTATTTTGAAGAACTGAGCAACGACTGATTCAACAAGCTCAAGGGAGGCACGATACATGGTGCTTGGACTATGTCACGACGACATGGGCAACGACATAGGCCCTGCTAGAGGCCTGGGTGGTAGTGGAGAGGTTCGAGAGAGGCTAGACAACGGTGGCGTGTCCTCGGGCGGCTGCTAAGAGGTTTGACAAAGGTCGTGCAATGACAGAGAGTCTCAAGAGAGTGCTAACACCGACAAGGTGGGCTGACACAACAGGGGTAACAAATCTGTCAAAACTTGAGTCAATAAGGTCAAGACGCATGGAGCTAGATTATGATTGTTATAAGGTGCCTTTGTAAAGTTATTGGGTCCATGTGTCGATAAGGTCGAGACGCATGGCACTAGATCATTGGTCTATTAGGATTACAACTTGTTTTTAAAGAGGCCCATGGACCTTACTTCATTAGAGGGGCTTGAGATCTATTACATTTGAGAGGCGATATTCAAATGCCTGATGTGAGAAGTAGTTCATACATGTGAAGACTGACCATTTAAGAGGAGACCACTGCTTGCATGAAAGGGAAACAACCATGAGAAGAAACAACTACTTGAGAGGGAGTCCACTGTGAGAGGAGTTGCAACTTGAGCGGGTCATCCATTTTGGAGGAACAGAGATAGCGAGAGATAGCGAGAAAGATCTGTTTTTTGCAAGAGAGAAGGCCGTCGTGAGTGGGCCCATGTTGGTCAGTATGCGTGAAAGAAGTGAAGCCTATTTTTGAGAAATTACTCGCGTGTGAGGAGCTGCTGGAGATCGCTGAAGACAATGAGCGGCAAAATTTGAGGAGCTGCATATTTTTGGAAAATAGGATTCGCCCGAAGATTGATGCAGGGATGTGAGATTAATCCTTACACGACCTTACCAACTGCAGTAAGGGGGATTGACGGAATTGCAACCTTATTCCTTCTTATGCGTGTGAGCCTGTAACGATTATATATATGTATTCCGACCACAAGGTATCACCAACCTTCTGGTGAGGGATCCTTGCTCTTGTTTTGTGAAAATGAAGTATATGTTTCTTTATTTACCTATGCTGGATTGGTCTAGCTCGATCTGTTTGGATGGTGTTGTGCCGAATGCTAGCAGCCCATATTTATTGCCACCGACCAATGTAGCAGCTTGAACTTGGGTGGCTGCAGCACTGTAGTAGTGCGAACTTCCAACCTTCATTGTAGCACAATGGACTTACTGTGCGGTTGGTGGCATAATGTTTCGTCTTCTTTATTAGCTCATTCGAGATTGAGTTTCCTTGTGTGTGAAACTCTGAAATCTTCTTGTAATTGTGCTCCTGATTTTAGTGAAGTGATTTTGCCTCTTCGTGGACGTAGGAATTATTTCCGAACCACGTAAATCGCTGTGTTCGTTTCTTCATCTGCAAACCTCTGTCGTGTGACTCCTAGCGTTTCCGCAACAACTGGTATGAGAGGGAGAATTGCTGCAGATCACGTCGACGAATTCAACACCATCATAAGTCAGTTGACATCGGTGAAAATTGCACTTGACGACGAGGTATGTGCACTGTTTTTACTGTCTTCATTACTTGACAGTTGAGAAGCAACTGTAACAGCTATGAGCAGTTCTTCGGGGAATACCAAGCTGGTTTTGAAGGATTTGCGGGACCTGATCCTCAGTGAGAGTATTCGAAGAAGAGAATCGGGCAGATTCCCTGGTTTTGCTTTGAATGTGGAAGAAACATGAAGATATACACAACGAGATAGTCGCAGAGTACGATCAAAGTCAAGAGGAAAGAGCCGAGACAAGGCAAAGAGGGTTGTTCCTATCTGCTGGATTTGCAGGAAGAAAGCACATGTCAAAAAAGAATGCAGAGAAAAAAGAAAGACACCTGAAACTAATACAACAAACATGGCGGCTGAAGGAACTGATGATGTGCTGCTGCTGAGCGTGAATAACCCTATGGAGGTCTTGTATTTTAGACGCAGGGGTGTCTTTCCATTCCATGTCGGAGAAGGGTTTCCTGAACAATTATGTTTCTGGAAATTTTGGCAAGGTACATCTTGCTGATGATGAACGTTTGCAGATCGTGGGGAAGGGTGATGCACGAATCAAGACCAGCCATGGGAGTTTGTTGGTTCTGAAAAATGTGAGGCATATCCCTGGTTTAAGAAGAAATCTTATTTATGTCGGATAACTTGATGATTCAGGTTTTAGTACCACGTTCACTGGTGGTGCATGGAAGATCACCAAAGGAGCTATGGTCATAGCTCGGGGAGCAAAGACTGGTACCCTGTACAACATGACAGAAACTTCCATGGACATGGTTGCATCAATAAATGTGTTGAAGATTCACAACTGTGACACTACAGGCTAGGCCACATGAGTGAGAAGAGGATGAAGGTGCTGACAACAAAAAGATTGCTACCATAGCTGAAGTCGGTGGATGTTGGCCTATGTGAAGATTGTATCTTTGGAAAGCAGAAGAAGATGTAATTTGCAAAAGGAGGCAGAACACCAAAAGATGTGAAGCCAGACTTGGGCACACTGATGTTTGGGGACCCGCATTTATACATTCTCTTGGAGGGTCACAATATTATGTGACATTTATTGACAACACAACAAGGAAGGTATGAGTTTATTTTGAAAAAAAATCTGATGTGTTCAAGGTGTTTTAGATGTGGAAGTTCGTGGTGGAGGTTGAGAACTAAGCTGAAATGTTTGAGGTCTGACAACGGTGAAAAGTATGGCAGTAGGGAGTTCAGAGAATTCTGTTCTAATAATGGAATTCGGTGGGAGAAAGCTATTTCAGGTACACCACAACAGAACGATGTGACTGAGAGGATGAATAAGACATTGAATGAACGTGTCAGGAGTATGAGATTGCACTTGGGGTTACCCAAAACCTTTTGGGCTGATGCAGTGGACATGGCATCATACCTCATCAATAGAAGCCTATCTGTATCAATGAGTGAATGTCTAGCCGAGGAGCTCTGGTCTGGTAAGGAGGTAAGACTCACATTTATGAGTCTCTTGCTAAGTCTAAACCATGTTTCTTTATTGGCTATGGTGCTGAGGAGTTCAGTTACCTCTTTTGGGATAATCTCAACAAGATGATCATCAGGAGCCAGAACATGATATTTAATGAAGTTGTCACGTACAAGGACCGTCATGTAGCTGAAATTGATAATAGGAATAAAAAATCAGAGTGCCATGAGCAAGTGGAGCTTGCAGGTGTGCCTAATCATGTAATGCCAAAACCAGTGGAGCCTATTCCTCAAGTGGAGTTGAGGAGATCAACAAGGTTAAGAACGACTGTGTAGAGGTATTCACCATTCTTACATTATTTGTTTTTGACTGACGGTGGAGAACCATAATGTTTTGAAGAGACAATGCAATTGAAGGAGTCGAGCAAGTAGGAGCTAGCTATTATGAAGGAGATTTCCTCATTGCACGATAACAACACTTGGGAGTTGACACCTCTGTCACAAGGAAAGAAAGCATTACAAAACAAGTGGGTATACCAGGTCAAGGAAGAATACGATGGAAAGAGGATGTACAAAGCAAGGCCGGTGGTGAAAGGTTTTCAACAAGAGGGAGTGAATTTCACTGAAATGTTCTCACCTGTAGTGAAGCTTACCACCATACGGGTGGTTCTCAACATTGTGGCATCAGAAGACTTACATCTTGAGCAGTTTGATGTTAAGACTGCTTTCCTTAATGGAGATATGGAGGATGACATTTATATGTAGTAGCCAGAGAGATATGCTAAGGCTGGGAAGGAAGACCTGATGTGCAAACTCTAGAAGAGCTTATATGAGTTCAAACAGACACCCAAACAGTGGAATAAAAAGTTTGATTCATTTATGACTAAAAATGAATACGAACGGTGTGACATGGATCAATGTTGCTACACCAAGTCTTTTGGTGATGAATATATTATACCACTTCTATATGTGGATGACATGCTCATTATAAGATCATGTATGCAGAGGATTGATGAACTGAAAGGGCAGCTAGCTGAGGAGTTCGAGATGAAAGATCTTGGAGAAGATGACAAGATTCTGGGGATGAAAATCAGGAGTGACCACGCAGCTGGAACCTTGATGTTATCACAAACTGACTACATTTGAAAGGTTTCGAGAAGATCCAGTATGCTGGAAGCAAAACCAGTCTCTATTCCCCTGACGAGCCATTTCAAATTATCAAAGGAGCAATCACCGAAGATGACAGAAGAGGTTGAGTACATGGCAAAGGTTTCATACGCATCCGTTGTTGGAAGACTGATGCATGCTGTTGGAGTCTGCATCCCACATCGGACTTGAGGTCCGGTGTGGTCTTTATTATTTATTATAAATACACCCCAAGGGCTCCTTAGGAGAAATACCTTGGGGGTTCGGGTTCCTCTATTTTATTCATCTACATGGTATCAGAGGGATTTTAATCCCGACCCTCCCTCCCAGCGGCTTCCCGGTTCTGCCCGGCCCCGCCTTTCTTCCCCCTCTGGCCTTGCCCCTTTCCGGCGGCCACCTCTCCTCCCGGCAGGCTCTCCCTCCCGGCGAAGCTCCTCCCTCCCGGCGGGCCTCCTTCCCGGCGCGGCACCCCTCCCGGCGCCCTTGCCCTCGCGGCTCCCTCGCCCCGTCGGCCCTCGCGCCCACGCCCGCGCGGCTCCCTCGCCCTCGCCCGCGCCCTAGCCCCCGCACCATCCGCCTCCCAGCTACCCTCGCCGGCCCTCCCACGCGGCTCCCGGCTCCCGGCGGCTTCTCCCGGCCCGCTCCCTCCTGCGCGCGCCATCTTCCGCCTCCCCGGCTCCCGGTGCCTCGCTGCGGCGCACCCCGCCCTCGACGTCCCGCTCTCGGCGGCTCACCCTCGCCTGGCGCGCTCCCGGCACCCTCGCTTCTGGCGCCTGCAGCGCCTCCCGCCCTCCTGCGCGCCTCACGGCGGACTTCCGGCCCCGCCTCCTGTGCGGCAACTGGCTCCGCCTCCCTCCCGTCGGGCTCCTTTCCCTCGGCGGCCCTCCATGCCGGCGCCCGACGGACGCCTCTCCCTGGTTCTCCAGCCGCCGGCGCCTCCTCCTGCGGAGCGCTCCCTCCCCGCGGCTCTCCCACCCTGCGCGCCGGCCCGCCTTCCGCAGCGGCTCCCTTCCGCGCCGGCTCCCTGCGCGACGGCCCTGCCTCCTGCTGTGGCATCCCGACGCCGGCGCCCGCCTCTCCCTCCCGGTGCGGCTCCACCTCCCGGCGGGCCTCCCTCAGGCGCGACACCCCGCCCAGCGCCCTTCCCCGGTGGCGCGGCTCTCGGCCCCGGCGTCCGCCCTCCTCCCGCGGTGCGCCCTCGTCCCAGCGGGCCTTCGCCCGGCGCCCGCGCCTCTCCGTCGCGCTCACCCCTTTGTCGCGCCCGCCCGCTGCTCTCCCGGCGCCTCCCGCTTCATCCCGCACCGACTCCTCCTCCGGCGGCCCTCCGCCTCGTGTCCCGCCTCTGCCCTGCGCGGCTCCCCGGCAGACCCTCCCTCCCGGCGCACTCCTCCCTGCGCGGCTCCCCGGCGCGACGCGGCTCCCGGCTCCTCCCGCTGCTCCTCTGCGCATCCCGTCGGCCCGCCCTTCCTGCGCGCGGCGGCTCGGTCCTGACGTCGTCTCCCTCTCTGCGCGCGGCCCGCTCCTCCTGCGCGCGCATCCCGTCGCCGCGACTCCCGGCGCACCTCCTCCCGGTTCTGCCCGGATCGCGACCTCCCCGCCGGCGCTCCATCCCCGCGGCTCCCGCTGCTCCAGCGCCTCCCGCGCCTCCCTCTGCTCCCGCGCGCTCGCATCTCCCGGCTCCCGGCTCCCCGACTCCCGGCTCGCCCCTGCGTCCTGTGGCCTCCCGCGCCTCCCTCTGCTCCCGCGCGCTCGCATCTCTCGGCTCCCGGCGGCATCTCCCAGTCCGGCGACCCCTCTCCGGCGACCCCTCCCCGGCGACCTCGCCTGCTGCTCTCCGGCGGCCAGATCCGGACAGCTCCGGCCGAATCCGGCCGGATCCGGTGGTTTCCGGCCAGATCCAGGATACTCCGGCCGGCTCCGGCCTGATCCAAAGATTTCCGGCCAGTTCCGGCGATATCCGGACTGTTCCGGGCAGATCCGGGCAGATCCGGCCTGTTCCGGCCAGCAACCGGCCTCCACCCGTGCTGGCCGCTCCACGCAGGTGGCCTCCTCCAACTTCCAGCGCCGTCTCCCGGCCTCCTGCACCCTCGCCGGCCTCCTCCTGCGGCATCCCCGCCTCGCCGGCATCTCCCGGCACCTCCCGGCAGCCGCATCTCTCTCCGCCCGCACGTCCTGTCGCTAGCGCAGCAGCTCGACCACCTCGGATTTGGGCCCCGTTGGCGCCGCCAGATCCCGCAACACTTCTGCGGAATCCCCGCCTCCCGTCGCCGGCCCCGCAAGTGCGGTTTTCCCGGTGCTAGTTTGGATTTCCCGGCGTTTCATCGACCGGCCCCACTAGTGCGGCATTTCTGGCGTTCCGTCAACTGGCCGGTCTGCGTGGTCATCTGCTGCGCCCGCAACATCTTCCATCCATCATCCTGCGGGGGAGCTTCGATCGTGAGGGGGAGCAGCAGCAGCTTAATATTTTTTTTTCATCTTGTTTTGTCATCAAGCTGGGTATGTCCAGCTTGAGGGGGAGTGTTAGCGTCTGTTTTTATTGTTTTCTTTTCATCATGTGTCCAAGCTAGGTACACCTAGCTTGAGGGGGAGTGTTGGAGTCTGCATCCCACATCGGACTTGAGGTCCGGTGTGGTCTTTATTATTTATTATAAATACACCCCAAGGGCTCCTTAGGAGAAATACCTTGGGGGTTCGGGTTCCTCTATTTTATTCATCTACACATGCCATGGTCTGTACTCGACCTAACATTGCTCATGCAGTGGGAGTTGTGCGCAGATTCATGGCTAACCCTGGAATGCAACATTGGGAAGCTCTGAAGTGGATACTGAGATACCTGAAGGGAAGCAAGGAAATATCTCCTTGCTTGGAGAAAGGAAATTCATTATAGGGGTATGTGGATGCTAACCTTGTGATGTCAACGGTAGGAGTACCACGAGTTATGTATTTACCTGTGGAGGGACTATAGTAAGTTGGATATCTCAATTGCAGAAGGTAGTGGCTCTATCGATCACAGAGGTAGAGTATATTGCTGTAACCGAAGCTTGAAAGGAGATGGTTTGTTTGAAGAATTTCTTGGATGAGACAGGTAGAAAGCGAGAGGAAAATGTATTGCATGGTGACAGTCAGGGTGCTATACACGTTGCAAAAAACGGGGTATTTCATGCTCGGGCGAAGCACATTCAGCTGAAGCACCATTTTGTCAAAGACCTGATACATGATGAGTTGCTGACATTGCAGAAGATTCGTGGAACAAACAATCCAACAGACATGTTGACGAAGCTGATGGTAATTGTTAGAGTATAAGAATGGAGACGCAAACCCAAGGCACCTCTCTAAAGGAGGCCTTGAGGTTATTTTATAAGGAATAATAAAAACCACATCAGACCGCAAGTCCGATATGGGATACAGACTCCAACACTCTCTCTCAAGCTAGGTGTACCTAGTTTGG
Source organism: Viscum album (assembly GCA_963277665.1). Lineage (NCBI taxonomy): Eukaryota > Viridiplantae > Streptophyta > Magnoliopsida > Santalales > Viscaceae > Viscum > Viscum album. The sequence continues at coordinate 1,629,726,559 of OY728152.1, forward strand.
ACACATAAAAAAAAGTGCAAAACAAAGACAATACAAAGCAAACAAGAAATGCTGCAAACACTCCCCCTCAAGCTGGACATACCCAACTTGATGACAAAACAAGTCAAAACAAAAAGAGAAGACAAATCATTCGCAGTCGCTGTTACCCCTCAAGATGAAAATGATGGATGATTGAAAATTGCAGCTCCCCCTTGAGATGAAAAATGGTGGAAGATGTGCCGGATTACATCGGTGACATGACAAGTTGTCGAGACACAACAGAGGAATCGTGCTGGCGGGGCCGGTCGTCGGAGTGCCGGGAAAGCTGTGCAGGCGGGATTGGTCGATGGTGCGTCGGGAAAGCCACACTGGCAGGCCGGTCGACGTAGCGTCGGGAAATCCGCACTGGTGGGGCCAGACGTCGTAGCGTCGGGAAAGCCACACGGGCAGGGCCGGATGATGAGGCGCTGGGAAAGCCGCAGGGATCAAGTTGTCACTCAGCGGAAGGATGGATGGGTGCAGGTTGAATGTGCGGAAGTAGGGATCCTCAAAACGGTACATAGTCCGGGAGTCACAGAGGAGCCGCGCTGGACCGGCGCAGGACTGCCAGGTGGAGGGCTAGTAATGGGATGGGGGGATCTGCCTTGCAGGAGAGGGACAACGGCTGGAAAGGGGGAGCCCGACGCGAAGAAGGGACGTGCCGATGAAGAACTCCGACACGCAGGGGGAGGGCGAGGGCCTGTCGCGCGAGGAAAGAGACGAGCCGTTGGAGATGCAGCACATTGACGGTGGTCGGCGGGGAAGCGAATCAACATAGGTGCCTGGGGCTCGACCCGCCGGGAGGGGCTGCGCGCAGGTGAGATCCTCCGTGCGCAGTAGGGAGATTCGGAAGGAGGCGTAGGGTGCCGTTGCACAGCGGGAGGGACGATCGTGAGGGGGCGCGAGCGGGATGGGATGAGCAGACGCGACAGATCTGGAGGAGGTGGGTCGTCGGGTGTCGTTGGATGGATGGGCGGCGCACGGGAGTCGCCGACGCGGGATGTGCTAACGGGGGAGTTCGACGGGAGGGAGCCGCCGGGAGGGAGGAACTGTGAGAGGGATGGCGGGCCGCGGTCGGGATGCGTAGAGGGAGGGCGGGCTGTCGGGATGCCATGGGAGGAGGCGAAGCGAAGGTTTCGACCTTGAGGGAGCCGGGGCCTGGCGTAGCTAGGATACCGTAGGAAGGCGTCGGTGGCGATGGGAGGCTGCTTTAGAGGAGCAGCGGAGGGGCGACGACAGAGGACTCATAGCTCCCAGGTAGCGATGCAAAGCGGGCTCGGCCCGCGGGCTTTGCGGGTATGGGGCAGATGTGGGGCGGGGTGGGCCTAAATTTTTTGACCGTTTAGAGCACGGGCCAATGCGGGTTGAGCCCGCGTGGGTGCGGGCTTGCCCGCGGGCCTGATTTAAAAAAAATATATATTATTTTTACAATATATGTTTCTTTAACATTTTAGTTTTTTTAATAAAAAATCATAGTTAAATGGTGACATATGATTTCTCACCGTAATGGTCATTAATTCACCATTTATTCACATGTGAATTTTAAATAGGCCTATATTTATTGTTTTAATATGATATTATATTATTTATTTAGTAATTATTAACCATATTCACATGGTGTGTCAACCCATCTCTCGAAAAATGGAACTCATCGCCCCTGCGCATGGTTTCAATTCTATAAGAGTTGTTATAATCATAATATTTTTTAGGTCGATTTAATTTTGTTATTATTTAATTTTATTTTGTTATTAAGAGAATTGTATAGAACCTCGTGAAAACACTAATAGCTTCCTTTGAAACTAATCGTTACCTGAAGAGACTTCATTCATTCACAGGTTTAGTTGTTCAAATCACCACACAACCAACATTATCATTCATTGCCCATCACCGATCACTCACCTACTTTCTATCGCAATCCACATCGGCGTTACTGCATGCCACCATTAACCCACAAAAAATGTTGCATCACATCCAATAAAACTCTAGTTATTGTTAATTCACACTTCTCCCCACAAATATTTTTAAGAATGATAAAAAATACAGTATTGAAATGATTATAAATAGTATTTTTTTTTAAAGGTGGGTAAGTTTGCGGGTTTATGCGGGGCGGGGCGGGCTTGAAATTTTTTGTTCGCATTATATGCGAGCTTTTGCGGACAAACCCGCGCGGGCTCAAACCCGTGCGGGCTTGGCCCGCCCCGCCCCGGCCCGCCCGTTTCACATTACTACTCCCAGGCCATGGAGGTCGCCACCCCTCAAGGGGGAAAAACGCTAAAACCCTAGATGGGAGAAAAAAAAAGAGGGAGGACTCGGGTTGGATTAAACCTCCTTTGATACCATGTTAGAGTATAAGAATGGAGACCCAAACCCAAGGTACCTCTCTAAAGGAGGCATTGAGGTTATTTTATAAGAAATAATAAAGACCACATTGGACCACAAGTCCGATGTGGTATACAGACTCCAACAGTAATATAGAAGTTCAGGCACTGTTGTGCCTCTATTGGCCTCCACTGGTGAATGGAGGATGAGAGACAGAATATGCGAGAACACAATGAGAGCACAAAAGGCAAAACATCTGATATTTAATGAACCGTCAGCTTGAAATTGAAGATGTGAATGAAAATCACGTACCAACGAGTGAAGAAGAAGAGCTCAGATTAAGTAAGTTGTTCAAGTCAGTTGCATCGAAACAGGTCAATTTAGCGGATTAGGCTCCAAGTGGGAGATTGTTGGATTGATGTAGGCCGAATGCGAGCGGCACATACTGCACATCAGGCCGCAACTCTCGCGTGTCGAGCTCCGTGGTGAGCTCGTTGAGGGCTGCAGGGGGCAACGCGGCTCAGCTCTTGGGGTCCGGGGGCCAAAAGGCTCCGGCCCACATTTTGGGGAACTGTAGCAACTCTGTCTGACTACAGCAAAGCCAACCGGGCGACATCGATAGGGCACTGTAGTAGTGCGGACTTTGGCATGACTACTGTAAAAGCTTGGACTTTGGAAACAATGGTATTATAACTCTGCAAACTTCTTGTCATCGGTCACTATAACAGCTTGGACTTGGGTGCCCGCAACACTGTAGTTGTGCGGACTTTCAACCACCGTTCACTGTAACACAATGGACTTACTGTGCGGTTGGTGACACAATGGTTCTTCTTTATTAGCTCATTTGAGCTAGGGTTTCTGTGTGTGTGAAACTTTGAAATCTCCCTGTAATTGTGTTTCCGATTTTAGTGAAGTGATTTTGCCTCTCCGTGGACGTAGGGATTATTCCCGAACCACGTAAATCCCTATGTCCGTGTTCATCTTCATCTTCTTCTTCTTTTGTTCTGTTTTTTCTTCATCTGCAAACCTCTGTCGTGTGACTCTGACGTTTCCGCAACAGTAAGGGGGATTGATAAGATTGCAACCTTATTCCTTCTTATGCGTGTGAGCCTGTAACGATTATATATATGTATTCTGACCACAAGGTATGCCCAACCTTCTGGCGAGGGATCCTTGCTCTTGTTTTGTGAAAATGAAGTATATGTTTCTTTATCTACCTATGTTTATTGTTAATCAGTTTTACGCATCCCTTCCGTCCTGTGTTGTGACCTCTTTTGTGGTTTTATCCTTTGCGGTAGTAATTTTTTCAATGAGGAGTCTGAAAAAAGCACTTTGTACCTGTAGAAAAAGTAGTCCTGGTGGTTGTTCTTCTTGAATATGGTCAGAAGAGGTCGATTTTAACTTCTTCAATCAACCTAAGCCCCACAACTCATTCGAATCTTGACCCATATGTTAGTAGAGTCATCTTTATGCTCTTTTTTTATGTTGATATGTTTGCTCAACCCTTTAACTATTAATTCAGTGACTGCTTTACCCGCTCATTCTCTCTTTACAGTCTAGAAAATCATTCATATAAGGACATCGGTATGTACTTGATTCATCACAATGTGGGGCTAATCCAAGGCACAAGGATGACTAATTGATGCCATGCACAATTAACTCACTCACTCCGAGCTCGGCCTAACTCTACTTCTCAATTCATCATCACCATCGTGGATGATGTTTCTTCATTCTCCCAAAGTCTTTCTTAAGATGCCAACACATCATCTCTTTTATCAACTGATGATCACAAATATTTGATTATGTTCTCCACGATCTATTTTTTCTCCATGCATATCTTCAACATGTCCAAAAGTCATTTTTGGCTCTTTGCTCTAACAGTCACTTTCCATGTCATCAACATGCACCACGATCCTCTTAACTGAATATCATGCAGGTCTTGGTTTCCTCATGATCCTGTAATCTTTGATCAGCTCCATCTTATGTCACATGTGCCATGTTATTAATATTCTTTATCTACAACCCTTAATAAAACGCCATTGATTGACTTGCCATATCAAAACATGTGTGAATGGTTTTCCTAAGCATGCAAAGCTCGATATTCGCAGTTATCATACTTGAACAAATCTTTACTGCATAATTGTCACGGTCACTTGATTTCGTTGAAGTTACTGTGAAGAATACCCACAGTCATTTCATGCAATCCAATACTCACGGTCACTCTGTTCAGCTCAAGGCGAACAACTCCAACTCTTATGACTCAATAAACAATTTCAGAATGCTTTCTCCATGTTAACCACAAATCTATCAGAAAGCTTTCTCTAGCGCATCTTGTCTTCTACTCGACCTATCTCTGTTGCGTGCAATAAAATTGTTCTTCCATTCAGCGCAACTTAATACCCCTCAGCGTTTGCTCAACGTGACACTCGGTGTACTAAATCCAACTTCATTTTTACTCAACGCATCTCGTCCTCTACTCAACATATCTTTGTTGCATGCGGTGGAACTGTTCTTCCATTCAACACAACTTTATTCCCCTTTGTGTTTGCTGAATGCAACACTCAGTTTACTCAACGAAGCCTTATTTTTACTCAACGTATCTTGCCTTTTACTCAACGTATCTTGCCTTTTACTCAACGCATCTCTGTTGCATGTGGTAGAACTGTTCTCTTGTTCAATGCGACTGCGTTTTCTACTCCACGAAACAATTCCTTTGTAAAATTTCACTATTTGATCAAATCACATATATTCTAATCACTGTGCCAACTTCCAAGAACGCTTACTCACAACTCTAGACAACCAAAAACTTATTTGCAAGGAGTCCCATCAATAAAACATTCATATAGAGGCATGATTAGCTGGGGACTTCAACATAGAACATCTTGCTTAAGGCAACCACAAAACATATATCCACACTTCACCAACACAAAATATAACCTTCTCTTGCAGCGTAGATGATATCTCAACTGGCACAAAGCATATGCACACATATTGTCAAACACCTATTGCTTCGCTCAATGTTCTAAGAAAATTTATTTCAACTCATCTCACACATAACAGATATAACACAAAACATTTTCCTCCAACTTCATAGATTATATTCCTTCATCCGTCACATAACATAACACTAATATAGCCCAGAACATATGCAACATCAATCTCTATAAAATTGTAGTACAACATACATGTACAATGAAGTTCACCACCTTCCACAATTCTTCATTCAACCAACCACTGAACTTGTGACCCAAACATACTCAATCTAACTTAATTGTTCCAATGGGTGCAACAAAGAGGATGTGATAGACCTATTCAAATAGACTGATCTTGGATAGGCACATATCCTAATCTCCCCCCCCCCCAGGGTGTAGCATACTAGAATTGCTATACTAATTCAAAATATAGAAGGGATAAAGAAACAACATGGCTCTTGAGTTGGGCCACATGAGCACCATAGGCGATGTCGAAACATTTATGTAAGATGCTCTTTTATGAGTTGTATGATTGTCATGATCTTGGTCATTAGAGGTGCTTGAATGGTTGGACTGGTGTAGTCTGATCCTTGAATGAAGTTGGCCCAACCGTTAGCGGCCCATACTGCACACTAGGCCGCATGAGACTGTAGAACTTTGACATTGTTACTGTAGCATTTCAAATTTTAGAGACAATGGTACTATAGTTTCGCGAACTTCCAGCCACCGGTCACTGCAGCACAATGGACTTATTGTGCGGTTGGTGACACAGTTGCACTGTCTTTTTTATCAGCTCATTCGAGTTAGGGTTTCTGTGTGCGCGATGCTATGAAATCCCCTTCTAATTCTGCTTTCGAATTAGAGAAATTATTCTGCCTCTCCATGGATGTAGGGATTATTTCCAAACCACGTAAATCGTTGTTTTGTGATTTTCTTGTTTTGTTTTTTCCCCTCTTACTCTTCTTTTGTGAATCATTTGTTGTTTGTCGCTCCTGACGTTTCCGCATCACATGAAGATGATGTTGGGAAACAGTCCTTTGGAAAAGGATGTTTGAAAAATGTTATTTGAATGAGGACGTCGAGAAACGGTCATTTGGAGCTTGACACCTTGGAAAAGGTTGTTTGGATGAGGATGCCTAAAAACGATTGTCTGAAAGTGGACATTGGGAAACGAACATCTAGAATACGATGCAGTGCCTTCACAGATGCTATGAAGAGATTGTGACATGACATGACAAATACAAGAACAACAACAAAGGGCGTGCGACATATAATCCTGGCAAAGGGATGCTTGGCAAAGGTCTGGGCATCGAGGAAAGTGCCTAATAGATGACACTTGGTTCGCTTGGGTTAGATATGCCAGGTTTGCTGCTTGACGGAAAAACATGTTGGATTGATGTAGCCCGATCCGTTTGGGTGATGTTGGGCCGAATGGTTGCGGCTCATACTGAACACCAGACTTGGGTGGCCACAGCACTGTAGCGGTGTAGGCTTTCGGCCATCTTTCACTATAGCACATTGGACATTATGTGCGGTTGGCTGAACAATGCTTCGTCCTCTTTATTAGCTCATTTCGAGTTAGGGTTTCTGTGTTGTGAAACTCTCATATTCTCCTTGTAATTTGTGCTCTCGACTATAGTGATATTCTGCCTCTCTGTGGACGTAGAAATTATTCCTGAGCCACGTAAATCGCTGTGTCTGTGTTCATCTTCTTCTTTTGTTGCTATCTTTTCTTCATCTGCGAACATATTCTGTCGTTGCGACTCCCGGCGTTTCCGCAACAAGACATAGCGAGTGTTGGATTAAGTGAGGCACTTGAGCAGTTTTGGCGTGTGGCAATTCAACAACGGAGGCCATGGGAGAATGATGTTGGCTTGGGATAGGGTGTAGCAAGTTTGGTGAAACCAAATTTGTAGAATCTAACAGAAATGACGCATGGCGCTACATTGGGGAGGCGCAACCCCCATTGATGTTGGGTGAGTTCCTGGAAGATGTATTGTGCCGTGTCGGGAGAGGTGCGTGTTGTGGTTGGCGGAGTGTTCGAGCTGCACACGACAATGGGGACGTGCATTGGAAGACAATAGGAAGCGTGTCGTAAGAGTGTTTTTCTTGGAGAGTGGGAGGGGTCATGCCTCCTGGAGGAGCCTTGCCTGGAGGGTGTGCTCAGTGTTGGAGTTGGTATCCCAGAACCAATTGACTCTATACCTTTGATTGCCATAATATTAATAAATATCTTATCATATAATGATTGTTCTTTTGCGTAACATTAAAATGATAATATCCTTAGGATATTTGTCGCATCGAAGAGTTATAACAGTTCTCTGCTATAATGAGAACCTATGATCTAGATACATCTGACAGGACACGAATAATGTTTGATTATTAGGTGCTGAAAGCTCATAAGACATTAAAACTTTTTCTCATGAAGTTTGCACTTCGTGGTCTCTAAGAAGCGAGGTCATGAGAACAAATCTACCAATAGGAATTCCACATGTTTTATTTGTCAGATATTTCCGTGGACGTGTGGATTGGTATTTAGATTTGAGATTATTATTAATGCATATTATTAATCGCATACTTTGATTTATAGATGAAAACCGCGACGACATATGCTTGCGCCGAGGTAACATACGTTGGATGCATCATAAGTGATATGACATTAATTAAGTCAAGAATTGATTTGTCCCTTATATGTTAATGGAAGAAATATCTCTAACCCTTTGATGAAATTCATGGCCATGATTGATAGGTTTTTAGAGGAGTCTGGTGGCCGGTCCAGGCCGCCAATACAATTTACTTATCAAAGAATGGGGACTCAATAGGGGGAGCTGGGGAGGTATTCTTACTGCCAAGGGGCAGAATTGTAATTGCATTGTATCATAACAAATTGGTACGTGAGGGAAGGGTATAAGAGGGAGTGGTGCGGTCTATTTGGGGACGTTTGGTCATTCTGTTAGAGGGAGGCGGTTAGCCTTGGCCTAGAGAGAAGTGCTTTTCTTCCAGGTGAGTCGAACGTACTGGCGTAACTGTGGATTCCAACTACTTGTAAGTGTTTCGGAATACCTTAATGGATTCTTCTTCTTGTTGTTCCTTGATTTTGTTGTTTTGATTGAAAGAAGGAAATCCTTGGTTTGATAAGAGCTTCAGGAAGGACGCGTTTGACAACATGCATGGTGTGTAGGATCACTGATTTGGAAACGACTGTAGTAGAGTTGAAAGCAGGACTCCAATGAAAAGCGAAACTAGTGACAACCGTTACAACGATTCAACAACAAATGTAAGATGTTTTGACAACTTTGTGCCTACTTAACAGTTTCATGAGGAATCAGGTGGAGATAACTGGTGGTGGAAAGGAAAAAGGCAAGTCGTCTGTGGTTGAGGAAGGCGTTAGTAGTTTACAAGCAGTGGCTGAAGCACGGGATCATAGGTTTGCGGCCACAACAATAGATCGAGATACGCAAAACGTTGTTCATGAGGAGCTTCGCATAAACTCTCGGCATGTGGAGATGCCTAATTTTTTTTGGAGAAGATCATGTTTCTTGGATTACCAGAGTGGAGAAATATTTCTCGATTCACCAAACTCGCGAGGAGTTGACGGTTCCATTGGCGCAATTGAGCATGAACGACATGGTTCAGTATTAGATGATTTCGTTGAAAACAACCAGAGCAGGAATCACGTGGACGCATCTTAAAGAGTAGTTGCTTGGTCGTTATGGGAAGGTTTGTCACGACCCGTCCTCAGGGCCCGTGCCGTGACTACCCCAAGCCCGCCTTCCATAGGCCAGGGCCTGGCGACTAGCACCAAGGCGTAATTCCCGGTAAAAAGGGAAGGCATTGCCTTTGAAAAGTAAACAAACACCACAGAGCAAGCAAGCAGTAGAAGTAAACACTAAGTAAAAACTGGGTACGACAGTAAGTGTAGAAAAGTAAGTGGGCCAGAATACAAACCCAAACTGAAAGTAAAGTACAACTGGAAAGGGAAAACAACAACTGAAAGTAAAGCCGCAACGTCGAGCCGTCCACTGGAAGTCCCACCTGAAGGGTGGGTACAGATAGCCTCCACAGCTCCTCGGATCCAGCCGTCCGCTCCGTGTGCGTCCCATCCAATGGTCCACCTCCAGGTACCGACCTGCTCCTCGTGCCTCAACCACGATCAGCGCTGTCCGTCGTCTGCAACCAACACAACGTAGTGCGGGCATAGCCTGTGCAGGGGTGAGTATAAGCTACTCAGTAGGGACCCCGAAGGTCTCCCAGAATCCACAAAGGATAATCCACAAAGGAAAGATACAATCACGAAGTAACATCCGACACTACTTAGGTATATGCCCATATATATACCTAAGTCATCAATTTCAGTTCGGCTCTGTTAGAACCCATTTAAGTGTAAATGGGTGAGTCCCACATCGGACTTACCCGTCTTGTATATTGGTTTCCTAATCTATAAAAGAATATCCTCACCTCATATCGAGGTGGACTGTCACTTTCTCCGCCACCATCTGGAGCAGCACCATATCGGTTTCGTCCATATCCCGACGGCCGATCAGCTTGCCGATCTCTTCACCAAAGGTCTTCCCGGAGCTCATCTTGAGCCTCTCACTTCCAGGCTGGGTGTTCACAGCCTCCATGGCCCAGCTTGAGGGGGAGTTTGAGATTGTCTTGTTATTCTTTCTGTGTGGGACTCTATCCAATCTGGGCATGTCCAGCTTGAGGGGGAGTGTTGGAACCCATTTAAGTGTAAATGGGTGAGTCCCACATCGGACTTACCCGTCTTGTATATTGGTTTCCTAATCTATAAAAGAATATCCTCACCTCACATTGAGGAAGGGGAATTCACCCACCAACAGGCTCCAACATCCAAGCTGAAGTACAACCCAGTCCACACAGGAAATCACAACCCAATCCACACAGGAAAGCAAAATGTAATCCACATAGGATAGCGCAACACAATCCACATAGGAAAGTAAAACAGGATTCAACTCACACAGGTTTACTTCTTCGTATGACGATAGAGATGATCAGATATAACCACTGATTCATCTAAGCCGTCGGACCCACAAAGGATCGATAGGTACTAACCCCCGCAATGACCCACAAAGGATCTGACCCACACAGGATCGATAGGTAACTAACCCGCGCAATGACCCACACAGGATCGATAGGTAACTAACCCCCGTAATGACCCACACAAGATCGGACCCACACAGGATCTGTAGGCGCTGACCCATACAGGACCGCTGAGCGCTGACCCACACAGGATCTGACCAACACAGGATCGGTAGCACTGATCCACGTAGGATCGCTGAGTGCTGTAGTCGTCGCCGTTGAGTCCACTGAGGATCTCTGTACAGTCGTCGTCATCGTCGCAGTCGCAGCCAGCTCTAGGGTTCCCGCACACAACATGCTCGTTCGGGAGGGTCCGCTCCACGAGCCGAGGGGCTGATACATCAACTGACACTGAGTTCGGAGTTGATGTATCCAAAAGTTCCGTATCGCCAACAGAAACTCAACGTCACAGACAACGCGTCAATCGGACGCCTGGTCTGAGAGTTATTGGCTTTTTCGTCCCAATGGCCCGGTTGGTTTTTAAGCCAAAACCAACCCGACCATACTCCAACTGCGTCCAAACCTTGAGCGGAGTAAGCCAAAAGATCCGTCTCACTTAGAGGAATTCAACAAAGTCGACGGCACGTCAATCGGACTTCCGGAGCTCAAGTTATAAGTGTTTCCGCTCCGAGGGCCTGGTTGGTTTCGTGTACGAACCAACCCGGCCGAACCCAAAGTACTCCGAAACCTTGAGTGCGATATACCGAAACGGCCGTCTCGATCCAAGGATCGCATCTCAACTGACGGTGCGTCGATCGGAGGCCCGTAGCTCAAGTTATGGGCAACCGACCGGAAGAGGTTCGGTATTAAGGGGTTCGGGCCCGGTCCGACCCGGCCCGATACCCCCAGGGTCCGGGTCCGGCCCGCTTGGGCGCGGCCCGGCCCGGCGGTCCGGCCAGGGCAGCCGCCCGGCGCGCGGCACACTGGCGCGCTGGCCAGGGGCTCGGTCGAACGGCCGAGCCGTTTCGGGTGTGGGGGGCGCTGCCCCCCGCGTGAAGGAAACCACGACCCCTTTATGGGGCCGCTCAGCTGGCCGACCGGGGGTTTGTAACCCCGTCTTTTCCCCGGTCCGGCAGGCCCGCTCCGGCCGGCCGACTTCTGCCGCCACGGGACCGGCAAGCCGTTCCCCCCCTGCTCCGACGCCGGCGGCCTGGTTCCGGCCGCCGGTTCCGCTGCTCCGTCGCGGCCTTGGTTCGTCCTGTGCGGCGCGACGGCGCCGCGCCCCTCCGCCGTGGCTCCGCTCCGGCCGCGGTGCTTTTGTGGTTCACCGGCACGGCGCGACGGCGCCACGCTTCTCCTTTCCTTATCAAATCCTGCGCGGTGCTTCGGTATCGCGTTACCTTGCTCGTGCCGCAACAAACAAACCAACAAGGGGGAGGAGGGTCGACCGTGTTCGCGCGGTCCGACCTCCTCCCGTTATTGTGATAGCAAGCGGCTCAAAAGAAAAGGAGGAAGCAACGGAAGTACTCACGAACTAACGGAATAAAATAAATCCCTACCTCAACGTTGACGTCGAACCAGCGTTCGTCGCGGAATTAACCGTCGCGGAAGAAAAGGATCGCCGCGGAAGAAGAGGATCGCCGCGGAACGTCGTTGGCGTTAGGTGGTCTCCGAGGAAGGCGTCTCTCGCCGTCGTCCGCCGTCGGAGGTCGGCGTTCTTCGTCGGCGGCAGTGTGTTCTTCACGTTCTTCGTTGAAGAACAAAGAAGTTCCTCAAGGCTTCTCTTTTTCTCCCAAGGGCTCCCACAACCAGAAATCCAACAAAAATAAAATAAGAGTCGTCTTATTTTATTATCGCACATCCAACGTTTGAATTTCAAAAGAAACGAAACGAACAATTAATTCAAAAAATTAATTGTAACGAATAAACCGCCCAAATTAATGAGGTGTTTCTTAACCAAAATTAACACACGGTTGACCTCATTTGAAAGGGGGGTTGCGGGTGCGTTACTTAGAAGGAAAGTAACGGTGAGGCTCGTGCGGGCCCCACCTCACAAATATCATACCAAGTGGGTAGGATATTGTGGGTCCCATCTTATCCGCTTAACTTAGGTTAAGCCGCTTTAAGAAAAATAAAATAATTTGTCTCAACACTTTATTTTATTTCTTAACTTAACCTCAAAAAATAAAAACCACACCCGAGCAAACGCAACTCCGAAAAATGTGTTTTTAAGCAATTATCGGCGCTGCGATTCCATCGGTGCCCTCAGAATTCGATTCCGAGCACCGGTTCAAAAGTTAGAAAAACCCGCTCGTTCGTTCACTGAACGTACCCGAGCCAAACTTCGGAAAATGATTCCGGGCACACCGGGCCTCGGAATTAGGTGCCGTCAGAAACTGCGTTCTTGTAAAATTTCAAAGAAAATTAAGAAAAAAATTTCCTTGAATTTTACGGGTCTTTACAACGTTGCAGAGGAAGATCCGGTCATATTCCTTAAGCAGTTACGACCTAGTGGTTCTGTGGATGTTTACATTGATGAATTTGAGCAGGTGGCGATGCGAGTACCAAATTTTACTGAAAAATGTTACATGAGTTTGTTTATAGGGGGACTGAGGTTGGAAATTGGAAGTTCAGTGATGACACATGAACCACAAAACAAGGCGCGGTTATTAACCTTGGCTACGAGAATAGAAAGAGAACTGATTGTTAAGGGAACAATTAAGTAGGATGAAGCTCGAAACAGGGGAAACCTGTCGTACAGCAGGGAAGGAGTTGGAACACCAATCCAGTAAGGTTAGTATCGACTGGGGATGTGAACGAGAGGAGAGGTGGAAACATGCCAAGGTGGAAGGGAACAGGGAATTTGTCCAAAGAAGAATTTGAGGAGAGGAAGGCTAAGAGATTGTGTTTCTCATGCGGTCAAAAGTTTGGCACCGCGCACAGATGTCTAGAAAAGGGGTACAAATTGATGTTATGGGAATGCGTCGAACCCCAAGAAGTGGAAGATGTAGTGGCGGATGGTTCTGAAAAGAAGTCAGAACCGGAAGAGGAAGTGATTGAAATAGAGATGTTAGGAACTACTGCTTAGGGAGTGGAAATGGCACAAACTGAACGTGTCAAATCTATTTTAATGGAGGGCAGTATTGGGGGAGTACCCTTACTTATCCTTGTGGATAGTGGGGCCAACCATAATTTTATTTTCAAGCGTTTGGTTAAGTTCTTATCAGTGCTGGTAACCAAAACTAAACCATTTCGTATTTGGTTGGGAGATGGTCGTCGAGTAGATTCTAAAGGAATGTGTCAGTCTCTGGAAGTAATGCTTGGGGTAGAAGTTTTTGTGGTGGATGCTTATGTATTTGACATCACAGAGCCAGACTTGGTTTTGGGCATTTTGTGGCTGGAGACTTTGGGATACGTCACAACACATTGATTGAATATGGCAATGGAACTGGAGAGAAATGGTAAGAAAGTTACCTTACAGGGGGTGGTGACCGGTTATTACAGGAAGTTTGTCAAGGATTATGGAAAAATAGCAAGACCGCTAACAACTTTGACCAAAAGAGAACGATATAAGTGGACACCTGAAACCCAAGAAGCGTTTGAAATGCTTTAGGAAAAAATGACCACTGCACTTGTGCTCGACATGCTTGATTTTTCTAAGGGGTTTGTTGTAGAATGTGATGCTTCTGGATATGGAGTAGGGGTTGTTCTGATTCAAGAAGGAAGGCCACTGGCCAAGTACTATCCCGCCCCCCACAAACTACGACTCCTTTACTATATAAAGGATATTCAGGGGAATCAATATAGCTGGCTAACAGACTTCTCAGCTTGTAATAGACGGTTTGGACCACCACTACCCCAAATAGAAACAGGGACTACAGGCTGAGTCACCCGAACTGCCTGTGGGGTCCCTCAAATCCCTCGGCTAAACTGCCTCTGGGGACCCCTTACCCCTCCTAGTGTAGACCCTCAAGGGTTTCAGATCCTTGTGTCCTTCCACTTGATTAGGCTTTGGGGTGTAGCCGCATTGGTGGGAGAGTAGGGGCGGTGGGCCAGAATGCATTTTGGTTCTAGGGCGGCCGAGGAATCGACATCCAGAGCCGACGGCAGGGATTGCTGTAGGGGATGATTGCCAATGACCTTCTTTAATTGGAAGACGTGAAAATGGGGTGAATCCGGGCTTTTTTAGGTAAGTCGAGGAGATAAGCTATGCTGCGCACCCGACAGAGAATCTGAAAAGGGTCGTAAATTCAAGGGAAAAGTTTTTGGTGAATGCGATGGGCAACGGATTGTTGACGGTGTTTGAGGTAAATTGTGTCACTGGGCTGGAAAGAAATGTCATGGTGGTGCCTGTCCGCCTGATGTTTCATGTAATTTTAGGCACAAGAAAGATGGTGTCGAAGCTACAGGAGAGCTTCATGACCGATCAAATAATGCAGCGGCTACCGCTTCCACCTGGATTTTGTTGGGTATCCTGGTCACCAGGGCTGGTGGGCGGCGTCTGTAAACGACTTCTAAAGGGGATGTTTGAATAGAGGAATGCCAAGTGGTATTATACCAAAGTTCGACCCAGGGGAGCCAAAAAGACCAAGTTTTGGGCTGCTCACCCGCAAAACAGTGATGCTATGTTTCCAAGCAGTGGTTTACACCCTCTGTTTGTCTGTCGGATTGTGGGTGGTAAGCGGAGCTCATTTTGTAGTTTGGTGCCCTGCAGCCGGAAGAGTTCCGTCCAAAAGTGACTGACAAATATAGGGTCCTGGTCACTGACAATTGTTTTTGGGATACCGTGAAGGCGAATGACCTTATTGGCAAATAAGTCTGCGACGACCTTGGTTGTGAAAGGATGCTTTAACGGAAGAAAGTGAGCATGCTTCGAAAGTCTATGCACGACGACCATGATGACATCATATCTCTTGAATTTAGGTAACCCGGTGATGAAATCAGTAGAAAGGTCCTCCCAAATGGCTGCCGAGATGGGAAGCGGCTGGAGGCGGCCCGCTAGAGAAAGTGTAGAATATTTGTCGTGTTGGCAGGTGTCAAACTGCTGAATGTACTGCAATATGTGACGGCGCATGCCCACCCAATAGAGATTTGCAGCAAGTTTTTGGTAAGTGAGGTAGAAACCCGAATGGCCCCCTAGCGGAGAGGCATGGAACTCCTCGAGGAGGCGTGATATCCAAGGTGAGGTGGCTGGAAGGACGAGCTGACCATGGTAAAATAGGACATATCGTGAAAGAAGGAAGCCTTTTGGCGTGGGGCTGCCAGTCCGAAGCCGTTGAATAATGTTGTTGGTGAAAGGATCGTCGAGAAGGCCAGCCATTAAAGTGGAACCATGCTGCCAGAACGGGGAGGAGATGGACAAAGGGCAGGCGGCGCATTCGTCGCGCCGAGAAAGAGCATCGACCGCTGTATTTTCCTGGTCAGGTTTGTACCGAATGTCGAAGTTAAAATCGAGGAGCTTGGCAATCCAACATTGTTGGTCGGAGGAAGTGATTCGTCGGTGCAACAGATATTTAAGGCTATTCGAAAAAACCAAAAAGGGACGGCCCAAGAGGTAGGGGCGCCAATGTTGGATGGCGAGGACCGAGGCCATAATCTCCTTCTCATAAGTGGACTTGGAAAGGTTGTGATCAGCGAGTGCCTTGCTGAAATAAGCGATTGGGCGTTGATTTTGCATGAGGACCGCACCGACACCGTGACCGGAAGCATCACACTGAACCTCAAAAGGGCGAGAAAAGTTTGGCATGGCCCGAACCGGAGCAGTTGTCATTGTGTGTTTGAGTGTGTCAAAGGCCTGCTGGGCAACCAAGGATCAGGAAAAGCCATCCTTCTTGGTTAGGTGGGTGAGGGGTTGAGCAATCTTGCCGTAGTCTTGGACAAATTTGCGGTAATAGCCCGTCAGGCCAAGGAACCCACGCACTCCACGAACCGATTGGGGGATTGGCCAAGCAAGAACGGCCTGGATTTTGGACGGATCCATCTCAACTCCCTCTTGAGAAATTAAATGGCCCAAGTAGTCCACCTGGGTTTGAGCAAAGGAGCATTTTCCTGCATTGCCAAAGAAGTGGCTGTCATGGAGGAGGGGCAAAACAGGATGCAGGTGCTGCTTGTGGGAGTCCCAGGTCGGGCCATATACTAAAATATCATAAAAAAAGAGGAAAAAATGTCGGAGATGAGGTCGGAATAAATCATTCATTGTAGCTTGGAAAGTGGAGAGAGCATGAGAAAGGCCGAAAGACGTTACCATAAATTTGTAGTGGTCATTATGTGTGTGGAAGGCGGTTTTCTCCACGCCAGCCTCTGCCATCCGAATTTGATGATAACCAGACTGAAGGTCCAGTTTTGAAAAGAAAGCGGCACTGTGCAATTCATTCAGCAATTTGTCTACCACGGGAATGAGAAATTTGTTCGGAATAATGGCTTTGTTGAGGGCGCGATAATCCACACACATGCGCCAAGAGAAGTCTTTTTTTGTAACCAAGAGGACCTGGGCTGGAGTAGGCACTGGTAGTAGGGCGGATGAGCCCTTGCTGCGACAAAAGATTCACCTGCTGCTCAATCACAGTTTTGTGGGCATGTGGGTAACGGTAAAGGCAAACTGAAACCGGGCCTTGACTAGGACACAAAGTGATTTTATGGTCGTGAGAGTGCTGGGGAGGTAAATCGGGGAGGGCTTGGAAAATGGAATGAAATGTCCTGAGCAATTTCTGCAGGCGAGTGTGCTGCTATAGGTGTAGCAGAGCAGGAGGAGGCGCATTGGGGCTAGGGAGGTGGCGGGAGGAATGGGTAGAGGGTTGACCGCGGGTGGTCAGGGTGTGTATGGAGGACAACATGTTGGCCGATACTAAACTCCATTGGTCGAGATTGTCTTGGCGGGCTTGTTGGCGGGTCTCCATGGTAGGGAAGGTGAAGGGGACAACAGGTCGGACGAGTTGATAAGAACTATAAGCCCAGGAGAAGCACTTCTATGTATTTGGATAGTAAAAAGAGGAGGGTACAGTGAGTAACTAACACTTACGACAACACAAATTCCCAAAGTCCCCCCCCCCCGATCCAAGCCTCCAGGTCGAAGTACCATGTACTATTCACCCACCCCCCCATCCACACACACACCACGACTCCTCTACCATATAAAGGATATTCAGGGGAATCAATATAGCTGACTAACAGAATCCCGAGCTCCTAACAGACTACTTGGACCACCACTACCCCAAACAGAAACAGGGACCACAGGCTGAGTCACCCCAACTGCCAGTGGGGTCCCTCAAGCCCCTCTGCTAAACTGCCTGTGGGGACCCCTTACCCCTCCTAGTGTAGACCCTCAAGGGTTCCGACTTCCTTGTTGTATTAGATGGTTTGAAGTCTTTACGAATCACCAATGTTGGCAGGCTAAACTACTATGTTATTATTTTGTAGTCATTTATAAGCCCGGGAAATTAAACAATGCAACCGATGCCTTATCCAGGGTGCTGCAAGAAGGAGAATGTATGCATATAGCTATTTCTGAACCCAGCTGGGAGGAACTTGGGGTGCTTAGGGAGGGATTAGCACGAGATGCCAGGCTGTCGACTATAATGGAACTGCTTTTGCAGGGTGGAACGGATAAACCTGTTAGTTTGGTGTAGCCCGATCCGTTCTGGATGTTGTTGGGCTGAATGTTTTCGGCCCATACTGTGCACCAGGCCGCAACTTCCGCGGGTTGAGCTCGTTAGGATTTGTAGGGGGCAACGCGGCCCTACTCCTGGGGTTCGGGGGCCGAAGGTCCCCGACCCAAATTTTGGGGAACTGTAGCAATGCTGACCACTGTAGCAGAACTTATTGACCGACACCGACAGAGCACTTTAGCGATGTGGACTTCAGCTGCCATTCACTAAAGCTCCTTTCACTATAGCGATGCAGACTTCCTGTGCGGTTGGTGGAACAGTTCGTCTTCCTCCTTTTGTAACCCATTTCGGGTTAGAGTTCCTTAGTGAAAAACTCTGATAAACTCCTGTAAATTGTGCTCCCAGATTTTCATAGTAAAGTTATTCTGCCTCTCTGTGGACGTATGAATTATTTCCCGAACCATGTAAATCTTTGCGTCTTGAGTGTTTTTTTCCCTTTTACTCTTGTTTGAATCGTTGTTTTGTTGTTGCGACTCCTAGCGTTTCCGCATCAAAACCTGGGTATACTACCCGGAATGAGTTGTTATTCTTTAAGAACCGGCTGGTTTTACCTAGGGAGTCCACTCTGATTTCAAAACTTTTATAGCATTACCATTCTTCACCAGCAGGAGGGCACTTGGGGTACTTGAAAACATATAAACGCTTGACAGGGGGTTTATTCTGGTCTGGAATGACACACAATGTTTTGCGTATGTTCGTGAATGTGAAACCTGCCAGAAAAACAAATATGAAGCTTCAAGTTCGACGGGTTTATTACGGCCACTCCCAATTCCTAGTTTAATTTGGGAAGAAGTGTCTATGGACT
The DNA here is from genome assembly GCA_963277665.1 of Viscum album. NCBI lineage: Eukaryota > Viridiplantae > Streptophyta > Magnoliopsida > Santalales > Viscaceae > Viscum > Viscum album. The sequence goes on from OY728152.1 coordinate 1,629,745,380, forward strand.
GTGCCCGGACGACCTAAGTCTCAAGGCTATGAAGTGATGTTTGGGGTGGTATACTGACTCAGTAAATATGCACATTTTATCCCACTCAAACACCCTTATACAGTGAAGACAGTTGCTGAAGTTTTTCTAAGGGAGGTAGTGCGTTTACATGGAATACCTACAACAATAGTAAGCGATCGGAATCCGACAGTTTGTTCCGGTAGGAACTTTTCAGATTGCAAGGGACGACTCTCAAGATGAGCTCCTCTTATCATCCGCAAAGTGATGGTCAAACAAAGGTTGTGAAACAGGTGTTTGGAGGTTTATTTATGGTGTTTTTCTTTGGATAAACCCAAACTTCTACTTGGAAAACCCCATTTGAGGTTGTGCATTGTCGACAACCACCACATATTCTGCATTATACCCAAGGGGAAGCTACTATTGAGGCTGTGGCTTCAGCATTGGTAGCTAGGGATGAAACATTGGAACAATTTCGTGTTAATTTTCACAGGGCGCAACAACTTATGGCCAAATATGCTATAACAAACATCGGCGGGAGGTACTCTATACGGTTGGAGACTTGGTTTGGGTAAAATTAAAACTCAATAGTCCAAGAAGTGTGTCCAAGGTAAACTCCAAGCTAGCGGCCAGGTATTATGGACCTTTTTGGATAGTCAAGAAGGTGGGTATAGTACCATACTGCTTGCTGCTTCCAGAAAATAGTAGGGTACATCCAGTATTTCATGTGTCACAATTAAAGCCTATAGTTGGTGGAACCAAAGTGGAAGAATTAATACCGAATTGTGGAGGAAGGGGATTATCCAATGGCGATTTTAGCAAAAAAGACTCAAGGCTGGACTTTGTTTTGGCTTATCCAATGGCATGGCAAGGCAGCTGAGGAGGCGACTTGGGAGGATGCCCAGGTGCTAAGGGCCCAGTTTCCAATGTCCACCTTGAGGACAAGGTGGCTTCTCAAGGAGGTGGTATTGATAGGAATTTAAAGGAGTCTGGTGGCCGGTCCTGACCGCCAATACAATTTACTTATCAAAGATGGGGGACTTGATAGGGGGAGCTGTGGAGGTATTCTTATTGCCAAGGGGCAGAATTGTAATTTCATTGCATCATAACAAATTGGTACATGAGGGAAGGGTAGAAGATGGAGTGGTGCGGTTGGGGACGTCTTGTCATTCTGTTAGAGGGAGGCGATTAGCCTTGGCCTAGAGAGAAGTGCTCTTCTCTTAGGTGAATCGAACGTACTGGTGTAACTGTGGATTCCAACTACTTGTAAGTGTTTCGGAATACCTTAAAAGATTCTTCTTCTTGTTCTTCCTTCCTTGATTTTGGAAGCTCTATCAATGATGGTTTATAAATAAGTTTATTTCGGAAAGTCAACGAAAGATAAATGGAGCATATAGGGTGATGACACTAGTATGCATCGAGTTTGATGAGATATCGGGAGACAGAGTGAGAATGAGGCCTAACACACTAAACGTGTCACAAAATCTCATTAAATTCTATGGAAGTTAATATTAAGAATAAATATCGGTTTGTGGAATAATAATTATTCAAGTAAAGTTGATCACATAAATTCAATCAGAGGATATTCGAGTTTAAAACATGTGTTGAATTTTATCTCTTTATTTTTTCACAAGGTAATAAATAAATATTTATTTATTCACCAGTTTAGTGAATAGATTAATAAAAATTTTCATTTAGTTACGTGAATATTAAAAATAAATATTTATTCACGAGTTTAGTTAATATAATATTTATTTATTTATTTATCAAACGAATAATATTTATTTAAATAAATATTTTATTATTTAAGGTTTGGTAAATTCCATGAAAGGGTAAGTGAACTGTGTTAATGGTTCAATGAAAATGATATATATTTAATATCATTTAAATAAATATTAATTTATTTATTTAAGAAATGATATTTAAATAAACACATGTCATGGAAGTAATAATAATCATATTATGGAGTTTTTCTTAGATTAAATATTTAGATAAGGGCCATTGTGGTTGTTCTATATAACAGAGACATTCTATTAGGAATATAGGGGACTGGCAGGTGTGGGTTGTACTTGGGATACTGTGCTGCCAGCAGTTGCCAGCTGTTATTGGCTGAGTTGTTTGTTAGTGGGTAAAGGGTTGGTGACAGCTGGAAATAAGTTGGAAATAGGCTGTTAGAGTTTGTTAGATGGTTAGGGGGAAATATTGTATTTTGTAATTACGTTGCCAGCTGTGGCAGTGGGCTGGAGGGCTATTAAAATGGCAGCAGGGGGTTGGGATGGGGCACGAACTGATATTTGGAAGTTTTCCACAACAAGCTGCTGTGTGGGCTGGTGCGTTGGGACGTTCCAGTAGGAAATCAGTGGATTGGTCTTCCACAGGTTCCTCACTCTTCTTCCTTCTCCTTCCTCTGCTCCTGTATTACTCTCCCTCCCTATTGTATTTCTGAATTATGCTGGATCTATATGGTGAATACAATCAATATATACTGTTGCTCTCCTCTCTTCTCCCTCTCTTACATTTTTATATAACACATTCTCTCTGAAATTCTCTCTGAAATTCTCTAGTCTTAGAGAGATACACCCTCCCATCCTCCCAAGAACAAAGAGAGAAGAACAAGAGAACTCTTTGTTACAATCAACAATAAACAACGCGTGGCACTTAGTTTCTTCGCGCTAGCACTTGAAATACCAATAACGCCGCTTGAAGATTCGTGGAGCAAATGTGGATACACCTAGAGGAATTCTCGTTTGGATTCTCTACCTCAACGGCAACGTAACAAGAGCGGCAACGAAACATGTGCATAATATTATCTGTGGTGTATTTGTCAAGTTATTTGGATATTATCCGTTGATATCTAAGAAAAAATAAAATCGCACCTCCCGACGTTTCCATTGTGCCCCAAATCCTTTACTTAGGACACTACAGTGACACATGTCTTGGCCTAGCCTGAGTCTTGGAGTAGTAGAGCGCACATGAGGCACACGGGGCTAGGAAGAATGTGCGTCCTTGAGTTGAGCGCACATGAGGCACACGAGGCCAGGGTGTGTGACTTGCATAGGAGATGCGGGGCCTAAGCATGCAAGTAGTCTTGGGGACTTGCACATTGGATCTGGAGAAGTTGATTTGGACTTAGGGCATTGGATACTATCCATTGATATCGACGAAAAAGTAAAATAGGGCCTCCAACCGCTTCCATTGCGCCGCAGATTCTTTATTCAGGACACTATAGTGGCACATGTCTTGGTCTAGCCTGAGTCTTGGAGTAGTAGAAGGGCACTTTGCCATCGATGTAACACCTTTGGTCGAAGCATGGCATCAAGGAAGAACGTGCATCCTTGAGTTGAGCACGCATGAGGCACACGGGGCCAAGGTGCGTGATTTGCATAGGAGATGTGGAGCCTAAGCGTGCAAGTAGTCTTGGGGACCTGCACATTGGATCCGGAGAAGTTGATCTAGACTTAGGGCATTGGAGCTCAATTTGCTGAAATGTGCAGACAGAGGGCACAAGAAGAGCATGCGTGTAATCCTAGCTTTGGATGAGCCACAAGACCCGCAACTAAGAAACAGAACACAAATGTGCGGATTGAAGTAGTCGCACATGTTGCGGCCAAGTATGATTGGAGTTGGGTGCCGAGTCACAGTGACACTTGGGCACCGAGGGGAGAAAGGCGAGATATCCTTCCAGGGCTCCCTTGACTCTGATACCATGTAGAAATGATAGGCCCAAGAATCATTCCTCTTGACTAAGGTCCGAGCACTTTATTTATAGACAAATGGCGAAATACCAGATTTCAGATAAACTAGATGAAAAGATGATAGGATGACCTATTTACTTTATTTGAACAACTATTTTGATTGAGTTTTAAAAACTGATTCTCGATGAAAGTTAAAGCATTTTTTTATTATTTTATGAACTCAAAATGACATGATTTTTCTTAAATCATTTTTTAGACTATATCAAAATCACTTAGTTGAAAGAAACAGACCTTGTATTGGTTTCCCCTTTGGTAAGAAACTACCTGTCATCAATATTATGGTTCCATTGTGCATTGTTAATTATGATTTGGGTATAAACATGCACAAGATAATTAAATCAAATCTAAAAAACAGGATCCATGTAAAATATAAAACTACCTATCTTGTTTTGTTGTTGAATTATTCACAATCGAATAATTTTGGTTAATGATCACAAAATTTGACGTGAATTAGTCCGACTAAGGGTTTGTTTGACAATGCTTATTGATTTGGGTATATGCATGTGCGACATAGTTAAATCAAATCCCAAAAACAGGATCCATATAAAACAAATATAGATCAAAATATGAAACTACCTATCTTGTTTTGTCGTAAAATTAAATAATTTTGGTCAAGGATCACAAAACTTGACGTGAACAAGTCCGACTAAGGGTCCGTTTGACTATGCTTATTGAAAACTGTTATTGAAACAGGCATACCAGGCTAGCCATAGATACGTGCCACCTGAGACTTTGGATGGTTTCAGTAGACCACTACGTGCAGTAAATCACACCTTCTACCTGCTATGGCTAGTGGGGTTCAACCTCAAGCACTACCACTTGAGGTGTGAGGTCATTGAAGCGCTAAAAATGGAAACAAGCTGTGATCTTGTTTTATTGCCATAGAAGTACCGGACGTGTTGGATAATGGAGAAGAAAAACCTGACGATTGCATTCGACGGAGTTTGGTTCAACTATCGCATTAGGTGTTCCCGAAATGATGGTCAGAGTACTCATGTGAATCTGTAGAGGTCTGTGTGGGTTAAGATTGCTGAAGAAAACTACTTAAATATGTTCCAGAAACACATTTTTTCGATAAACAATCTGAAAACACTTATACATAGCCACTTATCATAATCCATAAGCGACTTGTTTTATAAATAGTTTTTAATACGTCTTGTCAAATGACAACAAAGCATCCACTAGCTTTGTGAGTTATCGATTTTCTTCCTCGTTGTGGTACCAATTGTTTCAAGGCAAAGTAAGAAGATAATGCCAAGGGTGTGTGTGTTCAAAGCATCCACTAGCTTTGTGAGTTATCGACTTTCTTCCTCCATTTTGTGGTACCAATTGTTTCAAGGCAAAGGAGATAATGCCAAGGGTGTGTGTGTTGAAAACAATTCTTTATAGCACACAACATGCACACTAAAAAGGAAAGAGAACTCTATTTTCTTTCTCAAAACATGCTCAATGATGTGTTTTTCAAGAAGTGGGTCAAATCCTTCATCTATAGGAAGAGATTAAGGTATTTGAATTTAAAACATCCATCATATATCCAGCCCTTATTTGAAAGTTGGCCCATGACTAAGAAACACAACACAAATGCATGGATTGGAGTTGCCATGCATAGAGGTCAGAGATGATTGGAGTTGGGCACCGAGGCACAATGACACCTGGGTGCTGGGGAGAGAAGAGAGTGTTGTACCCCACACTCTTTGATTTTCATGATCACAATCACTTTAATATGTGTTTAACATTGTGTTTAAGTGTTGTGGATGATAGGCACAAGGTTGCCAAGAAGTTGGCCCAAGAATGGACTTCAAGTGGACTGAAATTCAGTCCACCGGTCAGCCGGTGGCTTGACCACCGGCCAGCCGGTGGCACCCTGACTCAAGGCTGAGCCACTGCCTCCCCACCGGTCGACCGGTGGCTCTGCCACCGGTCGACCTGTGGCATCCAGCCCAAATAGTGCAATCTACTGTCTTTCCACCGGCCAGCCGGTGGCTCCTCCACCGGTCGACCGGTGGCACCCAGATGAATAGTGAGACCTACTGTCTCACCACCGGCCATCCGGTGGCTCCTCCACCGGTCGACCGGTGGAGCCTGGACCAGAATTCTCTCCACATTCCAAGGCACCGGCCAGCCGGTGGCCCTGCACCGGCCAGCCGGTGGCCCAGTCAAACTAGCCGTTGGAGCTTTGACCAGGCTGCTCCACTTGCCTCCCAACGGCTCCGAAAGCCTTCCCAACGGCTCCGAAGGCCTCCAACGGCCATATGAGGGTTCCCCCTCTATAAATAAAGGACCTTGAAGCCCCGGAACAATTGCCGGACCATAATTAAGCATTGTGAAGCCAACGAACACAATTCTCCTCATTTGGCAAACCTCCGGCGGATTGCTCCAAGGGAACCACCACTGCTCCAATCCAATTCCACATCCAAGGAGCACCACCATAGAAGCTTGGGAGTGCACGTCTTCAACTCCAGTCAACCTTTGGCGCCCAAGGCTTCTCAACAATACGGTTTTTATTGTTTCATTTATTTTGAGCTTTAAATTTGGGTTTGTGCCTACAAACCCCAAACCCTTTTCTCATCCCCCTTTCTTTTGGGTTTCACACCACCACTAAGGTGTGAAGAGGTTCACAAGCTTTTCCTTTAAAAAGCTTGAGAAAAAGGTGAGCTATCCTTCACCTGTAAGAAGGATAGTGGGTTCTTGCTAAACCATCAAAAGCAAGTGGGTTCTTGCTAAACCACAAAAGCAAGCTGTAATAGGTTCTAGTGCTACCTCAAAGCCTAGTGGGTTTCTTGCTAAAACCATTGAAAAGCAAGCGGTAGGAATCTCTCAACGGTTGAGTTGGGAGCGGAGACGTAGGCCGGGTGTTAGGCCGAACTCCGTTAACAATTTCTTGTGTCTTGCCTCTTTACTTTCCGCTGCATTTTTACTTTGATTTTTAATTTGTGAATCAATTTTTTAAAAGGCAATTCACCCCCCTCTTGCCATCATTCCCTTGTTTTTTCCGACCCAACACTTGGTATCAAAGGGACCTTTGAGTAATTCCTTAACCCGGTTTCAAAGTTAAGATCTTTTTTTGATGGCATCAACTTCTTTCGCCCCCGAGGGCTACTCATTGGGTCGGGCTCCATTTTTTGATGGGACCGACTATAATTATTGGAAAACCCGCATGACCACCTTTTTGAGAAGTATAGGATATCCCATTTTTAAAATAGTCATGCAAGGTTACACTCTCTCTTCCCCCGACGAATCCAAATGGACCCCCGCCGATATTAAAAATTTTGAGCTTGATGGCAAAGCCATGAATGCTCTTCATTGCGGGTTAGATAGAAATGAATTTAATCGTGTATCCACTTGCACCTCCGCACATGAAATTTGGAAGCTTTTAGAAGTGACCCATGAAGGCACTAATAAAGTCAAGGATACTAGATTAGATATGTATAGACAGGATTTTGAATCTTTTTCAATGCATCCAAATGAGTCTATTTCTGAAATGTTTACACGATTTACTGACGTGTGCAATGGGAGAAAGTCCCTTGGTGATGATGTTTCAGCTGAAACTATGGTGAAGAAGATCCTATGGATCCTACCAAGCAAATGGGCACCGAAGGTCACGGCGATTCAAGAAGCAAAAGACATCAAAAATATGCCGGTAGAGGAGCTCATCGGATCTCTCATGACTTATGAGATCACGATGAGGAGGCAAGCTCAAAAGGAGGGCACACCAATCAAGACCCCAAAGAACATCGCCCTCAAGGTACAAAAGGAAGTAAGCTCCTCCTCATCTTCTTCCTCATCTCCTTCCTCATCATCAAGCGGCGACTCAGAAATGGAGAATCTCGCCCGCCAAATGCAAAAATTCATGAAGATGCACAAGAAGAAGAAGAAATCCCGCAAGCATCGAAAGCAAGAACCCACCGCAAGACCCGAGCCCAAGGTGAAATGCTACGGGTGCGGCGAAAAGGGCCATTACAAGCCCGATTGCCCACTCAACAAGAAACGGGCCACGCCAAAGGAGAAAGGAAAGAAAAAGGTCCTCAAGGCGACATGGAGTGACACCTCCTCATCCTCCTCCTCCTCCTCCTCAAGCGACAACGGTACAAAATGCCTAATGGCATTCCATGAGGTAACATCTTCCGACTCCTCTTGTTCTTCAAATTCCAATTCTTTAAATCATCTTTCTTATGAAGAACTCTCATTTGCTAGAGATCAATTGGAAAAAGGTTTTCATGAACTCTCTTCTAAATTTGTCGCGTTGAAAAAGAATTTCAAAAAACTCTCCTCCGAAAAAGAACAACTTCTCAAAGAGAAGGAGGAGATGTCCCTTAAAATCCAAAATTTTCCAAATGTTGATTCCATGGAATCAACCATCAAAGACCTTAGGGAGACCCTTGCTAAGTTCACCCAAGGGGAACAAAATTTGAACAATTTGCTTGGTTCCCAACGTATATCTAGAACCACCCAAGGGTTAGGATATACCAACCGAGCTTCCTCCTCCCATGCTCAAACTGTTTTCGTAAGGGGGAGCTCCGATTATAAATTTTGTAATTATTGCAAGAAAACCGGGCACCTAATTTATGAATGTAATTGTAAAAACGCCCGGTATGGTCAACCCAAAAGTATTTTCTTTTCCGATGAGTTTTATAGGAGAAGACCCGCCATGAAACAAATTTGGATTGAAAAATCCCTTTTGGCGAGTCTCACGGGACCAAAATTTGTCACGGTTTCAAAAACCGCTCCCCGGTGATTAGTTGTTTTTATTTAGGGGGAGTTAGGTTCTTTTAAGCCTTTTTGTGAATTAAAAATTTTCTTTCAAAATTAAGCTTTTAAATTTCAATTTTTTTTTTTTTTTTCAATCTTTCAATTTCAACACTTGTTATCAAATTTTTCATTTCAAAATATTCAATTCGAATTTTTAATTCAAAAATCTCTTTCAATTGGTTTTTGATTCAAAACTTTCAATTCAAACTGATATTCAAATTTTCATTTCAATTTCAAAAATCTCAATTGATTTTCAAATCTCTTTTTGTTTTTCAAAGTGTTCCCTCAATCAAGTTTTATGCCCCGTGCTATTTTGATAATCACAAAGGGGGAGAAATTTCTTGATTGATTGGGGGAGAATCTTTTTTATCACGCTTAGTATTTATTTTCAATTTATCATTTAGGCATGCATTTCGTTTAAGTTTTTACATTGCTTGATAAGTGATTGTGATCATCAAAATAGGGGGAGATTGTTGTACCCCACACTCTTTGATTTTCATGATCACAATCACTTTAATATGTGTTTAACATTGTGTTTAAGTGTTGTGGATGATAGGCACAAGGTTGCCAAGAAGTTGGCCCAAGAATGGACTTCAAGTGGACTGAAATTCAGTCCACCGGTCAGCCGGTGGCTTGACCACCGGCCAGCCGGTGGCACCCTGACTCAAGGCTGAGCCACTGCCTCCCCACCGGTCGACCGGTGGCTCTGCCACCGGTCGACCTGTGGCATCCAGCCCAAATAGTGCAATCTACTGTCTTTCCACCGGCCAGCCGGTGGCTCCTCCACCGGTCGACCGGTGGCACCCAGATGAATAGTGAGACCTACTGTCTCACCACCGGCCATCCGGTGGCTCCTCCACCGGTCGACCGGTGGAGCCTGGACCAGAATTCTCTCCACATTCCAAGGCACCGGCCAGCCGGTGGCCCTGCACCGGCCAGCCGGTGGCCCAGTCAAACTAGCCGTTGGAGCTTTGACCAGGCTGCTCCACTTGCCTCCCAACGGCTCCGAAAGCCTTCCCAACGGCTCCGAAGGCCTCCAACGGCCATATGAGGGTTCCCCCTCTATAAATAAAGGACCTTGAAGCCCCGGAACAATTGCCGGACCATAATTAAGCATTGTGAAGCCAACGAACACAATTCTCCTCATTTGGCAAACCTCCGGCGGATTGCTCCAAGGGAACCACCACTGCTCCAATCCAATTCCACATCCAAGGAGCACCACCATAGAAGCTTGGGAGTGCACGTCTTCAACTCCAGTCAACCTTTGGCGCCCAAGGCTTCTCAACAATACGGTTTTTATTGTTTCATTTATTTTGAGCTTTAAATTTGGGTTTGTGCCTACAAACCCCAAACCCTTTTCTCATCCCCCTTTCTTTTGGGTTTCACACCACCACTAAGGTGTGAAGAGGTTCACAAGCTTTTCCTTTAAAAAGCTTGAGAAAAAGGTGAGCTATCCTTCACCTGTAAGAAGGATAGTGGGTTCTTGCTAAACCATCAAAAGCAAGTGGGTTCTTGCTAAACCACAAAAGCAAGCTGTAATAGGTTCTAGTGCTACCTCAAAGCCTAGTGGGTTTCTTGCTAAAACCATTGAAAAGCAAGCGGTAGGAATCTCTCAACGGTTGAGTTGGGAGCGGAGACGTAGGCCGGGTGTTAGGCCGAACTCCGTTAACAATTTCTTGTGTCTTGCCTCTTTACTTTCCGCTGCATTTTTACTTTGATTTTTAATTTGTGAATCAATTTTTTAAAAGGCAATTCACCCCCCTCTTGCCATCATTCCCTTGTTTTTTCCGACCCAACAGAGAGATATCCTTCTAGGGTTCCCTTGACTCTGATACCATGTAGAAATAGTAGATTCGAAAGCCGTTCCTCTTGAATGAGGTCGGAACACTATTTATAGAGATGAATGATGAAATATCAGACTTGAGATAAATACGAAATACAAAATTTAAACTCGATAAAAAGACACCTGGGTGCTGGGTAGAGAAGAGAGATATCCTTCTAGGGTTCCCTTGACTCTGATACCATATAGAAATAGTAGATTCGAAAGCCGTTCCTCTTGAATGAGGTCGGAACACTATTTATAGAGATGAATGATGAAATATCAGATTTGAGATAAATACGAAATACAAAATTTAAACTCGATAAAAAGATGATAGGATAGACCTATTCAAATAGATTGATTGTAGATAGACCCATATCCTAATTATTTAAATACTTTGGCATCAACTTTATTTGAACAACTATTTAAATTGGTTCTTAAAAACTGATTTTATGATCAAAATTAAAGAGTGTTTTTTAAATTTTACGAACTCAAAATGACTTGATTTTTCTTAAATCATTTTTTTTAAAGTAAAGATTGTGTGCTTATAGGTTTAGGCTGTCTTTGCTACCATGTTATTGAATTATAATCAGAAACTGTAATCTCTAAGTTTGGCCAATACCATCTATTTATAGGAAATAAAAAATAGATAGTCTATCGGGTCACAACTAAAGATTGTAAACTCCTCTAACAACTAGCTATATCATTTTTTTGACTCCCAAGTAAGCTCTAAGACAACTAAATATATTACATGTAACTTATCTTTGAGGGGTCACTCATTTTGCCAGTCTTACTCATCGAGTTCCTGGTAATGAACTTTGTGTTGGATTGGTGTTGCCCGATCCGGTTGGGCCGAATGTTTGTGGCCCGCAACTGTCGTGGGTCGAGCTCTGCGGTGAGTTCGTTGGAGGTTGCAGGGGGCAATGCGCCCCTGCTCTGGGGGTCCGGGGGCCGAAGGCTCCCGACCCAATTTTTCGGCACTGTAGCAATGCTGACCACTGTAGCAGAGCTGACCGACCGACACCGACAGGCACTGTAGCGGTGCGGACTTCGGGGTCAACTTCACTGTAGCGCTTTTGACTTCCAGCCGGCAGACACTGTAGCACTTTTGACAAAGTGAGCCGCCGATCACTGTTGCAACGCGGACTACTATTCGGAACAGTGGACCGTCTTCTTCATATGTAGCCCATTTCGGGCTAGGGTTTTTACTACTGAAATTCTCTGTAATTTCGTGCTCCCGAATCATAGTGAAATTCTGCCTCTCCCGTGGACGTAGAGATTTTTCCCGAACCACGTAAATCGTTGTGTCCTTTGCTTTCTTTCTTTTCGTTTTTCCTCGTTTCTGTCGTTGTGTCTCCCGGCGATTCCGCAACACTTTGCATCTCTATAAATATTCTTGTCTATGCTAGTCATAACATATTTCCATGTGGGTCATTTAATAGAGATGCTTGAAATTCTCTAAGAGATTATTATTGTTTTTTATCTCATCAAATACAACAATAATAAATTTTTAATAATTATATTTTTATTAATAAAAAATACATGATATATAAATTGTCTAAAACAATCGACACATGATTAGCTTTAGGTCTTAAACACTGATAGTTTGTTGTTGGATGTTTTACGTGTGCTAAAAATTTATACCTATGTGATATCTTCTGTTTTTGTTTCTGTTTATATGTTTAGATTCTATTGAGCATCAAATGCAAGGGCTGCTAATAAAGGCTTTTTCTGGAATTCTTGTGAACATAAGCATAGACAATATTGACGATCTTGCTGAGGCAGAGGTATGCTTCCCTCATGTTAAGTTAACATCACCAAGGGATATGCTGTTTTGGGAGGATTGGCAAACGGGCAAATGCTGGTTCAGTTGACCGTCAGGCAGATGTGATTTTTTTAATGTTTATTTATTAAGAAACTGGGATTTCAACATCACTAACCTTTGTTCTTTTGATGCTTCTTCGTCTTGCTTTTGCAATCAATGATTATAGGTGTATCCTTCTTGTATTCCAGACCTTTTATCTGAAAGTCCATTGACAGTGTCGGGCAGATGGCGAGGAAATTTTCCATCCAGTCTCAAAGTTAGAGGTATGCTTGCAGGTTCAAACAATTTTGTCATGGACATGAAAGTTCAAAGGGTGCTATGTATACCGCTTGACAGGGTCAGTCTCCGCTTCAGTCATTTTCTCCATTAAGAAATTGCTGCTTCGGTGATATTAATTTATATGTATGACACGTTGTTACTTGCCTTGTTGAGAGGGTTTGTCCAATCTTTCTCTGTGATGTTCAATCATGCAGATGACTTGGTGTTCATTCCTTTACAACGACACTTGTGTTCTTCATGGTTCTAGCTTGGTGAATAATATTGAGTGGTTTATTGCGGCAGATATTTACCAAGCAACAGGTTGATGTAATAACAGCGGAGGCGTGGTTTTCCAAGAGCAAACAGCTTGAGAAGAAGGCTGCGAAATGGAGTGTGCAAGCTGGTGTTATATCGGAGTATACCCATATGATCCTACTGGAGACTAAAAGGGGGAGGAAAGGCACAGACGAAGCCACGGGAGCCAAGGAGGTTTGCATATTGTAATGATCTTTGATTCACTTCCTTCGATCTTCACGATTTCCTTTTTGTCCTTGATCAGGCAGTGAAGGCGATAGTCCATGAAGGCCAGAGAATAATTTTGCTGAGAAATCCGGGTGTGGGTTTCGGCAACCTGGCTGCGACTGCTGAGAACATCCCTCCAGGGCGTGAAGAAGAAAACACGCCCGAGCCTGCGGAGATGCTGGCGAGGGCAGCGCGCAACTGTTGTGGGGAGATGTGTGGGCGGTGTTGTTGCAGGTGCTGCATCGACGTGTGTTCGCGGATGAACGACCAGTGCGCGATTGTGTTGGCGCAGCTCTGCACAGCCCTGGCCTGTTTTGGGTGCATGGATTGCTGTGCGGACATCTGCTGCTCTGAACACAATTGATTTTGTTTTGAACAAGGAGCGGTTGTTGTATGCTGGTTTTGTGTACAGAGTAGAAGGGGATTTGGATGCTGGAGATGGTCGGTGAGAGGGTGAAAACTTCAACTACTGATTTATTATGATTAATGAAAATTTAATTGCAACATAAACCAAGATAAATTTCTGTAACTGGTTTTACATTATGTGAAATCCTGGGTACTCCTGATGGTGTGAACTCTTTGGTCCTAAATGATGTAGAGGATAATCTCTATTTTTGGTTAAAATCCAGTTGAGGAGTCTCAAATTCGATTGTGTTGCATCCTCTTCTATTGGCGAAGTTATTTTTTGGTTATAGACTCGGTCCCAATTGAAATTCTGATTCTGCAAAACCTGCAATTCAATGGGCTGAAAAGATGAGTCAATTAGGAAGTTGTGACATGGAGATCCCAAGTGAAGAACAAAGAAATGGCTGGCTCACGGATTGTGTTAAAAAAAATAGTCTTTTCACACTAATAATATTGTCATTTCATTACAATAGTTTCCAACCCAAAAAAGAAAGAAAGATCAATTCCCGTCACAACAATTTTAAACAACACAAAAATGAATTTGTTTATATTCAATGTCAAACCAAACATATCTCAACATATACAAATCAGACAAATAAGAGTTTTGAAATAGATTAAGCATCTTGTTGAATAATCGACATCTCTTACTCGGTCTAAAACAAAGGTGTGTTCTTGTAGTCGTAAATTAATAATAATAAATCATGCTTGTTTTATATTTAATATTACACATTTGAAATGTACTTTAATCTATTACATCTATACAAAAATGCAGGCATATAACACTTAGGATTTACATGTAGTTTGATGCTACAGGTCATAAATTAATTGACGATCGTTGTACTACATTTTCATGAGCAATAATCCAAACTCATTTGCTTGTTTTTCATTGTTTAATACAATTTCAAACTTAGTATTGATTTTTTTGATGCTATAACAACCCAGTCATAACCAACCCATTCCACCTAGTGTACATTTATTCCACAAAAACATGTTCTTAAATTTATATTTATGTTCCATCCAAGACACTTTTTCTTCATTTAAGATGAGTCACCATAGCGGAAAGATTGGTCTTGATATAGTTCCTACACATTCTTAGATCCTATGAAAAATATTTGAAAACGCGTGATGAACACAAAAAACGCATTAAGAGATATAAAAATAAAGGAAAACCATTAGTACAGTGAAACATGATAACCCAAAAAATTGTTCTTTCAAAATAAACTTTGAGCATATAAATAAATCTTAACCACATGTAAAAATCAACATTTGTTCAATGAAAACCTTTAAATCCCATAACAAGCATAAAAAAATACTGAAGGCATCTTGGGGCATCATATTCACAACCATTGTTAACTCATTCATAGGACCTTTTCAATAAGAGTGACCTAGGTTGGTAATCTCCAATATTTTATCTTCGAAAACTAAATTATTACCTAATGCATTGAAGAGTTATATCTCGGGTTCACCTGTCATCGTCTATAATTCCCAAGTACCATATCATGAACAAAACAGTCATAAGCTAACGCATTTTCATCATAAAACCATTGGAAAACTATTTCAAACCCAATAAACTAAAGCCCTTTCCATTTTCGCATAAAAATGAGGAGAAATATCCTTTTCTTTTGGGAACTCTTAAAAATAAAAAATTCCCAAAAGAATGGGAAATGATCTTTTTTGAAAAGCATGAAAACTTGCAGAGAAAACTTGATAATGAATAATAGTTATTTCCACAAGAAAAGGCGGTCATGCGATAAACGTTAAAAAAACATTCTTGACCCATACAAAAAATGTTTGGAAGATTCCTTCTTTAAAACTTTGTAAAGTCAAAGATGACTTTAAACCACTATTTAAGTATAAATAAGATAATTCTTGAAACAATTTTAAGAACATAGACATGGAAGAGAGAGAGTTAAAAAGAAAAGTTCAAAACATTTGAAAATGAGGTTTTAAAGAAATATCCCTTAACTTGAGTCCTGTCTTTCTTCGTATGTTCTCTAACACTTGAATAATAAAACTATGTTAATTATTTACTTTCTTTAGAACCATTTTTATGTTCATCCCCTTACCATGGTTCTAGAATCTTAATCATGTCATAATTTTTATGTTTATACCTTAAATATACTTTTAAAACAATCCATTGAAGGTGATGAAAAATGAGATTTGTACACATGAGAGACACTTCCATTTTTCTAGTGGATGAAAATGAAATAAAGAAGATAAATGTTTACCTTTCCAAAATCATAATTTTATTATCATTACCATATTTATTTATTTATTAAATCCATCCTTTTAACCATCCATGTGAGGTGATGATGAAAAGAGAATTACATCGCTTCATGGAGGCGATAGTCATCTCATATGCATGAGCGGAGTTTTCATTTTTTTATTGGATGGAAATGAAGTAGAAAATAGTCATTCCATCAACATAATAGAATTTCAGTATAGTAAAGATAACAATTTCATTATATTAGGATGGTTAGAATAGATTTGAAGGAGGTAGAAGAAGAAATAAATTTGAAAGAAATCGGTTAAGACTTATACCCCCTCCTTGGATATCTTCATTTGGCTTACACCTTAATCCTTCAACAATTGGTCTTTTGAGAAGACCAATACCTCTAGGATGTAGATTAGGATGTTGAGAAGGTATTTGGGTAGGGCTGATTGAGATATAGTGCTCAATGTGTGTGGAGAAATTATGAGATAATGCACCTTATCTCTTAGTTTAACCCCATCTTTAACCCTTTTAACCTTTCTGAAAGGGACCTCATGAATACTTGATTAAAAGAGATTAACCAAAAATAGTTTTTATTTGAATAAAAACATTACTTAGATTTCCAAAATGTTAAAAATAAATTTCTAAGTTCAACATTATAATTTTAAATGCACTATATTACTTCTTACATATATATTTGGTCTAGAAAAATGGTTTTATAATCTTTCATGTCATTCTTATATCATGATAATGTCATAAAAGTGACATTATTTGTAAAATAAATATTTTTCATTATAAAAAAAATCAACTATTTCAGAAAAATCCAAAAAAATATCTTAAGATTATTTTGATATGTTGATGTCAAAAATGAAGTCCATTTTATCAATTTCAAATTCTAAAATTAAGAATTTTAAAATTTAAATAAAACCATGTAATACATGGAAAAACGATTTAGTTAGATACCATTATTCCTTTTTCGATTGAAAAATTATATAACACTATTTATAAAACTATGATGAATATGGATCCATAAAATGAATACTTATAAATAATAAAATTGATTTATTTCTAGGGTTACCTGGGTTGTCACATTTTTCTCCCCATAAAGAAATTGTTTCCTCACAATTTTATTCATTACTTAAATAGGTGAGGATATTTTTGGGTTGTCACATTCTTCTCCCTTTAAATAAATTGCATCCTTGAAATTTTATTCATTACTTAAATAGGTGATGATACTTTTCCCTCATAGCCTTTTAAGATTCTCATGTTGCTTCTTCAATCATGAGATTCTTCCATAAAACCTTAACTAGGTGAGTTAACTTACTCTCCAATACTTTCTCTCTATGATCTAGAATTTGAATTGACTTTTCCTTATAAGAAAGATTTTATTCTAACTATACCACTTCATGTCTCAAAACATGAGATGTATCAATTATATATTTCTTTAACAATGAAACTGGAATACATCATGTACCGGAGATAAACCTGGAGGTATGACCACTTGGTATGCAACTGATCCCTCTTTTCTAGAATTTAAAAGGGACCAATAAACCACATGATTAACTTTCCCTTCTTACCAAAACACATTATACCTTTCCATGGAGATATTTTAAGAAAGACATGATTTTCTATCTCAAATGAAAAATCTTTCCTCTAGTTATCTTCATAACTCTTTTTCCTACTCCAAGACACCCTTATATAGTGTTGAATTATCTTTACATTCTCAAACATCTCTTCTTCCAATTATGGTCCCAAAAACTTTCTCTCACCGTCTTTATCCCAACAGGTCAAAGTTCTACACTGCTCTCCTTATAATGTCTCAAAATGTGCCATCTGTATAATGAAATGAAAATTGTTATTATAATAAAATTCAACTAATGAAATATGTTGATCCAAAATTCCTTGATAACCCAATGAAAAATCCTAAAGAATATCTTCCAAAGTTTGAATTATTTTCTCTAACTATCCATTCAATTTAGGATAAAAATATATGCTGAAATTTAATTCAGTACCCAATGACTTCTGAAGTTCTTTCAAAAAATTGGATGTAAATATGAGACCATGATAAAATAAAATAGAGAGAGGGACTCCATGTTACTATACTATCTCTTTAAGATAAAGTCTAGAAAGCTGATCTAAATTCATACTATCTCGAATAGGAAGAAAATGTGCAGGTTTATTCAATCAATCAACAATAACCTAAATCGAACTATTGCCTAGATATGTATTTGGAAATCTCACAATGGAATCCTTTGACATATTCTCCCATTTCCATTCAGAAACTAGTAAAGGCTGAAACATCCCCTTTAGTAGTTTTTGTTTAGCATTAACCAGTTGTCATGCCAAACATTTCCTAGTAAAATCAATAATATTTTTCTTCATTCCATCCCTCCCAAAGGTCTCTATACATCTTAGTGCCTCCGAGATGAATAAAAAATTGAGAGCTATGAGCCCTGCTCAATAATTCTTTCTTAAACTAAAAATCATTCGGTACATATGACCTTTTTCCAAACCTTATAATACCTTTTTTTATCAATGTTAAACCAAAGAAACTATCCTTAAACAATTATATATTTTCTTTCAATCCACGATCTTCCTTCTAAGTGTGATTAATTCTGTCTGAAAAAGATATATGCACTAATACTTGAACCAAAAGAGAGGGAGTTTCTACATACATAATTTATAGTCAAACATTCATTAAATCATTAACCAATAGATCTTGTTCCAAATGTAACATAGTTAATGATGCATTATATTTTTGACTCAAGGCATCGACTACCTTATTTTCTTTATCTGTACGAATACGAATTGTGCAATCATAATCCTTTATCAGTTCTAACCATATTTTATGCCTCACATTTAACTCTTTTTGAGTGAATATATACTTTAAACTTTTATGATCAATATAAATTTTAAATTTCTCCCCATATAGATGATGGATCTATATTTTTAAATAAAAACTACTACATGAATCTCAACATCATGCTTATGATAATTCTACTCATGAGGTTTCTATTGACATGATACATACACAATTACCTGATTATTCTACATCAAAACACAACCAATAACATTCAATAAAGCATCACTATAAATGAAAAATTCCCTAATTTTTGATGGAAAATTTAACACTAGATAATTATCCAATATTATTTTTAATTCTTGAAAGAATTCATCACACTCCTTTATCCAAATGAATTTAATCCCTTTCGAGTTAACTTGGATATTGGTTTAGATAATCTAGACAAGTTTTCAACAAATCGTCGGTAATAACCCTCTATTGTAAGAAAACTGTGAATTTTAGTGACATTGGTAGGTCATTTCCATTCTTCCACCACTTTAGTTTTAGTAAGATCGACCATTATATCATATTTAGCTACAATATATCCATATAATGTAGTCTTTTGTAACCAAAATTCACATTTGAAATTTTTTCCATGCAACTTATTTTCTTTCAAGGTTTGAAGAACAATCTTTATATGCTTTTCATGAACCTCATAATTTTAGAATATACCATAATGTCATCTAGAAATACCATAAATAATTTATCTATGTACTCATGAAAAAATCAAATCATATGATCCATAAATACAGTAGGTGCATTTGTTAACCTAAAACACATGACCACAAACTCATAATGGCCACACCTAGTATGAAATACCATCTTTAGAATAACTTCTTCTTTCACCTTCATCTAATGATATCCAGATCCGAGGTCAATATTTAAAAAATACTAAGGATAATTGTTCTTAATAGAAATGTTATCGAGTGCTCTATAATTGACGCAAATCCTTATAGAACCATCATTAATTAAAAAATAAATAAAAACACCCCAAGGTGATGTTATAAGCTGAATGAAACCCTTTTCAAGAAACCCTTGTAACTTCTTTTTCAACTCTAATAGATCTACTAAATCCATTTGATAAGGGGATTTGGAAATTGGATTAACATCATGTACTAATTCAATAAAAAATTCAACCTCTTGATCGTGAATAACACTAGAAAAATCATCAGGAAATACATCCATGTATTCATTTACCTCTGACACATCACTATTTTGAATAGTTCCCTTCTTTTCAATGATATGTGCTAGATAAATTTCACTTCCATATTTAATCATTCTCAACTTATTGATATGTTATCAAAGGTATGAACTCATTAATATAAACAAATTGAGACTTATTCTAAAAATTGATTATTAAATCCTTAGCTCTACAATGTATCTTAACATGATAAACAAAAAAAAAACACGTACCTAGAATAACATCAAAATCTACCACGAGTAAGACAATAAAGTTTGTAGGAAAAACCATTCCACAGATAATAATAAGAAGATTCCTATAAATTTGTTTTTCATTAATACCCCCATGAGTTTTTACTAAAATTTATGTCTCTATTTATTGATGTGATATTTCCATTTTACTTGTAAATTTCCTAGAAATAAAAGAATTTGTAGATCCAAAATCAAATAAGACACTGACATAATTTGATTCAACAAGTAATATACCTATAACCATTTTATTTTAGGGTCTATTATCTACCATAGTAGTAAAAAAATAATTTTCCATAACATTCTTATTTCGATCATGATGATTCCCACCTCAAGTAACTAACTTTAGACATGAATTCTCATAATAACCCAAATCATTGCATGTAAAACATTTCAATACTATCTGACTATCCATTTTCTCATTTATAGTCTAATCATAACTCTTTTCCTTACAACCATGAGCAAAATGAATGAACTTACCACATCAGTAAAACTTTTCCGATTCTCTCAAACATTCCTTAAAATGTATTTTACCACACTTGGAACATGTGGGAGGATTACCTCTATATATCCTTATTGACTGATTCTACATTAGTTTCCATCTTGACCGCTTATTATTCTTATTTTCAGGAGGTATATAAGTGTTTATAGACTCCATATCAACTTTCTCAGCACATCTAATAACTTATTTATAGATTTTAAAATCACGAGAGAAAAAAACTCTTCATAAAATTGTTTTCAAACCTATGTAAAATCTATCAATTTTACTCTCATAGTACAGATCAAAATTTAGTGCATACCTGGATAGTTTAGTGAAATTTTCTTTGTAAGTGGCAATTGAGTCATCTTCCCTTTTCTTCAAATCTAGAAATTTCTTTTTCATTCTAAAACAAAGAACTTTAGGGAAATATTTCTCAAGAAAAAACCCTTAAAGACTATATATTACATGACATAAATTTCATTTTTCTCTTTTGAATTCTCAATTAAAGACCAATTCTAATCAAATTCCCCTTTAAAATGATAGACCATAAGAGTTTCCTTTTGATGTTCTATACAACCCAAAACTTCAAATATATTCTCCAATGAATTAATCGATCCTTTATATTTCACTGGGTCTGAAGATCTACCAAAATTCATAGAGTGATGTTTCATTAAATGATCTACTATCGACATATTCCTCTTTAGAGAATTCAACTTCTCTATTTCATAGGTTCCACCATTCATTCCATGCATTAATTAAGTCAACACATCAAAAACCTACTCATCTCTGACTCCAATCATTTTGGGTTGCTGGTTCAGACGAATATTATCCTCTTGATGCCTTTCTACCTCATCTGCCCCATTTCCACTAAGGAAAACCATTCTAAATAGACATGGATTAGATGAAGCAACATGGAAACACTCAAATTATATCTCATGATAACCATAAATTAGAATCTCTTAAAATTTTCTTTTAACATTATCTTAATCTCTAAAGTTATCTAAACCTTTATACAACATTACAACATAAATAGGGTTTAACGGCAGTTTTGTGGCGGCGGTTCACAAAACCGCCGCTAAATGTTTTTCGAAAAAGGTTTCGCGATAGTTTTTAATAAACCGCCTCTAAACCCGTATTTTTTTTAATATTCCTGACCCTTCCCTACCCCAACCCCTGTTTCCCCCAACCTTCAAGACCCCTCACGCTCCCTTCTTCCCGCAACCCCCCCGACGACCCCGCGACGTCTCCGGCGAACGCGCGACCTCCGTCTCCGGCGACCCCGCGACCAGCGTCTACGGCGGAGCCCACAACCGATGACCCTGACGACTCGCGACCCCCCTTCTCCCGGTGACCCTTCTCACTACGACCTTGACCCCAAAGTGAGTTTTCCATTGTGATAACATTTTTTTATCTTTTTTTACAAGATTTTGTGCAATATATGTTTATTATTTGATTAGAATGTTTGTTACTCCAAGTTTTAGCATGTTAATTTGAATAAAATTGTTAATTTGATACCTAATTCATGTTTAATTGAAATTTTTATTCCATGTGTTAATGGAATTGGATAAAGAAAATGAATCTGGAAATACTTATTAATGATAATAATAAAGAGATATGTTAATTGAAATTTTCATCCTTAAAATTCAATAAAACATGAAGTTTTGATTGAAATAATATTTAAATAATTAATAGGTTATGGTAGCTAATTCCATATGTTTCTCATAGTTTTAACCTATGATAAATGAATCAGTTAATCCAAAATAGAAATAAAACTGGTTGTTTGATAAAGATAACTGTTTGGGGTCGAGTGAGCCTATTTTCATGTGATGTTCAGATACATTGTTTCTAGGGCCTATATGCCCTATTGGATCTTTTTATTGTTTATTTACTTCTATATTTTCTTTTTTAATTGAGTATTTTTATATGATTCTTTTTGATCTTGGGATGGATAGAGATTGAAGGTATATGGTTAATAAGACTTGGGTTTTTGGTTGTAGTTGGCACCTGATATAGTGGATGCATGGTGATATGCATGGTGTATCAGGATTGATGGAATGGGTTGAACATGTGATTCAAATTATTATGTTAAAATATAGGATAATTTCTTATGAAAAAAACTTATTTAAATTCGGTTTGTGATTTCCCATTATTTATTGGAAATGGAACCTTTAGTGGTGTCCTTGGTAGAGACTCTTATGTAAGGGTAACATGAGACTTTTTTGAGTTGTCTTGGAATATAACCACATGCATTCTCCATATACCTCCTTTTTAATGATGGATTAGTTGATTGGATTTTGAGCCTAGTGAATTTTTTAATCATAACATGGTGTTAGGTTTGATGCATTCTAATTTTAAGGAGACATCCTTTGGTAGGTAGCGACCTTAGAACATTAATACCTTTCTATTACAAGGAGTTTTCTGATGCTCGGTTCTGTTCAGGTGTTGTTGCCCCTCATATGACTCTTTAGTTCTAATGAAACCCTTTTTTGGTGGTTATTGTGTTTTTGTCCATTTTTATTTTCATGAGTATCAAGAAATGCTCAGTTTCAGTAGGATAGGCTTACCTCAAGCATTGTCATCTACTTTTCAGGTCGCATGACCCTTTATTTTCCTCAGTGTTGGACAACATTGTATGCTTTCATTCATGTTGATGGTCATATGAGTCAATATGATGTTGGTTTAAATCTATTTTATGTACCTTCTAATTCTTTAATGCATAGGGTGGAAAAACTATGTATAGTAATCAGGATGTGCTAATTTCTTATGGAACCTATAGTAACATGCTTACATCTATTTTTTTCCTATCTAGTTCTAAATGTTGTAATGAATGTATGAAGTTCGGTTAAATCATTGAACCATGGGATGTTTTTTAAGGTGTCAGGTCATCTACGGAGTTGAGTGACCTATGAATTAAATAATCAACTATGTCTCAAAGCATTGGAGGACTTCAAAAAGAATAAGGTGTTTTGGCACGCTGGTCAGTTTGGTTTTGTCCCTCTTTATGATTGTTATGACGTAATGAGTGTGTTTGAGGGGAGAATCAAATGTATGTTTGATGTGAATATGATATAGATAACTTATTAGTGGATGATATATCTCTAATTTTGATAACTAGGACACTCCAAAGGTGGGGAGAATCTTGTCATTTTTGTTAAACATGTGTCCTTCTTGGTAGAATGAACAGAACCTAAGATGTCAATTAAAAAATAGAAATTTTTTCTAGAATTTCTTTTGAGCTCTCATGTCTTAAATCTCTTCAGTTATTGCTTGGAAATACGACTTTGATATGGTTGGTTGTGTATGAAACCATTGATAAACATCATTCCTCTTGGGGGACATCTAAGGTCAAGCCTAAACAATCACATAATGTCTCAGGTTTAAAATGTATTATGATCGGTTTCGATCACACGTCAATGGGGTGTTGTTTGAGGCAACATAAATGTGTGATCGACAATGTTATGATAAGTGTGTAACCCGATATTCGTAATGCTCCTCAATGAGGTGTTGACACTGTATCCTATGGACCAAACTTGTTCGGTTGGTCTGAAGTGGTAAATGTGATCAATGAATCATCTTTATTATATTATGCATACTTTATGATCAATGGGTAATCTTTATTATATTATGTTTCTATAATCTTACACTATCATATATTTTTTTTGGGCACATTGTGATATACATGGATAAGAGCTGGATCACATTACCAAGTAACACACCTCAATATGTTAAGGGTTTGGATGAGTTTTTAGATTTTGCAATTTCTAATTGATCCGTTGAAGGGAGAATAAGATGTCCATGTCCTAAATGTAAATTTAGAACATGGTTGAAGAGAGATGAAGTTTATAAACATTTAATACTGAAGTAATTCCCTAGTCAATATTTGTGTTGGATTTGGCGTGGAGAATCGAACAATACAGAAAGATTGAGCACTAATGTTAATCCAAAGAATGAGGTCCCAAGTTCATCGATAATGGAAAATGAAATGCAAAACCTTATAAATGATTCATTCGGCACTTCAAGACACCACTATCAGCATCAAAATATATCAGAACCAGAAGAGGGTGCTATAAATTGCAACGTGACAAGTGATGTTTTTGAGACTATAACACAAGCAGATCAAGGTTGGAACATATCATTGGATCCTCATCTTGATTCTGTGGATCCAAATGTAAGGGAAAAATTAACTGAGGAAAATGCGTTTCATGATTTAGTTGATGATGGAAATCAAGATTTTTATAGTGGGTGTTTGAAATATTCAAAGCTTTCATTTCTGCTGAAGTTGTACCATATCAAATGTCTATTTGGAATTACAAATAAGGAAATTTCCATGATATTGTAATTGATTCATGATGCATTTCCTGAAGAAAAAATCCCAGAATCTTTTTATGATATGAAAAAAGTTGTTAACAAGATTGGTCTGAATTATAAAAAAATACATACGTGTCCCAATGATTTTATGCTTTATTGGGGATATGATTCAAGTAGACAGAATTGCAAGAAATGTTCTTCTTCTAGATGGAAGTCAAAGGGTGATGTTGAAAGTCTGATTGAACATAATTTCATGGACAAGAAGAAAATTAACACACCTGAAAAGGTTTTGCGTTACTTTCCTTTGAAACCGCGATTGGAAAGATTATTCATGTCATCAAAAACCGCCGAGCACATGAAGTGGCATTCTGTAGATAATAATAATGATGGGTTAATGAGAAATCCATGAGATACCCAATCGTGGAAGACATTTGATTCATTATATCCAGATTTCTCAGATGGTCCTAGGAATGTTCTATTGGGATTGGATGCCGATGGACTCAACCCATTTGGGACTTTGAGTACCAATTATAGCATTTGGCCAGTTGTTTTGATCCCTTATAATCGGCCTCCATGGATGTGTATGAAACAAACATCTTTTATCATTTCGATGATTATTCCTGGGAAAAAAATGCCTTGAAATGATACTGATGTATACTTGAAGCCTTTGATTGAAGAATTGCACGAGTTATGGAGTAACAGTGTTGAGACATTTGATGTTTCTTCTAAAATAATGTTCAAAATGCATGCTGCTTTAATGTGGACCATTAGTAACTTCCCTGGGCTTGTAAATTTAACTGGTTGGAACACTTATACAGGTTTGGATTGTCCCGTTTGTAACTTTGATTTTGAGCCCAAACGACTACCTCACAGTAGAAAATGGTTCTTCTTATTCCATCAAAGATTTCTCGATGCATCTCATAGATTTCGGATGAAAAAATCAAAATTTAATGGTTTCATTGATCGTAGACCACCTCTAAAGTTGTTAACCAGTTCTGAAATATTGACACAACTTGAAAATGTTGAAATATAATTTGGGAAGGTTCATCATTTGAATGATAGCAGAAAACGGGTCCAAAGTGCATCGTCAAGTGAAATCAGAATGCAACAATGGAAGAAAAAAAGTATATTCTTCAAACTTCCGTATTGGGAATTTAATTTGTTGCACCACAATCTTGATGTGATGCATATTGAGAAGAATGTCTGTGATAATTTGATTTTCACATTACTTAATGAGCATGGAAAGTTGAAGGATCATCTCAATGCTCACAAAGACTTATAAGTAATGAACATAAAACGTGATCTCTGGCCAGATGAGAATGAAAAGTATGCTCAGAACATTTTTGCAATGAAAAATAGGGATAAAGATACGTTCCTTCGAATTTTAAAGAATGTGAAGGTATCTGATGGGTATTCGAGTAACATCTCGAGGTGTGTTGACTTAAAGAATCGTAAGTTACATGTATTGAAAAGTCACGATTCACATATTTTGTTACAATAGTTACTACCATTGGCGTTGCGTACATTATTACCTGAAAAAGTTACTACTGTTGTACTCCAATTATGCACATTTTTCAGGAAATTATGTAAGAAATCTGTACATCCATTTCATATTGAAAACCTCCAAGAGAGGTTTGTATTGACCCTTTGTGCAATGGAGTGATCTTTCCTCCATCGTTTTTTACTGTCATGATGCATTTAACTGTGCATTTGGTTGAGGAAGCTAAATTAGGAGGCCCCGTTCATTATCGATGGATGTATCCAATTGAGAGGTATTTTATTTATATGTTTTCAAGTTAAGTAAATTTTTTTTGGCATTTAAATAAATGCATAATATTATCATTTTATTTCACAGATATCTTGGGAATTTGAAAGCATACATGAGAAATAAAGCTCAACCAGAAAGCTCTATTGCTGAAGGCTATTTGGATGAGGAGTGTCTTACCTTTTGTTCCAGATATTTGGATGATATTGAGATAATATTTAATCGAGTTGGACGTGTTGACGACACATCAACTCAATATCAAATGCATCAGAAATCAAAAATATTTCCTACTATTGGCCGATCAGTTGGGAGGACCTCAAATGTGACACTGACAGAATTGGAATTATTACAGGCACATAGATATGTGATGCTGAATAGTGAAATTGCAGATCCATTTATTGAAGAGTTGAGGATACAAACAAAGAGATGAATGAGAGGCCAAACATGAAATGAGAAATATATAATGAAAGCTGTGAATAAAGATCTTGTAGAATGGTTTGCACGACGTGTAAGTTAATAAATACTGTAATAGATACAAAAATTAGTTTGACACATACAATTTATAAATATATTAAATTATATTTCTTTTTCCAGATCATGAATACTGATACTCGAGCAGACTTGTCAGAATATTTGAAGTTTCTTTCTAGAGGTCCTATAAAACAAGTTAGAAAGTTCGACGCTTATAATGTGAATGGCTTTAGATTTCGTACAGTTGATCGAGAAGTGGGTTTGAAAACATAGAATAGTGGTATATTTACATTTGCTGAAGTGGGATACTATAGAAAGCTACATGATATTATTGAATTAAACTACCACGAGAATTTTTCTTTTGTTTTATTCAAATGCAAATGGATCTATATTATCAGAGGTGTTAAAAGAGATTCATTGCAATTTACTTATGTGAACTTCTCTCACTTGATGGATGTTGGTGATTGTGAAATGCATGATCCATATATCTTATCATCGCAATCAAAAATGGTATATTAGGTGAATGATGTTGTGGATGAAGGGTGAAGTGTAGTTACTCACGTAATACAAAGAGATTTGTATGATATGAGTGATGAAGTGGAATATTTGAACTCTGAAATTGAATGACATCAACAACAGGAAGTAGAATTATTTGTCCATCATGATATTGAAAATATTATTCTTTCAAGGATGAATGAAGTGGATGAAGAAATGGAGTAGGAAACTGACATGATTGAATGGGAAAATGATTGTATGTACAATTATTCATTCATCCAACAACCACTTGTTTCATTTCTGCAGTCGTTCATTATCATTGTTATATATATTTTATTTGTTTGTACTGGGCATCTATTATCATTTTTAATTTTTTTTTCTGCATAATTTTTTTGAAATATATATTCTGAACTTAATTTTATTTGATTAAATGACAGGAATGCCAAGGAGGAATTGGTATACTATTTCATCTAGTTTTGCGACGAATGACGATCCATCTGGCTCACTCCCCACGACATCTGAGGCACCAACTGCCTATACCCCCACACCATCTCCCCCTGCACCATCTCTCACACCATATGAGGGTGTCCCATTAGAGGCCGAGTCTTTGACTCCCCCTTCAGGTGCCTCAGTAGTTGGGCAGCGACACGCCCCTTCTAGTTCATCCCGGACATACTGGAGGGTCACAATCATAGGTATAAATTTTAATTAAATAAATTTATTGCATTTTGTTTATACTAATTTTTTTCTCATTGAAGATGAAAAAAATGCAACCGTGGAGAAACACTTAAAAATTTCATATGTTTGGAATATGAATGGCCAGAATATAGTCGTGCCATTTGATTCTTATGGTGTCCCTACAGATGATGCTATGGGGTTACTTGGCTAGATTATAGGCCAGCTAGCAGCAGAGCCCATTTACCTTCCTATTTCATATGATGATTGGAGACATATGCCTCCAAACTGGAAAAATGAAGTTTTTGATTCTCAAATAAAGGTAATTTTATTAAATTATGGTTTAATTGAATTTCATGTTACTAACATGTTCAAAATGAATTTTTGTATACATATATTCTTCCACTTTACTGTTGCTGATGTGATAGCACAAAAGTGGACTTTGAAAAATCTTGGTAAAAAATGGAAAGATTTCAAATGGAGATTGTAGTGTGATGTCAACGATACTTCATTGACCTTGGAACAAATGTATGAGAAGCTACCCAGTGGGGTACCGAAAGAGCAGTGGAAAGTTTTTGTTGACAGACATCATGATGAGAAGCGGATGGTATTGAAATATATATTATTATATTATCCTCATTTTACATTTATACATGTATATGAAGAGGAGATGAAATTGGATATATTACTGTTAAATTTAATTTTATTTATTTCAGGATCTCTTAAGATAGAATGCATCAAACCAAGCTAAGCAAGTCATCCCTCACACCGTGATCTCAAAAAGATTTTCTAGAACCCAAATGTCATTGGTAATATTTTAATTAGTTTAAATATTTATAAGAAAATATTATCTGATTAATATATTGAATTTTTGATTTATCTTTTCTTAATGCAGTCACAGAGTTTAGGGCATGAAGCATCCCGAACTGAACTGTGGTTGGATGTTCACAAAAAATCAGATGGCTGTTTTGTTAATGAGCCTGCCAAAGAAGTTGAGGTATGAAGTCAATTTTTTATTATAATAACTTATTATCAGTTTTTACAGTGTTAATATGTATTTATATTTGATTTATAGGTAAAAATTAAAGAACTATGGGATACCAATCCTGGGCAGTCCTACTAATTCTCCCAGGATGACCCGGTTGCTAAAGTCCTTGGGAAGGAGCATCCTGGTAGAGTGCGCGGGATGGGTTTGGGACCCATACCATCTGAGGTCTTTGGCAGGACACCAGAGATTCCAGCCGCATCTACTCCTGGTTATAGTCAGCCCATACCTGATGATGCTCAGAGGGAGATTTCTTCTCTACGAGCCACAGTTCAAGACCAGGGGGCTCAGATATCCGCTATACAGAAAGCGTTGACTGATTTATATCAGCAGATGAGCAGATATGCCCCCAGTGGTAGTGCACTGAGTGGTGGTGAGCAGGTAAATTACAAAAAATCAAAATCATTTAGTTTGAAAACTTTTATTGGTTTTAAGTTTAATTATAAATATGCAACAATATTTAATTTTCAATATAATGTTCTTACAGGTGTCAACAGGAAGTGGAGATGGAGGTGGAGAGGGTGACGATGCATCATCGGACCATGAGTAGTTGTACTGTTGATGTGTTGAACAAATATGAGAATGTTTGGTTTGTATATATAACATTTGTGGCACATAGTTTCCACCAAAAATTTTCATGTCCTAACATTTTCTTGATTTATCATGTTTCCTTTTATACATTTTATTGATTTCTGATGTTTCCTTTTATGTCTTGATCTCTCGAGTGTGGTATACATCATTCCATTTAGGCCTGTGTTTGAATTGGTAGTCGAGATTTTGGATGACTAACGAGTGATCCTTTTGTTATTTTGTTCTGGTTATATAAATTAGAACTTGGTAGGCAGTATAGAGACCAAACATAAGAGGATGATGGGAATGTGGTTTAGCCTAATCATGTGATACGAATCATATAATAAGAAGGTTGTCTGTTTCATACGGCTGGGAACCATGTCTTTCATAGATAATTGTAATATGTTGAATCATTTCATGCTAACTTTATCTGCTGAGGATCTTATGTCCACCGGGTGATTCAAGGGTGGGATGGTATACACCATCCAATTGTAGTTCAATGGTTTTTGGCTAATTAAAATTACTATGATATCAACAAGGCCCTTACAATTACTGAGATATAAACAAGGCCCTTATTATTCCAACAAGGCCCAATGTACGGTGGGTGTGCAACTGTCCAATTAGACCATAAGAGTGGGAAGTCCAACTCCACCCACTCTATCAGCAATTGATACTCTCTCAAATACTATCCCTATATCAGATCCATTAACCTCAATCACCAAAACCCATAAGAAACATGATGAGGTGCAAACCTATATTTGGAAGCACATACATTTGGTGTAGAAGTGTGACATTTTGAAATAGTTTGAAACCATCTCATCCAAGATCTCAATCCTTAACACTCTCTATCCCTCAAAACTTCTCAATGAGACACTTGTTGGGTCCCTCTAGGGTCACCAAAAGATTGATATAGAAGTCACAATGCCCATTTTTTATTAATGAAAAACCACTCCAGCTGAATTTCATGACACTATATAATTCACATAATAAGATCGACAATAACATATTTAGGAATATATCATACACTTCTATGTTTTATGAAGAATTGAAAATGTCAAATTTCAATGGTATCTAGTTGAAAATTAATCTTATTCATTTATGAATACTTAAAAATTTGGGGTATAATGAGGATGATTTATCATCGACAAAGCCGACCATTCATGTGTATGATAAGAGCGAGCAGAGGCCCCTTATATAGATCAACCTAAAATCCAAAACTAGTGAACCAGTGTCCAATGCTGAGTTAATGGAAATTTGGTTGGACATTACATATCTATATCTATCATAAATCAATGTATGTAGTTCAATGTTTTTTGGCTGATTACAATTACTGAGATATCAACAAGTCCCTTACAATTACTGAGATATCAACAAGTCCCTTATTATGCCAACAATGCCCAATGTACGGTGTATCTAGTTGAATGCAGAGGTTATAAGAGTTTGGGTCATGTCTTGCACATCTTCAAAACTTTTCCACCAGTTCCTCCTAGGGGGATAAGATCTTCACATATTCCACATTATTATGTGGGTCATCTTAATTTTTAGTAGAGATGTAGCTATAATACCACATACTGCTGAGGCCAAGGTGGCAGTCGACATAGTTGATACTGGACTCAGGAATTAATGTGCATAAAATGT
Source organism: Viscum album (assembly GCA_963277665.1). Lineage (NCBI taxonomy): Eukaryota > Viridiplantae > Streptophyta > Magnoliopsida > Santalales > Viscaceae > Viscum > Viscum album. The sequence goes on from OY728152.1 coordinate 1,629,776,640, forward strand.
GATCCCACTCAGAATAGTCAGGTTTTAGCATAGAGCCATGGTATGGGAAAAATAAATGATGTTCAACATATGATAGGGAGCATAATTCAAATCCATCTATTGTTTGTGGTACTAATCTAGTAACCTCTACTATAGATTCTACATTATTTGACACAAGTGCATCACACAATGTTATATTTGATACATTTCTAGATATTATGGTCCTTGATATAGTGTATTTATGTGTCATTAAGAATCTTTAAACCTCATTGGTTATTCGATAAATGATTTCTCACCGATGGAATTATTTTCCCCATCAGATAGGAAATTTTTTTTTATATAGAATTCATTCTTTACCATCATGTAAGTGTATTATGTAATTATTGTAATGGATTTCATGCTTCCCTATAGATCCATTATTGATTATCATCACTATAGAATTATGTTCAAAAAACCATACGGAGGTCGAAATATCTAAAAGGGAGAATGGGATTTCCATGCATATTGAGAAGGACACCATCATCGGGGTCCAAGTAGAGTGAAAACCAAAATTTGAAGTGCTTTGTTAAATAATCAGTGGTTACAACTAGTTATTTTCCATCTTATGGACAATTGTTTGTATGATGTCTCCTGTTTCATCATGTTGGGGATACCATGAATGATATAGCTAGAAATAAACTTTTATTTGTTTGAATGATGTCTCCTGTTCCATTTTCTTGGTTGGTTTGTTTTTCAGGGCAGTGGTGCAATAGAAGCAGAACTGCATTTTTTTTCTAGTCAGTATTTAGCAGCGATTTTAACCGCCCCTAATGGTTTACCAGTAATACATTAGCGGCGGTTAAAACCATGACTAAACATAAGTGATATTTTACTAAGTGGCGGTTATAATTTCCGCTACATCACCCCTGCATTTTGCGGCGGTTTTAACCGCCACTGCAGAGATGCATCACACGCCTAAATTTCACGGCGGTTGTAACCGTCGATAATGAAATAAAATCCGGTACCCATAAAACCACCGCTAAATTTAAAAAAACTTCCACGAAATGAGGCACCTACGACGCTTTCCTTAAACCACCTAGAAATGGAGAAAACCGCTGCTAATAGATTGCTGACGCCCAGTTTAGCAGCGGTTTCTGTAAACCGCCGCCAAACCATATAGCAGCGGTTTAAACCGCCGCTATATGAAAAAAAAACCACTGCTAATAGGCGGTTTTCTTATAGTGCGATACCAACTATAATAACCATATCATAACCAACCCATGATTTTGAGTTTAATAAGAAGGATTTCAAATTATTACATTCCCATGATCTTTTAGGTTTTGAGTTTTAAAGAATTAGAAAAACAATTACATAAAAAAGTGGAAACTTCCATATATAGTACATTTTCTATACAAAAATAGGTTCTTAAAATTATACCCCTATCTCATTCAATACACTTTTTCTTAATTTATGATGAGTCAACACAGTGGAAATATTGACCTTAGTATAGTCCCCACACATCCTTTGATCATTTGAAATACATTTGAAAAAATGGGATGAACATAAAAATCTCAGTAAGGTATATAAAAATAAACAAAAACCATTAGTCTAATGAAAAACATAAAACCCATAAAATTGTTTACCTTTTTCACAATAAAATTTGAGCATATAAATAAACTAAAACCACATGTGGAAATAAATTTTTTCCTAAATAAAACCTTCAAAAACCATATAAAGCATATAAAACCCATGAAGGAATCTTGAGTCATCATATTAATAACCCATGTTAACTCTTTTATGGTTACCTTTCAAAAGGAGCAACCAAACTGGTTATCTACAACATTTTTTCATCAAAGACTAAATCATTACCTGATGCATTAGAGATCTATATCTCAAGATCACCCATCATCATCTATAATTACGAAGTACTATATTATGAACAAAAAAATTACAATCTTTCACTTTTTTATCATAAAACCTTTGAAATATTCATTTGAAACCATAATAAAAATAAATTTTCCATTTTCACATAAAAATAAGGAAAAATATCCTTTTATTTTGGGAAATATTAAAAAAAATTCCCAAAATAATGGGAATGATATATTCTTTTAAAAACCATGAAAAGTTATAGAGTAAGCTTAATAATGAAGCCAATGAGCCCATACCCGAGTGGTAAGGGCTCCTGCTTGGCATCCAAGAGACCCAGGTTCAAAACCGGGTGGAGGTGAATTTCCGGGGGTACTATAATAGTCATTGTAGCATCCACTGTAGCAGTCATTGTTTGGTACTGTAGCAACCAGAACTATTCACCTGATTTGGGCCTTTGGGCCACCAGTTTGGGCCTGTAGGTTATCAAAGGCCTTAGGGCCATAGGGACTTCGGGTCATAGAGACCATGGAGTAGCCCAGTTCACACAAAACAAGCCCTAGAAAAGGATTAGAGCAACAAGAGTAGCAACCACTAGAAGTAGAGTTAACCGGATTGGAAGAATGAGAGGATATGGCAGCCGCCATTAGGACCATGCACTGTGCAACTTTGTATGGGGAAATACTAGCCGATCAGAAATGCAAGGTGGAGAGCTAGGTGATCAATTACATAGAAGCCGAGGAGGGGCAGTTCTAGTGGGTTGGGCCTATGGGTCATGTAATGGGCATGGTTTGCCTCTGGGCCTTCAGGTCATGTATTACGGGTCAGTTGGGCATTGTGACTTGGGCCTACGGGTCATGTTCAGGTTCCCCTTCAACCCTTAAAAGGGGGATTATCCATAATAAAATAAAAAATAAGGCCTTCGGGCCATTCGGTCCAAGATTAATAATGAATAAAAGTTGTGATGATGATAAAAGACAATCATAAAAAAATCAAATGACCCATATAGAAAATGTTTTTAAGATTCATTTTTAAAACATTATAAATAAATTCAAAGATGAATTTAAACCATTATTTAAGTATAAATAATAAAATTCTTGAATCAATTTTAATAACATGGATATGTAAGAGAAAGAGTTGAAAAGAAAATTTCAAAACATTTGAAAATGAGGTTTTAATGAAAAATCCCTTACCTTGAGTCCCATCTTGTTTTGTACATTCTATAACTCTCAAATTATAAAAATATATAAATTATTTAATTTCATAATTTTTTTAATGTTCAGTAACTTATTATTATTCCTTTTATTTCATTTATTACTGTGTTATATTTAGTTACTAAATCCTATAAATTTATGTAAGATGTTTTGAGTTTTTTTTGCCCTTAACCTTTAAAAAAATTATGCTGGTTGATTGAAGTTAAAGAGGTAATGGTTATAGAATGTTAAAAATTCATAATTATTATGTTTATTTATTAAATATACTTTCAAAACCATCCATGTAAGGCAGTGATGAAAAATTAGATACGTTGTTCATGGAGGCGGTAGTCTATACATATGCATGAGTGACATTATCATTTTTCTAATGGATGAAAAGGGAATAAAGAAGATAAAGGATTACCTTTATGGAATAATTATTATTATAAATATAATATTTATTCATTAAATCTATACTTATGACCATCCATGTGAGTCAATGATGAAAAGTGAATTACATCACTTCATAGAGGCACTAGTTTACATATACGAACAAGACGTTTTCATTCTCCATTGGATGGAAATGAAATAGAAAATAGTTGTTCTATAAACAAAATAATATTTAAATATAGTAAAGATAATTATTTAATTATATTATGATGGTTATAATATATTTTAATGAGTTATAATAAGAGATATACTTGAAAAAATTTGTTTAAGACTTATACCTCCTCCTTGGATATCTTCTATTGGATAACACCTTAAGCCTTATAGGACTGGTCTTTTGGGAAGAAAAAACATCTACTATGAGGATAAGGATATTGAGAAGGTATTTGGGTTGTAATTTGATGTGATAAAGGGATCAAAATTTGTGTAAAAATGAGGATAGGTGGTGCCCTTTTATAAGTGTGATGAGTGACACCCTTGTACATATTAATAACTTTTAAATATAATAAATATATTTCTCATGGAAAGTGGCTCCAATTTAGTAAAATTTTGAATATAGGATAATATAAGGTATAAATACACTCATAAAATAATATTTATATAGGTTTTATAGATATTTTAAAACTTATATCTTAGTTTAACACTCTCTTTAAACCTTTTAACCTTTACTATGATGATAAACTTTTACCAAGGTAACTATTCGTCGTGGTTAAAAATGAAATTAAACTCATTAAAAAGTTATAAAATTATGATCTAAAATATGAAATCCATTTTCTATGAATCAATTTCTATAGGTGGTAAAAATTATTTCTAAAATAAGCACGTGTAATGCATTTAAAAACAGTTTTTAGAAAAATTCCCTTTTTAAGCATAAAAATGATTTTATACTAAAATAATGTATATTGTTGATTACCGTTGAATTAATTGTATTATTTATAATATATAATAATTATTTTAATTTAAAATATAACCAAAATTTAAATTAACTTTGTAAATATTTTATTAAAATAGAAGAACCAAAAATAATTTTTATTTTAATAAAAGCATTACTTAGATTTCAAAAAAGTCAAACATCGATTTCTAAGTTCAACATTATATTTATAAATTTTATATATTTCTTATTAAATATATATTTTTTTATATAAAAAATGTTTTATAATCTTTCAATTCATTATTATATAATGATAATTTCATAAAAGTAACAGTATTTGTAAAATCATAATTTTTCACTATTCACCCAAAAATCAACTATACCAAAAAAATTATCTTAAGGTTATTTTGAAATGATGATGTAAAAAATAAAGAATATTTTATCAATTTCATATTCTAAAATTAATAAATTTAACTTTTAAATAAAACCATGTAATACATGAAAAAACCATTTAGTTAAATCAAACCATAAATTTTTCAATTGAAAAATTATATAAAAGTATTTATAAAACTATAATGAATATGAAACCATAAAATGAATAATTAAAAATAATAAATTTTATTTTATTTCTAGGATTACCTGGGTTGTCACAGATGCACATTTTTAACTTAAAAAAAGTTATAATTCAATATCAGATTGTTACATAAACATGGGAGCTCCAATGAAAAAAGTTTCTAGAAATGAGAGAAAATGAGGAAAGAGAAAGAGAAATAAAATGAAAAAAAAGATGTAAATGGTTCAAAAATAATCCCTATATCCATAGAGAGGTATACTGATTTCATTATTTTTAAGAGCATAATTACAAGACACACACATAACACAAAAACTGAAGCTCAAAATGAGCTCACAATACAATTTGGTATAATAATAACCAGTGATGCCATAGTATTAAAATATATATAATGGTAAGTGGTGATACAATAAACTATTTCAGTAAGTTACATGCTACTATAATATTTATTCTTAGAGTCTCCATCAAATCTGCTATAATTGGTTTATTTCTAAAGTTTACAAATTAATTAACGAACATTCTCATTAATTTTTATGATTATTCAAGCATGTTACATGATTTTGATGCCTATTGCTTAAAAAAGAGTTATAATTCAAGAAATATACTTTGGTTAATTCCAGGAATATCACATATTAGATTAAAATGTAGTTGATTCTTAAATAAAAAAATTAATCAAAGTTGTTATCCTAAATTTTCTTGACAATATGAGATTGTTTGCTTAGTTCTGTTTGTTTGAAACATGTTTGTAACTTAAAAAAGTATTATAATTCAAAAATTACACTTTATATCATTCTAGGAATATTTTATATTGTATTTATGGGTATTTTATAAATTAAAAGAGTTATAAATTGAAAAAATACACTTTGGTTCATTCTAAGTTTTAGCGATTTATGGTTTGTTTCTATAGGTTAAAAATTAATTGATGACCATTTTCATAAATTTTTATAACTATCCAAGATAATTTGATAATTTTAATCATTTTATAGTTTTTTGTAACTTAAAAAAGAGTTATAATTCAAAAAATATACTTTGGGTCATTCTGAGAACACCACATGTTGGATTGATATGCACGGTTATTCCTATAGATCATAAAATAATCAATGGTTTTTGTCTAATATTTTAATGACAATTCAAGATTATTTGTTATTTTTGATCATTTGATGCATGTTTTTAATTTGAAAAGGATTTATAATTAAAAAAAATGATATTTTGGATCTTTCAAAACTCATATTTTTTTTGATTAATGTGATTTTTTTTCATATAGGTCACAAATTAATTTACAAACATTATTTTAAATTTTCATAACTATCCAATTTTGTTTTCCTAGTTTCAATGATTTGATGTACGTTTGAAACTTAAAAAATATTTATAATTTAAAATATGCACCCAGCCATATTTTGGTAAAATCACACATTGGATTGATGTTCAATTTGTCCTTACATATTAAGGAAATGATTTTAAATCTATAGGATAACATAGAATATTTCAAACTCATGAAATTTAGTTTCATTCTTACCCAACTGATTTTCCTTGGTTTTTCTTATTAGACAGCAAATTACAAGTTGATGAGGATAAAGTACGGGCCATTTGAGAGTGGTCATGATCCTAGATGATTGGGGAACTACAAAGTTTCCATGGACTAGATACATTTTACTAGAGGTTTATCTAATACTTTAGCTCGATTGTGGAACCAATCACTAATTATTTGAAAATGGGGAAGTTCTATTGGGGTGATGCTGCTAATGAGAGCTTAACTAATATTAATTTCATTCTGACTTCCAATCATATTTTATCATTTCCTAACATTAGTAAGATTTCTAAGCTGGCGACTGACACTTTTTTTATTGTAATCAACATGGTGCTATCTCAATCCTGGGATATCATTTCTTTCATGGGTAAGAAACTTAGCAAGTCAAGGCACAAGTGGGCCATATATGAGATTGCGCTTTATATGGTGGTTCAATCCATGAATCATTCGGAGCAGTATATTTTTCAGTAGGATTTCATTTTCCATATGGACTATGGGGATATCAAGTACATTCATTATTAGATGAATATAAATAGGATGCATGCATAATGGATCACATAACTTTAGCAGTCCACTTTTGTAACCAAAAACAATAGTAGATGAAATAATCTAGTAACAAATTAATTGAGTAGGTTTTCTCACATACTAATCAACATGTGGAATAAGGTGGTGGGGTTTGATTATTTGAAGGATCAATATCATGATGATGTTGAATTCATTGATAATTGGGTACTTTGTCAACATGCTATGCTAGATAGATCTTTCATTTTCTAGGATGGTTTTCACTTCTTCAAGAATTTATTATGCATTCCAAAAGGTTCGATCCAAGAGGCAATGAATATTTTTTACTTGGTTCACTAAAGCCAAACTAATCCAAGGATCATGAAAATGTGGTGTTACAATTCACTTAAAACACTAATGTCATTGTTTCTTATTTTATAATTTAGAGTGGTCGTACTAACCCTCTAGGTTTAAAAACATCAAATAATAATGAAGGACTTACTGCTCTTCCAACAAGATGAAACTCATTGATCCTCCTGTAATATGTATTATTCTTCTTTAAAGAAAAAATAGATATTACACCAAGGGTGGTGTAGAGATCAACACCAATTACTCAAACTTTTAGGGAGAGAACCTCCTAGAAAACCTTCTTTAATTTTACCAACTTCCTAGTGTATACCTGGAACTCCTCCTCTTTTTTTCCTTCTAGTACAATTATATAATTCCTATATTATTCTCTCTAATGTTATCCTAACCTCTATAATTCTACCTTTTTGTTTCACAATGCTCTCATCTCTCTCTAGAACTACCATCAATAGTTAAACATGTACCACCATCAATAGTGAGGATCACAGTTCATCCTTCCATGCTCTGTGATCATCCCAAGTTCCCCACACTATTTTTGTGTGGTCAAACACACCCATTAAACTTTAATAGACACTATAAATATATATCCATGATCTACACATTTTAATTGAATATTTCTATTTTATTTTCTCTAGGATTCAGTTCACTATGACATGGTGTCATCTAAAACCCTCTCTTGGAGATCTAACTCACCCAAATACTACGAACTCCAAGATATGATCTCTTATATTATGGTCTTTTTGAACCTTAGATGCAACCACCTCAATATTTACCATGGAATGGTGTGGTGATAACCATGAATAATTTAGTATTTAGAAAACACACCCTTTGATATGTTTAGTGCCATTCTCACCTATTTGTTTTCCTCTTTAGCACTAGAGGTTCAATGCTCAACAAGCCTTGGGATATAATGTAATGGATTTCCAACATCTCATTTAAGCTACTCTACTTGAGTCCACCATGAAAATCAAAACCATCATTTTTATCCTCCCTATTTTATATAGAGATCTTGAAATCCCAAAACATTCTCTTCTATAACATGGCCTCTACCATCTCCCCATTTTACCAAATGTTACTCATACATTTATCAAGAATGGTCAAAACTTATTCAAAACTTTTTGAACTGCACAAAAAAAACACACACACACACATATATATACATAATCATAAATATACGACTCCTTTTATATATTCACATCAAAATTCCTTTGATCATGATTTCCATAAATCATGATTTAGACATCCTAATTTTTTATAGGTACTTTATTATCTCAAAATTTCATGTGCCACAGAGTCTTATCAATTTACTACTCATTTCTCAAGATCCACAATGAGGATTCTTATCCAACGACATGACTGAACCATAACCATTTTCCTTAACTCCCAAAGTCAACTTTATTTCCTCCAGGATACTTCCAATACTCCCTTAGAATCTTTCATGACTATATGAGATTATTTGGAGGTCTTTCAACATAATTTTCAACAAACATAACCCTGAAAAATAAGAAATGACACTTTTTCTAACAATATCCCACTTTAGGTTTGTTGACAACCCTTCCAAAACCAATTTAACACTTTATTATCTAAAAACTTCAAAACTGACCAGATCCACAATCTGAAACCTATTGCCTTCATATATTGCATAAATGATTCACTAATCATTAAATTTATTCCCACATGAGTCAATATATTCATTAGATATAAGAGTTAAATGAAAATATCCTCATAAAAACACTTCAATGATTTCCATTCTCCTCAACACTCTCCCAAGATTCTCCCTCTAAATAGACATTCAAGAACTCCCCCCCTCTATAAAGCATCAACATAGGATTGAACCTCCATTTTCCAATAGGAAATAACTCTCTCATCATTATCTTTTTACATGGATGACTTATCCCATGTAACATATGAATAACTTCTCCCCCTTTTTCAATGAACCCAAAAATAAATTCTTTGAAAGTTCAAAAATTGGGATTAGAAACCCTAAATATTAATTCAAGAGATTCACCAAACCATTATATAAATAGAAAATCTTACAGCTGATTGGGGGTTCCATCTCCAAACTATCTGGTTGGAGGGGGGTGGTTAGACTCCAAGAGCCAACCGATTCTTCTCAAAATTAGCTTTGGGTAGTGACTTTATCATGGAATATACAATCTGATCCTGTATTTACACATACTTTAACTTCACTATCCCTTGATCAACCTTATCCTTGATGAAATGATACTTTATCTCGATGTACTTTTTCAATGAGTGATGTACTGAATTTTTTTAATAATAATGGCACTCAAGTTATCACATCTGATTACAATCAAATATTTCACTTCAACTCTAACATCTTAAAGTTGTTTCTTCATCCAAATAAACTAAGTAAAATATTGTGTAGCTGAAATATATTTAGAATCCAAAATTATAATATAATTTTAGTTATGATTATTTCTTATCCAAGAAATACAAGTACCTCAAAAATAAAAATAATCACATGCTGTTGACTCAAAATCGTAAACATAACCTACCCAATATGCATCCGTATAGACCACTAACTCATGTTGTGATTTTCTATGATAAAATAGCCTGAAGTTCATGGTTCTATTGAAATAAAAAAGTAATCTTTTCACTATACTCATATGGTTTTTCTTGGGACAACATTGGTATCATGCAACTTTACATGTGAAAAACACACTATTGGTCGTGTTGTTGTTAGGTACAATAAGATTCCAATAATTTATCTATATTCTATTACATCGACCTCCTTACCATAATCATTTTTTGATAACTTTATCCAGGCATATTCCAATGTTGTTATCAGTCTATAATCATCCAATACAAATCTCCCAATAACCTATTTAGCATTCATTGGATTGAGAAATGAATGTTCCATGCTTTCCTTGAGTCACTTGTAATATAAGGAAAAATATCAATCCTCCAACCATGGATATCTCAAGCTCACACCACATATTTTTAGTAAATAGATTTCATTATTCTTCATCTGATACTCTAAATACTATTTTATCCACATAAAGGATCACTTATATTCTTTTATCAATATATTTCTTGATATAGTGATTGTGATAAACTCCTCGTCATTGGAATCCAAGCATTCTCAAGTATTGATCAACCCTAGAGTACCAAGTTCTTGGTTATTATTTTAGTCCATAAAATTACATATTCATATGAAATACATTTCTCTTATCATCATCCATAAGAAATACATATAGTTACTTAATTTATACTTCCTCCTCAAGGTCTTCATTAAGGAATATTTATTTTATATTCATTTGATAAACCTTAAACTAGATTTACACTAACATTTCCAAGAAAAGTTGAATTGTTTCTAGTCAGGTGATGAGGGAAAATGTATCATCAATATCAATTCCTTTGATCTAGTAATACAACTTGAGCCCTAGTTATTCTTTGTTCTAATTTACCTTTCCATCTTCATTCATTTTGTTCTGGAACACACACATGGTTCCAATGAAATTTTTATCTTCCATCCTTGGGGAAACTTCCCATGTTTGGTTATTTTCAATTTGGTCAAGTTCTTAATGCATCTATTTGAAACAATTTATATATTTGGTATCATATTAAAAAAACTTAGGCTCTACTTGAGAAAAAAATTAACTTTTTATATATTTTTCATCCTTTGTATTTTCACCAGAGTTGTCTGATGACCAATGATATTTTGTTCATTGATTTCAGCCCAGTTACTTTCTCTCCTTGTAGATACTAATCCCAATTTATTTTTCTCATCATCAATATATTATTTCAAGACTTATATAGCCCCATGTTCTCCTCCTAGGCTTCTCACATCATTATCACCTCCTTTGATATTTCATCACAATTTTATTATAAGATCTACTCTCTAGATTGTGTAGTTGGTTCAATTTCCACAACCGTTACATCTTGAATTCCAAAAATTTTCCCAAAAATTTTTTTATATAATTTTTAAAGATTTATTTGGATGATTATCCATTAAAAATAGCTTAATATCCACAAGATTAAAACTTTTATTTCTTTTATTTGTTGAGAATAAATCATATACTTCTGAAAATTAAAATTACTTTAGCATTGGATTCTTTCCATACCAAATATCATAGGGAGTATTTTATTCATTAAAACACAATAAATAATTTTTATAGATATAAAATAATGTAATAAACATTTACTTACAATAATAATCTAGTATATTATTTTCAATAAGCATTGTCTGAGCCATATTTTTAACGATTCAGTTCCTACTCTAATTAACATCATTTTGTTGAGGAATACTTACTACCAAAACTTGGTGTTGTATCCCATGATTTTTGAGACATTATTCAACCTGTGTATTAGAAAATTCCATACCATTGTTGATTTTGTTTTTTTAATTTTTTAGTTTTATCACCTTTTCTATCAATCTCCAATAATAAGAAATACACTTTAACAACTTATATTTATGATAAATCACTATTATCCATGCCATTATACTATAATCATTGATAAAAAATTAATAATATTAATTTAAATCCATTTATTTAGGTTTTATATGACTACACACATCCAAATTAACCAACTCAAGTAATCTTGTCAATTTTTTGTCCTTCAATTTATATGTTTTTGGAATAATTTTCCCTTTTTTACAAGTGTTTCACATGTGAGTGTGATCACATTATAGGGTATGTATATCATGAGTAACTTCATTATTCACCAAGTCTTCTAATAATTTTTCCTCAAGTATCCAATATATTTGTTCCATAAATCATTCTCTTCTTCCTTCGATAAAAAACACTTATCTTCTTCTCTACAAATGAGGTAAAGGTTATCGTTCATGTGCTTCCCTTGCATTACAATAGTTCCGTCCCTTTAATGATTCATGATTTTTTTTGAAATTCACAAAAGTTACCCAAGTCACATAATTGAATCAAACTTATTATGTTTTAACTAATTAATTCAACCAAAAATTCATTCATGTTCCTCAAGTCTCACCAGTATAAAAGTATTTTACCATATTTGGATTTTGATGCAAGTTTTTTAGGAACCAATGTGAAAATAGATTTTAACTTCAATTTTTAAAAAACATTATTAAAATTATATTTTCATGTTGATTTTTAAAAAACCAAAGTTAAAAGTACACTTTAATGCGGGTTCCTAAAAATTAATGAATTTATAACATTGTATTTTAAGAATTGACATGAAAAAAAATCTTCACATCAGTTAAAAACACCGACGTTAAAAATAGACTTTAACATCAGCTAAAAAAACAATGATTTTAAAAGCATATGTTTAATTTTTACTTTTTAAAACTAAATTTAAAATTCTATTTTTAATTTCCTTTTGTGAATTTTTTTTGTTAAATGATAAAGGTGATTTTTTTAAAATGTGTACGTGAGTGATTTTCAATTTTTTTATATCATATACTTGTGAATTTTGTCTTCCCTCCAATAAATACATCAAAAAGTTGCACCATTTTTATCCCACTGAAAAATACATCAATTTTAATACTATCATTTATTTTGTTGGAACCTTTTGTCATGACCCATCCCCCGAGGCCCGTGTTGTGACTACCCCAAGCCCGCCTTCCATAGGCCAGGGGCTGGCAACTAGAACTGGAAATGCATATCCCTAAAACCGAGAAGGCATTGAATTTTAACCTACAACTCACACAATCCAAGCACACAAAAAGATACAAGAAAAAAGTAATCTATATAGTAAATAGGGTGAGTACAGTAAGTAAAGGGGCCAGAATACAAGCCCAACTGGAAAGTACAAGTAAAACTGAAAATAACACCTATGATCACCCGCCAAGGATCCTACATGAAGGGTAGGTACAACTCTCGAACAGTTTTCTCTGTGGTACATCTCGTCTAATGGTCCACCTTCGAGCAGCTTCTAGTCCTGACACCCTTAGCCTTGATCAATGCTATTCGTCATCTGCACAAGACACAACAAGGTGCAGGCGTAGCCCGTGTATGGGTGAGTATAACAATACTCAGTAGGGACCCCGAGACCCCCGAAGGGCTCTCAGAATCCATAAAGGATAAACCATGAAGCAATACCTCAATCTCAAAGCACAAAGCAATAGCCAAACCTGCTTATGTATATGCCCACACATATACCTAAGTTATTAAGTATACCCATCTCATTCATGAGGAAACACAAGGCCCAACTCTTTAGCCAAAAGATCAACTATTCCATGAAGGAAAGTATAACACGAAGGTAACACCACACAAGTAAGTACCACAAAGGTAACGCCACATAGAAGGATACCACAAAGGTATCACCACGAAGGTAAGTACCACAAAGGTAATGCCACACAGAAGGATACCACAATGGTTTCACCACACAGAAGTGTACCACAAAGGTAAAGACTCAGCTCACACCAGGTATAACTTAAGTACATAAGTATAGATGATTAGCTGCAATGCTAGATCATCTTACTTCATTGAGAATCTCTGATATTGACCCACATAGGATCAAAGATGACCCACACATGATCTGAAGATGACCCACACATGATCTGGAGATGACCAACAAAAGATTGGTATGCACTGACCTACATAGGATTACTGAGCACTGACCCACACAGGATCCAAAGATGACCCACACAAGATCTGAAGATGACCCACACAGGATATGAAGACTCCTCAAGTATAGCCAGCCATAGGGTTCCTTCACTAAGTATGCTTGATTCTGGTAAGTTCTGCTCCTCAAGCCATCGGTCAATACTTCAAATTCCATGAAGACCTATGAATAAGTATCCCAAATAATCACTACTTCATAAGGGTCCCAAAGAAACTGATAGTGCATCAACTGGACGCCCGATCTATAAGTTATTAGTATTTCCATTTCGAGGCCCCGGTTGGATTCGGGTTTGATCCAACCCAATCGTACTCTAAATTTATCTAAAACTCAATTGGAGTATATCAAAAGGATTATCTCAATCCAAGGATTCTGGCACTGTAGACGGTTTGTCAAACAGACGCTCGATTCTCAAGATATGGCCAAAAAGATGAAACTGGGTCCACATGGGTTTGGGTCTAGTCCGACCAGGCCTGGGCTGACCCGACCCGACTCGGGTCGACCCAACCTGGTCTGGGTCCAGCCCACAAAGGGGGAAGCCCAACCCACTAGGCGCGGCCCGCTCAGCTAGGTGCGGTCCGCCATGGAGGGGCCCGCCCTAGACGCTACCAGGGGGTGCCCCTGGTATTCCGAACGGTCCAATTAGACCGTTCGGCTTTGGACAAACTGGTAGTGCTATGTGGCACCGCCTGCTAGAACGTGGGACTCATTATAGGGGTCCCTCTCAATGTGATGTAGTGGGCTGACGGTTCTGGAAGGCTCCCCCTTCTAGCAGTGCCAGCATGCGCCGTTGCTTCCTTTGCAGCTGGCTAGGTGCCGACCGCCCTCCACGTGCACCGCCTGGTCAAACTGTGCTCGACCGAGTGTCGGTCGCCCTTCGGGTGCGCCACCTGCTCGAATCGCAGCCGACCGAGTGTCGACCGCCCTTCAGGTGTGCCGCCGCGGCTCGACAGCTGCAACCTCCTCCTTTATCGGCGGTGCGGACGCACACCACCCTTCTTTTGTGGGCTACCACAGCTTCGTTCTAAGCCTGAAAAATGTGACTGCCGCATATTCGCGATCCTCAGCTTGAGATCTCCACGTTCATAAGTCGCGCTCAACGGAGCATTGTGTTTTTAGAGCACTTAATTATTTTGCGTTGAAGAACTCACGAAGAACGCACGAAGAATGAATAGAAAAGATCATAGTATATGTGCAGATTGGTGGCTGTGTTTTTTTGGCCATCATCATTGAGAATAAAGAATATGAAGAATTAATAAATAGCTATTTAACATACTTCAAAAAAAACTCCCTACCTTGATCGTCCGTTAGAGGTGGTGTGAGGAGGAAGATGATGTGTCAGTACTTCACAAACGTTGGTTCCTCATTTCCCATTTGGAGGTCGTTCTTCGCTGGAGGATCTTCTTTATTGGAGAGTTCTCTTCCTTTGAGAGTTCTCCACCAAATTGATTTTCCAAAAATTTCCCCCAACCCAGGAGAGGTGAGGAGCCCCTCTCATTTAAGTTAAGTTAAGTTAAAGATCAATTAATGTTGGCTCATTAATTGGGGAGATTCCAAGAGTTACATCATATTAAAAAGGGGGTTTAAGGTCGGGTGGTCCCCACCACCAAGATTCAAATGGGAGGTTTCAATAAAATAAAAGTTATTTATTTTATTTTTCAATTCTCCCACAAAAAGCCAAAAATCCAACTTCCACCCTCGACCTACTATGGTCGAGGTGAAAGTTTTCTTAAGAAAATATCGATGTTGCGAGTTCAATAATGTCCTCGAATTTCAATTACGAGCACTGGTACAAAAGTTAGAAAATTCCGCTCACGTGTTTACTGAACATACCCAAAAAAAAGTTTAGAATTTGATTCCAGGCACACCGGGCCTCAGAATCATGTGCCGTTAATTTTTGCAGACTCGTAATAATTCCATATATTTAAAAAAATTACATGGTAAAAAATCTGGGTCTTTACATTCTCCCCACCTCAGGGATTTGCATCCCCAAAAGCCACAACACAAACTAGGGAAACAAGTGGGGGTACTAAGCATGAATCTGAGCCTCCCGCTCCCATGTTCTATCTTGGAGGTTCCCATGCTACCAACATATGCACACCAGAGGTATTGATCACCCATGAAGGACTCTCTCCAATCGATACTCAATCTCCACTAGAACCTCTGAAAACGTCGCCCCATCATCGATGTCCAGCTCGCCCCAGTCAATGACATGTGAAGGATCATGTACATATCTCCTCAGCTGGGATATGTGGAAAACATCGTGCACTTGACGTAACTAAGGGGGAAGATCTAGGTGATACACCACCTCACCAACTCTGCTAAGGACCTAGAAGGGTCCGATAAACCTTGAAGATAACTTTCCGCCCATGCCAAGTCTTCATAAACCTCATCAAGGTGAGACTCGTAGAAAAACATGGTCACCATCCTTAAACTCCAGAGGTCTATGTCTCCTATCAACATAATACTTTTTCCTACTCTGTGTAGTCTTCATCCACTCCTGAATGATCTGCACCTTCTCCGTGGTAGCTCATACCATCTCTGGTCCCATGAGTGCTGACTCCTCTGGGTTAGTCCAACACAGAGGTGGTCTGCAAGGTCGATCGTACAATGCCTCGAATGGTGCCATACCGATAGTGGAGTGATAACTATTGTTGTATGGGAACTCCACAAAGGGCAATTGATCCTCCCAGCTATAGCTGAAATCAAGGATACAAGCATGCAACATGTCCTCGAGGGTCTGAATGGTCCGCTCTGTCTGACCATCCGTCTGAGGATGAAAGGCGGTGCTCAACCAAATCTATGACCTGAACGCCTCTTGCAATCCCTTCCACAATTGGGAAGTAAAACATGCGTCACGATCGAAGACAATCATAGATGTCACTCCATGAATCTGTACAATCTCCTGCATGTAAAGGCATCCCAAGATCTCTACTGATCCCTGCTCTCTAATATGTAGGAAGTGGGCTGAATTGGTGATTTGGTCAACGATCACCTAGATAGAATCATGACCCCTAGATGTCTATAGAAGTCCCATCAAAAAGTCCATGAAAATTCCATCCCACTTCCACTCTGGCACCTCTAATGGCTGAACTAAGCCTACTGGAACCTGATTCTCTACCTTTACTTGAAGACAAGTGAGGCATTGAGAGACAAACTCTGCCACTACTTTATTCATTCCCATCCACCAGTGCTGACACCAAAGGTCCTGGTACATCTTTGCCACTACTAGATGTACCACTAGAGGATATGTATGGAACTCCATCAAAACTTCCCCCCATAGCTCCACCGGTACCATAGTACATCCTCTGAAGAGGATGACATGCTCCCCACATTCAGAAAATCCATCAGGCACTTGTCCTATAGATATCTGAGCATGTCGAGCCTCGCAGTCAGCGTCACCAAGCTGCGCCTCCCTAAATTGCTGAAGGAGTGGGGTTGTGACTGTCAGATATTGAAGATAATATGATCCATCTCAATCCACATAGGATATCTACAAAGTGTCTTGTTTCTCTGTCACCTCACTTAGCATCTGTATACCAGATCTCCTACCAAGTGCATCTGCTACTATTCTACCCTTCCTAGGAGTATAGACTATCTCAAAGTCATAGTCCTGGAGGAACTCAAGCCAATGCCGCTATCTCAGGTTCAGGTCCTTCTGAGAGAAGATATGCCTGAGACTCTTGTGATCAGAGTAGACTGTAAAACGTTCACCCATCAAGTAATGTCGCCAAATATTCAAGGCGAAGAACACTGATGCTAACTCCAGGTCAGGGGTAGTATAGTTCTTCTCATGCTATCTCAGCTGTCGAGAACCATATGTGATCATTTCTCACTCTTTCATCAGGACACATCCAAGACCAGTCCCTGATGCATCACAGTAGACTACATACCTAACGCCCTCCTCTAGTAGCCTCAAGATGGGGGCACTCATCAGTCTCTACTCAGCTCTTAGTAACTCCGTTGGAATCTATCTAACAACATTAAGGGTCGATCCTTCACCAATGCTGATAAGGGTGCCATAAATCTGGAAAAGTTAGGAACAAACCTCCGGTAGTAACCGGACAAACCCAGGAAACTTCACACCTCCATCACACTTCTAGGTGGCTCCCAATAAAGCATAGCCTCAATCTTCCCTGTATCCACAAAAACTCCAGCCTCCGAGATAATGTGTCCCAGGAAGTGAACCTCTCAGATCCAGAACTAGTACTTTGAGAGCTTACCATAAAGCTGGTGCTCTCAGAGTGTGTCTAGAAATATATGCAGATGATAGGAATGCTCCTCCTCTATAGCTGAGTATATCAGGATGTCGTCGATGAAGACTACCACAAAGCGATCGAGGTATGGCTAGAAGATCCTATTCATGAGTCCCATGAACACTGCTGGGGCCTTGGTCACATCAAATGGCATAAAAAAGAACTCATAATGGACATACCAACATCTGAAGGCCATCTTTTGCACATCCTCATCTCATACCCTGAGCTGGTGATAGCCTGATCTGAGGTCTATCTTCGAAAACCACCGTTCTCCCTTCATATGATAAAAAAGATCATCAAGCCTTGGTAGTGGGTACTTGTTCTTCACGGTCACCTGGTTAAGGCACTGATAATACACACAGAGTCTCAAACTCCCATCCGCCTTCTTGGCGAACAAAATCGGGGCTACCCAAGGTGAAACACTGGGCCTAATAAACCCCTTGCTCTGCAAGTCCTCCAGCTATACTTGCAACTCTTGAAGCTCCATAGGAGCCATCCGATATACTAGTGTAGATATCGGTGTCATCCCGAGGTACAAGTCGATATAAAATTACACCTCTCTACGAGGAGGTAGACTCAGAACATCATTAGGGAAAACATCAGCATACTGGTCCACCACTACAGGATAGCTCAGACTCTCAACATCAACTGCTCTGAGGGTAAGGCCAGCCAACTGATGTGTGATCGGCTGCACCCTCCTCTGGATAAGTCCATCCTATGCTGAAAAGGTTTCTTTCTTGATGGTTAAGGAAAAATTGGTCCCATCCTCAAGGATACACCGCACTTTGTGCCTAATATAGTTGATCTGAGCATGGACTGTAGATAACAAATCCATACCCAAGATGAAATCGTAAGGCCTCAACACCGCTACTAGAAGATCCCAGATGAAGCTCTCGCCTCCTAGAGTAAGCTCACAATGTCGGCACCAGTTTGTAATCGTCGAATCCACTCCCATAGGAGTCTCTAGCTGTAAGGATTGAGACAACGGCTCCACCGGAATCTCTGAGCTCCGAATGAGGGTCATGGAAATAAAAGAGCGACTGGAAATTGTGTCTATAAGTACTGCAACTAAGGTGGATTAGACACACATCATACCTCGAAACATCTTCGGAGCACCGTGATTGTAGGCCTCAGCTACCTGGAGCTTAGCTCATCCTTGTCCACCTACTCCCTGTGGTCAGGGTGGACCACCTGGCGGTGATGGCAGTAGAACCTCGAATCGCCGCCCACCACCTACTTCATAGCCAGCTCCTCTTCCATGTCCGTCTTCTGCCTGCGGACCTCCTCAATTGAATCATCGCCTCTGCCCAGGCGGTCCTATGACCATCTGTTGGTCGTTTGTATGGTGGTTCGGGCAGTCGTGAGCCATGTGACCCTGCCCACCACATGAGTAACACTGCCTACTCCTCGCCTTTCTTACTCTGTCTTGAGAAACCTGCAAAACCAACCCTGTGTCCTGTGGTCATCCACCTGTAGGTCTGGTCCTCTTGGACCTCTGCGTCATCTGTATACTGCTAGCTGTGGATGACTCTGCTACATGATGTCCGGTGGTGGGTCTCGTTGTCGGTGATTGCTTAGAAAGGAAGCTCTCCACTAAGAGTTCTCACTCTAACACCCCCGCCTACATTGGGATGCTGAGAGAAATCATCGAAGCTATGATCTCCCATATGAGCCCCTGCTTGAAGGTCTGGGCCCTGAAGAAAGGTCCCACACCATGTTAGTGGAGTAGCATGAGAGGTCGGTGAACCTCGCTGAATACTGAGCCATGATCATGCTGCCCTGCTCTAGGTGGAGAGGCTCCTGTATATGCATAGAGTGTAAGGTCGCTGGGAAAAACTCTGCCCCAAAAAATCTCTCGAAGTCTGCCCTGATGAGAGTGACCTCATCATGAACTTGGAGCATCAAGATCCACCATCTTCCCGCTACTGTCTGAGGAAGACTGGCGGCAAGGATCACCATGAGATCAGCTGGTGTCCCTACCAGTTGAAAAACTCTGACCACAACCTCCAATTAGTCCTCAGCCGCCTGTGGATCCATATTGCCCTGGAACCTCAGTGGCCTATGGCGCTGGAACTCATGCAACGTGCTCAATCAGTGTGCACCCTCTACTATTGGGGATGGTGGCATCGGATACCCTACTGGTAGTGGTGTTGCTGGTACACCACCTGATGGTACAACTGCCATAAGGGGGCCCTGCACCGAAGCCTCATTGCTCGGTGAGATATCATCGCGTACTCTACCTAGAACCCTGACTGGCTGTCTGCGTGGAGGAATCCTGAAAAGAAATAGGTGTACCACAGTCTATAAGTTATACCTGGTGAGTTGACTCAAAGAGATCACAAAGAAAACTTTTCAAAAACACACACACAATCAATGTTTTCATGCACTGAGTCGGAAATCAGAAGTCAGGATCCTGGTGTATGGATACGTTGGCCGACGCACCAACATTGGATTCCCCAAACTGAAAACCACAATCATTACACTTAAAACTATTGATGAATCAAATGACCAGAGTCTAAGTTATCTGGTAGAACTGACTCCTATGATACCAATTTGTCATGACCCGTCCCCCGGGGCCCGTGCCGTGACTACCCCAAGCCTGACTTTCATAGGCTAGGGGCTGGCGAATAGCACCAGAAATGCATATCCATAAAATCGGGAAGTCATTGCCTTTTAACCTGCAACTCACAAAATCCAAGCACACAACAAGATACAAGCACAAAGTAATATATATAGTAAATAGGGTGAGTACAATAAGTAAAGGGGTCGGAATACAAGCCCAACTGGAAAGTACAAGTAAAATTGAAAACAACTTATGTGATCACCCGCCAAGGATCCTACCTTAAGGGTAGGTACAACTCTCGAACGATCATCACTGTGGTACGTCTCATCTAATGGTCCACCTTTGAGCAGCTTCCAGTCCTGACACCCTCATCCTTAATCAATGATGTCCGTTGTTTTCACAAGAGACAACAAGGTGCGGGTGTATCCCGTGTAGGGGTGAGTATAAAAATACTCAGTAGGGACCCCGAGACCCCCAAAGTTCTCTCAAAAACCACAAAGGATAAACCACAAAGAAAGACCTCAATCTCAAAGCATGAATCAATATTCAACCCTAATTAGGTATATGCCCATACATATACCTAAGTTATCAAGTATACCCATCTCATTCATGAGGAAACACAATGCCCAACTCTTTAGCCAAAAGCTCAACTGTTCCATAAATGAAATTATACCATGAAGGTAACACCACACAGGTAAGTACCACAAAGGTAACGCCACATAGAAGGATACCAAAAAGGTTTCACCATGAAGGTAAGTACCACAAAGGTAACGCCACACAGAAGGATACCATAAAGGTTTCACCACATATAAGTGTACCAAAAAGGTAAAAACTCAGCTCAAACCAGGTATAACTTAAGTACAAAAGTACAGATGATTATATGAAATTCTATATTATCTTACTTCATCAAGAAGCTCTACTATTGACCCATACAGGATCAAAGATGACCCACACAGGATCTAAAGATGACCCACACATGATCTGAAGATGACCCACATAAGATCGGTATGCATAGACCCACATAGGATCACTGAGCGCTGACCCACACAAGATCCGAAGATGACCCACACAGGATCTAAAGATGACACACACAGGATCTGAAGACTCCTCAAGTACAACCAGCCATAGGGTTCCCGCACTAAGTATCTTGATTCTGGGAAGTTCTGCTCCTCAATCCATTAGACGATACTTCAACTACCATGAATACCTATAGATAAGTATACAAAATAACTGGTACGTGATAAGGGTCCCAACGTAACTAATGACGCGTCAATCGGACACCTGATCTATAAGTTATTAGCGTTTCCGTTCCAAGGGCCCGATTAGATTCGGGTTTGATCCAACCCAGCCATACTCAAACTTTATCCAAAACTCAAGTGGAGTATACCAAAAGGACCATCTTGATCCAAGGATTCTGGAGTCGCAGATGGTTTGTCAAGCGGACGCCCAATTCTCAAGATATGGCCAAAAGGAGAAACTGGGTCCACATGGGCTCGGGTCCGGTCCGAACCAGTCGGACCGACCTGACTCGACCCGGCCTCAGCCAACCTGACCCAACTCAAGTCAACCAGACTCGGTCTGGTTTAGCCTGCAAAGGGGGAATCTGGGCCTACTGGGTGCGGCCCACTCAAAGGGTGCGGTCCGCCGTGGTGGGGCCCGCCCTAGCCGATACTCGGGGGGAGGAGCCCCCAAGTATTCCGAATGGTCCAATTGGACTGTTCCTCTTCATCCAAATCAGCGGTGCCATGTGGATCTGCCTGCTGGAACATGGGACCCACCGGAGGGGTCCTGCTCTGCGTGACGCAGACGACCAGCGGTTCCGGCCGGCTCCCACTTCCAGCAGTGCCGTTGTGCGCCGTCGCTGCCTCCGCGGATGGCCAGGTGTCGGCCGTCCTTTGGGTGCCAACCGCCCTCTAGGTGCGCCACATGCTCGAACCTCATCCGTCTGGGTGTCGGCTGCCCTTCGGGTGCACCGCCTACTCGAACCATGGCTGGTAGGGTGCCGAACGCCCTCCAGGTGCACCGCCTACTCGAACCACGGATGGTCGTGTGCTGGTCGCCCTCCGAGTGCACCACCTGCTCGAACCGTGGCCGACTGTGTGCCAGCCACCCTCCGGGTGCGCTGTGCGGATCAAAAGCTGTGGCATCCTCCTCTACCGGCGGTGCAGACGCGCACCACCCTTCTTCCACGGGACACAACATCTTCGTTCTAAGCCTGAAAAATGTGACGGCTCCATATTCACAATCCTCGGGTCGAGATCTCCACGTTCATAAGTTGGGCTCAATGAAGCATTTTGTTTTTAGCATGCTTAATTATTTGGCATCGAAGAATGCCCGAAGAACACGCGAAGAATGACTAGAAAAGATCATGGTATATGAGTGAATTGATGGCCATGTTTGTTTAGACATCATCGTTGAGAATCAAGAATATAAAGAATTAACAAATATCTATTTAACATACTTCAAAAAAAAAACTCCCTACCTCGATCGTCCGTTGGAGGTGGCGTGAGGAGGAAGATTATGCGTCGGTGCTTCACGAACTTTGGTTCCTCGTTCCCTATTCAGAGGTCGTTCTTCGCTGGAGGATCTTCTTCGTTGGAGAGTACTCTTCCTTTGAGAGTTCTCCACCAAATTGATTTTCCAACAATTTCCCCCAACCCACAAGAGGTGAGGATCCCCTCTCATTTAAGTTAAGTTAAGTTAAAGATCAATTAATGTTGGCTCATTAATTAGGGAGATTCTAAGAGTTACATCATATTAAAAAGGGGGTTCAAGGTCTGGTGGTCCCCACCACCAAGATTCAAATAGGAGGTTTCAATAAAATAAAAGTTATTTATTTTATTTTTTAATTCTCCCATGAAAATCCAAAAATCAAACTTCCACCCTCGACCTACTGTGATCGAGGTGAAGGTTTCCTTAAGTGAATATCAGCACTGCGAGTTCAATGGCGTCCTCATATTTCAATTCCAAGCACCAGTTCAAAAGTTATAAAACGCCGCTCATGCATTTACTGAACGTGCCTGAAAAAAAGTTCATAATTTCATTCCGGGCACACCAGGCCTCAGAATCACGTGCTGTTAATTTTTTTAGACTCGTAATAATTCCATATATTTTAAAAGAAAATTACATGGAAGAAAAAATCTGGGTCTTTACACCTTTCATTTCTATAAATTTTTTACTTTCTCAATCTACTATCATTTCATATTTACACTGGTTCAAAGTAGTATTCTATCTTTAAATTAGTTATTTTGGAAATTTATTTTCATTATATAAATGTTTTTTATTGTATGATCTTGTTTTTGATGAAGATGAAATTTTTAGAAACGATTAAGATTTTTCATGAGATCTACAAGACATAGATAAAATTGAATTAATATTTTTTCATTAAAAAACAAATGAAGTTCAAAATACCTCATGAGTTTTTCATCATGAAGAAAATAAATATCAAGAAATAATCTCTAAATTCATAGAAAATGGGTGTAAGTATAGAGAATAAATAAATACATTAACTCTTTTGGTTACTTTAATTTTTTGTTTATTACCTTATTTTTCGATCAAAGTTTTGTTATGTGTATTGAAATTTTATTTTAATTTATTTTACAATACACAACATTGGTTATTTTAATAATCGATGTAGAAATGAACTTATAACGTAATTTTTTTAAAAAACCAATGTTATAACTGAGTTTCCATGTTGGTTATTAAAACAAACGATGTGAAAACTTATAACATACATTTTTAAAAACCCGATGTTATAAGTTGATTTTATTAAAATAACCAATGTGGTATACCTTTCCACACCATTTTTATATAACCAATGTAAAAATGATATTTAAAATATCTGTGGCAATTAAATCAGTAAAAAATCGATGTTAAATTAAAATAATTATGTTAAAAACTACTTTTCTACAAGTGTTTTTTCCTCAAACCTTTTATTTTGTAGATCCAATAATCTTCAACCCTTCATTGTTTCCAAAATGAATGGTACCATCTTTTTTATACTTTATGCCTGTGATAAGTTCCCTATTTCCCATCATGTGGGGAGGGGGTATAAACACTATCCAAAATCCATAATATATCTTGATTTGTCACTTACAAATCAATTTATGAGACATAATCATTCTCAGTTTTCCCTTATTAATCCATGTTACCTTCTTTCCTTTATTTTTTAGTGAATGAGATTGATTCACCTTTAGATCCATCTGAAAATCCTCATCTTGTATGGCTACAAATTTATTATATGTTTTTATCCCACTTAATGATACTTTTTATAATATATTCTCTTCTGGGTTTCCATCGATACACTTTTTTGTACCCTTTATGAGTAATTTATGGATTTGTGTTAAAAACCTTCACACCAATAACAATATCTATTAAAAATATATCAATCTTAAGCTTTGAAATATCTTTGTTTCTATAAAACACACATACTATGTATACCCCATATTACTAAAATAATAAAACCATATTTAGGGTGTATTATTGTGTGCCCTTTACACTCAATTTGCAACCTTTCAGGTCTCTTTTGATTCAATCAAATCAAACTTCTTATAGGGCGTGGGTGCTTATGGTTTCACATCAACCATCAATGTTTTTTTTATGATCAATATCCTCGATGGATTTTACTTTATTTTTGAAATATTGATCTTGCAGGTAAGTGAATAATTTTTTGGTCGACTCTCCATGTTCCTCCTTAGCTTCTTTGGTATCCTGCATACTTAAACTTACTAATTTTATTCTAGGAGTTAGAAGTATCCCTTGATCATCAAGATTTCATCACATATTAATGACTTTGACTTTGAGATCCTTGATCCTTTTAACATGATCTTTCATTGAATTTGTGAATCCATCGATAATAAAATCCCTCTCTTCAATATCATGCTTGAGATTAACTTCCTTCTCTGAGTTTCCAGTATTTATAGGTTTGGGCCTTTCAATTTTTTCTTTCAACTCAATTTTTTCTTATTATTATTGCTACATATATAGTTTTCAATTCCATACCTACCCATTATATTTATTAATTTTATCCCTCCAACAATTTATTTATTTGAGAATAGTTTCTATCTCAACTTGGAGGTATCACCAGTACAAAAAGTATTTATCACATCAACATTTTTATGTGAGTTATAAATAACTGACGTTCAAATCCATAAAAATTGATTTATCACATTAGTTATATTATAACTGATGTAAAAAATGCATTATATTGATTTATCTTGTCAGTTATATTATAACCAACATGATAAATCAACTATCTTGCTTTATCACACCAGTTATAAAATAACCTACATGATAAAGACAATTTTTTACATTGCTCATTATATAACTGATGTAAAAAAATGGATTTATCATGTTAGTTATTTTATAATTGACGTAAAAAAATTGGTTTATCACTTTAGTTATTTTATAACTAATGTTATAAATGTAATAAAAACACTTTATCATGTTGGTTACTAAATAAAAAATGTGATAAATCATTTAAATTTTTTATGAAGCCCCATATTGGGTCATTGTGGTGTTTTTTGATTGGGTGAAAATGACTCTTCTCTATTGCGCAGAAACCCTAAAAATGATTCTTCAAACCCGTGGTGTCCAACCTCATTTTTCCAGCATTTTTCATCATATTTTTCATTACCACATCTATCTGATCAACTCACAAAACTCTAGTAAGCCTCACACACCTCAATTACAGTTGTTATTTTTCACGAATTCCCTAAATTTATGTTTTGCGATTTCATTTTTTAAAATATTGCAATATCTTGTTTAATTTCCTAATGTTATCGTTATTGGACATAGTTTTTCTTATCCTTGATCAGAAATCATTTGGCATGAATCTCCATGTTACTTTGGTTAGATACAACCTTATTTAAATATGAAATCCCTATATGGATATCCCTGGTCATGAAACATTGATTATATACCATAGTTCCCTTGTCAATTTATATAACACTTTAAATTTTAGGTTATTATGGCTTAGAAAAAAATAAGTTATACTTGTCCATGTGTTTGGTGATGAATATGTACACAATCTTTCTATAGGAGTTAATCCATTTTTTTATTTAATTATTTTCCTATATGGCCAGGTTGTATGTAGTACATATTTTATACTAAATGCTAGTATTATAACATAGTATGTTGATGCATGGTTTCTTATTTATTTAGGACTGAATTCTTTAAGTATTTATTATTAGCTAAGTATCCCCAAAAACAACCTCTCAACATACCTTGAATAGGATATTTCCCCCCTTCCCAAGAGAATTTAGAACTACTAGAAAATTGTTCTATAACCACATATTTATAGCCACACTTAATAAAATCCGTGGCTATATCCATCTTAAAATCCATGATCAGAATGAAAATTGTGGCCATACCCTCCTCCCCTCATGGTTACTCCTCCCCTTACCTCGTGATTCCTCCATCCCTCATGATTGTTCCCCCTCCCACCCCTGTGATTATCCCTCCCCTCCTCCCACTCCTCCCCCCCTTTTTCATGGTTCCATCACAGCTCTAGTGCACCTAGCCCAGCGCACCCAACCCACCTCCCCTCTTTCATGGATCTGGTGAACCCAAACCACCTCCCCTCCATCATGGCTTCAGCACATCCAGCCAACCTCCCCTCTGTTATATCTTCAATTCTCCCAAACCATCTAATTTTGATTACCACGTGAAATCCTCCCCCAATCTGATACTCTGAAAACCCTAAAACAAAAAACTAAAATTTATCTTTGGATTTCCTGTTCTCCATTTGTGATCACCATTTCAAACCAATGAATTCGATGCCACACCATTCATTACTACCTAGGTTTTGTTTCTTCAACTTTCTATTCATACTCACCTATTCATACCCACCACTTCAATGCTACGCCATCCCAGTTTCATCTTGTTGACCTCTGTAAGAACTCGGTTCTTAGTTTGGAGGTATAAGTTTCTTATTTTCTCTTTTCCTTAAGTGTTTTTGAGAAAATAAGGAAAAGGGGGAAAAATCCTAAATTTTGGGACTACACACCGTGTACTATTCCACATGCCGTGTACTTGTGGTTTTGTGGAATGAGTACACATGGTGTGTAGCCATGTCGGTGACGAAGGGTGTAAAAACTGAGTACATTCCGTGTAGTAGATATTTACATGTCGTGTAGTCAGTCGACAGGCGAATAGTAAGGAGGTGGCCAGCTGGGCGATAGTACACGCCGTGTATAGAGGCATACACATCGTGTACCCATGTCGACAGATGAACAGTGCCACGCTGGTGAGAATCTGCTAGCAGAACAGTTAAAAAATGGAAAGTACAAGCTGTGTACTTGAGAGTACATGCCGTGTATTTTGTTTTTTTCACTGAAAATGGGAAGTAGCCTCCTCTGTTCATAGATGAAGCTTAGAACTATAGGGAGGCTCAGGAGGGGTGACCGGATCTTCGAGGATCTCCAGATCGAGTATCAGGAATTCGTTTTCTGCACCATCAATCTCCCTAGAACCGTACGGGTGAGCCCTCTCCTCTCCTTAAGTAGTTCTTACCAATTCTTTCCCGAGGAGAAGTTATTTATGATTGAATGAGAATTTTCTTATCCCAGATCTACGTAGTTCTTGGATGTTTCTAGAATCATCATTCGCGTATACTGTTCAGGGGTGTTAAAGGTAGGTGTCTTAGTGTTTATTTCCAACTGCTATGCATTTTTTGTGTATCGTTAAGCTACGAACCCATGTTTGGGGTGTCTTATGGCTGAGGCCTTGGCTGTTTTGAATACCTAGAATTGCATAAGTAATTAAATGTGATAATAAACTATTGTTTGGGATTGCTGCTTGGATCCAGGACCACCCAGGGGTGAGTTCCTCTAGTTAGCCGTTTGACCAGGATACCTGAGGGTATGCCATTTTTAATTTGCGCATTACTTTTTCCTTGAGAGGAATTGCATGTGAATTGTTTGTTATATGTTGGGCATGGACTGGTTACTTGCTTGGCTTGAGGGCAGTTTTGTACTTAGCCTAAGGGAAATGTTACCTTTATCCTGAGGGAAATGGTTATCTCGGCCTGAGGGCGACCTCTTCCGTGCCTGTGGGCAATAGACTCTGTGCCTGAGGGAGACACTTTGTACACTTGAGGGAAATATCTGTTATGCCTTTGTGAAATCACCTGCGGGTTACGTTTCTGATTACCTGAGGGTAAGGGCTTGCATGTATAAGGACACTGACTATTTACATAGAAATTCACTATGGTGGTTTCCTTATAATGAACAATTAAATGAATATTAAAATTGAAATATAACTGGTAAATCTAGTTACTTTTGAGTGTTGCTTAGTTTATTGCATTTACTTTCGCACTTTGTTGTTGCATGTGTACACACAGTTGAGCATGGGCCTTCGGTGGGTGCCTACTAAGAATTCTTTTCTCACACCATGTTTGGGTCATGTATTTGGCCCAAATAGAATACATTTCTGCAGGTGTGGATAAGGGAAAAGGTCCCTATATAGGTACTTGATTGCTGCTGAGGAGTAGGGGATCATGTGACCGGGCTTAGGCTCGCGATGCTACTGGCTACTTTGTTTTGTTTTGCTATACTCTGTATTGTACTGTCCTGTATTGTTGTGTAACATGTTCTGGCTGTTTTCTTAGAACTTGAGGCATGTTGCATCATTATATATAACTGTAGGTTATATTTTAATGTAGTTGTGTATGTATAGTTTATTGCTTCCGCTGTTGTTGTATGTTTTATCTTGTATTCCACTGTGCTACACTTTGACAAATGAGGGTATAGTTTCCCCACTATCAGACCTGGGCCCTCACTGCTAGTCAGCAGCCTCTGGCATTTGGGGAAATGCGCTTGAGGTCATGTGACCAACCGGGTTCGGGGAACCCGTGGAGTGGTACCCAGATCCGGGACGATACAAAGTGGTCTCAGCGTGGTTATTTTCTTTGACTTACTATTTGGAGCCTTAGTCAAGGATAGGACGGAAACGGTAGTTGGTAATAAGCTGTGCCCGGGAGTAGCTAAACCGTATACAGAAAAAATCCAGTCTACCTCGTATTTTTGCAATTATTCTGATTTTTCAAATTTTACATTTGATTTGATTTCACCATTGGGTGACACAGCTGTGATTATGCTATTTATATTTTATCCATGGGTTCTATTTAGTTGAAACTCGATGAGATGAGGGTATGCCATTTCATGCATCATTTGGGAACATGCTAGGAATCACATGCCATGCATAGTTTCTATGCCATGTAGGTGCATTATAAATTGCATGTTGTTGTGATAGTTGTGGTGCTAGAAAAAGAATGTTGTTGTGATAGCTTCTTTGATAAAATACCTGCTATGTGATAAGGTATCGTTGTATAAGCTTGTTGATAGAATGGACGCCAAACTTTGGTTTTTGGGGAGTATGGGCCCTCATTGACCAGAATTTGGTGGATCATTGACTGTTATCTTGTGTATAACATGTATAAGATGTCAAAATTTGATTTTCGGGGAGTATGAGCCCTCGCAGATCGGAATTTGGCACTTAGGTGTTGTTTTTTTTGATATTTCTGGGCTCCGGAGTAGTATCTAAGCCTTAATGTCTGGAAAACCCAGGATACACTCCGTGTAGTTCCTCGGACACACGCCGTGTGATCTTCTGTTCGGGAAGAAAAGAAAACTTTTTAAGTACACACTGTGTACCCTCAGTACACACCGTGTACCCTCAGTACACACCGTGTAGTCTCTTTCCGTGTCATTGACTATGTGGGCAGGGACACGGGGAAGGGAAAGGATTGGGGAAAACATGTCGTGTGCCGGATGTATCCGTCCGTGTAACTAACAACACGGGTCAGTGGAATCTTTTGTACACGCCGTGTCAATGGTGAACACGCCGTGCAGTCTGACCTGGGGATCCGACCGTGTAACTAACAACACGGGTCAGTGTAATCCTTTCGTGTACACACCGTGTGTCTATATAACACTTAGTGTAGTGGGAGCCATGAATTCGACCGTGTAACTAACAAAACGGGTTGGCAGAGCTCATCTAGTACACGTCATGTACATGTGGGACATGCCATGTAGTCTTTTCTGAGGACAGACCGTGTGGTTTTAGCCATGTGGCTGGGAAACAGGGTGGTGTACACGTCGTGTGTGGGTTTAACATGCCGTGTAGTAACAAGATGAGTAGTCTTCCATGTCACAAACAACACAGGCAGTTGGAAGATTAAACCATACACGCCATTTAGATTATATACACGCCGTGTAGTTTTGTTCAATGAGAGCCGTGCGGCTTAGCCGTGTAGAAGGACCCGGGCAGGGGAAGAGAAGTCAGGTACACGCCGTGTAGTAAGTATACACGCCGTGTAGTCTTGTTTTGGAAATATTGAATGCCTTCTTCCTCCTGTTCCCCTTTTGGTCCCTTTGTTTACAGACTGTGATAATCTTGATCTAAGGTGTGAGTTTGACCTTGTAGAGTCATGCCGCCGAGACGACCATGCGTTGTTCGCCAGGAGAGCGACAACGATTATACTCCAGAGATGGTAGGCCATGTGCTACCAGTGGATCCTCTAGTAGAGACAGATGCGGCGCTAGCCGTTATACCAGACACAGTCGTGAAGGCGCAGTTCTATGAAGGCTTTATGCGGTTCATGCAGACCTTTTAGGGAGCACCGCCGGCTGCCACATCTATGGCAGAACTGACACATATCTTCCAGAAGTAGAATCCACCGACATTTTCAGGGGATGGCGGACCACAGAATGCAGAGTCTTGGCTGGGGTCGATATAGACTATCTTTGAGCATCTTGAGATGCCTCCAGGGCAGAGGGTCAAGCTCGCGACATATATGCTGCTTGATTCCACCAAGAGGTGGTGGGATGTTACCACCCAGTCAGAGCATCACAGAGACATGGCGTGGGAAGATTTTCAGACAGCCTTCTATGACTTATTCTTTTCGGAGACTCTGAGGGAAGATAGAGCTCAAGATTTCATGAATATTCAACATAGCTCTATGTCAGTGATGGATTATTATACTCGTTTCACCGATATTCAGCGTTTTTCACCCGTTCTAGTGGGGATGAGACGTTGAGAGCCAGATGATTTGAGGATGGTCTTCGATATGACATACAAGAACTAGTGAATGTTTTCAGGTTTCCTTTAGTACATTCTATTGGGAACCAGGTGCTGATTATATAGAGGAACCTATGGGAATCTAGTGGTGCAGTCCAGGGCAGTTCAACACCAGTTTCAGGTACTATTTCTACCGGTAAGAGGAAGCGACAAATGAAATTTTCTCACGGTGGCAGCACCAGCCATGCAGTTTCTTTAGTGGGTCAAGTTAGGTGCTACCAGTGTGTTAAAGAGGGGAACAAGAGACTATAGTGTCCACGAGACCCAGTGGAGTGATGATCTTGCTGCAAGATGGGTCATCTTCAGTGCTTTTGCAGGGCGTTTCCACCGATAGCTAGTGAGAGGGGTTTTGTACAGACTCCGCGTGCGGGAGAAGGACCAACAAATTCTTACCAGTCAGAAAACTAGAATACGTTAGGGCTTGCAGGCAGAGATGGTGGTTGTGGTCATGGTAGCCATACACCAGGATCTCATAGGCAACAGGGCAGGACAACTCAAGGTATCCAGGCTGTGTCGCAGGGCCGCGGCACTGGGCAGGCATATGCAGTGCAACAGACCCAACAGGAGCAGGATCCCAAACCTTCTACAATCAGAGGTACTATTCTAGTAGCTTATGTCTTATCTTTAGTACTTTTTGATATGGGTTCTACAAATGGTTTCATATCTGTGCCTGTTGTGGAGAGCCTTGGGCTCTGTGTTTCTTCTTCTTTTGTTGTTATGATGCTAGACACTCCGTTGGGGACTAGAACGGTTGGTGTGCGTCAGTGCAAGGAGTGCCCCCTTGAGGTTGGTGGGTGTCAATTATTTTGGGACCTCTATGTCTTAGAGATGAAGAGCTATGATTTCATTCTCAAGATGGACTGGTTGGTTCCCTTTAGATCCTTTGTAGACTGCTATCGTCGCAGGGTGATTTTCACGTCACCAGAGGGAAAAGAGTTTCTATACAAGGGCGAATGGGATGTTTAGGTGAGTCGAGCTGGACAAGAGCATCGTGGGTGAGGTGGAGTCACAAACCATATTGCGAGTTTATATCTGGATGATTAGGGGAATTTTCAGAAGTATTTCCCTCCAGTGGTTGATCGTTTCAAGGATGTCTTCCCGGATGAATTTTCAGGTCTACCTCCAGAGCGAGAGGTGGATTTCTCCATTGAGATTGTTCCAGGAGAAGCACTGGTGTCAATTCCTCCTTATAGGATGGCTACAACTGAGTTGCAGGAGTTCAAAAGGCAGTTATAGGAGTTACAGTCCAAGGGTTTCATCAGACCCAATACTTCTCCTTAGGGTTAGTCGATCCTTTTGTGAAAAAGGTGGACGGTACCCTCAGACTCTGTGTGGATTATCGAAAGCTGAACCAGTTGACGGTTAAAAACCTATATCCCCTGCCGAGGATTGATGATATCTTTGATCAAATTCGAGGTGCACGAGTGTTCTCAAAGATTGACTTGAGATCGGGATATCATCAGCTGTGCGTGAGACCATCGGATATCCCGCTTACAGATTTTTGGAGCAGATATGGTCTGTATGAGTACTTGGTTATGCCGTTCGGACTCATGAACGTGCCAGTAGTTTTCATGGCTCTAATGAATCATGTGTTCCATCCTTACCTGGATTATTTTGTGGTTGTATTTGTGGATGATATCTTAGTATACTCTCACAATTGACATGACCATGCCACCCATCTTGAGATCGTATTGAGTACACTGAGAGAGAATAAGCTATATGCTAAGATCACAAAGTGCCACTTTTGGATGGACCAGATTCATTTCCTGGGTCATATCATTTCAGAGGCAGGAGTTACAGTAGACCCAGAGAAGGTGAGAGCAGTAGTTTCCTGGGAGAAGCCTAAGAACGTGTTTGAGATACAGAGTTTCTTAGGGCTGGCTGGTTACTAAAAGAATTTTATATAGGACATCTCCCACTTAGCAGTGCCATTTACGGGTTTGACTAAGAAGGGTGTGAAGTTCGTTTGGTCAGAAGCTTGCGAGACAGCCTTCCAGGAGCTGAAGGGAAAGTTGACATCAGCACCGATCCTGATACTTACAGAGCAAGGGAATATCTATACAGTTTACTATGATGCATCAGGTATTGGGCTGGGAGCAGTGTTGATGAAGGGCGATCGAGTTGTTGCGTACGGGTCTTGGCAGTTGAGGCCACATGAGAGGAATTACCTGATGCATGATCTCGAGTTGGCTGCAGTTGTTCATGCATTGCACTGTTGGAGACAATATCTCTTGGGAGAGCATTTTGTGGTTTTCACTGACCATAAAAGCCTCAAATATATCTTTACTCAGCGTGACTTGAATCTGATACAGAGAAGGTGGGTCAAATACCTTCAGTCCTTCGACTTTGAGCTTGCCTATACACCTGGTAAAGGTAATGCAGTAGCTGATGCACTGAGTAGGAGGACTCAGGTACAGGTAGTGCAGGAGGCCAGTGGTGAGTGGATGCTCATGGATTTGTTCTCTGAGATGCATTTGGAGGTGAACGACAGTCAGGGGCAAACCTATCTTTCATATTTAGCTGTGACTTCTACCCTCCTAGATAGAGTGAGGATGAGACAACTATCTGATTCAGAAGGCCTAGTTCTACAGGAGTCTGTGGCAAGTGAGGACCCTCCTCCTTGGTGGATGATAGGCGATGGTGAAGTATTGTGTTTCCATGGATGAGTATGGGTTCAAAGGGATATACGCGAGGAGCTGATGCGGGGGTTTCATGCTTCTGTTTGGGCAGTTAATCCCGGAGTTACCAAGATGTACCATGACTTGAGACGTCAGTACTGGTGGCCAGGTATGAAGAAAGATGTAGCTAGTTTTGTTAAGAGGTGTTCCACCTGTTAGAAGGTGAAGGCGGAGCATCAGAGGCCAACCAGACTGTTACAGCAGTTACCCATCCCGAAGTGGAAATGGGATGATGTCGCAATGGATTTCGTGACTGGGTTGCCGAGGTCACCTCGAGGCAATGATTCCATGTGGGTTGTTGTGGATAGACTCACAAAGGTAGATCACTTTTTTCCGATCAAGGAGACCTTCGGTGTTGATGATCTCGTAAAGTTGTATATCTGAGAGGTCATACGTCTTCATGGGGTCCATCGTTCTATCATTTCATATAGGGACACCCATTTTACGTCTCGTTTTTGGAAGAGTTTTCAGAGGGCACTGGGTACACAGGTGCTTCTGAGCACAGCTTACCACCCTCAGACCGATGGCCAGTCAGAGCGTAAGATACAAGTGCTTGAGGACATGTTGCGTGAATGCATCCTAGACTTTGGGGGCTCTTGGGAGAAGCATATACCCCTAGTCGAGTTTACCTACAATAACAGTTTTCAGGCAACCATAGAGATGGAACTATACGAGGCTCTATATGGTAGGCTATGCCGATCACCTTTGTGCTGGTTAGAGGTAGGTGAGGCAGCTTTACTGGGACCATGTCTCGTGCAGGAGACTTCTGAGCAGGTCCAGTTGATTCAGAAGCGCATGGCTACCACATAGTCTCGACAGAAATCTTATGCTGATCACCGCAGTTGACCTTTGGAGTTCGTGGTTAGGGATTTTGTTTTCTTGCATTTTTCACCGAGGTTGGGACACAGGAAGATCAAGAGATAGGGTAAACTTTCACCGAGGTATGTGGGGCCATTTGAGATTCAGGAGAGAGTCGGACTGGTTGCCTACCGGTTGTAGTTACCACAGGGGTACCGATCCATGCACGACGTCTTCCATGTATCTCAGTTGCATCACTATCATTCAGAACCGTCTTATGTCTTTCATCTAGAGGAGGTTGAGCTTCATATATATGCATACTTTTAGAAGAATCCAATTCATATCGTGGATAGGAGCACGAAGGTTCTTCGAGGCTGGTCAGTTCCTCTCATACGGGTGCTATGGCAGCATGACTGAGTGCAGGATGAAACCTGGGAGCGGGAGACTGACGTACTTGCTCAATGACTAGAGCTGTTTTGAGCTTTATCTTCACTACCCTTGGAAGAGAAATTCAGGGACGAATTTCTTTAAGGGGGGAATTTTGTAAGAACCCGGTTCTTAGTTTTGAGGTAAGGGTTTCTTATTTTCTCTTTTCCTTAAGTGTTTTTGAGAAAATAAGAAAAATGGGGAAATATCCTAAATTTTTGGGACTATATGCCGTGTACTATTCCACACGCCATGTACTTGTGGCCGTGTGGAATGAGTACAAATGGTGTGTAGTCATGTCGACGACGAAGGGCGTAAAAACTGAGTACACGCTGTGTAATAGATATTTACACACCATGTAGTGAGTCGGCAGGTGAATAGTAAGGCGGTGGCCAGCTGGGTGACAGTACATGCTGTGTATAGAGGCATACATGCCATGTACCCATGTCGATAGATGAAAAGTGCCACGCTGGCGAGAAGCCACCAGCGGAAAAGTTAAAAAATGGAAAGTGCATGGTGTGTAATTGAGAGTACACGCCGTGTATTATGTTTTTTTCGCTTAAAACGGACAGTAGCCTACTCTGTTCACATATGAAGCTTAGAACCGGAGGGAGGATCAGGAGGGACGACCGGATCTTCGAGGAGCTCCAGATCGAGTACCGAGAATCCGTTTTCTGCACTGTCAATCTCCCTGGAACTATACGGGTGAGACCTCTCCTCTCCTTAAGTAGTTCTTACCAATTCTTTCCTGATGGGAAGTTATTTATGATTGAATGGGAATTTTCTTATCCTAGATCTATGTCATTCTTGGAACTCTCTGGAATCGTCATTCGCGTATACTGTTCAGGGGCGTTAAAGGTAGGTGGCTTAGTTTTTATTTCCAACAGCTGTGCATTTTTTTTGTATCGTTGAGCTATGAACCCATGTTGGGGGTGTCATGTGGCTGAGGCCTTGGCTGTTTTGAATACCAAGAATTGTATAGGTAATTAAATGTGATAATAAACTGTTGTTTGGGATCGTTGCTTGGATCTTGGACCACCAGGGGGTGAGTTCCTCTGTTTAGCCATTTGGCCAGGATACTTGAGGGTATGACATGTTTAATTTGTCCATTACTTTTTCCTTGAGAGGAATTTCATGTGAATTGTTTGTTATATGTTGGGCATGGCCCGATTACTTTCTTGTCATGAGGGTAGTACTTTACTTAGCCTGATGACAGTGTTACCTTTAGCCTGAGGGCAATGGTTATCTCGGCCTGAGGGAAACTTCTTACGTGCTTGTGGGTGATAGAATTTGTGCCTGAGGGTGAAAATTTGTACGCCCGAGGGAAATATCTGTTATACCTGTGGGAAATCACTTGCGGGTTACGTTTCTGATTACCTGTGGGTAAGGGCTTGTGTGTCTGAGGACACTGACTGTTTACATAGAAATTCACTGTAGTGGTTTCCTTATAATGAACGATTAAATGAATATTAAAATGGA
This sequence comes from Viscum album, assembly GCA_963277665.1. Lineage (NCBI taxonomy): Eukaryota > Viridiplantae > Streptophyta > Magnoliopsida > Santalales > Viscaceae > Viscum > Viscum album. The sequence goes on from OY728152.1 coordinate 1,629,813,778, forward strand.
AATATAACTGGTAAAGCTAGTTACTTTTGAGTACTGCTTAGTTTATTGCATTTACTTTTTCACTTTGTTGTTGCATGTGTACACACAGTTGAACACGGGCCTTCGGTGGGTGCCTATTGGGAATTATTTTCTCACACCCTGTTTGGGTCATGTCTTCGGCCCAAACAGATTAAATTTCTTCAGGTGTGGATAAGGGTAAGGGTCCCTATATAGGTACTCAATTGCTGTTGAAGAGTAGGGGAGCATGGGACCAGGCTTAGGCTCACGATGCTACCAGCTGTTTTGTTTTGTTTTGCTGTACTCTGTATTGTACTGTCCTGTATTGTTGTGTAACATGTTCTGGCTATTTTTTTAGAACTTGAGGCATGTTTCATCATTATATATAACTATTGGTTATCTTTTACTATATTTGTGTATGTATGGTTTATTGCTTCCGCTGTTGTTGTATGTTTTATCTTGTATTCCTCTGCACTACACTTTGACAAATGAGGGCATAGTTTCCCCACTATCAGACCTGGAACCTTGCTGCTAGTCAGCAGCCTCTGGAGTTTGGGGAAATGCGCTTGAGGTCATGTGACCAACCGGGTTCAGGGCACCCATGGAGTGATACCTGGATCCGAGACGTTACAACCTCCCCTTCATTTTGTTGCAATCACCCCTTCTCCATAATCCATTCATCCTCACCTTGTTTGTTCTCTTCTCGCGCCCTCTTTCACACTCTTCTTCCCTACAAATTAATCATTTTTTGTTTCTTTGGTTTCCATTCCTATATTTTGTATTTTTATTTTTTTGTTTTCTGTGGCAGTCGAAGTGGGCTCAATACCATCTTAAAGGATTACAGGGACTTCAAGTCAAAGCATCCAGACATTGAGTCTGCACTAGAGGAAGTGTATTTCAGGGATGCATCAGAAGATATTAAAGGCACTGTAATTTCAAACGATAGTTCACACAATGTTATGATCAAGTGGCTCAACTATGAACTTTTCTAGGTATCCACTCATATTATCTGATAATAGAAAAATTAAGATTGGTTTGGAGTTCCTCAGTTTTGTTATGCATTTTTGCCTAGTCTAGATATCATAATAATTAAAGTAACTCTTGGGTTTCATTATTCATTTTTTCATTTCATTATATTATCATTAACTTATTTAAGGGCTTATATTATGTATATCCTACAAATATTGATAAGAAATAAATATCCTAATCTCTCGGGGCAAAGAACGGTGCAAGCTTCCTGAGAAGCCGGAGCAACATAAAAAACATTTGCTGAAGACAATTGCAAATAGGAAGAAGTTTTCTTCAATCCTTCCTTCAAAATTTATGTTACTTAAAAAATCATTCTTTCTAGTTCACCATATGTTGGGTGTCTTGTATATTAATAGGCTAAAACTACACAATTCAGCCAAACTGCTTCTACCTCCTATTTATGTAATTTATTCACAGTTCATGGCTTCAAAATATGTATTTGGATATAGAATTGACCTTGATATTATAGGCCCTGTAAAGGTTACCTAGGAATTTTTTCTACAACAACCAAGGTTCCTGCATCATCCCTCACAATCAGTGCTCTATTTGACATGCTATTTTCTATTTTTTCATCCCACGTGGTTGGTTCTGATTTTGAATCAAGCTGATTTCTAATTGGTGTTAGTGAACTGTTTGTAGGATTTGACATTGTATGTGGCATAGTAATCAATGTTGGATTTATTAAATCTATTCTTGAACATTAAAACATCTATTCCTTTCATTTTGTTGTTGGATTGGTTCTGATTATGTGGAAGGTGATTTATTGATGTTATTATTTTCTAAGTATTCTAATGTGACCACATATACAAATCTTTATGTGATTTATGTTTTTGGGTGATCTTATTAGGAATCATAACTTTCTTGGGGACTTAGAAATTCTTATTCAGTGGTTCTTGGTATTTTTTATGATTTATGGTTGTCATTTTTTAATGTGTAGTTTATGCCGAGTAAAAATTCATGAAGGTTTTCCTTTTACTTTGAAGTTAGTTTATATTTTAAATAACACTATCTTAAAAGCATTGGTTCCCTTTAAATTTTTTATTCTTCTATATCCATGTGTTTATTTCAGAAGTTACTCAGTGATTGCAAGATTTTCTTTCAGAAGTTACTGAATGCTTGCAAGCATTGATCTGCAATATCTATGGCTCTAAGAGACCATGTGAAACATAAATGGTTTGCACTGAAAATTATCTTATAGAATAAAAGGATTTTCTAAAGTCTATTCTAGTTGAAGGAAAAGGTATTCATCTTCATACATTAGAAAAAATTCTAGTGATATGTTTTGATTTCATAAAAACAGAAAGTTTCTTGCATTTTATATGTGTAATGAAAAATACTTCATTAATTATATTCAATTTATTTTATGATATTATTTCATAACATGATATGTCATGTAATTTAGTTAAATTAGCCATTTAATCAATATTTTATGATATTATTTCATATCATGCTTTATCTTACATTTTATATGTTTTCATAAGTGGACTTCCATTTACTTAATTGCAGTTTAAACAAAAAAAGTAACTATGAATAAACCATAGTATTTTAAAATTCAAATTAGTTGGAATGATTCAATGGAAATATCATTTGTCTATTTCCTTTAATTTTATCTAATTTTATTCACAGCCTATTCACTTTTTTCAAATATGATATTTCTAATCTGGAGTTCAATATTCTAATATTAGAAGAATATCAACTTTTGAATTCTTTAGACACTAGAAATATTAGGCAAAAATTATAACCCAAGATTATGTTTCATACATCTTTACCAAAAATCACCATTTGATTAGTACATAACATTGAGTTTTTCCCATGAATGAGATATAATGAATTTCTTCTTATGAATAAATGAATCTCCACGTTCAGTGACATTTACATGTTGGTGTCTATTTTCTAGATTTGTTTTTCTTTATTATTTATCTTCATTCTATGAATCAATATTTTCTATGTTTCATCATAATAATGAAAAACCATTATAGTTTGATCTTTTACACATTAAATCCATCATATTAACTTCACTATCTTCATGAAAAAATATGTTTTCCTGGTATTGAGTTGCTATATGATTGACTTGATCAATTTGGTGGTTTTGTGTTTGACCTCATTTACTAATTTTTTTTGATAGTCCACTCGACATAGCCTTGAGAAACTCAAGGTGTAACTGATATGTTATGCCTATTTCAACCCCTGTATATGCATTCTAACCACCCCTAATTTAGATAATCTACCATGACTCATCTACTATTATATATGATTTAATGATCACATATGTCCTGCGGTATGTGTACAGGTTTATACAGCATTTATTGTATGTGTATAGGTTTATGAAACATCTATTGTATGTGCATAGGTTTATGACCCATCTATTACATTTAATGATCACATATGTTCTACTATGATTCATCTATTGTATGTGTACATGTTTATGCAGAATACACACAATATGTACTTTTTTTTAAAATTAGATACACATGCATGCATAATGTATGAATACATTGTTTGAAGGTACATACACCTATACACATATAGTAAACTGTATGTAGTGTGAAATTTCAAGCTCCCACGCATCCCATTCCTCTTCCAAATTAATAAATTGCTTGTGGTATGCATACATTGTTTGAATTTACCTATGCATATAAACATACATGCACATTTTTTAAAAAACATCTGTATGCATAATTGTATATTCTCAATTATTGAAAACCCCTCATTACATTGAACACTATTTATTACGTATTCACTTATAAATATTTATTCTATAATTTGTTTATATTTCCATATTGTATCTGCCTAATATTTTTAATAAGAAAAAGTTATTACGTATTAACAACAACCTTGCATCAATGTGCAAGCAATTATGTGAAATTATATCAACATTATTTGGATGTTATAAATTTTTTAACATGCATGATATCTTATTAAATGTTTTGGAATTTTAACAACAAATACTAACAATATATCATGTCACATTGTAAAATATTTTAAACATTGTTAATTGCATTTTCTTTTAAGATACCTTTCTTATGATACTTTATTTTGGTTGATATGAAATTTATTTTTTGGATTTAAAGACATTTTAGGGATTAATTATTTGTTTGTAAGTGTTTTTATCATTTCTCAGGTTTTCTTACATGGAATCCCTCTCTTGGGATAGAGGTTGAAAAACCATGCAGTACAATGTTCTCTTTCTTATATCTTACAGCATAGGGCACTGAGTGAATGAATTTGGTTGTGTTTTTATGGATGTTTTGATGAATAATTTTTTATAGGGAAGGATGAAAAAAATAAAAAGAAAAAATAAGTATATTTTGAAGACGTGGGTTAGGGAAAATTCCTAGGAGAGGTGATTTTCCAAGACAAGACCTCAGAGTTTTGCAGTTACTGGTTCTCAACCTTTCCATTGAAGTTATCTTTCTTCAATCTCTTTTTTAAGGATTCCATTTATGATAAAATATAAAATGTTTATTATTAATTTTATGATCAAATATAGAATGTTTTAGATTTTAGTTTCCTTTGTTATTTGAAATGTTTTACTAATATTTCTTAAAATTATATTTTATATAGAATATATTTATCCCACTTCCATAGTTTCATTTTTTTAGTTTAATTTTTTTTGTTTCATTTATTAAGAACATGATTTCAAATAAAACCTGGAAAAGTTCAATGAAAATAAAAAATATTTATTAATCTTTAAAGTGTTATTGGAAATAAAATAGCCTACTATAAGTTTATAGGGTGTTTTAAAATATTATATGAGAGTTACCTATGTTATATATTTAGTTACAATCTTATCTCTTTTAAATTTTTTAATTTAGTTATGATAGAAGAATGAAAATAATGGTGTGTGACTATTGGTAATGTGTGAGGACTAAATGAAACAACACAAGAAATACTAGTGTGTGAGTTATTATGGAACTAAGTTATAGTGAAGTAAACTATAAGAAACCATGTAGATGGTTAGAAAAATAGTGTATAAGGATTATGTGTTCTTGTTTTGAGACAGTGGGAGTGTTCAGATAAGTTTAACTATTTTATAATGTTTACACATAAATTTATCGATTTTATGTGTTCTTGTTTTGATTTTTAGAATCTCAAAATAAATTTGGCTCACACAATTTTTGTTCTTATGAATTATTAGGACCTTTTTCTTGGTATCCGATTGAGTGTAGGAAATGAAATACATATTTCCCATAGTGCACTGAAAAACACTTTTGAACTGGAGCATCAAGGCCAATACTTTTTCACCATAGACCTTGTTTTTTTTGAACTTAAATGATTGAATGTAATGTTGATTTTTTTTCTTTTTAGGTACTTAAATGAGAATATCCAAGTTGAGTGACTCATTAAAAAGAATAAAATTACATCATATCATTATAGGGGAGTACTTAATTTGGTTTTTACTTGTTTAGAACAATTCATTCATGCTTTCACTTATTGGAACTCTTTTGAAATTCATGATTTTAGGATGTTATGCTTGTTGAGTGTTTGTTCTTAAACTGTTGAATACATTTCATGCTGATGTTTTTGAACCGAATATGTTTATGATGGTTATTGAAAATATTCTTTCTTATAGTAAAACATGATGAGTGTTGAATTTTAATGTATGATTATGTTTATGGTGAAATTTATATTTCATGATTTGTTTGTTGAAAATATGTTAAATATTCATTAATAAGGGTAGAGTGGTAATATAAAAACTATTTTCATGGTGATTTTACTGTTAAATTTAACTATATTTTTCTCTTATCCTACTTAAATGAGTTTCTTTACATGCTGTTCTGCGTGTTTGACTGGAAATAATTTTGGGTTTTTAATGAATTGATGCACGTGCACACTGAATTTTCTTTCAAAAGGGGTGAATATTGTTACTTTATATAGGAATTATACTATTTCAACCTTATTTTTAACTTAATGTTTTGGTGCCATCTTTTCATTATCTCCTGGTTTGGGGGATATTTTGGGATTTAGGGGGGGGGGGGGGTTAGGGGGGGCTATCCAACAGGGGGGTCTATCTAGGGGGTTGTTCAGGGGGGTGTCTAGGAGGGAGGGGGAGGCTATTTAGTGTCTAGGAGTGAGGGGGGATGTCCAGGAGGGGGGGGGGCTGTACAGGGGGTGAAAGGGGGTCTGTACGGGGGAGGGGGTGGGGGGGGGGGTGTCCAAGGGGATGGGGGTGCAAGGGGGTCTCTAGGGGGGGATGGGGTTGTGCAGGGGGATGGGCAGGGGGGGGTCTCTAGGGGGTGTTTAGGAGGGATGGGAGGTGTCCAGGGGGGGTGCAAGGGGGGTCTATTGGAGGGAGTGGGTTGTGAAGGGGGGATCTGTCCAGGGAGGGGGGGGGGTGTCCAGGGTGGGTGGGGGGGGGGGGTGGGCTGTCCATGAAGGGGGGAGGGTGCAAGGGGGTCTGTAGGGGGGGGGGGGTGGGGTGCAAGGGGCTCTATAGAGGGGGGGGGGGGGGGTTGTGTAGGTGGGGAGGGGTAGGGGTGTCCAGGAGGGATGTGGGGCTATCTAGGGTTGCATGTGGGGTCTGTAGGGGGGGTCTGTCTAGGTGGGTGTCTAGGAGGGATTGGGGGCTGTCCAAGGGGGTGAAAGGGGGGTCTGTAGGGGGAGAGGGTTATGCAGGGGGATATGTCCAGGGTGGGTGGGGGGTGGGGGGGCTTTCCAGGAGGGTCTATGGGGTAGGGAGTGTCCAGAAGGGATATGGGTTGTCCATGGGGGAGAGGGGGGGGGGGTGAAAGGGGGTTCTGCAGGGGGGTCTGTCCAGGGGGTATCCAGGAGGGATGGGGGGCTGTCCAAGGGTGTCTGTATGAGAGAGGGGGTTGTGCAGGGGGGATCTGTTCAGGGAGGGTGGGGGGGGGGGGGTCTATCCAGGGTGGGTGGGGGGCTTTCTAGGAAGGGGGGGGGGGGGGGTGAAAGGGGGTTTTCAGGGGGGTTGTGCAAGGGGGAAGGGGGGTGTCCAAGGGGGTGGGGGGCTGTCCTGGGGGAGAGGTGCAAGGGGGATCTATCCAGGTGGTATCCAGGAGGGATGTGGGGCTGTCCAAGAGGGGTGTAAGGGGGGTCTGCAGGGGGGAAGGGGTTGTGAAGGGGGGATCTGTCCAGGGGGTCTGTCTAGGGTGGGTGGGTGGGTGGGGGGGTCTAGGAGGGGTGGGGGTGAAAGGGTGTTTGTAGGGGGGTGGAAGGGGGGGGGGGGGTCTGTAGGGGGGAGGGGTAAGGGGTGCCCAGGAGGGATGAGGGATATCCAAGGGGGGTGCAAGGGGGTCTGCAGGGGGGGGTATCTAGAGGGTGTCCCAGGAGGGATGGGAGTCTGTCCATGGGGTGCAAGGGGGGTCTGTGGGGGAAGGGGGTTGTGCAGGGGGGATCTATCTAGGGAGGTGGGGGGGGGGGGGTTATATCTAGGAAGGGGGAAAGGGGGTTTGTAGGGGGGTACAGGGTGGTCTGCAGGGGGTGTTGTGTAGGGGGGGAGGGGCAGGGGGTCTCTAGGAGGTCTGAGATGGGGGGGGGGGCTGTCTAGGGTGGTGCAAGGGGGGTCTGTGGGGGGGAGGGGGGTGTTCAGGGGGGATCTATCTGGGGAGGGGGGGTGTCTAGGAGGGGGGGGGGGGGGTGGAAGGAGGTCTGTAGGGGGGGGGGGGGTTCAAGGGGGTCTGCCCAAGGAGGGGGGGGGGGTGGTGCAAGGGGGTATGCAGGGGGGGGGGTGAAAGGGGGGTTTGAATGGGGGGTATCCAAGAGGGAGGGGGGTGCAAGGGGGGTGGGGGTCTTTCAAGGGAGGGTGTGGGGGGTGCAAGGGGGATATCTAGGGGGATGTCCAGGAGGGGGGGGGGGGTGCAAGGGGGTCTGCAAGGGATGCAAGGAGGTCTACAGGGGGTGTTCAGGAGGGAGGGGTGGGGGCTCTCCAGGGGGGTGTCTAAAAGGGAGGGTGTCTAGGAGAGATGGGGGGATGTCTAGGGGGGTGTGCATGGGGGGTGCAAGGGGGTATGTAGGGGGGAGGGGTGTAGGGGGGGGGAAGGGGGTCTGTACAAGGAAGGGGGGTGGTCTATATAGGGGTGTCTAGGAGAGATGGGGGCTATCTAGGGGGAGGGGGTTGTGTAGGGGGGAGGGGTAGTGGGTCTGTACAGGGGGGGATATCCAGGAAAGAGGGGGTGGGGGTGGAAGGGGGTCTACAGGGGGGTCTGCAAGGGGGAGGGGGGTCTACATGGGGGTTTGTCTAGGGAGGGGGGGTGAAATGGGGGTCTGCAGGGGGCTATCTAGGGGGTGCAAGGGGGGTCTGTAGGGGGGGGGCATGGGGGTCTGTCCGGGGGGGGGGGGGGGTGCAAGGGGGTATGTAGGGGGGTGCAAGGGGGTCTATAAGGGGGGGGGGGGGGTTCAAGGAGGGTTTGTAGGGGGGGTCTGTCCAGGGTGGGGGTGGGGTAAGTCTAAGGTGGGGGTGGGGTCTATCCAGGTTTTTTTTTATGAAATGGGAAGGGACATATCAACAGTTTCAAACTGTGGCTATAGCTCTTTAGCCATGGTTTCAAACTATGGCTATTGATATTTAGACACGGTTTCAAACCGTAGCTATAGCCCATGTGTGGATAAAGATTCTTCCATAGTTTGAAACCGTAGCTATAAAGATTTATCCATGATTTGAACCGTAGTTATAGGTCTATTGCCACGGTTTGAACTATGGATATAATGCATTATCCACAATTTGAAACCGCGGATATAGTTTTTTCCCTATATCCATGCCAATACTAGCTACATTCATTAAACCATGGCTATAACCTATATCCACAGTTTTTGGGCTTATAGCCACTATTTGGAAATATGGATATAGCCTAAATTTCTAGTAGTGTAGGTTCCTATCAAGGTGTACTTTGAGTCTAATATAAATCCATTTCAAAAAGTGGCTCATAACCTAACAATATTAACTTACCAATCAAATCAATTTCAACTATACACAATACTATTTTCCACAAAAAACTCAATAAGAATGTTAAAACCCATAAATGTGACCATCAAAATTACATGAAATAAATAAAATATTTCAATTCAATACAATCTTAATACCTGTTAGGTTAATATTTTAGATAATTAGGATAAAAAATTAAGTAACAAAACTCATGATATGATGGGTTAATAATACATCACACTAGTGGATGGTGCTTTATTTTTTACTTTGGTTTTATATCTTATTGCTCAAATTCAATATCATTATAATTTTTAAATTTGCTTATATTTGTTTTATTATATTTCAAAATTATGTTATTTTCAAACTATGGCATATTTTATATAAATATAAAACTTTCTTATCTGACTATATTTTCTTTTTAAAATTATTTCCATGAATATGTTTTTCAAATATGAATATATTTGTTTTATATTTCAAAATTGTGTTACTTTAAAATTATAACATATTTAATATAAATATAAAATTCTATTATCTTGAAAAGATGTATAATTTTGATATTTTTTATTAGTAATAATGAGTTGAAGTTGGATTATGACACATATAACGAGTGATGAATATGGGGAAGGTGTTGATGATTTTTTAAAAATTTCTAAATGAAATGTTCCAAACAAAAAAATATTTTTCTATCCATGACTGAAATGGTTAAATATGAATAAGTTGAAAATCAGAGAGATCAAAGATCATTTAATTTTTCATGTTTTTAATCCAAGTTACAACCCTTGGATTTGTAATGGTGAAATTGGGTATAATTTCAGATCTACTGATGATGATGCTTTGCAAGATGGTGAATCTGATGAAATTAAAGAAATGATTCGTGATATTGAAGCAGAAAAAATTGAGAAAGAACCAACAATTGAGAATATATATGGTGATGATGAAAAACCATTGTATCCTAGTTGTATGGATTTTACAGTTTTATCATTGTAGTTAAGATTGATTAACCTGAATTCAAAACATGGATGGAGTGAAAAGAGTTTTATAGAGATGCTACAATTATTGAAATACATTCTTCCTAAAGACATTGATCTTACAAATTCACATTATAAGGCCAAGAAAATATTATGCTCGATGGGATTGGGATACAAGAAAATACATACATGTTCAAATTACTGTGTGATATATAGGAAGGAATATGAATTTTTGTTGGAGTGTGCTAAATGTGGGACATCATGGTATAAGTTGAAACAAAAATCACAGGCTGATGTAGAGGTTACAGAGATCCCTAGCAAGGTATTTTGGTATCTTTCTATAATTTCTTGTTTGAAATGTTTATTTACTAATTCACATGATGAAAAAATGTTAAGATGGCATGTTGATGAGCAGATATGTGATAAAAAATATGTTATCCAGCTGATTGTCCACAGTGGAAGAAAATTTATAAGTAGTATCCTACATTAATAAATGAATTTAGAAATCTTAGACTTGGGTTGTTCATGGATGGATTGAATCCATATCGAAGCCTTAGTAGCACACATAGTTCATGGAATGTTTTATTGTTAATTTACAACCTATCTCCCAAAATTTGTATGAAGCAAAAATATGTCATGTTGAGTTTAATGATCTCTGGACCAGAGCAACCCGAAAATTATATTGATGTTTTCTTATCACCATTAATTGATGATTTGAAACTATTATGGGAGGATGTTATTAGGGTGTATGATTCTTATAAAATAGAATATTTTCAATTGCATGCCGTGATTATGTTCACTATAAATGACTTCCTAATATATGGAAATTTATCTATATATAGTGTTAAGGGGCATAAAGCATGTCCAATTTGTGAAAAACATAATTCATATTGTCAATTTCATCATGGGAGGAAAACAATATACATGTTTCATCAAAAGTTTTTTCCTATAGATCACTCTTATAGAAGATTAAAAAAGGCATTCAATGGCTCATAAGAATTTGATATTACTCCAAAACCTTTATCCACTGATGAGTATTTTGAGAGGGTTCAAAACCTTGATGTGACATTGGGAAAGACACATAAATTTGGTAATGATATAAATATTTGGAAGAAATAGTTAATATTTTTCGAGCTACCATATTGAAGATATCATGAAGTGAAACATAACATTGACGTCATATACATGGAGAAGAATATATATGACAGTTTGATTGGAACATTATTAGATATTAAATGAAAGACTAAATATGGGTTGAATGCAAGATTATAATTACTATCAATGGGAATATGTTTGGAGTTATCTCCCACAATTGATGGAGGGTGAACATTTCTTTCCTCTAATTGTCATACATTATCCAAGAGGGAGAAAATTAGATTTTGTAAGTGTATTAATGATTTCAAAGTTACACAGGGTTATTCTTAAAAATGTATTTTTTTTAATCTTTGAAGTATTTGAAGTTGATAGGTATGAAATCTCATGATTTTCACATCATGAGGAAAACAACTTCTACCAGTTGAATTATGTGGAATATTACCCATCCGTGTCAGAAAGTCTATCATAAAGGTGTGTTATTTTTTTAATTCAATTTTTAATAAGGTGATTTATCTGGATGCTTTGGACATTTTTGGAAAACAAATAAATTTCTATACTTTTTAAATTGGAAATTTATTTTCCTCCATCTTTTTTGATATAATGGTTAATTTAATGGTTTACCTGGTTCGATAAATAAAGCATTGTGGACCTATATATCTACATTGGATGTATACTTTTGAAATATATATGAAGATATAGAATCCATATCGACCTAAAGCCTCCATTGTTGGAAAATATATTTCTGAGGAGGTTGACGAGTTTTTTATGAGATACTTGTCTACGGTGGAGCACATTGGTTTGCCTCCATCTCACCATGAAAAAGTTAATAATGGGGGAAAGAGGATTCATGGTTTGAAATTCAAATCATTGTTAGGTGAAAAAATAAATAAGGTACATTTATATATATTGAATAACATAGATGATCCTAAACCATATATAACATTGCATATTAATGAGTTGAGATAATTTTATCCAAAAAAGAAAGAAATTTTGATTTTGAATGAGCATAAAAAAACCTTTTTTCTATGCTTTAAAAAGACTTTGCTTGTTAGATTAGATGAATAATAGATATTAAGATGGTTAGTGGGTGTTCTAAGTTTAAATGTGATAACATGGTCCAGGTATGACATAAATGTCTATAAATTTTATACAAAAGATCAGGACAACAGAAGTGCAGTTCAGAACAGTGGTTTATTGGTGTCTGTAGAAGCAATGATTTTTTTTGAGTTCTAAAGACAAAAGAAAATTTCTATATCAATTTCATATTATGGAGTCATTGAAGAAAAATGGGAGGTTAATTTCATTAAAATTAAAGTTCCAGTGTTTAACTGCAAATGGTATATCGGTAACAATAGTGTCAGACCTGATGAATTTGGAATGACACTTGTTAATATGAATAGATTGGAAGGCACAACGGATTATTTTATAATGGAAACACATAATTTTTTTTATATGTTCTTGATAAATCAAATATGTATTGGTCTATTATTTTACAAGGAAAAAATAATATGTTGGTGATGATCAACTTGATGAAGATGCTGATTTTTGTGAGATCCCTACTTCCATGGAAAGTTTAATAGATAATAATGATGAGCATGTTGTAGACATGGTTTGTTCCATAAAAAACGACCATGGCGAATGAATTTGGGAAAACAATACATTATTAAATTTCTAATATTACCGGTAACATATGTTTATTTCTTGTTTAATTTTATTAATTTCATAAAATTTTAGATATTGTAATTTTTTTTATTTATTAAAACACATATTAAAACTAATAAATAGAAATTTTAGTTTATTTTAGTTTATTTTTGTTTATTTTATCATGTTTACCATTACATAAATTATATATTTATTGATTTTGTTGAATTAAAATTATTTTAATTCTAATATGTTAAAAACTATTATTTTTTTTTGTAAAAAATGATTTATTAAGTTGGACCATTTTTAATATTCCTACACCAATTTTGGATTTATTTTCATTAAATTACATGAAATTTCATATATCATTACAATTGTTAGCATTTTAGTTAACTATAACAAATATGAATAATAATGTTTTAAGTTTTAGTTTACTTTTGTGTTTCATAATTTTTTATTTTTTGTTTACATTATAATTATAATATGTGAGTTTGTATATTTGTATACTAAATAGTTGTTTCTTTGATTTGAAGGATAATGAAAGATCCGTTAGTTGATCAACCACATGCTTCTAGAGATGAGATTTATGATCATACCTCTGGGGAGGAACATCCACATGCTCTTCTTAATATTCCCCAATATTCTTTATGTACTACCACAATGGAAAAGAAGAGTTTGAGGGTTAGTAAATGTGGCTATACACATTTACCAAAATTATCACTTAATCATAGACATGACCAGAGAATAGTGGTAGACTTTGATGAGAGTGATATTCCAAGAGGACCTAATGAAAAACAATTCAAGGGTTTTGTATCAACTTAGGGAAGTGATGAAAAAACAATGCTAGCTCAGTTTTGGGAGACCATTTTGGTAAGCTCTATTGCTATTGTTTGACTAATCTTGAAATGTTTATAGTATAATATGTTTTCCCTCTTCTTTATCAGACGAAATTTGATATACCTGACACTGTAGGAGTTACGAGGATTTTTTTATCGATGGATGCTAGGAGATGGAGGGATTTCAAATCAACCCTCACATCTGATTTCATTTTTGGGCATAGGCAACTTGAAAATAAATGTCATATATATCCTTTTATATATGAAGACAGATAGAAAAATTTTGTTGAAATTAGAAGACAAGAATCATTTTTGGTAAGTTAAATGTAAACTTTTAAAAGTTTTCTTATATTAATGATCTTATTAATGACTTATTAATGATTTATTATTCTTAATTTACTAAAATCTATGAGATCTCATTAGGATATCCAATCTAGAAATGTATACCCTCATAGTTTATCTTGGGGAGGGTATACTTTATTAGAATAAAATATGATGGCTAGAAAATTACAAAAACTTAGAGTTGAGAATTCAAGCTATGGAGTGGTTTCCCCTCCACCCCCTCCGTCTAGACATGAAAAATGGAAGAGGGATCAGATGAGAAAAAGGGACAATATCTTAAGAAAGAATATAGGGTCATCACTGAGAGAATTGTAAGATGTTTATTTTATTTATTTAAGTTAATTAAATTCTTTATATACTTTGAATCATAGTATTAAAACATTTTTCAAATAATTCATACATGATTCTTTTGAGGAGTAGAGCACACATGGGGTATTTAAATGTGATGGGAGGTAAGATATTTTATCTGTAGTATTAGAAAATCCCGAGCACCCGGGTCGTGTATGGGGATAACCGACAAGTGTATTAGTGAGAAAAGTGTTACCATGTTCTTCAGCTTCTTCTATGGAGGGGTTTTATAAAAAAATTGAATCTTTAGAGGTTGAAGTTAAAAATATTAATGCAATGATGGAGGAAAAGATCAGAGTGTTGGTACAATCTATGTTTTCATACATGCAAAGACAATTTCAGACTGCAACTCCCACTACTTCACCTTTTCCAGCATCTCCCACTCCCCCAGCTCTGCCTATAGACCCCATTTTTTATCCTACTCATACACCTCATCCTCTACATATTCCTAGTTATTGTGAGTTGTATGTTTATGATCCTCACTATAATATAGTTTCATACGAGATTATATATTATATAGAAGATAAAATTCATCATTAAAAGTTAGGGGTAGAGAAACATAGGGTGACTGTACAGGATATTATAGATATATCAACTAGAGTACCATTACCTACAGATGAGGTGAGGATAGTTGGAAAAAGTATCAACCACTTTTTAGTTTGGCCATCTAGACTTATGCGACACATTACCATAGAGGTATGTGTATATTTTATATTTTATTTTATTTTTGTATTAAATTTGTTTTAACATTTCAAAGTTAATATATATATATATATATATATATATTTATTTATAGGAATACTTTAAAGGTAAATAAATAATATATAGGCAACACCAAATACAAAGGGATATGAAAATTAGATACAAATTATAGTAGTCTTGACAGATTGTCAAGATATTCAAATTTTTCAGCGGGTCATTATATGTTTCCAATGGAATCTCATGTTTTTGGGCATGTAATATATACGGGGATTCTGAAAAATTATATGATGAATCTTGTTACTAGAGTTAAGTTGGGAATCAACGTGATTCAACTTTTTTTCCATGCAAGTCTTAACATAAATCTTTCCATGCATTAAATTTATTAAAAATTTATACGTATATATGTTTTGTATTAGGTATATATATAAAATATGAGAGGAGAATGAAAGGACAGATGTATATGGATTGATAGACCCGTAGTTGATTTCACTTGAAGTGCACACATTGACTGAGGAGCAAATAACATTTTATATTTATGAAAGATTTGAACAGAATGTAATTACGTAGAGCTGGATGTTTTCTTATGTTGAGAGGTATGAAACATATATCACGGAAATTGTTATTTATCTTTTAACATAATAACCACTAACATTAAAATTTCTTTTATATTAGTGACCATTGGATTTTAGGTGTTTTTTTCCAAGGGAGAAGACACTTTACTTGATATGCTTTATCCATGGTGATGTGCGAGGAAATTTTAAGAACATGTTGGAAATGTAAATTTTAATTTATTAATATTTTATATTATAATTAATTTTAAATTTATTTCATTCATATTATTTTCTAACAAGGTATGGGATTTATTTTGAAAATACACAAAGAAAATAGTTCCATGATAAAATATATAAAAGTAAAGGTGAATATCCATTTATAATTAGTAAATTTTGGATGTATTACATAAAAATTATATTTTTAATTGAAAAAATAATTTAAATAGAATTTTCATACCCAAAAAAGGTGTCATCAAATGAAGATATTATATGTTAATATATATGTATAAAATAATTACAACTAGAACAGTTACTAAGTTCTAAGAGGTTAGATTTAATTATAAATTATTCCCTAATTTTTTTTTATTAATTATACATGTTAAATAATTTAATTTTAATTTGTAACTATTTGATAACCCTCAAGCTTATAGTACACAAGAGTTCACACACTTACAAGTGGAATGGTCAAATTATTTTACAGGTTTTATTGGATTTTAGTTTTTTTAGTGAATATTGTAATTTTAAATGTGTATTTAGATGTTATTTTGGTTGGATTGAGGTTTGTTTTTAATTAATATTATAATTTTTGAATTTCATAAATGTGAATTGTGAATGTGTAATTTTCCTACTGGTTCTTCTGTTGGTTCTGCTTGTTTCTTATTCTTTAATTTTTCTACTGCTATGCTGCTAGTTTTTCTTGTTTCTAGTTTGGTCGACAGTGGAGAGGAAGGGTAACATGAATTATTTTTTTAAAAGAAATATTTTTTCATTAGTTATTTAAAAACCAACATTAAAAACTAACGTAATATATAATAGTTTATGTCGGTTATTTAAAAATGGATGTGAAAAATGCTTCAGATGAAGGTTTTTAACATAGGTTATTAAATAACCAACATAAAAAATCTTTTACATTATTGATTACAATGTCAGTTTTTTTAACTGACATTAAAGACAATATTTATAACATCTCCATTAATAATAGCGGCTAAAAAGAGATGTAAAAAAATAAAAAAACCGATGTTAATAAGGATTTTTTCACTAGTGTATACTCTTTCCTCAAATTCAATTCATTCACCATTACCATCCTATAATTTTTTTATCTATGATAGACATAATAAATTCTTTGTCAAGTTGTTTTTAGTTTTCAATATCTTCTATCCTTAAATATTATGATCTAGCATTTTATTATGAAATTAATATCTTCTTTTTGAATAACTTATAGTGCAATTATCTTTACTTTAACATTATTAAATAATTTCTTCATAGTTTCTTCATACTAACCATCATCTTGGAAATTATTTAAAGATTTTGAAGTGAGATGATAAAATTTTCCACACTGAAATAAAGCATTTGGAAGCTTGAATTTGAAGTTTACTTTTCCCTGTTTGAGATTCAAGGAAAGGAAATACTTCACCTCATCAACCTCTATGTATTTGGGACCATCCTTTAATGAATTTTTCTTCATGTCCTTGAATGATACTTTCCAAGAGTTATCATTTTTCAAGGAATTTTTATCATTTTTCTCATCTTGTATGTAATGATAGTGCTTTGAAGTCTATCCAACATCACTTCTCTTGATTCTTTATCTTTGATCACCAAGACTGTCACATCAAAACGTTTTAGAAATATTTTTAGGCTCCTCTTCTTGATTTTGACATAGTAGAGGTTTTCTTCAAGTCCAAAAATTTCTTCAAAATGATTTTAACCTAATTAAAAAATGTATCAATAGACTCATTTGGGTTCATCCTTAGATCCCCTTATTCCAAATATCCTTTAATTTCACTTCACATACGTTGAAGTCACTTTCATATATTTCGAGAAGGTTTTTCCATATAGAATGTGAGGATTTAAATGAAATCACTTTCACATATATATAATTGGATAATGATCCTACCAATATGTTTATTCCATTATCATCAACATCTAGATACTTTTGGTCAATTTTTTATAGTACTTTACTCTCCAAGATAGTTTTGATCCCATGTATGGAAGCTGTGTAGACATCCATTCCCAATGATCATAAATAGTGTTGCATATAATTATTCTATAATTGAAAATTATTATTTTTAAAGACCATAATTCACTTATGGTTGATTATTACTACCATTACTTTATTGAGATATAGAAATTTTCTAAGAACCTTTAGATTTGATACCACTTTTTGGTCCCAATCAAGGTGAATACATGGGGGGGGGGGGTAAATCTTGGTATACCTATTTTTAAATCGAACATTACCTACGATCTTTACCTAATTTTAATAGGGACACCTATCTATTTATAAATATTAATATGAAGTGATAATATAAAAAAGGAGATACATATAATATTTTTACTTGATTAACAAAAACTAGGATAATACAAGGACCATACAAAGGGTATGTGAAAATATACCTCAAAAACTAATCTCACTACTAGTTATTTTATAATTTAGAGTGATTATACTAACTAACCAAGTTTAAAACCTTCAAAGAATAATGAATAACTCAAAAATATTCCTACAAGATGAAATTCACTACTACTTCTATATTTTTTCTCCCTCTTCCTCAAATAAAAATTAAATATTACACCAAGTATGGTGTAATAATGAGTATTAATTTGTCAAAATTCTAGCAAGAGAACCTCATAGAATACCTTATTCTACTTTACTAAATTCATGGTCCCGGCCAGAAACTATCCTCCTATTATTTTCCATTATAGTAAAATTATTTAATTCCTCTGTTGTTATCTACAATGTTATCCTCTCTTCTATAATGCTATTTTTTTCGAAGTTCTCTATTTTCTTCCCAGAAATTCCATTAGAAGTTAAGAATGTCCTATCATCAAGGGTGAGAATCACAGTTTGTTCCTCTATGATCCTTGATCACTCTAAGTATCCAAAACTATTATTATGTAGTCAAAATCACCTCTTGGAATTTAATAGACACTCCAAATATAGATATATGATATCAACATTTGAATTCAACATGTCTATTTTATTTTCACCAGGATTTAAACCACCATGGTGAGGTGTTATCTGAAATGACCATTTTGGGATCTAGATCACCCACAACATTTAAAATCCCTAACATGATCTCCTCTCTTATAGTCATTTTAAACCTTTGATATAACTTTATCAAGACCAACCACGACATGGTGTAGTGATAACCATGAAATAGTTCTTCTCTTGGGAAAACACCCTTCAAAACACTTGGCACCATTCTCAACAACCTATTTTCCTATTCATATCCAAAGGCATGATTATTAGCATAACTTAGAATATAGTAAAGGGGAATTCCAACATCTCATTTAAGCTAATACCACTTGAGTCCACCATAAAAACCAAAATACTAATTTCTGAGCCTCTCTATTTCACCCAGGGACCTTGAAAACCCAAAATTATCTATTATATGAGGTCACATATACTATCTTATTATTTCATAATATGTTACTCATACATTTATAGGGAATAATAAACACTTATATGAAACTCCATGATCCCCCCAAAAAATTAATAATTTCTCAATATCATACATATCACATGCCTTTACCAGATTAACATCAAAATACCTTTGACCATGAATTCCATAATTACCAAGTTGGGAATCCCCAATTTTAATAGGTACTTCATAATTATAGAACACTATGTGCGACAACATGGTATATAAAAATAGAAACCCTAGTATCCTTGAGTCAGTGGTTACTTTATGACATTGGTGCTAGATACAAGGGATCTCATCCCAAAGGACCGAATAGTTTAGTAGTCTTGGAAAACTAGAAACATACTTGAAGCTCACATTACATTTGAAAACTTTAAATATAATATAAGATTTTCTTTGAGAATACCATTATTCTATTTAGAATATCCCTAAATATCAATCATAATAAAATTACTAGAAATCTAGGGAAAGGAAACATAAAAAAGTAGTGTGCTCTAATGCTTAATAAGGGAATGATTACATCGAAATCTATTAAAAAAATAAGGCACAATCAATATGGAAAGGTAAATAACTGAAGCACATGACATTTAATCAATAAATTTAAAATGAAGAATAATATGGAAAGAATAAATTATGATTAAAATATTTCCAAATAAATAATCACATGATCTTGAAACTTATCCATGGATATTAAAACTAATCTAATAATCACATGGATATTAATAACTAATCTCATAGTGAGGGAATACATAATTACCTACATCATCACTATATTGTCAAGGCCTTTTTACAAGACATATTATATAAATGGGTAAGGTCTCATCCAAATTCCCAAACTAGTTTGTTTCATGAGACCTAATTATGAATTAAGTTACTATATTAGCCCTAACCATAACTAACTAAGTCCTATTAATTCCTCATATGAAAGGGAAAAAACGAAATGAATGTAAAAATTCATATTGAAAAACTAGTATATGAAATGTTAATAATTTATAAAATAAATAAACATAATCAACATAAATATACATATTGGAAAACTAGAATATGAATGTTAATGCTTTCCCTAATCAATAAACATAATCATAAACCATCCAGAGTACTATAAAGAATGACATCAAAATACTATATCCTAGTCAAACTGATAAAAAATAAAGATAAATAATAAGGATGATATATTTATAAAATATTCCTAGTGGATCATAAGTTAAAATGGGGTTGCTATCATTTATGAATAAAAATACCCTAAAAATTCCATTAAAAACATTTTTGAGGAAAAAATCCTTTTAATTTTGAAAATCACTATTAAAAACTAAAAATTTCTAGAATATTAGAAAAAAACTCATTTAAAAAGAAAATTTTAAAATTTTAAATTAATATTCAAAACAATGAGTGATCATGATGGTAGGTAATTCCATACATACTGTATAAGTTATCAAAACATTCTTTTTACTTTTTATTAAAAAGGTTAAAAGTACCTCATTCAGAAAATGAAAAGAAGATTCATTTCAATTTTTTTATAAAAAATAACACATGGGTAAAAATTTCATTAATAAATCAATTGGATAATGTTAAAAACATTTTTTAAAACATTTTTATAAAACATGGATACGAAATAAAGGATTTTTAACCAAAGAGTGAAATAAAGTCATATTTTCTTAAAAACATTTTCTCAATCATTTTAAGTACCAAAGAGTAGAAAATAGTAATATTAATTAAATATTTCATGAATAAACATAGGAAAATAAAAATAATGAGTTTATTGATATATATATCATAATATTTTATCATTAGAGACTTAATCATAAATAATCCCAATAATCTATGAGATTGTAATCGTAAAACTCTTGTCACTTTGGTAACTTTTGAATCATAAACCCCATGAAATAAATAACACAATATGAAAATTAAAATATAATAAATATAAATATATTCATAATATAATATATAAAAGGGGTAGTATATACACAAAAAATAAATAAGTGGTAAATATGACACATGTCTCACAAAAGTAAAAGCACGATAAGAAACCGTTACCTCAGGTCCGACTTCCTCCGTACATGTTCAAAACTCTTGTATAATATATATATATTTATTATATATATGTTATATAAACATAATAATACATATAATACCATATAATATTTTATTGTAACTTTTTATCACCCATTTATTAATAATTCTTTATTAAAAATGCTATTCTAGGTGATAATTGCTTCGTTTTCACGTATATTTTGGTTCGGTAGTTTTAGTCATTGTACTTTGATCATGGTTAAATAATTTAAATAATTTCAACCCTAATATAAATATTACATATATTCATTATATTGGTACTCATAATAGTCCATGAAAGTTATAGGTAGAAAAATGAGTTACACTGTTCATGGAGATGATATGTTTTACGTACGTATGAATGTTGTTTTCATTTTTTTGACAGATGGAATGGAAGAAAGTAAAATAATATTTTACCTTTAAAGAATAATTATTATATCATATATATCATATATATTCATTAAATATATCCATATTACCATTTATTGCAAAATAAAATGAAAAACGTTTCACATGGCTTTGTGTAGGCAGTAGTCGACACATACACACGAGTGACACAATCGTTTTCAAAATGATTAGAATAAAATATGGTAGATGTGATATTATAATAAAAGAAGTGTAATTATGTGATAAATATAATATATATACATTAAATTCATCATTATATCCTACCGTGGGAGGTGGTTATGGAAAACGAATTACATCAATTTGTGAGGCGGTGGTTCGCCGTACACACGATCAATGGTTTCATTTCCCATTTTATGGAAGAGTAGATGGATATAGGTTATAAAATTAAAATAATAATGTTTTAGTATATTATATTTTGGTGATATTATTTTATCATTTTTTACAGATATTTTAAGGATTTAAAGGAAGAAATAAAATGAAAACGCATGGTTAAGAACTATACCTCCTTTTCAGACAACCTCTTTAAGTTTATACCTAAATCCCCCCAAGATTGATTTTATAATCATAAAAAGGAATATATTTCATGGTGATATATTTAAATAAGGTATTTTTAAATATATTATCCAAACCAAAGAAATCATTAAGTGTGAATAGAATAGGAGAGTGGGTTCCATTTTATAAGTGGGGGGGGGGGGTAGACACACTTCAAATTTTTGAAAAGAATAAATTGTACCCATGTTTTTCAAATGAAAAAAGGATACAAAATGAATTATTATAGAACATTAGATGATATAAGTTATAAATATTTCCATAAAATAGAAATTATAATAGATTTTAGGTCTTTTTAATCCTTATATTCTTAGTTTAACCTTCAATAAACCTATTTTAGCCTTAAATGTGATAATTAATTTTTACTATTTTTATAGTTAATTATGACAAAAAATTAAGTTTAATTTATTATATAATATTAATTATGTTTATTAAAAATATGGAATTAATTATTCCAAATTTAATTCCCAGAATTGGTATAATTTAATTTAAATTTAAACCCATAGATGCGACGAAAAAACAGTTTTTTAAAGGATACGTTTTCATAAGTATAAAACATTTTTATATTAAAATTGAATATATAAATTATTAAAATTACCTAAATTGGATTAATTATAATATTATTGAACCAATTTTACTTTTAAAACATTTTAAAACAAAATTAAACCTTTTAAATTCTTTAGATAAAAAGGCAGTTTTCAATAAAAAACCAGCATTTTTCACTGTTCATTAAAAAATCAATATTTTTAGAAAATTATAAAAAATTATTTCTAAGAATATTTTTTAATGATAAATTCAAAAATTAATTTCATTTTTTCAAATAAATTTTCTGAAATCGGAAAAAGTAATCTTAGCATATGTTTGAAAAATACGGCTAAACCATTTTTATAAAAAATAGAGATTTTTCAGAAAGACATTTATTTTTATTTAAATTGATTCTAATTTTTATTTATAATAGATTGATAAACAATAAATTTATTTATACATTTTTACACCATAAAATTTTCATGATTTAGTTAGTACTATTCCTAAATCCTAATTTAACATCTAGGTTATAATGGTATTAATATTGTTTTTTAGACTTGGGGTTACATGTATCATAAGATATTGAAGATATTGAATTTATTTAAAAGAAAATATATATCCATCCAATGGACCGAAGGCCTTAATTTTTTTATTGATTTTGATAATCCACCTTTCAAGGGGTGAGGTGGAACCCTTACAAGGCCCGTAGGCGTAAGTATTACATGGACAATAGGCCTTAGAGGAATTCATTTTCTTATAGGCTTCAAACATTACATACAACCCAGAATAACTGCTTGGAACTGCTCCTCCCCAACATCTTCATCGTGAAATCAACTCTCCACCTTCGCAAGACTATTCGGCTAGGCATTCCCATGCATGCATAGGCCTGTCCCGATGGCAGGTGCCATACCCTCTCATTCTTACAATCCATTTGGCTTCTTATGTGGTGAAAGCTCCTTGCTCATCCTCCTTTTAGAGCTTGTTCTTTGTAGTTCGTCTAGTTTTCATCTGCACTTAAGGTGGCCTGAAGGCCTTGAGGTGGCCCGAAGGCCTTGAGGTGGCCCGAAGGCCTTACTAACCCAAAGGCCTGGGTGGCCCAAAGGCCTTAAAAGACTCGGGGACCAAATCGGTGTCCCGGAGGCCCAAACAGGGGCATATTCCCAGCTTCTACAGTGCCAAACAGTAGCTGCTACAGTTCCCACTACAGTTCCTGCTACAGTACTGCACAGTTCCCACTATAGTACCTGCTACAGTACTTGCTACAGTACTACTACAATACCCCCCAAAAATAATGTCTCTGCCTGGATTTGATCCTGGGTCTCCCGGATGCACTTACGAAGTCCTTACCAACTGGTCTAACGCTCATGTTCAAAAGGAAATATATATCATAAATTATTAGGGTGTTACATTCTACCCTCTTATAAAAAATTTCATCCTCAAAATTTTCAAAATGTCATGTCTTAAAAAGATTTGGGTAGTTCTTCATCATGACTTACTCAGGTTCCTACACCACTTATTTTATCTTATGATTTATCTTAAGTACCTTTACCAGTGAAGTCATATAATTACTCAAAACTTGTTATCTAGTGTACAATTTTTTTCAGGCTCTTTATACTAATATAGATCATGTTCCAATTATATTTCTTTAGAGTTGATCACATGTGTTAGGTATGGCATATAATTCCATAACAATGATACATGGAACACGCCATGTAATTTAATGAGACTTAGTGGAATTACCAAATGGTAATACACAACTCCAATTCTTTCTTGGATTTAAAATGGTCCAATGTACCTATGGCTCAGTTTCCCTTTCTTACTGAACCTTATAACACACTTCTATGGAGATACTTTTAAGACAATGTGATCTCACACTTGGAATTAAAAATCTTTCCTCTAGTTATCGACATATATATTTTATTTCTTTGAGATTATTTGATATAGGGTTGAATAGTCTTTGACTAATCCATTGTCTCCTCCATAATTTCTAGGCCTACAAGTTTCCTTTTACCAAATTCATCCCAATAAGTTGGACTACGATATCTATTCCCATATAATTATTCATACGATTCCATTTGAGTACTTTAATATAAGATACTGTTATAGTAAAAACCTACAAAATGTAAATATTGATCCAACATACCTTGATAGTCTACATATAATGACCTCAACATGTCTTATAATGTTTGAATAGTCCTTTCGTACCATCCATTAGTTTATGGGTGGTAAGTGGTGCTCAAATGAAGCTTGGTATTAAGAGAATTTTGAGGAATCTTTCATAATTTCAATTTAAACCATGGATCATGATTAGAAATAATTGATAGAGGTTCACCATGAAGTCTCACAACTTTATTAGTATAGAGTCGTGAAAGGAACTCAAGAGGTAAATCTACTCTTATAGTGATGAAATGTGCATATTTGATGAGGCGATAAACAATAACCCATATTACATCATTATTTTTTAGGAGTATTTGGTAACTCAATGAAAAATTCCATAGTAATTTCATCCCATGTCCATATAGGAATATGAAGAGGTTTCATGACTCCTCTAGGATGATGTCTTTCCATATTCATTTATTGGAAAACCAAAAATATTGACACATAATCAAAAATTTCCTACTTTGTATTATCCCACCAAAACTATTCCTTCAACTATCTATACATCTTAGTGCTACTAGGGCGTATAGATAAATTCAAGCTATGAGAATCATCCAACAATTCCATCTTCAAATTAGGTATAGATAAGACACATAACTTCTTTCTAAATTTTAGAATTCTATATTCAAAAATGAATCCAACCAATTTTACATCATTTAAATATTTAATTTTATTTTGAATATTCTCATCATCAGGTTGATAAATTTTTATCTTTTCCAAAAAATATTCCTTGATATTCATTTGAAAAACGAGTGATGCCTTCTGTTCCTTAATAATTCCCATATCCATATTTACTAAATTCTTAAACATAGGATAATTGTCAGTCCTCATTTTGGTTACGACTCCAGGATATTTCTGGCTTAATGAATCCGCTACCTTATTTTTCTTCCTTGTGTGGTAGTGTATTGAGAAATCATAGTTCTTGATTATCTCAAGCCATTACCTTTGGATCCTATTGATATATTTATGTGAAAATATGTATTTCAAACTCTTATGATCCTTATATATTTTATAATTTTTACTATAAAGATAATGTATCCATATTTTCACAACAAAGATTATAGATTCCAACTCAAGATCATGGGTTGGAAATTTTTTTTCACGAATCTTTAACTTCCTTGATGCCTAGGTGATAAATTTATTATTTCGCATAAGGAAATAACCGAGTACCTTTTTCAATGCATCACTATATATCACAAATCCATCATTTCCTAATGTTTGAGTCAAAATTAGAGCATTCACCAACATCTTATTCATTTATTCAAAAAATTATTCACATTCCTTTGTCCATACAAACTTGACCCCTTTACGTGTAATCTTAGTTAATTGGTTATCCAATCAGGATTTTTTTGAACAAATCACTGATATTAAACTACCAAACCAATGAAACTACATACCTTGGTTATGTTAATTATTTTATTCCATTCATGTAATACCTTTTTCTTCACAGGATCAATTGAGATTCCATCCTTGTAGAAAATATAGATAAGAAAAGAAATATTATGAAGCCAGAATTCACAATTCTTAAATTTACTGTATGGAAATTTTCTTCTAAGAGTATCAATAATGATCCAAAAGTAATTATCATGGTCCTCATAGATCTTATAGTACACCAAGATATCATCAATAAATACCATAAACAAAATTATCAAGATATTTGTTGAGTACTCTATTAATTTGATCCAAGATGATAGAGGGTGAATTAGTCAATACAAATAAAATTAATGTGAACTCTTAATGTGCATAACTCGTATGAAAATATATCTTCAGAATATATTCCTTCTTTACTTGAAATTCATTATACCTAGAATGATGGTCTATATTTGAAAAATATTGAGATCTATGAAGTTGATCAGATAAGTCATAAATGAAAGGTAGAGAATACTTGTTCTTTATTGTGATAACATTAATTTATTTGTAATCAATGCACAATATCATAGATCCATATTTCTTCTTAAAAACAAGAACTGAGGATCACCAAGGGGAAACACTAGGGAATATATAACCCTTATCACACAACACCTTTAGTTGTTTTTTCAACACCACTAATTCTACAATGTCTATTCTATAGAGAGCCTTTAACAAAGGTTTTTTTATCAAGGATTAAATTAATGAAAAACTCAGCTTTATGCTCTAGTGTATTCCTAGGTAATTCCTTATAAAATACATCAATGTATTCCTGTAAAATAAATACATTATCATTTTTAAGACTACATTTTCCATATATATCTTGTGTCTACTCTTCTTCTCTAAGAATCTCATTCAGAAGAGCTACTAGGGGTGGATCTAGACATGAATTAGATGATGAAGTATCCCCTCTAAAGACAAAGAATTATATATATTCATCATGAATCATAATTTACTTCTATTTTCAATAAATTTTTGCATCATATTTTGAAATCTAGTCCATAATAAGGTTTAAATGAAAATAAACCATAGGTATAATAATGAATTCTGTAAATAGGGCACCTTTATATGTCATAATGGTAACTAAATGACACATACTTGTTCCAATGAGACTTCCACTAGGAGTCTTTATTGATAAATACTTTATTAAGGTGTTAGGAAAGTATCTAATTTTATTATAAAACTTAGATGATATACAAGATTGAGAAGAACTAGAATAAAAAAAAGCTAAATTTTAGGATATATGAGTAAATTACCTTCCACCACATAATTAGGAACTTCAACCTCAGCTATTGTGATCACATATGATTGGACTTGATCCCTTAGACTACTTTAAAACCTGAGACAATCAATTGAATAGTGTCCCATATCATTACAGTTGAATCATTTCACATTGTAATTTTCTTTATTTCCCTTTAAATCATGATCATGTTGGAATTTATCTCCAAACATGTAGGAAAGTCCCATTAACAACAAGCATGCTCTATGGTGTTTCTTTACATATTTATTACAAGGTGGAAATACCAATATTATATTCTTACATTTTATTGTATTTACTTTTCTAGAGTGCTCAATCAACCTTTTCCCATCTTTATTTACTTTAAATTCATAAGAATTTTAAAATTATTTCTCTTTATTAATAGTGCATGATACAATATCCATGTATGATGAGAATGTTTGGGAGACTAGTACCCTTGAAAGGATTGGATTAATCCCATAAAATAAATAAACATTATTGCTATTTGGATTATGTATGTATTCAATAGTATTCCTTGATAACCTTGTAAATTTATCTTTATAATTAGCAACATTTTCTGCTTCCTTTTGCCTCAGACTCAATAATTGTCTCTCCATTTCTGCTCATTTCTCACAAGAAAAATATTTTTCCAATAAGAGTACATTAAAATCCTTCAACTCCATGTTTTTTATTTCTTATTTATCCTCAGTGTTTTAAATCAATAACCACCATTGATTAAAATCCCCTAAGATATTATAAACTACCATGAAAACCTTCTCCTTTTCATTACTTCCCAAATAGAGAAATATATTATCCATGGAACTTATCTATTTCTTAGTTACAAATATATTTTTAGTCCCATTAAATGATATTTTTTATTGAAGCATGAAGTGGTATAAAATTATTACACTGTGTTGTGGATCAGTAGGCTTATCTATATAGGAAAGGTTATTAGATATAGAAAAATTCAGATTCCACAATATAATTATGATTTGATCAGATCCAAATTTATTATCTTTCTTAAAAGGGAAATACCTATATGGATTACGTGCATTGATATGATTTATATTTCTTCCACAAGGTTAAATTTATAAATAATGGAATGTACTATATTATATCTTAACATTATGGTTCATAATGTATAATTTCCAAACTAGTGACAAACTTAACATAAATTGAAAAATTTATGCATAACTAATATCATAATCATAAAATGGGTATATTTGGGAATATTCTCAAGTTGTGAAAATATTTCCAAATTTTTCATAATGGGTTGTAATGAAAGTGTGAATTATCCCAATAATATCCTCTAGTAGTGTCAAACCAAGTCAGCATCAAGGTCTTTTATCATGCACCGGGTGATGATCGAGTTAAAACCAATAAACAATTTCTAGAGTTATTAACCCTAGGTATATATTTTGAAGAGCCACAAATAATTGTAGTATCCATAAAAATATGTATTTATAGGAAATCCTCATAATATATACCTTAATAAAACTTTATATTACTATCATATACTTAGATTTATCCTCAAAGTCAGTCATAGGGTTATGTTGTCTAATCTATTTTTATTCTAAATCTTGTTTCCAAGGTTTCTAATATAATTACTCTAATAAAAACTATAAAGACCCTGAACCTAGTATCCTAGAGTCAGTGGTTAATTTATTACATTAGTTATAAATACAAGAAATCACATCCTAAAGGAATAAATAGTTTAATATTCTTGGAAAACTAGATACACACTTTAAACACACATTACATTTGAAAAATTAAAATACAAAATATAATTTTCATTGAGAACACCATTATTCCTTTTAAAATATCCCCACATATCAATCCTAATAAACTTCTTTTCATCCTTGGAAAAGAAAAGATAAGAAAGGGGTGATCTCTAATGCTCAGTAATGGTATGCTTATAATGGAATCTATCATAAAATGGCATAATCTATATGGAAAAGTAAATAAATGAAATACATGCTATTTAATAAATAAATTGACCATAAATAATAATATGGTAGGAATAAATGATGATCAGAATAATTACATATAAATAATCACATGTTCTTGAAACTTATCTATAGATATTATAACTAACTGAATAATGACATGGACATCAATAACTAATCTCATAATGAGAGGTCGAATAGTATTGAAAATAATTACTATATCACCAAGTACTTGTGCCAAGACATATTTCATAAAAGGGTAATGCCTCATCCAAATACCCAAACTAGTTTATCTCATGATTCCTACCAATGCATCGAGGGGCTATAACGGGCCTCGTCTGTCACTTATTAAGTCTAATGCATTCCTAATATGAAAGGGGAGAAACATAATCAACGTAAATATCCATATTAAAAAACTAGAATATGAAATGTTAATAATTTATCCAATCAGTAAACATAATCAATGTAATCATTCATATTAGAAAACTAGAATACAGATTTTAATAATTTTCCTAACCAGTAAACATAATCCTAAACCATCCA
Source organism: Viscum album (assembly GCA_963277665.1). NCBI lineage: Eukaryota > Viridiplantae > Streptophyta > Magnoliopsida > Santalales > Viscaceae > Viscum > Viscum album. The sequence goes on from OY728152.1 coordinate 1,629,843,622, forward strand.
CAATACTATGGTGAATGGTATCAAAATAGTACATCCCAATCAAACTGATCATAAACCATCCAGATAAATAATAAGGATGGTATATTTATAACATATTCCTTATGTATAATAAGGTAAAATTATGGTTTTTTCATTGATGAATATAAATACTATAAAAATTCCATTAAAAACATTCTTGAGAAAAATATTATTTTCACTTTGAAAATCACTTTTTAAAACTAAAAATTTCCATTATATCAGGGAAAAAATTTTATTTAAAAAGAAACTTGTAAACTTGTAAAGGAATCTTAAAAAAATGAGTGGTCATGATGACAAGTAATTTTGTACATGCTGTGTAAGTAAAAAATCATTCTTTTCACACTATTGTAAAAATGTTAAAAGTACCTCATTCGAAAAATGTTAAGAAGATTCATTTATTGTTTTAAAAAAAATTATAACATGGGTAAATATTTATTTAATAAATCATTTTTATAATTTTAATTAAAATTTTGAAAATATTTTTATAAAACATTAATATGGTAGAAAATGATTTTCGACTGAAGAGATAAATAAGGCCAACTTTTCTTAAAAACATTTTCTCAATAATTTTAAGTAACAAAGAAATAAAAATGGTAATATTACTTAAAAAGTTCATGAATTACTATAGGATAATAAAATAATGATTTTTATAAGATATATATCATAATATTTCATCATCATATACTTAATCATAAACAATCCCAATAAACGGTGAGATTGTAATTGTAAAACATGTACCACTTTGGTAGCTTTTGTATCATAACCCATATAAAAGAAATATATACATATGAAGTTTAAAATATCATTAATATAAATATATTCATGATATAATATATCAATAGAGCAGTATATACACCACACAAAAGAAATAAGTGGTGAATATGACATATGTCACATGGAAGTAAAAGTGAGATGAGAAATCCTTAAATTTGGTCTGAATTCCTTCATACACATTTGAACATATTTTTTAATAAATATATATTTATTATATAGATATTTAATAAAAGTAATCATATATATCATACCATATATTATTTTCTTATAACTTTTTATCACCCATTTCTTAATATTTCTTTATTAAAAACACTATTTCAGGTGATATCTCCTTTGTTTTTCACGTATGTTTTGGTTAAGTAGTTTTGGTCCTTATGATTTAATCATGGTTCCAAAATATAAATAATTTTAACCATGATATAAATATCATATATATTCATTATATAATTATTCATAATATTAAATAAAATTTATAGGTATAAAAATGAGTTACACTGTTCATGGAGACGGTGGGCCGTATATATGCATGATTATTGTTTTCATTTTTTACAGGATGGAATAAAATAAAGGTAAATAACATTTTAATTTTAAAAAATCATTATTATAACATATATATCATATATATTCATTAAATATATCCTTATTACCATCCATTTCAAAATAAAATGAAAAAATTTTCACATCGCTTCGTGGAGGTAGTAGTCCACACATATACACGAGCGACACTATCATTTTCCAATGGATTTGATGGTATGAAGGTAGATGTGATATTATAATTATAGAAGTATAATTATGTAATAAATATAATATATATACATTAAATCCATAATTATATTCTACTATGAGAGGAGGTGATGGAAAATGAATTACATTAGTTTGCGAGGCGGTAGTCCGCCGTACACATGATCGATATTTTTGTTTCCCTATTAATAGAATAGAAGATGGATATAGGTTATTAAATTAACATAATAATATCTAAGTATATGATATATATTGGTGTTATTATTTTTTCATATTTTATGGAGATTTTAAGGAGTTTAGGGAAGAAATAAAATGAAATCTCATGGTAAAGAACTATACCTATTCTTTAGACAACCTCTTTAGGATTATACCTAAAACCTTCCTAGATTTATTTTTTATTAAAATAAGAAATATAGGTCATGGGGATGGATTTATAGAAAGTATTTGGGTAGTTATTTTCTTAAAAAATGGATTTGGATGTGTGAATAGGATAGGAGAGGAGGTTCCCTTTTATAAGTGAGGGGAATGACACACTTGGAATTTTTGAAAAGAATAAATTGTACCTAAATTTTTACATGAAAAAATGATCCAAAATGGATAATTATTGAACATTTTATAATATAAGGTCTAAATTTGGCCATATAATATTAATTGGACATGTTTTTAGTCAATTTTAATGCTTATCTTCTTAGTTAACACCCGATAAACCCATTTTTTCCTTAACTGTGGTAATTAATTTTTATTATTTTTACTATTCATTATGAACTAAAATTAAGTTTAACTTATTATATAATATTAATTATTTTTATTAAAAATATGGAATAAATTTTTCCAAATTTAATTCACATAATTCTCAGACCTTAATTTAATGTTAAACCTGCAGATGTGATGAAAAAATGATTTTCCAAAGGAAAAGTTTTCATAATTATAAAAGGTTTTTATATTATAATTAATCCTATAATTTATTCCATTGACCTAAATTGGATTAATTATCCTTTAATTTAACTAATTATACTTTTAAATCGATTTTAAACAAAATGTTTCTTTGTAAATTCTTTATGTAAAAAGGAAGTTTTTAATAAAAAATCAGTATTTTCACTATTCATCGAAAAAATATTCTTTTCAGAAAATTATCAAAAATTGATTCTAAGATAAAATTTTAATGAAAAATTCAAAAATTTCTCTAATTTTTAAAAATAAATTTTCTAAATGTGGGTAAAATTATTTTTACCATAAGTGCACAAAACATAACTAAACTGTTTTTATAAAAAAATACAGCTTTCTAGAAAGACATTTATTTTTCTTTAAAATGATTATTATTTTTATTTCTATTAAATGTATGACCAAAAAATTTATTTATACATGTGTATGTGATTTAATTTTCATAATTTACTTAATACTATTCATAATCACCAATTTAATGGTTAGGTTATAACAATATTCTATTTTACACTTCTTTTAGACTCGGGGTTTCATGTATCACAAGGTATCAAAGAGATTGAATTTATTTAAAAGAAAATATATATCCTAAATTCTCATGGTGTTACATGGTACTAATATTATACCTCTTTTTTCAACCACTATGGTGTGGCTCCTTATCTTACAATATTCCCAACCCTTATCCATTTTTCTAAAGTCCCTACGCCTACTACAATTCCTACAGGATACTTCAAAGACTCCATTAGCCTCTTTCATGACCATGTAAGATACTTTAGAGTTATTTAAACCTCATTTTAAAAAAACTCAAAATAAACCATGGGGATTTTTTTAAATATATCTTTTTCTCACCTTGGTTAATTTTTTTTCTATAACATGGTGAATCAAAGCACTAAGAAAGCCCCATTTGAGGTGATGTATCAGTGGCCACCTAAAAATAACTTAAATATTATTCTATTACCTAACAACCTAGTTATAGTGTAGTTATTGGGAATATTTCCTCTCATATAAATTATATTCAACCCAAGGACATTTTTAATGTCAAAAATTATAATTATAAATATAAGGAGAAAGATCATAAGAATAGGAAATAAGATATTTTTGATGTGGGAGATGTTGTTATGTGTATCTTTGAAATGATTAGTTTATAATAGGAACTTAAAATCAACTAAAACCAAAGAATATAGATCCATGTAAAATTATGCAGAGTATAAATGACAATTATTATGTAGTAGATCTTCTCCAAGGATAAGAGATTTCTTTTATGTTCAATGTGGCTGATTTTAAGATGTTTATGTCATAAGAGATTCAATATCTCTATATAGACTTGAATATGAGTCCTTTTTGAGATGGGGTGATTAATATAACAACGATTAGGGACTCAATTCTATGTCCAAATACATTCAAATACATCTAGTTCATGAATTAGTTTATGGGCCCTACTACTCTTCATCTTGGACTAACCCTAGGCCACCTAAGAGACCTCAACTGATATTGAGTTGGTTTTATAACATTTGTGACCCAAATACCTAGATCTCACCCAGATCATGTATTCATAACAATTTTGGTGATCCTCATGATTTATAGAGTTTGGTGTAAAGTCTATGGGTTGAATAATGTATATGTGGGAAATGGTTTCCCCCTTAATATTAGATGATAACCATATTAGGTTCATTAAAATAATCAAAATGACCCACTTTAATCACTAGTCTCATCGAGTGTACAAGGTGTTCAATAATGGAAGAAGGTGAGTAAAAGAACCAGACTAAATGGAGTAATGATATGAACATGAATCTCACACATATAAGGCCCACACGAATAAATACAACCCACAAAACATGTGATAATATATAAAATAGTCTATGTATATAAATTACAAGCCATACATGGTCCTGATAACCAAAAATTATGAGTCACATAGTAAGAAATCCCGCTAAAAGTATCCATGTATAACCCATGTGTGTCCACTTCAACCATCCAACAAGGGCCTAAAATATAACACCCATACTACAAAATCCAAGTGTAACTAGCTACCATGATTGGGTTTCTTCCCCTTATCTAGATCATATAAAAATACATCGGAATGGATCCTAAAGGGGACCATGCATAGTGTGAGTATATCATACCCAGTAGGTGATCACCACCCAAACCTTAACCAATTTTCATAAAATATATATACATGGAAACCATATAATTATAGAATAAATATACATTACAGTAAAAAAACATGCTAAATAAATCAATTAATAGGGATATCTGTGATAATAGAAAACTCCATGCACCAGGAAGGTCCATGACTGACATACCTGAACTGAGCCTTGGATTTGAATCTGAAACATAATACTGTGGTTATCCTTAAAATTATATAGTAATCAAAACTATATATATTTCACACATTTTTATACACACACCCATCCCCACACACACATATAGATTTCAGGTCTCAATAACTAATCCCAAGAAAAGGGAATTGTGTATACATAGTTGAGGTGCTCTTGCAGCTCATCCCAGAGAAAAAATGCCAAGACAGGACATTTCAAGCCCATTTCACAACATATAATTTCTCTAAAATATGTGGATACCTAATCAAGATCATATATAATAATTTATTCATTTTATAATATTCCCAACATGGATGAAAAAAATAAATTATAGGCTAAAATACATACTATACAGATAAATCATGATGTAAAATATGGGAATAAACTTTAAACCATAGTGTATAATAACATAAATAATAATTATCCACCTTTGATAGTAAACATGAATCAAATTATAAGAAGTATAAAATAGTGTATATTAAAACATAAATCAAATCAAATAATATACATGACACGATAATAGGGAAAAGAAAAAATAAAATCAGAAAAAAAATTATTTCATTTAGAAAACTATTTTGAAAACATTAATTAAAAAATATATTTATTTTTATTGGGTTCACTCATTACCAAACCATTTCCAGGACTAAATTATATGAGTATGAGAGGAAATGGGGGTTATATTATTGAAATAAATACATACAGTTCATTTAAGGCCCAAGGGATGAAATTATCCCTCCACTTTAATGTTCATACCCACATAAATAAAAGTGAAAATTAGGTATGATCACTACCTTAATGAAAGGTTGAGTTTGTAAGTAAATAAAATTTTGTATCATTGATTCACTTTAGAAAAACTCCCATAGTAAGTTAAACAGAAAGGAAATGAAGGGTGGTAAAGTTTCACAAACCATAAATATTAATAATGAGATATTATACCCACTTCCATGAATAGATAACAATAATAGGATGATTACACCATTACCAAGCCATATATAAACTCCCACAATAAATCATATGTAATCCAATCAAAGGATAAAGGGTGAATCCATAAGGATGAGAGGGAGATGTAGGAGATCTCCCAAAGGAATGAAAACCAATCGAAAATGAGGTAAATATCGAGAGATGATAATTTTAGGGATTAATTTTTTAGTTAAAAAGAGTATTTATCACCTAAGTATAAAAAACACCTATAGCTCTACCAGGTACCCAATACAGGACAAATGAATGCCCAATAAGGTTGATAGTGGCTCTACAGCCCACATGGGCCCACTAAGTACTTAGTACTAGTCCACTAGGTACCCGATGATACTATAACACCTTGAGTACCCTATCTTCCTCCTACCATATTCCTTTAATTTACTTTAATTATCTACCAAACTTAAATTACACTTGAAAAGAGATATAATTACTATAAATAAAGAGAAAAAAACCTAAAAGGTTAGGGCCTTTATATGTTGGTCCCCTACTGCACCACATTTATTGGTGTAGATTCTAGTCTATTGTACTATTTCCTTTTATTTATATAGTATGGTATTTTTTATTTATATTTTTTATATCTATTAGGTGTTTTGACTTATAAAATCCCTTAGTTATTTTTTAGTATGAACAATTTTGACTAAATATAAATCCATTGAATATTTCTCTTAGTTTCTCTTTATTTTCTCCATGAAATTCTCATGTAAGGGTTTATTTAATCACCAATGTGACATTAAATTTGTAACTTTAAAAATAGTTATAATTTGATAAATGTACTCTAGTCCATTATAAACTAATAAAATGCTTAATTTATGTGCCATGTGTTTTTACAAGTCAAAAAAAATTGATTCTTTTTCTTCTTCTAATTTTTCACAATAATATGAGATAATTTAATTTGATTTTGATTTTTTAAAACACAATTAGGACTAAAAAAAGAATTATATTCTTAAAAAACACATTCTTTTTCATGATGGACATGACGTACATGCAATTGACATGCGGTTTGTTCCTATAGTAAAAAGATTATTTGACAATAATTTTAATTTTTTATAAAACTAAAAGTATGTTATCTCAATTTTGATTATTTGGTTCACATTTGTAACTAAAAAAATGAGTTATAATTTTAAATATGCACTTTTAATAAGATAAATACAAGGGAACATCCTTATGTATATGATACATCATGTTCCTTCTCACTATATGATCCCATTGGGGATTAAAAGAGGGAAGTAAGGCATATATAAATCCAGGGGAGAAAATGAGGTGTGTATATTATAATGATATTTGATTCTTTTCATTTGATATTCATTATTTCCTTTTCTTTTTTGTTCCATAATTTGGTGCATGATAAAGGAAATTTAGGGAATATGATGGATCATGAAGGTTGAAGGATAATTTTTATAATAAATATAGGTTTGGGTTTTAGAAAATTTTCTACTACCATTGTGAACATTTCTCCAATGTGTGAAGAAGAAAACTCACTTGAGGGTGTGGTTATGGTGGTGAGGGAAGTACACAATTCTTATAGGGTGATTTGTGGTTGTTTTTGTTTTAGGGATTTCATCGACTTGTGTTTGGTGATGAACTTCCAGTGTGTGATTGTGTTGACCTAACTCTGCACCACACTAGATAATTTTGGGATCAAACGTGATTAATTTTGTATCAAATAAGGAGTTTGGTATTGAGGTCTATGTTTCATACTTCATTTTGGTGATGTGTACAAAGTAGGAGGGGGTTTAGATGTTGTAAAGTCCGGTAGGAGGGTGAAAAATAATGATTAATTTTGATTTTCAAAATTAAAGTTATGAAATTTTGAAGTTAAAGAAAATTAAATTGAAACATAAAATAAGTTTATTTTTTAACTAAATATTTATATAATATTAAATTCCTTAATTTATGTAATTATAAATATATAACTTTTATTGCTATAAAAAATTTATGTTTTTGATAATGTTTTTAATGATTTCCCAAAAAATAGATAAATTAAAAAAATTAATTACAATATATGATTTTCAACTCTCTAAAAATGGTTTTATATTATATAAAATCTTAATAATTACTTCATTACAGTCTTGATAGAGAGAAAAATTTGATCCTAAATGATGCACTAGATTGAATCTCAATATTTTGTTAAAATCCACTTGAGGAGTCTAAAATTAAATTGTGTTTCACCCATCCTCCATTATTTAAATTTTATTTTTTGATTTTATTTCTAAAATTGGCATATACTTAACCATGAAAATGAAAAAACTTATTACCATAAAACATAAAATACACTACATTAATAAGTAATACTTAAACCCATTTAAATGAATCAACTACATATATTAAATTTCCTTGATTGAAATTATGATTTTTTAAAACATACAATTCAATGTACTGCGAAGGAAATTAAACCATAACTCTATGATATATAGATACTAAGTGAAAAAATAAATGGTTATTTCATGTATTATAAACTTAGTGAGTGTTGTGTGATAAATAATTTGTGCATGTAATATTGATAGAGATAAAATTAGTTTTAATGTATGGGTAAAGTGGATACACCCTCAATGCTAAAAATGAGTTTTTAATCATTTTAAAACATTTAATTTTCTAATTTTAATAATTTTTGATAGTCTTTACTAATACCAACCTTTATCAGTTCTTGACTTTAGCATTAATTGAAAGATATTATTTATTAGTTCTAATTTCTAATTATGTTAAAGGTTCACTTCATCTTTATTAGTATACTAAAAAAATATATTATAGTATCCAAATAATTTTTTTATTGAATTTAGTAATAAATTAGTGTAATTTTAAATATTAAAAATAATTCATTACATTACAAAAAATTCAAATTAAAAAGTTTTTATTTATAGTTACAAAAAATTCAAAAAATATGAAAATTATTATTTTTATATTCAATGTAAAAGCAAATATATCAAAACACATATAAATCGTAAAAGTAAGAGTCGAATAGGTATTCCAATACATTAGAAATTATTTTTTCAAATGAAAAACCACCCTTTTCCTTTGCATAAAACAAACACGGGTTACTGTAATCATAAATTAATAATAATAAATCTTGTTTTTTTATATTAATACATCAAATTTAAAATATATTTTAATCTATCACAACTATATAAACATTCTAGGAAAATATCATTTTTGGTTAACATTTACTTCACAACTATAGGTCATAAATAAAACAACAATAACTATTATAAATTTTCATAACAACCTATCATCTTTTTTGATCATTTAATGCATGTTTATAACTTAAAAAATATTATAAAAAGTTATAATTTAAAAAATACACTGTAAGTCATTCTAAAATCATAAAATTTCATATTGATGTATGGTTTGTTCATAAAGTTCACAAATTAATTAACAAATTTTATCTTTAATTTTCATGATTATCTAAGATCATTTTCATGATTTTAACAAATTTAACTTAAAAAAATAGTTTTAGTTTAAAAAATATACTTTGGGTACTTTAAGGAATATCCAAACATATATTGACATGCACCTTATTCCTACTGACCAAAAATCAATTTAATGTTATTGTAATAAATTTTCATGATAATCCAATATTGTATGCTTAGTTTTGGTTGTTTGAAAAATAATTTAAATAATTTATAATTTAAAAAAAACTCTTTGTGTCATTCTAGGAATAAACATATTGGTTTGATGTGTATTTTGTTTTTAAATGTCATTAATTAACCGATGGCTGCTTTCCTAAATTTTCATGACAATTCAAGATCATTTTCTTAGTTTTGATTGTTGTATCCATGTTTATAAATTTAAAGAATTATAATTCTAAAAAAATACATTTTTGATTATTCCAAAAACTTAGATCATTATATTTTTTAATTTCCCTTGAGTATATTGAAGGAATGAAGCTTAGGAAGTGAATTAACAAATACAGGGTTATAATTTGAGATGTCTGTTAGATCTTGGGTTTTCCTCTGAGGTATTGATCTTTTTTATTTCAGTTTAAATGGTTTTTATGACCTATTAAGGATGAATAATGAGATAATGGGTGTATCTAGGGTGTCAGGGTCTTGTTCGGAGCTCAGATCTTGGAATTTTGAAAAAAAGGTAGGCTCATGATTAGAAGAAATCATATGGGGTAGGCATCATAGTCACTTCTAACCATGCAGGGTTTTTAGGCCTCTGTTAGTAGGAACACACTTTAAGAAATATTTAAAAATAAGGGTGCATTCCTGTGCGATGGGATCTTCAGTTTTTGACAGTTCTTGAGACATGGTTTAAGCATGGTTTGGAAAACCATGCATATGAATCCTTCAAGGTTCCCCCTTAACATAGTGAAGGCCACACAGTTTAGCCAACTATGTAGCTAAACCATGCGACTCAATATTTTTGTGGAAATTACCATTTTGAACTTAAAAATCCTTATAACCTAAAATATAATTCTTTCTTCCTCCAGTGGACAACCTTAAGACGTTGATATCTCTCCTTTGATATCCAATTCATAGTCTTGGGTGCCAAATATCCATCTAAACTCAAAATAAAACACCTTCAGCCTCATTGGATTCATTCTAGTATGTTCTTTGATCATCTTGTTCTGTTCTTTGTTTTAATTTGTATCGAAAGAGTTATTTAGGATCAATCTAATATTCTATATTTCATGGTTCTTCATCTATTCTTTGTTTTTCTTTTGATCTAGATCGAATCAGAAGACGATAATGGATGAGTACTCTACTATAGAACTATGGTAGGTGTTTTATACCTTTCTATTAGGGTTTGGTATTTTATAAGAGTATTTTACATTGTTCCGCACAATGGAATTTCTGGTGGTGCCCATAAAATGAATTGAATGCTTTAATCAAATGAAAGGGAACCTGTTTAGTTTTCCATTGAGTACCTTTAATATTGTAGGAGGTTGGTTACCAAACCTAGGACACCCATGGGGTTTGCCTTAGTCTTTTTCATATTGTTATACCACTCATGGGGTGCATGTGTGGGCTTTCTTAGTCAGAGTAATCTCTTTATAAACTGATGGTAATTGAATTGAATAGGAGATAGGTGCTTCCTCATTGCATGTTATTGTTTTTGACTGAATTATTTAAATGGGAATGGTTGTATGAGTTAGATGAAATAATGGAATGTGATTAATTGAATTGATTATTGAAATGAGACAATTAATTGAAATGGTAGTGGCTGCATAGGTTGATATACCTTGGATCTTGATTTCATTAGATGCTATGAAAATTTCTCCCATGGATCTTGTTTCTAGTATTGGATGCCTTAGAACTATTTTATCCTAGGGTATTGATTATGTAGGATGCCTTGGAACTTACTACCCCTTGGATCTAGCTTTCTTGGACTCGATTTAGACATGTTCTATTGGAATACTCCTAGGAATCTACCCAGGTCTTCACTAAGTTTCCATCAAGATTATCACGAACCAATCTAGAGTTCTATCCAACCCGACACTTGACCCGATTCTTAGTATGTACCAAATGGATTTCCTGATCCCCATGGGCTAGAAACTGGTTCTTGGGTATCGAAAAATTATTTGAAAATGGTTTCACCTATTTATATAAGCATAAATAACTATAAATAAATAACACAATGATAAATAACAAAATCCAAACAAGGAATAACAATTTAAAGATTCATGGTTTTATGTCTTTAGACAAAAACCAAAAGAGATACAATAAAATGGGAACCAAAAACTATCCCAAAACCACCATATGACAAGAGGGACATCACCCTCAATCCATCACCACCACCAACACCTGCATGAGGAAGACCACTAGAAACCCAAACCACCAAATCCATGATACATATTAAGTTTAACTAAGTCAAAAATAAAAATTTATATATACACCCAAAGGTGTATGAATAATGTAATCCAAATACAAGTAGGATTCTACCCAATAAAAGAGATTCCATGCAAAAAAATTATAAAACAAATTAACACACATTTTTTTGTAAAAATAAAATCTTGATTTTTTATATAAAACACTTTAAAGGGAAACATTATTTTCTTTTTAAATAACAAAAAAGGACCACCATATGCTGATGAAAAGTACAATATCTCAAGAGAGCACTAATTCATGGGAAAACCCTATAGGCACTAGCTAAAATGGGACACTAGGGACCTTATATCTTTGTGAAACGTGGTATATAAACCACAAACAACATCATTCTCATGAATGAGCCACTAGTAGGGAATATCCCAAGGGCCTAGTGGTCTCTGATCATCATCATAATTTAATTAGTGTTGTAATCATCAATCCTGCTAAGTGAATCCGAGCTTTGGAAATTCCGAGTTAACTAGCATCAACCTAATAGAAGAATCTAGTCTTTCCACTTCCAAATCACTAGTTCACTAGTTCTAGTTCACCCACCTAGATACCTAGGATTCCCCTTTATGCTCAATTCCTATTTCTCATGTCATATATGTATTACCACATTCACATGAACCTACAAGAAACATGCAAAAACACAAAAAAACTATCATTTCTCATAATAAAAACCTCTTTTAAATTAACATGCACACCAATTAAAATTTAAAACATGTTTCACACCACTTACACAATTTATTAAACCACTTACACAATTTAAAAAACACTTTCCAGAATCACAACAGAGGAATAACTTGAAAACAACCAATTTCCCTTATAAAACCACTTCCAAACTATACACATCTCAAAACCCTTCGATTTTTTTTTCACATCATACACAATAAATAGAAAAAAACAAGTAAAGAAACTATATAAAATCACCAAATAATTTTCAATCATGGAACCACCTTCCTCAAGTGTTAGAACTTCTAGAAATTGGTGTTAAACCACAACCATACCACCAAGGAACCCTATAAAGAAAATATTGAACAACAAATATCAATATTTAACCATAATAATTGAGATCTAAGACTAAATTGGATACCCAACCCACTAGAGATATGAAACCCTAATAAAGAAGAAGAGAAACCCTAGAAAACAGGAAGAAATCAAGAGATGATAGACTTACTTGGAGTTTCTTGGAGATTTATAACCAAATACACTAGATAAATGGAGACCCAAGGGAGAAATAGGGATGGAGGGAGGCACCTAGGGAAGATAATATTGAGTGTAAAATAAAATGGGGGACTTGGGGTTAAATCCCAAGAGAACACAATCGTCAATTTAATGTTTTTAATGACCTGGACAAGTTTCATGGTTTTCCCAGATGGTTTTACAAACCGTGCGACAACCGTGCACCCCTAACTATTTAAGAGGTAAATTCCACATAGTTTTCCCACACAAACTAAAAACTATGTGCCAACTGTGCAATTCACCTCTATTAAAAATGACACTTGGCTGTATGGTTTCCTATGCAAGGGTGCACAATTTTCCAAACTGTGCGCCAACCATTGTTAACCCCAAAACTCCCATTTTTTAACAAAAAATATTTGGAAAACTCAAGGATAAACATATGATCAATAATAAATAGAATAATACCTCAAAATAAAATCACAGTTCTGATAATTATCCCCACCATGAAAACTTTACGCCCTTGAAAATTCAACTCGAAGCTTGATGAGATAATAAAAATGGATACTCTTTCTCACCCCATGACTCCCACTCCCAAGTCTCATGTTCATTATTCCCATGATTCTAGAGAACCTAGAATAATGGAATGGAATTACCACAAATAAATTTCTCCTAAGAATCTACAATCCGCACTGGCCACTCAAACACAAATAAATCAAGCTCTAACTCTAACTCTTCCTAATTCAACACATAAGACAAATTTGTGTTGTACTTACTCAAATGAGAAACATATAACATGTCATGAATTTTCATCAACTAAGAGGGAAAATATAACCTATATTCCACCTTTCTAATCAGATCAACAATCTCAAAAGGTCCAACATTCCTCAGTGTTAGCTTCCCTTTCTTACCCAAAAGACAATGACCCAATTGAGGCGCCACTTTTAGAAACACCCAGTCACCCACAAAAACTACAAAGATCGATGAATTTGATCAGTATAATACTTATAGAGACTCTGAGCTGTTAAAAACCACTACCTGATCACCTTGAATTTCTTAGATGTCTCTTGCACAAGGCTTGGTTCTAGTAGTGACGTCTCACCCACCTCAACCCAACAAAAAGGTGACCAACATAGCCAACTATAAATCACCTCAAAAGGATCCATTTGAATCGAAGATTGGTAAAAATTGTTATATGAAAACTTGAACAATCCTAAATGTCTATCCCATGATCCTCCAAAATCCAACACACATTCCCAGATCATGTCTTCTTAAATTTTATTCACCCACTCCATATGACCATCCATTTGAGTATGGTATTCCATGATCAATTTTACCCATGACCCCATCACCTTTTGAAGGCCTTCCAAATACCATGAAGTGAAATGTTGGCCCCTGTTTGAAAAAATTTCTGATAGAACACAATGAAACCTCCATATCTCCCAAATATACAACTATCCCAACTCATCCACATTGGCTAAATCCTTGATCATGATGAAATGAGATGATTTGGCCAGACAATCGATCCCCACCCAAATAAAATTCCTCCCTCAAGGTGTAGGATGTGATACCACAATAAAATCCAAGGAAGACTCGTCCTATTTATAGGTATGAATAGGTAAAGGATGAATCAAATCAGAAGGTCTCTGATTCTCTTCTTTAACCTGATGACACATATAGCATTGTGATTTGAAGTCAGATATATCCCACCTCAAACCTAGCCACCAGAACTATCAACGCACTCCATAGTACAACTTGGTAACACCAAGATGAATGAATCACTGATATTGGTGGCTATCCTACATCACCAAAATTATTAAAGAAAATGGCACCATGAAGTGACCCTTGAAGCACAAAACTCCCTCAGGAGACAACAAACAATCACAAGGTGTATCCCTACCATTTATATACCGCCTAGACTACTAGAAAAACTCATCACTTGACTACTCTTAGTGAATCAACATCAGTATATAAGGTTCTAGCTAAAAACATGCCAATAAAGAACCTCCACTATGCTTCTTGGTCTCCAATTGAATCTGAGAAAATACCCCCATCAAATTCCACTCATCACTATAATTTCTCAAGTCCTACACTGACACTTTTTTTCTCAAAAAATCTACCACAACATTCCCTTTTATTAGGGTATAGACTATATCAAAATCAAACCCCTAAAGGTACTCAACCCAATGATGCTACCTTAGATTCAAATATTTTTGGGAGAAAATGTAGGCTAAGCTCTTATGATCATAATAAACCAAAATTTTCTCCCTAAAAACATAATGTCGCTATGTATTTATGGAATACATTACTACTAGTAACTCTAGGTCATGGTTTGGGAAATTATTTTCATGTGGTCAGATTTGGTGAGATTCATAAGCTACCACATGATCATTCTACATCAGCACGTAGCCAAGACCCATACCCGAGGAGTCACAATAAACCACATATCCATTTCTAGATTCTAGAAAGATTATAATAGGGGAATTGGTCAACTGCCTCTTATGATCTTAAAAGTATTCTTTATATTCTAGGCTCCATTAAAACTTCACCCCCTTTCGGGTGAGTGCTGACATGGATGAAGTAAACCATAAGAAATCTTGAAAAAACTTCTTGTAATACTCTGCGAGACCCAAAAATATTCTAATTTCAAACAAATTATTCAGCTTCTCCCATGAAATAACTACACTAATCTTCTCGAGGTCCACTAAAACCCCTCATTCTGAGATCACCTGACCTAGAAAATTCACTTCCCTGATATAGAAGGTGCATTTAGAAATTTTGGTATAGAAATGACGATTCTAAGAGTGACCGGTTTGATCCTAAAATGCTTCTAATGGTCTTCCTCAAATCTAGAATAAACTAGGATGTCATCCATGAATACCACGACAATTGAGTCGAGATACTGATGGAACACCCTGTTCATAAGTTCCATGAAGACCAATGGAGAATTTTTCAATCCAGAAGGCATGAAAAAATACTCAAAATGGCTGTACCTAATTCAAAAGGCTATTTTCAAAACATCTTCCTCTCCCAATATAACTTGGTTATAACCAGAATGAAATTCAATTTTAGAAAACAAACTTTACACCTTTAACTGATAAAATAAATCACCAATATAGGGTAAATGGTACTTGTTCTTGATGGTCACCTTATTCAACTTCTGCTAATCAATTCATAACTGAAGAGATCCATTGACCTTTTTTGTAAATAGAACTAGGTATGACCAAAGAGAGATGCTCAGGTGAATGAATCATTTAGATTCTAATCATGCAACTGTACCTTTAATCCCCTCAACTCAGTGGGGAACATAGAATATGAGGTATGTGATATTAGTTATGTTCTTGGTTCCAAATCAATAGCAGACTCCACATCTCACTCTAGAGGAAAACTTGAGGAATACTCTCAAAAAACATCTGGGAACTCATCCACCATATGAGGTAATCCACCCTCAGGAGCACCAACATCATCCTCCAGTGCAAGTGACGATAACTGGAAAATGAGGTTGACCAATTACAGAGGTGGAGATCCAGTGAATCCTAACTGAGGATACTATTCACCATGAAAAACTTGGCTACTCCCATATGGTTCCTAAAACTCACTCATCACCTACAGTAATCGATTTGCACCTGAAAAATCACCATCCAATCCATATCGAGGATTGCATCAAAGAGGTCCATTTATAAAATTAGAAAATATCATTCCAACTTGACCCCTAACATAGTGAGTGAACAAGACAGACACCTAAGACCCTTATCTCGCTTCTTACCAAGCAGAGTTACCAACTCTATTGAATATAGAATAATCTTAGTTAGAAATTTCAACACATCTATGAGATGAGCAGAGATAAAAGAAACTAAATCACCAGTTTCAAACAAAACAACAACTAATGATGATGCAATAAAAATGGTAACTCAAACTATTGTAGGTCCCACATCAGATCCTATTGGTTCTAGGTCCAAAACATAAAGATGTTTTATCTTAGCCTAAGCCTGAGAACAAACACTAGATTGTGGCTCTACTATAAACTGACTCTGCCCAAAAGATGATCTAGCCCTACCACCACAACTTCCAAATCGAGAACCCACTTTCATGGATGTTTATGGATGAGCTGACATCCACCTAGAAGCCACATATCCTATACCACTCTGATATGGGTGAACCACTTTGTAAAAATACTACAAGTGTTCTATAGCTCCACATTAGTGAAAAGGTATGGGAGGAGATACACACACATGATTTATATGAACTACCTTCCCACACGGATGGAACACAACTGAACTAGCATCAGAACCCATAGAAAAATTTATTTGGGAAGGATGGACTGAATTACCACCTCCCTTCCCCTACTTATCCTTCTTCCTCTCCCTCTCTAAAGAACTGCCAATGCCCATAGTTGATACTGATCTATGGAAACCAGGCTGGATGCTGCGATCGATCTCTACCATAATCTCATGATAGAATAATTTAGAATAGGTATTAAGTTTAAAAAGAAAAAAATTAGATTAGATCTCTATCCACAAACCCTTTTAGAACCTTTGAGCCTTCATTTTCCCATTGGAAATGAGCTTGGGTACATATCTAACTAACTCAACAAAGCAGTTAGAATATTCTATCATAGACCAGTCTCCCTGGGTAAGATCCATAGACTCTTGGAATTTGGTGTAGGTCAAGACATTGAGATAATAATACTCATTGAAAATGACTTTAAAGTCTTTCCAACCCATGTGCTCATGATTTCCAGCTTGTACCACTGAGTCCCACCACTTCCAACATGAATGAAGAAAATTTCACTCTAATTTCCTTAGGAGTATCAAGGAGCTTGAACATTCTCTCTATTTTCTCAATCCTATCCTTTTCTTCCTGAGGTTATGTGCTACCTCTAAAATAAGGAGGCTTATTCTCGAGGAACTCTTGAGCCTTGTCCTTTCCAGGACCTAGTTTGGATTCTCTAACCTGAATAGGACTAGATCCCACTCCTTTTCCAAAATATTAAACAAACCAAACCAATAATTCCACTAATATATGATCAATTTATGAGGGATAAATCTCTCTATCCTCTTCCCACAGCTGCATATGAAGTCATTGGGGAGAAATTTTTCTACAATAAGCAATAACCACAAAAAAAAACCATCAATACAACTATCATCACATATTCTAAAAATTTTCAGTAATAACAAAAATTTTCAAAAATTTTCATAAATTAAAACATAACCAAATCCATCAAAATAACAAGACCAAAACAAAAAAAACACTCTACCCCAACCCAGTGTCTATATATAGTCTAAAACCTGTACATATTACCTAGAGGAGAAGTCAAACCAAATCCCAACATCCCATGGAGACTCAAGATCTATCACAAGGTGTACCAGCCAAGCACCCTACTTGCAACCAAAAACTAAATCCCTGATAGTTCTATCTCCAGTATATCTTGAATCATCCCAAATATCATGAAAAAAAGAGAAAAACCTCCTATGATACCATTTTTTCACAAACCAAGCTAGAGTGTCATCCAACCCAACACCCGACCCAGTTCATGGCATGGATTGAGGGGTGTTCCTGATCCCCATGGGCTGGAAACTAGTTCCTGGGTATCACAAAATTCTTTGGGAATGGTTTCACCCATTTACATAAGCATAAATAACCATTAGAAATAAATAACATTATAATAAATAACAAAATCCAAAAAGGCATAACAATTTTCAGATTCTTGGTTTCACAACTTTAGATAAAAACCAAAAGAGATACAATAAAATGGGAACAAAACACTATCCAAAAACCACCATATGAAAAGAGGGACGTCACCCTCAAGACACCACCACCACCAACACCTACACAAGGAAGAACACTAGCAACCTAAACAACCATCTCCATGATACATACTACCTTTACCCAAGTCAAACATAACAAGGTATACATAAACCTAAAGTTGTATGTAGGGTGTGATCCAAAAACCAGTAGGATTCCACACAATGAAATATATTCCCTGCCAAAACATTATAAGAAAAATTAACATGATTTTTTTATAAAAATAAAATCTATAAATATTTTTATATAAAACACTTTAAAGGAAAACTTGTTGTACTTTTGAAATAACCAACATGGAGTATCATATGCCGATGGAAACTAAAATATCTCAAGAGAGAACTAATTCATGATAAAACCCTATAGAAGATGGCTAAAATGGGACAATAGGAACCTCGTATCATGGTGAAACATGGTATAACAACAACAACCACCAATGTTCTCTTGCATGATCCACTAGGATCAAATATCCCAAGGTCCTAGTGGTCTCTGATCATCATCATAATTTAATTAGTTTTGTAACCATAAGTATTTCTAAGTGAATATGGGATTTTCCACTTCAGAGTCAACTAGAATCAACATACTATAAGAATCTATGATTTCCACTTCTGAATAACGATCATACTAGTTCTAGTACACCCACTTAGATACCTAGGATTCCACTTTGTGCTTAATTCCCATTTCTCATGTCATAAATGTATCACCACATTCACATGAACCCATAAGAAACGTGAACAAATAAATAAAACCTCCATTTATCATAATAAAAAACTAATTCAAATTCACATTCACACCAATTCCACTTTAAAACATGTTTTACACCACTTTCACAATTTATTAAACCACTTAAACAATTTATAAAACAACTTCAAGAAGGAAAAAATTGATTGTACTTAAAAACAACCAATTTACCTTAGAAAAACCACTTTCAAACCATACACATCTCAAAACCTTTCAAACATACACTTATCACCTCATACATAATGCATATAACACAACCAAGAAGCAAAGTAATCATATAAAAATCACCAAATAATGTTTAAGCATGGAACCACCTACCTCAAGTGTGGGTACTTCCATAAAATTGGTGCTAAACCAAAACCAAACCACAAAGGAACCCTATAAAGGAAATATTGACCCAAAAAAAATCAATATTGAACCCTAAGAATTGATATCTATCCCTAAATAGGTCACCCAACCCACTGTAGATATGAAACCCCAATAAAGAATAAGAGAAACCCTAGAAAAGATGATGAAATCAAGAGATATAAGACTTACTTGGAGTTTCTTGTATATATCCCACTAAATCTCCCACCAAAATGGAGGTCCAAGGGAGAAAGAGGGATATAGAGAGGAAACTAGGGTTGATAATCCCAAGTGGAGAATAAAATAGGGGATTTGGTTTTAAATCTCAAGAGGACACAACAGTCATTTTAAAAATTTTAATGACCTGGACAAGTCACATGGTTTTCCCGCACGGTTTTCCAAACTGTGCAGAAACCATGTACCCATAACTTTCTAAGAGGGAAATTCCGTACGATTTTCTTTAATGACCTAAAAATTTGTAGAATTTGTGTGGTTCACCTATATTTAAAAATGACACTTGGTTGCACAGTTTCTTGGGAAAGGGTGCACAATTTTCCCAACCACGAACCAACTGTGCACCACCTTCTATTAACCCAAAGAATCCAATTTTCACCAAAAATACCAAGAAAACTCAAGGATAAACATATGATCAATAATAAATAGAATAATATCTCAAAATAAAATCATGGGTGTAATAGAGATGCTCCTGGGACTCGATGTCGATGCCTTGGTCTTCTATACCTTAGATCTGTCCCTTCATGGTTTGTCACATCTGATTAAATAGTGAGGATGTTATAAATGAATGGATTATATGGCATTTATGTGGTAGTTTTTTACACTTGGTTGTATATAGTGGGCATAATGGATCTTTTGGTATGTTTTATGAATATCCCTAGTACAAGTATTTAACTCTAGTGGGTAGAATTAATAGCATCAATTGTTTAGTTATATTTTTTTACCACTTCCCTTGATAAGGGATCCTGACTATTTTTTTACAGGGATCCTTATTTGATTAGATAGTTTCAATTAAAGTTATTACTTTTTCCATGGTCATTTCACTTTGTTTACTTCTATACCTGTGATATACATTGCACACTTCTTATCTTTTATTACACAATCTGGATTTGTTATAGACACTGTTAGTGGTGGCCTACTGAGTTTTATCTCACACATTGTTCATATAATGAACCTAGAATTTACAAATATTATTACATGATTTTAAGCATAATTAACCATCAAATAAAAACCAAGGATCGTAAAGTCTAGTGTATTTGGAATATTAGGTACATAAAACTAAAAACATAAAAATAGAATAAAACATATTTATATTAATAATCCATAATGAGATTCTAACTTCCTTTGGGATCTTATATAAACATAGGATAACCTATAGAATATATATAAAAAAGGGATGAGATAAAAATATTTGTAAGGGAATAAACATAGAAATAAATCATAGTACATGGGTTAGAAGAAATAACATGATGACATAAAAAGGCATGGAACATGAATAAACATATAGAATAAAAAAATATAGAACATGGGCTAATGTAATCATGGAAGCATAGGAATTTGACTGCAATATACAACATGAAATAAACATGATTCAAGGATAACTTCAAAGACTATATCACATGGTGGAAAAAGTCCCATAAAGGAATCAAGTTTACTCTATGTCCCAACATGAAATCTCATGAGACCTAAAATTATCCAATGCATTAGAGCTCTATCTAGGAACACCTATCATAACATTTTCATGTATATATGTTCCACATGAAGAATCAAACATAAGGAATAAATATAAGGGTTACCCATGGAAATAAAGGGGTAACATAACCATGTCATAAGGCATAACCAAAGGGAGTATCGTAATGATGACCCTGAAAGAATGTATTTAAATTATACATAGAAATTTATAAGGGAAAATAGGAATAGATCATGAAAAATGATTTCCAACCAAAGTGAAAATAGAAAAGAGTGTTTAATAAACATTAGAAATAAGACACTTTAGTGCGGTTTAAGGAAGAGTCTTTAAATAGAATAAAGGAATATTTTTTTGTATAAAACCAAAAATTAAAAGATAGTTTTTAAGGATAAAATGTGTTATTTAAGAAAAATAATGGTTTCTTAAAATATATTATGGAGTGTACTTGAAAATGGGTAAGAAACTGGGAAATTCCCATTAATCGAGCTTGCTTATGAGAAGGAATTGAAAAGGGAACCTTATAAAACATGTATTTCCCCATAAAATAAAGAAGAATTGAGATAGGTACACATGTTTGGGACATAAAAACAGAATTTTTGAGGAGTAAATAAGGATAATTAATAATTACATTGGGTTAAAGAGAGATAAACTGTAACTCGAAGGAAAAATGGAGGTTCAGAGAGAATCCATTACTATATGTATGAAAGTGTTATATACTTACACTTAATGTCCTAGATAATGAAATTAAATACATTAATTAATTAAAAAATATTATACATGTATTTAATTTATTATAATTTTATTAATTTCATTTACAACCATTTCTTTGACTGATAGTGTTTAATTTTGTCTTTTTGGGAGTGTTCATTTCATGGTTTCATGGCCAGTTCACTTGTATATAATTATGCAATTTCTTTTCAAATGAAATAAAAACTATAGAACTGGAATGATATGGTATTAATTTATTTACAAAAATTTAAATGTTCCCATATATAATTTTCTTATTTTATATGAGTATTATTCATTATAAAAAATGTTGATAAAAAAAATGATTAGTTTATTTTGGCATTTTTTACGACCATCACAAATTAGTATCAGTTTATTTAATAATATGTTTATATATTGATTATAGAAAATTAAATAATATTTAATGAACATATTATTATCTTTTTTAACCATAAAAATAGGTTTATGACCAAAAATGAAGTTGGTAATAAAAAACAAAAACTCTTTATCCATGAAGGTAGTGAATCGTCACCTCACAGATGATGTTTTCATTTTTAGAACAAAAGGAGAGGAGAAGAGATTTGATAATGGATATTCCATTAACAAAATAAAATTATAGTATATATGTGATACTGGAGTTATAATTTTATTTTTGATAGTTTAGGTGAGGTAAGGATAAGAAAAGAAAATAAATTAAAAGAGAAAGAGGGATAGTTTTACCTATTGAGTTTCATCTTATTGAGAACCTCCTTAAGGCACTTGAAAATGGTCTTTTAGTGAGAACAAAAAGACCAGAACATGGGGAAGAGGTTTGGGATAGAAATTGGGTATAATATAATCAATATCAAAATCCTATAAGGTGTGAGGAGAATAGGTGGTGTGGGGTGGTATTTATAGTGGGGGGATATGGGTGTTTTTGATTATTATATATATTTATTTATTACTTTGGTTCAAGAATTTCAATAGTGTTTATTATTATGAATAACTATAGTAAATAGATAATTTGAGTTTGATATAATGTAAAATTACATCCCCCATGACCTAACCATGACTCATAAATTCATTTATTTACTTATAATGTTAAATACCGTAGATTACCATATTTCACTATTCACAAAAAATCAACTATTTTAGAAAAATACAAAAATTTAAGCCTAACCATTTTATGATGTTTATATTTAAAAAATGGACTGCAGTTTATGAAAATAATTTTCTAAATATGATTTTTTTTAATTTTTAATTAAAATCATCATTTATTCGAAAAATACCGGTTTTAAAATTATAACTGATTTTATGAAACTTTGAAAAACTAATTAAGGTCTCATAAAAATAGTTTATAATCATAAGAAAATAAAATATTAATTTCTGAATCTATTTTATAAAAATAAATTTTATTTTAAATCATTATATTAATTTTAATTTTTTTTAATAATATTAACTTTTTCCAAAATACCAATACTCAATTTATCATTTTAAAACATTTATGTTCTTATTCCATGATATAATTATATTATAATTTCATTCATAAGATAAATAAAAATTATTTATACTTTCATAGTCAAGGTTACTATTCTATTGTTTAGTTTACTATTCCTAATGTTCACATTACTATTCCAATGGTCAAGTTACTATTCCATTAGTATATGTTCTTTAATTTCTATAAATACCACTTATTTCATTCTTAATTTATGAAAATAATATTTTTATTAGGTTATCTATGTGATGCACGTGTTTTATAATATATAACATAATTATAAGAAGGGAACATTCAATTGATAAAATTATGGGTTGTTATAGTTTGGGCCGTCATTGGGTAACCAAACAGAGTATATAGATGCAGGTAGGGACCAGGGTAAGTACTCACAATATGATGCTGGATTTGTGATATGCTTAGGAGCAGAGGATTACATGACTGAGCTGAGGCTCATGATGCTAGTGTAGATAGTTTTTTTGGTGTTTTTGGTATTTTGATACCTATATTGTACTGGATGCCTGTATACCTTTTTTGGATACTTAATAGAGAAATGATCATCACTGTATATGATATTCATTTCTAGCATTGTTTCTATATTCCTGTCTTGGATGTTTTTATTTTGTCAGTTATTTATCAGCTTCCGCTATTGACTGTTATTATTATTCCACTGTGTTACACTATGACTTGAAAGAATAGTATCCCCATAGATACACCCCAGGACCTCACTACTAATTTACATCCACTGGAAATCAGGGACATGCACATGAGGCCATGTGACCCACCAAATTGAGGAATTGTTCAGTGGAATTTGGGTAATAATGTTACAAAGTGGTATCATAGGTTTATTTTATGTTTTACTATTTTCAGATAATATATAAGAGATTATGAAGGTATTGGAATTTATAATGAGATGTTATTGGGAGTAGCTAACCCATGTGTGGGAAAAATACAAATTTCCTAGAATGGAAATTGCTATTTTATAGATTTAGTGATGTTATAGTTTATTTGATTACACTGTTGGGTGATACACTTGAGTTGTGATGTTATTATTGGTATGATTGTAATTATTGATTTTTCTGTTTCCTGATGAGATGAGTGTATGCATCTTGCACATCATTTTAGTAACTTTATAGGACTCACATTTCATTAATTAGGACATACCATATAGGATGTATTGATTGAGTACATGACCTTATGATATGTGCCTTGTGTGATATACCTTATGTTAGGGAACTGAGAAACATGGTTGGTACTTAGAGTTCCTACCGTAACCTAAAAAAGCATTTTCCTAATTAGGCTACAGTTGACACCCTAGGAAACCAACAATATCACATTGAGTTATGGCCCATTGGTTGCATGGATTAAAATGTATTATAGTGTGGATTAAGTGGACTCCATTTTTCAATTCATGAGGCTTATGGGCCCTTATGAATTGAAAGTGGTGAACTATTCGGTTGAACCATTTGAAAATAAATGTGAAATGAATATGAATTCAAATTGAAATATGGATGGGTATGTTCTATGAATATAAATTCCACCCATCCTATGCTTTTAGTCGTGAATTTTCATTATAAATATTTTCTAAGGTGTGTGTTTGGAATTATAGAGACTTTCCACCACGACAAAATCCAATCATTTTCTAGGAGAGTGGTGATGACCATGCTCTGGAGGTGGTGAGCCATGGGCTACTAGTAGATCCTCCTATAGTTCCAGCTGCGGCACCAATAGTTTTATTGAACATAGGTGCTAAGGGACAGTTCTAGGAGGGTTTTCTACACTATATATAGACATTTGAAGGAGTAATACAACTTTCCTTGTCTATGGAAGAGTTGATTCATGTGTTCCAGTAATAGAATCTACCCATGTTTTCAAGGGATGGAGCTCCATAGGCTACTGAGCTATGGCTAGATACTACGTTGTAAATTTTTGAGCATATACAGACACCTCCTAAGAGGATAGTTAATCTCACAACTTATTTGATTTGAGGAGTAGCAAAACACTGGTGGGATGTTTTCAACAAGGATGATAGGTTGTGAGACATGTTTTGGGGTGATTTCCAAACCAGGTTCTATAATTAATTTTTTTCTGAGACTACGGAAGTAGATCAATCCAGTGATTTTATTATTATGGATTATGATGCGATGATAGTTATGGAATATTCAACATGCTTTACAGAGTTATAGTTCTTTGCGCCGATAAACCTTGTTGATGAGCTATCGAGGGAAAGAAGCTTCAAGGAAGATCTCAGACATGATATTTGATCTAAATTCAACATGTTCAGGTTGAAGACTATTACTGAGATAGTGAATTAAGTGCTGATTACAAAGCAGAACTTGATGGAAGTTCGAGGTGCAGAGCAGAGAAGTGTAGTATCTCGACCTAGTGATTCAAATTCTAGTGGCATGAAGTGACGTTTTAATCCTTCTAGTGAGATTAGTACCATCCAACTATGAGTACTGTAAGCTTAGTTTTCTACCATAAGTGTGGAAAATAAGGATACATGTGGAATCATTGTGATCAAAACCCAATATATTGTTGATCTTGCGGCATGTTGGGTCATGTGGAATGTTTTTTCCAGAACTTTCCTCTAGTAGTTTGTGGAAGGGGTCAGATATGACTCCAGGTTCAGGATCAGGTTTTACAGCTCTACATCAAGTTGGGATCTAGATTAATACCAGTTAGTCAGGCCAATTTGGTGGTCATGGATGAGGCATCCATGCACCAATTTTACCTAGAAAATTGAGTGGGTTTTCTCTAGGTAGCGAGGTTGTGTCACATGGTCGTGGTTCATGCCAGATATATTTTGTACAACCTAAACCAGAGGATAAGAGAACTAATACATCTATGGTGAAAGGTATAATCTTAGTATCCTCTATTCTAAAATATTCTATTTTTAATACAAGTGCATCATATTTATTAATATCTATACCTATTGTAGAAATCCTTGGGATCGTTTTTTAGTTTTCTGATGGCGTTATGACACTTGACACTCCATTGGGGATTAGAACGAAGGGTATACTATAGTGTAGGGAGTTACCAATTTTTATTGGAGAGTGACACTTTATATGAGATGTTTTTTCCTCAATATGATAGGGTTTTAAGTTATAATCAGGATGGAATAACTGGTTTCTTATCAATACCATGTTTATTTCTATTATCGGAGGGTGACTTTAAAATCATTAGAGGGAAAAGAATTTATTCAAAAGGGAAAATGGGATGTCCAAGTGATCCAAGATGGACCATAACTTCATGGGCTAGGTGGGATGATACACTTGATTTCTAGTTTGTATATAGATGATCAGGGATCACGATATGCTGAATTCCCTCCAGTGGTTGACTATTTTGGAAACTTTTTCATGGATGATTTTTTTGGTTTACCTCATGATAGAGAGGTGGATTTCTTTATCGATCTAGTGCTAGTAGATTCACCAATATCCATTCCTCATTATTGGATGGATAATATGGATTTTTAGGAGATCAAGATATAGTTAGAGGTCTTAGAGGAAAAGGGGTTTATACGACTCGATACTTCTTTTTGGGGTTCACTGATCATTTTTTTTGAAAAAAAGGTGCATGGTACTCTCAAGATATGTGTGGATTATCCAAAATTGAACCATTTGATAGTTAAGAACTGATATACCTTGTCATGGATAGATAAAATTTTTGATCATATCTAAGGAGCTTATGTTTTCTCGAAAATTAATTTGAGATCAGGTTATCATCAGGTGTGTGTTTGACCTGCAGACATACTTTGTACAACTTTTCATAGAAGGTATGGTCTATATGAGTATCTGGTTATGCTTTTTTTCTCATGAACATGCCAACAATTTTCATGGTTCCAATGATCCAAGTTTTTTTATCCTTATCTAGATTCATTTGTGGTGGTTTTTGTGGACGATTTCTTGGTGTATTCTCATAATCGGTAGGACCATTCCAAACATATTGAGATAATTTTGGATACAATGATAGAGTATAAATTATATGATAATATCAAAAAGTTCCACTTCTAGATGGATAAGATTCACTTTTAGGGTCACATTATCTCAGAGAAAGGAGTATCAGTTGACATAGATAAGGTGAGAGTTGTAGTTTCCTTGGAGCATCTCAAGAACATATTTAATATACATAGTTTTTTAGGTAAATACATATATTATAGGAATTTCATATAGGACTTATCATTATTATAATCACCTATGATAGGATTTATTAAAAAGGGTGTTAATTTTGTATGAATAGATACATGCAAGAAAAGATTTTAGGAGCTGAAATGGAGACTAAATTCATCGCTAGTATTGATTTTTCCAGAGTTGGGTTGGAGCTACACTATGTATTATGGTTCATTAGTTATCAGGATGGGATTAGTTTTAATATAGGGAGATATATTTTTGGTGTACGGGTCTTGGAAGTTGATGCCACATGAGAGGAATTACCTAACACACAATATCGAGTTGGCTAAAATTGTTCATGATTTTAATATTAGATACATTACTTATTGGGAGTGCATTTTGTGGTATACACGGACCAAAATAGCCTCAATTACATATTTACAAAGTGTGACCTAAATTTGATGCAACAAAGGTGGGTTGATTACCATAAATATTTTGACTTTGAGATTTCCTATATGTTTGGAAAGGGAAATTCAATTGATGATGTATTGAGAAGGAGGAATCAGATATAGGTAGTTCAGGAGTCTAATAGCAAGTGAAAACTTATGACCTTATTTTTAGAGATGCACTTGGAGATTCAGAATGGTCAGGTACAAAACTTTATTTCTTCTTTATTTGTGAGCTCTACTATTTTGGATAAATTGGGGATAATTCAGCTATCAAATTATGAGGGCCTAGTCTAATGAGAGAGTATGGTAGGTAAGGACTCTAACCTTTGTGGGACTATGTGATAGGATGAAATTATTCATATTCATGGTATTGTTTTCATTCTAGTGGTAATACACGAGGAGATGATTTGGAAATTTGATGCCTTAGTATGGGTAGTGAATCCTGGTGTAATTAAGATTTATTATGATTTACATCACCGGTATTGGTGGTTGGGGATGAAAAATGAGGTAACTGGTTTTTTTACGAGGTGTTCCACCTATCAGTAGGTGAATACAGAAAATCAGCGACTATCTATAATTTTATAGCAGTTACCTATTCCTGAGTGGAAATGGGATGATGCCACGATGGATTTCATGATAGATTTATCGAGGTCACCTCGAGGTAGTGATGTTGTGTGGTTTATTATTGAAAATATCATGAAGGTTTATTATTTCCTATCAATCAAAGAGTCCTTCAATGTAGATTATCTTAGGAGTTTTTATATCTCTAAGATAGTATGACTTCATAGGGTCCCTCGTACTATCATTTAAAATAGGGATGCCTGATTTACATCTTTTTATGGTAGAATTTATAGAGTGCATTGGTTAAACATGTGATCTTGAGCACAACATACCACCCTCAAACTAATATCCAGTCATAGCATATGATTAAGGTTCTTGAGGGCATACTTTGAGCATACATCTTGGATTTTTGGGGTTATTAAGAGAGACATATACCCCTAGTTGATTTCACCTACAAAAATAGTTATCAGGTGAATATATAGATGGAACCTTATGTGGATTTGTATGGAATTCCATCTTAATTTAACCTATTCTAGTTAAAGGTAGATGAAGTGGCTTTACCCATGCCTCATCTCGTTCATGATACTTCTGAGTAGGTCTAGTTGATCAGAAATTGGATGGCTACCACATAGTCTTGAAATAAATCTTATGTTAATCTCCACCAATGAAATCTAGAGTTAAAGGTAGAGGATCAATGTTTTTTACATATATCACCAAAATTGTGACACATATTGATTAGGATATAGGGTAATATTTCACAGTGATATGTCATGAAATTCGGGATTCTAGAGTGATTCAAGCTAGCAGCTCATTGGTTGCAGTTACCTAAGAGGTTCCAAGCCATGCACAACATCTTCCATGTATCACAGCTGCATTATTATCACTCAAAACCATATCAAACTCTATAGCTAGATGATGTGGAGTTATAGGTAGATGCGTCCTTTGAGGAACATCCTATATGTGTTGTTGATGGGAGTATAAAGGTTCTATGAGACTGTTCAGTTCCTCTAGTAAAGGTGTTATAGAAGCATGACCATTTACATGATGATACTTGTGATTGGGAGGTCGATTTAAATTCTCGGTGGATGGAGTTATTCTTAGTAGCTTCTTGACCACCCTTGTGAGGGTAGTTTGGGGATGAATTTCTTTATAGGGGAATATTGTAATATCTTGGGTTTTACTATGAGGTAAAAATCATTTTCTTTTCAGTTTAAATGATTTTTATAAACTATTAAGGATTATTAATGAGGTCATGGGTGTATTGGAGTTGTCCAGAGCTTATTCGTAGCCCATAGCCTAACTTTTTGAAAAAACAAGGTTGGCTGCATGATTAGAAGAAACTGTGCAGGGAAGGCTATGTGATTACTTCTAACCATGAGAGGCAGTCCATGCCTCTATTAGGAGGCACACATGCCCATGAAAAAGGATCTATAGTTTTTGACAGTTCCTAAGACATAGTTTTTCCATGGTTTGGAAAACCATGCACATGAACTATGCAAGGTGCCCCTTTAGCACTGTGAAGGGTGCATAGTTAGTGCACGGTTTGGAAAACCATGTGGCCAAATCACGAGGCCCAGTATTTTTGGGGAAACTACCATTTTTTACCTTAAAAATCTTTATAACCTAAAATACAATTCTTTCTTCCTCTAGTGGGAATCCTTGATATGTTGAGAGATATCCTTTGAAATCTAATTCATAATCTTGGGTTAAAAATATACATACAAACTTAGAATCAAACATTGTTTGTCTCGTTGTATTCACACTGGTAATTTATTAGATCATCTTGTTCCATTATTCACCTGACTCCATATTGATAGAGTTATTTAGGTGAAAGATAATATACTCTATTTCTAGGTTATTCATCCGTTATTCATTTTTCTTATTATTTAGATTGAATAAGTAGTTGATACTGGATAAGTGCTATACTACGGACCTATGGTAGGTGGTCTATACCTTTCACTTGTGGTTTGGTATTTTATAAGCATAGTTTCTATTATTATATGCACTAATATTTATGTACGATCCCTATAATTAATTTAATGCCTGAATCAAATGAAATGGAACCTTTTTAGGTTTCCCTTGAGTAACTTTGAGATTGTTGGAGGCTGTTTCCCCAACCTAGGCTACCCAGGGGTTGTACCGTAGTCTTTTCCTATTGTTATACCACATGTGGGGTGTGCGTGTGAGATTTATTAGTTAGATAAATCCATTTATAAATTTATGAGAATTGAATTGAATAGGATATTGATGTTTTCTCCTTTCATGTTATTTATTTTGATTGAGTTGTTTAAATGGGAATGGTTTTATGCATTAAATAAACTCATGGAATGTGATGAAATGAATTTATTATTGAAATGAGATGATTAATTAAAATGGTAGTGGATTACTAGGTTGGTATACTATGGATCTTGATTCCATTATATGCCATGGACGTTTCTCCCATGGATCATGTTTTTGGTAGTAGAAGCCTTGGACCTGTTTCCTCCTTGGGTCTTGATTCTGTAGGATACGTTCGGCCATGCTACCCCTTGGATTGAACTTTCTTGGACTCT
The DNA here is from genome assembly GCA_963277665.1 of Viscum album. Taxonomy (NCBI): domain Eukaryota; kingdom Viridiplantae; phylum Streptophyta; class Magnoliopsida; order Santalales; family Viscaceae; genus Viscum; species Viscum album. The sequence continues at coordinate 1,629,874,837 of OY728152.1, forward strand.
ATTTGGAAATATAATTTTGACATGATCTTAGGACTCTACCCAGGTCTTTACTAAGTTCCCATAGAGATTCTCCTAAGACTCAATGTGGATGCCTTGGTCTTCTATACCTTGGATCCGACCCTTCATGGTCTAAAAATTATGATTACATGGAAATGATATTATGGATAAATAGATTATAAGACATGTCCATGGTAGTTTTATACACATTATTTCATGGTGTGGTTGTGGTGGATCTTTTGGTATGTTTTATCAATATCCTTGGTATAGGTATTTGACTCTAGTGGGTAAACTAAACAATATCAATTGTTTAGTTATATTTTTTACCACTTACCTTGAGAAGGGATATTTGTAGGGAGCCTTGTTTGGATATATAGTTTCACTTAAAAGTATTAATTTTTCCATGAGAATTTAATTTTTTTATTGCTATACCTATGATATACATTGCACACTGATTATGTTGTTTTGGAAAACCTATATTTATTATATAAACCATTGCTGGTGGACTACTGAGTGTTATCTCACACCCTATTTAGGCCATCATTGGGTACTTAGAAAGACTATATGGATGTAGGTAGGGACCAAGGAAGACACCCACAATAAAATGCTTGATTTGTTCTATGCTTAGAAGCAGGGGATCATAAGACTGAGTTGAGGTTTTTGATTCAATCTGGGATAGTTCTTTTTGGTATTTTTGGTATTTCGATACATTTATTGTACTAGATGCCTGTATACTTGTTTTTATTATTTTTAGAGACATGATAATCATTGTATATGTGATTCTTTTATGGAATTGTTTATATATTCCTGTGTTTTATGTTTATCTTCTATAATTTATTTATTTTCTTCTGCTATTGACTGCTATTATTATTTTACTATGTTACACTCTAATATAAGGGAATGATGTCCCCATAGAAAAACTATAGGTCCTCACTTCTAGTCAAAATCCTCTAGCATTTAGGAATATCCGCTTGAGGCCATGTGACCCACTGTCTTGAGTCACCATTTAGTGGAATCTATATCAAGATGTTACATTATCATTAATTGATACATGGTTAACTTAGTATTATTATTTACACTGATAGGTTGGTGAACTCTCAAAAACACCATTCTATCTTATGATGTGGTGTTTAGATAACCATCACATTAAATTCATAATATGAATTGTTTCTTGAGGTAATTCATTTATAAGTTTTAAAATATTTTTCATGTCTCATTCATTGATAACATTCCCATTAATGAGTTAAAGTCCAATTGGAGTTGAGTTGGATACAAAGGAATGAAGGATTCTATGGGTTGGAGGAAACCACACTGCAAGTAATAGCACTACTCCATGATCATTTAAATCTAACGAAGGGTGTATACACTTATATAGAAGATCACACCATATTACCATATGTTTCTACTTTATTGGTTGAAAATAGTGGAGTAGGTTACTCTTATACATAAGAGTCACATCATAATATGAAGAGTTTCTCCATGAATATGATCCCAAGGAACTATGAGGATTCTATTTTAATATGATGTGAATCCATGAAAAGTTGGTACAATACTATTTTGGAAGTTGAATAAAGTCATACCGTAATCAGGATAATCATTCCACAAAGGAGAAGGCTAGTTGAAATATGCTCGTTCGTGAAAATTTGGTGTTTCATCAGATCTAAGGATATATATAGGTTATTCCATAATGTGTGTGGTCACATTGAAATATGTGTACAAATTTCATGGATCTAATAAAATATTTGGAAATGTATATTTTCTATATATTTTATATTTTATCATCAATGATAAACTAGGGGTTCCATTCCACAATTCATGAGAAGGATATAAATATGAGGAGTCATGCCTAAACCAAAGTGTTATAAAAATATCTACAAAACTATGAGATAATGGGATACCCATTAAAGGGATCATTCTAGGTATATTTTGGTTGTGAAAAAGGAGAATATAAAGGGTGTACCCATGATAAAAATTCAAGAGACACTTGCAGTTATAAAGTAAATATTGATCAACTTATTGATTCCTATAAGATAAAAACATGGATAGAGGGATTGAAATCACTAAACATAAATGATTATACACTTAATAATAAGAGTTATTAAAACCTATGAAACCCCCTATGGAATATGTTTTCCTTCTCACTATATCCCATATCATCTCATTATCACATTTTAGATATAGTCATAATAACTAGTGAAAGAAGGATTATTTGAGAGTTCGTGATTTGGGAACCACTGATTCACACCCCTGTTAGTGGTCATATACTCTCACCTAGACATCACACTTGGTATCTAAGTATATTTTTAGTAGTTATAGGTAAAGTTCCCATAGATATATGTTTTATAGTTGTTTATAAAATATTTTGATTGATGAGATCTACAGAGATGATGAATACTATTAATAAAAAAGGAGTTACCATGTTTTATGGAAATATATTTCACATATGGAAGGATAGGATGATTCCATATCTTTTTTGTATTATATTAGATGTTCTTGTTATCATTGAAAATGGAATACATAATTCTAAATTTGGGACAACCTATACCTCTCTAAATAAGAATAATATTAAAGCTGATTGAATAATGTAAAATATGTTACTCTCAACCCTCTCTAAGAAGGAAATGGAATGGTTTATGAGAATAAAAAATGTTAATAGAATAGAGGAAAATACATGAAATACCTAAAGTAGATAATAAAGTAAATGAGTCATCACTAAAAAAATACTGAGCTTAATTTGAGGATATTCACATGGGATAAAATGAGTTAGTGGATGAATTATTTGTTTGAGTGAACAAAATTTTTAAGATCAATTTGAATCCATATAAAAGTTCTTTAGGATTATATTGTGTTGAAAATTTTGATGAGGATTCCCCTAGATAAATTTGATGAAAATATTTTTTCCATTGAGATTCAAGTCTTGATTGAGTGGAACATCAATAAGATCTACAATGTCATAATTTATTATGAAATGAGAAGAGGGATATACTCAAGGAGAAAAATATAATTTTATAATGATATGGATTTAAAATATTCAAAAGGTTATACACATATAAAGCCTAATAATTATAATAAATAGTAAATCGATGTTATAAATTATACAATAGATTTTAATGTATTCATATCATTATTCTCAAAATACATGTAATGATTCAAAATTAAATACAAAATAAAAATTACTTTTAAGAATTTTTGTTTTGATAATATGGGATTTTTTATCGAAAATTTACCTAAAAGGAAAGTAGAAAATATAATTATGATCAATCTCAATGGACATCAAGAAAAAACAAGGTTTAAATTAGTTAAAGTAGAGGAAAATTCTTTAAAGACAATAGAAATACCAACACAATAATGAAAAATAATTTATTCTAAAAATGTGATGCCACATATTGTGATGAGTAATGTTAAATATATAGGGAGTACTTTATGGATAAATGAATTCAAGTTTTCATATATAAAATGAAATAGTCCAAGGAACCATCTAGAGAATAGGAAGGGATTAGAAAAGAGGAAAGTAGTTAATAATAAACAATGATGAGGATAAGGATGGAAATTTTGGTATGACTTAAATAAATCTAAACCCTTGACAAATAAATTAAGTCTTTGAAGAGGGATAATGATTTATTAAATAAATCACTTGATGAAACAAAATTATAAGATATTGTTGAGACACAAGTGGAGTTTACTTTGAATATTGTATATCTCAATGCAATCATTGAATCTAGGGATAAAATTATTGAAATTAAAACTAGAAATATAATTTCTAAGAATTAAGAGGTAAATTATTTTGAGGGAAAATTGGTTGAAGTTAAAAATTAATTGAGAAAATATTATCTTATGGTGATTAAAAATTCTAAAATAGAAATTGGTGAATGTTACAAAAAAACATTGAAAGTTATTGATGATACCAAGAAGCTTATATATTGTTAAATGGTATCAAGAACCATTATTTTGGACACCTAGTTATGTAATATAAATGTTGGAAGTGGTGAAAAAGTAAAATAGGTGAATACTTTAACTAATAACGAGAAAACAACCATTGTAAATTCAAGTGGTTGTGTTAAAAATTCCAAAACAAATGTGGTGTAGAATAATAAGAAAACACATGCTTAAACTAATGGAAAATCCAAGTTGAAGAAAATAAATATTAATCATGAAAAGTACAATGAAAATAAGTATAGTTTAAATCAGAAGGGAAATCAATGAAAAAATATTGAAGAATATATTTACTACCCAAGGTGATTTTTCTTTTAAGGTTGGTGATAGTACTGTGGAGTGTACAAGAACAAAGGTTATGTGTATTGGTAAAGTTTATCACTTTATTAATCAAATATAAGTTTTAAATCAAGTGGAAGTCAATATTAAGTTATTATATCCCAACAAAGAAAATATCCAAAATGGAAGGTATAATTTAATAATACCCTTTTAACTCTTAATAAATCTTTTGGAGGTGTGATAAATGTACACATATTATCATAAAATGTCTTAGAATAATAACAGATTAATTTATGTAAAATAAAAACTCCAAATATATCATGAAGACAAATTATGGGAAAATTATGGTGCTTAAGGTTTTTTATAATGCTAAAAAAAGAGGAAATCCTTAGATAATTGATAGTTGTTTCTTGTCACACATGACTTATAATAATAATTTCTTGAAATAGATCTAAAGTTATGAAGTTAAAGACATTAATTTTAGAATTGATGGATCAATAAATGTTAAAGGAGTTGTATTTACTATGATTAGAAAGAAGAAATCCAACAATGTTATATTTTTGGATGGGCTGATTCGTAATCTCTTGAGTGTCTCTAAACTTTTTGATAATTTGAATGAGGTGATATTTTATAATAATGGGTGTTTTATAAGGAGATTGAAGGATTGTTTAGGAAATTTTAAGTATCTTTAAAGTTTTTATTCAAATTTATGGAAGGATAAACTCTAAAAATTATGTTCCATTTAGATGTTAAGACTAGAAATAGTGGAATTATAGTGGAGGAAGGGGTCTGCATATTAAATTGTAGAAGTTTTATAGATGTCCAATTGTTTATAATATGGAATTCATAAGTTACAACAAATATAAAGGTCATTATGATGATTTCGTTAAATTATTACCAGTGGTATTTCTATAATTCATGGTATGAAAGAGTCATCAAAATGGAACATAAGAGTAACATATACTTCTGTCAAAATATTTTGGTTGAGGTAGAGGCACTTATGTGATATTTGTGGTGTCCAAGGAAAATGTTGGGTCCTTAAAAAATGTAGGAGGATAGTGGTATCATTTGAATGGTTATTCCCTACTATAAAGGTGGCACAATACCATTGCACACATAAATTGTGGTAATTCATCGAGTTTAACTCTATTATTATGTAAAATCAAGGAAATTTTATATAATATTAACTTTGATTGTAATATTTTTAAATTTTATAAAATGAAATAAAGCATCAATGTTTTCCTATGATTGTTGGAATTAACCTCATAACCATATAAATATTTTTTGTCTCTTGATTTTATTTAATCCTGCTTGCATATTTTGTTTCTGAGTGTTGTACTTGTGATGGTGTGTGCCATAGTTGACTTGATGTAGGTATTTATGGTTTGTATTATATTATTAAGTTTTGGTACATCAAGGTTGATGGTTTATTATATTCTAGGATATTCTAGAGCTTTATTTCATGCCTGAATTTTTTAGAGGTTATCTTCTGGTGATTGACATTTTAGATCCCCAAAAAGTGGTATCAAAGAAGGTTAATTTTTTATATTTGATCAAAAAATTCATCAAGTTTAATTCTTATCTTGATGTTATTTACTAATTCAGTGGGAGTAATTATTTTAGAAGGTATGTCCTCATAAGAAGAAACATACAAGATTGATAAGTTTGATGGGATGAACTTCAACTTATAGAGGATGCAGATGGAAAACTATTTGAATCAGAAGGACCTTGAGGTGATATTGAAGGGGGTAAATTTGGATGGAAAAAAGGAAGATTAGTAAAGTTTATAAGTAAATTAACTTATATTTATTTAAATTTAATTGGTATAAAATGTTTCCTTTTAAAATTAAGATATCAAGATCATAGTGGAGATAATGGATTCTATAGAAGACATGTATGAGAATACAATAATGATGAATGAAATATTATTAATTCTGATGTTAATCATAATGAGTATACCATAAGTAATACTAGTGGAGGATCATATAAATTACTTTAATCTTATTAAAAATAATATCAAATCATTTAAATTAAATTCCATGAAATATGTGTGGGATTTTTTTTTTCTGTTTTCATCATAAAAAATTGCGGGACTCGATGGTAACTTCCATAATTAACTCATAGGAAAACTGATCCAGTGTTTGAGGATGTGAGGAATTATATTTCAATTGAAGAACTTAGATGGAGATAATTTTATCATTTACCTAAACTATACTGAATGTAAAATGTAGTGGTTTCTTTGTTCTACAAATAAGTTGAAGAATATTTAAAGATAGATCGAGGGATAAAAGTCAGGGTATATAGACTAGAACTAGACCCATATGTTGGAATTATATAAAAAAGGATCATCTCAATAAAAATTTCATCGATAATAGAGTTAATTATACAAGGGAATATTTTTAAAGCTCAAGTGTCATTAATTATACAGTTGAAGGTAGTAGCAAATTATTACTGAGTGTTAACAATACATTAGAATCATGGATCATTGATTTTGGTGATTTACTACACTCAACAATAGAGAAGGTATGTATGATAAATTATGTATGCAGAAGCTTAAAAAAGGTTCACTTAGCTAATAATGAAGATTTAGATATCTTAGGGAAGAGTTATATAAAAGTTTAGATATTAAATGGAAATTACTTAAAATTATAGGGAGTTTGGAACATATCAGGTTTAGAGAAGAAATTAATTTCAATTGGTCAACTGAATGAAGTAAGATTCAAAACTTTCTGTGGAAATAGAGCATAGAATAATAGTCAATGTTTTATGATTGTAGTCATATGTGTAAAATGAAAGAAGTTATATTTTACAAGAAGTTATAATTACGTTTAAATTAATAGAATGATAACATCCAAGAGTTTAAATTTGTGGAATTTTCATCTTGGGAACCTTAGTGAGAATAACATGTGATTTATATAGGAAAAAGGTATACTGAATCTTGATTAAACAAAGTTTGGAATTTTTGAGATCCTTATACTTGGAAAGTAGATAAAGTTTTCATTAAAATTTAATGTCAAGACACAAAATACTCAGAAGTTATAACTCTTGAACATATACATTTGGGGGATTCTACTAGCCCACTCTCATAGAAGTTCAATTTAATTTGTTTCATTCATTGATTATTATAAAGGGAAATTATAGGTTTACTTTATTAAGAAAAAATATGAGGTTTTTAGAGTGTTTGATTGATGGAGGGCCATGATAGAAGAATAGAACAAAAGTAAGATAAAATTATTAAGGTCCAATAATGGTGGTGAGTACAGTTGAAAAGGTTTCTAGAATTTATGTTGGAGAATAGGTATCAGGTTTGAAAAAAATTGTACTCATAATTCTAGATAAGAATGGTGTTACAGTGCAAATGAATTAGATGTTAACCAAAATGGTTCAGAGTATGAGACAACATTCTATAATGTCAAAGTATATTTGGGCATAATTATTCAATTGTGATATGTGCTTTGTTAATAGGATTTATTACACACCAATGGGGAATGAGATTTTATAATATCTATTTTTCAAGGAACCGGTAGAAGTTACCCATATCAAAGTATTCACATGTTTAACCTATGTCCATATGGATGCCAAGGACCAATAAAAAATCAAATCTAAGTCCCATGAATGTTTCTTTGTTGGAAATGTCAAATAAAAAAATAGATTTAAATGTTGGAATTATGAAAAATAGATGGTAATTAGGTGTTTAAATTTTATCTTCATTGATAAGGTCTTGCGGAAATACCAGAATATAGTGGAAAATGAAGCTGTGAATAAAGAATCAACTGATCATATCCAAGTTAATATAAATTAAAGTTCTATAAAGACACAAGTTCAAGAAAATTATGGAGACATATAATTTCTGGAGGTTTAAATTAGTACAGTGAAATATATATTAGAGAGCTCAAGGAATTTAGAATATTTGGTATATGTTCTACAAGGTGAAATTATGGAAGTTACAGTTACATAAAGAGAATAATTTTAGGTTTAATTTCAGAAATCTACTAGACTTAGATGAACAATTTATAGGTCTGGAACTAGCTTTCATTTTTTTCTTATAGATAGAGGTGATCCCAATATCCTATTATAAGTGGATAGTCTCGATGATTCTAAAAAGTAGGAGTTAGATCAGAATGATGAGATGGATTCATTGAATATAAAATAAAACAAGAGATCAAATAGAACTACCACAAGGGAAGAAAGAATTTTAAAAAAATGGTTCTTTTAGTTTAAATAAAAATATTATTATAGTAAGGGGTACAAGGATAGGTTGGTTGTGAAATGTATTTATCTGAAAGGGGTGAAATTATCCAAAATATTTTTACCGGTAGTTAAATATACTACCATTTGATCGATACTGAGTTTTGTTGCTTTAGAAATTTTACACCTGGAATAAATGGATGTAAAGATGACATTATTTTATCGTTATTTAGATGATGAGATATATATAATGAAACAAAATGGTTTCATGAAAAAAAATTGGGAGTTGTTTTATAAGTTGAAAATTATTTTATATGGATTAAAATAAGAACCAAGATAGTAGAATTAGAATTTTGATGCTTTCATGTATGATCATGTTTTTTATGGAGCAACTTAGATCACTATTTATACTACAATGTGTTCATTTATAGGATATTTATCATCCTATATATGGGTGGAATACTTCTAATGGGTCTATAAATTAAATAGAGTTGGGAGGGGAAAGCATTTTATTTGGAAGATTCGAGATGAAGGATCATGGTGAATCTAATAAAATATTGGGAATACATATTCAAAGAGATAGAAAAGTTATAAATTTGGTTTTTTCTTAGAGGGATTACATTTTGAAGTTCATCGAGGGATTTGAAATGATTGAATGTAAACTAGTCTTAACTTTATTATCCAAACACTTCAAACTATCCAAGGAGAATGCACCGAAAATGTAATATAAGGAAAATCATATGACTTTTTTTACATAAATAGTAGTAATATTGGTGTACTCTACTGTATGTACAAGACTAAAAATTACATTTTTAGTGGTAGTTTTCAGTCAGTTTATGGTGAATTATAGGAAATAAAACTAAGAATCCATAAAGTGGGTTCTCTAGAATCTCATTGGATTTGAAGATATGGATATGTGTTTCAGAATAGATGATCCATTTTAGGTTTATTTGTATGTGGAATTAGAGAAGACATAGAAACATGGAAGAGTTTAACATGATATTTGTTTATATTTTGAGTAACAATTGTAAGTTGGATTTCAAGGTTGTAGTTGGTGGTAACACTATCCATAATGGAAGTTGAATATGTGGCTATAAAAAAAGTTGAATATGCGATACATACCACCAAATTATAATTGTGAACAAGATACATAGGTAAGTAGATATCTAGACAAAGAAACCACTTGATATGATACATTTTGATGTGTATGGTCTGATGATCTTGATGTCAACTAATAGAGATAAGTATTTCATTAACTTTGATAAAGATTTCACTCATATGACTTAGATATATTTTATGTTTAGTAAATCAAAAACTCTTTAGACGTTTATGTACTTTTAGAGGTGGATTGAAAATAAAATGGGATTCACTATCAAAATATTTTGATCCAATAATGGATTCAAATAAAAAAATAGATACTTTGGGGAATATCATTAGAATCATGGAATAAGGAATAAATTTTGTACTACATAAACACTAAAAAATAAATAGATTATATGAGTGAAAGAATATATGTTTAGTGGAAGTGTGATGTACTATGTTATCAAATAATGACACCTTGAAGTTATTTTGGATGCAAGCTACAACATCATTAGTATAATTTTGTGTTAGTGCCTACTTTTTCCTAACTTAGTGAATAAAACCTATGATATGTTATTTGCAAATAATATAAACTTGAAAAGTTTAAAGGTAATTTCTATCTCTTATTAAATCAAGATCTAGGGAAGTCATTTTTGAAAATTCAAGGAAATATATGACGAGGGAATATTCCTTACATATACATACAGTGGAAGGAGTTACTGCCTTTTTAATAAGAATTTTAGGATAACCCTGAATAAGTATGATGTTATTTTTTTGGAAAATCAAAATTCCTTGAAAAAAATCACATATTTATGATGAGTTTGAATATGGTCAAAGATAAAGTTTTGAAATACATGGGACAAATTTGAATGTTGTAGTATATTTTTAAAGTTATTATAATCATATAAAATTTATAGTGATGAAAATTTCATAAATAAAGAAGGATATAATTTCTAAATTCTTAAAAACATGTTGAGCCTAAAAAAATTCTTATAGATAGTATCAATGGTGTTAAAAACCAAGGAAACATGATAAATTATAATCATACTAGATTTCTATCATAATTTAAACAAAAAAGTTTTAATGAGGAATTGAAAGATGAGGATTGGATTTCAATGATAACTAAATAAGATTGATAAGACACTTGGGAATTAGTTTCAGATCCCAAAGATAAATATGTGATATGTTTTAAGTATGTTTTTAGAAATAGAAATAATGAGAAGTTATAAGTAGATAAAAATAAATATCTTCTTGTATGGAAGTGATACTTTTAAATTTATAGTATATAATTTTATAAGAATTTTTCTTCCATCATAAGTTTTAAAATTATTAGATTCATTCTTATGATATGTTCTCAAAGGAATTATAAATTTTTCCAGATGAATGTAAAGTCATCCTTCATAAATGGGTAACTTTAGAAAGAGGTCTATATTGAACTACTGGAAGGGTTTATCCTTGATGTTGATGCTTCTCAAGTTTTCAAGTTGAATAAGGATTTATAAAGTTCAAAAAAATCACCATGATCATAATATTATAAGATATAAAATTGTTTAAAGATAATTAAATTCAAGAAAGGAAAATCATACTCTAATATCTACATCAAGGGAGATGACACAAACTCACTCATTGTGGTAGCGAATGTTGATGAAATTATATTTTATAAAAATAAGGAAGATACTTGTGAAAACATTTCTACCCAAATAAGGAATAACTTTGAGATGTCTATGATAGGTGAGATAACAATATTTTTGGGCCAATAAGTCACAAGTACAATATATAATTTTTTTTCTCATAAGTAAATTATGCTCATGAGATGTTGAAGTTGTTTGGTAGGGAAGAATCAAGAGAGTTCACTACTCCTATAGAACTTATGGACAATTTTTAAATTTATGTAGAGTGAATTAGTGTATAATAGATAGAGTTTTAGATTATTATTAGTATCCTACTTTATTTTAAAATTTCTAGACTAGATATCACATTTTTTGTTACTCTATGAGTAAAATTACAAACATATCCTAAGGAACACATATTGTAATATTGAAAAAAATCTTGGTAAATATTAAAGTATCTCTTGATTATATATTAAGGTATGAAAAAGTTATATATTTTCATCTTTATGGTTATACCAATATGTATTGGACCACTAGTGAAACATTCATTTTTAATAATGAGTTTTTATGTCATTTTTAAAAATGACATGGAAAAAGCTTTCAAAGATGGTTATTTTATAAAAAAAATTTAAAAAAAATCATTTTTTCAACATCAGTTATAAAATAACTGATGTTGAAAACTGTATTATTATGTTGGTTATAAAATAAACATTTTTAAAAAACTTTAATTTTTTTATTAGATTTCCTAGATCCCTAATTTTGGTTTCATTTTTTTACACATAAATATTTTGGTTTTCCCTCCTAGAGTGACCCAAACCTTTATTATTCTATCATATGGTAATTATCTAACCTCATACACTATCATCCACCACCATCTGCTATCTTCCATTGCCATTAACCCCCCATATTCCTTCCTCTGTTTCCATTGTCCACAACTTTAGTCCTCTAGAATTTATTCATCACTCTTTTTTGTCATACTTGACCCTCAAATGTATTTTTATTTATGGAGTAGTTGTTGGTGTTTTTCTGAATGGTTACCAGTGTTACTCTGAGTGATTGAACGATTGTTTAATGTCTTAATTTTATTTATTTATTAGGGGATACTTATAAATAAAATTGTGATTCTTGGTGTGGCCATAGAATTTTATCTAATCTAGGGAAGAAAAGCGGTGAAATAAGGGTCTAGGAAACTAAGACCATATGAAAATAACTATCCTTTACAAAATTTATTACTAAAAAATTTTGTTTATACTTTGAATAATTGGTGGTATTAATTTTCTATTGAAAAAATTGTTCAATATAACAATTTCATGAGTTTGACTTGAGCTTCAATGAAGTATCATGACCTTAAAACTGGTTTTGGTTGTTAGGAATATGTAAAGGGTTACATAATAGGTTTCATGATGTTTTAATTATTAATAAATGACAATAAAAGATCATTTTTGGTTTCATATAAGAATATTGAATGACATTTTTATGATAAATGTTTACTTGATCCCACATAAATAGGTATAGGTTTGGTTTGAGAAATAGTTCAAAAGGGAAATAATTTTTTTATTTTAAATGTGATATATGTTGAAGTTAATGTTTTTTTGGTTATGTTTGTGAATTAGTTTTATTCATGTAATTGAAAATCTAATATAATCATAATTTTTAAGAACATTTTTATGTTTTTTTGGTTGTTCAGTCTTGGTAAGTGTTTTGATAAGTTTATGTGTGTGTTTTTCTTGAATACACCTAAATTTTATACTTTTAATGTATTTTATTTTGATAATATACATTAATTGTAATATTCAATAGATTCTAGTGGTTATCATTACTTTAAGTATTTAGATGTGATTTGATATGTGTGTGTTTATTGTTTCCTTATGTATACATATATTCTATGTTATAAAAGTATATTTTATTTATAAAGAAACTATTTTTATTTATTTTCTAGGTTGTTATTATGTGTTTTAAATTATCATTTTTTTAATCATTTATTTATTTTATATTGATTATTTTTTATTTAACTTTTTTAATAAAATTTTTTTAGTAATATTTCATTACATAATGAAAAATGATGATAAAAGTGAACAATTTGACTTTTTTATTTTTATTTTTATTTATAAAAGTAAATTTGAATTTAAATTTTGAAATATAGTAACTTATATTTAATACTTAAATTTTTTTATAGGTGATAGTGGATCATAATTTGATTACTAAACCTAAAAAAAGTGATGAATATGAGGAAGGTGTTGATGTTGTTGTGGATTTTTTCAAATGAAATGTTCCAAACAATAACCTCTTTTTTTTGTTTATGATTGAAATGTTAAAATATTAGATAGATTCAAAGTAAATATATCAAAAATAATTTAATTTTCCATGTTTTTAATCCAAATTAAAGCCCTTGTATTTGTAATGGTAAAATTGGGAAGGACCAAGATCTAATTATGATGATTATTTTAAATGAAAAAGTTTTGATGAGGAGTTTTTGATAGTGTAGGCTTGAGTAAAAATCATAATTTTTATTTCTAATTGGATAAATATCCCCATGATGTCACTAGTATAGCTATGGTAGATAATTTTGGTAAGGTTATTTATTATAATTTTACTTATCCTTTCAAATTTTTACTAATATATGCTATTTATTTTCATTTTATCATATGACACATGACATACATGACACTAAAGAAGTTAGGATGAGATGTTTATCTATTGATGCTAGGAGATGAAGGGATTTTAAATCAACCCTAACAATTGATTTCATTTTTAGTGTGAGATAGAATGAAAATCCATTTCATGCATATATATATATCCCTTTATATATGAAGATACATTGAAGAACTTTATTTAAAGTAAATGAAAACATTCATTTTTGGTAAGTGAAGTGTCATTTTTTGATGTTTTTTGAATCACTATAATGATCATATTAATGTTTTGTTTTTTACTTAATTAAAAATAACTAATAAGATCTAATTATGAGATAAAAAAACATATACCCAAATAATTTATCTCTTGGAGGGTATTCATTATTAAAAGAGAAAATAATGACTGAAAAACATCAAAAATTGAGATACAAGTCTTTAGGCTCAGTAGAGGTTGACCCTCCTTCCCCACCAATTATATGTAAGAACCTTAATTTTCTATGAGGTATGAAACATTTTTTTCAGGTTTAAATTCTTTAGTTTTATCTTGATGGAAGTCCCCAATGAGGTCACAAAGGTTATGAGGGTGTCCGAAGCTTGTTCGGTGCCTGGAGCCCTGACTTTTGGAAGAAACAGGTGGGACACATAGTTAGTATAAGATATGATTCCTAGTTTACATAGGTTATTTAAACTGTATAGGGTAGTCCAGTGCTCTACCTAGGGCCGCACAGTTTAAAAAAACTTTTCATCCCAGGATACACGACCATGTGATTATTGCATACCTCATTTAAAAGGTGTTTTTCATAGGCTGCACATGGTTATTCCAACCATGCATCTAGCTCATGTGAGGGGATCTTGGGGAAGTCCTTGGTGAATGGTTAGCACATGGTTTGACCAATCATGTGGCCAAACCATGTGATCATTTTTAAAGGGTGAATTTACAATTTCCCCCTTCTTTATTACTAACTCCTCCTTTTTTTTCTTTTTTTATTCCATGCACGACAATCCTCTCCCATTGGAGCTTCTTCCTCCTCACATAAATCTAGTCATTGAGGTATCTCTTCCACCCAGACACCGATTAAGCCACCGTTCATCTCTTTGGATTCATACCAATAAGATCTTAATTCCTATTTATCCTTTATTCATTTATCTCACTATTGACAAAGTTATTTTGGGGTAACCTAATATTCCCTATTTTTAGGTTATTTGTCTATTTACTCAATTTTTTTACATTATATCCTATATTTAAGTCTAAAAACTGAAAATGAGTCAACTACCAAGCTAAGGTATGTGGTCTCATGATTTTACCTTAAATTATTGGTGTTTATGTATTACATTGTAGTGTCGCACATTGGTTTTTTTGATAAATTATTATTAAATGGAATTGTCTTTAAATTAAATGAATAGCCATGACCTATATAATTCTTGGGTCCCAATTACGTCTTAATGGATGTTAAGGACCTTGAATTGAACTACCCCTTGGGTGTCCTGCTAATTTGATAAAATCACTATTGGTGGTCTATGAATTTGATTCACCTCTTAAGGTGTGATCTTTTACCCCATGATTTTGGGCTATAAAATAAGTTGATTGCATTGTAATTTGAATTAAATGAAAGAGGGAATATAATACCATGTCCCTACGCACTTATCCATCATCCCTTCTCACTTAGTCTTGAGATGTTCTTAATATATGAAATGGAAAATTGAGATATTTTATATTCAAAGATGGAATGGTTAGACTGTGGGACCATGATCATATATCTATTTCATTCTAAGGGTGATACATGGGTTTTGACTCAGAACTCCATGAAAAAACTCTATAATATTATTGAATTCAATGAATTATAAATTAATTATCTTGCGCCATGGGTGGCATATGGGTTCTCATATGAATTCCATGGATGGAATAACATGGAAGTTTAATTATATCATACAAAGGGTGATACCAAGGTTCCCTTTATGGAATTCTAAGGATTGAATCAAAGGATAGATTTTTATATTATTCCAGGAGTGATAATTGGGTTCCATTTATGGAATTACAAGGATGAAATTATAGGGAAGATCATTATATATTCCACGAGTGATACTGGGGCTCCCTATGTGAAATTATAAGGATGGAATCAGAGGTATATGATAGTATACCATGCCTAGAGAGATACCAAGGTTCCTATGAGGAATGTAATTGATAATCTTGTAATGTGATGGGTTATAAGTTACACATAGATAAATTCCTAGGTTATCGATAAGGAATGACATGGATGGTAACATATTTAAAATCATAATGAATTGACTATACAATGCATCTTCAAAGTCAAAAAACAAACTTGGATTCAGTCGGTGATTTATTTTTATGATAGCCTTATCTACTTCTACTATGAAGAAGTAATGAAGTGGGACTTATATATCTCTTATATGAGTATGAACAATGGGGGATACCTTGGATATGATCTGATTCCTAAGATTTTATTATAAATTAAATATGTAATGTTGTTTTATTTAGATATATTTTGGCTTAGATTGAATACGATAGTAGAGAATGGATGTTCCATGGGAACCCAAAACTTTTTGGGTTATTTATTTACCAAATTTCATTTATAGCTCTTACTTTTACTTACACACTTATTATTATATACTCACTAACTGGATGAAATTAGACACCATTGGTGATGGAATACTGTATATATCTTACACCTTGTTTGGGTTGCCATTGGGTACTCAGACATACTTCATGGATGCAGGTAGAGATAAGGTAAAGATACCTTCTATGGATACTTGATTACCATACTAGGATTGTGTATGAGGGTAAAGGATCATACCTATACCTAATATGCAACTAGATATATCCTTAGATATTTTGTTCATTTTTGTATAGTATGTTTTATATACCGATTTACCCAATCCCCCTATATTTCCTTTTTGTATAGCTTTCCATGATCATATTTTTTGTATATGATAGTGATGGATGTGATTTAATTGGTTATTTATATAATGGATGATTATTCTTCAACACTTTGGTTATATTTTATTCTTACTCTATTGATTAATATGAACACACTAATGTGCTACACACTAATCATGAGGGTATAGTCTCCCCAACATTCCACCAAAGACCCTCATTTCTAGTTAAAAACCTCTATTGCATAGGGAGGAACACTTGAGGCCATGTGGCCAACTGAGTTCACTTACTTATGAGTAAAATGGGCCTGAGACATCAAAAAAGTTGTATCATAGGTTGTTTATTTTATTTTATTTTCACTCACTTACTAATTGGGATGGTCGAAATGAGAAATAGGACATGTCGGGATTTAGTCATGAGCTTATGCCTAGGAGTAACTAACTCATGTATAGTGAAAATCTAGATTTCCTAGGATGGGACATGTTGTTCTAGATTGTTCTTATTATAGTTATCTTTATTTCACTTTTGGGTGACACACTCGATTTTTGATGTTCCTTATGACTATGTATTTTTACCCTTATCAAAAAATTGAAAGGAAGTATTTCTCCATACATAATTATAGGCACTCTAGGACTTATATGTCTTGAATAATATATTTCATATTTATATTATAGTGTGTATTTCATGCAACATGTTTTGGTACCTTTATTTCTATGTCTATGAAATTGTTTTAACATTTCAAGAAGGTACTGGATAAATAACTGACTTCATTTAAATGAATTCCTATCAAAATTTATTAAGTGTATGGGAATTTATAAATTTTGAATGAAAATACATCTAATTAGACCTTGACACACACACACACACACATATATAAATGGATGATTATGATCTATTGAGTTTAATTTTTTTTTAAATTCAAAGGTTTCTAGTAAATAGGAATATTAAGTACAACTTAAAGAGTATTTTTCTCCCTAAATTATGATTGATCCCCTCGTATAGTAGGACCTTTGTCACAAATAAAGAACCTGGCCCTGTCCCGACCATAGTAGTGGGTAGTAAGTAGAATATATTATGTTTTATTATGATCTTAATGTCACCCAGAACTGGATTAGGAGCAGTAATAGGGGTGTGGATCTTATATAGGATATATTGTACCTGTCATATTATTATATATATGATTATATGGGTTATAAAATCATTTATTAAGGTGCATGTTTGGGATTTTTAGAGACATGCCTCCACGAATTCCTCGATTTGTGTGCCAGTAGGGTAGCGATGACCATGATCTATAGGTGGTGGGCCTTGAGACACCAGTAGAAGATCTAGTATTTCCACTTATAGTACTTCCAGTTTACCTGATATGGATGTCGATGCCCAATTTTGAGAGGGTTTCCAATGCTTTATTCTGACTATTTAGGGATCCCTATGACTTTCCCCGACTATGGGAGAGTTGGCACATGAGTTTTAACAGCAGCATCCACCCACGTTTTTGGGGGATGTTATTCTATAGTCCACAAATTCACAGATAGAGGTTATGTTATTGATTTTCAATAATCTTAAGACACCTAATGGGAGGATAGTGAATCTATCTATGTATATGCTTTGTAAATATTCCAATATATGGTGGGATATTATTACCCAGATGGATCATCATCGATATATGGCTTTGTTGAATTCTCATATGGCCTTCTATGATTATTTCTATCCTGAGACATTGAGGGATTATAGAGAGTTTATGAACATAGAGTAGGTCATTTTATACGTCATGGACTATTATTCCTATTTCATAGAGATCCAATGCTTCACACAAATTCTATTAACTGATGAGTTATCTAGAGCAAGGTGATTTGAGTATGGTCTTAGTTATGACATCTGATCCCAGGTGAATGCCCTTATACTTACTACCATAACTGAGATAGTAAACTAGGTTCTTATCACTGACCATAACCTAAGATAGGTCAGGGATGCAAGCCAGGGTTTCTTGGCACCCAGATCATGAACTGTATGGACCAAAGGTATGATGCATCATTTTGGATCTTCCACATGGGAATATTAGTAGCCAGGGTGTGAAATCATGTATCTAGGTGAGGGTCCATCAGTGTAGTATTTTAGGACATAAAAAAACCCAGTGTAACATGGACCCATTCAAATGTTGGTCTTGCATAAAGATGGATCATATTTAGTGATTTTATAGAGATTTTCTACCAGTATCCAGTGATATAGGGTTTGAACCGGATCCACATTCATGATTAGGGTCAACATCTTATTATCAAGCTGAGAGATGGAGTGTGACTAGCCAATCAGTACTAGGTGGTGGTCATGGATAGGGTATCCAAATTCTAGACTTACAATGCCAACATAGTGAGACTTCTTAGGGTAACCATGTTATATTATAGATCCATAGATTAATGTAGTTATATGAAGTGAAAATGATTCCTAAGGAGCAGAGTGTCAGATATTATATAGTGAGATGTACTATTCTAGTAGCGTCTACTTTAGTATATTCTCCTTTTGATATAGGTGCTTCCTATTCCTTCAAACCTATGACTATTTTGGATAACCTTGGGCATGATGTTCAGTTTTATTGTGGTGTGATGACACTTGATACTTGATTTAAAATTAAATTAGTGAGTGTATACCAATGCAGGGAGTACCCCCTCATGATAGGTGGGTGTTTCTTCATATAGGAACTCTTTGTCCTTGAGATGACATGGTTTTACATAATTATCATGATGGTATGGTTGGTTTACATACCATGATTACATTTATTTTTATCACTGAAGGGTGAATTTCACATCACTAATGTGTAGGATTTTTATTCATAAGGGTAAATAGGACGTCTGGGAAAGCCGAGTTGGACCCAAGTATCATGGGTTGGGAAGGATGATAGGCAATATTGATAGATTTTATCTGGATGATTAGGGAACATGTTAGTAAGATTTCCATCCATTGGTAGATCATTTTAGGGATGTTTTTATAGATTCATTTTTAGGACTACTTCTCAAGAGAGAGGTAGAGTTTTATATCAAGTTAGTGCCAGGACCTGTACGAGTATCCATTCATCCTTAAAGGATGGATATTATTAAGTTTTAGGAGCACAATAGGTACCTAGAGGATTTTTAGGCTAATTGTTTTATATGACCCTGTTCTTCATCATGGGGTTCACTGGTCCTTTTTTCTAAGAAAGTGGATGGTACCCATAGGCTTTTAATAGATTACCATTGGTTAAAAAAACTTATGGTTAATAACTAGTATCAATTGCCTCATACAAATGAACTCTTATACCAGCTCTGGGGAGAAATGTTTTTCTATAAGATTTATTTGGGGTTGGGTTGTCATTAGGTGCGTGTTAGAACATCAGATATACCACATACAACATTTAGTAATATATGTGTCTTGTATGTGTATTTGGTCATGCCATTTGATCTCTCGAACATGCTAGAAGTTTTCATGTCACTGATAAATTGGGTTTTTCACCCATATCGAAACTCATTTTTGGTGGTCTTTATGGAAGATATCTTGGAGTATTCTCACACTCAAAAAAAAACTATAACAAACATATTAATATAGTGTCTAATACATTGAGAGAGCATCAATTATAAGATAATATAACAAAGTTTTACTTTTATATTGATAAATTTCAGTTATTAGGTTAGATAATCTTAGTGATATGAGTATCAGTTGACCCAAAGAATGTGAGAGCTTTAGTTTTTTGAGACCATCCCAAGAACGTCTTTGATATAAAAAGTTTCTTGGGGATAACTGGTTATTACAGGATCTTAATTAAGTATTTCTCACACCGTGAAGCAACAATAATGGGATTGAACAAGAAAAATCTCAAGATTATATGTTATGAAGTTTTAAAGGATTCATTTCTGGATCTGAAGGGTAGATTGACCTAAACACCTATTTTAATCCTACCAGATCATAGCTGAGGTTATATAGTTTATTGTGATCCATCAGGAATTAGGATATGAGACATTCTAATGAAGTAGGAGTGAGTAGTGGCATAAAAGTATCATTATTTAAGGAATCATGAATAAAATTACCTAATACATGATCTTAAGTTAGCCGATGTTGTTTACACCTTGTGTTGTTGGTGGATTAACTTATTAGGAGAGCATTTTGTGGTGTATACGGACCCAAAAAAGCCTCAAGTACATATTTACATAGCTTGACTTGAATCTTAGGCATAGAATGTGGGTTGAAAACCTATAATATTTCAACTTAGAGATCACTTATATGATTATTAAAGGAAATGTAGTGGAAGATTCCCTAAGCAAGAAGACTCAAACAAAGACAATTCAGATGGCCAATAGAAAGTGGTAGCTTATAGCCCTATTTTTTGTGATGTACTTAGATGTTTAGGAAATTCATGGAAATTATGTACTTGAATATTTATCAGTGAACTCTTTAATTATGTTGAGAGTGAATATGAGGCAGTTATCATATTCTAAGTGATTGGTCCCATATAAGAGCATTATAGGTGATAACCCACAGTCTGAGTGGGTCATTGATTAGAATGGGATCTTTCAAATTCATGGATGCATCTGGGTTCCCATAGATGTTTGAGAGGAGTTTATTCAAGAGTATCATACCTATATAGGATATAGGTTTTGAAGCACATGATCCAATCATGCGTCCTTGATTTTGGAGGTTCTTGGGAGAAACACTTACCTCTCACTGAGTTTGATTACAATAACAACATCCATGAAACTTTATAAATGTATCCTTATGAGGAATTATATGGTATGATATTCCATTCAACTTTTTTCTTGTTATAGTTAGGGGAGGTAGTGCTACTGGGTCCTCATATCATTCAGGAGACTTTGGATAAGGTTCAGATTTTGAGAGATCATATTTTTACAGCTCATTATAGGAAGAAGTCATATGTTGATCGTCACCATCGACCACTAAATTTTTTGTTGGGGATATAGGATTTATTACAAATTTCACCTAGAATGGAGCATAAACAGATTCAGAAACAAGGGAAACTATCACCTCATTATGTCAGTCCCTCTGAGATTTTAGAGAGAGTCAGGCTAGTAGCCTATTAGTTGTAGTTACCTCATAGGTACTAGGACATGCATGAGGTATTCCTTGTATCTTATCTTTGCCAATATCATTAAGATCCATGTCATATTATTCAGCATGAGGATGTTGATGCATACCTTGAGAAGCACCCTATTAGTATTATTGATTGGGGAATAAATGTTCTCTAAGGCTAGTCAGTTCCTTTAATATGGGTGTTATGGAAGCACGACCATGTACAAGACGATACTTGGGAGAAGGATGCTGATATACATGACTTGTGGCCAAAGTTATTCCCAGATGATACATTACCACCCTTGGAAGGGAAACTTGGTGATCAGTTACTTTAAGGTGGGTAGAATGTAAGAACCTCGATTTTATATGAGGTATGTAAATTTTTTAGGGGTTAAATTATTTAGTTTTATCCTAATGGAAGTGACTAATGAGGTCACAGAGGTTATGAGAGTGTTTGGGGCTTTTTCAGATCCCAGATCTCTGAATTTTGGAAAAAAAGGTGGGATGAATGGTTAGTATAAACCACATAACTTAGTCTTCATGGTTTGTTTAAACCATGTGAGTTGGTTGAGTGCTCTGCCTAGGGCTGTATGGTCTGTCCTAACCATGATTCCTAGGCTACACAACCATGTGATTGATGCAAAACCCATTATCGAGGCATTTTTCATGGGTTTTTCATTGTTAGTTTAACCATGCACCTATCCCATGAGAGGGATGTCTTGGGGAAGTTTTTGGTGCATAGTTGACACACATTTTGGAAAACCATGTGGTCAAAATGTGTGACCCTTTTAAAAGAGTGAATTTATGATTTTCCCCTCCTTTTTTATTAACCCCTCACATATTTTTCTTTTTTCTTTCATGCATATCAAGATCTCTAGTTGAAGCTTATCATCTATTCCTAAAGCCAAGAATTGAGGTACCTCCTCCATATGGACTCTGATCGAGCCATAATTCATCTCATTGGATGTGTACCTGTAATATCTCAATTCCTCTTTCTCCTTTCTTCATTTATCTTGCTATAGATGGAATTATTTTGGTGCAACCTAATATACCAAATTTTCAGGGTATTTGTCTATTTAATCAACTTCTTCCATTCTATCCTGTATTTGTGGAAAAAATGGATGAGGAGTTGACTACCATGATAAGGTAGGTGGTCTCATGCTTTCCCTTAATATCTTGGTGTTTATGTATTATTCCATTGTGATGCACACTAGTTTTTCCAAGAGAAAATTGTTAAATGTAATTTTACATAAATTAAATGAATAGGTATGACCTATATAATTCACAGAACCTAGTTATGTCTTAATGGAGGTTAAAGAACTTGAATTGAACTACCCATTGGGCATGTTTCTAAATTGGATAAAACCACCATGGCTGGCATATGTATTTAATTCACTTATTATGGTGTATGATTTTACCCCTTTATTTTTGGATTTTAAATAAGTTGATTAAGCTGTAATTTGAATTAAATAAAATATGGAATGGAAGACCATGTCCCTATGCACTTGGAAATTGTCTCTTCTCAATCAGGATTGAGATGTTCTTAATAAATGAAATGGAAAATTGAGATATTTTATATTAGAGGATGGTATGGTTAGACTAAGGTCCCATGATCATCTATTTATGTCATTCTTAGGGTTATACATGGTTCCAACTCAGAACTCCATGAATAGAATATTTGGGATTATTAAATAAAATTAATTCCTAATGAATTTTCTTCTATCGTGGGTGACTCATGGGTTCTCATATGAACACCATGGATAGAATAACTTAGCAGTTTCATTATATCATGCTAAGGGTGATACTTAGATTCCCTTTATAGAATTCCAAGGATGGACTCAGAGTTCATATTGTTATATTATGATAGGAGTTCTACTTGGGTTCCCTTTATGAAATGAAAATAATGGGATATGAAGGAATATTGTTATATATTCCACAAGTGATACCTATTATCCCTACATGGAATGAAAAGGATGGACTTAGAGGTCTATGATAGTGTACCATGCCTAGATAAATACTTAGGTTCCTATAAGAAATTCCATGAATTTGTTTGTAAGGTGATGAGTCTCGAGTTACACCTGGAGAAATACCTAAATACCTGATAAGGAATTCCATGGATGGGAACAAGTTTACAATCATAATGAATTGAGTATATGATACATCTTATAATTCTAAGAAAAAACATGGACTCAATCAGTGATTTACTTTTATGATATACACATCTACCTCTTCTATGGAGAAGTTATGAAGTGGGAATTATATATCCATTATATGAGTATGAATAATGGGGGATTCATTGGTTATGAGCTAGGTCTTGAGAATTTATTATAAATTAAATCATGACTAAATGTTTACTTAGAGATATTCTATATTTAGCTAAATATGGTTGTAGAGTACAATTATTCCATGGGAACCCGGTCTTATGTGGGTTATTTATTTACCTCATATCATTAATAGCTCTTAATATTACCTTAATAATGATTATTATATACTCATGAACTGGATGGAATTAGACACCATTGGTGGTGGCCTACTGAGTATATCTCACACCTTGTTCGGGCCGTTGTTGGGTACCTAAACATACTTCATGGATGCAGGTAGGGACAAGGGAAAGAGACCTACTATGGATGCTTTATTACCATGGTAGGATGGTTTATGGGGGTAGAAAACCAGGCCTATGATCGAGATACTTCTAGATATATCCTTGAGTCTTTTGTTCATTTTTGTATAACATTTTGTATATACATGTTCCCTGATCCCCTAGTATTTCATTTTTGTATAGCATTCAATGACCATCATTTTTGTATATGACATTGATGGATGTGATTTACTTGGTTATTTATATTATGTATGATTGTTATTCCACTATTTGGTTATCTTTTATGCTTCCACTATTGATTGATATGGATATACTGATGTGCTACACTCTAATCATGATGGTATAGTCTCCCAAACATTCAACCAAAGATCCTCACTACTAGTCGGTAGCCTCAAGAATATGAGGAGGCACACTTGAGGCCACGTGTCCAAAGAGGTTTGGTTACATATGAGTGAATTAGGTACGAGATGTCACACTAGATATTAAAAATGGAAGATTACCTAAATGAACAAAAGTGGAAATATCTTACTGAAGAACCAAGGGCTATAACTGAGAGGGTTGTATGGATTTATTTAAGCTATATAATTTAGTCAAGATATTTTTAAAATATTAATATTTTTTAATTCACTAAAAAATTATTCAAATATTTTATACAAGAATCCCTTAAAGATCAGAGTACACATGTTTCCTTTCCATTTGAGGGTAGAAAGGATATTTTAGCTACTGCATTGAGAAATCCTAAGCACCTAGGCCGCACATGTGGATATGAGGTGAGTGTTTCACTTAAAAAATTATTTGGTCATTCTAGAAAATACTCAAGGGAGGATTTATATAAAGTAATAATATAAGATTTAGAAGTTATAGTCAGAGAGATGGATTAAACAATAGAGGAGAGGATCAAATCTATAGTTGAGAAGTTGATTCGTTCTTCACTACAATAAATGTTTACTAATATATAGAGATATATTTTTTAGTTTAAATATCCCAATACTCTACTTCTAGATATAGATCCCACTCCCCCACCCTCCTATAGATCACACTCCTCCACTTATACCTGTAGATCCCACTTCTACACATCATCCTCATCTTACCATCTACTGTGAGTTATATTATGAGGATACCCAGTATCATATTGTAATATATGGGATGATATGTTTCATTAGGGACATTATATATCATCATTAGATGGTGATGGATTAATATATAGTAAAAATACTAAATATTATAGATGCATCATCTAGAGTATCATTCCCTATAGGTGAGGATTTGATAGTTAGAAAAAGTGTTGGACATTTTTTTATCATGGCCTTCTTGACTTTTTTGATAACTTACCATTGAGTTATGCATATATTATAAAATTTATTTCATATTGGTGTTAAATATATTTAAAAATGTTAATATATATATGTGAATATATCAAAGGAAAAAAATCTTGTATAGAAAGTGAAAACGGGTTGATGCCACTTCAAATTTAGATACAAATCTGCTTTCTAAATTATCAAGAAATGAAAATCAGTTAATGGATGCTTATGAGATTACAACAGATGATGAAATTTTTAGATTCATTATTATTTTGATGATTTGTAGGAGATATATCATTGAGTTTATTAATTCAAATATGTTGGGACACACAGTGCTATAAATATTTTTCATGTAAGTTGATTATAATATTTCTTATAGTTATTTCAATTTGATTTATCTAACACAATGCTTGTTTTTATTAGTCATATTTATAAAATTTGTGTTAAAAATGGCATAGAATCAGTTTATGGTTTCTTGGACAACCAATTTATTATATTAGAGGTGAGGATCATGAATGATGATGAATAAAACAAATATATTTTAAAAAAATGAAAGGATAATGTAATTCAAAATTGAATGTTTCCTTATCATGATAGATATGAAACATATATTTAATTTTTCTCTATTAATTTAAAATTAAATACAATTATATTATTTTTTAATTTTAGTGGCTATTGTATATTGTGTATTTTTTCTCAAAAGAGAAGGCACTTTATTAGTAATTTTCCATACACGGTGATGTGCAAGAAAACTTGATTTTTTTGGGATATGTATGTTTTCTTATAAGATTACTTATTTTATTATAATTAATTACAATTTATTTCATACATATCATATTAAAATATATCATGATATTACTATATAGTGATAATAATAAAGAGGAAGACAAATATCATATATGTACAAGGAAATGTAAATTCATTTATAATTACTAAAATTTTAAATATACATCTAATGTTATTTTCAATTTAAAACTTATTTTAAAAAATAATGGTCATCATTAAGAAGGAGAGATATAATGTAGATATTACAGTATGAGATATATGTTTGAAATAATTTCAACCAACACAATTAACAAATTCTACAAGGCTAGGTTAGATTTTATTATAACCATTTTTATTCATCTTATCACTATATTGAAAATGTATGTTAAACAAATATTCATCTATATTTTTATATTTTTAATGACCCTCATACTTATAATAAAGAAGAGTTAAATCATGTTCAAGAAATATGGGTATAATATTTTTCATGTTTGATTCAATTTTAGTTTGTAAAATATATTTTTAAGATTAAGTTTAAAGTTTAAACTTGTTGAAATTCTAAGAATGTTTTAATGTAAATACTTTGTATTTGTCCTGCTATTGTTATTATGTTAGACTATTTTTTGGCTTCTTTATCTGACTATGGGTTACTAGTTTTATGTAATATATATATATATATTAAAAAATTTAGTTTCAATGTTGGTTATTATACCAACATTTAAAATACACCATCCATTAATAAAATTTATGTGTTTTAACATCGGTTTTAAAAATAACCAACATTGAAAAAATGCTTTCAGCATCAGTTAAAATAACCAATTTGGAAAAAAGTATTTACAAAATCTATTTTTATGAAATCATTTCAACTGATTTTAAATATTAATATTTTTTTTGTAAAACCATTTTCCATACTAGTGTACATGAGATGTTGGTTGGATGGATACTTATGGTGGTGAATTCTTAATTAAATTAAAATGTGTTGTATGGTAATTTAAGAATAAAAATTCAATCACTCTCAAATCAAAAGAAGATAAATATGTTGTAGAATATCAAGAAATGAATCAGATGATTTGGATGATGTCATAACTTAAAGACATGAGGGTGGATGTTTTATACCCATTGGTGATTAAGTGTGACAATCAAAGTGAAATCAAATTGTCAAAGAATCTAGTGAGACATTCAATGTTGAAGCATATTGATAGCAAGTATCACTTCATCAAGGAAAATGTGGAATGCGGAGATATTTCATTAGAATATTTTTTAATTAAGTGTAAATTTATGGATATATTGAAAAATCTAGTTAGGTCCAAAAGGGACTTAGATACTCTGAGAGGGGGGGGGGGAGGGTGAATCAGGGTTTGATTATTCTTTTTAAAATTCTTCCTGTAACACTAAATCTTAGCCTCTTTATTATAAGGGTCACTTATTTTTCTCTTCAATGTTTATATTGATCTTTTATGTACCAAATTTATCTGATTATGATGAATAGAATGTGAAGTAAGAAAACAAGAACAATGACACAAATTTTTACTTCATTCACCGTCATTGGGATACATCCAAGGAGAATACAACAACAATATACCAATATACCAAATACACTAAAGATTATTTCCAATAAAGGGTTCCATATAGATCACTTCTATGCCCAATCTCATAAACTTATAATATTTAAATATATCTTACTACTTCCCAAGGTTTACTCCATCAATCTTTCCTTCTATGGATCATTGTCGGTGGAAAGGATAATCTTCCTTTTCTCACTACTCTAGAGAGGATTCATACATAATTTATGATAATGTAGGTCCCTAAATCATCAACAATGAAGGAATCCTCAATTTTAGATAGATGACCTATTGAATTTATTTCTCAGATACTCCTTCACTTTTGTGAAAACACCTTTATCCATCACTTACACATTCTAGGCAACCGGAACAAATTTCTCTTTGCTATAGACATAATAATCACCTCATATTTGGATCTATAAAGATATTAAATAGATGACAAGTCTTCCTTTCACTACCTTGAATTCATTGGGGGAATAAGCCACTTCTTCAAATATAGTCAGATGGTGCAAATCATCTGTCATATTCTTCTTTATAATTCATATATGACAATGATATTATTCATTGGGTAAACCCAATATATATCTCCTTGCATGAAAACCTCATAATAGTTTCACATGTAAGTGTGCCATGAATTCCATGGTAGTTGAAATACACTCTTCTATATACTGATTGATTTTTGGAGAGGCCTTTCATGAACTTTTTTTTATTCTCCCATGAACTTCCTTAATGATTTCGTGGAAACCTCTATACCGTGTAGCATAGGTTCTTCATAGACTGCCTTCAATTCACAGATAAAATTCACTTCCTGATCCATTTTTATTTTGTAAGATACAATTACTTGCAAACAAACCTCCTTTTAGAACTATGAATTCATAGAATCCTCTCCCGTGAACTACTTTATCTTTCATATAATACCACCTTCATAAAATATATTTTCACGGACTTCTTTGAAAATCAACTCTTTCATGAATCACTTCCTTCTTGGAATGACTCCTTCATAAACCACTTTAGACATAGTTGAATTATACCAGCAATGATATTGTACAATGAATTTTTCTATCTACCAAATCAAGTGGTATGGATCCATTATATAGGTAAACAAAACTTTCTAATCATAATTACAAAAATGTATTTTGAGAATTAACCTTAACTACATACTAAATTTTTTATATAGTCCAAATATTTCATTTATTTCTTTTCAGTTCCCTTAATTCATCATATTCATTTGAAAATTAAAATATCTTTGTGCTAATTATTAACTCACCATCTTCAATCTCAAATGAAAAGCCTCTTACGAACTAATCTTGCTATGAATTTCACGTAGTGCATAACCCTTTGTGGTGGCCTTTAATTCACCACCTTAATTTACAAAAGAAACAACCTTTGTGGTCCACAAACTCATTTTTGATTTACATAGCTCAGTTTTTATGAATTCTATAAAACCACAAACTCCCATAGATGCTATGCAGTATACCCATTTTCTATACAAGAATAATTAATTTTCCATAAAAATAACTCCCAATTTTGAGGCCCAAAAATTTGGAAAACAATGAGAAACTGAGCCACCTTCAAAACATCTACTTTGGAAATACCAATCAAACTTTAATGTGGTCAAATAGATTTTTCAACAAAAAAAATTGTTCCAAAAACACCATGATTGTACCTTGAAGGATTTTTTCCCAACAATATCCCCATTTGGGTTTGTTGACAACACTTCAAGACTGCCCGTACACTTCTTCTAATAAACACGTAGGAACTATCTATTACAATCCACCACTCACACTGTGTGACACTGATAGTGATCAAATATTTAATCAAAACATACTCTAAGACCACATGATCCATGCTTGGTGTGAGAAACAAGAGTAGCATGAAAAGTTAATTGATACCAATTGTAATACTACATGTGGAGCTCAAGAATACATCATTCTTTATCCATATATTGAAAAATTATAGAATCAAAAAATCATCTCTTGATTTTTCTTCATTCAAAGTACTACTTCAACATCATCAAATTTGGAACTCCCCCTACTTCACTACTCCCCCTATCGGATTCTCCCATATCGTGATCAAGTTATTCTAACCCTTTGTAAATGAACCCAAATGCCACTCTTTTGTGGATGAAACTTTGTAAATAACACATATCATCACATAAGTAAAAATCACACCATACCACAGGGAGAGGGGGTCCCACATCCACACTTTTTCAAATGTGGGAAGTTGAATGAACTCCAAGAGATAATTGATGATATTCAAAAAATTCTTTGGTTATAATATTTGTTATAATGTATGAAACTTATAGTTATGTAGGAATATACAAAAAATTCTCAAGCCCATGATCCACATCCATCTTGATGATGTGATATTTTTATTTCAATGTGCTTTGTCCATGAAATATAGACTAGTTTTTTACTAAGATCTGTATAACTTGAATTATTACAATGGATATATAACAAATACTTCCCTTTAATATCCCCTTTATCATATGATTTAATAGGGAATTACTTCATTTATGAATTTACTCCCCCTTAGTCAATGATCTCCTTTGTAACATCCTGTTACTGTTTTATCAGGTACACCCTTAACCTCATCATGGTTTTCCCCACCTTTGAGATTGGGAGGATACCTATAATGGAGAAGTCAGTGATTTGTTAGACTTTCACTGATAACCATTTGTTTCTAAAGGCTGTAGAGTAGTTACAAACCATGTAACTATATTACAAGTTGTGTAATGGTTTTTGGATGTAAGACATGAAAGAGGATTCATGATATGAAAGTTATACGTTGTGAAAGGGGGATTCACCTAATAAATGATTTAAATAACATATTTTAAATATGAGGGGAAATATTTTTCAGTGTACTTGTACATAGTAGAATTCATGGCATGTAACTATATTACACATCATGAAATGGAACACATCTAGATTTTAATGTGGGAGAGCAGTTTTTTTGTCCTGGATCTTTCTCCAGAACTCTTGTCTCAAGAACCGAGGATCTTCCTAGGTGATTTTTAGAGACACCACTACCCCTAGATCGATCTGTTCAGCATTGGATCTCCATTGCGGCTGCGGTGTGTCTCATTGAGTAAGAAAACTTTCCATTACTTTGTTATCTTTGATCATGGTATCATCATTGAGTGGAATATTTGGATCCATTGGTCTAAGGTTGGAGATTATTCTTGGTTTCTTCCTAGATCCATTGTGTGATCTCATTCCAGAGGTATTTTCTTCCATTGGTCGTAGTACGGTGGGTGTTTATATTTTAGGTATGTACGTTTACTTTCTTCCATAGACCCCTTGTATTATAAATTGAATGAATATTGATATGGATTTGATTCTAGGTCTTTCATTGATGTTTTTGGGTTTCATTGATTTTGGATTACGTTGAAGGTATGTGCGACCAGAATTTTGAGGTATGTGGTTCACTCTATAGCCTACATCGATGAAACTGATTATTTTTCTTTAAAAAATGTTTTGTATATTGAAATTGGAATGATTTATTTGTGTGTGTTTAAAATGGTTTTTAGTGAAAAATGGGTTTTCCCAAGTTATTGATAAATGAAGATAAAATGGGTATTTTCAAAGCATTGAAATGGAAATTGTGAAATGATTTTGAAATGGTTTTCAAAGCATTGGAATGAATTGTGAAAAAGAGAACATAGGTTATCTTGAGTACTTAGGTGGAAGGTTTATATTGGGGCCATCATATATTGTTTTTTGATAGTCAAGGAAGTTTTCCTTTGGGATTTACTCTGCTTCCTAGTCCTATTGTTCTATAAGGCCGATATTTACATTTTAGGGGGTTAACTCATGGGGTATTCCTATGCTTCCTAGGACCGTTGTTCTAGGATAAAAATTTGTATACTTGATTGATTGTGGTATGAATAGTCTATGACATGGACCTATAGTATTCCTAGGTGTTGTGATACTTGTGCTTCTATTTTTATTGATGAGATTTTTGAGTTATCCTTGATATGCATGTTTATTCTTGTGGAAAATGATATGGAAAATTTGATTTGAAATTAATATACCCTATTTTGTTTAGAAATGTGGAAAAAGGAAAATGTTTACCATGTTTTATATAAAACTAATTTACTGCTATCATGCCATGTTTTATTTAAAATGATTATACATGGATTTTTATATAGAGTCTTGATATGGAACACCCAGGTGGGATCCTATTGATCCTGTTAGCTCACACTCGGTGCACCTCTTCAGTTGTGTGCAGACCTTTGTTTGTCTTCTAGTGCAGGGAAAGGTAAGACACCACAGTGAGGTAGCGAGGTTCATGTTATATGATTAGGAGATGGTGGTGAGATGGTGGGAGACCATCCCTACTATAGTTTGGAGTATATATTTGGTTTAGTCCTTTTTAGTTGGACTTGTCTTCGAGTTTTTAGTTATTTTTGAATTTGTCTTTTTCTACCATTTTCTTACAATTATGTCACATATATATCTTCTTCATATTATGATATTTCTTATTGTTATATATATATATATATATATATATGTATATAACATGTGTTTTTTAGGTTGGGAGAAATCATTCCCTCTGTTATGCTGTTCGATGCCTGGGTGCTTGTCTCTAGCTTGTGGGGATTGGGAACACCATTCGAGTATGTGAAGGATCGAGTCAGGTTCTAGGTTTGAGGGTAACATAGGTCGGTTCGTTACATCCTTGATTCAGAATTTTGATAATATAAAAAATAATGAGGGGACACACATTATTCTTTCATCTCCTAAAATTCAAATAAAGTTAATTAACCTCCCTTTGGCCATTCAATTCCACTTAGCACATTAGAAACCATAGATTGATTTCCAAAGATCACTTGGATATGTCAAATATTTTCAATTTCACCTTTGAATCCATTTATCAATATCATATTTAAACTTTGATTCCTTTAGAACTTTTGAAGATCAAATTCATATTCTTCTTTAAAGCTGCACACTACTGAAAGATTTTCAACAAGTGAATTTACCAATTATCATTATTTCATTGAAAATCCTATAAGCCTACTGAGTTAGAACTCTATGTAGGATTTTTTTAAGCCAATACACTTTAATTATATCCATGTCACTCACTTACTTCCATGAATTCTAGTAGCATGTCTTTCCTAGATTCTTTATAGGACTCTCTTGTCAGATGAGGATATATCACCTTAAATAATTTCCACCATATCTCCCAAAAAAACTCCAGTTTTTGACAGGTATAGATCATTAATAATAACTATTTATCTGAATTTAGATGTTGAATTACTCTTCATAATGTAGAGACCACATGATGGAAATGATATTAATATTACCTCATAGCTTCTAGGCATCCTGAAAATAGTTAATTGATAACACATTGTAAGAAAAAATAGATAACCATGAAATAAATTAATATTGCTGCTTCTCCTATAATCAATCTTCTATTGGTGAAAAATAACACTTGAATTGAAGCATGATACTAATGGTTGAATATTAAATATGACTTAGAACCACTAGATCATTCAAGTATACATTTCACAGCTCTTTGGTTTCATATCAATCTCTTCATTGTATAATCTCCCTTTTCCACATTACACAACTTTCATATACATATTTAAGAGATATAATTTTTTTATAATATCAATTGTTTAATTTGATACCATATATGAATTTCAAGAGTTAAAATTCTTATTGTCACATGTATCTCTATTCAAATTATGCGCCCATGCCTTTTCAACACACACACACCCCATGGATTGTATCTCTACCATAATCCTATAGAAATTATATTATATATTAGAAACATTTAACACACAGGGATAGGGAAACATTTAGAATCCACAATAAGAGGATTTTGTTTGATCTTGATGGACTAAACCTTTGATATTTTCTTGCAAAGCATTGTACTCTTTCTATTATTGTTCCAACTACCCTGCCAACTTTAACTATTACATCCATATAACTAGACCTTATATACCTCTATTCTTAGTCTTCATCTAATATGTAAGTTCTGTAGGATTTTCCCTTTTCACAATTTGACGTTTATACCCACTAGTACATATTTATTTCTTTGATACTACACTTATAATCCATTCTCCATGATTCATTTTCTGAGCATGAATCCTACTAATGGTCATCTTCTCTTGCTTCATCCTCTATTGGAGGCATATTTCTCTTTCCTTAACTTATAGAAATGCTGTTTGACACATGATTTTTTCAATTAATTCTTTGTTTAGTTTTCTTTTTTTAGTTATCTTATTCAACTCACCCTGATGTGCTGAGAGTGAGCCTTTCACAAAACATACATTCTTCATACTTAAAACTGGATTAACTCCACCCTTTTCCTTATAGGTTTGTTCACATTCATTCCAAGATAGATGTTGTGAGTGTAACATAGTAGGTTCTTGGAAAACCATTGTTTTATCTCCTTGGGTTTCCACCAAGACTTTAAAACCCCGTTTTAACTTTTTTAGTTTTCTTCCATTATAGGCATTCTAATTATACATGATTAGAATTGAAGATATCATTTTAGGTTCCTTTACGATCCCTAATTTCTTCCACCTATAATATCTTTCCAAATTACCATGATTAGAATATATAAAACATATTACATTAGAAACATACCTGGTGTCCTTATTTATTGATTGATATGTCCATACAGTTTGAGACCTTCTTTTGACATTAATCCCCCAGGATTCTTGACATATACTCATGATGTGTCCCAATCATTAAAAAATAGTATCATTTCATGGATACTCTCATTTTAGAGACTTTTTTTCATAATTATTAAGAAAATTTTACCTATTCTCATATTTATAAATTTTTTTATCTTCATAGCATGAAATATAATCCATTTCCTTAAACAAACATAAAATATGACCATGTATCCCACAGAAATAGAACATGTTGTCAGTACTTACTGTAAACCTTCTTTATGGTATATTTACAAAACCTATAGGATTTTCTATATATCTAGAACTATTCACAACTCTCTTCATCCCATGCATTGAAGAGGGTCCATATTTTTCCAAATTTTCTGGCCTTTGGGTTGAGACAATCATTACATGTTTTTACTCTAAATTAGAATATTTTATTTTCATTTAATTATCATATTCTGAATTGTTGTCAAATAACAAATGAAAAGAATACTTCAATTTGGGATTTCATTTAGAATTATATTTCTCTAATTATTTATGGAATGACTCTAGATCATTTCCAAATTGTAGAATCTTCTTGTCTTTTGACTCAATTTGAGCATTACATTCTCTCTTGATAGTCTTCCCACTAGTCATCTCATCTCCCAATTCTTGGGTGATCTCATCCACTATGTCATCTTTCTCCTTTATTTTAGAATTAATCTAAGTAACATAATCATTACAACATTAATTCTTCTATACTAGCCTTTAGTTCTTTCAAACAAGTTCAGAAAGGTCTGTTACAATATCATCATTCCTAGATTTCAAATTCTAAATTTCATTTGATTTATGATTCTTTCCCTTGTCACCAGCTTTGAGTTTTTTCAGTTCTTTTGATTCAGAATCATTTTTCTCTCTTAGATCAGTATCCAATTAAACAAGTATTTTATTTAAACTTTTTAGTTTATTGAATTCAATTTCCTATACTTGGATCTGAATATCTTTAGACTTATTTTCTTCTTTTAATTTCTGATCTATTTTTTTTATGTGGAAAACCTCCAATTTTTTCCTTCTTATAATTTATTCATCATCAGTAGTAGAAAGATCACTTAGAATATCCGGATCTTAACTTATTCCTACAATATCATTGATTGAGTAAATATTTTCACTATGTGATTCACCCAAAACATTATTTAGTACATTGTTGGTTTCCTTCAACTGAATCACACTCTTTCCATAGACACTTCCACACTAAGGAATACCACTAGACTTCTACTTCTTATTTGAAGTTATTCCATTTTCCATGGAATAATGAGATAAGATAATAATGAAACTATAATTCCAAAAAACTAATAAACCATTTTAGAGAAAAAAATATGTTAAAAGAAACCAATTATTTTATACAAAATATTAGGTCCAAAAGGAACTTAGATACCTTGAGAGGGGGGGGGGGGGTGAATTAGGGTATGGATATTCATTTTGAAATTATTTCTTTACCCACTATATCTTGACCTCTTTATTATAAGAGTCACTTATTTTTCTATCCAGTGTTTCTATTAATATTATCCTTACCAAATTAACTTAATGATGATATATATAAAGTAAATAAAGAAAAAGATAATAAGAAAACACACAAATGTTTACTTGGTTCACCCTCACTGGGATACATCCAAGGAGCATACAATAGAAATGTACCGATGAACCAAATATACTAAGGATCACTACTATTACAAGGTTCAATCTATATCAATTCGATGCCTAGTATCACAACCTTATAATATTTAGGGACAACTTAATGCTTCCCATGGGTCACTCCATTAATCTTTTCTTCTATGGCTCATAACCAGTGAAAAGGATCACCTTATTTATCTTCCTTTTCTTTCTAGTTCATAGAGGATTCAACCCTATTTTATAGATATGTAGGTCTCTAAGTAATCAATAATTAATAAATCCTCAATTATAGATAGATTATCTATTGAATTAATTTCTTGTATACTTCTTTACTTCTGTAAAAACACCTAGATGTGACACTTTCACATTACAGAAACCTAGAACAAAATTTTCTTTATTATAGACACAATAATTACCCCCTATTTGTCTCTAAAAATATATT
This sequence comes from Viscum album, assembly GCA_963277665.1. Lineage (NCBI taxonomy): Eukaryota > Viridiplantae > Streptophyta > Magnoliopsida > Santalales > Viscaceae > Viscum > Viscum album. Next base: position 1,629,911,443 of record OY728152.1, read on the forward strand.
CAAGAGATGAAAAGTCTTCCTTTCACTACCTTGAATGTTTCAAGGAATAAACTAGTTCTAAAAATATAGTTGTATGGTGTAGATCCTCTATCTTCTTCTTCTTCAAAATTTATATATGAAAACAATATTGTTCACTTGGTAAACCTAGAATGTATCTCCATACAAGATACCCTAAGAATATTTTCATATGTAAGTGTTCCATAAATTCCCAGGTAGATGAAATAAAATTTTCTACATACATATTGATTATTGGAGAGTCCATTTATAATTTTTTTATTCTTTCATGAAGTGTCTTAATAAATTCATGGAAACCTCTGATCCACATAGCATGAGTGTTTCATAGGCTTCATTCAATTCCTGGATGACCTTAACTTTTTGATCACCTTTTATTTTGTGAGTTAAAATTCCCTACAAAAAAAATCCTTTGAAAACTATGCCTTCAAAAAATCCTCCATCATGAACCACTTTCTCCCACATGTAATACCACTTTCACAAAATGTCTTTTCACAGACTACTTCACGAATCACCTTATTCCTAAATCACTTCCTTCCTGGGATGCCTCCTTCACAAACCACATCAGACTTAGAAAAATTCTACCATCAATGATATTATCTAATAAAATTTTCTCACTAATAAATGAAGTGATTATGCATCCTTTATATAGGAAAAGGATCCACAAAACCTACTAATCATAATTACCAAAATATTTTTTTTGAATTTTCCTTCACCACATGATGAATTTGATAAGTGGTACACATAGAGATTTTATTACTTTAAGGTTCCCATAATTTATAATCCTTATCTCCAAAAAAAAATCTCTTTACGATGACTATTAACTCACCATATTAGACAAAAAATTATGAACCTCCTGTGAACTGATCATTCTATGGGGTTCATGTAACACATAACCCTTTGCGATGGATTTTAATTCATTTCCTTCGTATACAAAACAAACACCCTTTGTGGTCCATAAAATCCTTTACATCCCACATAGTAAAACTTCTATATATTCCATAAATACATGAACCCCCATAGATTCTATGCAGTATACCCATTTTATATACGGGAATCCATCCTTTTCCATAAAAAAATCTTGATTTTGTGGCCCAAAAATTTGGAAAACACTAGGAAATTGTTCCACTGTCAAAACATATGATTTGGAAACACTAACCATACTGTAATGTGGTGAACTGGAATTTTCAAGAAAAAAATCATCCCAAAAACACTAATATGGAACCTTGAGTGATTTTTCCCAACAAATCCCCTAATAAAGGATGACTTATAATACTTGAGAACGTTTTTGGGAGTGAATTCCCTCCCAAAATACCTATAATTTTTACAGTTTATTTTCCTTCTTTCAATCCTTTTCATTTATTGACAAAGGGTACTAATAAAAAGGATATATTCCCATAAAGGTGGAGAAAACTTACTATATTTTTAGAGGTGTTGATGTAGGGGGAGACTTGAGAAATTAGTATCTACAAATTATATAAGTGTTTATATATTGATTTTCATATTACTAAAAAATAAAAAAGGGGATATTGAATAAAACCTAGTAATATTGATAAAATAACCTCATGAAGTGAAATAAAAAAGGGGATGTTGTGAGTTAAACTATCCTCAATTTAGACACGATCAATTTAGTATTGGTATTTACCCTGAGAGATTGAATAAATATAAAACACCATTCTATATTTTGGGGTGTTGTTTTACTAATATTCACATTAAAGGAGAATTATGAAATTTTTATTGAGATAATTCAATTATGAGTTATGAAAGTTTTTTTATATTTTATTTATTTAAAACATTATCATTGATGAGTTAAAGTCAAAATAGAGTTGTGTTAGATTAAAATGGATAATTGATTCTTTGAGTTGGAGTACAATATGACATAAGGGAGAGAAATACTACAATATTAGTTATTTTTGAGGAATATTTTTTACTCTTATAAAAAATATCATTCTAAAGTCCCATATGTTGCACCATGATTGGATGAAGATAATAGAGTTGGTTACTCTTATATAGAAGAGTCACAACAATATAAATATTTGATCCATGAATATGTTCATGAGGAATTGGGGAGGATATTATTCTATGATTTGAATCCATGAATAGTCATTGAAACACTACTTTTTAAAGCTAAATAAAGTCACACTACAATCATGATTATTAAACCACAAAGGATAAGTACATGTCCCAATATTCCAGGCCATGAAGATCTAATACTTCAATATAATCAAGAAGATAAAGGGGTCACAATACAATTCATGTGATGGAACCAAAATATATGTTTCTATTTTATGGATATAATCAAATTTTAAGAAATAAATATTTTTTTATATCATTTGAATTTGATCATCATTCCATAGACAGGGGTTTCATTCCATAATACTTGAGAAGGATATAAATATAATAAGTATTTCCAGAACTAAATTAGGTTGAAATGAGAGACAAAACTCTGAGGTAACTAACCAAAAATTCAAGGGAGTATTTTGAGAAGATTTGATCCAGGACTAATGAAAATAACAAGGGTATAATTATGTTCTAAATTCTAAAGGTACATGTGGTTGGGAAGTGAAGACATATCAGATTTTTGATGTTTTTCTTTCTTTATTCTACTTGGATTGTAGGGATATCTTTATGCTCCATTCCTTGTTCTTATTGATAATAAGATAATATCATAGATAAAAATATTTCAATTTCAAGATACCAAGGATTAACCACTTGATAATAAGAGTGAGTGAACCATGTAAAACATCATGTACTATTTTTTTTCTTTCTCACTCTATCTCTCATCATTGAATCATAACATTTAAGATCCAATGACACTAACCAGTGAAGTAAATATGAGTTAATAATTTGTGTTTTGGGAATATTTTATTCAACCCCGTCTTAGTTGTGGTCTACTCTCACCAGGGCCTCAAAATTTATATGTGGTTTATTTATATAGGTTAAAAATTAATTGACGATAAATATTTTAAATTTTCATGACTATATGATATTGTTTTATCAATTTTGATCATTTTATATAATTTTATAACTTAAAAAATATTTATAATTCAAAAAATATGCTTTGGTCCATTTTTGAAACACCATATATCAGATTGATATGTGTTTTTTCCTATAGATCAAAAATCAATCAATGACTATTGTCTTAAATTTTGATGACAATCCATGATTATTTTCTATGTTTCGATCATTTTATGCATCTTTAAACTTGAATAGGATTTAAAATTCTAAAATATACTTTAGGAAATTTCAAGCTTATAAAATGTTTAATCAATGTTTGGTTTGTTCCTAATAGTCATAAATTAATTTATAATTTTTTTAAAATTTTCACCAGTATTAGTGTTTGTTTACTTTGTTTTAATCATTTGAAAAATGTTTATAACTTAAAAAAATTAAAATTAATAAAATACACTTTTTATCATTAAATTAATACTGTTATATTGATTGAGAAAATAAGTTTTTATTTTCTAAAAAATATAGGACAAACATAGTCAAATAATTTTGGGTACTTCTAAAAAAATCACATGTTGGTTTGATGTTTAGTTTATTCCCACATATCATAAATTAATTGATGATAATTATAATAAAAATTTAAGATAGATCTAACAAATTTTATTAGTTTCAATATTTTAATACATATTTATAAATTAAAAATAAGTATAATTAATTTTTTTTGGAGTTATAAGATCACAGAATGTTTTATAGATGTGTGGTCTACTCCTTGAGTTAAAAAATTAATGTTGGATTTTTTTCTTAAATTTTCATGACTATGTAAACATTTTTTATTAGTTTGGGTCATTTTATGCACATTTATCACATAAAAAATAGTTGTCAGGGGAAAAAAACGTTTTCCCATCTTGGGAATATTGCATGTTCGATTGATTCATAATTTATTCCTATAGATAAAAAATTAATATGTGGTATTATCCTAATTTTTCATAATAATTTGATCTTTTTTGTTCAGTGTTGATCATTTGATTTAATTTTCATTATAATTCAAAAAACTATACTTTGGGTTATTCTAAGATCATATAATGTTGTATTAATTCCTATTTTATTCTTGCAGGTAAAAAATTAGTCAAATAATATTTTATTAAAATTAAATGAGTAATCAAGCTCATTTTCCTTATTTTTATCATTAGATACATTTTGATAACTTAAAACAGGTAATTATTTTAAATAAACCCTTTATATAATTTAGTTAACACAAAATATTAGATTAAATAATAGTTTTTTCATATTTTTCATAAATTAGTCAATTTTCATTTTCTTAAAGTTTCATGATAATTCAATTTTATTTTCTCAGATTTGATATTTAAACATATGTTTGTAGTTAAAAAATAGTTTCAATTCTAAAAAAACACTTTGAATAATTTTGTACACAACACAAATTGGATTAATGTTTCGTTTATTCCCATAAGTTACAAATTAATCTATAGTTTCTATTCTAAATTTTCATTAAAAGCCATGCTCATTTATTTGGTTTTCAACATTTGATTCATTTTTCAAACATAAAAATGAGTAGTAATTTTGAATATGAAATTTTTTATAATTACTTATAAATCACATATTGGATTTATGTATGGATTTGTTTTCTATATTTAAATAATTAGTTAATTATCATTGTCTAAAATTTTTACTACAATATGATCTTGTTTTCTTAGTTTTGAATATTTTTTGAACTTGTATTATTTAAAAAAGAGTTTTAATTTTAAAAAATATAATTTGGACCATTATAATAACATAAAACAGAAAATTTATGCATTCTTTGTTACCAATGGAAAAAAAATTAATTTACAATCATCATCCTAAATTTTCAGAATGATTTGTGCTTATTTACTTGGTTTTGATGATTTAATTCATGTTTATAACTTAAAAGAGAGTTATAATTTAAAAAATTAACATTGGTTAATTCTAAAACCATAAAATATTGAATTTATGTATGATTTTATATTATATCTGAAAAATTAGTTGACTATTATTTTTACAATTTTTTAAAATAATCTAAAACTGTTTGCTTGGTTTTAATAGTTTGATGCACACTTAGGACATAAAAAAGAGTTATAATTCAATTTTTCTTATAATTCTTGGCACATCATGTATCTAATTGCTATTTTTTTTACTAGAGGTAAAAAATTAATTAATGGTACCTTTATAATATTTTCATGATAGTATGAGTAACTTTTATCAATTTTGATCATTTGGAGTACATTTGTAACTTATGAAGAAGTTTTAATTTAAAAAATTCACTTTCATTTAGAAAAATATAAGGGAAAATGTCTCATAAATTTTATGCATTGTGTGCATGATCACCAAATTAATCATGATTATTAACAACAATAGTTGTCCAAGAACTCATATCTTCTATTGGAAAATAATAAAAAGCCTATAAGAATGAAAAATGATCTTCTTGAAAACAGAAAACATAGAATATACAAAAATATATCACAAATTTTCATGAAAATTTTAATAAACATATAAATTTAGTACACATGAAATATATCATTAATAATGAAAAAAAACAATCGATGTCAAATTTTAGAATAAATATAATTAGATAAGTTAAAAAAACCATAAATTCATGTAGTTTGGAAACATTCTGACACCATTTAACATGCTCACTAATCCCAAAATTAATATATATCATCCTTTGAATATGATTTATAGAAAGTATCCCTATAGTACAAAAAATAACTAAATAAATAAATAGTCAATAAATACTTGAATATATATATATATATATATTAAAAAATCAATACATATTATAAGTAAATTTTTTTGGGATGCTAATTGTTTTATGGAATATGAAATCTTTCAGAAATTTATAAATATAGTATCCATTTTCATAGTGTATCATCCATGACCCAGGACTCACCAGTGTTCTCTAAACTAAAAAATGTCACAAAACCTTAGGCATTATTCCCCTTACACTAGTGGTTTCCAATAATTAGTGAGGATATGTGACCACCGTAGGGAATAATATATCCTCAATATCGTATCAATCAATAAAAATGAGGACATAGACATCCATAAAGCCTAATATTAGAGTAAACATATGAAATAATAGTGGAAATTCAACCATAATAAATAATATATCAATATTATAATGTTTATGAAACCCATGTGATGTCATACATGTCACATATAAAAAAGGATTTACCTCAACAATTCAATCATATACATGAAAGGATAAAAATAAATAAATAAATATAATAACTCCAACAAAAAAGGTTCCTGACCTTACATCTGAACATCTTATACATGTGGTCTGATTATCCCCTAAGGTTCACATACAGAGTGGGAATATAAATCTCATCAAAATAACATCATAACCCAAATATATACAATAATATATAAGGGATTTCATGCACAATGACATATAAAAATCTGTAAAACACATCTTATAAACACCTATGTTGAGTCAGGCTTTATGAAAGATTGGTAAATACCTATGTTGAGTTATAATGTGATTACCAAGCTTCCATGAAGCCTGAATCTACCTACTTAACTATATCTAAAGAAACAAACTAGTTGTTATAATTCATACCATAGGATACCATGACACAAGTGTCAATCCCCTAGTTATAATAACATCATGTTGTGAGGTGTTGTGACACATATATCATCTCTTTTTCATAGTAATATCACATTATGAGTTCCATAAAATCTGTAAATACCATTTATCATAATAAAATCACAGCATAGGGTTCTAAAATCTAAATTCCATCCCTTTTTTATAGTAGTATCTACACCACATGGTTCCACAAAGCACAAGCCTCACATTGTTATATTCCACACCACATGGTGTATTTACATGCTAGTTACCCCTTATCATCATCTAAAATATAGGTTTCCTTGATATAAAATCACCCTAGTAATTATAATGGGTCATATAAAAAGTTAGTATAAGAAATAAGAACACATGGAATCACACTACACAACATCCTATCCCTCAGCTATAAACCCATCACATCTCATGTGTCACATATCCTGACATATAAAACTTATCCCTTGTATAACACATCCCATACATCATACATCTACATACACCCTTTTTGGAGCTAATCTATTCTAGTAATTACTTAATATTATCAATTATCATCTATTAGATGATCATAGGGAAATTTAGACATCAAAAGACATTCACACATTTTGAATCCTAGGTCAAACTAAGCTTAATATTAAGTAAACCAATCCTACCCTTAGCATGTCATCTCACCAATCACAAAGGGCCACACTCAAATTATTTTCATCCATTAGATCAAATCAAAGGTCATTCCATGACCCTTAGGCTACATCTCTATCCCTTTCTTATGCTAATCCTTATAGGATAATAGTTAATTAGGTAATTAACAAAGTATCTCACTCTTCATGTACTATTTATCTTTGTCACAAATAAAATTACAAGGTAATCACAATCCATACCATTCTATACTCACCATTCAACTTTAAGGTGAAACCCAAGGTCGAAAACCATGTATTATCCTCTATAATGATCTCAACCCATAATGCTAACCCATAAAATCTAGATTTTCAAGACCAACTAACATAATCTCAAGATACCACCCTAAACCCCTCACATTTTACCTCAAACCTATACACCCATTGAGATTCCATCACATGTAACTTCTTAAGAGTAATAAGGTGTCATGGTCACTGAGTTATCCAAAAATTATCCCAATGTGTTTGGGATTCCATTTTTATCTAATAATCTTATAAATATTCTATTTCACAATCCTAAACCCTTTTGGTCCCAATTTAGGACTCCTTGAACAGATCTCCTATGATCTTAAACCATATTATATATAGAACATACAATACAAGGAAAAATAAAATAGGGATGACTTACCTTGTACAAATAAGTGTTAAGCCATCTAATTTTTCCTTCAAATTCATCCCCATTTATAATAAATCATAGATCCTATCAAAAAAATATAATTTAGAGTGATGAACTATAAAATAATTATGAAAACATTTATCAAAGTGTGTGTTAACTTATAGAAGATAAAGAAGGAGCTGTGATCTAGAAGTCCAAGAATGACCCTCTCATTCTGTAGTGTCTGTAAAATAATAATATTCATATTTTTTTGAAAATCCTTATTAAAATACTAAAAAAACTTATTAAAAAAATATTTGGGGATTCCAATTGACTCTTAGGGGACCCCACATGGATTACTATAGTCCATAAGAAACCTTGTGGCTTTCCATAACACTTATAATGATAGGGAAAATGATATAAATACACAAACCAACCAATCATATTCATGTTGGACTGTACTTAAGATCTAAGTGGTTTTTTTGTACCCCATAAAATTACTATTTCTTTAAAATACCTAAAATTTAAAATCTTGTTCCTTTCTACCCACCTTTCTACGTCTAATTACTCACTTTAAAACCAAATAAACATAAAAAATACCTCCCCCTAAATCCATATCCAAAATTTTAAATTTCATTATATCTCACTCTATTAAGATATGGTGTTTTTCTTATTTCATAAAAATATGATGATTTTGGTGTTATAAAATCCTCACCATATGATTTATCATCATAAAAAATTATCATCACATATCTAAAGTGAAATTCTATGACCACTAAAATTCAAATCCAACCACTTGTTCTTGGGATTTCTATTAGATACAATAATCCTCTCATTTGAATTAAACTATAGGAATTATATTTTTCATAAAATATATGTAACTATAATCCATAATACATAACTTTAATTACTCAAACAAATAATTCGATCCGAAATATACCTCATTTAAACTAATCATGCAAGATGACCCCCAGTTGATACTATCATGTATCTATACTCACAAGAATCTCCACAAGCCCATTCACTATGTTATAATATTCCATCCTCATCAAACAATGATTTCCTAATTGGGATAAAATCTTTATAAAAAATGAATCTAAAAAGTAAAACTCCATTTTTTGGAATATTTGATCTATAAAATACCACTTCCCTCATTGAATTTTAATCCAATGTTTTCCCATTCAAATTAATCTAATCATAAGTCTCTTACTTAAGACTTGACCCACAATAAAAAATTCCTAATCAATATGATTTTATAGTAACATCCTCATGAATATTGAAAATTTTACACTCTTGAGTTATATAGAGAACATTCATCAAATTTCACACCCTATCAGTTAGTACATTCCCTGAATCTTCCTGAATGACATGGTTAATTTACGAATCAAGTGTTTCTCACTTACCTGATTTAACTTAGCTTCCTTTTATTTCTAGTTTATAAAGAAACACATAATTCACTATTATTTAGATTCACCACCACTATAACGACCCATAATTTACATAAATTGTTATTGCTTCAAAATTGAAGCACATTTATTACAACATATAACAAAACCATGAAAGGAACGTATAGGTATATTGTCTTTAGAAACTGGGAAACATAAACAACTGGTTCATAAATCATCTACATTGCCTCCCATTTATTTCATCATATCTAGAGTCACTTTTGGCATATCCTACTTAATAACCTTATTCCTGACCTGGGAAAAGAAAACATACAAAAGGGTGAGCTCAAATACTCAGTAAGGGTAAACAAAAGAAATATCAATCACATCATATTCATAAGAACATAACATTTTTGAAATCTTAACCTACAAAAGAGATCATAATTTCATAACATGGGATAAATCATAGTAGTGAAATATAATCACAATAACCATAACTTAAAAAATGAAAGTTTGTCGCGTACACACATAATCATAGAGAATCATTTCTTAGTAGTCAAGACTCATTTCCAAGACTATCTTAGCAGACAAAGTCCATTTATGAACCGAGTTCACTCCTCGTTTCAGTCCCGTTTCACTGAACCGAATTAACCTTCCATTCTATACATGTATATATCATGAGATATAAATCTTTACCCAATTAATTGGAGCGATATATAAGTACCAACCATCTCATAATTATACCATTCTTATGTGTGCCACAAGATCATAAATCATACATCATAGCATAACCCATGTAATAAAAATGGGATTCATAAATATCATGCCATCATAACATAATCCATATAAGATAAAAGGACATCATAAGAATAATTCCATAATAATATAATCAAATAAATGTAAAAATAGGGATATAAATAGAACCATATATTATCTTAGATGGAAAATAATTTTTATAAAACACTTGAACTCCATTCTTGAGGAAAATATCCTTCCTACTTCAAAAACATTTTTCCTTTATTAAAATGTCATACAATTTTAAACAAAAAGAAGTTGATTAAAAATAAACTTGAAAACTTGTAATGGAAGCTTCATGGAAATAATGTTCTAAAAATCCATTCAGATCGTATAAGTTAAGAAAAAACATTCTTCTCGTACTTTGGTCGGAAAACTCAAAAAGTACCTCGTACGAAAAACGACAAAAGATTCCTTTCATATCTTTTACTAAAAACTCACCTAAGGGAAAAATTGGATTTAAAAAATTGTAGGAGGATATAAATAATATTACATATTGAGGAAAAATGGATGTGGATGATAAATATTCCCCAGTATATTCTGAAGTATAAACAATCTCGGATAAAAATTGAGATTTGCGAGATTTTCCCTTACCTTAGGTCCGATTTGCTTTGTAAGTGTCTGAAACTCCTATATAATGATTTAAATAATGTCATTGACTTATTATAGAATCATAATCATTGTTATTATATCATATATGGTCATATTATTATCTTCTTATTAGTAATATTTCATTGCTACTTGTTATTTGGGTGTTTATTACTTTTTGTTCTTATGCGTGTTTTGTCGAAGACATTCTTATTCTTCTTTTTTAGTTTATAGATACCACATTTCCAGAATGGTATTAGTGTAATATATATTATATTTATTCATTCAATTCATTTATATAATCATTATGTAATGAAGATCATGTAGAACGAGTTGCATCACATTGTGGAGACAGTATTCCGTACGTATGCACGAGCAGTGATATCGTTCCCATGATCGTGGAATTGTATTGGAGTGTATGTATACTATTTCATAATCAATATCACTTTACAATAATCATATATAGTTATTATTTACACCATTATACCCATCCAAGTAAGGTGGTTGTGGAAAATAGATTACACCACGGCGTGGAGACGGTATTCCATACGTACGCACGCACGATGATTTCATTTTCCGTAGGATGGATAGATGGTGAAATAGGGTTGTTTAATACTTATAATAACATATCAGTATATGAGTGATAATTATTTTATTATTTCATAATGAAACAACTAATGAAGAATAAGTATAAGAAGAAATAAATTTGAAATAATCGGTAATGGACATTACCTCTTCTTTGAAGCGCCTCTTCTTAACCTCCTCTTAGGGAACTAAAAATGGTCTTTGAAGAAGACCAGGACATATAGGATGTTTCTAGGGAAGTGGAGAAGAGAAATTGACAGGTGTTGGCCGAGATTGAAGGCTCAAAGTGGTGTGAGGAAGAGAGGGAGGAGGTTCCCTTTTATAAGGGAGGAGAGGGGCACCTTAGGAAAAACTAAAAATATTATTTTATTATAAAGTCATATTCGATTTTTAATAGCTCCAAATTGATTTATTTAGAATCTAAGGTGGGGATGGGTAAAAATAAATTCATCCAATAGAATTTATACAAGTTTTGGTTTCTATTTTAACCTTATCATTTAGATTTAACTTTAAGTTAAATAATTTTACTTTTACCGTGTCTTCTTGTTTTCTTACACTATAAGGTTAATAAACTTACTATAATAAGCCAAACAAACCCAAGTTGTTCATTATTAATATATATAACCTTATCTAAGTCATTTTTCCTAAAATTATATTTTTAGGAATAAAATAACAATTAATAATATAATATTTGTTTTAAAAACTATTTTATGTCAATTTTGACACTATTTGGTAATTGTTTTTTGCGAAAATCATAACAGAATGATTAGTTAGAAAAAAGTTAATTAAATCAATACTAACATGTCATATTAACTTATAAAATTAGTTTAATTCACAAAACGTCTCAAATTACATTTATTTGTGTATTTATAACATCAATTATGTCAACATTTCATTAATAAGATAATTACTACATCATCATTGTGTCATAAATAAATTAAATTATTTAATGTGTAAAAATTATAAATAAAACCCCATTATGTAGGAAATCATTTTATATTTCTAATTAATATTTATAGTCTAATTTATCTTATGTATAACACTATATTAAAAATGTTTTAGTTATTAAACTTTGATTTTAACTATTTTAATTATTCTTTAAATAAAACAATATTAAATGTCCTAATCTAATCCAAGTGGGCCTAAATGGTCATATTTTATTCCTAAGGTTTTTTTGGTCGAATTAAACTTATCCAATATAATTAGGACATGTGTTAGGGTAATAATAATATCATTTTTACCCTTAATTACCCTATTTACTTTTAACCGTGGTAAAAAAGTAAAAGGTTACTATTCACCAACAATTATTTTCATCTCATTGAAACACATTTTAGTTTTTGATATTAATCGTGTCTCTCTGATTTACTAAATTCCTCTCACAGAAGCGGTAAAATTAAGTTTTATGAAAAATTTTAAATTCTTCTAGGAGGTGGGTAAAAGAGGTGAAAACTTCAATAAAATTTTTATATATCTAAAATTATTATAAAATGACTCCAATGAATTAAATTGAACTTATATAGGTGTTATGTATCAATTTTTACCTTAAATAAATTTAAATAAAATAAATAATTAATTAAATAAAAATTCGTTTTTTAAATAGTAACTTAGTGTTTTCACTATTCATCAAAAATTGAAAGTTTTCAGAAAAATACCAAAATATCACCCTAGGCTAATTTCGATAATCCAAATCCAAAAATGAAGTCCATTTTGAAAGATAAAATTTAAAAAATTTCAAAAATTGGGTATTACTATTCATAACGGCTAGTTTTAATAATATTTTAATAGCATATCGTTGTTTAGTGAAACTCGGTATTGCGTACAACGCAAGCTATCGAGGAAGGCCACAGTTGCATATAAATCAAGCCAAGATAGTGTTGTGTGTATTGAAAGATTCCTCTGATGATGTATATAACATAAAAAAAAATATTTCTCATAAAAATCTCGGGCGTTACATTCTACCCCCCTTAAAATGAATTTCGCCCTCAAAATTCGTCACTTGGTAACAAATAGATGAGGATACCTCTCCCTCATAATATCCTCAAGCTCCCATTTAGCTTCTTCTAATTAGTGGTTCCTTCATAAAACTTTCACCAAGCGAGTGGTCTTGTTCCGTAGGACTTTTTCTCTACGATCCAGAATCTCTATCGACTGTTCTTCATAAGAAAGATCTTGCTCCAGCGGTACAACTTCTGAGATGAGTACATTTGAAGGAAAAGGGTATGTAATTTCTCTGGAGAGATACATGGAACACATCATGAACTTGAGAGAGATTCGGTGGAAGTGAAAATCGGTAAGCTACCTTCCCAACACGATCCAGTATTTTGAAAGGACCGATATACCTAGGGCTCAGCTTTCCCTTCTTTCCAAATCTCATTACTCTCTTTCAAGGAGATATTCGTAAGAACACTTTATCACCCACTTCAAACTATAGGTATTTTCTTCAATTATCGGCATAACTTTTTTGTCGACTCTGAGTTGCTCTAATGTGTTGTTGAATAGATATGACCTTTTCTACCATCTCATCAACAAGATCAGGTCCTAATAGCTTTATTTTCCCAACTTCATCCCAGCAAGTTAGAGTTCAACATTTCTTTCCATAGAGAACTTCATAAGGATCCATCTGAATACCGGAGTGAAATCTGTTATTATAAGAAAATTCCACCAAAGGTAGATGTTGATCCCAACCACCTTTGAAATCCATAGAGTAAGCTCTTAACATATCTTCTAGAGTTTGAATTTTTCTCTCAGACTGACCGTCTGTCTGAGGATGATAAGTAGTGCTGAAACTCAACTCTGTATCCAAAGTATACTGAATAATTCTCCAGAACTTTGAGGTAAACCTTGGATCCTGATCAGATATAATGGAAAGTGGTACTCCATGCAATATTACCACCTCCTTTATATATATCCTGGGAAGCTGATCCAGAGAGAAATCTTCTCTAATATCAATGAAGTGTGATGACTTTGTAAGATGATCAAATATGACCCAGATAGCATTATTTACTTTGGATGTTTTAGGAAGTCCAGTGAAAAAGTCCATAGTGATGTTTTCCCATTTCTATTCGGGTATGGGTAATGGTTGTAACATCCCCTTATACTTCTGTCTCTCAGCTTTAACTTACTGACAAACCAAGCATCGAGAGACATATTCAGCAACATCTCTTTTCATGCCATCCCACCAGAAGTACTCTTTCAGGTCCCTATACATATTCGTGCTTCCAAGATGAATAGAGAATGAAGAACTATGAGTATCATCCAGAAGCTACTTCTTTAATTATGGGATGGGAGGAACAAAAACCCGATTCCTGAACGTTATTATCCCATCACAATCAAGGTTGAATTCAGGAACATTTCTCACCTTCTTTTGTAACTCTACATCTTCTTTCTGTGCCTCTTTAATCTTAAAATGTATAGATAGTTGAACATTCATTTGAAAAAGATAAGATTTCTCCCCTTCCATTATAATTCCAAGATCCATCCTTTTTAAATCCATAAATATTGGATCTTTTGTGATCTTCATCATGGATAAGCTAGCATGGTCTTGTCGACTTAATGCATCTGCCACCTTGTTTTCTTTACCTAGGTGGTAATGAATTGAGAAGTAGTAATCCTTAACCGACTCCAACCATCTTCTTTGGCGCATATTCAGATCCTTTTGTGTGAAAATATACTTTAAACTTTTAAGATCAGTATAAATATCACAACTTTCACCATTAAGATAATGCCTCCAAATCTTTAATGCAAAGATTACCACAGCTAACTCCAAATAATGAGTTGGGTAATTTTGCTCATGGATTTTCAACTGTCGTGAGGCATAAGCTATCACCATATCGTTTTGCATAAGAACACACCCTGACCCATTCTTGGATGCATCACTGTAGATCACAAACCTTTCTCCACTACAAGGAAGTGTGAGTACAGGTGCACTGGATAACCTTCTTTTCAACTCCTTGAAATTCTCTTCATATTCCTCCGTCCACACAAACTCAACTCCTTTTCGAGTCAACCTGGTGAGTGGATTAGATAATCATGAAAAATCTTTCACAAAACGTCGATAATATCCAGCCAAACCAAGAAAACTTCAGATCTCAGTTACTGTTGTTGGTCTCGACCATCTTTTGATAACCTCTGTTTTTGCTGGATCCATAGATATCCCCTCTTTTGAGATTATGTGACCCAAAAATGAAATTTTTTGAAGCCAAAAAACACACTTGGTAAATTTGGCATTAAACTTCTCATTTATCAGGGTCTTCAATAAAATTCTCAAGTGATCTTCATGTTCTTCCTTGCTCTTTGAATAGACAAGAATATCGTCTATAAAGACTACCATAAACTGATCAAGATAGTCTCTAAAGACTCTATTCATCAGATCCATGAAGATATCAGGGGAATTAGTAATACCAAATGGCATCACTATAAATTCATAGTGTCCATACCTAGTACAGAAAACCGTCTTTGGTATATCCTCCCTTTTGACCCTTAATTGATGATACCCTGAACGAAGATCAATCTTGAAAAAGTATTGAGCTCCACGTAGTTGGTCAAATAAGTCATCAATTCATGGGAGAGGATATTTGTTCTTGATAGTGATCTTGTTAAGTTCTCGATAGTCAATGAAGAGTCTCATTGATCCATCTTTCTTCTTAACAAACATAACAGGTGATCCCCAAGGTGACGCACTAGGGCATATGAATCCCTTATCAAGATTCTCTTGGAGTTTCTTCTTCAATTCCTGCAACTCAATTGGGGCCATTCTATAAGGTGTATTTGAAATAGGCAAAGCACCTGGTACGAGTTCTATTGAAAACTCAACTTCACGATTTTGTGGAAGACCCGAAAATTCCTCTGGAAAGACATAATCACACTCTCGTACAATGAGCATATTCTTAATTGTGAGTTTCTCTCCAACCATTTGAGATAAATAACCTTCATTTAGTGGAATCAAGACCCATAAGATGGAAGAAATTTCCACTAGAATGTTATGTTCATCCTTACATCGATAGACGATCATAGATTGATCTGGAATATGAAATGTGACTTCCCTTCTTTGGAAATTGATATGAGATCCATATAAAGAAAGTCAATCCATGCCAATAATCACATCAAATTCCAATATAGGAAGGATGACAAGATTTTCAGGAATCACTTTCCCACAAACTTCAATCGGAGAAGAATTATAAACTTTTGATGCGAATGTTGTGCCATTAGGGGTTGTCAAAGCTAACTCAACATCTAATTGTTGAGGTAATATGGTGATACCTTTAGAAAAATATTTAGAAATAAAAGAGTGGGTGGATCGAGAATCAAATAAACCATTTGCTACTTTAGAGTGGATGGTAAGTGTACCTTTCACCACTTCATTATCATAATCCACATCGCTGATAGAAATTGCCTGTGACTTTCCTTTGTCTTTAGCCTTAAGAGTTTGTTGACATCGATCATCATCAACAAACCTTGGATTAGGGAATTGATTATCATAATGCCCCATTTACTTTCACTTGTAACATTGAAGTATAGGAGGTGCACCCTGTGTAGCCTTTTCTTTATTCGCATCACTAGACATTTTCTTCCCATCATTGCGGCATTCAAATGCCCGATGAACTTATTTTCCACATTTGAAACATTTACTTGTCCCTTTAAGACAACTCCCTCCATGTTACTTTCCACACTTTGAGCATAAGGGAAAACTCATCTTCTTTTCAGTGTGCTCTTTAGATTTTCCTTTGAATTCCATTTTCCTCTTCTTATCAAACCCATATGGCTGATGTGTTACTCCAATATCCATCTCAACCTTGAGAGCACATCAAATGATTTCCTCGTAGCTATTGAAGTCCCTTATGGATAACTCCCTTTGAAGACTTGGTTTTAAGCCACTAAAGAATCGATCAATATTACTCTCAGGTTGGATAATAATCCCAAAAGCGTACCTTGCAAGTCTTGTAAAATTTTATTCGTAGGTACCAACAGATTCATCATCACTTTTCTTTAGTTCAAGAAACTCCTTCTCCATATTTGTTCGAAGAATACAAGGGAAGTACTTATTGAAAAATAAGTTCTTGAACTCGTCCCATTCCATCGACTCAATTCCATCTCTTGGCCTTGTATTCTTGATAAGATTCCACCATTGATCAGCTTAACATTCCAAATGATATACTACTAAGATGAATTTATCATGTTCAGAACATTGAAGAACTGAAAATATCTTTTCAGTGGTACTGATCCATTGTTCAGCCACTAATGGATTAGTAGACCCGCTGAATGAGGGTGGACGTTGCCTCATGAAGGATTCAAAAGAATGTTGCTCCTTCCTTTGCTCGTTTGGAAGTCCTGCATGATTCATAGCTTGAGAAAGTTGTGTGAGCATGGCTAAAAGATTTTTCATTTTAGCTCCCATAACATTTAGTTGCTCAGGGGGACAATCATTGAATTGCCCATCATATTCCGCGTTAACACGGTTCCTTCGGGTTCCAACGATTGACTAAAACCAAGAAGAATAGTGTGAGCAACAATAATTATAATAGGAAAACCACATAATCAAGAATAAAATTTTACATTTAAGGTCTTATCATAGGTTGTTCATGGACATTTCTAAAACACTAAGATTGTGTTCCATGCTTAGACATATCCTTAGGGTTCTTATTAAGGCTTTCACATCCTAGTTTCCAAAGGTTGACTATACCTTTCCTCTGATACCAACTATAACGACCCATAATTTACATACATTGTTATTGCTTAAAAATTGAAGCACACTTATTACAACATATAACAAAACCATGAATGGACCGTATAGGTATAGTGTCTTTATAAATAGCGAAACATAAACAACTGGTTCATAAAGCATCTACATTGCCTCCCATTTATTTCATCATATATAGAGCCACTTTTGGCATATCCAACTTAATAACCTTCTTCCTGACCTGGGGAAAGAAAACATACAAAAGGGTGATCTCAAATGCTCAGTAAGGGTAAACAAAAGAAATATCAATCACATCATATTCATAAGAACATAACATTTTGGAAATCTTAACCTGCAAAAGAGATCATAATTTCATAACATGGGATAAATCGTAGTAGTGAAATGTAATCCCAATAATCATAACTTAAAACATGAAACTTTGTGGTGTACACACATAATCATATAGAATCATTTCTTAGTAGTCAAGACTCATTTCCAAGACTATCTTAGCGGAAAAAGTCCATTTCTGAATCGAGTTCACTCCTTGTTTCAGTCCTGTTTCACTGAACCGGATTAACCTTCCATTCCAGCCATGTCTATCTCATGATATATAAATCTTTACCAAATGCATTGGAGGGAGATATAGGTACCACCCATCTCATAATGATACCATTCTTATGTGTGACACAAGATCATAAATCATACATCATATCATAACCCATGTAATAAAAATGGGATTCATTTACATCATGCCATCATAACATAATCTATATAAGATAAAAGGACATCATAAAAATAATTCCATCATAAAATAATAAAATCAATGTAAAAATAGGGATTGAAACATAAACCTATATTATCTTAGATGGAAAATAATTTTGATAAAACACTTGAACTCCATTCTTGAGGAAAATATCCTTTCTACTTCAAAAACATTTTTCCTTTCTTAAAATGTAATACAATTTTAAACAAAAATAAGTTGATTAAAAATAAACTTGAAAACTTGTAAAGGAAGATTCATGGAAATAATGTTCTAAAAATCCATTCAGACCATATAACATAAGAAAAAACATTCTTCTCGTACTTTGGCCGGAAAAGTCAAAAAATACCTCGTACGAAAAACAACAAAAGATTCCTTTCATATCTTTTACTAAAAACTCACCGAAGGGTAAAATTGGATTTAAACAATTGTAGGAGGATATAAATAATATTACATATTGAGGAAACATGGATCTAGATGATAAATATTCCCCAGTAAATTCTGAAGTATAAATAATCACGGATAAAAATTGATATTTGCGAGATTTTCCCTTACCTTAGGTCCAATTTGCTTCATAAGTGTACGAACATCCTGTATAATGATTTAAATAATGTCATTGACTTATTAAAGAATCATACTCATTGTTATGATATCATATATGGTCATATTCTTAGATTATTATTAGTAATATTTTATTGCTACTTGTTATTTAGGTGTTTATTACTTTTTGTTCTTATGCGTGTTTTGTCGAATAAGTTCTTATTCTTATTTTTAGGTTATAGATAACTCATTTCCAGAATGGTATTAGTGTAATATATATCATATTTATTCATTCAAATCATTTATATAATCATTATGCAATGAATATCATGTAGAATGAGTCACATCACATCGTGGAGACGGTATTCCGTACGTACACACGAGCGATGATATCGTTCCCATGATCGTGGAATTGTATTGGAGTGTATGTATACTATTTAAGAATCAATATCACTTTAAAATAATAATATATAGTTATTATTTACACCATTATACCCCTCCAAGTAAGGTGGTGGTGGAAAATAGATTACACCATGGCATGGAGACGGTATTCCGTACGTACGCACGCGCGGTTATTTCATTTTCCGTAGGATGGATAGATGGTTAAATAGGGTTGTTTAACACTTATAATAACATATAAGTATATGAGTGATACTGATGTTATTACTTCATAATTAAACAACTAAAGAAGAAGAAGTATAAGAAGAAATAAAGTTGAAATAATCGGTAATGGACATTACCTCTTCTTTGAAGCACCTCTTCTTAACATCCTCTTAGGGCACTACAAATGGTATTTGAAGAAGACCAGGACCTCTAGGATGTTTCTAGGGAAGTGGATAAGAGAAATTGTCAAGGGTTGGCTGATATTGAAGGTTCAAAGTGGTGTGAGGAAGAGAGGGAGGAGGTGCCATTTTATAAGGGAGGAGAGGGGCACCTTAGGAAAAACTAAAAATATGATTTTATTATAATGTCATATTCGGTTTTTAATAGCTAAAAATTGTTTTATTTAGAATATAAGGTGTGTATGTGTCTAAATCCCTAAATCCAATAGAATTTATGTAAGTTTAGGTTTCTATTTTAAACTTATCATTTAGATTTAACTTTAAGTTAAATAATTTTACTTTTACCGCGTCTTCTTGTTTTCTTACACTATAAGGTTAATAAACTTACTATAACAAGCCAAACGAACTCCAAGTTGCTTATTATTAATATATATAACCTTATATAAGTTATTTGGCCGAACCTTATATTTTTAGTAATAAAATATCAATTAATAATATAATATTTTTTTTAAAAACTATTTTATGTCAATTTTGACACTATTTGGTAATTGATTTTTGTGAAAATAATAAAAGAATTATTAGTTAAAATAAAGTTAATTAAATCCATAATAACATGTCATAGTAACCTAGAAAATTAGTTTAATTCATAAAAAGTCTCAAATTACATTTATTTGAGTATTTATAACATCAATTATGTCAATATTTCATTAATAAGATAATTACTGCATCATCATTGTGTCATAAATAAATTAAATTATTTAATGTCTAAAAATTATAAATAAAATACCATTATGTAAGAAATATTTTTATCTTTCTAATTAATATTTATATTATAATTTATCTTATGTATAACCCTATATTAAAAATGGTTTAGTTATTAAACTTTGATTTTAACTATTTTAACTATTCTTTAAATAAAATAATATTAAATGTCCTAATCTAATACAAGTGGGCCTAAATGGTCATATTTTATTCCTAAGGTTGTTTGTGGTCGAATTAAACTTATCCAATAGAATTAAGACATGTTTTAGGGTAACAATAATATCATTTTTACCCTTAATTACCCTATTTACTTTTAACCGTGGTAAAAAAAAGTAAAAAGATTCTATTCACCAAAAATTATTTTCATCTCATTGAACCACATTTTAGTCCTTCATATTAACCATGTCTCTCTGATTTTATAAATTCCACTAACAGAAGTGGTAAAATTAAGTTTTATGTAAATTTTCAAATTCTCCTAGGAGGTGAGTAAAAGACGGTGAAAAGTT
This sequence comes from Viscum album, assembly GCA_963277665.1. Taxonomy (NCBI): domain Eukaryota; kingdom Viridiplantae; phylum Streptophyta; class Magnoliopsida; order Santalales; family Viscaceae; genus Viscum; species Viscum album. Next base: position 1,629,932,647 of record OY728152.1, read on the forward strand.
CAATAAAACCTTTATATATCTTAAATTATTATAAAATGACTCCAAAGAATTAAATTGAACTTATATAGGTGTTATGTATCAATTTTGAACTAAAATAAATTTAAATAAAGTAAATAATTAATTAAATAAAAATTCGTTTTTTTAAATAGTAACCTAGTGTTTCACTATTCATCAAAAATTGAAAGTTTTCAGAAAAATACCAAAATTTCACCCTAGGCTAATTTCGATACATAGAATCCAAAAATGAAGTCCATTTTGAAAGATAAAATTTAAAAAATTTCAAAAAGTGGATATTACTATTCATAACAGATAGTTTTAATAATATTTTAATAGCATATCGTTGTTTAGTGAAACTCGGTATTGCGTATAATACAAGCTATCGAGGAAGGCTGCGATTGCGTATAAAGCAAGCCAAGCTAGTGTTGTGTGTAGTGAAAGATTACTTTGATGATGTATATAACATAAAAACGAAATATTTATCATAAAAATCTCGGGTGTTACAACCACCCTTAACACTCACCTTAATTCAACCTAATAAGTTTTTCAATACCAAGTAACTTATAGGGTTCTCCCCACCATATAATTTACCATATTATCATGTAATGAGCCAGGATTTTTAAAATAATATTTGTTTCCTGAATAAATGTGTGTTATATATTATATTATACATGTAAAAAATATAACGGAACCAAAAAACCTTATCTCATTAATAAATATAATTACATTACTCAGTTATGAAACCAATTAAAATTCCAAACATTATAACTAGACAAAAATATAAAATAAAAAAGCTAGAATAAGAAAATAAAGATCACCCAAATCTTCTAGAATCATTTCCCCAACTAAAAACACTATAGAAATTAAACAAAATATTAGTAAACCAATCAAAATATTAATAAATGAAAATATGAACTTATAGATAAATTGTTGTGAATTTTGATGATAGAATAAAGTGGTATTTATAGGGTATAAAGGGAAATGAAACCATTGGGATTCGACCATTATATGACTATTGGTAAAATATTACCATTGGTCAATATGAATGCTAGAAACTATATCATTGATTGATAATTTTACCATTATAATTGATGTTTATAAGTAAAAATTAGAAATTATAATTGATATAGAAAGGATAATAGATAGCCTCAACCAATAGATTCATACTGTTTGAAGTCCATTTGTCAGAACTTGGGAGGGAGGTACCATCAATGGGGTTTGTCCTTGACCAAGCCCAACACAAGCATACACAAGTGAAGTTTGAATGAAATATACAATAGGATAAGTTCAAGTTATTGAATATTTCCACTCGGTTGATGTTAGCCAATCCACCCCATTAACCTACTACTATCGCTCACATCACACTTAGATCATACACGAGAGTAAAAACGGGTAAATTTTCTAGGCCTTAGTTTCATAAAGTATAAATTTAATTTGTATAAATAAAATGTTCATTCCATAAATTCCATTTTAAGAATAGTTTTTATTTATAAAATATTTTCTTAATTCAGATGAATTTGATAAATTGATTTTTCAATGCAAATAAAACATAATTTCATTTTTCTAGAATATATATATAATTTTATAATAAACCCAGGTATTGTGATTAATATTTATTTGATAAAACATTATTTTAAAACACTATCATCTAAATATAAATTATAAAATGATCTTATAATGGACAAGTAATTTTTTTATAAGTGTCAGAAATTTGATTCTGCCTTAAAACTACTATTTTTAAATAAATAAGTTTTTTATATTTAAAAGTTAAAATTATCATATTAAAAAATTATTTTATAAAAATAAACATTATATTTGAAATCATCACGTCAAAATTTTGTTAGGGTGAATTTATGATAATATTCTAAAATACATTATTTTTTCATGAATAGTAAAAAATACAGTTTTGGATTTTCGCTATATTTTATGACTTCATAGTTATGTCTTAATGATTTAATAATTCATTAAACACAACACATGAGCTAAAATATATATTTTTTAATATTAATTATTTTTAAATATTATTCAATTTCCAAACTACTGAAGGGATTTCCAAGTTCTTCAAAAAAATTGATTTCAAAAGTATTATTTTGTATAAAATTTAACTTTTTATGTTCAAATGGGTATTAAAAAACGATTTTTAGTTTTAAGGATTAAAATATCATTAATTGTGACTCAAATTTCTAAAACCATGAGCAAAAACCACGGGTAAGTCAATGATTTCTCATTTTCTACAACCTAGACTTCCAAGACCTATATTTGGATATTATTAAACAAATCCCCCCACTTTTGCTGTAATTACCCACCCATTTCACCATTACACATCACTCTCAATCTATCCTCCAGGAACTTCTGGTGATATTTCCTCCCAATGAGTCCCCCAAGGTTTCATTATCATGTTTTAGGAACAAATCTTCAATATAAGGGAAATCTCTACTTCTCTTTTCTATTTAAGTTCCCTTTTTATGTGGTATGTATTCTAATTTTCTAACTAAGTAATTTTTTCCACTTTCTATTATCTAGTTAATAAAATAATATTATTTTATCAAAGGAATTCCTTTATTCCCCCTCATTTTAACATTTTCTAAAACTATGTTTTATACCTTTCATGGTGCTGAATTTATTTCTCAAATTATCTCTTTTACATGAGAAAATCTCTTTTACTTTTATTTGAATTCTCAAACATCTTTTATTTTCAATGGGTATTCAACAATATGTATTTTTTTATTTAGTGATTTACATATATAAAACCCACATTTCCTTTCATGGGTTAAAAATTACGTAATAAACATTTCTTTAACCACTTTTGTATGCCAATATTTTGATAAGAACCCCATTATTTATTCTCTATGGGTTATTAATGAAATGGTTTATTATGATCTATGTGGCTCACATGAAATCAATACATATAAAGGGTCCAAATTGATAGTGATCCAATATATTGAGTAATGGATTTAATCTCTATATATGACATGTTTTACGATACCTTGTTGAATAGCCATGTTAATTTTCATTTATGACACCTTGGTGATGTGATTATGAATGTCTCATTTAAATGTTTTAGGCACAATTCCATTTTGTGATTCATGTTATTATTATTATTATAATCTTATTTTTCATGCCTTATTGTTATTCCTCAAGTTCTTATTGATATGTCTCATGATCAAATGATTTTTTCTCCCCTTATTATTCCATTAATGGTCTTCATGATCACCCATTTCCTTTGATGTATGTCCCCAAAATATGAGATGAAATGAGAGTAACTTAGCGTGATACCATTAAGATGTATTTAATGTGTTTTTAGAATAATTTTTTTATGTTTCATGCACCTAATTTCTATGAAAATAAACTTTAAAATATCCTCTATTTGAACTATGTAATGAAAAGTTACGTAATAAAAATATAAGAGGCCATAATTAGTATCAAATAATGATTTAGTTATTTGTGTAAATTAAGAATTTAATACTTTAGTAAGAACCCTAGGGACACGTATAAATATAAGAAAACATCCTATTATTTTGTTAAGTATTAAGTAAGTGGTTTCCAATAAAATACATCCATATTTGGATGCTACAAGTGGATGTAGCCCTGGCATATATGTACCTAGGGGTAACATGAAAAAACACCGCATTGAGATAGCCTCAATCAAGAATTGATGCATGATAATGGGCCTTTTTGTACACCTGGTTTGACACTCACAGGGGATATGTTTGGTTAATAACTAGCTTTATATGAATTATTATGAAGGATATATAGAAAATGTAAGCTTTATTAAGGAGTAAAATATTCAAGCTTGAATTTTTAAGACATAAACTCCATTTAGAATTATAAGATTCCTAAAAGTAACACATTTCTCACTAAGGTTTTCTTCTTTTAGAAAAAATGCTGGGAAATAGGAGGAACCACATAAATTATGAGTGTAATAGATTATTAACTGATAGTATTCCGATGGAATTTTGAATGGAAAACTTCATGAGGATGATGGATTGACTAACTTGAGTTATATACAATAACTTGAATCAAGTCAATAAAACTGATTCACCTCGAAGGGGACAAATTTCCATTGAGTCCTTTATGCATAAAATTCCACCATATTATAGTGGATCTACCGACCCATTGATTGCTAAACAATGTATAATTTCTATATAAAAGATCATTTCTATAATAAATTATTTAGAAAAAGATAAAGTCACCCTAGAAGTATATCTCTTAGAAGGAGAAGATGATAAGTGGTGAAAACTAATTGAAAACAAGAATCCAAGAAGGGAGATTGATTTTATGGAGTGCTAAGAGTTCTAGGGAATTTTTCTCAATAAATATTTTCCCTATTAGATGTGAAAAAATGGAGAAGAAACTAATAGAGTTGAATCATAAGGAAAATGAATCAGTGGGAAGATTGAAATAAAATTTAAAATACTTTCTTGATACACCTCTATCTTTGTTATGGATCCTAATGGAAAGGTTAAAAAATTATTTGGTGTACTGATACACCATCTATGGAGGAATACAGTGAATTGAGACTATGAAAGCTATTAGAATATATTACATAATTATTTGAAGTTTGAATTGGATTTTAGAGATACACAATAGTAACATAGGTCAAATAAAAAGAAGAGATAAATGGATCCAAACTCAAAGAGGAACTTTTATCATGCAATAAGAGGAAAGAAAATGAAACTTCCCATGTGAAATAAATGTGGGAAGAAGCATTCAACAAACTTCTTTATTGGGAGTGGAAATTGATATAAATGTGGAAGATATGAGAATATAGCTCAGAAATATCATGGTGAGGTGAATCCTCAACTTCACAACACTAAAAAAATGGAAGATGGTGTAGGTCCATCTTTAAGGTCAATGCTTCATGTGTAGACAACTTTTGAACTTTTCTAATCAATTTCTAAATCAAAATATGATGGAGGTAAACCACCATCAACCTCAACCTAGTATAGTGGAGTAGGGTTGTGAATTTTTTATTATGATGGATAAAGTGGAGTCTCTGAATGATGTGGTGGTAGGTACACTCATTATGCTATCAAAGATCGAAAGTAATTTGTTTGATTCTGGTTCAACACATTCCGTTATTTATTCCATGTTTAAAAATAATATAGAATCAATCCTTGTAATGATAGAGGTAGATTTATCAGTCAAAACCCCTAGAGGGATTATACTATCATCAATAGTGTATAGAAACTCTAGTATCAACTTTGTAGAGTATAATCTCATTGATAATATTGTCGTCATTCCCACATTGGAAAGTGAAATTATAATAGGGATGGATTGGATATTAAAGTATAATAATAATATCAACTATAGAAGAAAGGAAAATTTGGTATTCTTTAATGGAAAACATAAAGTTATTTTAAAAAGAGAGATATACTAACCCAAGATTTGTCTAGAAGAAACTCCCATAGCATTATTTATGAAGATGATCGGTGAATAGAGATAAGGAAATGAAAGTATACATATAGGGAATGTCCCCATAATTATAGAATACATTTATGTATTTCCTGAAGAGTTACCTGGACCTCCCACAAAAAGAGAGGTAGAGTTCCATATTGAATTCATACATGGGAACAAGATGATATCGAATACCCCGTATAGAATGTAAAATATGGATTTAGAGGAATTAAATAAACAACTTCAAGATCTAATCAATAAGGGATTTATCCGAAAAAGTGTGTATCCTTGGGGAGAAAATATTTTCTTTATGAAGTATAAGGATGGATCAATGTAGATATACATTGTTATAGATAAGCTAATAGGATCATAGTGAAGAACAAGTACCCTATCCCAATGATTGATGTTTTATTTTACCAGCTTCATGGGGCTCAATTATTCCCCAAGTTTAACCTTTGATCTAGGTATCATCAATTAATGGAAAAGAAAAAAGATATTCTAAATAATAGCTTCTAAAAAAGATATGGGAATTATGAGTGTGTTGTTATTATCTTCGTCTTGACTGATTCTCCTGCTATATTTATGGATTTAATGAACAGAGTCTTTAAGGACCACCTTTATAAAATCTTGGTAGTTTTTATCGATGATATTATAATATACTTAAATTTTTTTGAGGATCATAAGGATCATCTAAGGGTTATCTTGAAAACTCTAAGGAAGGAAAAACTATTTTTAAAATTTAGAAAATATGATTTATGGTTACAACAAGTTACATTATTGGGACACATTATAACCAATGAAGGAATCTTAGTTGACCATTTTTAGAAAAAGGATATAGAGGATCTGCCTCATCCTAAAATAGTAACTAAGATTCACAGTTTCCATCGTTTATTATGATATTATAGGAGGTTTTTGATAAACTTTTCATGACTTTATAATCCAATAACCATGTTAACTTGAAAAGAAGTTAAGTTCATATAGATAAAGGAGTGTGAATAAAGTTTCCAAGACTGATGAAGAGATTAGTTACTACACTTATGTTAACTATAACCTCTATTGGATAAGGATTGGGTGTGTCCCCATGAAAAATGAAAAGGTAATTACTGATGCATCTGAATAATTAAAGCATCATTAGAAAAATCATCCTACACATTAATTGGAGTTGGCTCGAGTTAGTTTTTCTCTAAATATATAGAGGAACTATCTTTATGTGGAGAAATGTGATATATGCACATACCAAAAAAGTTCGAAGTATATATTCATGAAAAAGAAATTGAACATGAGAAAAATAAGATGGTTGGAACTTATTAAGGTCTATGACTATTAAATTAATTATCACCCTAGAAGAGAGAACGTAGTTACTGATGAATTAAGTTGGAAATACATAGTTGTGTTGGCAATGATGAGGATTCAAGGATATCCATTGATCAAAGACCTAGTAAAGTTGGTCATGGGAATCATAAGGAAAGGAAAATCATTAAACCTATCCCAAATTATTTCTCAACCATAATTATTAGAGAAGATCAAGAGATCTCAAAGAGAATATCCTTTGTAAAAAAAGAAGATAGAGGCTATGAAGAATGGAAAGTTTCCTAAGTTAAATATTAATCAAGAAGGTATAATGAAATTTCATATAAGTCTATATACCCCATCAATCTTAGAGATAAAATAAGAACTAATGGAAGAATATCATAACTCAACTTCTGTACACATCATGGAATAACTAAAATTTATAGGGACCTTTGTGACCATTATTGGTGGGATAATATGAAAAGTGATATTTCTGAATACACTGCAAGGTGCTTGGTGTGTAAGTAAGTGAAGGCTGAGCAAGAAATTCATTTAGGGGTCACTATGAAAAAATGAAATTATTGTGTCAGTTTAAACTACCACTATATGGTCCCATGATGGTTTCAAAAAACCACCACTAAAATTGGTGGCGGCATTCAACATGAGGTGGTTCCTTCCATTTAGTGGGAGTTTTTGGAAAGTGTCATTGAATGCATATTTCATGAATTTTTTAAGTTCTAGTAGTGGTTTTTGCTCAAAAAAATAACTATAATATAGAGGTGGTAAAACTACATCTAAATCCTGAATCTTTTACTCAAAAAACCCACCTATAATATGGATAAAACTGCCGGTAAGTCCAATTTTTCATATTTAGCTGTGGGTTTAACTGCATCCCTAAATAAATACCATAATATAGAGGTGGTTTAAACTACTGTAGATAAGAAACTACATCTAGAGGCAGTTTGAATTTCCGTTATATCACAAATGAAAAAAAAACAAGGTGTAGGTTTTGCAACCCCAGAACCTTCTTCCAGAACAACACAACATTAACACTGAAAATTTTAGCTATAAGGACTTTCAATGTCATTCCATTGTGTGTTTTTGGTGTTGGAGGTGTTTATGGAAGGTCTAAGGAGAGAGATGTTGATTCAGAGCTAAAATTCTTGATACAGAGGTGGTTCATGGTGTGAATAGTTAGTTCATGACGTTATGGAATTTAGATTTATGTCCTGAATGTTTTTCATGGCATGTATTTTTTTGGGAAGAATTTCTAGGTAGATTTGACAATGTTTTTGGTTGAGTTGATTCATGAAATGAAAGGATTATTCATGGTGTGGATTAATTTTACCTATGGAAATATGAATTTTGGGGGATACTATAAGTACATTGAATCAATAATATTCATGAAATGAAATGAATACATTCCCTAAATTAAGGGTCATCATGAATATTCATGATGTGAATCAGTTCATCATGTTTTGAATGAGATATTTCTAGCCTTATTTAAATTATGGATCATTATATAGTTATATCATTTCTATTGGTATTGATGAAAAACCTAAGTGATTTTAAGATCTATTCCATCCTAGCTTCCTTTTTTTGATCCTTGGATTCTAGAGGTTCAACATCACAAATCAAAGGTGAGTTCTCCTCTTTATCCATTTTATTGTCTTCTTGTTCTTCTCTCATGAACCTTCCATATTCGAAGACTTTGAATCATAGTATGGTTGGGCTATATTTTTAGGAGTTGTTAAAGTGATTTATGTTAATATAGGATTCCTTCCTCATGTGGGTGTCTTATCGCATAGTTTTCCTTTATAGAAAATCATAAATATTTAGTTAAGGTAGGGTATTTGAGAAGTCTCTTTTTTTTACATGTAAAATTTAGAATTAGAATTCATATGTTTCCATTGGGTGGATGGTATAGAACAAACTAATGAATAAAATATCTATAATTAAGAATGAACCAGGTTGGGATATTCTATCACATGTTTTTATGCCCTATTTTACATCATGGTTTGTTAGGTAGTGTGTTATCCATTCTTTTTTGTTGTTAGCATGATTTTTTCACATGGAAATTGATAAAAAACATAAATATGGTAGTATTGTGAAAACTAATGATAGAGTTATGGAATATGTTTACCATTCCACCTGATATTGATGAAGTAAGACTATTTTGGTTACTCTTAGTGATTGTAAACTTTTGATTATAATTTATTTTGTGAAAGAGAATTATTCTTAATGAATCGGATAATTCAATATGGTAATGAAAATGTTATTTTAAAATATAAATTATTAGTATGGAACAAGCCCATTTTTTATGATGTCTTTGAAGCCTTGATTCTATTCCCTTATTTTCCACATGATTTGTTATTGAAATTAATATATACCTCATAAATGATGGCTAGTTATAGGTAGCTGATGGAAGTGGTTGCATCATGAGGCAGTAGTGTCTTAGTGGATTACAGAGATGATCAAAGGTTGTATGTGCCTTATTAGAATACATTGGATGGGGACCCTATAGTAAGGTCTTCAAGGTGTATTTTTGATATTTAATTTCTTTTTATTTCTATTTACACCCATCTTGTGTTGGATAACCTAACTAGTTCCTCACATATTGGGTACCGAGTTCACACCTCAACATCTCAGTTGGTGATAGAACACATGGTTGACTTCTCCCTCTTTCATAGTCTTCCTTAAAGGTTTGAGAATTGGTCTGAAATCTTTTGGAATATAGACAAACCATACCAATTATTGCTTTTAGAAAACCCTACAGGGTATTAGTGTAAGATGTACTAGCGAAACCCACATGATATATACTCATGGAATATAGTGCACCAGTATATTCTATGAAATATATAGTGGAATATGATGTACTATAAGACCCAATATAGTATTGATTTGTACTCGAGGTATTGGAAAACCCTATTGGGTATTGGTATGATATGGTACATTGTCATACCCCAAGGGTTATTGATGAGATAATATGTCAAAATTGTTATATGATCATATATGGCCAGTGCCTCCACTACTATATTCCGTAGATACCAAGGCCACTAAGGACAACATCTACAAGTTGTCTGTATAAGAAAAAAATCATGAATGAAAAGCCCATGAAGTTGTGAGTATAAACATACTTAGTAAGGCACCATGAAAAAAAGTGGGAAATAATAGAATATAATAGTTAGATCAACCTATATGTAAAATAGAGACAATAAAATAAATATCATATATGATCATAAAGAAATTTCAATCTCTATAGCCAGTTAAAACACATCATATAGACATATGGTTATATAACACATACATACAAAACCCATTGTCCCAATCCCATCTAAAATATAATAAAAAGATAAAAAATACTCACATTGGGCATACTGATACATGAACAACTCCTCTCCAATAATAATTTTCTAATGATGAACTATTATTGTCAACCTATCCATATCCATCTCTACTTCCTAATACCAACACCTGTAAGACAATTATATTGAAAATTAAACAATGTTGTATATTTATATTTAAAATTAAAATCAATAAAAGTTTGTGAACTAGATGATTTTGATGTTCTGTGATTTACCTTCACACCACCAGTCATCACTTGAAATCCCCATGTGTTTGCCAAAGACCTCAAATGGTAATGGTTCCAAACCCATCCCATGCACTCGACCAGGATTGTCCTTCCAAAGGACTTTACCAACTAGGTCATCCTGGGAGACTGAGTAGGACTGTGTGGGACTGAAATCCCATAGTTCTTTAATTTTTACCAATAAATCAAATATCAGTCATATTAGAAGCAATATATATTAACATAGTGACAACTGATAATTAGTTATTATAATGAAAAATGAATTCATACCCCAACTTATTTGGCATACTCATTAACAAAACTCCCAACATATTTTTTATTAACATTCAAACACACTTCTATTTAGGATGCTTTGTGGTCTAAACTCTATGACTGCATTAAACAAAGATAAATAAATAATTTAATATATTAAATAGATAAAATTTTATAATAAATATTTAAACTAATGAAAATATTACCAGAGTTGATCATCTTATAGAAAAACTCTTTGACCCCATAGTGTGAGTATAACACATCCTCCATAGAATTCCTATCATTAAATAAAATAAAATTTAGTTTAGAACATATATTTCAAAAAATTCATGTAGAAAAAAATAAAAATGATAATAGATGAATGACACTAACAAAAAAATATACATAACAATGATACCGAATGACAACACAAATGACACAAGTGGTTGATAAATTAATGGATAACGATACATATAATCATTTTCTTCTTTAATAATTTCATTTTCCCACTCCATCATTTCTTCATCTACTTCATCCACTCTTTCAAGAAAAGTATTTTCAATATCATGATAGAAAAATAAGTCAACATATTTTTGTTGATGGGATTTAATTTCAGAGGTCAAATCTTACACTTCATCACCCATACCATACAAGTCTCTTTGTTTTAGATGAGGAACTACACTACACCCTTCATCCAAAAAATATTTCACATAGTATACCATTTTCTCTTAAAATGATAAGATATACGGATCATTTAGTTCATGTTCACCAACATCCATCAATCTAGATAAGTTTACGTAACTAAATTGCAAAAAATCTCTTTTAACACCCTTGATAATATCCACCCAATTGAATTTGAATAAAACAACTCAAAAAATGCTCGTGGTAGTTTAATTTGATAATATCAGTAAACTTTACATAGTATTCCACTTCAGAAAATGTAAATATGCCACTATTATTCATTTTCAAACCCTCTTCCTGATCGACTATATGAAATATAAATCCATTCACATTGTAAGTGTTGAACTTTCTAGCTTGTTTTAGAGGACCTCGAGGAAGAAACTTCAAATTTTCTAAAAAAGGTGCTCAAGTATAATTATTCATGATATAAAAAAGTAGTATACATTATTATATTTACAAAATATATGTGTCAACCTAATATCCGTATTGATTTCAATATTTATGAACTTACACGTCGTGAAAACCATTCTACCAGATATTTATTAGTAACTTTTGTTATATATTTATCTTTTTGTGTTCTTCCTCTCATTAATTTTTGTTTGTATCCTAAAATATTCAATAAATGGATCTACAACTTCACTATTTAGCTACACATATCTATGTTCTTGTAATAATTCCATTTGTGTCCATGTAACATTTGAGCTCCTCCCAACTGATCAGCCAATAACAGGAACATTTTTTGATTTCCCATGTATTTCAGATTGAGTCAATGTGTCATCCACATGTACAACTCAATTTAATCTTGTCTCAATGTCAACCAAGTATCTAGAACAAAAAGTAGGACACTCCTCTACCAAATAGCCTTCAAAAAATAGAGCTTTCAGGTTGAGATTTTTTTTCCATGTAAGATTTCAAATGCACAAGATATCTATGAAATAAAATAAAAAAACATAATTATGTATTTAATGAAGTTCCAAATATTTTTTACTAAAACAAAAAACATATAAATAAAGTACCTCTCAATTGGATACATCCTTCGATAATGTAAGGGACCTCATAATTCAACTTCCTCAACCAAATGCACATTTAAATACATCATGACAACAAAAATTGATGGAGGAAAGATCATCTCCATTGTACAAAGTGTCAATAAAAATATATCATAAAGGTTGTCAAGATGTAATGGATGTAGAGTTTTCTCGCATAATTTTCTAAAAATTGTGCAGAATTGGAGTACAACAACATTAACCTTTTCAGGTAATAATGTACGCAATGCCAATAGAAGTAACGACTGTAATAAAATATGTGAATCGTTGATTTTCAATCCATGTAATCTACGATTCTTTGATTCAACACACCTTGAGATGTTAATTTAATACACATAAGATACCTTCACATGTTTTAAAATTCGAAGGAATGTATCTTTATCCCTATTTTTCATTGAAAAAATTGACGGAGCATACCTTCCATTCTCATCTTGAGAGAAATCACACTTTATTTTCATTGATTGTAAGTCATTCCAAGCATTGAGATGGTCCTTCAACTTTCCATGCTCATTGAGAAATTTTAAGATCAAATTTTCACAAACATTCTTCTCAATATGAATCACATCAATATTATGCTACAAAAAATTAAATCCCCAATACAGAAGTTTAAATAATATACTTTTTTTCTTTCATTGTTGCATTCTAATTTCACTTAATGATGCACTTCAAACTCATTTCCCATAATCATTAAAATGAAGTAGCTTCTCAAATTATATTTCAACATTTCCCAGTTATGTCAATATTTTAGAACCTATTAAAAACTTTGGAGGTGGTCTACAATCAATGAAACCATTTAATTTTTACTTTTTCATCCAAAATATATGATATGCATTGAGAAATATTCGATGACACAAGAAGAACAATTTTCTACTATGAGGTAGCCGTTTAGGCTCAAAATCAAAGTTACAAACAAGACAATCCAAACTTGTGTAAGTGTTCCAACCAGATAAATTCCCAAGTTTAGGGAAGTCACTAATGGTCCACATTAGAGTATCTTGCATTTTTAACATTGTTCTAGAAGATGCATCATATGTCTCAAAACCGTTGCTCTATAAATCTTATAATTCTTCAATTAATGAATGCAAGTATACATCAATATCATTTCCGGGAAATTGTTTTCTAGGAATAATCATTGAAATGATAAAAGTAGTTTTTTTCATACACATCCATGGAGGAAAATTGTAAGGGATCAAAACAACCATCCAAATACTATAACTGACACTCAAAGTCCCAAATGGGTTGAATCCATTGGCAACCAATCCCAATCAAACATTCTTAGGATAAGATAAGAAATATGGATGTAATGAATCAAATGTATTCCACAATTGTGAATATCTTGGATGTTGTATTAACCCATAATTGTTATTATCTATAGAATACCACTTCAAGTGTTCAGTGGTTTTTGATGACATGAAAAATCTTTGCAATAAAGGATTTAAAGGAATATAATGAAAAACCTTTGCAGGTGTGTTAATTTTCTTGTTTTTCATGGTAGTATATTGATACAAACTTCCAACATCACCCATAAACTGCCATCTAGAAGAAGATTTTTTTTTCAATCCTGTCAGCTTGAATCCTCTCCCCAATAAAGCATACAATCATTGGGACATATATATATTTTTGTATAATTCAGACCAAACTTGTTAACAAATTTTTTCATTTCATAAAAATACTCTGGGATCTTTTTTTTAGTAAAAGAATCACACAAAAATTTCAATATCATGGACATTACCTTATTTGTAATTCCACATAGTCATTTTATATGGTACAAATTCTGTAGAAAATACAGTTTTGAATATTTCAAACATCCACTATACAACTATTAATTTCCATCATAAACTAAACCATGAAACACATATGTCTGCTCAATGATGTTTTCTCTTACATTAGTCTTTACAGAATCAAGAGGAGGATCCAATGATATGTTAAAATCTTGATCTAGTTATCTTACAATCTCAAAAACATCACTTGTCATGTTTCAATTTTTAACACCCTCAACTGGTTGTTTTGATATGTTTTTATGTTGATGTTGGTGTCTTGGAATACCTAATTCATAATTTATAAGGTTTGTCATTTCATTTTCCATTATCAATGAAGTTGGGTGCTCATTCTGTGGACTGAAATCAGTGCTCAACCTTTCTGTAACATTGGATTCTCCATGCCAAATACAATTCAAATAATGAGTAGGGAATTATTTCAATATTATGTGTTCATAAACTTCATATCTCTTCATCAATCTTCTAAATTTATATTTCAGATATGGATATCTTGTTATCCCATCAACAAATCGATTAGAAATTGAAAAATATAAAAACTCCTCCAAACCCTTATAATACTAAGGTGTGTTCCTAGATAATGTGATCCAACTTTTATCCACATATACGACAATGTTCCTACACATTATGAAAAAAATTTAAAACACATAACTTGTACTATATAGGAAAATAGATTCATATATACTAGTTGAAAAAAATCTGAATATGTTAAATAACCATACATTACCTTTTAAATATATGTATAACCATATGTGAAATAAGAATTATAGACACTTGTGAAAAATAATAAAACTATTTGGACTATTAGAATATGTTGATGAAGAAACTGGTGTAGATTAGTGAACTACGACCCTTCTTTAATTAATACAGAATGAAGAATTATAGGGAAACTAGAAATGCCTCAAGAAATCAGTATAATGAATCCATGATGTTCTAAATGTCTTTCTTATTCTTTATCCACTTCTTTACTTAGATTCTATTTATAGAAAAAACACAAATGGATAAAATTATTTATAAATCCATTGAATCTTCTACACATGGGTGTTTTCTAATTCTTCATCATACATTTAAAAACCAAAAGATAAAAATTAAAATAGGAACATATTATTGTTTAAAGTATCATGCTCAAATTAAAAAATACTCAATATATTTAATTCTTGGTATCATTTTCTAGTGAAAAAGGATATATACCATTCAAATAGATGAGAGAAAATACTACTTAAATATAATAGAAAAAAGTTACACCTATATAGCCCATGTAAGGGTAAAATATTTTTTTCATAGGCTATATAAGGGTACCTCATAATTTTTATAATTTTCATAAAAGTAACCTTTAAAATATACAGCTCGCATAAAGATAAGATAAATTTTATACATGCTACATATAGGTAAATTATAATTATATGTAAGGGTAAGAAAAAATTATAAGTATTCCATAAGGGTAACTAGTAAAGTTGTGTAATGGTAAGCTTTTTACTTAAACTGGTCATGTAAAGGTAACTAGAAAAGATCTATAAAGGCACTCAGAAGTTACATAAGGGTAAGAATCATTTTATAAAGCACACGTAAAGGGAAAACATAAATTACATACAACATTTAAAGATATATAGTTCACTAGACAAGGGTAACTTACATTTTTTCATTCTTCTTGGGTAGCTTAGCACTTGCATAGAGGCAAGAAACACTTGTATAAAGGTAAGTAACATTTTTTAAAGGTAAGAATCACTTGTGTAAAGGTAAGAAACACTTGTGAAATGTAATTAGAGATTATGTAAGGGTAATACCAAGAATAAAAAGCATGCATAAGGGTAAAAATGTACCTATGTAAAGGTAATGCGCAAACTATAAATTCCATGTAAGGGTAAGAAAAATAGTTACGCAAGGAATTTAAAAATACAATATAAAAAAGAAATATTCCATAATGAATAAATTAGGGGAAATGATATAATATAACACTATATAAAACTCCCCAACTCACTAAGTAACCATATAATACAATATAAACAAGAAATATTCCATAATGATGAAATCAGAGGAAATGATATAATATAGCACTATATAAAACTCCCCTAAATCACTAAGTAACCATATAATTGAATGAATCTTGGGATCTACCATGGGAATACTAATTTGATAAGAAATTAATAATATATAAGAATAACCACCTGAACTTTCTATCTACTATCTTATTCTACATATAAAACTAAAAACCAATTTTCCCACACAAGCCTCATGATGAAAACCCTCCACCTAGTCCTTGTTCCTATCATGACTAGTTTGAAACTAGTTTCATGTTAACAAACTTGATAAATAAGTCAAGTAATCAAATTATTACCTAGTTTCCCATGACCAACAGTGGAACTGATGCATAGTGAAAATGAGACAAGTTTAACACATGAGGAATAACCATAACTACACTCAACCCTAACACCTAATGATGTAGTACCACATACATACACAACATACAATCAAGATGTAAGTATCACATTCTAATTCATGTGGAGCAACAAGCATCACATATTTATCACAAACCCAAATAAGTGGGAAATGAGAAAGGGGGAATCAAGGGTTTACTTCCACACACACCATTAAAAATCAATGTTCTAAATAGTACTCTGACACCAAAAAATGTCTTGGAATAAAAAAAATTCATTTTTCATAAAATAATTACAAAACACAATATAGAAAATGATGTAAAACACCCAAGCATTGAAAAAGTTTCAATGTCACCCTCACACAGGCGTTCTATTCTTTGAAAAAACAAATCATGGCCAATGACATTTATTTACCTCAAAAACTAAATGAACAAAATTTGAAACGTTTTAATAGGTCTAAAAAATCAACAATTTATTTTAAAATGTTTTAAAGATACACTTAAAAAAGGTTCTTTCTCTTTTAAAGTCAAAACAAGGAAAATGGGACAACCACATCCATCAAACCATTTAAAACAATTCTACAATACATTTTATAAGTTTTAAACCCTATACACATTTAAAATACCAATTTTAAATATATTAAAACAACATTTTTTAAAACATTTAGAGGTAAACACCTTAACTCCAAATCAAATTATATTTAAAAACTTGTTTTCACACATTAAAAATCATAATCGAGTCAAAACCCATTTCAAAACATGATAACCATTTCAAAAGAAAATAAAATATTTCACAAGAATATTTGCCTAATAAAACATTCCATTTTAAAAAATGAAAACATGATATTCTTATGAAAAACCATTTATACCAACCTAAAAAAAACAAGAAATATTTTCAAAAACCATTATTATATCAAAAATATTCTTAATTTCATAAAAATGGAAGTTAGAAAGTAAACGCATGTTAAAAGGGAAGCCAAATCAATACATAAAAATTAAACCTCATGTTAACAGGGAATCCAACTCAATTTCCATATAATATCTATAGTTATTGGAAAATCATATACCATAAAAAATAATCTAGATATGTCACAATTTAAAAGATTAGGTATTAATCATTAGTTCACATCAATCATAAATTGAATTACCTAAGATATCCTACCTTGGAGTGTAATGATCTGTATTGTTTTAACTTAAATCATTTATAAAATTTTTTAGTTGAAGAACCTTGGTGGTGATGGCCGGAAAGGGATGGCGTGGTGGGGTGGGGGCCAACAAGGGGTGGCGAGGGGTGGTGAGGCGCGATGATGGCCGTAGAGGGACAGCGAGGGCCAGAAATGGGCGGCGACCAGGATTGATAGGGCTTCGAGGAGTCAGCAGGGTGGGGGGTCGGGGGGGGGGGGGGGGGTCAGGGGTGTCAAGGGAGTTGGGAGAGGGGGAAAGTGTCATGAGTATGAAAAAATATAATGTTTTATCGGTGATTTTTTAGAAACCTCATCTAAATTATTTTTTAAAAAACTAGCAGCTCTTTAATAAACCACTGCTAAAATCTTAGTTTGGTGTAGTGGGTATTGTAACCACTTCTCATACCAAAATTGAAGTAAGAAAATATCACTATAGAATTCATCACTAGTCTACTAAGAAATTCCAAAGGAAACAATGTCATATGGGTTATAGTGGATCAACTCACCAAGGCTTCCCATTTTATCATTATTTGGGAATATATCTCTCTTGAACAAATTTCCAAGATATACATAAATGAAGTGGTGAGGCTACATGGGATGTAACTTTATATCATTTATGATCATTATCCAAGGTTCACATATAAATTATATAGAAGTATTAAACCTGATTTAAATACTAAATTGAATTTTACTATGGCCTATCACCCCCAAACTGATGAACAATTTAAAAGGACTATTCATATAACTGAGGATAAGATGAGAACACACTCAATGTAATTTAAAGGTGGGTTGGATAAAAAAATCCCATTAGTCGAGTTCTAAAACAAAAAAAACTTACACTTGAGTATTCAAATGGAAACACATGAAGATCTATACAGGAAGTGATGTATAACTCCTACATGTTGTGATAAAGTTGGTGAGAGAAATCTACTTGGGTTCAATATTGTTCAAGAGATGACATAAAATGTTAAGGTTATCCAAAAATATTTAAAGGATTATTAGATTCAACAAAATTTCTATGATGATAACCATTTAATGGAATTGGAATTTGATATTGGAGATACAAGTTTTCTTCTTATATCACCATATAAAAAGAGTCATGCAATTTGTAAAGAAAGGGAAGCTTATCCCTATGTACATTGGACCCTATGAAATACATGATCACATAGGATTAGTGGCCTATCAGATATAACTTACACTTAATATTTCTCAAGTTCATTATGTATGCCATTTATCTCTATTGAGGTAGTACATACCTTTTCCCTTCCATGTACTAAATATGAAGGTGGTATAACTGGAACATGAACCCTCTTATGAGGAGCATCCGGTGGAAATATTTGATCACAGAGACAAGGTTTTATAAAAAAAGACTACCCAACTGGTCAAAGTATTGTAGAGGAACCATGAATATGAAAATTAAACATGGTAACCATAGGAAGAAATGAATCAGAAGTACCCTACCCCCTTTTCAACCAAGAATATGAGTTGAAATTTAAAGGTTCAAAATTTTTAAGGGGTGAAGAATGTAATAACCTAGGATTTTTAAAAAAATATTTGTTTCCTAAATAAATGTGTGTTTTATATATTATATTATACTTGTAAAAAAAATTGGAACCAAAAAAACATTATCTCATTAATAAATACCATTACATTATCCATCTATGAAACTAATTAAAAAGCCAAACATTACAACTTGACTAAAAAATATAAAATAGAAAAGCTAAAATGAAAAAATAAGGATCTCCCCAATATACTAGAATCATCACCCACACTTATTACTCAATATACATGAAAAAAATATTATTAAACCAATAATAATATTAAGAAATGAAAATATAACCTTAGGGAGAAATTGTAGTGAATTTTGCTAAAAATATGAAGTGGTATTTATTGTGTATAAAAGGAAATGTGACCGTTGAGTTTTGACCATTACATGTCCATTGGTCAATATGACTATTGATCAATATGACCATTGGAAACTATACCCTTGGTTGATAATTTTAACATTATAATTTGTGTTTATAATTATTAATGAAAAATGATAATTGATACAGAAAGAATAATTGATGGCCACAACTAGTAGAGTTATGCCATTTGAAGCCTATTTGTTAGAACTTGGAAAGGGGTAGCGTAACTGGGGTTTTCTCTTGACCAAGACCAATCCAAGCATAAAAAATTGAATCTTAAATGAAATTGACTATGGTATAAGTTCAAGTTAGTGGAGATTACCACCCGATGGATATTAGTAGAGCCACCCCATGAAACAACTACCATCACACAACTCACCATAGAGAATAAATGAGAGTAACAAGGGATTACATGTCTAGGCCTTAGTTTCATAAAGTGTAAATTTTCTTTGTATAAATAAAATGGTTATTCCGCTAATTAAATTTTAAGAATATTTTTTTCATTAAAATATTTGTTTAATTGATACAAATTTGATAAATTTATTTTTGGATGCAAATAAAAAATAATTAGATTTTTTCTAGAAAATATGTACCATTTTATAATAAAAAAAGGTATTCTGAATAATATTATTTTTAATCAAATGGTATTTTAAAAAACTCTAATATAAATATAAATGATAAAATAATCTTATAGTGGCCTAGGAACGTTTTTTATAAGTGTTAGAAATTTTACTATGCCTTAAAAACTACTATTTTTAAATAAATAATACTTTTTATATCTAAAAGTTAAAATTATCATATTTAGAGAAGTATTCTAGAAAAATAAAAATTATATTTGAAATAAACATGTAAAAATTAGGTTAGGGTGAATTTATGATAATCTTCTAAAATACCTTATTTTTTCATGAATAGTAAAAATATAGTTTGTAGTTTTTGTTATATTTTTTGACTTCGTACTTATGTCATAATGATGTAATAATTAATTAAACCCAATAAAAGACCTAAAATATTATGTATGTTAATATATTTTTATCAATTTCTAAACCTATAAATGGCTTTATAAAGTCCAAAATGGAAAACTTCATTTTAAAATTATTATTTTGTGGAAAATAAAACTGTTTATGTCAAAAAGGGTATTAAAAAATGATTTTATATTTCAGTGGATTAAAATATTATTACTTGTGACTCAAATGTCTAAAAACATGATTAAAAACCATTTTTATGCCAATGATTTTTCATTTTCTACAACCTTGATTTTGAAGACCTATATTTATATATTATTAAACAAATCCCCCATTTCTTCTATAAATAACCACCAATTTCACCATTTCCATTCACTACCAATCCATAATATATAAATATATTGAAATTTTTCCTCCCATGGATTCCCCATAAATGTGTACTCAAGCTCCAAAGGTTCCATCCTCATGTTTAGGAATTACTCTTCAAGGCAATAGAAATATTCATTTCTATTTTCCATTCATGTTTCCTTTTTATGTGGTTCCTATTATAATTACCAAAAAGTCCTTTTTTATACTTTAAATTATCAAATTAATACAATAATATTATTTTATCTACGGGGGCCCTTCATTATACCTCATTTTAACCTTTTCTAAAACCATGTTTTATACCTATCATGCTACTGAATTTACTTCTCAAATTCTCTCTTTTACATGAGAAATTCTATTTTCCTTTTATTTGAATACCCAAACCTTTTTATTTTAAATGCATATTCAACTATATGTAAACATTAATTTTGATTTATGAATTTACATATATGAAACCCACATTTCCTTTTGTGGGTTAAAAATGATGTAAAGTTCTTGTCTTTAAGAACTTTTATATGCCATGATTTTGATAAGAAACCCATTATTTATTCACCATGGGTTACTAATAAAGTTATTTATTATGATATATTTGGATCACTTGAAATTAATAAATTTTAAGGGTAAACCTTGATATCATTATAATGATTTGGGTAAATAATTTAATATCTATAAATGATATGTTTTACGATACCTTGGTGAATAACCTTGGTAATTTTTATTTATGAAACATTGGGGATAAAATTTGGTGATATGCTTATTAATTCATAATTTAAATTTTGTATACACATTTAAATGTTATGATTCATGGTATTATTATTATGATATTACCCTTGTTCATGCCTTATTTTTATACCTCATGTTCTTAAAGATATGTCTCATGATCACATTCTTTTTATCTCCCTTTCTTATTCCCCTACTAGTATTCATTCTCACCCCTTTCCTTTGATGTATGTCCCCAGGATATGTGATTAAGTGAAAGAAACTTATTTTTAACCCATAAATATGTCTTTAAACTGGTTTTAGAAGAATGTTTTATGTTTTCATGTATTATATACCTTATTTCCAAGAAACTAAACTTTAAAAGATCATCTATTTGAAATTTGTAATGAAACGTTATGTAATAAAGAGTTTGTATTCCATATATCATCCCACTAATGATGAAATGATTTAAATGTCAATATCACAAAAAAAATCACTACTTATAATCCTAACTTTATGTAACTTGACAACCCAACCATGTACATCACTCTAGGTTCTAAAGATATCATAGTGATTTGTGCCTCAACTACCCATCCTCATAGACTATCCATCATATCCACACTTGAGTGCCTATAGAAACATCATATATAGATCATTAATGAATTAGAAAACCATTCCCTAATAACCATTAAATTTATCTAGTTGATAAAATCATTAAAAACATATCTCAAAAAATGAGTAACCTCTAGTCATTTCCTCATGATACTAACATTGACGTTTTTTTAGAGAAAATACCTCTTTATGAGAAGTCTTACCGAAATCACAAAAATTACCAATATCACCATATTTTATTTTATAACCAACTCCTTATACATCAGTGTACTAGGAGGTGATTCATACTTCCATTAATTTGATGATAGGGTGAATTTTGATTTTTGGAAATAGATCAGAAATGGGATCTTTTGATGTCTTTCAAGAGCTTAAATATATGTTTTGGCCATGACACAACTTAATGAAAATCCTTAAGGGGGTTTATTAAATTTATTGGAAGAAAATAATATTTAATGGGTGGATTAAATCCCTACTTAAATCATGGTAGAATCCCACCAGGAGTCCATCGAGTTGGGAAGTGTGGTTACACAACTTCCCCTATCCTTGGGAACTTGGTGGCCCATCTAAATCATAGTTAGAGATTACCCCATTTTAATATGGATAAGATCATAATTTTATAGTCTCCCACTATTTTTATATGTATAAGGAGCTCTAGGTAGGCCATTTTAACTATAATATCCTTCTTTCCTACCCCCTTTGGTTCCCCTTTGATTTTCCTTTGATCGAAGATCGATTGGGTAACATTTATTTTGGAGGATCAAGATGATTTACTCTCTTCTTCTTCACTTTCTCTTATTTTATTATTCCTTTTATTTTAATTTTACTAATCTAGGAATTTATTTGGAAAATTTCACCATAGGATGGTGGAATTGGATAAAAATCATTGGGATTTTATGCGTGGTGTGTAGAGGAGGATTAAGAAAGATGGATTCTCATAATTACAAATTGTTTAGATTGAGTTATGTCATTATGTGAATTTATTTATAGATTTTAAAAAAATTTATTTAAATTAATAATTAATTTAGTGTAAAAAATTAGGTATTTTTCATGTAATATGTTAGGGTGTGTGGTGGGAGTGGACCATGCCCCATTTCTTAGAGTTTTTATATCACGGTGAAACCTGATGAGTCTTACAACGATTATATTGATTACAGAATTTTTATTTTAAAAATTTTAGTGGTTAATTTATGTTTTTATGAGATATGTTATCTATGTATTATAAGTCCCTGATATGAACTTGGTATGATTTAATGGATGGAGTATTGAAGGAGGGGAATTTTATGCATTGAGATAGCAATTATCTAGATTGTGTAGAATTTCCCATTGGTTATTTTGTGTTTGCGTTAGTATTATTATTATTTATGGTACGATTATTTAACATTATATTATTATATAAATGGGATAGGCTTGGGTTAGCCTAATAGTCAACAAGGATTTTATATCTTGATAAATTGTTCATTGATGGTGCCTTGGTTGAATCGGTGTTGATGGCCCATTTTATAGATTTTCTTGGTGGCGTGAGTTGGTTTTGAATCAAATATATAAAGGTAAACAGTATGGATTTTAAAATTGGATTTTAAAACCAAAATTATATTGAAATTTAATTTCTAAATAAAAGGGTGATTTAAAGGAATGAGTTTGAAATGGTATTTTATGAAATTATTAATCTTCTTTCAAAGGGTCTTCATTGGGATTTTACCCAAGGGACAAGTGTGGGTAAAACTAATAGGTAATTAATTTTTATTTATTTATAAATAAATTTTGACTTATATTTTAAAGTAAAGTAAATAGGTCTTGTTTTAGTAAATGGTTTGGTTTTATTGAACTTATTTGAGAAATTAAATTTTTTTAAACATTTGTATGCTAGTGTGCGCTTCTTGATTATAGATTACTTGGAAAGTATCAATATAATAAACCAATTTATAAAAAATATATAAAAAGTTATAATAAAACAAAGGTCATTTTCTTCTTAGAGATACACTTTTTCTAAATTTTTTTTCAGATTAAGTGTACTAATATGAAAATTAATTATTTTATCACCTTTAGAAATTTTATTTATTAAAATGGATTCTATATTTGGAATTTATAGGTCAATTTTATATTAAAATTACCATTTCATTTTTATACAAAAAATAAGATTACTCGGATTAAAATTACTTACAATAATAATGATGAAACTATTAATGTCAAAAATTGTTTTATTAACATTTTGTAATTTTAATCTAATAAGATAAATTTTATATATTCTAAAAAATTACACTAATATAATTTTTAAACATTGATATAAATATATTAATACTCATTCAATTATTGATGAATGATAAATAATATTAAGAAAACTTAATGGAAAAAACAATATCTTTTTACAAAACATTTTCCTCTATATTAAATGATTTAATTTAAAATTTAATTTTCTATTAGTTATTACTTAAATTGGATTAAATTTAGGATATATTTAGGTTTATCACACCCAAATTTTGAAATAAGGGTTAACTTATATTTTTTTAAACCTATATTACTTAACTAGTTACCTAGGTAAAAAAATATGGTAAAATGTAAAAACCTAATGATAATATAATGGAAACATGTTTAAAAAGTGTTTTAAAATTAATTATTGATGATTTATCAACCTCATATCATCCCAAACTACAATATTTCCTAATTTTTTAGCTTCTTACCCTTGAATAATTTATTTCCATTATTGAAAAATAATGTGTGTTCACAAAAGTTCCCTTTTAATCACTTATAAAAGGGGATAATTCCACCTCCTAATACCAAAAAAATTAATTAAAATTAAATTTTGTAACTTTTAAATTTATATTATACTATAATTATTACTAAATTTTATAAGTATTTGTTCTCAATTAGGTACCCTGAGGCCTCCATTTCCAAGTATATTTCCAATAGAAATATCAAGTTCTCAATGTAAGTATTTCTTACTCCATAGTCTTTTATTCTTAATATTCATCTTAAAAAATTATTATATATGCCGTAATATAATGAAACCAGTCTTATTAACATAAAAAATGTTCTTATATTAATTTATAAACCATTATTTTATCCATTACATCCAGTAAGAAAAACAAAACCACATCAATAGTGTGTACATACAGACCACCACCACCATGAAGTGATGATATTCATTTTTCATCACTGTATTTAATGGTTGGAAATAAGGATGTATTTAATGAATTAATATTCAAATTATTCCAAATTATAATTATTAAATGATAATTTATCATCTAAATTCATTCAATCCCATTTATTGAGAAATAGAAATGTTAAACATGTGTATGGAGGATTACCATCTCCATGAATGATGAATTCATTTTGTCATCACCAAAATTCATGGATGGTTATAAGAATAAATTTTATGAATATATATGACACTTATGAAATGTTTTATATTATTTAAAAATTATATTAACACATAATTACTCATAAAATCATTATAACACACACTCTCATTTGGGTTGATTTTTACCACCTATATTAATGATGTTATAATGTTTAAACCAAGAATGATTAAGAAATTCTATATAATGGTAATATCATTTAAATATAATTTATTCAATATATTTTAATGATTCTTTAAAGTAATTATTAAAATTTAATATATTTATTAATATATCACCTTTCGATTGTTAAACACACCATAACTAGTTCATTACAATTTCCTTATTCACAAACCATATATATGTTTTTCACATAATGAAATGGTATTGAATAAATCAATGAAATCAATGATTATAATATCTTGAATTTTTTTTAATGATGAACTTAAGAAAAATATTGAACAAAAACACTGCTATTATGAGATTAGTTCAAAAGGATCAATATTACTCACACCCAATATTAAAAATATATAATAAAAAATTAATTTACATTGAGGGAATAATTATAAATAAATTTTATATAAGGTTATATATATGAATATGGTTTTCAAATAGGTTATTAATATAGTTATGTTTATTATTCATGAGGTTATATCAAGTTTGAGTAAGAAATAATATAAGGTAAGGGTTTATCTTAACTCGAATTATTTTCTTAAGTCACAATGATTCATTTTTGACAATGGATTTACAATATGGATTTATTATGTTCTATGATGATACTATAATGCCTCCAATATTTGGGTAATATAAAATTTTTAATTCAAATCCTTAACTTGAGGAATTTTTCTTTCTCAAACGTATATAATTTTTGGGAATAATTCTTATTTTCTTTAACAAAAATTTCCCCTCCTAGTCCATATTTACCATATATTTCCAATTTATCTCAATGTTCTAATTTTTATATGGAAACAAAACTATGTGTTATATAAGGTGACCCTCATATTTTCCTTCTCTAATTTTAAAAAATATGGTTTTATTATATTTATGATATGGGTTTTTAATAAAGGATTTTCAAAATAATAAACTAATTTTCCATCCTTTCATAATAAAATGTTTTATATTTCACTCCAAATTTATTTTTATGAAATTTTTAAATTTTAAATAAAATTTTATTGAATATTATTATTAATTTATTTTTTCCCTAAAAATTTTCAATTTAAATTTTCAAAAATGACTTTTGAATGAGATCCAAAACTTATTCTTTCATGATAATGTTAAGAATATTTTTTAAAAACTATTTTATGGATTATCTACCATTTTACTCTTTATCATAAAAAAATATTTACTTGGAAGTTTATATTTTATAAATCACCCTCTAAATTTTCTTATGAAATAATATTTCAGGGTGATTAAATTTTAGGTATCAATAATTTTTGTTATTAAGGTCAATTTTGGAGATCCCATTTTAAACTATTGTGAAACCCCTTTCCTTTCCATGGAATATTTATGATGTGATGAATGAAACCCATTTTATTCCCATGAGTTTTAATGATATATTAAAATTATTGATATATTATAGAACAAATATTTATGGATGATTTACTAGTGGGATCCTATATCACACTATGATTAATTGGTTATTATTTTAAATCTCATGAGATAATTTAGTGTTAGACTTCTTTGATATGCTCACAAACTAAAAGAAAAACCTTCTTGATATAATGAAAAAAATAAAGTGTGATACTTCTTATATATTATGAAAGAATAATTTGTAATTATTATTGGATATTATCAAAAATTAATGGGTGATACTTCTTGTATATGTTCACAAACTAAAGGGTGATACTATTAGGATATGCTAGAAAAATAAATAATGCACCTTCTCGAATATATTAAAAATATTATGATACCCTATGCATATTATTGTGAAAAATAATCATTATTATTATATATATCAAGGTAATGTTAATTTTCAATGAAATATTCCTATAATTATGTACAATGGATCATTTTTAATATCTTATGGTTATTCACACTTTTTCCATGGTTTATGTTTTCTCTTCCAAGTTATTCTATAATGACTTGTGGAAAACTGTTATAGATTCTATGTTCTTTTATTAAGAAATTTATCCCCTTATCTTGTTTTATCTTATGATTATGATGTAAAAATATTTACTAGTTGATAATTTTCCCCTTATTTAGCATTTGGGACCAACCCTTTCTCAAGTTTCCATCCTCAAGGTTATAAAGATGATAATATATTATGAGACGTATAGAAGGGATTCTAGTATGGATCAGGTGTGGAGGGATGATAAAAAGTGTTTTAGACTAAGTTTCTTATGTAGATAGTACTTAAAGACCCAAAAACGTCTTCCATTTGGATTATTATATTATTTTGTGAGATGTGATGTATATCACATAAAAATGATGTAAAATAGAGGCAATTTTAACTTG
This sequence comes from Viscum album, assembly GCA_963277665.1. Taxonomy (NCBI): domain Eukaryota; kingdom Viridiplantae; phylum Streptophyta; class Magnoliopsida; order Santalales; family Viscaceae; genus Viscum; species Viscum album. The sequence continues at coordinate 1,629,960,546 of OY728152.1, forward strand.
GGTTATTATAGGTTTCACACATGAAATATAATCATCAAATATCATAGATTCCTCCTAGAGTTTTGGAAAAACATATTCATACATTGGAAACCCACTCTATAAAATAAACAATTTCAAAACATAAATATTGAAAATTAGAGTATAAAAACTAGAAACAATAAACCTTAACACATAAATATCACAACATAAACATAAATAAATGATAATAAATATCTAAATACAAAAATACCAAAATGTGGTCAAGGTCGGAGTGGACAATAGAACATAACCCAAAAACCCCAAGGATCCCAAAAACTCCATACAATCCCAACCTCCTCATGATAACCAGTCACCACAAAAAAAATACATAGGATAAATGATGAGGATCAAGAGGATCTACCCTATTGTAAAACACTCTTTCCTTTAACTAAATCATGAAAAACCAAGTTTGTATACACCTAGTGGAATATTCTATGTGTGAGGAAAATACTACTTTTATTCCACCATGAATATATATAACACTTTTTTAATGAAACCCATTGATTATAGTTTGAAAACCATTTTGAAATACATTCCCATTTTTAAAACATTTTCATTACTCCCTTGGTTTTATAAAAAAACAACTTCCAACATTTATAACCATGATAAAAACATATAGGATGAATAATTTAATAAATCATAGTCAATTAATCATAGATATAATGAGAGTGATAATAAGTATAATTCATCATTATAAGCATAACATAATTAACAGGGGATGAGATTTAACCTATAGGTTCCAAAGGTAACAATGACTTGCTCACAGAAAAATGGATGATCTATGAGATCCAAAACAAGTAATATAGCCTAGGTCCTATCTAGGACTCACCAAATACAAGAACTTACAAGATCATGCCAAAATATAGTGTATAACCCATTTGTTATCCACCCTACCTAAGGTATCCTATGTGCCAACACAATCAAAACCCATTCCATCCAAGATAAACAATAATAACCCACAATGAATAATATAAATTGGAATGAAATTTATCTTTAAAATATTTTTTTAAAACTAATTTAGAATTAAGTAATCCTTTTAAAATGATTTAATAAACACATTGAAACCATAAAACTTATTTTCAATGGAAATGTCAAGAAAAACCACCATTTATATCATTACTAGGAAACATAGCCATGAAATCACAACCATTATCTATAAATAATAAATTGAAAACATATTTCATCTATAAAAAAAAGTAAATCTTTAGAATACTAGGAATTCCAAGGGGAAATTTTATTTATATAGATACACCTACCTTTGATTCGATTAAAACTCACTGACTTTGAAAAAAATCACCAAGTATGAGGAGAAGGGAAACTCATGAACCTAAATCACTAATAAATTCCATTAAATCTCCACCCCTAACCCTAGGTTCGGACTCTATATACCTATAAGGTTTCCATATCAAAATATAATGGAGTAATAATGAATATCATGGGGATAAGAGGATAAAATCAAGGGAAAAAAGTAACCTCAAGAAAAATAATGATTTGTAGAAAGAAATCCCTGAGCATACAAGGGTAAGGATGCTTCCTTGGCTAAGGAGGATAATACATACAATATAAATCTCATCTAATATGAATAAGATACTTTTAAATTTAGGGTATATAATTTAATGAGAAATTTTATTCCATCATAAGTATTTAAATTATTAGATTCATTATTATGATATGTGGTCAAAATAATTATAAAATTTTCTTGATTGAGGTAAAGTCTTCTTTCCTAAATAGTGAAATTTAAGAAGAGGTATATATTAAACAAGTGGAAGGGTTTATCCTTGATGGTGTTGGTTCTCATGTTTCAAAGCTGAAGAAGGGTCTATATAGGTTGAAATAATCACCTCGATTATGGTATTTAATGTTAAACAATTGTTTGAGGAGAATTCAATTAAAGAAAAAAAATATAGAATAAAATATATACATCAATAGAGATGAAATTTTGATAGTGAATGTTGATGAAATTATTTTTTCTCAAAATAAGGAATATACTTGTGAAAATGTTTCTATCCAAATAAGGAATCACTTTGATAAGTGTTGGGAAAAAATCCCTCAAGGTAACATTGCAGTATTTTTGGGTTGATTGTGTTTGTTGAAAAAGTAGGTTTTCATGGATATTTGTCGAGTTCCCAAGAATTTGTTGACAATCCTTGTTGAAAAAGAATGATGACAAAGGAAAGGATGATCTGGAGGCGGTACAAAAGAGTAGTACAAGGTGGCGCCGTTTCCTAGTGTTTGCCAAATTTTTGGGGTCAAAAATTTGGAATTTGGTGAGCATCGCGAAAATTGGATTTCCATGAAGAGCATAATTTAATATAGCAAAGGCATGAATTTCGTGAAGATAGGATGCATGGGTTGGATTTCACGATGACCAGAAGAATGGAGGCGGTGAGTCTTCACGATTACGTCAAGCTTCGCGAACGGTAGAGGCTGAAGCGCATCGCGGCGGTGAAGGGCTTTGCGAGGGAGATTCATGGTGAAGGCGCATAGGTATGTTGACGGTGATTCTTCGCAACTACGTCAAGCTCCATGAACGGAAAATTTCCGTGGTGCTTCGCGATTTGGACATAATTCCGGCAGAAACTTTGGAGCTTCGCGATTTGAAATGATGTGGCATTGACTTTGCACGGAAAATTCGAGGGTCGGTGGAATCGCCTATAAATAGAGGCCCACCCCCTCGAGAAAAGTAGAGAGAATTTTCAGAGAAAATCCTTTGCTCTCGATTTGCGAAGGTGGTTCGCGGAGCCCGTGTGCTTCATGAAAGAGGATCTTCATGGCGGCTATTGTAGCTCCGCGATTCCTACGAGCTCCACGTTGGCTTAGTAAGCTTCGCGAGGGCCGTTGCTTTGCGACGACTTGAGCATCATGAGAGTGCTTCGCAAAAGAGCTTCGCGAGAGAGATTCGCGAAAAGGCAGGAGCTTTGTGAAGGCTTGTTTGAGCTTCGCAAAATTGGGAGCCTCGCGAAGTAGGGATATTTGCGAAGGTGTTTTCAAAAGGAATTTCCCAGTGTTAAGAGGAAAAGAGGTATTCATCAGTTGATGAAATTTGGACATTAACAGAGCATCCATCATTAGTTAAGGATGCGTGCAGTCATGCAAATGAAGATACCTACACGTCTATAAACTGTGAGTGAATCCCTTCACAGAGTAGTGAGCTTAGGAAGATGAAAAAGGTGATCCTCTCCACTGGCAGTGAGCCAGAGAGAGAGAAATAGGGAGTGACCCTTGGGAAAGCAGTGAGCTGACCCTAAACCTTGCAAAGGCAGTGAGCCTGGGACAGAGTGACTATACCTGAACATTGTAATCCACAGCTAGTGAAGTTTAGTGGAATTGGTACGACCAGAAACTTGTCAGCGTATGCTCCTTGGACGTAGTCCTTTGCGGTGAACCAAGTAAAATTGCTGTTTCCTGTGCATGCTTTACTTTCTGTTTACTTTGTGAAACAGGAAAGAGAGAGAAGAGTGTTTTTCTTAACAGCGAAACAAGATCAGAACGGGCGTCAATTTTCAATTAGTCATACCCTGATTCACCCTCCCTATCAGGGTATTCAGCCTTGTGGACCTAACAATAAGTATATGATAGGAGAGAAAAAATTATTTTTGGGATTATAAGCCACAAATAAAACATATTATATCTCTTTATTAGAAGTAATGTATGGTTATGAGTTCTTGAATAAGTTTGGTATAGAATAATTAAGAGTGGTCACTAAACCTATTGAACTAGGTATAAAGTCTTCTATTGATTTATAAGGAAGGATTATAGATAAAATGGAGTTTTATATTCTTATTATTAGAATATTTCATTTGAAAATGTCTATAATAGATATAATATTTTACATTACCCTTTGTGTACAATTATAAAGTAACCCTAAGGAAAACATATTTTAGTGGTGGAACAGATCTTAATAAATAATAAAGGAACTCTTGATTATGAATTAAGGTATAAAAAAGGTAAATCCTTTAATATTTATGGATATACCAATGTAGATTAGACAAAATATGTTTTTGTCATTAATTACACTTTTGGATGTGAATTGTTTATTAAAGATAAATGTGTTGTATGGAACTCTATGAAGAAAAATTTAGTTAGTCTTAACTAAACAAAAGGTAAGTATGTTGTAGCATCTCAAGACATGACTCCAATGATTTATATAAAGTCACAACTTAAAGACATGAGGGTGGATATTTTATACCCAATTGTGATTGGGTGTGATAATCAAACTCTAATCAACTTGTGAAATAATCAAGTGAAACATTCAAGGTTAAAGAATATATATGTCAAGTATCACATCATGAAGAAGATGGTGGAATTTAGAGAGATTTTATGAGAATATGTTTCAATGAAGGGGGAAGTAATCGATATCATTTAAAAACCCCTAATTAAGGAAACCATACAATTTTTGAGAGTGTTTTTGGGAGTGAATTATCTCCCAAAATCCATATAAGTATTATATTTTATTTTACCTATTCCATTCCTTGTCATTTAATGAAAATGTATTAATATAATGGATCTCTTCTTGTAATAGGGGAGATATTTTAGTTTCTTTTTATAGGTGTTTATGAAGTGGGAGACTTTAGGAGTTAGTATCTAAATCTTGGAGAAGAGTCCATATGTTGATTTTCATGTTGCTAAAAATAAAAAGGGAGAGATTAAAGAGACCTTATATATATTGAATAAAATTACCTTATTAAGTGAATAAAAAGGGAAATTGTGAGTTAAAATATCCTCAATCATGTAATGGTCAATTTAGTGTTGATCATTACACTAAGTGGCTGAATAAATATCAGAACTAACATTTTATCTTATGATATGGTAGTTAAATAACCTTCACATTAAAGTAAAACTTCAAATTTATTCTTGAGGTAATTAATTCATGAGTTATAAAAGTTTTTTTTGTGTTTTATTCATTGAAAATATGATCATAGATGAATTAAAGGACAACTATATTTGAGTTGGATGCAAAGGAATACAATATTATCTGAGTTAGAGGATACTACAACATAAGAGATAGAACTATATCATGATAATTTGATTTTTTTGTATGAGTGTTTAATATTACCCAAAATATCATCTTAAAATCCCATATTTTTCACCATGAATAGATGAATATAATGTATTTGGTTAATATTTTATAGAAGATAGACACTGTAATGTCAATAGTTACACCATGAATATGTTATTGAAGAATTGCGGGGGGGGGGGGGGGGTTACTATTTCATGATTTTTTGTAAAAACACTATTTTAGAAGTTGAATGAAGTCACTATAAAAATTAGATAATCACACCATAGAGGAGAAGTCTATTCCATAATATTCCAGGCTATAAAAATATAGTGTTTCTCTAGATTTGAGGAGATAATGGGATCACATTTAATTTATGTAATGGAACCACAATCTGTGTTTTTATTTTATGGATCTAATCAAATATTTGGTAATATTTATTTTATCATTTGGATTTGATCATCATGTCATATCCATATTTACCATTCCATAATGAATGAGAATTATATAAGTACACTGAGTATCAAATGAACTAAATAATTATGAAAGGAGTAAAAAAATTAAGATAACCTACTCTTATTCAAAGGTGTATTTGAAGGATATTTTTTCTGGGAATGAGGAAAATAAAAAGGGAACATACATGACCTAAATTATGAAGGCATATGAGGTCAGGAAGTGAAGATTGATCAACTTGTTGATTCTTGTATTTATTTATTATACTTAGAGTGCAGAACTAACATCCCAATCTATTCCTTATTATTATCGATATTAAGATATGAATGTGTGAAGAAACACTCCAATTTCAAGACACCAATGATAAAACACTTGATAATAAGAGTGATTGAAACTTATAAAAGACCATATAAAATTTCCGTTCTTTCTCACTTTATCTCTTATCATTGAATTATCATGTTTGAGATATAATCACACTAACAAGTGAAGGAAAAAAGAGTTGAGAGTTTTTATTTTGAGAATAAATGATTCAACCATATCTCAGTGGTTGTCTAATATGACCTAGGATTCAAAATTGATGTGTGGTTTATTTATATAGCTCAAAAATTAATTTATGATAAATTTGTGAAATTTTCATGACTATACAATCTTATTTTCTAACTTTTTATCATTTGATAGACTTTTATATCCTAAAAATGATTTATATTTGAAAAAATATACTTTGGGTCATTTTCATAACACCACATATCATATTGATATGTGAATTCTAGATAAAGATCATAAATTAATCAATGAATGCTAACCAAAATATTCATGACAATCCATGCTTATTTTCTAAGTTTTGATCATTTGATATATTTTGTAACTTTAAAAATATTTACAAATCTGAAAATAAAATTTAGGTCATTTTGGGATCATAAAATGTTTAATTGATGTTTAGATTGTTCAGAAAAGTCATAAATTAATTTTTTTTTAAATTTTCACTAATATCCGAGTTTGTTTACCCATGTAACATCCAAACCTGAACCACTAGGTCCAAGATGGAATTATATGTGACCTCATTCATGCCTCCCCATATTAAAGAGGTTTTCGACTAGTAGTGAGGGTCTTGAGTGGAACCGTGGGGAGACTACACCCTCATCATCATGTTATAGGATCAATAATCAACAATAAACAAGATAATAAATAATCAATAAAAAATGCAGAAAAGTAACGATGGAACACATTCCATATAATAAATCAGATCCCAAAGTGGAAAGAAAAACCAATGTAATCAAAAGTAGATAAATAAAAAATAAATTGTGCTCCTCTAGAGTCCATCCCAGTTCACTAATAGCTCCATGATCCACTACTCATTCATCCACCATAGGGCCCTTGTCCTTTTCCAGATCCCTCATGAAATATACAAGTGCATAAAAATGACCAAGTAGGGTGTGAGTAAAAGACTTAGTATGAAACCACTAATGCATACTTAACCTAAAGTGCTCAAGTATACAGGTGTATTCCATAATAAAATAAATTCATAATAAACAAAATAACACAAAATCCAAAACCAAGAAGCTATACGCTAACCAAGCCTCCATAAACCCCTGACTGTACCAGCTTTGGCTCCATGCTAGAAATATAATGTATGTTGACAGGTATCCTAAACTAGACACAAGTCTATTGGTGAGTCACTCGGAATCCACAAGGCATCGAGTGAAAACAACCTACCCAAAATCCATAAGTCATCAAGTAGTAATCATAATTCACAAGGAATCGAGTATCTGTAACCTACCTAGAATCCCCAAGGCATTAGGTAACACTCAAAATACACAAGGAATCAAGTGTTGGTCATCTACTAATAATGAAAAAGGCATTAAGTAGATTCTAGTTTAGAAGGTTATCATGATAAACCATCGTCTTCACCGCACATCATGCACACACCCCATAATGAGTAATCATACCACGATAACCACTTATCGATTATACACATACCCATCCTCCAAAGTAAAACATGATAAATCATTGCATGATAACAACCGTAGAACACATCATGAAAAAACATAGCATCATCACATACAACAACATGTGAATCAAACATCATCATGGAATCAAGATACCACATCAATCTCATGGAAATAGAACATACTATACTACTGGCCACACACATACCCACATTCAATCACATGTCAAGAACGATATCAAGTAATTCAACACATAAATTAAATATAGGAACATGTGTAAATAAGATCCCAAAAATACAATGAACTTCCTACATCAAAAGTCATCGATGTAAAAAGGTGGAAATAAACCTATCAAGATCCCTCTTCACGACCTTATTATTGAAAATTATAATACATAAATGATCAAGGTTTGTCAAGGGTTCCTAGAACCAATAATAGTTATTTTATTTCAAAAAAAAAATAAAATATCACAAGAAATGATACATTCTCCCTCCTGGATATTTTTATCAAATTATCCTTTTATAATTATATTTTGATAATTTCTCATAAATTATCCCTTTATAATTATAATTTGATAATTTTTATTAAATTATGATTTTATAATTATCTTTTGATAATTTCTTATAAATTATCCTTTTATAATTATATTTTGATAATTTTTTTTAAATTATCCTTTTATACTTATATTTTGATAATTTCAAATAAATTATCCGTTTATAATTATATTTTGATAATTTATAATAAATCATCATTTTATAATTATATTTTGATAATTTCTCTTAAATTACCCTTTTATGATTATATTTTGATAATTTATCTTAAATTACCCTTTTATAATTATCTTTTTATAATTTATTGGAAATTATCATTTTATAATTATATTTTGATAATTTATCTTAAATTATCCTTTGATAAAATCACAATTATCATTTGATAAATTTTAATAGATTACCAATGATAATTCAATGTTTCATCTTTTAATAATTTTGATAAATTATCCTTCGATAAATAATTGAAATTATCATTTAATAAATATAATAATTATCCTGTAATATTTTTTTTAAAATTATCTTCCATAATTTCATGCAATTATTCTTTGATAATTTGATTCAATTAAAACATGATATTTCTTCATCATTATCTTTTCATAATTTTGTTTAAATTTTATCAGTTGATAATTTAGGGGAATTATTATTGGCAATTTATTGAAATTATCATTTTGATAATTCTTCATAATTTTCTTCATATAATTTGAAAAAAGTATCATTTGATAATTTATTTATACTTATCTTCTAACAATTTCTTGTGACTTAATATTTGATAATTTAAAAATTATAATTGAGAAAGAAAATTATTCATTTTACTTTTTTTATTTTTTCAAAATTATGAAGAAGAAAATGGGAGTTAAATAAATATATTTAAAAAAAAATAAAAACACTAACCTAGACATGGAGGTGTGCGCAACATTCCAAATAGAGGAATAGGAGGACCAAAGTGCGCCTGGAACACCAAAATCAAATTAGAGAAGGCTTCTGAATCATGTAAAAATTGATTTTTGGATTTCCAGACTCAACAAAAACAATCAAAAATGAAATATTAATGGTTCAACTATAAGAAACTCCAAACCACAAGTTCAAAAATTGAGGATAATGAATACCAGATTTCAACCATTAATCAACCCAAAAATCATTGTAGAGTCATTGATTTACACTTAATATGGCATTACTAATTTTTAATTGGATCAAAATACATTAAAATGAAGGTTTCAAATCCTCTGAGAATCATTAATGGAAGAACAAGAATTGAAGAAGAAGAAACCTCTTAAAAAATAGAATTTATTTTAATAAATTAATAAATTAATTATTTAATATAATTATCAAATAAATTAATTTAAATTAGCGACATGTCCAAATGTCTGTTTCCTATAAAAGTGATACCCTACCTAGGGTAAACCCCCCATTATAGACCCAATGATTGTCTCATATTTCTCATTCAACACAGCATTTTGGAGATATTAATTATTTATTATTTAAAAATGAATTAAATAATTAATTAAATATAAAAATGGTTTTTTCTCTCGAGCGAGGCATCCAAACTTTGGACCCTTACAAATGTTATACCCCTTATAGGGTAAACACCACATCCTGAACCTAATTGTGGTCTCTAATTTATCATATGATGCACCGTTTTGGAGTTATTAAATTGTTTAAAAAAAATAATATAACAAAAATTATTAAATAAATTATTTTCATGAGAGAGGCATCCAAACATATGATGATTAGAAAATTTATACCACGCCTAGGGTAAACACCACATATTAGACCTATTGGTGTTATTAGTTTTCTCATACGACACACCATTTTGTAGTTATTCAATTATTTTGAATAAATTTCTTACACATAATATAATATATTTAATATTTTTACTCTATCTTCATCGAGGATTTACCGTCCTCATAATCTCACATTAACTTAGTGTACGAATCTAAAAATATTTCATTAAATGTTCCAAAGTGTTAACTGGGGTTTTTCTATTATACAAACATTTAACACATTGATTAAGTTATTTCACTGATAAATCATATTTTTTCACATACTAAATTTATAAATTATCAAAAATATGGTTTTTATTATCATTGTAAAAATTAGGATATTAAAATTCTCCCCCTCTATCAACTTCGCATCCTTGAGAAGTATATCTATATGTCTTTCTCAAATAACCCAGGCCACTAATCTGGAATATCAAACACATGCTCCCATGTCTCTTCCTAGATCCGGCCATTTTTCCACCAAATCCAGACTAGTGGTATAGTCTTCCCTCATAATTCCTCCTTTCATTTATCAATTATCTACATGGGATGCTCCTCTTAAGATGTGTTGGTCTCTAACTCCACATCGTCACAATCAATAATATGCATAGGGTCAGTCATATACCTCAGAAGCTATGACACATGGAAAACATCATGCATTCCTAGATAGAGAGAGGGGAAGTCTATATGAGATGCCACTACCCCTATCTTCTTAATGACATCATATGTACCAATAAAATGGAGTTGAAGATTACCCTAATTCCTTATATATCTCCACCCTAACTGAGGGTTCACTCACAATAAAACGTAATCACCCACACTAAACTCCAAGGGTCTCCTTCTATGGATGGCATAAGATACATATCTACTCTAAGCAGTGATCAACCTCTTCACAATTAGATGCACTCTCTTGGAGGCCTCCTTAACCAAACTGAGCCCACAATTGTTATCTCACCTACCTGATGCCAACACATTGGTGAGCTACATAGACTCCCATAAGGATCCTCATATGGTTTCATATGAAAAAAATCCCGATAACAATTATTTTATGATAAATCAAACAAGTCTAGGTGATCATACCATTCTCTTCCAGGGTATAGCATGCAAGCTCAAACCATATCCTCCAATATTCATATTATCCGTTTAGACTGTTCTTCAGTCTAAGAATGGTACACCATGATCATTCTCAACTAATTCCCATGGTATTTTTATAATACCTACAAAAATTATGATTTAAAACGTAAATATATATATATAAATTCTCAAGGGAACTCCATGAAGATGTATGATCTCTCAAATATAGTGATTCCTCGACTCCTCCACTGAGTGAGTCTCTCTGATCGGTGAAAAGTGAGAAGACTTTTTTAACTAATCAAAAATCACCCAAACTATGTCACAACTCTTTGAGTTACAAGTTAAACCCATTAAAAATTCCATCATGGTGTATTTTAACTTCCACATAGTTATTGGGAGTGGTTGTAACAACCCAATAGGAATCTAGTTCTTAACCTTTACCCTATGGAAGCTGAGGCATCAAGAGACAAAACCAGTAATGTTTCTCTTCATCCCTAGACACCAGAACTATCACCTGAAGTCATGATAAGTCTTTGTTACACTAGGATCTACTTCTCATATAGAGGTATAGTAATCCAAAATTAACTTCTCTATTATGGGATAATGGATTACTACTCTCCCATGTACCAAGATCTCATCATCATCATTCATCGACCACCAGGCTTTGATTCATCACCAGCTAGTTGTTCCATCATTACTATACACTCTAAGTGTGACACATTTTTATCTTTTACCCAGTCCACAAGTGAGTATTTGAATATCATGGGAGAAACATTCTTAGAACCTTGGTCCTCTAAGGCATCCATCCTCTCATCATCAAATAAACTCATCAAATGCCACTACTCCTCTAAGGACCTCTTACCAAGTTCCTGATCATCTCAATTATTATGTCTAAGGGAATCAAATATGAAATTTTCCTTCCTAGGTGAATATTATATATCAATATTGAACATCTTTAGATACTCAACCCAGTGCCTCTACCATATATTCAGGTCCCTCTATGTAAATATACAACAAAGTCACTTATGTTCCATGTAAACAATAAATATCTCATCAAAGAGATAGTTTCTCCAACACTTCAGAGCATAAACCACTGCTCCCAAATCCAAGTCACATGTAGGGTATTTATTCTCATAGGGTCCTAGATAATGAGACCCATATGAAACTACCTTATCTCTTTGCATCAAAAAAACTCCCATACCAACTCTTAATGCATCACAATACACTACATAACTAGTCCCAAGATCAGGGAGTGTAAATACTAGAGTTGTTATCAATCTTCTTTTTAGATTAATGAAATCCTATTCACATTGGTTTGACCACTAGAATTTAAATAACTTATATTTCAGTGCTATTAAGGGTACTGATAATCAGAACAATTCTTGGATAAACAGTCGGTAATATCCTACCAATCCCAGAAGGATCCTAATCTCAAACACCTTTTGAGGACATGTCCAAGACATGAATTCCTTTAAATTCTTTTGGTTTACTGATATAACGATATCAGACATCACATGTTTGATTAACATAATCTATTTAATCCATAAATCACATTTTGATAATGTGAAATAACAGATGTGTGCTTGAAATGTACTCAGGACTATCTCTTGGTTCCTAGCATGTTTCTCTATTGTCAGCAAGTAAGCGAGGATATCATCGATGAAAACTTTTACAAATGAGTTCTAATATGGATAAAAGATTTTGTTCATGAGGTCCAGAACACCACTAGTGTGTTCATCAGCACGAATGACACCACCAAGTACTCATACAATCCATATCTTCTCCAAAATGTCATCTTCAGAATGCCCACCTTCCTAACTCACAATTGGTGGTGTACTGGTTCAAGGTCAATCTTAGAGAACAACTAGGATCACTATAGCTAATAAAAAAGATCACTGTTCTTTGGTAATGGATATTAGTATTTCACTATCACTTAGTTCAGCTTCTATTAATCAACATGTACCTAGAGACTACCATCCACCTTCTTGGAAAACTAAATAGGTGTATCCCATGGTGAATTCCTTGTCCTTGTGAATCAATTCCTCTCCATGTCATCTAGATGAACCTTGAGCTCCTTCAGCTCAGTTATCTCTATATGATACGATGTATTAAAATGGATGTACACTAAACATGAGATTTTTTTAAGTTAACCCATTGATCCTTCAGATTTTTTACTTTGTTAATGATCGACACTAATTTTAACCCATTACTCAACATGTTGAGGGACTCTAGTGCCATTGAAGGATGAATAATTATAGAGTAGATTTAAGGGGATATTTTACCATAGTTCTGAAATCTTATTCCAATGAAAAGTACTAATAGAATATCTTCCAGCTAAAGCATCTCTACTACCTATAACACAAAGTAGGTACAATAAAAATTTCAACTACATTCTCCTACACATCCGGTGGTAATGACAAAACCACCTTCCTTATAAAAGTGTTTTGGAATGTTTCCCAAGTAGTTCTATAAGACTACGTCGAGGAAAAATATTTTGTAACATGAAGGAAAACACTTAAGAAAAGTAAAATAGTCATTTGGATAAACTCTAATTACTCTTTGGGATCACATAATGTTTCTCTAAACTAGACTATGGGATCAAACAAGTTTTTCCTAGGATTATACCCTTAACCTAAGGTATACCCCTCTTAGAATTAACCCTTGTTTCTATCCCTAGATGTTATTCATAGTCCTCATATATATATATATATATACTAACAATTTTTTTTTATTTGTTCAACTAATTAATTATAATATTAAACAACATGGAAATATAGATATATCACACATAACAAACTATCCTGAACTCATAGCACAAATCAATGCATTTAATTAGTGAACTAATATGAATAAAATTACATGTGAACCTACATGCCTAATCATGATTCTTGAATGCACCCGAATCTCATAAATCTCATATAACATCATGTGTATCACCCAAGGTGAATTTAATCAACAGTAAAAACAAAAAATAATTTCCCATTTATGGAAACTCTAAGGACCACAGTACAGTGATAGCTCGACACAGACATAGTTCACCTACCCCAGTCTCAATGTCATATATTTTATCTAAACTATCCCATCCCAAGAAAAATAGAAGAAACAAGTTAGTGGGTCCTGATACTCTGATACCATTTTGTAACATCACAGCTCAAACCCGATGGTTCAGGTTAGGATGTTATAACCCAGTTTTGATGGATTGAAACATGTTTATAAATTTTAAAAAATTTATGACTGAAAAACACACTTTTTATAATTACATTAATACTTATAATAGGATTTATAAAATAGTTTTGTGTTGTCTCAAAAATTTAGGACAAACATAGTCAATTAGTTTTGGGTATTTCTTGAAAAATAACATGTCATATTACTGTGTATTTTTTTCCTACTTATCATAAATTAATTTCTGACTGTTATACTAAATTTTTATGAAAAATTGAAATTATTTTCTTAGTATTGATCTTTTAATACACATTTATTACTTAAAATATAGTTTTAATTCTAAAATAATAAACTTTGTTCATTCTAAGATCATAGAACAATTTATTGATGCATGGTTTTTTTTCTATAGGTAAAAAATTAATTTATGATTGTTGGATTACATTTTTATGAGTATCTACTCATGTCATCATGGTTTGGATAATTTGATGCACATTTTTAACATAAAAAATAGCTATCATTTAAAAAATGTAGTTTTGGTCATCTTGGGGACATTACATGTTTTAATGATTTATAATTTATTCTTTTAGGTGAAAAACGAATCAAATGTATTTTTCTTAAAATTTCATAATAATTTGTATGTGTTTGTTCAGTTTTGATCATTTTATGCTTTTTGTGATCTTAAAAAAGAGTTATAATTCAAAAAATATACTTTGGGTCATTATAGGATCCTATAACATTGGATTGATGCACAATTAATTTTTTTAGGTCAGAAATTAATCAAAGAATATTGTCTTAAAATTAAATTACTAATTGTGATTATTTTCTCTGTTTTGATCATTTGATACATGATTATAACTTAAAAATTGTAAAACTTTGAAAAATAATTTTTGAATCATTTAGAGAACATCACATATTAGATTACATTTAGATTTTTCTTATTTTTAATAAATAAATCAATTTTAATTTTCCTAAATTTTCATGATAATTCAATCTCATTTTCTTATCTTTGATCTTTCAATATATGTTTTTAAGTTAAAAAATTGTATCAATTCTAAAAAAAACTTTGAATAATTTTGGGCACATTAAATATTAAATATATGTTTTGTTTATTACTATAAACCAAAAATTAATCAGAAGTTTCTATTATAAATTTTCACAATAACCGAATATTATTTTTCTGGTATTCATCATTTGATGCATGATTCAAACCTAAAAATGAGTAGTAATTTCGAAAATGAAATTTGTATCATTATAGATAAATAACATAATTGATTGATTTATTTTGTTCTTATATATTTCACTAATTAGTTAATTTTTATTGTAGAAAATTTTACCACAATCCAACTTGTTTGCATAGTTTTGATCATTTGATGCGTTTGTGTATTTTAGAAAAGTGTTGTAATTTTAAAAATATAATTTGGGCCATTAAATCTCATAGAACATCATATTTATCCATGGTTTGTTACCAATATATAAAAAATTAATCAATGTTCATCATCCTTAATTTTCACAACAATCTGGGCACATTTTCTGGGTTTTTAACATTTAATGCATGTTTATATCTTAAAAAAAGTTAAAATTTAAAAAATTCAAATTAGGTCATTCTGAACCCATAAAATTTTAAATTTATGTATAGTTTTATTATATAATTAAAAAATTAGTTGAATATTTTTTTTTAAAAATTCTAAAATGATCCTTGGCTATTTAATTGGTTTTAATTGTTTGATTCACACTTTAAACATAAAAAGAGGTATAATTATAAGAAAAAACACTTTTGGTCATTCTAGGCATATCATTTATCCAATTGTTACAAAGTTTGTTCCAGGAGGTAAAAAATTAATTTATATTCATTTTATAAGATTTCCATGATAATTTAAGTATTTTTTATCAACTTTGATCATTTAGAGTAAATTTTTTTCTTATAAAGGAGTTATAATTTATAAATATTAACATTCATCAATTAAAATATAAATGAGCATACCTCATGAATTTGATGCATCATATGCCTACTCACTAAATGAATCATGATGATTACCACCATGAGTTGACCAAAAACTCATGTCTTCCATTAGAAAATAATAACAGGCCTATAAGAATGAAAAAACCTGCTTAAAAACATAGAACGTAAATGATACAAGAATATATCATAAAGTTATAGAGAACTTTTAAGAAACATATAAATTTATTACACATGATATATATAATTTATAATGAAACAAATACTCAAAGTTAAATTTTAGAATAAAAATAATTAAATAAGTGAAATTAAAACACATCTTTAAAGAGTCTCAAAAATTATGACACCGTTCAACATGCCCACTCATCCTTGAAGGAATCTATATCATCTTATGAATATGATTTATAAAAATTATCACTACAGTACTAAAACTATATAAATAAATAAATAGTTAATAAATACTTAGATATATATATATATATATATATATATTAAAAAATCAATACATATTATAAATATCTTTTTGGGGATGCCAACTATTTTATTGAATATAATTTTTTTTTCACAAATTTATAAACCTAGTATCCATAGTCATAGTGTAATGTCCTCTAACTTGTGACTCAATAGTGTGGTCCAAACTAGAAAATTCCATAAAAACTTAGGCATGCTTCCCTATACAATAGAAGTTGCTGATTGGTGGTGAGGATCTATGACCATTATAGGGAAGACTATATCCTTAATATCATAACCATTTACAATAATGAAAACATAGACATCCATAAAGCCTAACATTAGAGTACACATCTAAAATCATAATGGAAACACAACCATAAGAAATAATATATCACTATGCTATAGTTTATGAAATCCATTTCATGTCATAAAAATCTCAGATAAAAAAACATTTCCCTCAATGATTAAATCATATACATGGAAGGATGTAAATAAAAAAATAAAAATGGAAACTATAATAAAAAGGTTCTTGATCTTACATCTGAACCTCTTATACATGAGGTCTATATATACCCTAAGGTTAACATTTTGCGTATGAGTATAACTATTAGTAAAACACTATCAGAACCCAAATTTATACCATAATATATATATATGGGAGTACATGTATAATTTCATATAAAAATCCACAAGTCTACTCTTATAAACACCTAAGTTGAGTTATCATGTGATTACCAAGACTCCCTAAATCCCAAATCAACATACTTAACTATGTCCAAATATGCACACCAGTTGTTCTAATACATATCGAAGGGTACCATGATACAAGTGCTGGTCCCCTAGTCACGATAACATCATGTTGTGAGGTTTTTGTGACAAATTTATCAACCCATTTTCATATTAATATCAAATTACAGATTCCATAACACATGTACTAACCATTTATCATAATAAAATCACATCACAGGGTTCCAAAACCTATATTATTCCCCTTAATCATAGTATCATATATACCACTAGGTTCTATAACACACATGTTTCCCATGGTAATATTACACACTTTGGGGTAAAATAACATGCTTGCCTCCCCCTTGTCATCTTCTATACTATAGGGTTCCTCTAAATACAACCAACTTAGTAATTATAACACTTCATATAAAAAGTTAGTATAATAAATAAGAACATGTGAAATCACACTAAAAAATATCCTAGACCTAGGATAGAAACCCATCACATCTCATGCATCACATATACTAAAATATAAAACTTATCCCTTAGATAACATAAGACATACATCATGCATCTCCATAAACCCTTTTTGGAGAAAATACATTCTGGGGACTACTTCATATGATCAATTATCATTTATTAGATGATCATAAGACCATTTTTCCATCACAATACATTCTATAATTCTGAATTCTAAGTCAAACTAAGCTTAATAGTCCCTAAACAAATCATGACCTTTGTATGTCATCTCACTAATCACAAAGGACCACACTCAATTTATTTTCACCCACTTGATCACCTCAAAGGTAATTACATGACCCTAAGGCTATATCTTTATCCATTTCACACACTAAAACCCTTAGGTGAACTACTTATTAGGAACTTAACATGCTATCTCAGTCTCTATATACTATTTCTCTTGGCCATTAAAAACATTATAAGGAAATCATAATCCATCCCATTATATACTCACCATTCACCTTTACAGTGAAACCCAAGGTTCTAATGCCATATATTATCACCTATATTTATCTCAACCCACAATGTGAACCCATCCAATTTAGACACACAAGACCCACTAACATAATCACAGAAGACCATCCCAGGCCCCACACATTTTATCTCATACATACACACCCATTGAGATTCCCTCTCATGTAACTACCTAAGAGTCATAAGGTGGCATGATCACTAAGTGATCAAAAAATCATACCAATGTGCATGGTATGATTTTATTAATCCAAGTATCATATAAATATTTTATTTCACAACCTTGAACCCTTTTAGTCCCTATTTAGGACTCCTTAATCCAATTTCTCATGCTCTTAAACCATATTATATACAAAACATACAATATATGAAGAAATAAATTTGGGTTCACTTATCTTGTATAAATAAGTGTAAAAGAATCTAATTTATCCTTCCAATTTATCATAATTTATAAGAAATAATATAATCAATTTAAAATACCAGATTTAGAGTGATGAACCACCAAATAATTATGAAAAAATGTTATAAAAGCCTGTATTAACTTAGTCTTATAAAGAGAAAAATGTACCTGTTGATGGTTCCATGATCCATAAAAAAATTAAAATTATGGAAAAGGAAGAAGAAGTTGGTATCAAAAAGGGAAATAAATCCCCAATTATTTTTTTATTTTCTATAAAAAGAAAAATATGATGATTATTTCTTCCAAATCCTTATGAAAATACTGAACAAACAACATTAAAAATAGGGGCTGGGGCTTCTACCAGAATCTTAGGGGACCCCCACTAGTATTCCTATATTCCATAAGGCACCTTATGGATTTCCATAAGGCTTCTAATGTTAGGAAAAATTATAAAAATAAACCAAACAACTCGTCATATTCATTTTGTACTAAAATTGATATTTAAGTGGGATTTTTTATAGCCCATCAAATGCATAGTTCTCTAAAATACCTAAAATTTCCACTCTAGGTCCATTCTACCCACATTTATAGGTATAAAAACTTAATTTAAATACAAATAAACATAAATAATACTCACCATTAATCCATATAAAAAATGTTAAATTCTATCAGATCTCACTCCATTAAGATCCGATATTTTTCAAATTACACCAAAATATGATAATTGTGGTGTTACAAACTCCCCAACATATGATTTCTCATCACCTAGAAGAATATTGAAATATATAAAGTAAATTTTTTTAATTAATAAAATTAAAATACAACCACTTATTATTTAGAAACCTCTTAAATAAAATCATACTGTAATTTGACATGAACTATAGGATTTTTTTCTTAAAAAATATTTCAATCTAATCCATAATACATTCCATTCATTAATTAAAAAACTCACTTGATCCCAAATCGACCTCATTAAACCTGATCATGAAAAATGAATTTCACTTGATACTACATTATATCAACTCACACTAGAATCTCCAGAGGCCCATTTACTGTGGTATAATATTCTTTTCTCCTAATACTTTGATTTACTTATTGAGGTGAAATCCATAGAAACACCCAATCACCAAAATCAAACTCCATTGGTTTAAATATTTTATCTATACAAGACCAATTCCATAATTGTATCATACTAAAATGTTTTCCCAATATAATTTTTCCAATTAGTAGTTTCTTACTTGAGAATCGAATCTCTATAAGAAATCCCAAATCAATAATGCTATTATTATACTCTCCCAATGGGTGATAAATTTTTTCCAATCCTAAGTTGTATATAGACCATTCATCAAATTTTATACCATATAAATCACTATATACATTGAATATTCCTAAAAATCATGGATATATTTATCAATCTACTGTCTCTCACTTACCATATTTAATTTACCTAATTTTATTTCAAGTTTCTAAGTCAACACTTTTGCCAGCACTGTTTAGGTACACTACCACACTTGGTATTCAAATTAATTCACCCAAATAAGGTTAACAATACCAAGTAACTAATAAGGTTCTCCCAGCCCTAGGATTTCTAATTTCAGCATCCCATTAATGATAAAATTATTAAAATTTCAATATCACCCAAAAAACACTACTTATAAGACTAACTTGACGTAAGTAGGAAACCCCACCCATGTGCCTCAATCCAGGGTATAAATATATTATGGTTCCATATTCCTCTAATACCCATACTCATAGAATATATAATATTTCCACACTCCAGTACTTATAGAAATATCATATATAGTTTACACATGAAGTAGAAAATCATAGTATAATAACCTTTAAATTTACCTACGTGGTACAATCATTCAAAACATATCACAAAAAATTAGTGACCTCCATTCATTTTCACATGATACTTTCATTAAAGTCTATCATATACAATATAAGTCCCTATAAGAAGTTATCTAAAACTCTTATAGATTTCCATAACACTGTATTTTATGTTAAAACACACTCCTTCCATGTTAGTGAAATATGAGTTGGGTCAGACATCCATTAATTTTTTGACTGGGTGAACTTGAAGTTTTGGAAATATATGATAAAGGGGATATTTTTGATGATTTTTAGGATCCTAAATAGTTTTTTTTACATTGCGTAGCTTCTTGA
Organism: Viscum album; assembly: GCA_963277665.1. Lineage (NCBI taxonomy): Eukaryota > Viridiplantae > Streptophyta > Magnoliopsida > Santalales > Viscaceae > Viscum > Viscum album. The sequence continues at coordinate 1,629,981,201 of OY728152.1, forward strand.
AAATACCAAATGAGGGTTTTAAATTTTATTAGAAGAATCTTAGATTTGATGGGTGGATGCAGGCCCTACTTGAATTCCAATGGAAGCCCATATGCATCACTTCCTCTATCCACTACACAAAATCTATCAAAAAATTAGGCATAAATATCACAACACCTATAAAAATAGCATGCAAGAGTAATGAATCCTAAATGGAATGACATAATGCATGGAATGTGATTTCTAATATGCGACTATAGGATTCATGAGACAAAATAACCTTATCTCATTGGGTTTATATACAATAGAACCTTTAATCATATAAATAGAGACATCACAATACAAGTTCATCAAAAAATGGTGAAATCAAATTAAATTTAGTAGCTAAAATCCAAAAAAATAGAAGTTTCATTCGAGGCAATTTGGATTTTCCCTATACATGGGGTAATTACTCCCAAGAACAGCTCATCACCAAACTCTAATTCCTTTCTATCCATGTCTATTTTCTCTAAATAGTAAGACAACCAGAAAATAGATCCTATGATACCAATTTGTAACATCCTAGGTCCATATGCCACTCCACAGTGCCCCGAGCCCGGTTGGCTACAAGGCCCCAAGCATATCTCCCAAAATGCCAAAGGTTTTTGACTAGCTGCGAGGGCCTAAGTGTGTCAATAGAGAGATTATTCCCTCATCACCAGAGTATACACAATGGAATATCAATAACATATCAACTATAGAAGAAAAAACAATAGGAAGACAATTAATAACTAAACAAGACATGAATACATAAATAAGCAAGAAGTGTCTCAGATATAATGATGATGATACATGTATCTATAAAATATCCAAAATAGGTATATGGTAGTATAGTATAATACAAGTATCCAAAATCCAGAAAGTCCAAAAATTATCCCAGTAGCATCGCAAGCCTCATCTTGGTCCCATGCTCTCCTTATCCCATGCAGTAATCAACCACCCATATTAGGGAACTTTCCCTTATTAACTCCTATAAACATATAATCTGTTTGGGCCCCAAAGGGAGGCCCAAACAGGGTGTGAGATATAATCCTAGTAGACAACCACCCAATATCTATACCATTCCATACCATGAAATGTAACAAGATATGAAGGTAAACAGTATGCAGGTGGAAGTAAAGAGAAGTAAAGGTTCCCATGAAACATCCACCACTAAAAAAGTGATACTAACTAGCCTCTCCATGCTACCTACAAATCCAAAGTCAAGCTCCTAAAAAGGAATCTATAAGTAAAAGGATGAAACACCATGGATTTGCTGTATAAACCGAAATACCATATCAATCACAGCCTTTCTGTACAACTTGAAGAGTCAGAACATCCACAACTGAGCCATATAACCAAAAGTGTCATATTCCTCATGGTTGTGTTGTATATCAAAGTGTCAGACCATAAATTTATTTATCCAAGGTGTCTAAGACCAAGGAATACTCATAGAGTCTTATGATAATATCAATGAAAACTCGGTTAGGAACTAGTTGAATTCCTTGGAGTATGTTATACTAGAAATGTCCTACGTGAGTCCAAGAAAGCCATATTCGAGGGGTAATAAGGCCTGAGGCATCTTGCAAAATCAATACCCAATGAGCATACTCTATCTAAGGCATCCACTACAATGTTCCAGATCTAAGGAATATGTCTATCGCATCTATTCATAAATTACCATTTAATTTCATTTATCATTTCAGAGAATGTGAGTATACCCACTCACTTAACCATTTCACATTCAATTGATATCATGAGTATACCCACTCACATAATCCCAAAATAAAGCCAAGGCCACAAATGAGTATACCCACTCATTATTTTCAATTCACAATCGAATATAATATGAGTTTACCCACTCACATTTCCACTTTTTTTAAAATTAATCCTTTATGAAATTCAAATCAACCAAATGAGTATTCCCACTCATTTAATCATTTAATATTTAATCCATTAAACCAATTAAAGAATGAAATATCTATATAACATTAGGTAAAGAGGTAATACATCTCCCCAACTAATAATTAAATTCCATTTTATTGTGATTGGGATTCCTATATATAGGTAAACATGAGAACTCGCCTCTTAGGTCGGTCTACCAAGGCACAACAAGGTAAATCCATGAGGCACACCCCATGGGTGGGAATGATTTGGAAAAAACTACAAAATCATCACAAAAAAACATTAGGGAATCCCTCTAAGGTCTGATTACATCTAATTTTCATAAGCATTTCAAAATCTGGGACGTGCTGGAAAGTCCGGAAGGAGGCCTAATGGTAGGTAGACAAATAAAGAACCAAAACTTGAGAAATTTGAATAGTCCACCTACCTTATCTCAGTAGTGGAGTGCTTGTCTTATATCAAATCCTAATTCGACCCAGATCAGGAGAAATTTTAAGAAAAAATGAAGAACCTAAAATTAGGGTATATGATCCTAAATCTAAACAGGCACAACTGATATCTAAAAGAACATAGAATAACTAAAAATGAATCAAGGTATTACCATTACGGGTCCAATGAGACATTCTATGCTTGAATCGGAGGTCGGATGGTGAGTTTATCTTGATCCCAAGAATAATCGAAGGAGAGGGATATCAAATGTTTGGGTTTCTATCTATTGAAATGAAAAGCAAAATTTGGTTTAAAAAGGAAATTAATTTAATTAAAAATATAAAAGTTTTCAATTTAACATGGTTTTCACAGTTTAGGTGGACACTTTGAAAAAACCATGTTCCAAAACACACAGTCTGCTATAAAAGGTGGGAACCTTGCGTGGTTTCCTCGCACAGTTTGACTAACCATGCTGAAACCATGCAAAAAGAATCTATTAAAATTAGAAAAAATTGCAGACCTGGATGCACAGTTTGGCCTAACCATGAGACCATTTCCTACTCTCTATCTAGCCTCGCATGGTTTAGTCAAACTGTGTCGCCTTCCCCACACAATTTTCACTAACCATTCAAAAGGTATAAATCACCCTAAAACATGGGCTTTAGGCTCCGAACAATCCCTAGACACCCCCAACACCTCCATGAACTGAAATGGAATTCACATTATGCAATATTTAAACATTAAAATTGATAATGAATGGATTTTTACCTCATATGAAAACCCAGGGTCTTATAGATGAAGCAACAAGTCAACTCAAAACCCTCAGTACAAATGAGTAACTATAAAGGAAGAAAAAACTAGATATTATTTATAGGAAAAGAAACATAGGAACATAGGGAAATCTCCTACCACCATAGCTTAAATCAGCTCCTTACAGAAATGAAATCATAAAAGTATCGAAGGTCCCATGGGCCAGAGAAATAATTAGTGCGTTTGAAGTTCATAGCCTAATTTCATGTCACACCTCTATGATGATCAAGTTTAATAGTAATAATCCTATAATTATAGATAGTTTATATATTCATAGATCAAGCACTAAAGGAGTTTATGAACATTGAAGAAAAAACTACAATAAAACATTCCAATGCCTCAAAATCATTACATCACCATTTTGGTACTAAGGTGTGGGACTACGTCTCTTTATAACAATGTACGTCGATCATCACTACTTTACTCAATAAAGGTATAAGACTGGGAAGGAATATGAAGTACCAAGAAAACTATAGGACTAAAGTAATCTAAACTATCTCTCACCTATTACCTTCATAACATGCCTTAGTTGTAGTTATTAAAGGGGACCCATGCCCTATTGGAAGATACCTCATTTGAGCGGGTAATCGATCTTTATAGAGGACCCATGTCTTGGAATCTGTAGTGCACATCATCTAATATGTTTCCTAACTATATGAGTGGAGGACCCATAAAATGTCCCTATAAGAGGGATACCTACCCCCACTATATACACTTAGGACCCATACTCTGGAGACATACATGCTCCTAGAGGATTACCGATCTAGTGGATGTTCTAATCATCTCCCCACACATGTCTTCATCTCTATGAAGCTATAAAACGCCAAATGACACTATGCCAAAGTAATCATTTTGTAGCAGTTTAAACAACCACTAAATTATTCCCTGATGGTTTTGAAAAACTGCCACTAAATCATGTCTTAATAATCATTTAGCTGCAGTTTTTCGAAACCATTACGAAACAATTTAACAACAGTTTTTTAAAATCAGGAGAATCATTTAGCACTAGTTTAAACCGTTTATTTTTTTTTATTTTTGTATTTTTTATTTTTTATTACCAAGCACATGCAGATGCACATGCAAATGTAATTCATGTCGGGCTGAAATTCTGCATTAGGTGAGATTTGAACCCCTTACCTCTTGGTTATTCTATAAAGACTTTACCACTCCACCAGACTCTTCATGTGGTAAGTAAACAAAATTTAAAATACTTATATATATATATATATATCGATAGAAAAAACAAATAATACATAAAAAATAAATACCAACTAAATAATTAATAATTAATAATTAATAACTAATTATTAATAGTTAATAGTTAATAATTAATAATCAATAAATGATAAATAAACGAATAATAAATAAACGAATGAATGAATTAATAAATAATAAAATAATATAGAGTAAATAATTACAAATAAATAATAAAAAATAAATAAAAAATAAAAAATAAAAATAAAAATAGTAAATAATAAATAATAAATAATAAATAATAAATAATAAATAATAAATAGTAAATAATAAATAATAAATACTCATTAATAATCAGTAAGGAATAAATGCATAAAAAATAAGTAATGAATAAATAATAAATTAATTAAAAAAATAAGTTAATATATCATAAATAAATAAAAAATTAATAAATAATAAAAAATAAAAAATAAAAAATAAAAAATAAAAATATAATGAAAATATAATAAATAAGTAATAAATAAATAAAAACTAATATGTTAATAATAAAATAATATGAAATAATAATAAATTAAAAATAAATTCCTTAACATATAAACAAAAAATAAATAAAAAATAGAAAAAAAGAAAAAAATAATAAAAAAATAATGAAAAATAAATAAAAAATAAAGAATCTGTTAATAATAAATTAATAATAAAATAATAAAAATAGTAATAAAATAATAAAAAATAAAAAATAAATTAACAATTAATTTATAAATAATAATTAAAAAAATAAAATAAAAATAAATAAATAATAAAATAATAATTAAAAATAAATAAATAAAAAATAATAAATAAATTTTAAATAATAAATAATAAATAAATTATAAATTATAAATAAATAAGTAAATTAATAAATTTATAAACAAACAAATAAATAATAGTTAATTAATAAATAGTAAATAATAAATAACTAATAACAGATAATAACTAAAAAATAATAAATAAATAAATAATAAATGGTAAATAAATAAAAAATAAAAAATAAAAAATAAAAAATAAAAAATAATAACTAATAACCAATAAATAACTACTAAATAAATTATAAATAATATGACAATTATGAATTAATAATAAATAATAGTTATATAATAATTAAATAAAAAATTAACAATAAATTAAAAATAAAAATAAAATAAGAAATATATAATAAAATAATAATGAAAAATATATAAATAATATGTAAGTTGTTAATAATAAAATAATAATATAAATTAATAATTAATGTATAAACAATAAGTAAATAATATATAGATAATAATATAATAATAAAAAATAATAAAAAAATAATATAGTAATAATGGAAAATAAATAAAAAATAAAAAATAAGTCTATAATAAATATTAAATTATAAATAAATAAATAAATAATAAATAACAAATAATAAATAATAAATAATAAATAAATAAAGAAATAAAATAAATAAATATTAAATAATAAGTAAATTATAAATTAATAATAAATAATAATTAAATAATATGTAATAATAAATAATAAATAAATATTAAATATAAATTTAATAAAAAATTAATAATAAAAAATAAAAAATAAAAAATAAATAAAAAGTAAATAAATGTTAAAGTAATAAATAATTATTAATAATTGAATAAATAATAAATAATAAATGGATATAAGTATCTATAAATATATATAAATATAACAAAATTTACATAAATATATTTAAACTCACATTTATGTTGCATAAATATATATAAACACACACAAATATATAATTGTATATTAATATATATATATATATATATAAATATAAGTAAATATAGATATCTCTATATATATTTTCTAATATAAGTTATTAAATTTTATAAACATAAAGATGTATAAATATTTACAAATGTGTACAAACACACACACAGATTCATAAATACATATAAATAGATATATATAATAAATAATAAATCAACAAAAGAGGGGAAACCATAATAATTACAACACCATCAAATCAATAGAAAAAATCAATGAAATAAAATCATAAATGACATAAAGATCATATAAAGACACTTAAACAAAGATGAAATCTCATCGAATGTTCAAAAATCATGATATCTGAACAAAAAACTCAGTTTTAGAGGCCTTCCAAGCCTCCTTTGACCTCGAAAAAATAGTGATCGAGGTCCTGTTTAAGAGATATTAATATTTTTTCTCATGGAAAATCAAGTAGATCAAAAAATTTCTAAATTTTAACCTAAATGTAAACATCATGATTTCATACCAACATAATAATCAAATTTTTTTTGATGTTTCTTACTATGGTGAAATAACTATTTGACACTTTTAGGAGCTTAACACTCCAAAACTGAAAAATGAGCCCGGTATTGATGAGGAAAAATTATGTTGCTAAATCATCTCTGAACTTATTACTTTTCATCCTTGTAAAATTAACAAATTGAGATATTAACCAAGAGTGTTCACAAAGTAACCTAATGTGGAAGGAAACTGATCCTTGCATGTATTCAATCTATTTTTGGTTGTTCGAGATATAAGAGAAATTATATACAACTATATAGGGAGGAATATAATCTTTCACTTTATACACCTCCAAATTTCTTCCCTAATCTACCACTACACATAAGAAATATTTACTCAATCTTATTACATAGCATTACCCCTACTAAAGAATAAGCTCTCATGTTGTGATTTTCACAAAGAATTAACACCCATTTCTTTTTCCTCACCCAAATTTCATTTAACCACATGGAATTAATGAAACCATAAATTAATGAAATCCTTAAAAAATGTCTTCATACTATGGATCCTTTATATTGGATGGTTATACTCCCAAACTTAATAAATAGTATATGTAACTGTCATATGAGGATAATCTATTTGTATCAAACTCCTCTACAGAACACAACATGAAGAATCCACCCAAACTCTTAAGTAGATTCTAGGTAACATATTCTATAGTGTATTATTTAGCTTTTCATTATCTCTAATTAACAAGTAGTATGCACTAATTCCCTCTAGCACAAGTCTAAATGGAAATACATCCTTTCATTCTTAAAACAAGAGAAACTCCATATCCAAATTTCTAAACCATGAATAATATCTTGTGAACTATAGAAAAACCCTGTCATATTGTTTTCTATTCTTCATGAAAGCTATTTATGAGCACTTTAAGAAACATTACCAACCTTCAAAATTTACCCAACCATATTTAAACATCCTCCATTTCACATTCAAAAATTCTATTTATTAGAAATAATCAAAGACTACTGAGTGCACTCCATTGAGGACTATACTACATTGTAGAAGATCATTGATTAAAAATCCCATCAATGCACCTAAGGTTGAAACTATGGGAGATCCACTATTCACTAGGGAATGTGGGTATCATGCTCCCCACCTTCTAGAAAGAACCTTTGGGTCTAAAGCCAATGAACATCAGGTCACATAAGATAATGCATACAATACCACCACTCTAGGACACTCTCCTGAAAAATAAGGTCTTGGGTCATTTTCGTCAATCAAATGTGAGTAACACATCCTACTATCATTGAGGTTGCACTGATTCAAGGCTAGATGAAGACATTGAATACTTAGATCCCCCGTTGAGGGTCAATCATGGGCCACCCTTAGGAAAGTATCCACACATTCCTTTACAATCACTACAATGAAAACTATAGAACACCTCTACCATATTCATGAAAAAATTATTACTAATTGGGTAGTTAGATATAATAAAATAAAGATTAACATTGTTTTTTGTGTGGTTATATTCCGAATAAGCACTAGTATAGATGTCACATTTTCTATTTAGTTACATATCCCCCACAATGTTAACAATGTGTATTACATATTTAATAAAAGAAATACCTCTCGGTCTCATCACCACCATGATGGAATCCTACTTATGATTTCTTCCTCATCCTAGGACAACCTCAGTACATTAGAATGTGTGAGTGATATAAGGTTTCCATTGGAAGAGACTCTTTAGCTAACATGATTTCATCTAGAATATTTATCAAAATCTCTAACATTAGAAAAAATTAATCAGATTAATATCTTATAGAAATGTCAACAAGCATAATTATCCACAAGGAAATAACATTAATCAATACTTTAAATAAATTATTCATCATCTATTCATATCAATCCATTACACATGTCAATATTTAGCTTTAATTAAAATCCATATATTCTTGAAAAAGCTATCTGATGATGGTATTTTCATGAGTTGAAAAAATGGTTCTGAACCACTAGTTGCTTTTATACCAACAACTTCTCAACCATAAATGCCTCTCAGGTATATCACTATGTTAAAAATAGGAGGTTCCATAGTTTCATTTCAATTTTCATTATGGGAATTTATTCATGGAACCACTCTAGATATCTACAAGAATATTCTTTACTGCTCCCAAATCTATGGTGCCACTCTTCCAAGAAACTCTCAACTTATAATGCTCGTTCAAGGGCCCCTGTGTAGGTGGGGATGTTTAAGAAAATAACCCCAACCCAAATCATTTCTCAGTTGTTTTTTTATCAAACAAATGAGCACAAATAATATACTATGAATCATTTACAAGAAGTAAATCATGAGGTTTGTATCCTCAACATGTGATTGATCATGATTGTGCTACCTTATAAAGTTTCCAAAATCTCTTAAATACCAATTATGAAATATCTGTATAGAACCAAATCTTAAACTTGGGATAAAAATTTATCTATGGTATTATATTCCCTATCACAAGGAAAATAAATAAATAATCCACTATTGGATCGTTGAACCATAAGGTGAATCAAGTAGGAATAAATATCTTGTAAATGAATTTTTAACTAAATAGTTGGTTTAAGTAACTATCTCAACCAACCCTCTACCAAAAGAGGATTAGAGTCATCTATTAGACTAATATGCCTCTACTAATAGAACTCCCATAACAAAAAATATATATGGGAAGTCTCATGTAACTCAGTAGAAACTTCCATTCACTCTTAAAAAGAGGTTTAGACTAAGAAATATGGGAAGGGAATCCACTATGAACTCTAGATTATATGTTTCTTAATTGAGCCTCAAAATCAATACCTTACCTTCTAGCTGATCGATGGTGAGAGTCTCAAGCACTGGAACATTCTCTAAAAACCATTATTCTATATAGGGTTTGGATATGTGTGGGTGGAATCATTCATTTGATAATATGAAACCACAATTATTTAAGCATATTGGGGTGAGTTGACATATGAAATACATGATTAATAATAAATGACCCATATATTATTCTTATACCTCCATAATTACACCCCACAACCAATGCCATATGGTATCAAGTTTATTAATCATCTTATCAGAGTCCTTTTGAATTCATACACCAACCACTAATCCAACACTATGTTCCCATTTATGTTAATCAAACTAAAATCCCCTAGAAAATACTTCTTAATTTCCCAATACAAACAATAATAGATTACTAATTCCATAATCTATTCCTAGGACTAAAACTTCTTTGATACCATTTTGACAAGACTTGACCCACTGGGACATCTCCTTGGCTAGTGATGAGCCGAGTGTACCAATCCAAGTCTGACTCCAATAGGATATGGGCCAATGACTAATACCAATAAAGAAAAATCATATAAAGGGAGATTTAGACTATAAAAACATATACAAAACTTATAAAAAAATATTATGAATATAACAAAAAACTTGAAAAATTTATAATTGAATAACTAATATGTATATCAATGAGTGTATAGACAATATCTACACAACATCCCACCTCATGGGAAACCCCAATAGGTAACCAAAACATATGATAAAACAATAATGTTAAATAGAAATGAATAAAGGGAACAAAATCTCTGCAATTTCCCAGACCTCTCCAATCCACCCCTTTTCGAAAATCTGGTATTTGAGGTGTTCTAGGAGGTCAAAATGACTTATTTCTAACACTTTTCCAATTTTCCAATTCTGTGAACAATGTTTCTAGGATGGTAGGTTATATATTATTATGTCATATATCTTTAGGTCATCTATAGGTAGGCCATATATAGGTAGGTCATCTATCCGTAGGTCATCTATCGGTAGGTCATCTATCGACATGTGGAACAGTGTTTCCAGTTCTATGAACTGTGTTTCCAGAATGGTGAGTTATATCGATGACTCATGTCAGTGAGATGAATCAGTGAATTATGTGGGTGAGTCAAATTGGTGAGTAACATTGGTGAGTCATATCAGTGAGTCATGTCGGTGAGTCACGTTAGTGAGTCACATTGGTGACTCGCATTAGTGAGTTGCGTCAGTGAGACAGATGTGAACTGTGTTTCTAGCTTCCTACAGTTTCACCCCTTTGACTTTTTATTTGATGTAAAATGTATTCAAAGACATTTTTAAAGGGATTTAAGGCTGATTCAAATTCCATTACTAATATTTAAATTTTCATAAGGGTTTTGGTTCCTTTACTCAGTCAAAACACACAATCTCGACCAGATCCACCTTTAATGGAAAATCTAAACAGTATATAAATTGTCACTCTGTTTATATTTTCAAAAGAGATATATATATTACTCCCATGTTCTTATGTCTTGTTTTTCCCTAGTACGAGATTCCTGAACCTTTCTTTCCTAAGGAGTTGTGTGATTGTGCTGTGAACCCTGGATTGTATTTTCCATGTAGTTCTTCCTACTGCATGTGCACCCCTATTTTGGTGAAACTAGGAAGTGTCGATCCGTCTTCGATATAAGGTATGTTATACCTACTTTCTTCTGGGTTCCTCAATATGTTTCCTCCCATTTTCCCTTGCATGTGATGGAATGTTATCTCCATGTTTCTAATGGACATTTCTTGGGTGTTGGATGATGCAGTTGTGCCGCGACATCATTGGGTGGATGAAACCGTTGGGAGTAGGTGATCATGATCTATTGTATTGGAACGTTCTCATGCAAATAACATTGGAAAACTTCTAAGGTAGGGGATTCATGGATTCTAATTATTTTTATGTGCAGTTGTAGAGTTAACATGTTTTATCCCACTGGATCACAATGAAATTGACATAATAAATATTTGGACTAGATTAAATAATTGGTATCAATTTCCTAGATATGTTATTTCCTCTTGATTTTCTAGATAGTTTGATATCTATGATTTTATTGTTTAGCATGCCATTATTCATAGAAATTGGTAAAGAACATAAAGCTAATGTTAATTGTAAATTAATTGTCTAAAGATAAAGATGCATGTTTAATGAATCTGGTTGTTGTTGTAGTGTTTTGATGATAATCAAATGGATGCAGTTATAAATGTTTAAATGAATCAATTAATTCAATATAGAATAAATAACCAGTTGTGCGATAAAGGTAATGTCTTGTATGGTTCTGAGTTACCCACTTTCTTATAAAGGACATGTACCTTATGATTTGGAGTTGTGAGTGCTCATTGTGTGTGAAGGTTGAATGCCTTATTTAGGGACAAAATCCCAGTTGCTATTTTATTTGTTTCCTGCTGCTTTTTTTGTGGTATGATAATGGGATAGATGAGCCTAGAATGATATGGTGGTATGTGGGGGTAGGGAGGCCCAATGGTGGTGGTTAAAGAAGTTGACACCAAGAGTAGAGAGATGAATCAGTTTATGCATGTGAGTATTGGGGAGGACACCAGGGATGATGGAACAGGTTGAACCTAGGCTTACCTGTTGATATGAAAGTGGTTTTTGCTGAATCTGATGTTTTTTATCTACTTTTATTTTCCCACTGTTTGAGGCAGATGGTCTTGCTTACCCTCCTTCCAAAAGAGGTGAATACACGTGGGTTATGCCACATAATTTTCGTGTTTATATTCTCAAGGATGGTTAGGCATGTGCTTCTTCTATAGGAGGAAATTCCTCAATGGGTAGTTCATCTACTAACCGTGTTGATCCCCTTGTGTTTGGAAGCTTAGAATGTTTTTTTAGAATACCTGGAAATATGGAAAATGATAATGTTGTAAATAAATGAAGAAATGATGTTGAACCCATGGGTTTGGATCTTTCTAGGATGTAATATTGAGGTTATACATTTGAGGAACTATGGACTTGGTTTGGTTATTCCCTGAGGGAATGAAACTTTGTTGTGATGCTAATTAAATGTACTGTGGAATTGATAACGATTAATTAATAAATAAATAATTAACATAAATTTCAACTGTAACACCTCAGAATGATAAAGGGGTAAATGAATAAATGATATGACTCATGTCAACAAGGCGAGCCTTCCTTTTCAAGAGCCTACCTGATTAGAAATCCACAATTAAGCGTGATTGTCCTGGAGTAGTGATCAGGATGGGTGACCTTTTGGGAAGTTTCTCAAGGTGTGTGTGAGTGAGGAAAAACACACTTGAAAGGACATGTATTGGCCTATATGGACTATCATTAGTCATATGACCCGTTCGGGCACGTGGGTGGGCCCTAGGGTAGGGACCACGCGTCTGTGGGGAAACTGGTGGTACCTGGAAGGCCAGGACCCGATGACCATGTTAGGGTGGGGTGTTTGTGCTGTCACTAGGACCCAATTGTTACATTTGGTATTAGAGGTGGTACCCAGCCTTAAGTGTGGTGCACTACCTGGATTAAGATGTATGGACCACAATAAGGATGTTATTCTTTAGGGGAGAGGGGGTAAATGTAACACCCCAGAATGATAAAGGGTTAACTGAATAAATGATATGACTCATGCCAATAAGGTGTACCTTCCTTTTCGGGAGCCCGACTGATTAGAAATCCACATTTAAGCATGCTTGGCCTGGAGTAGTGATTAGGATGGGTGACTATATGGGAAGTTTCTCAGGGTGTGTGTGAGTGATGAAAAAGCACACTAGAAAGGACATGTGTTGGACTGTGGTGACTATCATTAGTCAGATGACCCGTTCAGAAATGTAGGTAGGCCATAAGGTGGGGACCATGTGTTTGTGAGGAAATAGGTGGTACATGGCAGGCTAAGACCAGATGACCATGTTTAAGACAGGGTGTTTGTGCTGTCACTAGGGCCCAGTTGTTATAGAAACTGATAAAAAAGGATAAATTAAATTAATATAGATCTTTGAATGGTTGTGTGCTTATAAGATATCTAGTCATAGTAGTGGCTGTTAGGATTCTGAGAGAAATTAACTAAAAATGAGTATAATAATATGTTTTTCCCATAATGTGGTTGTGAGATATATTATACCATGTAATTTTTGTGTTTCTATACCATAATCTACCCTATCGGTTATGAAAATTGACACCCAGAGAATTCTAAGTCCAAAGGGTGTGTTTTCCCCAACATCCCGATGGGAGGATGGATGGATGACTACCCCCTTTAGCCTCGCTCTATTCACTTAGTAGTTACTTGTGCTAGTATGCACGATAATTAGTTTTTCCCATATATGTTTGTAGAGGTATGTAATGGATTGTGGGACATGTGTTGGCCTATGGGAACTATCATTAGTCAAGTGACCCGTTTAGAAACGTAGGTGGGACCTAGGGTGGGGACCATGTGTCTGTGGGGAAACTGGTGGTATCTGCCAGGCTAGGACCCAACAAACATGTTTAAGGCGGGGTTTCTGTGCTATCACTAGGGCCCAATTGTTATAGAAACTGATAAAAAGGATAAAGTAACTTAATATAGCTCTTTGAATGGTCGTGTGCTTATAAAATATCTAGTAATAGTAGTGGAAACTAGGATTCTGAGAGACGTTAAATTCATTTGAGTATAAGACTAGGTTTTTTTCTCATAGTTTGGTTGTGAGATATATTATACCATGTAATTTTTTTGTTTCTATATCCTACTCCACCCTATCGGTTAGGGAAACTGACACCTAGGGAATTCTAAGTCCTTGGGGGTGTTTTACCCAACATCTTGATGTGAGGATGGATGGATGACTACCCCCTTGGGCCTCCCTATATTCTCTTAGTAGTTACTTTTTCTAGTATGCATGAAAATTAGTTTTTCCCATATAGGTTTGTAGAGGGATGTAATGGATTGTGGTTATTTCACACACATATGTTCTAGATATAGTTTCCTATGGAATACTCTAGGTGTAACATGTGTAGGTAGTGCTGGATTGAGGATCCTTACTTGGTGTATGAGTGTGATGGATTGAGGTATAATACCCAACATATGATACATGTTAGGCAAGCTGTGGTGGCTCTCAAAAACTACCTGGTTACTCTGGTTATGTGGATGTGGTGGTGTGATGCATGAGGTGCATGTTGACGCATGAGGTGCATGTTGTGGTGCTTCACCTAGGTGTCTGTGGGAAAGTATTTTGGGAGAGAGATGCTAAGGACATGAGACATTGTGGAAAAGCAGAAAAATAATGGGGAATTGGTAGTGGGGTACCCCAGATATTATTTGTTATGTTATATACTCTTGTATGTGATACTTGGTGAGAGTATCCATAGTAAGGTGGATAACTTAGCATACCTTTTTAGGTGATGAGTTAGTTTTACTTGTTGTTCACTGTGCTTTAGCATGCTTTCATTACTTCTACATGATAGGATCTGGGGAGGATCCTATATAGTATACTGTTATACTCACCCTACATTATATAAACTATAGTTCATGTCTTTTAGAGTAGGTTGAAGATTAGGCTGGTTACTACTAGATTGGGGGTTTTGTAGGAGGTGTTTGGGCTTTGTGGTCGCTACCGTTTTACTTTATTTTGGCACTTGAAGTTTTCTATTTCAGTTGTAGTCATATTTTCATGACATTATATATGTTTAATTGGGTTTTCTTTTTATATTGTTGTCTAATAAAGATTTGTTTGGTATCTATCTTATCTCTCTCTTCTACATGTTTTCTCTCAGAGGGTAATGCCTATTATCTATGTGTTTTATATACCCTCGGTGCTAGTCACCAACCTAGGGCCTACAAAAGGTGGGAATCAAGGGTCATTATCTCTATTTTCACATTACCTGCCTAGGAGGGGTACCCTTTGTAGAGAGGGGGTCGTGATAGAGTGGTATCAGAGGTCTGGTTGATGTATTGGATGGAGTTTGGAGATAGAAACATGTGAGGTTGCATGGTTTTGTAGGGTAACAGTGTCAGTAAAGTTCAAAAAGTGTTGCGAACACTGGAGACTAGCTAAGAAACAGGTATTTAGGTCCACCTATGATCTGATGCATGAACCTTTAAGTTACAGTGGCTACTAAATGAGGTGATAATTATTGTAGGGTAGAGACCTAAGAGAGGATCATGCATCATTCTTCTTTTCACCTGTGTTTGAATGAGTATACCTTGAGACAGGTTAACCTAAAATGAATAAAATAAAATAATTAATTATTGTTAAAGTCTTCTATATTACAGGTTTAGGAGCTCTAAATGTTGGTACTTTTTCAGTTATGGCTCTGGGTTGACATCCTTGTGAGGTTCACATAGATGATGTACAACAGGTTATGCCAATAGATCTCCATAGAGTAGAGTTTGATGATGAATACACTTGGAGGAGGACACTCCAAGAGTTTCATAACCATAGTCTATAAAAGTAATAGGGCTCCATTTCAGATGCAATCATAGAAGGATAGTTGGAGGAGGTTGATATAGCTTTCAGTTTGATCCGTTCTTGGAAGGAGCACTGAGAGTCATTAGTTGTGACAATTATGTGTAGAGCAGTGAGGAAGTGGTGATTCTTATTCCTTAGAGATCATGGTGATTCAGAAGTCTCATGGGGGGAGTTCCAAGACTAGTTCAGATTCAAGTTTCTTTCTTCAAATGCAATGGTGGTCAATCACAGGGAGCTTCTTACCCTTTGATAGGGGAGCTCCAGTGTGTGAGAGTTTGGAATCCATTTCAAGAACCTTTTTAGATATGCTTCAGACAAATTTCTATATGGGGATACTAGGTCAAGGAATTTCGATGAGGATTTTCATCCACAGATCTTGTGCGAGGTCAACTCATTTATACTAAAGACATATCTTGAGGTGCTGAAAAGAGAAGAGGTCCTTGAGAGGATGTTATCCAGAACCAAATCTTCATGAGAGGGGAGTCATCTAGATTCTTCATAAAGCAAATATGTGTTATGGGTTTCTCAATTTTCAAGGAAGAAAATATTCCGTTTGGACAGGGGTAGGTCCCAACCCTCAATTTATCATTTCTCTAGGGGAAAAAACTCTCAAACCAATGCTAAAAGATTATGTGCTTGTTTTTATTATATAGGTCTAGGTAATCAGCAATGAGAGTGACTTAACTTTAGGAACAGTCTGTGTGCATAAGGTGTTTTGCTTCAGTTTCCTTCATTGAGGCAATTCTAGCTGAGGTAGAAGTAGCAGGTTGCACCAGTTTTGGATTATCATAGATTATATAGGGCAGACAGAGGAAAACCCCAGGATGCTCCTCTTCCTCATAGAGCAGAGTGTGGTCATGGAGGTGTTCTTCATCAGGGTTAGGGAGGCCATGGAGAATGTCGTGTTCAGCTTCATGAATTATCATTCCTAGTTCCAGGTGACCTAGACATCGTTCAAGGTACCCTTTTCTTGTTTTCTACTTGGGTGTATTCCTTTTTTGATTTAGGAGTGACACACACCTTCATATCAGCTACCCTTTTCCATTCCTTATGACTTTAGGAAGAGAGGATTCTAGTTCCATTAGCATTTACTACACCAATTGGAGGTTGATCTAACTTGTTTGAAGTATGTAGATACTTTGAGAAAGTTATGGGGAAGAACCAGTCTTGGAGAGATTTACAATGTTTATGGATAGAACCATATGATGTAATCCTTGGAATGTATTGGTTGTATTTGGTGCTGGCTATTATGGATTGCTTCCCAAGACAGGTGGTGTTCTTCAATGCTGATAGTGAGCCAATAGTATTTCTTGGAGAGTGATACCTTATATGGGTTATATGCATGTTCCTTCTTTGTCATCCTTGATGGTTGAGTTGATGTTGAGTTCGTCAGAGGTTCAACAGTCAGTGTTTCCCAGGGCCATTGAAGAGTACCCTAATGTCTTTCTAGAAGAGGTTGTAAAGTTACCCCCTCGACAAGAACTTTACCCAGGATCATGGATAAGTTCGTGGTGGTTTTCATCGATGACATCCTTGTGTAATTCGTATCTGAGGAGGACAATTCAGAGCATCTGTGTGCTATTTTGGGAGTTCTTTTCTATGATAATCTATTTGGTAAGTTGTTGAAGTGTGAGTTTTGGGCTTGAGAAGTCATTTTCTTGGGGCATTTTTTATCCCAGTGGGGAGTAGCTATGGATCCATTGAATATAGAAGAAGTGGTGTCATGGGAAGCCCCCAAGAAAGTGGAATATGTGAGAAGTTTCCTCAGTATTTCAGGATCTAATAAGATGTTTGTATCCAATTTCTCTCAATTTTTGAAACCTAAAACAACCTTGACTAGAAAGGATCAAGAGTTTGTGTGGAATGATAAGTTGGTAGCTTTTGAGTATCTTAAGGGGAAGTTGGTTAGTGCTATGGTTCTTTATCCTCCAGCTGAAGGAGTTATGTTTGATGTTTTCTGTGATCCTTTGCATCTGGGGTTAGGATGTGTTTTGATGTAGCAGGGATCAATCGTTTCTTTTGGGTCCTAGTAGTTACATCCCCATGAATGTAACTATGCCACCAAAGATCTCGAGTTGGTGGGTGTGGTGTTTTTCCTGAATTTGTGGAGACATTACCTCATCAGAGAGTGTTTTGTGGTCTTCACCGATCATAAGATCCTGAGTTATGTTTTATCCAAGTTGGACTTGAACTTGTGAAAATTTTGGTGGATGGAAATATTATAGGATTACAACTTCGAAATCTCGTATACACCAAGTAAGGGGAATTTTGTAGCTGATGCACTGAGCATGAAGTCATGTAGTGATGCAGTACATGAATTAGGTGATTCTTGGATAGTAATGGAAGGACTTTTAGCATTACATCTCTATATGGGAGAATTTGGGGGAAAAGGTTGACTTTTCCAGATGATGGTTAAAATCATATCTGGTGTAGCAGGTGGTGGAATCCCAATTATGGAATCTTTAAGTGGAGGTCTGGAGAGATCAAGTTATTTATAGCAAGGCCCCTGATGGTTAGTCTGAGGATGGACAACACTGAGTTTTGTTTTAGGGAAGTATTTTCATTCCTTTGGTCTTGAGTGAGATGGTTCTCAGAGAGTTCCATAGTTCTACTTTATTAGTACATCCTAGTGTGAAGAAAATTCTCTGAGCTTTGAGGATTCATTTTTGGTGGCGTGGAGGAGAGTACTTGGGAAAGTGAGTCATAGAAATACATTCTCAGTATCCTGATCTGTTTGATGTTTAGATCTTCTCTTGTAATGTTTTTCGTTAAGTGGTTGTAGACCCTTTCTATTTTTGAAATGGATTTATCTTGTTTCTTATTGTGTATTGATATCTTTAGAGAGGTATCTCCCCTAGGAGAATGTTTAGGAGCTGGTTGTGGCTTTCTTGTGGTTTTGTGTTGTCCCTTTTATGAAGTCATTGAGCTCCTCTGGTGGAAAGATCCTTGAGAGGTACCAAATGGGGTGGATGTTCCAACAACCACTTTTCTATTTCTTCTCTTGGTTGGTTTTGGATTCTCAAGGCTGAGAATGTTTTGAGAGGTAATTGATGTAATGATATCGAACTCTCTGATCCATTACTTTGTGAAAATTTGGTGTTTGAGGTGTTCTGGGAGGTCAATGTGACTTATTTCTAACACTTTTACAATTTTATAGTTCCATGTATAATGTTTCTAGGAAGGTAGGTCATCTATATATAGGTTATCTATCAGTAGGCCATCTATCAATAGGTCATTTATCAATAGGTCATATATCGGTAGGTCATCTATTGGAAGGTCATCTATCTGTAGGTGATCTATCAGTAGGTTGAACAATGTTTCCAGAATGGTGATTCACGTTGGCGACTCATATCAGTGAGTCACATCAGTGAGTCTAATTAGTGACTCATATTGAAGACTCACGTCGGTGAGTAGTGTCGGTGATTCGAGTTAGTGAGACAGATGTGAGCAACATTTCTATCTTCCTACAGTTTCAACCATTTGACATTTTATTTGACATAAAATGAATTAAAAGACTTATTTTAAGGGATTTAAGGCTGATTCAAATCCCGTAAATCCTATTTAAATTTTACTGAGGGTTATAGTGCCTTTACTTGGTCAAAACACACAATCTCGACTAGATCTTCCTTTAATAGAAAATCTAAACCATATCTAAACCACTGCTCTGTTTAGATTTTCAAAAGGGTGATATATCTTCCTCCGTTGTTCTTTCATATTGTTTTTACCTAGTATGAGATGCCTAAACCTTTATTTCCCAAGGATCTGTGAGATTGTGGTGTGGACCTTGGATCATGTTCTCCCTAGAGTTCTTCCTACTGTATGCACACCCCCTGTTTTGGTGCAACAAGGAAGTGTCAATCTGTCTTTGATATAAGGTATGTTCTACCTTCATTATTTTGGGTTCCCCAATCTGTTTCCTCAGGTTTATCCTTTCCATTTAATGGAATGTGATATCCATGTTTATAATGGATCTTTCTTGGGCATTTTCTCATGTGGTTGTTCCACGAGGTGGAGGTGAGTCACACTCTGAAGGAAATCATTTTAAAATGTTAAAATGTTTTGTAAGTCTTGGAGGGTCCACTAAGGCTTTGTAAAATAAATAAATCAAATATAAAATCACATTAGTTTAAATTTAAAACATATATTGGCGAACATAACATATATAGTATTTTATTACATCACTATTGGGTCATTATGATGGCATAAAACATATTATATATTTAAACGGTATTTAATTTTTACCTAAAAATTTGATAGTCTCAGAAAATTATGAAAAATTCACTTTTGGATAATTTTGACATCCTGATTCTAAAAATGATATTCATTTTATCTAAATAATTTTCTAAATATGTGATTTTTTACTTTTATAATAAAAACTGACATTTATAAAAAATTCATGGGTTTTGACAAAAACAACTTTCAAACCTTAATAAAAATAACAATTGTATTAATAAAAATTATACCATAATTTATATTTAATAAAAATTAATTTAGAAATAATATTTTATTAAAATATTATTTAATTCAAAAATATATTAATTCCTAAAAATAGATTTCATAATTGAATTTTAACTAAAAATACTACTTGTGCTTTAAAAACTATTTGCAACGTAACGATAATAAAATGAATGCATATTATTTATTCTATAAATAATAATACACATAATCTTAGTTCTAGGGTATTGTTACATAACCCCTTGTAACACCTCCATAATACCTACGGGTAAGGTGTGCGATGATGATAGACTCCTGGGGTGGCTCGGATAACATCGCTTGAGTGGTAATCTCTATTAACATCCACTTCTCTTGTAAGAGATTCTGTTCAAGCTTAACGTGTTGAATATCGGCTTGGTCTTGGTCAAGAGCGAAGCCCAATGATGCTTCCTCCTTTCCAAGCTCTGACAAATGGGTTTCTTTTGGAGCAATTCTACTGGATGAGGCCATTGTTTCCTTTTTTCTGAGTAAATTGGATTTGTTAAAGCCCTATATTTATACTAATCAAGTGATCACTATTCAATGACTATATTATAAATGGTAACATTTCTTAATGGTACTTTAAAATCAAAAAACCTAAATCCAAATAAGTGCATATGTTTTATATAACCATTTTACATAATAAGACATTTAAGTAGATCAAGAGGAATTTTTATTAATAAAATTTTGGGTCATTATAATATTCCACCCTTTACACTCAAAATTTCATTTTCCCAAACTAAAAAAGATGCGGGTAACTCTATTTCATCACTTCCTTTAATTCCCACATTGTCTCTTCAAACTTTTGGTTTCACCACAACACCTTAACGAGGGGCATTGTCTTATTTTGTAGAACTTTCTCCCTACGATCTAAGATCTTTACCAGCTTCTCTTCATAGAAGAGATAATTATCGAATGATACCACCTCTGGATTAAGTAAATGTGATGGGTTAGGTATGTACTTTCTAAAGAGTGATATATAGAATACATCATGTACTTGAGATATGTTCAGTGGGAGTGCTAGTAGATAGGCCACTGCTCTAATGTGATCAAGGATCTCAAAAGGGCCGATGTACCTTGAACTAAGCTTTCCCTTCTTCCAAAATATTGTAACCCTCTTCCATGATGATATGCAGAGGAATACCATGTCTCTGATATCAAAATATATGTCTCATCAACAATTATCAACATAGATCTTTTGTCGAATATGAGAAACTTTATTGTGCTGTTGGATGGTCTTAACCTTCTCCACTATTTTCACCCATTTTTGGACATAGGAGTTTTCACTCCCCAACTTCATCCCAACATGACGGTGTTCTGCACCTCTTCCCATAAAGGGATTCATAAGGATCCATTTGCCTTATTGAGTGGAAACATTTATTGTAAGATAAGTCAACAAGAGGAATATGTTCATCCCATCCTACTTTGAAGTCCATTGAGAATGATCTCAATATGTCCTCATGTTTTTGGATAGTTCACTTAGATTGGCCATCAATTTGAGGATGATAATCCATACTGAAGTTCTTCTCAATATTTAGAGCATGTTGAAGACTCTTCCAGAACATCGAGGCGAATCTTTGACCTCGATCGAATACAATAGAAAGTGGTACTCCATGAAGTATTACCACTTATCTGATATATATCTGTTCCAGTTGATCCAATGAGAAATCCAATTAAATTGAAATGAAGTGTGCAGTCTTTATAAGACAATCCACAACAACCTAGATAGAATTGTTTCCTTTGGATGTATTTGGAAGTCTGGTGACAAAGTCCATGGTGATGTTCTCCCATTTCCATGTTGGTATGGGTAATGGTAGCATCATCCCCTTAGACTTCTGCCTCTTAGCCTTCACTTTCTGGCATACTAGTCACTTTGATGTATAGTCATCAATCTCTTTATTCATGTTATCTTACTAATAATGCTCTCGGAGATCTCGATACATCATTTTGTTTCCTGGGTGAATAGAGAAATTTGAACGATATGAATCATCCAAAAGTTATTTCATTAACTCTGTATTTTATGGAACACATAGTCTTGAACCAAATATCATAATTCCTTCTTCATTAGAATTGAAATATAATGATTTACCTTTTCTAATAGTTTCCACTTTCTTCTGAATTCCCACACCATCTTTTTGAGCATCCTATGACCTTTCCAAAAGAGACGGTTGATAAATAATTTGTGAAAGGATTGATGATGTTCCCTTCTTTATGATTCCAATGTCTATCTTCATCAAATCTAAGAATATTGGATCCTTTTCAATTATCATCCATGATAGAATCATTAGGTCTTTTATAATTAGAGCATCTGCCACCTTTTTGGCTTTCCCAGGTGGCAATGGATTGGGAAATTATAGTCTTTAATCATCTCTAACCATCTTCATTGGCACATAATCCATCTCTTTCTATTTGAATATATACTTGAGGATTTTGTGATCCGTGGATATTTCACACTTCTCCCAAAAAAGGTAATGTCACAAAATTTTTAAAAAGAATATTACTACAGCTAACTCCAGATCATGTGTTGGATAGTTTTTCACATGAACTTTCAATTTCCTTAAAGCATAGGTAATGAATTTGTCATTTTGCATCAACAAACAGCCCATACCCTTCTTCTAAGAATTACTAAATACCACAAAAAGTTCTCCACTTGTGGGTAGTGTGATCATGGGCCAAACGATAAGCCTCCTTTTCAAATCCTTGAAGCTATCTTTGCATTCATCAATCTAAGAAAACTTTACTCCCTTCAGAGTTAGTTTGGTAAGAGTGTTGGAAAATCATGAGAAATTTCTCACAAATTAGCGATAATATCCTACTAACCCCATGAAGCTATGAATATATGTCATTGATGTTGGCCTCAACCATCCCTCAATTGTAGTTATCTTGGAGGGATCCACAAATATACCATTGGTTGTGATGATATGACCCAAGAATGAGACCTACTTAAACCAGAACTTGAAATTTCTGTACTTTTCATAGAGATTCTCTTTTCACAAGGTCTCTAGTATAGTGCTTAGATACTCCTCATGCTCCTCCTTGATTTTTTAGTATATTAGAATATCATCTATAAAGACTACCAAAAATTTGTCGAGGTAATCTATAAAGACTATATTAATCAAGTATATGAAGATTTTTGGAGAATTAGTGAGTCCTAAAGGCATTACTATGAATTTATAGTTCCCGTATCTTGTACAAAAATTAGTCCTGGGGATATCCTACTTCTTCACCGTTACTTGGTAATATCTCAACCACAGATCCACCTTGGAGAATTATTGTTCTCCATATAGCTAATTGAAAAAGTAGTCAATTCATGATAGAGGATACTTGTTCATTATCATGATTTTTTTGAGCTCATGATAATCAATGTAAATGCGCATTGACTCATCCTTCTTCTTGATGAAGAGGACTGGTGCACCCCATGGGAAATCACTTTGGTGTATAAACCCTTTATCTAGATTCTTTTGTAGTTGTTTCTTCGTCTCCCCAAGATAAACAAAAACTATTATATACAATGTCTTGTATACTTCCAACACCCAAGGTATAAGATCAATCTAGAATTCAACATCTCTTCTAGGAGGAATACCGGGAAATTCATCGGGAAACACTTCAGTGAATTCCATTATAATAAGAATGTCTTAAAGAATGGTTGATTCCTTAGAATAAATCATCTAAGAAAGATACACATTCTCATAGGGAAGTAATATCCATGCTTGAGTTGATGGTTTTAAAGAATATTCATCCACTACCTTGCACTTATACAAAATTGGGGGTTGATTCGCCATATAGAGAGTGATTTACCTCTCATGGGAATTTATGTTAGATCTGTATAGATAAAGCCAATAAATGCCAATAATTACATCAAGTTCCATAAGAGAGAGTATAAAGAGGTTCTTCGGGAAGTTCAATACAAAAATTATGATAGGGGAGGAGTTATATTCATGGGATACAATGATTTCCCCATTTTCCATTCTCACCGAAATCTTTACTTCCATGATTTGTAGTGGTGTTGGGATTATTCTACTAAACATTTGGGATATAAAAGAATGTGTAGAACTAGAATAAAAAAGTATGTTATCTATTATTGAATAAATAACTAGTGTATATGTAACCACTTATTTGTCAGGGTATAATTCGGTGGTAGTGATGGAAATTTTTTTCCCTTGCTTCCTTGGAGGTTGTTGGTTGACTCCGAAAACCCTTGGCTTAGGGAACTGGTTTGAAAAGTGCCCTGGTTCTTTGTAGTTTAAGCAATGAACAATTCATTAAGGGTTGAACGAAGTGTTCCTCTACTCCATTACAGCCTCAGGTTTTTCTTGTCTACAGTTAATGGTTAGGTGCCCTTCTCTTCCACATCTAAAGCATTTCATCATCCCCTTCAGGAAATTTTTGGATTTCTTCTTTATGCACCTTTTGAAAGTGGGGTGTTGGAGTGTCTTAGAACTATAGGATTTATCCATCATACCACGAGAATTAATGTCCATATTATGCTTCTTATCCCCATGATACAACTGAGATTTTCTGACCTCCATTTTGACTTTGAGGGAACATCGAAAACTTTTCTCATAGCATTCAAAGTCACGGATCACTAGGGCTTTTCATAGGCTAGTTTTTAGCCCATAAAAAAGTGTTCAACCTTGAATTCAGGGGTAATGACAAATCCGAAGGTGTATCATGAAAGTCTTGTGAATTTTACCTTTTATGATCTGATGGATTCATTGTCTTTTTTTGGGGCAAGGAAGTCCCTCTCTATCTTAAGTCGGAGGGTGCGAGGAAAATATTTATCAAAAAACATTTTCTAGAAATACTTCCTTTAAAACACCTCGATTAAGATTCGTATTTTTGATCAATGTCCGCCATTGATCAGCTTCACTCTCTATACGATAAGCAGCCAAAAGTACCTTCTCTTGTTCAAAACTTTGTAGGATGAGGAAGATCTTCTCAATGGAGTTGATCCATTATTTGACGATTGAGGGATAAAATGATCCATTAAATGTAGGAGGCCTTTGTCTTCTAAATCTCTCAATTGCACATTGTTCTTTTGGGGGGGGGGGGTTAATGTTCCTCTTGACCCATGTTTCTATTCAAAACTTTAGTTAACTAAGAGAGTATCATGACAATGTTTGTGATTCCCACTCCCGTAATATTGGGAATCTCATTAGAACAGTCACCACATTGATCTTCACATCATTTGTTAGCCCGAGTCCTCCAATTAATGACCATTGGCTCAAATAAAAGGAAATTTAGGGGTAACACATAAAGGGGAATCCAAATACAAAATGGATAACTTATAAATTATATTTATTTCCTTAACTTATCTTTACTATCCATGATCTACTTCCCAATATATATTCTTAGGGGATTTTTTTAATTTCCTCAATAATGGTTAATACTAAGCTTATGAATTTACAAAAGAATATCCCTCAGGAGTGTTGTAACCAAGAGTGTAGCAAGGCCTGTTTTCGTGCACCAGTTCCCATTCAAGTCCAGCTCAAAGCGGTGTTTTTGGGTTTTACCCCTTGATACATCTATGCCAGATCCACCTCTACGAGCTCATATCCAGATAGGGATGCATTTTCTTGATAAAACACTTACTCAATACTCACCAAAATTTATGGATGTTTTTATTATACTTAGTCTTTTACCTAAGGCTTTTCACTAGGCATTTCTAATCCTAATCCCAAAAATAACTAAACCTATCCTCTGATACCAACTCTAACAACCCTACTTTTTATTTCACACTTAAACATAATTTATTAAATAAAATATTCAATTGATACAACATATAATATAGAGAGGTCTAGTATCTTTGGGGATTAGGAACAATACATAACAACTTAAAACATGAAATACACATCTTTATTAAAAACATCTTTTATATAACCACACACATTCCTTTGTACTTAGCATTGCATGGGATAACCTAAGGACATGCATAAGAAAAGGGTGATATATAAAGCCCAATAAAGAAGTAAACAAGGAATAAAATGAATAATATAGTACATGTTAGGAAATATGTATATCAATGAAGCATAAGAGAAACATGAACATACAAGCATGATATTACATGATTATCATAACATGGAAATGTGGCATCAACATTTAACCTGATATTAGAATGAGACAAGGATCATTTCTCATGTAGAATGAGTAAAACCTAATTTAAATTTAATTATCATGATTAAAACCACATTTCACTTGACATATCATGATACTAATCTTTCCCCAATTCATTAGAGTGCTATCAGGGCACTCACTTCTTAATCATTTCATTTCATGCATAAGTGTTCCACATAGATCAAACAATATAGATTCATTAAATGTCATAATTTATAACACAAATAAGATATTTGGAATAAATAAATGTAAGTACTCAATAAAAAAGTAAATGTGCCAAAAGGGGAATACCCTTGATAGATAAATGGTTATGGAATTCACTTACACAATGATTTTTGGCATGGAAATTCTGGTGTAACTTCAGCAGTATAACAACGTCAAATAGAAATCATAAAATGGGTTGATGAGAGATAAAGGGATCTCTCATAATTTATACATGAAATTTACAGTAATTTATTAATTTATTATAATATCCCAACATATTTAATGTAATTTAGATGCATAATATAAAACAATTTCTTGAATGTAAATGAGAAGTGAGAAATTCCTTACAGAATTTTGGCATGGTAATAAGTGTACATGGGTGGAATTAATGAGAGAGGAAGAGGTATCTCACAATTAAAAAAATAATTAGGGTAGTATGGGGGAGGATAGAAATCATACCCAAAAATTTTTAATTGAAAATAAAAGGGTATAACAACATAAGGAATTTTGGACAAAAATGAGAATGAAAGAAATCCATTACTTGGAAGTGTGATCCCAAAGGCTTGGGAGAGGCTTGAGAGAGGATTATTGGGATATTGGAGTGCCTTGGAAGGATTATAGATAGAGGAGTGTAGAGGTTGTTCGAAATTAAAATGGTTTTAGTAAATAGAAGTGGGAGACTAAGTGGGTTTATATAGGAAAGGAGAGGGAATTATTTATTGTTTGGGTTTTGGACACTACACATTAAACTAATCAAAACCACAAACCATCCCATGATTTTTGCCCATATTTTTTTAAAAAGGGGAGTGGAAAAAATTATTTTATAAGTTCAATGGAGGAAATTATTAAAATATTAGGCTTGGTTATGTGGAGGTGAGTCACACTCTCAAGAAAATCATTTTAAAATGTTAAAATGTTTTATAAGTCTTGGAGGGTCCACTAAGTGTTTGTAAAATAAATCAAACAAATATAAAATAAAATTATTTTAAATTTAAAAAATATATTGGACTAAAATATCACTTATAGTATTTTATTACATCACTATTGAGTCATTATGATGTCACAAAACTCATTATATATTTAAATGATATTTAATTTTTACCTAAAAATTTGATTGTCTTAGAAAATTATGAAAAATTCACCGTTGGATAATTTTGACATCCTGATTCCAAAAATGATATTCATTTTATCTAAATAATTTTCTAAATATTTTTATATTTACTTTTAAAATAAAAACCAATATTTATAAAAAATTGATAGGTTTTGACAAAAATAGCTTTCAAACTTTATTAAAAATTTCAATTTTATTCATATAAATTATACGGTCATTTATATTTAATAAAAATTAATTTATTAATAATATTTTATTAAAATATAATTTAATTCAAAAATCTATTAATTCATCAAAATAGGTTTCTTAGTTGAATATTAACTAAAAATACGATTTGTGCTTTAAAAACTATTTACAATGTAACAATAATAAAATGGATGTATATTATTTATTCTATACAAAAATAATACACATAATAATAATGCTAGGGTATTGTTACATAACCCATTATAACACCTTCATAATACCTAAGGGTAAGGTGTCTGATGGTGAAAGACTCCTAGGGTGTCTCAGATAACATCGCTCGAGAGGTAATCTATATTAACTTCCACCTCTCCCATAGGCAATTTCGTTCAAGATTAACGTGTTGAAGCTCAACTTGGGATTGGTCAAGAGTGAAGCCCAGTGATACTAACTCATTTAGATGATCCTAAAATGGGCTTTATATGTAGAAATTCTACTATATTAGTCTGCCACTTCCTTTTTCTAAGTAAATTGGATTTGTTAAATCCCTATATTTATACTAATCATGTGATCACCGTTAAACATATATATTAGAAATGGTAAAATTTCTTAACGGTACATTAAAATCCAAAAACATAATAGCAAGGAAGTATATATGTTTTATATAACCATTTTACACATTAATATATTTAAATATATCAATATGAATTTTCATTAATAAAATTTTGGGTTGTTACAAAGCCTTAGGTCCCATATACCACACACCGTTTCCTAAGATGATTGTATGTTCATCCCTTAACTATATGATAACCATGTAACCAAATATTATATAAGAATAGAATGAAATAGAAAACACCCATATAAGAGTACCTATATGGATTTCCCTAAACTATGTGACCCAACCCATGCAATAGGGTAAAACTCCTTTAAAAAACTCCAATTATCACTAGAAGCTCCCTAGACTCGCCAAAGCACCCGAGGAACCTCTCAAAGCTCAAACCACATAAAATAAATTATTTGGGATCATTAAACCTTTTAATTCTTTATCCAAACCCCAATTCTCAAAAAATAGTCCATCAAATAAAAAATTTAAATCCCTTCTGAATTTTTACAACCCATATGAATAAAGAGTATCAAAACCTCCCCATCATAACACTTTATGTCCCTAGGATGCCTCTTCATCATTTAAAACATAAACTTAACCAATATTTGTAATTAATTCATTCTCAATAGATAATTTTATATTCCATAATACTGAAAAAGATTATTCTATACCATTCTAACATGAGAAACACTATTCATCTCAGCCCAAATAATAACACATAACCACCACTAAACCCCCGAGAAGATTCTCATCAATTCCCATAGTTTAAAAGACACCATAGATTCATAAATCAATTTATCAATGATCTTAAGGTGATATGCACCATAAGGATCATCTCAAAAGTTCAAATTCTGATCCATGCCACTCCCCACCATATAAATTTCCTATTAAAACCCATTTTTAGAAGTCAAAGTATAAGATCGATGATCACTAAGGTCTCCATATAACCACACCCAATCCTAAAAAAATACATTGGTCATGAACTAGTGCCACACCTAATCTCAATTTCAAACTGACTCAGATGAGTTACACTACTCAAGAAAATGACATGAATATGATGAAATTTCCTAAAAAAAAAATCCTTTTTCGATTTACAAGAAACTTATTTCATACCAAAAAAACATACCCAATACTGTTTCCATACCATAATATCTTATTATATGCATAAGAACTAATAAAACCTTTTATGGATGACCACTACTGAAAATTATTGGTCACACATTCATAGACATTTTACCAAAAGAAAATATTACCTCCTACTTGACATTTTCTATAACACTCCCCACACATGGGGTCCCACTCATATCCTGAACCATGATACAGACTTCCATTTCTTATACATGATTTTTTTCTCAACAAAAACCACCACTATGATTTTATACATGATCATCCCTTAATCACATCATAAATTATGGTTCACCACATGAATCATTGAAAAAATTATTAATTATCTCATAAATCTCCCTTATATCACACTAAACCCACCCCAATCCCGATGGAAACACAACTAATTTGATCAATGTGTCACCGAAATATTATATATAGTATTTACATGGGACTAGATACACTCATATTTATCTACCCACTAACATATAAAAAATATCATCCATTTAATGACCAGAACCATCTAATCCATGAACCAACCCACATGAGGGTTATATCTTTATGGCCGATGCTTCGTCCATCACCACATGTAATGACTAGATGTGGTCATCCTTCTCAGACATGAGCACCAACTTGTAACAAAAACAACTATCATTCCTCGACTCATAGAAGCATTACACAATATAATCGCTAAATTCTATATGTAATGAGGGTAACACCCACCACTAGTCAATGGTTAAATTACCACAATATAGATATCCTTCTATCTCTCATTGAGTGCAACCTTGATAGTTTCCATCATCACATGCATTTGACTTTCAAGAACCAAACTAAAACATTCTTTTAATACCGGACTTGGATCAATTTCTAGATTGAGTATTCTACCACAACCGGTCCATTTATATTGTCACACTTACCACAAAGGGACATTACCAATTTTCATTAAAATAATGGGAAACTAAAATTTAATGGCACTATGCATAACTAGTACATACACTACCATGATCTCATCAAAGTCCAATGAGTGTATGATCTAATACCACCAAATCAAAAAAAATCCAACCACACTCCAATTAATCACCAATAACCATACCTAGGACCATGAAACTAAACCACTAATGATGATTCATATCATTTCAATTACATCTATTCAGAAGCACCCTCGGTGATCGTCTTGAAAATCAGGCATTTTACCTATGCCATGGTTTAACACATGATTTTCTGTCTACTTGGGAATAATTTTAAAACTATAAGTCTCCATCAAAGGGATAATGTTTCATCACTCAAAGATAGATCTAAAAAATACATATAGATAGGCATCACATTGGTCCTACCCTCAAAACCAAACCTTTATACCCAAGGCACTGAAACTAAAATTTCTTCATCTCAAAAGTTCATGGTACCTCTATGCCTATACCACATACCCAGTCGCCGCTAATTTTCATTGATCTTAACTCAAATAATTAAACCATTATTTATGTAAATGGGGTACTCACAACCCTATTCCAACCTCTTTATCAGGTTACCCACACATATCTCATCTCAACCACAATACATGGCTCATAAATATCCTAATCTCTATAACAAAGTACTAGATTCTCTCACCTAACCCATATTCCATATCATATATAAGTCATAGATCAAAATAAACATTCCTATATTCTTATATCATATATACCAAAGTAACTCATATTCCCAACCACCCACACAAGGGTCTAACCCATATAAACACCTTGTATCACATGAAAGTTTCTTAGCTCACTAGGGCATTGATTCTCACCAAACATCTGCAAATAGGAGTACCTCCTTAAGGATCATAATATCAGGTCGATCCTAATTTGGGATAAACAAATGAGAGTAAAACCCTAAAGGATCACATTTTAATCTTTAAGAATATATAAATATAATTATATCAACCCACCATGATCCATGTTGATAATCACATAGTCATGTTGTTTTATTAAGTACAATTCCATCACTAAGATATAATGGAAGACACCATATATTTTGTTACCAAAATATTATGTAAAAAAAATATTTTCTCAATCATACCCAATGTATCAACTTGATATTTTATGAAATATTTTTTCTAACTAAATTTTATTTTCTCTAATAGCTTGCGTTACACACAACACCATGTTTAAATGAACTACAAGATATTATTAAATATTATTATATGATAGTTCTCACAAAAAAATTAGATTGGTGTATATGAATATAAATAAATAAGATATTAAAAACATATTTATTATATATTAATAAAATTAATACATTGGTTATCTATTAATTATAAATGAAAATAAAAATAATTTTAAATTAAAAGAGATATTTTTTTTTCGCAAAATAGTTTTTATACACACAATGTATTTGTATCATAATACATTAAATTATTACCTATTGGTGACTAATTTTAATTATATATATATATATTATAGTTAATAAAATATTTTAATATGCATTTAATATTTTTTAGGCATGGGATAAGAATAAACCAATTTTTGTTCTTAAAAATGTATTTTTCTAAAAAGAGGTTTTCATCACGTGTTGAGAGAATTTTTTTTAAAATTAACTTATGAAATTTATAGTTATTTAATTTAATAAAGTATATTATTTACTTTTAATTAGTTGGTATAAATTTTTTAATAATGTTTCTTTTATTATTGGTCAATATGAATAATAACCTAAGTAAAATTTATCACCTCAATAAAGGTTAAATCATTTTAAATTAGGTTAAAACTAAGTGATAGGACCATAATTTTTCATCATAACTATTATTATATTAAGTTAATTATAATATTATAACCTTATACTCAAAATTTAATTGTCTGATGTACTCTTCTCCATGAAAATTTCAAATATAATATTAAAATCAAAGAAAGTTACAAAATGTCACTCTCTTAGTTCTAAATATATCTTATGTGTCCATATAGAGAAAAAAGGAAATTTATGAATGAATATAAGTTTCAATTATTAGATTAATGAAATTATATTCATGATATAAATTTATTTATATTTTTTAGGAATTATATAATGATTTTAAATTCTTATACAACAAAGATTCAATATTTCTCCAATTGATAAAAAATATAATAAATGATTTTAAAAATATTAAAAGTGATATTATTTGAGTGATTTAATGTGTTACACAATTCTTTTGTATTAATATGAAATATTAGTTTTATTTTAAATTATTATCTTCAAATTTAATATTTTTATTTATGTCTTTGAAGTCAAATTTAAATAATAGTGTATAAATTGAGAATAATGATATTTTATTAAAATAATATTTTATTAAATCACTTTAAAATCATAAAAAAATTAAAATAGGATAATGAGTATAATATAGGTTATAATATTCCATCCCTTTACTAGTTATAAGAAATTTTTAACCATTTCTCTTGAGAATGACTTTAATATATTTTAATTTGTTAAGAAATTCCAATAGTGTCCATCCCTATAATTATAAAAGGGAACTCATCCTTTCTCTTATTCACACCACTTTGAACCTTCTAGATTAACAAAAATATACCAATTTATATTATAAAATACCTTATACAAACTAAAAATTCTATATTCTTCTCAAAATGATGACCCTAGAGCCCTTAATTGGAGATCTAAAGGAGTTGTTTCAAAAAAAAGGTAATCACCTTAACCAATCACTTTCTTTTTAATTCTTATTTTAACTCATCTAAGTCTACTATATTATTTATAAAATTATAAATTTAGAATCCTAATTATAATAAAATTTAATTATTTTTATTAAACCACTTTTATTCACCATATTTCCATCAAATAGTAAGTGAAAGTATCGCTCATGCGTAAGTACAACTTACCGTCTCCATATAGAGATACAATTCATTTTCCATAAACAACTTTCAAAAATATTTATTCTGATGTATTTAATGTTTTTATGATATTTATGAAATAATTATACTTATTTAATGATAATATCATATCTAAATTATTACCATACAATTCATTGGAAAAAAATAACACGTTCTGGTGTACATGTGGACTACCACTTCTACGAAGCGATGCCATTTTTTTATTTCTGTTATATTTAGAAGGTAAAAAGTTTGTATTTAATGAATATATATGATATATATGATATAATAATTATTCCATAATGGTTATTTATTATTTACCTTT
Source organism: Viscum album (assembly GCA_963277665.1). Classification (NCBI taxonomy): domain Eukaryota; kingdom Viridiplantae; phylum Streptophyta; class Magnoliopsida; order Santalales; family Viscaceae; genus Viscum; species Viscum album. The sequence goes on from OY728152.1 coordinate 1,630,014,987, forward strand.
CTTCCATTCCATCCATTAAAAAATAGAGACACTATTCATACGTACGTACGACCTACCACCTCCACAAATAATGAAAAATCATTTTTCTATCCATAAATTTTATGGATGACTCTAAATATTTATATAATTAAAATATATTATATTTAAATTATGAGAAAAATTCTTGATATGATGGAACCATGGAGAAATACAATTACCAAAACTACCGAACAAAAACATACATGAAAAAATGAAGTAGTTATCACCCATAATAGTGATTTTAATAAAGAATTGTTAATGAACTAGTGATAAAAGGTTATAAGTAAATAATATATAGTGTGATATATATGATTATTGTTCTATAATATATTTATAATAAGTCTATATTTATTATATATTAGTTTATAACACGTACTAAGGAAGTCAGACCTAAGGTAATGGATATTAGTCTCACTTTTACTTTTGTGAGACACATGCCATATTCCCCACTTTTTTATTTTATATGGTATATATACTTATTATGAATGAATTTTATGATTATTATTATTAATTTTATGGGTATTTACATATCCATATAAGGTTATTTATTTCTTGGGGCTTATGATTCAAAACGTACCAAATTGGTAAGAGTTTTATGTTACAATCTTATTGTTTATGGTTAAGAATTGATGTTGAAATATTATGGTATACCACTCAATAAACACACAACTTTTATTATCTTCTAGTTATTTTTTTGAATATAATTTCTTTAAATTAATTTTACTCACCTTAATTATGGAATATACCAAATTTTTTTGAGAAAAAATCAACTTTATTTATCTCTTCAGTCGAAAACTTTTTTCTTCCAAATCTATGTTTTTCTTAAATATGTATTGAATATTTTTTTACAATTATCGTATGAATTTTTAAATTCATTTTTTACCGTGATTTAATTTTTGAAAATGGTTTAAAAAGAATATTTTTCACATTTTTCAAATGAGGTACTTTCTAACTTTTTACCAAAAATGTGAAAGAAATATTTTATTTTAAAATATACAACACAAACAGAATTTCCTTCCATAATAAACACTCAATTGTTTCAATATTACTTTAAAATTATACAGGTTAATTTAAAAAAACATTTTACATAATATTTTATAAATATATATATTTTAAAAATTATTTTCAAAGTGTAAAGGTTATTTTCCTCCAAAAATATTTCTGTGATATTTAAAATAAATTTTAATATATGATAAAATACTTTGATGTTAATTATAATTTACTGGGGATATGATACCATGATACTATTATTAATCTTTTTATGGATGGTTAATTTTTATGTTGATGATATGTTTATGAAACCCATTTATTTTTCATGTGTTATTTGATGATGAATTGATGAAATGTTTATGAAACTAATTTTCTTCACATGGTTTATGATGTGTTGATATGATAAATGTTTTTTGATATTGTGGAACATATATATGTGTTTTTAATTATGTGATGGGTGGTTATATTATAAACCAAGTACAATGGTTACATTATAAATAAAGATGGTGGTTATGTTTTAACTAATGACGATGGTCGCATTATAAAAAAGGATAATTGTTATGTTATAAACCAAGGATGGTGGATATGTTATAACTAAGGATGGGTGGGAAAAAAATTATATATCCCTCAAATTAATTTGGTAATTATTGATATATCATGAGATAAAAATGATTGGAATGGGCAGTGAACCCATTTTAGTAAGGGACTCTGTCCGCAATGATAGTATTAGGAGTGAACCTTTACTACAATGATAGAATGAAGAGTGAACCCAATCCACTATGATAGTCTTGGAAATGATCCTTGATTACTATAGAAATGATTTTCTATTGTAATTACTCAATTCCATATCTTATACCAACATTATGATCTCATGGATCATGTTCTTTGATTTATTTTGGTTTCATATCTTATGAACTACCAATCTTCATTCCATGATCCAATATTATGATATTTAATATATAGTGTATATTTTTAAAATGATATTATCATGCTCACATACCATTATGATAATGTTATGTTTAGGTGATAATTTTTATCTATCATTATTATTCATACTTAGCATATGAGATCAACTGTTATTATGTTTCATTTTCCTAGGTTATGAAGAAAGTTACTAAGTATGATATGTTTGAGAAGGGTGATAGTTATGAAGTACATAATGTGAGAAACTTGTAAACCAATAGTTTATGTGTCCATGTTTCCAATGATACTAAACCTAAATGATTTTTTCATTCATAATTATATTATTTAATTAATATTCATCTATTAATATGTGATATATATGTATGAAAAGTATAGTCATTATAGTTGGTATCAGAGTTAGGTTTAATTAACCTTTGGAAACTAGAATAAAAAACTTTAGTGAGAAGCCAAGGGATAAGTCTATGTATAGGATAAAATCCTAATGTTTTCATAATGACCATGGATAACCTAGGTTAAAGCTAAGGTTTCATATATTGAGAATATGGTTTCATGATTTAGATACCCTATAAATTATTTTTCATGATTGTGTATTTTTACCCTAATATTATTGTTTATCACACTTTTCATTTTGGTTTTAGTAAATAGATAGAACCAAAATACATTATATTAACAATGAATATAATGGATAATTTAATGATTGTTTTCTTAAGAAACCAAATTCTATGGGAGATGGAATATAAAATCTTGTTTCTATACTCATGCAACATTCTCAATCCATGAGTCAATATGATCTTACAAATGATCAAAGTAATAATGTAATATTTAATATTTTATGATGGATTATCCAATACATTTTAGTGGTTTTTCAGATGCACTAGTGGTTGATTGCTGGATCAGCACCATTGAGAAAATATCTTATATTCTTTAGTGCTTAGAACATGAAAAATTTATCCTAATTGTTTATAATTTAAAAGGTGAATCCAATCAATAGTGGAAACATATTAAGAATATGAGTCAAGAGGAATAAATTGTATCCATGGATTGGGATGAGTTTAAGATAATATTTTCCAGTAAGTACATCCCTCATATTTTCATACAACTATGGAGAAGGAAATTATTAATCTCAAGAAAAATGATGATGAATATATTAGTACTTATGAATATATTTTCAAGAATTACAAGGTATGATCCCAATTTAATCATCTTCCCTAAAATAAAAATTGATCAATTATTTAATGGATTAAAACAAACTCTCCAAAATTCATTATTTATAATATAATTTAGTTTTTATTAAGAAATCACTTGATGCACACTTAAGGTAGAAATAAAAATTGGATATTCCCACAATTCCCTTGGTTTTGATAAGAAAATTAAGACGGAGCCTCATGAGATCTTGAATAAATCACATAGTGGAAATAAATTCCATCCACATACATGTAAGAAATGTGAGAAGAGAGCTAATGGTAATTTCTTAAGCAAAAATGGGAATTATTATAAATGTGATAAGGGTGGTTATATATCAAATTAACATCAAAAGGTGGTAAAAGTCCAATTGATAAAATGGAGGAAAAGAACCAATTAATGAACTACCCACACTCCAATGTTTCAAAATCAAGGATTATGGACATTATTATAACTAGAACATGATTTTTTTTTATGATCATCATTTATAACCTCTTAACCAAAAATATAAAGGTAAATCAAAAGCGATCACTACTACTAAAGTGGGTTATGATAATGATGAGGTGAAAGGCACACTTATCATAAACTATAGAATATATAATGTCTTATTTTATTCTAGGTCTAACCACTATTTTATATATAGGGAATTTAAAAAGGGTATTTATATTTCAGATCAATGATTATATATATGAATTATTGGTGAAAACTTCTAATTTCATGATGGACGCATCTAAATTATAGTTTCTATATTGTTGAAGTTTATGGGAATGTACTTCATAAAAATCTTGTTATTCTCCCTTTTGATGATTTTGATGTGATTAAAGGCATAGATTTTATTTCTTTATATGAAGACCATATCAATTTATGATAAAGGGAAGTCACATTTCATATTCCAAATAAACCCATGCTCATATATGAGTTTAATGATAAATATTAAATTCTAATGGATATAGAATCCATTATATGGGTCTTGATTACTATTTAAAAGGGGGTTATATCTCACATGGTTCATGAGAAAATCAAAATTAAATATATGGATATTTTTCTAGAGTTTTTTGATGTATTTCTTGAATAATTTCTCAATCTGCCACTGAATTGTGAAGTTTATTTCTTGAGGGAACTTATACCAAGTTCAATAAATTTTTCAAATAGTCCATATAGAATGACCCTAATTGAATTGAATGAATTTAAAAAGAAAATTTCGGAGAATCTTGACAAGGTATTCATTTTTTCAAGTGCACCAACTTGGAGTTCACATATTTTTTTGTTAAGAATAATGATGGATCAACGTAACTCTACATTGATTATTTAGTACATAACAAGATAATAATCCAGAAAAGTACCCTATTACCCATATTGATGACTTCTTTGATCAACTATGATGAGATAAATACATTTCAAGGAATGAAATGCATTTTGAATATCATCAATTGAAGTCCAAGAATGAATATATACCCAATATGAAATTCTTTAAAAGGTATGGAAACTATGAATTTATAGTGATTCATTTTAGTCTTATAAATTCTCCCAATATCTCTATATATTTATTGAATATATTCATTAGAGATTATACTAATTAGTTTGTGGTAAAATTTATAGAAAATATTCTTATATATTAAAAGATTAAGAAAGAGTATGAAGATCACATGAGTATGGTGATTAAAACCCTATGTAAGGAGAAGATTTATGAAAAGTTTCCCAACATTCAATTTTGGATTTAGAAAGTTTCATTCTTATGTCATATAATATTAAGTGAGGGAATATTAGTAGATATTTAAAATAAAAAAATTATTAAATATTGGATCAGACCAATCACTGTGATGGAGATACATAGTTTTCTTAGGTTGGATAGATATTATCAATTATTTGTGGAGAATTTCTCATGATTTTCTAATCCAATCCCCAAGTTGATCCAGAAAGGGGAACATTTATTTTCGATGGATAAATGTGAGTAAAATATAAATTATCTTAAAATAATTTTGGTTAATGAACCTATCCTCACACAACCTTGTTGTGTAGAAGGTCATTGTACGAAATTTACAAGAACTGTATCATGAAAAAATTAAATGGACGATTAATTTAGTCATTAAATCATTAAAAAAATATTTATTATTTTTAAAAACTAATTATTCCATGGAAAATAAATAGGTTCCAGAATAATTTGATTAAAAATAGGATTAAACCATAGAAAAAAATGGGTTGAAAAACAATCACTATGTAACATGATTAACCCATGGAAAAAACATGTTGCAAAATCATCTTCTTGGGACATGATTACCCCATGTGAGAGAAACAGGTTACATAACAATCTATCTCAAATAATCATAATCCATATTGATAAATAATGAATATGGTATAAATAAAAAATATACCCATTGGACAATAATTAACATTTTTTTTGTGATGTCGATGAATAGATATACCATTCAAATATCAATAATTTTTTAAGGAAAATAACATTTTAATTTTAAACAGAATATTAAAAAACTAAAAATAAAAAAAGATTGATAAAAACATTTCTTTGAAAACAACATTGGAAAAAAATAAAGCATGTCTCAAAAAAATAATTTTCATGATGGTGGGAAAATATGATCATTTTTTAATTGTTAAAAACAAATATTCTTTTCAAAAACATTTTGTAAAAGGGAGTAAAAAAGTGACTCATTTGGAAAAAGTTATGAAATTATCTATAAAAACCATTTAAAATAATTTCAAATACCATATGAAATTTCTTTAGTAAATTATTATTTTTAGAAATGTTTTTTTAAAACATCATATAATATATGGATATGAAAGGTAAAGATACATGATATAAAAGAAAATACAAGATTAGTATCACATAAAAATGTCTTTCATAAGGTTTCATAGATCAATAATGGATGAAATGGAAATTATAAATGCATAACACATTCATAACTAGAGGATAATAAAATTTATTTATTTTATATAAAATAATATCACATTATTTCCTCTAAAAGAACCTTGGACACAAACAATCCCTAAATAAAGAAGATTGTACCATAAAGCCTTTATGATTTTGGTAACTCTTAAATCATAAACCCCATGAATGAACAACATAAAAAAGATAATTTAAATATCATTACCATAAGTTTTTTTATGAGATAACATGAAAGTAGGGCCATATATACAACTCATAAATAGTGTAGTTTCATATCATAAGTATATGCCATAATGAAAGGTACTTTGGATGATTGACCAAAACAATGGTCATAAAACCGAATTGAGAGTTAATCAATGGAGATATTATGTTTTAAAAATAAGAATCCAAAAGAAAGAGGAAATAAATAATATAAAAATTTATAGATAAATTAAATGATAATCATATAATAATAAAATAAATAAAAAAGCTTTATAACCCAATGAATGAAAATTAATTAAGAAACTCTTTACCATTTATGAACCTTAATGTCAGAACCCTTCAATAAATTAATTCAAATTGAAACATAAAATAACATGATTTATGAAGTATTAATGAAATTAAATTAATAATGGATATTATATACAATAAAAATTAAAAAAATTGGTGAAATTGGAATATTTCTGATAAAAGTAAAAGACAAAAGAGAAAAACCCTTTCCTTGACTCTAGATCTTCCTTGAGTTTCATTCAACTCATATATAATAAAATTATATTAATTATTTTATTTATTTATAAAAATATCCATGATTAATAAATTTTAATTAAATAATTTATTAAATTTTTTATAATTACATATTTGAATACTTATTTAGGTAAGTCCATATTGGGAGTTTTAGGGATGTTCAGTTAATTATTCCAAAATAGATTTGGTGTGTTGACCATGGTAAAATAAGTCATTATTTGAACTTCTAAATAGTAATTATCCTGAAATAATTATCATATTTATAGATAAATAGTAATTTTAAATCCAATCAAGAAAAAAAGTTATGAAAAATGAACTAGGTTACGATCATCGAGATAGTAGGACAAACAAAAGCATAAGTAAAGATTCCATTTTACAAAATTATTATAAAAAGAAATTTTATATTATTTTTTGTTTAAATAATTATAAAAACCTCTTAAATATCATAATATATCCTTAAATATAAATATTTATAAAATTATAGTGATTTGATGATGAAACAATCACATTTCTTCTTGGTGGATATAGTCCACATGTAAACGAACGACGCTAATTTTTTTTGTGTATAAATGAAATTTTTTATTATTATTTCAAAATGATACATATTTCATAAATATAATTTTGATTTCATATATATATCACATATTTTAATTAACATTATCCTTATTAATTTCCATGAGAAGTGTTAGTGAAATATGAATCACATCACTTCACAAGGCGATATTCCGTTGTACACACAAGAGATATTATCATACCCCCAAGGAGTGTAATATAAAATTTATATCAAATATAATAAAAAAATTATAAATATTTTACAAGTATTATATATATACATTAAATCCATAAATACAACATTTTTTGAGAGGTGATGGTGGAAAACCAATGACATCAATCCACGAGGCAGTAGATCGCCGCCCACACAAATGATTATATTTTATCCCATTTCAAAGAAGTGGATATAGATTAGGTTCTTTAATTGTTATAATAAAATTTTAATATATAATATATATTATTTTTATTAAATTATAATAGTTTAATAATATTTTAATGAGGTGGAATATGGAATAAAATAAAATCCTATAGTTAGACATTTTACCACTTCTTGGACCACCACTTTAAGATTATAACAAATATATTCCTTGAATTAATTTATAAAAAAAGGATTATAATATGATCATATGTAATTTGGTATTTTATTTTTTTAGGACTTGGAAGAACAATAATGGATTCATTTTTAGAAGAATAGAGGAGATGGGGTGGCCATTTATAAGTGATGTGAGTTGTAGACTTTTAATTTTTAAAAAGAAAAAGGTCTACCGAAATTTTTAAAATAAAAAACAAAACAAAATAAACAATTTTAGATAATTTTACAACATAATTTATAAATATGTATAATAGTTTTTATACACGTTTATGAGCCTTTTTGACTCTTATACAATTAGTTTAATCCCCTGGTAAAACTATTTTCAACTTAACTGTGGAATTTTTTTACTGATTCACTTATTTTTTTTGTGAAATGTGATGTTTATATTATTATATTATATAAATATTATTCCTAAATATGGAATACATTTTACCAAATTAAATTAATATATTTTTAAAATTTTAATTTCATATTTAATTCACAGATGTAATGAAAACATAGGTTTTGAAAATGTATATTTTTTTCAAGAAAAAAATATTTTATATTTATTAAATGACTAAAAATAATTATTTCATGAAACTTAAATAATATTTTTCTGATATATAATATTTAAACTTAATTTAATGATTTCCTCACAATGGTTTTTTAAAATTAATTAAAAATATCAAACAATTAGAACATTAAAAAATTCCTCAAAAAAACACTGTTTTTAAATAAAAAGTCAAACTTAAACTAAAATAAAATATAATCTTGATTAAAAATAAATTAAGTGGATTTAATATAACTAAATAATAATTATGTAAATTTAAATTTTATTCAAAACATAATGGGGAATTTAAAATGACTAATTATTTGAAAAAAAATAACATTTTTACAAAAATCTATATTTTTCGATATTCAATGAAAAATCCTTTCAAAAAAAAATTAAAATGAACCCAAAATAAATTTTTATATTTATATTAAAAATATGAAGTTGATTTTATCAAATACATAATTTATAAGTTAAACAAATTAATTATAATACCTTTTCACCAAAATTTATAAAAATAATTTTTGGAAGAAACATTTTTTTAAAGAATAAAATCACATTACTAAAAAATGATTGATTATTTACTTAAAATTTATCTAAAATTTATATTTAGTAATATATATATATATATATATATATATATATATATCAGAAATTAATTAATAATATTCATCCTCATTAATTTAATGGATATTATATAACATTTATATATATATATATATATATTGTGCGTCATTTAAGCTTTGTGTTATGAGTTGAATACACTCTGGAATAATGATATATTTTCTAAAATCACATGGCTATTATATCCTCCCAAATTTAAAAAATTTAATACTTGAAATTTAATCAGTATCTTAATAATAAATGGTGTTATTTTTTTATATATTGTTTTTTGAACCCACTACGTATAAAATATATATAAAACAACCTCTTGTAAAGAGAAAAAATGACGTATGAAGGTCTTGTAGAATAAAACATAACTTGAATACAAATATGAGAAAATGAATGGGAAATGAAAATTTTGAAATGAAATAAAAGTGTAATTAATTATATAGAGGGATAGAGATTATTGATCTTATTAAAGTGAATGATCAATAGAATGTTAAGGGACCTAAAACCATAATTTTGTAATGAGGAAAAAGATCATCAGTTTATCAGAAATGAAGGTATTAGGATGGAATTTTTTCATCAAGATCATTTTACTTGAATTGAGGAATTATTTAACCGCATATAATTACAACATATTGAATTATACATACTTCAAAATTATTTTATCCTTTATCCAATTTCAACCACAACCACATTCTTTTCTCCCAATGACGAGTATTTAAGAAGAATTTATCATGTCTCAAGTAGTAAAATCAACTTTTAAAGACCATGTTACCATAAAAATGATAATAATATACTATTCCTATAATTATACATTATCCAAAACTAAAATTCTTATCACATGTTAAAATATTTTAAAAAATGTGCAAAACATCATATGATTAAATAATACATTAATATCCATAATTAAATAGAAATACTTGATTTTATAAATTAATAATTCCTAAATAACTTCAATAATATAGAGTATTTATCCCAAATGGGTTTCTTTCAAAATTAAGCCTCTATGAAACAATAATATGGTAATGTAATTTTGAAATATCTTTAATCACATAGACAACAAATCACTTTTCAATCCCATGGTTATCTATTTGATAAAACTTATGTTCTCATAATTACCTAAATAAAAAATATCATATAATACCAAAAGATTAAAAATAACTTAAAACTTATTTCTAAAAAATTTAAAGGAATACTAAAAATTAAACAAAATATTTACATTTGCATCAACCCATTAAATCATCTCCTAAATTTCCACTAATCTATTTAAGGTATCATTACATAAAACCGCTAAAGTGGTGTCCAAGACATTAATTATATGATAAAACATAATATTCTAGAATTATTATAGTATCAATAACACTTATAATAACATCACATGAATATATCATAATATCTAATGTTATTTAAACGTTTCATCTAAAACCAACTAAGGTTATGAGGCATTATGAAAGCTTGGAATGGGAAACGGCCACAGTGGAGGAGGATTATGGAGATGGGTATGGGTTTTGTGACATGTAAGTTCCTTTCTTTTTTCCTTTTGATGCTTTTCTACTGTACTTTTCATTTACTTTAATAAATGTTCAGGGGGTTATCCCCTGGCTGAGTTTTTCTAGTATAATATAATGGACTCATAAACCACTGGTTCATAAAGATGAAGATCATCTCCAAATATACCCATCATTTCATATTATGCATTATGTTTTCATTATCATCCATGTTAAACCATTCTAGGAATATTTCATTCAACCTAAATCTTTATAACCTAAAAATACATAATAATGGGGATCTAAAATTCCTAGAAAGGGTAAATGTAATAATTAAAAAATGAATTTCATTAAGAAGTATAAGAAGATAATTGTAATGGATTATAACTCCACATTCCATTATATTTTGGGATATATGGTGTTTGAGGTGTTCTCTGATGTTAAGGTGACTCTTTTCAACACTTTTCAAAATGTCCAGTTTTCCATGTTTTCCCACGATGCCTCATCCCAATAGTGCCTCATCTCAATAGTGTCTTATGCTCATAGTTCCTTATTGAAAGTATCTCACCCTATTGGTGTCTCACCCTAGAGGTAGCTTGCTAGTGTGTCTCACCCTAGCAGTGCCTCACCAATGGTTCCTTTTTTAGTGGTGGCTCATCTTCCATGGTCTCCCTGGTAGTGCCTCAGGACCAGTGTTCCCAGTTCTTTGAGTTTTTCCCTCTTAACATATTAATTTGACGTAAAATGGGATTAATGTAAAATTTAAATGGATTTGAGACCAATTAAAATGCCATAAATTATACTATTATTTCCCTAAGAGTACATAGCCTCTAAAATGGTCAAAACATGTGGTCTTGTTTAGATCCACCATTAATGGAAACTCAAAACCATTTCAAATCCCCACTGTTCTAGATCTAATCCTTCTAAGATGGGGGGTCCTACCTTCATCATTATTTTCACTTTATCTAGATACCAGATGACTAGAATCATTCATCCCATGGGAGTCATGTGTCTAGGATGAAACAATTGGTTTGTGTTTCCCTAGAGGGTTACCTCCTCTATGTGCGCCTCAATTTTTGGCGCAACCTAGAAGTATATATCGTTCTTCTTTCAGGTAGGGTTTCCTTCATATTTATAATATATGAATCATTTAGGATGGGTATAGAGACGTTTCCCTTATAAATATAGTTGATTTCGGATTAATAAAGACAATCCATTTTGTTTAAAGATCAATATACAAGGGGAGAGGGTAAGTGACACATGAACTTGCTATGTGATTGATATTTTTAATATTGTGATTTGAATGGGATAACTACCCACTAAAAATCATGGCTATTGGGGGTCCTTTTTTATACACTATATGGTTTGTGGAATCCATGTTATTTTATTTTTGTTGAAGGATTATATAAAATGGTTAGTTATATATATTGGGATAATAAATTGATTCCTTAGGATGAGATATTTTTTGTGATAACCCCTAAATTAAAAAGTGTCATTATATAAGGGAAGCCTTGTTAAATATAAAAATGTTTTTTCCTTAGTTCATGTAATTATGTGGTTGTATAGTGGGCCTATTATGTGCATTGTGTGATTATGTAACAAATATGTGAAACTGGATGTGTTGTAATGTATTTCTAAATGTGGTTGTGGAATAGTTGTGTATAGGGGGTTGTTCTATTGATATGATGATCTGGGCAGATTAGTTTGAATAAATACAATAGTGTATTTATGGGTAATTTATGAGATTATTTTTAGTGATAACATGAATAAAGATTCACCTCGTATCTATAGGTTGTGGTATGATGTGTCATTAATGTTAAGTGCGTTAATTTACAAGGGCTCCCCACCTCATGAATTACTGTTACTATGTTTCTTGTTATGTTTCATGCCTAATAGTTGTTCCCGTAGTGATGGAATGAATTAATAATTGTTTATTATTATTTGTAATGGCTTGGGTTGGTTTTATTAACGTAATTTTAGTGGTTAAATTGAATTGTATGGAAATATGAAACTGGAATTGTGGCTTGTTATGTGCTATTGTGTATTTAGAGGTGGAAAAAAAAGGAAACGATGTTGTGAGTTTGTTTGTCTGTTTGTGAACCCATAGGTTGGGGTAGAGTTTTTGGTAATATATATATATATATATATATATTTATAATCTTGTAATTTTTATATGCACCCCACCCATGTTGGAAACTATGTTCTGAGCACCAACATCATCATGTGGGGGTGTTTTTCCCAACATCTGATGAGGATCAAAAATGGATGGGTACCGAATCATTTCAAATATTTCTTCAAGGAATGGTTTTTATGAAACAGTCTATAATATGTAGATTTCTATTATTTCTTTATATGGTGGTTGTGATAGCCCATTTTGTTTTGGTAGATGTGGTTTGTGGCCTTGGTGTCTTCAGGTGAGACGTGATAGCCCAAGTGTTTACAGGTGAGGTGGTTTGTTTCCCACATGTCTTTAGGATGAGATATTATTTTATTTCATAGTTTTATTTGAGATGAGATATAATTTTATTCATTATGAGTCCTAGGTGTGTGCAGGAATGATATGTTTTGGGGCCCGAGGTGTGTGTGGCTAGGATTTACTGTAGTATATAGAAGGTATGGGAGCAGCAGGACGTATGATGTTGGGAGAGAGAATCATACCAGTGGAAAAGTGGTATAGGGTACCCTATCATCGATGTTATTTATATCAATTTATATTACCAAGATTTCATTATTTTGTGAGTGTGCCTTGGTGAGGTTGGGATGGTTAGTATACTTGCTTAGGTGCTATTCGGTTCTACTATTTTCTCACAGAGGCATTAGTATGCTTCGTCCAAATGTGCATGAGAGACTTTGGTTTTCATATTGATTAAACTTGTATGATCACCATATGTATAAGAAACTATTTTTAGGTTTCAAGGAGGATTTTTTAGAATATTCTAGACTCTACTAGCTCAGATCCTTGACAGTTGCTGAGTTGCTGCTTTAGCATTACTTTTGGGTATTTACTTTGGATACTTTACTGTATTGTAATATTTCTATTTTATACATTCATTATGGGATGGTTTTTCGATTTATTTTTATACTATGTCTTGGGGTTATTGTGGGTGATTCATTCTATTTCACGATCTTGTTTCCTTATAAAGGTAATTCCTCCCATGTTGTGAGTTTTTTACACCCTCTGTGCTAGTCTCCAACCTAGTGCCTACTGGAGGCGGGACTTGGAGGACATTTTCTTCCTTTCTCCATTTACATCCTAGAAGGGGTATCCTTGGAGGGAGGTGTTCATGAAAGAGTGGTATCAAAGGTGATGGTTGAGAGATAAGATAGAGTTTGGAGTTAAAAATAACGAGTATTACATGGGGTGGTATGGAAAGAGTTCCATTGGACCTTGGTGTGTGACATAGGATAGGGAGACTAGCTAGGACATTAGATTTTAGGCTCCCCATGATCTAATTCATGAACTCAAAGCTTATTTAATGACCAAGTGATATGGACCTTCTTGGAGGGTAGTGACCTAGTAAATGTGAATTCATCATAATTACTTGTATTCCTGTTTGAATTGGGTTGTTTTTGAAATGTTAAAATGGATAAAATAAATAACATGAATTAAAATAAATCTTAATGATAATATATACTACTAGGATTAGGAAATACTTATTTTCCAATCAGATATGACTCATGTATCTCATCCTCATTTTCTCATGAAGATGATATTTTGAAGGATAATCCAGTTGATCATCATTGTGTTGATCAAGTTGAGAATGTTGATCACTGGAAGAGGAAATTTAATGCTTCCTAGTGGTAAGATTTTGGGAAATGTTAGGGCAGTGTTTCAAACGTAGAGACACAGACTTGGATGGGGGAGCTAGAGATCACTTTCAGTTTGATCCGGGCCTCAACTGGGTATTGGGTCCTTTTGGTAGTTAGTTAGATTAAAGGTTCTATGCATATGTGGTGGATGTTGTATATGGGAGAGCAGAATGAGGAAGTTGTTTTTTGGGTTGACTTCTAGAAGGAGTTCCAAGAATAGTTCCTTTTCGACCTTGAAGGATGAGAAGAGGTAGGATATACTATCCCTTCAGTAGCGGAGTATGTTTTTAAAGGAGTTAGGAATCAATTTCAAGGAACATATGTGTTTTTTCAAAGACCTTTTCAAGATAACTAGTTTCATTTTAAATGTCTTGATGAGGGACTTCATCCTTCTATCTAGTATGTAGTTACTCCTTTTACATTTCCAATGTATTTGGAGGTTCATAAGAAGGTAAAGGTGATTAAGAATATGCACTCAGAAGGATGTATATCATGAGAGGGAAGGAAACAGAGTTCTTTGAAAGGAAGAGTTGTCATTGGCATATCTAATGTACTAGGACCTTCAATGTTTCGACCGATATGGAGTCGACCTTAGCATCTTTATTTCCAGCCTTCTGATGCTAGTGGTTTCTATGCTTTTCCTAGGAGCATTTTTCTAGTGTGTTTTGGTTGTGGGGTTCATGGCCATCACTAGATCTAGTGCCCAGTATTCCCCAAATATTTTTTTGTGGAGGTGGACAAGTTTAGCGTCATCCTCAACAATAGTTTATAGTGAGACCGTTTTAGTAGTTGGGGCAGTAGGCTTTCACTCTACTAAGGGGAGATAGAGTAGGTAGTGCCTGACCTCAGGATGTTCCTCCTGTTTAGGGACCATGACCAAAACATGGAGGTGGATGTGGTCATCAAAAGAGAGTCAATAAATTTGGACATGGTCAGCTGCACGTCGTGGATGCATTAGTTCTAGTGGGGCCATAGATCGTGATAGGTATGATCAGTTTGATTAGAACCATTTTTTGTGCCTTGTTTGATTCAAGAGATTTTCAATCCTTTGTTACACCAAAACTATCCAATTCTATGGGACTAAACATATAGAGGCCTCCTATACCCCTAGTGTTGAGTACGCTAGTTAGAGGCCATACCTGCTTGTTCTATGTGTGTCAGGGGTGTAGATTGATGATGGGAACACATCAGTCCTATGGGGATCTTTTCTTGATACAGATGTAGCCATATGATTTCATCCTCATCATCGAATAGTTGTATTCCATACATTCTATTATCAACTACCTCTAGAGGTGAATTGTGTTTTTGGATGTGGATAGTTAGCGTGTGGTTTTCATCAATGAGTGGAGTTTCCAAGTGGACAGATGGAGTGTCGAGACCCTTCATTCCTTATTAGATGAGTTTTCAATTGAATTAGTGGACCCCAATATTGTAAAGGTTTCCAAGGTCATTGAGGAGTTCCTGGAAATTTTACTTGAGGAGTTTTTGATGATATTCACTTAACGTGATGTTGAGTTCATGATAGACTTGTATCCTAATGCTTCCTTATTGGATATGACCTTCTGAGTTGTGGGATTTGAGAATTAAGATAGATGATCTGATACATAATGGTATTTTATGGCCTTTTTTAAGGGGGGATTCAGTATTGTTCACCAAGAAGGTAGATGGTATTCCAATTTTGTGTATAGACTACTAAAGTTTTAACCAGGTGATTGTCAAAAACCATTACCATATTTCTAGGATAGAATATTTTTTGAACAACTAAGAGGGGAGGGCTGGTTTTCTAAGATTGACCCATGGTCTTGATATCACCAGTTGAGGGTGATGGATGGTGATATCACAAAGACTACCTTCAAATGTAGGTATGGGAACTTCAAGTTTGTATTCATTCTTTTTTTTGTTACAAACACACCAACCACGTTCATGGGGCTTATGAAATACATGTTCTATGAGTTCCTAGATCAGTTCGTCATCATATTCATCGATGATATCTTAATCTACCTAGAGCATGAGGAGGAGCACACTGAGCATCTCAGAATTGTCTAGCATATTCTTCAACACCACCAGCTCTATGTAAAGTTTTCCGAGTTTATTTGTAGGATACAAAAGGTGAATTTCCTCAGGCATGCAACATCTCAGAAGGGTATGGAAGTGGAGCCTTCAATGGTTGAAGTAGTTGTTTCTTGGGAATCCTCAACGAACATGGTATAGTTTTACAGTTTCCTTGGTATCAAAGGATATTATCCGAGGTTTGTTCCTAATTTATATATAGCTATAGCCCTATTAAAAATTTTGATAATGAAGGACCAATATTTTTCATGGAGTGATTAGTGGAAGGCAGTTTTCAGTTACCTGAAGGGGAAGTTGTTCAGTGCACGGGTGCTCTGGTTCCCTGAGAAAGGTGTACTTTTAAGGTGGTTTGTAATGATTAACATATGGGTTTAGAATGCATACAGATACAACAATGATAAGTGATCTATTATTGTTCTATGAAGCTATTTCCCCCATGAGTGTAACAATTCCACCAATGATCTGGAGATAGTAGTAGTTGTGTTTGCGCTAAAGTTGTGGTATCATTACCTCATGGGGGAGAAATTTTTTCTCTTCAAAGATCACAATATCTTAGGTTATATCTTTTCACAGTGTAAATTAAATCTACGAAAATACAGGTGGATAGAGTTTCTTCATTATTATTATTCTTATATATCCTACACCTCAGGAAAAGAGAATGTAGTGGCTGATGCTTTATATAGGATTTCACATGAGGATATTGTTTGGGAATCTGTGGATTGTTAGAGTGTGATGAAGTAGTTATATGACTTTCAATTAGATTTAACTATATATAGAGGTAAAGGATATAAGTTTCAAAAGATAGTGCAATATTCTCTGATTCAATAGTTGGAGGAGTCTCGGTGGGGAGACTGAGAGGAAAAGGTAATGCTCGATCCTATTATCCATGTTGATTCTCTAGAAGGATGGTTAGGATATGATAATGTTTTGGGGGAAGTTTTTTATTCTGGTGTTGAGGTGGGATGGATTCCTTTGTGAGTTTCATAAATTACCTTTGGTGGTACACCTAGAAGTTTTCAATATATACCATTGCTTGAGGATGTAGTTTTTATTGCCCATGATGAAACCAAAAGTGGAAGAGTTTGTGGAAAAGTGTTTTTTTTATAGAAGTTAAAGGAAGAGAACCATGTTCCAAGTGGTTCATTATAGCCTTTTTATTTTACCAAGTGGAAATGAGATGGATTATTGATGGATTTTGTCATAGTGTTACCAAAATCCCATAGAGGTTGTGATGATATCTAGGTGATACTGGATCAATTGATGAAATCAGCACAATTCTTAGTGATCAAGGAGTCTATTGTAGTGGATAAATTTGATAAGAGGTATGTTGATGAAGTAGTATTGTTTCATGGAGTTATAAATACCATTGTCTCAGATCAAGACACAGAGTTCACCTTACTATTTTGAAAAGGATTACATCATACTTTTGGAAATCAGTTACGCCTCAACACTACTTTAAACCATCAAATATATGGGTAGGCAAAGCATACTATCCAGACATTGTAGGATATGTTGTAATCATGTATCTTTGACATTGATGGATATTGGGTATGACACTTTCCCATGGTAGAGTTTTTTTATAATAATATCTATCACTCTTCATTTAGCATAGATCTATTTGAGGCTTTTAATGGAAGACCATGTCATTCACCATTATGCTAGATAGAGGTTGGGGAGACAACTGTTCTTTGTCTCGATATGGTGCTAATCATGATAGAAAATGTTCATCTTGTTCGTGAGAGGATGAAAGTAGTGAAGGACTAACAAATGTCTTATGCCGATTGTATAAGGAGGCCCTTGGAGTTTGAGATTGGGGACTATCTATTCTTAAAGGTATCCCCTTGAAACAGGTTGAATAGGTTGGGATGAGGAAGTAATATTTCTCTTAGGTTTATTGGACCCTTTGTTGTGTTGGGGCGAGTTAGAAACATGGCATATCGGTCGGTGTTGCCACCATGGTTAGAGAGGATCAACAATGATTTTCACTTCTCTTAGCTTCTTTGAGAGAATGTGATATATGGATGGACCATTCCTTTGGTTCTTGTGTTGTGGAGGCATAGTGGATAGGAGAATATTACATTAGAGTGATAGACGTAGATGTGTTCTGAATACATGGAGTTTTTTTTGAGTTTTTCCATGATATTATTTTTCAATGCGATGTGATGTTTGAACCTTGTTGATTATGAGATAAGAAATTTTCCTTTGGTTTTTGCTGTGTGTGGTGTGATGTGTGATAAATTCATGACATATTAAAAGTGGAGTACCTGATTTCTAATCAATATTCATTAACTGTGATGCGATTATACACATATGGGTGAGTAAGTGCCCCCATAGTGGATAGTATATCAACATGGAGGATAGAATTCCCTAATTTTTGTGTTCGGATGGTGTGGTTTTTTGTGGTTGTTCAAGGTTTTTTTGTGTTCATTTGGGTTGATGTGTCAATAAGAATGATGATAAGTACCAGTTAGCAGATGTTAGAGGAGGTGTTATTGGGTGTAGAGGTTTCCACTCCATCTTTCAAAAAGCACAAGGTGGTTTATCATTGAGATTTGATGTGTTTAGTTGATATAAGTGTTTCATGTGTGACGATATCCTTGATAGGTATCTTGAGGGATTGTTGTTTGGATCCTTCCAATCCTTACCTTTGAGTTGGTTTTAAATTCACACATATGAGAATAGTTTGAGTGGTATATGATATAATGGAATAGACCTTTCCTATCCATTACTTTGTTTGAAATATAGTGTTTAAGGTATATTAGGATGTCAAGTTGAATCCTTTCAACACTTTGATTTTTTTAGTTTTCCATGTTTTTCAATGGTGAATCATCCCAACGGTGCCTCATCCTAGCGGTGTCTCACATTGGTGGTGCCTTGCTGAAAATAGACCATACTGGTAGTGTCTCACCCTAGAGGTGGTTCTCTATTGGTGTCTCATCCTGGAAGTGCCTCTCTGGCAGTGCCTCACCTAGCGGTGCCTCATCTTGTGGTGTCTCGCTGGCAGTGCCTTGTGAACTGTATTCCAAGTTCTTCTAGTTTTTGCTTTTGACATATTCCATTGATGGAAAATTGGTTTAATTCCATATTTAAAAGTTTTTAGAAAAAATAAAATTATATAAATTATATCACTAATTCCCTAAGAGTTAAGAGGCCTTTAAATGGTCAAAACATTTGGTCTTGTTCAGATCATCCTTTAATGGAAATTCAAAACCTTTTACAACCCCATATGTGCTTATCTAATCTTTATAATCCAAGGGGCCTTCCATTTATACATTATTATACATTATCTATATACTATATTCCAAGAATCCTTATTCCTATGGTATTTATGTGGTTAGTATGTGACAATTGGTTTTTTTCCCTTGAGGGTTACTTGCTGTACTTGCACCCCTGTTTTTGGCTCAAACAAGAAGTATCGATCATTATTTTTCAAGGTATTTTTCCTTCATATTTCTAAAATTTTTCATTATACAAGATCGGCATATATATTCTTTCCCTTTTAAATATAGTTTATTTTATATTAATAGTGACAATCAAATGGTTTTAAAAATAAATATACATGGGCCTGGGGAAAGTGAAAAATGATCTTGTTCTGTTATTATTATTGTTAATATTGTGATTTTAAAGGATAACTACCCACTTAAAATCATGTATGTTGGGGGTCCTTGTTTTCACACCATATGATTTGTGGAATTCATGATGTTTTATTTCTGATTAATGCTTATATAAATTTGTTAAAATTGTATATTTTTCTAATAAATGGATGCCCCAAGATCATACAATTTATGTGATGACCCCTTAAATAACAACTTAACTTAAATAAGGGATGCCTTATTAAATATGAAAATGTGATTTTAAATGGTACATGAAGTGACATGGCTGTATATTGGGGATGTTATGGGCATGGTGTGATTATGCAGTAGGGGTGGGAAACTTGTTGTCCGATAATGTGTTGCTAGATGCAGTTGTGGGATGTTTGTGCATACTGGGTTTTTTCTGTTGATATATTGATCTAGGAGGATGAGTTTGAATAAGGATAGTAGAATTTTTAGGGTTAATTGCTGAGAGTATTTTCATTGATAAAATTCAGAAATATTTTC
Organism: Viscum album; assembly: GCA_963277665.1. Taxonomy (NCBI): domain Eukaryota; kingdom Viridiplantae; phylum Streptophyta; class Magnoliopsida; order Santalales; family Viscaceae; genus Viscum; species Viscum album. The sequence continues at coordinate 1,630,035,472 of OY728152.1, forward strand.
TTATATCTAGAGGCTATGGTATAATGTGTCCTTAATGTGAAGTGCATTAATTTACCAAGGATCTTCACCTCCTGAATGACTATTATTGTGTTTCTTGTTATGTGTCAGGCCTGATAGTTTCCTGGGTAGTGATGGAATGAATAAATAATTGGTTAATAAAGTTTGGAATGGATTCAGTTGGTTTTATTAATGGAATGTGAGTTTTTAAATGATTTTTTTTTGTAAATGTGAAATTGTATTTGTGGCCTATTGTACGGTGTTGTGTGTTTAGTGGTGGTAGAAAAAGGTAATAGTTTTGTGAGTTTGTCTGTTTGTTTGTGAACCCATAGGTTGGAAACGAGTGTTTGGTACTATATATATATATAAATTTTTTATATTCATGTGATATCTATACAGACCCCACCTATGTTGATAACTATGTTCCGAACACCCACGTCGATATGTGAGGGTGTTTTTCCCACATTCAGTGAGAAGCACAGATGGTAGGGTGCGTAGTATTTTCCACTCTTTCTTCTAAGGGAGGTAGTTATGGAGCATGATATGATGGTTGGAGGTATATTAGTTATTTATATGGTGGTTTTTATATCTCAAGTGTTATCGGGTGAGATGGTTTGTGGACCAGGTGTCTTTGGGTGAGATGTGATAGTCCGGGTGTTTGCGGGTGAGGTAGTTTGTTTCCCAGGTGTATCTAAGATGAGATGTGATGTGCTTTCCCATGTTTCTTTAGGATGAGATGTGATGTGATTCATTGTGAGGCCCAAGTGTGTGTGGGTGGGATGTGTTCTGATGCCCATTAGTTTAGAGGAAGGATGTGATGTGGAATACATAAGGGATGGGAGTGCCAGGACGTACAACATTGGGCGAGAGCGACATACTAGTGGGAAAGTGGTATGGGGTACCCTATAATCATTGTTATTTATATCATATTATATTACTTATCTTACATTATTTTATGAGAGTTCCTTGGTGAGGTTGGGATGGTTAGTATACCATCTTAGGAGAAGTTTGGTTATACTATTTTCACAGAGGGTCATTAGTATACTTCTTTCACATGTGCACAAGAGACTTTAGTTTTCCTACTGATTATACTTGTATGAACACCCTACATATATTAAACTATTTTTAGGTTTTTAGGAGGATTTAGTTGTCTATTCTGGACTCTAATAGCTTGGATACTTGATATTTACTGAGTCCCTACTTTATCATTACTTTTGGGTATTTACTTTAGAGGCTTTATTGTATTGTAACAGTTATATTCTATACATACATTGTGGGACGATTTGTGGAATTATTTTTATAATATTCCTTAGTTTTTTGGATGATTCAATATAACTCCCAATATTGTTTCTTTATAAAGGGTAATGTCTCCCATTTTGTGAGATTTTACACCCCCGGTGCTTGTCACCAACCCAAGGCCTCCTGGAGGCAGGACACAGGGGTCATTATCTCCATTTCTTCATTCCCATCCAAGGAGGGGTATCATTGGAGGGAGGGGGACATGACAAGAATAATAGTACAAGGACTTAATAAAATTTCATGAGTATATAAAATTAATATTCATACCCATCAATACATGGATCATCAAACATGAAAATAAGGAATGAGTCTTCAAGAAATGAAATATTCATCAGAACAATAGTCATGATCCATGTGGTATCAATAAAAATCATGATACTATTTATATCATGTAGTAACCAAAATTAAAATTTATTGGTATCCTGGGGAATTATCTTCACATCACATATTAAAAATATAATTACCAATATTGTTAAGTTTCATCACCTAAGTACCCAATGCATTAGGGAAATTTAATGGATCCACTCATCTATGGTTTATCATGGAATCACCCATCCTTGGATAATAATGTAACAACCCATCCTTGGTTTATAACAAAACCCACATTCATGATTTATAATGGAACCACCTATCATAATAAATAATTTTAATAAACCATATGATGAATAAATTACAAATATCATTCATTTCATCATAAACTCATTGAAATGAACATGATTGTTTTTAGAACATGATTTCACCCATGGATAAGAAAAAATATCCCTAACAATGTTTTTGAAACATGATTAACCTATAGAAAAGAAATGATTTTCATAACAATATCTTTGAAATAAGATTTAATTGTAAGAAAGGAATGGGTTACATAATGATATCTTTGAAAATGATGAACCCTTGATAAAAAATGGTTCTAAAAAAATATATTTAAAATAATCATAATACACCTGTATAAAAAATAAGGGTGGAAACATTTAAAATTTTCCCAATTTAATAATAAGTAAAAATAAGGGTTTTTAATGTCGATGAATGGAAATACTATTAAAATATAAATAATTTTTTTGAGAAAACATAACCATTTCATTTTGAAAATATAATTTAAAAACTAAAAATTCATAAAATATTGAAAAAAATCATTGAAGAAAAACCTTTGATAAAAATACAATAATGTTCTAATAAATTAATGGTAATTATCATTTTAAAATCTGATCAGGTTGCAAATGTAAAAAAAATATTCCTTCAAAAAATATTGTTAAAGGGAGTCAAAAGTGACTAATTTATAAAACATTAATAAATTTCATTAAAAAAACTTTTAAATGTTGTTCAAAGTCCATATAAAATATCTTTATAGAAAAATATTAGGGATAATTGTTTTTAAAACACTTTATAAAACATGAATATGAAAGAGAAAGGTACCCAATCTAAAATAAGTTACAAGATCAATATCACTTACAGATGAATTAATTGATGTTTCATAAATAAATAAGGGAGGAAATAGAAATTGACATGTGAACCAAATTCATAAATATAGGAGAATAAATGTGGCATGGATCATGAAAATAATGTCACATTATTTTCTCAAAAATAACTATTTAAATAAATAACTATAAAAGAAAGAAAATTATAACATAAAGCCTTTTCCACTTAGAAAACTCTTGAATCAAAATCAAAAATAAATAATAAAATAAAATAGTTCATTAAATATTCTAAATAAAATTATTTTTATGATATAACATGTTAAATTATCTATATATAAACCTCATAAAGAGGATAGGTGTATATTATAAACATATTTCCCAAATAAAAGAATAAGGGATAATTAACCCTTACAAAGATCATATCATTGAATTGAGAGTTAATAAATGGAGTGATTATGTATAAAAAATTAAAATTCATACCATACATGTAAAAATATATAATAAAGAAATAAATTTAACAATAAACACATTATATTTTTATAAATGAGTCGATGATGATGGTTTAAACCCCAATGAAAGAAAATTGAGTTATGAAACTCTTTACCACTTGGTAACATTTAATTCACCCATAAGGATAAATTAATTCAAATAGTGACATAATATACCATTATTTATGAATAATTCATGATATTACAGGTAAAATATTTATTATATACACTACATAATAAAAAGAAGTGGTGAATATAGAATATGTATCACAGAAGTAAAATTGAGATGAGAAAAACCCATACCTCAGGTCCAGAATTTCTATATCTCTCCTTTAAATCCTGTATAATAATCATATATAAATTATTATATTTATTAAGAACACATTAAATGTTTTATGTTTTTTCGTAAATAATTTATTTTATTTCATTATAATGTCATATTTTAATACTTCATTAGTTATTCCCACGTAATGTGTTTTAAGGATGTTCAGTACATTGTTTCAAAATAGCTTCGGTGTATTAACCATTTTAAAAAAATAAATAATAATGGAAATGAAATATTTATATTATTTATTCAATAACTATAATTTTTAATCTATTCATGATAAATGGATATGAAAAATGAACTCTGTTACAACCATGGAGACTTTAAGTTGTACGTACACTTGAATAGTGTTTCCATTTTTTAGATATCATTATAGAAGGAATTCCCTTAGTATTTTAACATTAAAAAAAGATAATAATATAATAAATACCATATTATTTAATTAAATATAATTATATCTATCATTCCATTAATGTGTTGATGGAAGAAGCATTACATCATTTTGTGAAGGCATTATCTCACACATATATGAAAAACATAATCATTTTCTAGTGGAATAAAAAATGTTATTTTATATTTTAAGAATGATAATTTTTCATTAATATAATTATTATTTCATGTTTATAAAAAATATTTATTTACATTATCCATATTATCATTCATGTAAAGTGTTAGTGAAAAATTAATCATAGTACATTATGAGGCGGTAGTCCACCATACATAGAATAAACATTATCATATCCCCCACATTATGTATAGTAAAAGGTATATGTGATATAATAAGAAAAAATAAAAATGTCAAAAATATCAAATATATATACTTTAGGTCTATCATTACAAAAATTTGAGATATGCAATGTTGAAAAATGAATAAAATCTATTTATAAGGCGGTAGTCCTCTCTATAGACGATTGATGATTTTGTATCCCACATGATTGAGAAGGAGATTTATTAGGTTATTAAAATAATATAATAAAATCTCATTATATATTATATATTATTTTATCATACTATTATAGTGTTAAAATATTTGAATATATTGGAAGAAGATATTAAACAAAAATGCAATGTTAGATTTTTTAACTCTTATCATACCACCTCTTTATGATTCTCCTAGAAGTATTCCTAGAATATATTTATAACCAAGATATGAATTTTTATATGGGTCCATGTAAGTTTAAATTTAATTTTTTAGTTTTTTGATAATACAAATGGTTTTAATGGTTGAATAATAGAGCATAGTGGGTGGCCTTTTATAAGTGAGGTGAGTGGGAAACTTTTAATTTTTTTTAAAAAAATGTGTGCCCATGTTTTTCCACAAAAAGGATCCAAAATGGATAATTATAGAAAAATAGTAATTATAATGTATAAATATTTCCAAAAAATAGTTTCATATAGGTTTTTTGGCCATTTTTATCCTTGTCATTTTTGTTTTACCCCTATAATATTGTTTTCACCTTAATCGTGGTAATATTGTTTTTTCTATTTTCATTATTAATTATTATAAAAAATAATTTTTTACTAAGTAGATAAAATAAAATATTATGATTCCAAATATTATAACCATTTTATTAAATTTAATTCTCATAATTTAAAAAAAATTAATTTAAAATTAGACATGTAGACATGATGGGAAAACAAGTTTCAGGAAGAGTATTTTTCAAGGAGAAGATGATTTTTTATGAACTATATGACTAATAATATTATTAATAATAATAAAAAATGGTTTTAAGTGATATATTATATATTAATTTAATTTAATTCATTATTAATTAAGGGGTTTTCAAATTAATTAAAATAGAGAGAAATTATGCACTTTAAAATAGTATTTAGAAAAATACAATTTTCTAGCCTGAGGAAAAACTTATACTAAAATAAAATATTAATTTTATTAAAAATTAATTTTTTAGATTAAATATAAAATAATAATACTTTTTATAAGTTAAATCATATTCAAAACATACTAAGACATTTATATTTATTATTTTATTGAAAATAAATGAAATTTTTACAAAAAATTGTATTTATCTATATTCCTTGCAAAATCTATTTTTTATAAAAAATAATCAAATTTCACCCAATGTGAATTTTGATATACCTAATTCAAATTTTATGTTCATTTAATCAATTAAAGTTTCTATAATTTCACAACAATTAATTATAATATTATTTCATTAAAAATAATAAAAACCATTTCTAAAGAAAACATATTTTTTAATAATAAAATCACATTAAAAAAAATTGGATGATTATTTGCTAAATATTTTTTAATAATATATATTTAAGAGGATAAATATATATATTTCATAAATTATATAATACTACTCATACCATCCAATTTAATGTCTTGGTTATAATAGTTATATATATTGCAGGTCGTTTAAGCTTGGTGTTTCTTGTTGAATATGCTATAAAATTTAGTTTTATTTTCTAAAATAATTGGGTGTTATAGAAAATATTCCATTAATTGATAAAATATTCAATGAAATTATTTTATGTTGAACCTTGAGAAATATTCATTAAAAAGAAAAGTTATTTTGAAAATAATGAACTTGATGAAAACCTTGGTTTTTGTTTTTAAATAGTAAGGGAATATTGAACTTGTAATAGGGAATTAAAACTATGATTGATGAATTTAATTAAAATGAAAAAATTTCCTATGATTGTTTGATTAAAAAAACATTTGATCTTATGTAGATATTGGGTGAGTAGGGAAACAATGGTAGGGTTCTGACTCTATAGTAATGGATTGATGATGACCACTCCAACTAGACCATGTTTGGCATGATTTTCTCTCAATGGGATGTTGATTGATTATCCTATAGATGGAGCCTTAGGGACGTCTACATTTACACTGATCTTTGAGGATTATCTAAGTAGCCTGATGATACTATTTCAAGAAACTAACTTGTCTCAGGGATTATGAACATTTTTCTTGGTTTTTATTTTATTATTACATTCCATTGAGTAGAAAACTATATTATTCGAGTAATTTATGCCTTATGAGAAATGTTATTTTATGATATTTCTGATATATCTTTTATCTAGTGTATTTGAAAGAATATTTTTATTGAAAATATAAATTTCTATACCATTACAAACAAAATTTATTCTAATAAATTAATGGTTTCATTATTATAACTTTTTATGGAACACATGGTGAGATCTTACTAATATATTTAGGTAAAACCCTAAATTTCACATAAATAATTTATCGATTTTGTTCGAAAAATTCTCAGAAAAGAAAATGTAATACATGAAGGTGGAAAGTGTGCTTAGTCCATAGGAAATTTGGTGATAGAATTGAACTGTGGAGGTGTGGTCTTCTTTTCACATAGGGTTTGTGAGAATTTTTCTTGATTGAAGTTTCCATATTTTTAATGATTTTTTATTTTTGTTTCTTTATTTGGAATACATTTAGTACTAACTTCGTGAGGAGTGTTTCAAATTTCTACTTCATATTGATTTTCCTTCCAATATTTTTTCATAATTAGGGAAAGGTCATTCCCTTTCACTTATTGACGATGTCAGATGCTAGTATCTTACCTATGGGGATTGGGAACACACTCTAAGATATGTGGGGTTTGGATCAGGTGATGTTCTAACATAGTAATGAGTTTTTTTCATAAAAAATTGTTATCAAAAGAAGTTTTCCCTTCTTTCCTTGATGTCAAAAAGCAGTCTAGGATGCCCAGGAAGACTGTAGGTATGATTTTTAGGAAATAAGGGTAATTTATGATTGAGTGTTTGGCCAAATATCATTTTATTGAGTCTTATTTAACCATGGGGAAATCATTATATAATTATAATAAATATAAATTATATCCTAATAGATATTAATATTCAATTATTTTCACAAAAACATGATATTTTTCCATAAATATTTAGTGTCTTTTGAAACTTGGATACCCCAAAAAATGTTTTATAACTAAACTACATCATCTGCCACTATTTTAATTAAAAATTGAACCTTTATAAAGTATATCATACTCAATACTTGTGTTAATTTCATATGGAAATGAATCATTAGAATGGGTGATATTTTATGATTAATAAGGGTAAACAATAGAGATATCAATGATCATATAATCATTACATGGGTATAAAGGTATGTAATCAAGAACTAAACATTCTAAAACTATAACCTTTATATCAAGTGTATTAATATTGATATATGAAATAAATCTTGAAAATTCATAATTCAAGAATCATAAGGGAATAAATGAACAAGTGGCATGATAAAATAACATTTTCATAATACATATATTTTTGGATTGCACCTAAACATAGAAAATATTTTGTTGAGGCTACCCACCAATACATCCATAACATGTTAGACTTGAACTAACCACTCATGTACATTATTAAAGATTAAGATATTATCAAGTGTACCAAATTTTTGTCTTAGTATAACCTATCATGTCCCCAATTTTGGGAATGGGATAACCTCATGTGTACTCTCTTTTGGTCTTTCTATAACCTCCTATGTACCCTTTGAGCTCATAAAATAATAATCATTACCCAATACATTAGTGGGATATATATTTTCTGATCCACCCATCACATAATTAAAATATACATATCTGTTTCACATGATCATAGAATATTAATCATAGATTAACCCATTGAAAATAAATGGGGTTTATAATGAATTCATCATCACATAACCTATTGAAAATAAACAGTTTCATAAAGAATTCATCAATTCATCCAACTATAACCCATGGAAATGAATGATTTTCATAAATGTATTATCCTCATAATAATTAAAAAATATATATAAAGAATAAGTAGGGTATACTTGAATCATATATATATTAAATATTAAGAATCATCAAATAATGTCATATTATATTAAAAATGTTCTTAAATGATCATTAAGAGTATTTCTGGAGTAAAATTTTATTTTATCTTTGAAATCACATATTTTAAATGAAAAATTTTACCAAGTTTTATGTAATGAATTTTATTTTAAAATAAAATTGAAAACAAGTAAATTAAGCTTCAAATAATTTAGTGGTCCTGAAGACCGAAAATTGTTTACTTTCCATGTGTTGTAAAATAAATATTTCTTCCACTCTTTTAGAAAAATCCAAAAGAACCTCATTTTTAAAAGGAAATGATGATTTATTTTAAACCATTTTTTAAGTAGTAAAATTTGGGTAAAAATTTAATTTAAATTCTAGGGATGATACTAAAAATATTCTTCAATTGTTTGTTTAGAAAACATGGACACGTAAGAGAGAGTATATTTGATAAAAGATATATGTAATGTCTTGTTCCATAAAACATTATTTAAATATATTAAGTATATATTTTCATTAAAATGTAAGGAAAAAAAGTATTTTCATGAAATAGGAAAATTATTTTAATGTAAATGGTTTTATTGAGAGGTAGATTATAATATTTGATCATCATAAAATTAATAAAAAACAATGAGATTATATCATATAACGTTTATCCCTTTGGTAACTTTTGATTTTTAATCAACATAAAATAAAGAACTACTTATTGATATTTATATCCTATAATTTTCATAAAAAAAATAAAGGTATAGATTCATTGGTAGTATATTCACCACACAAAATAGAAAACTGGTGAATATTGAATGTGTACCACGTAAATAATAGTGAGATGAAAATCTCCTACCCTAGGTCTGACATTAAACATACATGTTTGAGCCTCCTATATAATAAATACAGATTTAATATAAGTATAATTTATGAAAAAATATATCTTACCATAAATTATTTAATTATAATCTTTTCCCACCATTTTATTAAAAATTATTTATTAAATTCATAGCATCAGGGGATAACTGTATTATTTTTCATGTATATTTTGGTATAATAGTTTGGGTAATTATACATGTATTAGGGTTCTATTATCCCTAGAATTTCAATGATGACATAAATATATTTCATATTCATTATATATATATATATATATATACATTTATAATAATCCGTGAATGATTTTTATAGAAAATAAATTACACCATTAATAGAGATGGTTTGTCATACGCATGCAAGAATACCATTATAATTTTTTTGATTGATGCAGCCAAAGGATTTTTAATAATACTTAACCTTTAAAAAATAATTTTAATACAAAAAATATTATTTATATTAATTAAATATATACTTATTACAATCCATGTCTATATAAAATGAATAATTAATCACATTACTTTGTTGAGGTGGTTGTCCACATAAACGAACAAGCGAATTTATCATTTTGAAAAAGATCGGAAGGTAAGAAGGTAGATGTGAAATAATAATTAAAATAGTATAATTATGTAATAAATATAATATATAAATATTAAATCTATAATTATATCCATCATTGAGAGGAGGACATTGAAAATGAAATACATCAGTTTTTGAGGTGGTTGTCTACTGTACACATGATTGGCGATTCTTTTCAAAATTGATGGAAGAGAATATAGATGTAGGTTATTACAAAAACATAATAACATAAAAGTATATTTCAGATACTTATTATTTTAAATGATATTTGGCTAATATTATTTTAAGTTGTTATAAGAAGATACAAAATAAAAATTCGTTATTCAGACCAACACCTCTTCTTCAAAAAATATCTTTAGGTTTACACCTAAAGCCTTCATATGATGAATTTTTGATCAATCTAGGGGATCAAGGACATGTAGAGTGATGTAAATAATCTTTTATGATATTTTATGGAACAAAGAGGGATATTTTAGTGTCTATACTATATTATAGGTGGTATCTATTTATATATGGAGGATATGACACACATGGAAATGATTTGGAAATTTCATAAGAGAATAAAAAATGATAAAGTTATTCCCAATAAAAATGATCCCAAATGACAATATATTCAAAGGTGGGAACGGATAAGGTAAATATGTCCAGGAAATATTATTTATAAAATTTTAAAGGGATAACATATGCTTCTCTTTTTCTTTAACACCCAAATTAACCTTTTTTAACACAAGTTGATGTAAATAATTTCTACTATACATAATATTCATTGTGAAAAAAAATTAATTTGAATTTATTAACTAACATTAATTATTCTGATTAAAAATATAGAATAAATTTTAATAAAATAAATTAAGATAGTTTGTTTATTTTAATTTAAAATAAACCCAATAGGTATTATTAAAATGTGGTTTTCAGTAGAATAAGTTTTCTTCAGTTAAAAAAATTATAAAAAATTACAAATATTTTTTTCATTAAAATTAACTAAAATTTATTAGTAATAATATAATTGAACTAAATTTTCTTTTAAATTATTTTTAGAATAAAATTAATCTTTGTATGTTCTTCAAATAAAAATACAATTTTTAATACAAATCATTATTTTTCACTATTCATAAAAAATTTAATATTTTTAGAGAATAATCAATAATTCAGTATTATATAATCCTGAATTATTTAATTATAAAATGATTATTTTTTTTAAATACAATTTCTAAAATTGTGAAAAAAATTGTTTAAAAATAAGCGTCTAAAAAGTGAAAAATCCACATTTTAGGAAAATATTCTTTTCAATCATAAAAATGGATTTATTGTTATCCTAATAAAAAAATAATGATAAAAAAATATCACATAATATATATAATATATAAATTTCATTAAAATCATTCAATAATAGTTATTTAAATTTATTAACAAAATAAAACATTCCACATATAAAGACTATTTTTTTTGAAAAATATTTCTTTGACATTCAAATGATTTTCATTTTTAATTTCACTTTTGATAAAAAGATAAGTAATTGTATTTATCTGTAAACAATATTTTTTTCCTAATTTATTTATTCATGTTAATAACTTCAAATTTAATGACTAGGTTATAACTTGAACTATATAATGGTTTATTAAAACTCAATATTGTGTGTAACAAAAAAAATAAAAGAAATTAAATTTATTTGAGAAAAAAATATTTCACAACATTATAGGGTATTAAATCAAAACCCCATAAAAATAATTTGGGACTTTAAATTTTTTTACGTTGATACACAAAACTAAAGATACAATTTCATCATCATATACTTAGGTTTACATGTACATTCATAAAATTGGTTATTTCTCCAAAAATCATTGACCAAGTGAGTGGACCTATTTTGTAGAAATTTATATATATAGTTAGGAATATCACCATATTGTTCCCCAAATGGGATATATTTCTAGAATGGTACAACATCTTTGTTCAATACATATGAGGGATAATGTATGTACATCCTCAAGGGAGATACATGGAAAAATCCTGAAATTGAGAGAGGTTTTGTGGAAGATCCAAACGATAGGCTATTGTCCCAAATAGATTGAGAATATAAAAGGGTAAATAAAACTTATGAGTAGTTTTACATTTTATCAGAATATATTAACTTTATTTCATGGGAATATTCACATAAAAACCTCCTCATGAACTTCAATTTCTAGATCATAATAACTATTGTCAAAATAACACTTTAGTCAACTATAATATATCATTATGTGTTTTTGAATGGATCTAACATTATTTTCCATTTACTTAGATATATAAAGTTTCAATATATTTAATTATCCAACATCATACTTTCATGTTGGAGTTTTATGATTTATTCTATAAAATTATTAATAAATATCCACCAGAACACTTGAGTGAAATCTTCTTTTCCATGAACAAATACTAGATGAATATGTTGATAAAAAACACTATTAAAATCCATATAACAAGATATAAACATATATTCTAGGGGTTTAATGGTTCTATTATACTAAACATCCTTATAAGGATAATATGTAGTTCTTAAACAAACTATATATAAAGATCCTGCTAAATACATCACTAGAATATCATGTTAAACAACTGATCCTGAGTAGATAGAATAAGATAGAATACTCTATTAGATACTAAAAACCACATAATTTATATACTATAATGATGATCTAGAGAAAAATATTATCTTACAAGGATAATTTGTGATGACTTCATAAGGTGATGGACTACCAAAATAAAATTATGTTCTCTCAACATTTTAGGGTGTTTAATGAAAAATATAGGGTGATGTTTTTCCATTTTAATTATGGTATGTTTAATGGATATTATATCCCCTTATGAATCTATATTAATAAATAAATTATTTATTTACAGTGAATTGAAAAACAAAATCTTTATTATATATCTTCATTCCATCCTACCAAAAATACTCTTCACAAATCTATACATCATTTTAGTTTCCAGATGAATAGATAATGAAGAGTAATGATCACCCTCTAATAGCTCCTTATTCAAATCCATCATGGATATAACAAACTCATGGTTCCTAATACCTATCATTTTATTATAATCAATTTTAAAATAAAAACATTTATAATCTTCTTCGGTAGCTATAAACCCCACTATATGCCTCTTTAATATATATGTGGATAAATGCTTGAAAACTCATTTAAGAATGATATAATTTCTCCCATTCATTCATGATTTATAGATTCACAATTTATAAATCTATAAATAATGGAACTTTTTTATCCCAATCATATATATTTTATCATGATCCTTTTGACATAATGTATCATCCAACTTTTTCACTTTTCCAGGGTTATAATGCATTAAGTTTTCATAGTTATTAATTGGTTCCAACCATAATCTTTGGAACATATTCAACTTTTAATGTTTTCATAAATATATTAAAATTTTATGATTTTCATATACATCACACATTTCTCTATAAATATAATTCATCAAAATAATTATTGAAAAAAATCATATGTTACTCCAAATCCTGATTTAGGTAATTTTACTTATGAACCTTCAATTTTTGTAAGGAATATGATATAACCATATCATTATAAATACAAATAAATACTAGTACTTTTTTATGCATCACTATATAATAAAAAATATTCTCCAAAATATGGTAATTAAAGAACGAGTGTGATTACTAATCTTCTCTTTAGTTATTTAAAATTATCCTCACATTCATTTATCAAATGGTACTTGGATCTATCATGAGTTAACCAAGTGAGTGGGTTAGATAGCCTCGGGAAATATTACATAAAGAATCGATAATATCTGGATTGTCTAAGGAAACTGTGTATCTCTGTCTCCGTGGTTAGTATAGTAAAAAATTAAATATCCTCTATTCTAGATCGATCCACTCATATACCCTATCTTGAGATAACATGAGAAAAAAGGAAAAATATTTATAAAAATTTACACTTTTTCAAAATTTTCAAAAAAATTATCCTACCATAGGGTCTCTTGTACAATCCTAATGTAATTTTTATTCTTTTCCTTCCTCTTTGAATATATAATAATATCATATATAAGGATAAATTCATTAAAATCAATGTAATATCTATAGACTTTACTCATTAAATATATAAAGATAATATGGGAATTAGTATTACCAAATAGAATAAAAATAAATTCATTGCTTCCATACCTTGTAAGAAATATTAACATGGGTAAATACTCATTCATAACCCTAAATTGATTATATCCATAAAAAATATCAATCTTGAAAAAGTAATGATTTCTTATTAGTTTATCAAACTAGTCAGAAATACATGGAATATGATAATTTTCTTGATAGTGAAATTGTTATCTTATTAATAATCAATACAGACTCTCACTGAACCATATTTCTTCTTAAATAATGACTTGGTTCACCCTAAGGTGAAAAACATGTCCAAAAAAAATTCTATTTCAATATTATCTAGGAATTTCTTCTTCTATTCCGACAATATAATCAGAAACATTTTAAATGGAAAATTTAAAATAGGTGTAGTACCATGATTGTGTTCTATTGAGAACAAAACACCATGATTTGGTGGATGGATATGAATCACTTCTAGAAATAAATCATAAAACTCAAACAAAATAACCATATCATTGATATTTATTTTATTTTAAACAAAATGAGAATTATGCCACTATTTAATAGTAATAAAGATATATATAATTGATGTTATTTCCATCGGATGTTCTTATTTATCTTCATACTAACTAAAAATCACAGATTTGTTTGAAGATAAAATTTGAATTCACTTCCTCTATAATTTATTTTGAATTTATAAAGAGAATGATAATTCATTCAAAAAATAACATCATATACAACAATAATAAGATCTTTTAAAGGATAATTCTTAAACACATCAACCTAATGTAGGATATCCATAGGACTAGGATATACCTTATAGAAGAGGGAACTAACTTGGATAATGTTCTGGTTTCTCACATTTAAGATGATGAACTAAAAATTTATCCCTAAAATGGAATTTATTTCCTTACAAAATTATCTTCATTTTACTCAATAATTAATTATTTTATATCATTATTTTCCACACATAAATCATTTTACTATTCTGTTTAAACATTCTCCTTGGTTTCTATTTCCACATTTCTAACATGAAGGAAATTAATAGTTTTTCCCTTTCTGGTCTCTATAACATAATATATTATCTAACAACATTATAATATTTTTTAGTTATCCATATATTTGGTTAAGGTATATGTTATTAATCATATAGTGAAATTATAGATTAGGAATAATCATAATCTCATTTACTCCAGTCATAATATCATTTTGTTTTTCATAATCACTGTATTGACCATCACATTAAACATTTAAATTATAAATTTTGGTTCCATTAATTGATTGATAACAAAAATCATATTGTGATCAACAATAACATAGTGGGGAACCACTTAATCATGAAAAACCAATTTTAGGATTTATAAATCATAAAAACCAATTTAAAATCATTAAAACATTAGGTTTTACATAGATAATTTTGAATAACTATCTATTTTGTCCCTTCATTATGTTTTTTAATGATTTTGTGAGTGTTTAAAACCTATCACTAAGGAGTGTCAAAAAATGTGTGAGTAAGGAATGTTTTCATGCAATAGGTCATGATCGATTCAAATATCTATGCACCCCTTTTAGAGTAATTACCCTAGAGTATAACTATCACAGAGCCACATACACTTATATTATCTAGATAGGTATGTAATTTCCTAAAAACCACTCACTCTATTTTTTAACAAACATAAAATATGTTTTCCTAATCATGGACTTATCCCTAGACTTATCCCTTAGTTTCTCACTAATGTTTCCTTATCCAAATTACAAATTTTAACTGAACTTATCCTGTGATATCAATGATAAAATTCCATACATTTCATACAAAGATATTACATCTTAACATATTAATATTCATTTATTTTCACACAAAAACACCTATATACTATAAATGTTTAATTTATTTGAAAACCTACATAAAATAAAAATTGGTTCATAAGATACATAAATCATATCATGATATTTTGTTCTTAAATATCACCCTTATTATACATATCATAATTATTACCATCCTTCCTTACATAGGTAAAAGTAACATAATAAATGGTGAGATCAGATTCCCAGTAAGGGAAAAAAGGGAGATATCAATGATCACATAAGTATAAAATAGTCAAAAGGGTATGATAAAATGATCATAACATTGGAAAACTATACCCTATATATCAAATATAATAATATTGATACATGAAATAATTATGTATATTTAACAATACATGAATCAAAACAAATTCAAAGAACATGATCAATAGGAACATAGAACAGAATTAAGAAATTTATTTTTCTAAATCACATAATAATAAAAAAAATTATGTCGAGGTTACGCACCATGACATTCATAACATATTAATCTTGAGATATCCACCATAGTACTTTATTAAGGATTGGGATAACCTCTCATATATACTCATTTAGGATTGGGATAACGTCTTGTGTACCCTATTTTGGGAATGGGATGACCTCCCATATACCATATTTTTGGCTTGGGATAACTTCTCACATACACATTTAGGTATATCAAATTAATCATTACCCAATAAATTGGAGGGATATTTAATTCTGGTCCCACCTATCACATAAGGAAAATAATTTATATGTGTGAAAAAATATCATAAAATCATCATCATAGAATAATATATATATATATATATATAGGAAATGGGTTTTATAAATAGTTTATTAGGACATAACTGGTGGAGATGAAACAATTTTCATAATCATTTCAAAAATTTATCATAGCGGAACCCATGAAAAAGGAATGAGTTTTATAAACATCATTTTATTACAATCATAAACCATCCAAAGAAATCATAAGGATGGTATCATTGAATTATATGCGCATTAAAAATCTATAAACAATAATGTATTTCATCTTATATGGAAAATGATTTTAAAATATCACTTGGAGAATTTCATGAAGGAAATACACTTTTCTCATTTAAATCACCTAATCAAAATATAAAAATTTCCCAAATATTAATTTTTTTATTTTAAAATAAACACATTTTTTTAATATAATCTGAAAATAATTTAGTGTTAATCACATTATAAATTAATCTCATTCAATTTATGATAAAATAATTATTCCTTTTACAATTTTGGTACAAAGTTAAAATTATATCACTCAAAAAATGCCAATAAGATTAATTTTAATCCATTTTTTAAAAAATTTGATCCTGGGTAAACATTTCCTTAAAAATAATTAGATATTATTAAAAACATTAATTAAAACATCTTTATAAAACATGTACATGGAACTGGAAGGATTTTCAATTGAAGAGGAAAATAATGTCATTTTTCATTAAAATATTATTTAGGTAACTTATGTATATAATGTAATGAAAATGAAAGGAAAAATTCTACTGTATAGAAATAACCAGAATTGAAAAAATGTAATTGGTTTTTTGATAGGTAAATGATAATAAATAATAATTGTAAATATAATCATAAACAATCCAAATAAACAATGATATTATAACATAAAACATTAAAACTATGGGAACTTTTGAATCCTAGGAAATAAAATATAAATTACCTCATATGGATATTTATATCTAAAATTTTTCATTATAATAATCATAACAGTGATTAATTTCAATTATAGACACCATAAAAAGGAACAAGTGGTGAATAAAGTATGTGTCCCATGACAATAAAAGTTAGATGAAAATCCATTACCTTAGGCCTGATTTTCATCATACATGTTTAAACCTCATTTATAATAAAAATTGTATATGATAAATATATTATAGAACCAAAATCATATATATATATATATATAATATTATTTACTTACATAATTTTATAACTTTTTATTAACTATTCTTAGTTAAAAACATTGTTCCATGTGATAATTCCTTTGTTTTTCATGTATGTTTTTGTTCAGTAGTTCTGATCATGGTAATTTTAATGGATAAAATATCTAAATAATTTAAATAATAATATAAAAATAATATATATTAATTATATAACTACTTATATTAATTCAAAAATCATAGGGATAGACAAATTCATTTCCCCATTTATTGAGATGGTATGCCAAACATATGCATGAACGTTGTATTCATTGATTCTCCTGAGGGAACAAAATAAAAGTGAAAAATATTTTAACTTTATAGAATAATTTTATATCCTATATATCATATATATTAATTAAATATTTTTCATTAACATTCATGTCAAAATAAAATGAAAAATGAATCATATTGCTTCGTGGCAGTAGTAGTCCTTCCATATGTAGGAGTGACAATGTCTTTTTCAAATGGAATAGAAGGTAAGAAGGTAAATATGATATGAAAATTTTATTGGTATAATTATATTAAAAATATAATTTATAAATATAAAATAAATAATTATCTTCATATGTTAGAGGCACTTATGGAAAAATAATTTCATTATTTCAGAAGGAATTTATCCACCGTATACACGATCTACATTTTTGTTTCCCAAGTGATGGAAGAGGAGTTGGATTTTTGTTATGATATTAAAATAATAACATCATATTATTTGGGAGATACTAGTATTATTTTATGAGAATGGTTTAATTATATTTTATGTATTTATATGAATAAATAAATAAAATTCTTGTTTAAAAACAATTCCACTTCTTCAGAAAATCTATTCAAGTTTACATTTAATGCATTATTATGATATTTTTTAGATTAAAATAGGGAATATGATTCATGGTGGGGGTATATAAAGAATATTATTGAATATGTATAGACTAATTAATAAGGATACTTATTTATGTATAGTATTGAAGAGGAGGTGACCTTTTATAAGTGGTGGAGAGGACCCACTTGGAAACCACATGGAAATTTCCTATAAAAAAAATGATAAATTCATTCCTAATAAAAATTCTCCTAAATGACATTATATTTTTTTTGATAGGATAAGTTCAAAATATTTTCATAGAATTGGTTTTTTACAATTTAAATTGGGAAATTTACCTTTATCTATTATTTTAATCCCCTGGATAAACCAATTTAAACCCAAACTATGGTAAATATTTTTTTTTTCAATTTTTACTATTCAATATAAAAAAAAATAAATTTGACCTTTTTAAATAATATTAATAATTATAATTAAAAAAATGGAATCCATTTTACAAAAAAATCATCAAATTAATTCATCAAATATAATTTAAAATAAAAAATGCAAGAGTGAAGAAAATGTGGATTTCAAAAGAAAAAGTTTTGTTAAGTTTAAAAATATTATATATCAACAATAAACATAAGATAAGTTACAATGAATAAAAATGATTATTAATAATAATGTTTAAATTATTTTAATTTTAATTATATCTTAAATAATTTAATTTTTTAAAATATTTAAAATAAAATATAATGTTTAATTAAAATCAGTATTTTTCATAATTCATCAATATTTTAATATTTTCTAAAAATTCTCAAAAAATTATAGTACAATAATTTCAAAATCTTGATTTAAAAATAAAAACATTATGTAAAATAAATTTTCTAAAATTGTGAAAAAGTAATTTGAAAATAATTGTGGAATCTTTTATGAAACTGTTTTTTTGAAAAATGAAGTTTTAAGATTAAATAAGGATTTATTTTTCTTATAAAAATATACAAAATATTAAATTAATAATAAAAAATTTCATTGAATATCTACTAAATAATTTTTGTTAAAATAATTCACCATTATTAACTAATTTAATTTAATAATATAAGAACAAATTGAACAAGTAAGAATAGTTTTTGAGAAAAACTATTATTTTAATTTAAAATGATTTATATATTTAGTTTTATTTCTCATGAATTGAAAAAAAATGAATTTATCTTAAATCCATATAAATTCCTATTTCAGGTAATACTAATCATGAAATTCAATTTAGCAGCTAAGTTAAAATGGTGTACTATATTATGGTTTTTTAAAATAGGGAATTGTGTGTAACAGAAGCTATCGAGGAAATTAAATTTATTTAAAAACATTTTTTATAAAATATATGGGGGTTACAATGGGAGTTTATGAAAATAATCATTTTCTAATTTATTGATATGATTCTTTCATTTTCCAAATTTTATTTGATAGTTTTTGAAATCCTACTAAAATTAATTCTATATGATGGAAATGATATTTCCAATAACTCTTGGTTGAGTTGATGAAATGATTACCCTTACTGATTTTTTTATGTTTCTTTATTATGTTGTGAACTACAATGACACTAATAAGCTGTTTGGAAATACCTTAGGATGTATAATTTGATGATCCCTGGAAAGTGGACCCTCTAGTTGATCATAACCTTACAGAGATAGTGGTTTAGGTTGTCCAAGCATTGGGATAAAAATCAGTACCCATTCCCATTCATGATCAAGTGTTGGAACATTGACGAGATAAATCTAGAGATCATTCTCGGGTGTTTATTTTGAGGAAAATAAATGTTTGGGGCCCACCAAGGCCTGCCTAGTAGGTGGAAGTTATGGCCACTATAATCCCTTTCCCACCCCCTGTTAACAAGGGATGGAGACATATGATGATAAGAAATAAAATAAATGGTATGAAATTGTTTATTATACCTATATTTATGAACCTAACCATCTCTATTAAATAGTTCAGAGAAATAATATAAAAAATGGTTGTAAAATTTTTAGTATAAACCCTACATGAAATAACCTCTAGGGTATACACTAGTGTATGATAAAAGAAAACCAATGTGTAAAGAGGATAAATACATGCCCAACTGGAAATGATGTCCCCACATGATAACAAATTAAATAATGTAATGTTGAGAGAGATTGGCTCCAAATCTCTAACCATGAAAAATTAACATGGTCTACACTCCAATGAAATTAATGATCCACTAAAATCACCACTTATAATTCCATTGTTTATATAATAAAACAAACATTCAAGAAATTCCAATGTAGGGGTGTGAATATACATACCCAATAGGACACGTTGAAAAACGATGAGGGATAAATAGAAGATATGATAAAGTATTGAACTCAACCTAATGAAAGAGGGAAAGAAAAAAAGAATATATATATATATAAATATATTTCCATAAAATAAAAACATATAATAGTGAAAGGGGATATCCATATCATATCCTTGACCAGGTTGATGAATCCATGAACAACTCCAAAGAGTATATCTCTAATTCCAATCATCTCATGCATCTATCATGCTAACTGTGTGGAGGAACCACACTTAGAAACTATAAGAAAAAATCAAATGTGAATAATATCTAATTGAGTAACCAAAACCAAGTGCATCAGGGGGGTCCAATCTAATAGAAGATGAACTAGACTTAATTCATTTGGGATGACACTCAGTAGGTAGAGGACCCACACCCTATTGTGTCAGAGGGTGTCACCCAAAAGGTATAGGAACCATTACCTTATCTGTTAGGGGCCACTTAGTAGATAGAGGATCCATACCCTAGTCCTTCATGGAATGTTTATCAGTAGGGGGAGTACCAATGCCCTAGTTTTCTAGAGGGGTTCCACTAAAACTAGTGAAAGGAATCTAGAAGACCCTTTTTCTGACACCACAGTGGGGTTAATAACCATAGCCTCTCTCTGTTGATCCCAACAAATCACTTCCATATTTAAGAATCATCATTATGAAATTCAACGTCATATCTTCAAATACACTATGAATTCTTCCATCGTGTTTTACATGGAAAACTTCATAGGATAGGATACCCATGACCCAAAATATGATTTTAAAAGAAGGAGATATGCATGGTGGATTTTTATCATTGGGTTACACCACATGTATTGGGAAAAAATTTCATATGGTTCAAGTTTTCTCATTGTACTTTTTCTAATTTGTACATAGCTCAAACTTCATGTTATCATACATGACATGTCACAGAATTATAGTGCATACCTTGGTGCTCCTCATCGTGCCTGTGTAGTTGGCCATGTATTAGGAGAGGACTGGGTGCTAGCCTATTCCCATGTACTCTTAGAGTACTACACTATGTGACATACAACATGGGGTTCCAAGAATTTTTACACTAGAATGTAGAAAAACCACCTGGGGTGTGTCACTCGGTGTGTAGGTTCAGCCACATGGCTTGTGATCCCTACCATCCCTGAATCCCTAGACTCTATAAATGGTTGGTGATACACTGAGTATGTTCTTCGACTACATGTTTGTTATTTTTCATTACCATAAAAATATATATTCATAATGTATTCAATATATCAAATTTCTCCCCTAACAATCAGGCTTTTTGGCTGCTAGAAATCAGTGGGGGTTGCCACCAGTCATCATTTCTCAGCCATCGGTGGGTGGAAATTTTGTTTTGATCACCCGTGGTAGTTCCTTGTATGTCACATGTGCCACCACAACCCTTTTTCATCCCAAATCCAAGATCAATGGAAACCATAAATTTGATTTTGAAATAAATCCTGATCTGTATACAAATCACTTTCCTATTCATCATTTGCACATCCTCCATGAATTCATGGGTTCAATCACGCTCAAACCCAGCCTGAAATTGTCGAACCATGACCACATTGGCCAATAGTGAAGAATTCATAGAACATTGGGGGTAAATCCTAATAAAAAGGGTTATAAACAATGTTAGACTAGTTTTCATGGAATACTATTTCAATTTTATGAATTTAGGGTGAGGTCATGGAATCAATTGAATAAAAATATTTAATTCAGCAATGGGATCATACAATGGCCATAAAAACATAGTTAAAACATAGTTGAATATATATACATTCTCAATATGTTTATAGCATAAGGAAACCACAATTGATGATCCCTAACAAGATTATGGATTAAATTTTAGTGAAGAAAATTTCCTCTAATGATTGAGAAGACTTGATGCATTCACTACCTCTCGATCCAAAATTATATAATCACTATTTGTTATTTGATTCTTATTTTCCAATGAAGAAAAATAAAAATTTACACTAAAATAACCAAGGTTAATGTGATTAAATCTGGAGAATTTATATAGATGAAATTATGTGTAGGAAATTAGTTTATGGGTGAAAACTTGATTAATTAAATAATCCACTTAATATAACTGCCAATGGATTCCTATTCATATCATCTAGTGAAAAAAATATTTATATCATTGATAGGGTATAACCATTATTACAGATTCAACCATTGACTCTGATTTATAATCAAATTCTCCAAATATAAGATAAAACCATATTTCTAAAAAAAATATTTTCACAATATATTAATAAATTTTATATTTTTCTAATATCATTTCGTGGCTCACAGAGCCTCATAATCTCACATCTTCACCAGATCTGGCTCCAAAAAATGATTATTAAAATATTTTAACATATTGAAAGGAAAAAATAGGGTCACTAATTTATTCCACCTTCAATGATTTTCTTCAGTGAGAATCAGAAACTAAAGAATGGTGGGAATATTGAGACTGTATCTAGCTCACCCACTCGTGGGTTCTGTCCTTCATGATCATCTGTTGTAACAAAAAATAAAAAAGGGAGTGGTCTATCTTTGAAATATCCTCTCCTACTGATCCTCGGTTTCTACTGGGTGCTTCATGAAAGTGGATCAATCCTTTATTTCTAGCTCAGCTCAGTCAATGATATGCATAAGATTATGCATGTATCTCCTCATCTGTATCACATGGAATATGTCATACACCCACTCCAACTATAGGTTAATAATACTTGGTTAGAAACCTCACTTACCCTATGTAGGATCTCAAACATTATGATGAATCTTAGGGATGGATTTCCTCCAAATAAAAATATTCATAATCCTTGATGTGGGGAGACTCTTAGGAAAACATAGTCTTCATGATCATAGTCAAAGGGATGATGACATTCATTTTCATAATATTTATATTTGATCTTATCTATCATTATTAACTTTTTGATCACTTGGACCTTCTCTATCATCTCCATCTCCATATATGGACCTATAAGAGATGGCTTTCCAATCTCATTCAAACATATGGGGTGACTTGTAGGGTCTCCTATATAGGGCCATGAGAGGTTCCATGACTATCATAGAGTGATTTGTGTTATTATAATAAAAATATATAATTATTATTGATATTACAATATCATTCCTATGCATAAAACCAAATCCTTCTATATATCATCCAACACATGGATTGTGAACTTGGTCTGCATCCATTTATGGGTGGAATGTTGTATTCATACTCATGTGGGAACTAGATTTCTCTTACTATACTCTCTGCATCCTTAACATAAATCAAAATTCATGATCAAATAATATCGTTTATGTTACCCCATGTATCTAGATAATGTTCCACATGTAAAGTTATCCTAGACACTACACTGAACTCTGCTCTCTAATGAAAATATAGTGTGTTGACTTCATGAGTTAGTCAACATTAACCTAGGTATCATCATGGACTCTGAATATCCATAGTAATAATGTCAAAAAAGCCATGGATATGCATGTATATTAAAAATATAAGATATCAAGAGGCTATTTAAAATCATCCAAAATATATTTCTCAACCTTCACTAGTTACATGTAAGATGGTGAGAGATGAATTCAGCTGTACTCTACCTCATTCTAGCCCACCAAAACTACCATAGAGATTCTAAATACATCACTATTCTATAAGTATGTATAGATAAAGGATATGTTTGAAAATCCCTCATCACCTCCTCTAACATTTTAACTAGAACCACCATCCACACTTGGGAATGTTTGACATGTTCACCTCCATCATATAATCGACATGGTGAATCTCTTAATGATATATAGTCATAGAAAAACTCATAGTCCATGTATCCCAATAGACCCCACCTCATAGAATTGATAAGATAAAGAGTCAAAACTATAGAATTAGGATAAGATACACCCCTATCCTCCACTAGGGTCTTCTATAATGATTCTAACTACTTAAATTACACTTCTTCCAAATGAGAAGAAGACTAAAATCTAAGAGAATCTTCCACCATGTTAACCATCTCAAATTTATAGACTAACTCATAGTCCTAGTTCTATAGTAACTCTAACAAAAACCTATAAATTATGATATTTTATAAATTTGTGAATATATAATAGATAATCAGTGTTCATGTAGAAAATAATTCCCTCTCCCAGAAGATTGTGTGTCCACATCTTCAAAACTAAGACTACAGATGAAAACTACATCCTTGAATCATATTGTTCAGATCATGGGGTCCCAAATCTATTCACCCATATGTGGTCACTTCCAACCTCTACATCAACATGAAGACAAGAATAGCTCTAAAGGAATCAAAATACTCTACGTACTCTATTCCCTCCTCAAGTAGCGTTAATACTGGTGCTTTGGTAAACCACATCATTAATATCTCGAAGGACCTATAACACTACTCGTACTAAGAAAATAGATTCCATTTCCATTTTAGGGTCATAAAAGGATGTGAAATCCTAGATAAGTATTCCATGAACCCCATGTAGTACCCCTCAAATTTAGGGTAACTCTAAAAAATTTACATTCTATTTGGTGGATCGAAAATAGGAATTACATATATCATTATTGGGTACACAGATAATACATGCTTAGAAATTACATTCCACAAATAGTGAACATACCAAATCCAAAAAATAACTTTTAGAGTGTAATATAAAGGTGGTTCTCACTGATTATGTCTATGACTATCCTCATGTACTATAAATGATCCTCCTATAAATATGAGCATATGAGTTTTTCCGTAACGAAAACAACAAAAAATGGGTCTCTGTACAACTAGAAGATGTAGTTAATCAAATCGATTGACAAAGAGGAAGAATTCATCAAACTAAAAGGCAATACTAGGAATAAATAGTTTTGCATAGTGACATTAGAATCCCACCATTATAATATAAACCTCATAAAACCTCAAATGGTTTTAACTAGAAATTTGATTGATCACTAAAAACCAATTAAAGCCTCACAAATGATCAAAGTGGTAGTTAATCCTTATAAAGTTTTACTTTTAATTTATTTTTATCAATTTCATGCCATGATAATTAACACAACTTTGTATTCTATCATCCTCCTTTTTCATGAAGAAAAATGATTCTTCCTAGGTGGACTCATGTGGTCTAATGAAACCCTTCTCTAAAATTTCGTCAAACTCCAATATCAGTTTTCAAAGCTTAGTAGGGGACATCTGATATTCTATAGAATATATCATCATGGAATAAGTGAGAAAATTGAAGTATAAGTCCATCTCCCACCTCAAAAGTTGTCCAAGAACATCCTCTGTGAAGACTTCCATATTGTTAACCACAAGTGAAGGAATACATATTCCTACAAATCCCACTATTATAAGGGATAAACTCATAAAATTTTGAGATTTGTGTTGTACCCACCTACTCATAACACCCACTTAGTCATCCATGATATCTCTCTTGCCCATAACAATGAATATCATCCAATCTTTCTAAAATCATCTGAATCACATATGATAACAATCAATCAAGTCTCTAACCTTGGAAAACGTGTTCATACAAAAGATGATGTCATATAGTTTCAACATTATGACCAAGATTAACCATATAGAAATATTTTAACCAATCAATAACTTGAAATGCTGATAGATTGGTGATATCAAATAATCTCACCGATTCAAAACCATTAGAAAAAGTTGACGTGTTATGGTCCCAGTGGGGACCTCTATTTCTCCAAAAAAGATATGGGAATAATGGAGTGACTCAAAACCATTTCTAAAAGTACTATACAATGTTTAAAAAAAATTATACCAAATATCATACCTTGAGCTTCTAGTTCATAATCCTCCATTAACTACAGCTTCCTGTGACCCCATCCTCTTGCTCCTTGAGCCTAGTGTGGACCACTAAGTTGTGGTGGTGGAAGTAGCTCATAACATCACCCTCAACAAAGATCTCATCCTACTAAAACCCCTACTACTACTCTTCCTTATCTATATTTAAGGTGTCCCCCTTTTCCACAATTGGGAGATCCCTGATCATAGAAATACCTATTATGTTGCTTTCTATCCACTATCTATCTTTTATTCTCTGCATGTCAGGTCGAAAAATCACATTCCATATGACTATTCATGTCACATTCACAACATATTACCTATATAGGATAAACTATTACTCTATTATAACACTATTACTCTTCTCCAAATGATTGAGACAATCATTGAGAATATCTCCTATATTGATATCATGATTACTAGTTCCTGCTAGACACTACATACAACTTATCATGGATGTATCTACGAAGACCCTACTCAAACATATACTCCTAGAAGTAACCATATCTAACCATTTATAAGGATAACTATGTTATGTTATTGAACCTCATAGTATTCTAAAAAAGATCATACTATCCTATTTTCACTCCATAAATACCATAATCTTAATTGAGAACATGAATGAGGGATAATAAACCTCACTAAATAGATACATGAAGTCCATCCATGAATTTTTTGACTCATCCTATATCATCATGACTAGACTCCAACAATGACATATTTATCCATGGAAAATATATAATTATAGAGTAACCATATTATTAGTTGATTTCCACAGGTTCTTGATGACTCATATCATAGACTTAAGACAATCCTCCACTTCCTGGGATTTTTCCTCACTGCGGAACCTCAATGAATTTTGGATCATGAACTAGCATAGCATGATAAGAAATCATGCATCCTCATCCTTCCCCTTTAGTAAAATATACTACTTTATAGGTAGGGGTGTTCTTACCTACCTCCCTAAAGTAAATATCTATTGAATTTCTTCCAAATAGAGGGCTCATCACTATTCGGATCATCATCATGATGTTAAATTAGAAACTTTTATGGATATATTCATGAAGAAATCCTAAAAGTGATCAAGAATTTCCATAGTAAAATTATAATATATATGGGATGATGTATCAATAAGGATAGTCATATGACTCAGTATTTTTTTTTTCATTTCATATTGATCCATGTAACTAACATATCTATTTTTTGAGTTGACGTATAGGTAGTGAGAGTCTTGGTGAATAGATATATCATCCACTACACCATCATTATATTCCCTAGCCTAAAATACAAACTATAGAAACTTTTACACTATTTCTCAAATTCCCATCCTATCATAATTAGGGAAAAATAAAAACAACATAATAATAAATGAACTCCTATGATACAACTCTATAAACGACTCAACCCATTTGGGATTTCCTTTTTGGTGGATGGTCGGGCTGCCACAACTACAAGACCACCTCCACATAGCCTAGGTATGATGATATGCATCAATAAGTCATTATATAAATGGTAGTTCATTCCCTAGGGTATGTATATACATGCACCCAACCATATCCATGAAATAATGTAGAAGCATAACAAAAAGTATTGTAACTTCTATACAAAAAAACCATGCAGGTAATAACCACTAAAGAATAAATCAGAGTAAAAAGAAGAAAACTAAATTTTAAATAGTAAATATACATCCCCAACTAGAAATGAAGTCCCAACAAGATAATAACTGAAATTAAAGAATGCCGAGAGAGCTTAGATCTTGATCTCCAAGCTCAGCCAATTTACATGGTCTATACACCAGAGTAACCCTTTGTTCCACTAAAATCATTATTGTTCATTTAGTCATTTGTATAAGACATGGAACGTGTGGGAAAAACCATTCATGGGTGTGAATATAAATACCCTTTAGGATTCCCAGAAAACTGAAGGGGGAGTAATATAAGATAAAATAGAAGTTGTAAGATCAACCAAATAAAAGAGGGAATCAAAACCCAACAACATATATATATTGTTAAATAATAAACCTAGATTTTAGAGAAAAGGGATATCCATAAAAAAATCAATCCCTGGTTGATGAGTCTACCAATATATCCAAATGGTCCATCTCTTATGCCTAGCATCTCACGTATCTATTGAGGTAATAGTCTGAGGAGACTACACCTCACCACTATTCCACACAACTAAGGAGGAAAAATATCAAATATAGGTCCACACCCTTTTACATATAGGGTGAATTTATTAGATAGGGGACCCAAGCCCTTTCCCATCAAGGGGGTTCCACTTAGAAGATAGAGGATCCACACCCTTGTGTTTGAGGGTTCCAATCAGTAGGTAGAGGATGACCCACTGCCTCTATATAGAAGTGTCACTCATTAGTTAGAGGACCCACACCCTAGTATATCAATGGGTACCACTCTATAGGTAGAGGTCCCAAGCACAAGTCTATCAGGCTGTTCCATTATGTAGGTAGATGACCCACACCCTAGTCCATCATGGGGTGTCACTCAAGTGAGACCTACAACCTGATCCCACATGGGGTTTCTAACCTCATCATCTCTTTGATGATTCCACCTGATCACATTCATAATTAAGCATCTTTAAAAGCAGCATCATGCTCGTAAAATTTCATTCCATGTATCAAATTCAACTATGAATGATACCATTACATTCTATATAGAAAAATACTCAGAATATACTGCACATATTCTAAAATTAGAGTAAACAATATAGAGATATGATCTGTGGAAGTTTTCTTATAGTAGAACATGACATGTATGGGCACCACATGGCATGTGTTCCCACTCAATTTCTTGGTTTCATTCTCTAATGAACATGGAATGGTAGATACTTTACTATACATGGTGTGTACAGGTTTGACATGGAGTTTCATAGTTAAATAGGGAAATCCCATGTCCTCTAGTCCATTGTCGTGTACCAAGATATATACTTGGACATGTTGCATACTAGATCATTCCTGTGTACTACCAGAGTGCAAGGAATGTTCTCATTCATGGTGACTTAGAAATATATATTTGGAACTTGGTATAGCTATATGGGGAGTTTCACATGACATATGGTGCCTTTCAAACATTGTTTGATCCATATATTATATAAAACCCAAGCCATTATAGCTGGATGGGTCCATACATTGTGTGTTCTTTGACTACGAGTCATGTGTAAATTGTTTTACATAAATTATATATTAATTAATTGTTCAAAAGATCTAGATTCTCTCATAGAAACCTCTCTTATTTACTATTAAGCATTATAGGGGGTCACCTCCAATCATTGTTTCTCACCCTCTAGTGGATGGATAATGAATCTCGATCAATGACGTTAGTTCGTCATGAATACCATGTTCTACATGTCTCCTATTGTCATCCTAAATCCTATATCTATGTAAACCTTCACACAAATCCAACAAAAAATCCCAATACACCCAAAAATTACCTTCCCAGTCAAAATTTTCACAAAAACCATTAATCTTGGTGTTCGATCGCACTTGAAACTACTCTAACAATGTAAAAATACAAGCCCATATGCCAATGGTGAAGAACTCAAATAACAGTGGGGGAGATAAACAATAAAAAATGTTGATAAATTTCATGAGACAATAGTTCATGGCTTATGATACAACATAATGGAATTTTGGGTGAGATCAATTAATGAATTGAATAAAAAATTTAATTCCTCATTAAGATCATGTGAATGGTAGGAAAAAACAGATCAAAAGTAGATAAATATATATATTTAGTCTCAATATTTTAATCAAGGGTAGAATTTTTTTTAAGACCAAACTCAATTATGGATCAAAAATTTCCCAAGAACACAGTCATCAGTGATGGAGAAGACCCATTATGTTCACTACCTCTCAATACAAATTGATTAGATCATATCTCTTCATTCAATTCCAATTACCCAATACAAAACACTTTAAAACTCCTCTAAAATGTATAAATATTATGTGGATAGCATTATAGAATTTATTTTAGAACAATTATATAAAGAAAATTTTGGTTGGGTATTAAATTAATTAATTAATTAGTTCCCTTATCTTACCTACCAATAAATACTGAATCAAAAAGTATAGTGACAACCAACATTAGGTTGCACCTATGGTAAACCCCATGTTCTGAATTAAAAATATTATATCATATTTCTCATTTGAGTCTCCTATAAGATTAAAATATATTATTTATGAAATTTTATGAATGCATTTTTTTTATTTTTAAATATTTATATAATTTTAATTCCAAGGTCTCTAAGCCTCAAAATCTATTTTCATCTTAGATCCTAGATTTGAATATATTTCATAATATATATCAATGTCTTATAGGGTAAAAAGTGTCACTATAGAAACAACATAATTTTAAGGATAGAACTATCCTCAAAAGGTAGAGGATTTTAAAAAAAATATTGAGATGATTTTTGAGTTCATGGAAATTATATATGCTATAAAGGTAGAGTATGTTATATTTGATCAGCAAGGGCCTAGTAGGATGTGGTGGGATTAAACATGTATAGAAAATAAACATGTAGTGTTGGAGTGGAAAGGCCTTAGCGATCAAACTAAAAAATAGTTTTATCTAGTGTTTATGGTTATTAAAAAATCTAAAGAGTTTATTGACCTCCAACAGGGTGATAATTCTATGACACACTATGATAATATTTTTGATGAAAAAGTTATGATTTCTATACTGGTTGTAACATATTATAAACTGATGGCATAAATATTTATAATGATTCATTCATCTAATTTTTTATCTGAAGATTTTATTTTGAGTCACACTTCTTATACTGGAAATCTATATATAGATAACTGATGCCTTAACTTGATCTAAGTTGAAATTTAGGGTTAAGTAGGGTTCCAATTACTCTCACATTATGTTTTATTAGTTACTTTAATGGGAATGTGAATCATGATGAATATCTTAGTAGATAATCATATAAAGAATCATCCAAACCTTATACAATGTATGGTATAATACCATTGACTTACTTTATGTTTATAAATGTTGGGAATTTGATGTGATGTTTTCTGAGGAACAAAAGATCATTGTTTATTACAGTTTCTCAAGTAATGTGAAGAAGTTGTACTATAACTTTCCTACCCTATGTTGTTCCCCAGGACCAGTAGTTCCCCAAGGTACTATGTAGTAATCATTTGATTAAACAACTAAAGGTTTCTAGATATATCCATCTATAAAAAATCTTTCCACAGAATGGAAGAGTCTCCAAAGGAAGATGATGCTGGTCCAAGGATAGAGAGAGGTACAATCACTATAGAATCATCTTTAGTGAAATATTTATTTATACGTGTGAATATAAGTTATTTATATAAAATCATATTGTAAAATATTTAAAGAATCCAATATAGATTTTTTCTTATCTATTGGACATTGATATCCCCCTCAAAGCAAAGAGAGAGAGAGAATTATCTATAATTCCTTTATTTTGGATTATCTTTATCCTAGATCAAGATCACATAAGATTTTTAGTTTTAATAAATAAAACCATTTGATTTCAATATTTTTAAGGATTTGATGAATACTCATAAGGCCCAAACTGGATATTATATATGGATAGTTTTAATAATTCCCATGAAGGGGTGTTCAATTTTTTCAACAGACACTGTGACATGAGGTAGAGAAGTGTATGAATACCTCTTCTAGAGATGGGTATAGTAATATTGGTGTTTTCTTTTAATATTAATAATGAATCATTTAATATGGTTCTTACTCTAATGGTTAACAAATTTCCCAAAGTGTTTCCATAGGAAATTTCACATTTTCCACGGGCAATATTAGAATAGTTCATTATTTACTTGGAACTACGTACCCAACCAATCATGATTCCTTTTTATAGTATAAAACTTGCTGAATTAGAAGATTTGGAAACCCACCTAAGTGATTTTTTATTTAATATATATATATTCCCATGTGTGTCACCTTGGGTAGTGGTTACTCGGTTTTAATGAATGTTAATCTAACACTTCTCCTTTATGTTGTATTGTGAAAACTCAATCGAGTTCCAATAATTAACAAGATTTCATTTCCATGGATAGATTACTATTTTTTGATTACCTGATAAGGTTGACATTGATCTTCAAGAATGATCAAGAATCTAGTTATAAAAAATTTGGATTTAAAGAATCTATCATCGTGAAGAACACTTTCAAGAGTATGTTTGTCCATTACTTGTTCCTTTTATTCAATTTTATCTAATGAATATTCTTGTTGTTTTTATGGAATTGGAGAACAAAATATTCAATTAGGACCTTGAATTATTTTTGATAGTCTTTATGGATTACATCTTGGTTTTGTCATATACATAGAAGGATCATGTGTGTCATCTGAGGAAAGTTTTATAAATTTTTATAAACTATAAAATTCATGAAAAGAAATCCAATTTGATTTATGTATTTGATAAGTTAAATATTGGGACATGTGGTATCAAAACATGGTATTTCAATTGATCCTATAAATATGAATTCTATTAGAAAAGTAAAAAACATGGAAACAAATTTGAGATTTAGAGCTTCTTGGGATTAGTGGAGTATTACTATTGGTTTGTAAAAAATTTTATTAATGATGGATTCTAAAATTAATTATCTTAATTGGAAATAAGTGATGTTTATATGAAATGTAATGTTCTAAAATTACATTTATTATTTGAAATTTATTTTTGAATTTTTTTACTATTATTTTCCCTTCTAAGGGCTAGTAATGGCTATTTGTTCTTGTGTACTACATAATTTTCAGGGTTTTTTCATCTTCTCACGTGTGGTGATCATGTGGTCACCTATGATTCCCAATATATTAGGCCAAATGAAATTAATTATCTGTCCCATGATCTCAAAATCATAGTTGTGATTTATTATCTCACGGTTTGGTGTCATTAAATTTTAATAGAATGGTTTACCAACTATTATGATCACACAAATTTTCATTATTTATTATAAAAAAATATTTAAATTAATGATATAGGAATTTGGTGGTGTACCTATAATGTTTTGATTTAAAAATTTCCAAATCATTAAGAAAGTGTAATTTCCATGATGATTCTTTTAGAATAAAATTCCTAACATAGGCCCTAAGGAAATAATCAAAATAATTTAATTCTAAGGTTCTCATTTATCACATGGATTTGGGAATCCTAAATGATGAGACCAAGATTGTTTTTGAAAGTGTTTAGTTGTGATTATCTACTCTCAAGATGATTCAATAGAAGAATATGATTGATGATATGTTTTTTGGAATAAAGGAATCTCTTTTTATGGGGATACCATATGTGAGTGGTCATTATTAACTAAAGGTATCCTATGTTTTCAGAACCAGTAAACCATACCTCTTCCCATTGGAAGAGCTGTGATGGATTATTTTCATAATTACCAGTGGGTTATAAACCCTATCAACTAAGAATTTTTTTATATTATGTTGTGATGATTATGTTTCCTAGGTATGAGATGTGAAATCAATGAAATTGTCTTTCAATGGTATTCATTCTAAAAGGTTATGTCCAAGAACTAAAAAAATTGGGGTTTAGTTCATCCCATTCAAAATATGACATATAAGTGGGATGATATATTTGTGTATTTCATTATTGGGGAACCTCATACCCAAATAAAGAATAATATAATATTGATAGTGATCAATTAACTGACCCGATCAACTCCATTTATACAAATTTGTGATATTAACAATGTTTAGGATGTGGTAATCCTATATGTTCATGATATTATTAGATTTCATGCAGTTAAATATTCTATAATTTCTAATTGGGATACCTGGTTCACTTTACATTTTTTGAGAGGCCTCTAGGTGGTGATGGGATCCTAGGTGAATTTTACATGTATTATCATCCATAGATGGGTATCCAGATAGAATAAGATATATAGAACCTAGAATATTGGATTTGGACCCTGATTCTTGACTCTAATGGAGGTTGGATAGCCACTTGGGATAAGTTAATTGTTAAAAGTTATCCATCCATGTGGAATAATTTATATCATTGTATGGCCATCAGTGTAAATATTCATTGTGTTGGTCATAAATTTATGAAACAACCATTATTGGGAGATTTTTAGTCCAAGATATTAATGTAATGATATAGTTTATTCATTAGATAATAGTGGTGGAAAATAAAAATAATAAATGTTATGCAGATCATCATAGGAACACTTTATATTTTTCAAATGGTGACTATGTGTTTTGGTAATTTCACCTTTCTATGGTCACTGATGGCTTGGGAAATAGGGGAAACATGCAACAAGATTTTGGGACTTTGTGAGATTGTTGTGGATATTGGAATGTGTCTTGCCACTTGGCATTGCCTTTTCAATTGACATCAATTTATGATGTG
Source organism: Viscum album (assembly GCA_963277665.1). Classification (NCBI taxonomy): domain Eukaryota; kingdom Viridiplantae; phylum Streptophyta; class Magnoliopsida; order Santalales; family Viscaceae; genus Viscum; species Viscum album. The sequence goes on from OY728152.1 coordinate 1,630,070,399, forward strand.
TTTCATTTATCACAACATTGAGTGTATCCCTAAAAAACATATCAGGTTCTAATATGGGATAACCTTGGGGTTGAACTTTGTTTATTCATGACCAAGAATCCAATAATTATCATTTATTCTAAGAAAATAATTATTCATAAGAATTCAATTTCTTTGGTTTAAGTTCCATGGTAGAAAAGTTATGAATCTCATCTGACATGGGAGAGTGAGGCAATTATAAAAGAATCAAGTCCCCATATCATTGTTATTGGGTTGTCTAGATTGGAATTTTTTTGTGATAAAAATATTTTTTTGGGGACATTGTAACAGCCCTTTCCATAAATAATATACTTCTATATCCTACTTTTGATCCCCTATTATTTTGACGTCATTCTGAGTTTTTTCTAGAGTTCTAATTTTTTTCTATGGGATACACTATAGAGGTGTGGGTACACACTCTATGAGATGATATATTCTATGTGGTCAATCTAGATGTTGGGTAAATAGTTTTTTACTCGTCATTTTTTGGTAGAGATGCATTATATACTACACAACTATGGCATATCCAATTTTGATGACTCTTCTATTTCAGCATGGGATACGGTGTGGAGGGTAACTTTAGAATGGAGGTAATTTTTGGTGTATCTATTATTTTGGTAGCTCCATATCTGTGGTTGGTGTGATGATCTATAGCCACACTCTAATATATTGGATCTTGGTGATGTTTTCATTAGGGACACCAATGGAAAGTTGGGCTAGGGATGATTGTTGGGGTGTTCTTTGATATTGTGACATGGTCTGATCTCTTTTCAAAATATATACAGTGTTTTACTATTAGATATATCATGATTTACATTTTATAGAAATTAAAATCTTGAAACAATATTTTAAATTATCACATCCATCCTATTCAACTCTAACAAAAACTTTTTTTCTTTTGGTTCCTGTAAAAAATAACTTTGGCTACTATGAACTCTATTCCTTTTATATTGAATCTGTTTTATATTTTCTTTATCACTCTCTAGTAAGTGATTCTTATTATTAACTTTGAATCCACTATTCAAAAATTCTATTTTTAAGAGTGATGAATCCCCATTATGTTGATGAATTGGATCCTTAATTTTATTGATTATTATTATAGATAATTCTCCTTGATCTCCGCCACCTTCATAACTCCATTAGTGGTTCCTAATTCAGGTGATTGTTTGATCTGCTAATTAAAGGAAGGTGGTTCCATATGGATTTTCTATACAATTTAATCCTTCATTTCTTTCATTAATTAAAATTTATCTTAATTTTTTATCTAAACTATGATTTTTAATGATTTTGACGACTAATTTCAAAGGAAAGATATTTTTAAAACAAAAAAATTTTCAAGGTATTTTGAAATATAATGTTATTTGAGATACAATGGATTTAATAGATAAATGTTTTTATGAAATGATTAGATAGTGATTTAGAGAATTATGGCTTAAAATGAAATATGATTTTGGATGGAATAATATTTTTTAAAAAACCTATTCTAATTTATAAATTTAAATTTAATTTTCAACATTAAATTTTTAAATGGAACCATGATCGATTAATTTAATTTATATGAATACATTTTCTATGATTTATTTCTTTAATAAACATGCGATTATAATTATTTAGTGGGTGATTATAATATACACATTGGGACTCTAACTACATAGTAATGGATTGACAATGAGAACTATAACTAAACCATTATTGATATTATTATTACACAAATGTGGTGTCAATTGATTATCAAGATGAAATTATCTATAGGGACAAGTAAACACACATTGAGCTGTAATGATTAAATAAGTAGTCTGAGGATAAGTTTTCAAGAAAGTAAATTATATCAATGATTAAGAATTGTTTTTATTGGTTTTAACTTGATTATTACATTCCAAATCTTATAAAACTATTTTAGTCATTTTATTTCTATGATATCTTATCTTATACCAGGATACCAAAATTATCATCAAATATTATATTTTTTTTGTGGGTTTAGGAAGTGCTATCCATAGAGAATTATGGAAAACCTACATCACTTATCCTCTCATGGTAAAAAGTATGGCAAACAAGTTTTAGAAACTTATGATACCCTTAGATGAGAACAACCACTCACTAATGGTTCACCCATTATAAAGAGAGTCCATAATTCTATAAAGGTCATCATCGAGCTTCATCACTTGAAGAATTGTAGCAAACCAAAAAATGATATAATAATAATTTTTTATATTTATAACTATTTATGAGTTATATATTAATTAATTTATATAATATTTTCAATATCGTGCATGATAAATCTAGTTTTAGATATAAAAACATTATTTAAAAAAAAGACAAATTTTCTACCTTTTGATGATGCACTTATTTTAAATCTAGTTTTTGGTACTTTTATAAAATCTATTTGAGAAATTAAACTTTTTTTTTGAATTATGAATATAAAATTTTACTTTGGTTTAATTTTTTGTATTTTCCTGATAAGTTTCATATTTTGATGAAAAGTGATAAAATAATGAATATTAATTGAAAACAACTTTTCACCAAATTTATTTATAGTGTGAAATTATATTTGTTAATTTATTTAAAGTAAAACTAAATCAAGTATTTATAATTTAATTCAATTTAGTTTATTAGAATAAATTTAAAATTTAAATTGGATATAAAAACATTGGGAACTTTTGAATGTTTTTAATTTAAAAACAAGCTTTATTGTTTCTTCAAGAGAATCATTTTTTAATTATTTTCTGCAATTTCTCTATTTTGAATTTGGAAAAATAGATTCCATGTTTTGAATAAAATGGTCCAAAATTATTAAACATGTCCCATTTATTTTTGGACACTATTAATAGTAACTCTAGTAATTTTTTATTATCACAGTTAAAGGTAAATTGAGTAATTAATGGTAAAAATAATATTATAAATATTATTAAATTACCCTTAATGTTTTCCTAATTTAATTTTAGAGATTTTTTCTACTATAATAATCATTGGAACTAATTTAAAACATTTTGAAGTCTCTTTCATTATCTTATACCATTTATAATATTACATTCAAATAAAAGTCAATTTTGTAACACTTTTGTTTTTAACAAGTAAAACATTTTTAATATTGGATTATTAATGGGATCTATATGGATATAAATACCCTATTTAAAGACAAATTTTTAACTACATCATCATAATTAATTTTATATTTTTAGAGTGTAAATAATTAAATTAAAGGGTTTGAGAACGATGATGTAATTATTGATTAATTAAAAGAAATATCAAATAAATGATATTAAAAATAATAAAATAAATAAAATATGAGATGATAAATCTAATTAAATAATTTTTTATATTTATTTTACATGTTAAATATTTTTCTTAATTTTTATTTTGAATTTATCTTGATTTTATGATATTTTCAAAAATTCATTTAATTAATAGTGTTAAAATTGACATTATGGTATTTTAAAATAAATAATATTTTATTTAGTGATTTAAAATTTAATTAAAATACCAATTTCAACTAATATTATTAGTATATGTATTAAAATTTCATAAATTTCTCATTTATTGGTTTTTTGGAAATTTATAGTAATTTTATTAACCCTCAAAGTGTAAATTACAGGATATCATTGTAAGAGTTAAATGGGTAAAATAATGGTTAAAAAAAGTGAAGGATTAAAAAAAATAAACAAAACATGTATAATTTTATTTATATTAATTTATTTAGAACCATACACATACTATATTTTAAATTAACCACTTTTTAACCATTTAGATGTTAAAAATAATATATATTAATTTAAAATCCTGTAGAATTCCAAGAGTTCCCCTCCCCTCTCTTATAAAAGGGAACCCATTATTCACTTTTCAATACACATAAAAACATATTTATTTCGGACAATATGTATCCAAAATCAATTGTAATAATCCCTCCCCATATTCTATATTCCTTATATTTGGCTAAAAACCCTCCTTACAGGTTTTAAGGTGTTGATAAAAAGAGATCATCTGAATGAGAGGCATCATTTTTAATTAAGTGTTTCTATTTTATTCCTTGTTCCACTTCCTTCAAATATTATTCCACCAGGATGAGATAATAACTCCATTATTATAAAAATAATGAGATTTTATTATGTAAGTATCACCACCTAAATCAATATCCATTTCCATTAAATGGAAAAAATACATAATAATTCATGTGTACGACATACTACAACCTCACAAACTGATATAATTCATTTTCCACCACCATATCTCAAAACTAGTTATGAAGATGTAATTAATAATTATATATGAAATTAATTAAATATTTATCATTATTAAATAATAATATGTCATTTATGTTCTTATCTTTCCATACAAAAAAATGATAACGTTGTTCATGCGTATGTGTGAACAATCACCTCCAAAAAGCGATGTGATTCTTTTTTTCATCACCACATCACATGGATGATATGTAAACGTATATAAAAATTATCAGTATTATATTAATGATATTATTATCATTTTGGAAAGATATAATTTTTATTATTATTTTCCATAATGATCATTAAAAAAAGGAAATATTACTCATGCGTACGTACAACCTACTGTCACCATGATTATAACATAGTTAATTTTTAAAAACCATATATAAGGGTTTGATTTAAAATTAAAATTTATTTATAAAAGTGATTATTATTTCAATAATTTATTCTATATATGATGTAATTATGAACATTTTGACTATATACATCCCATAAATGTTATTTTTGACTCAAGTACCAGATATCATCAAAATATCTGACGTGAACTTAAATAATTACATAATTGTTTTAACATGGTAATAAATGGGATAATAAACATGAAAAAGATCCTAAATAATTTAAATGACTAAAATAAGTTTATTATTTATGAATATAAAGGACATTGTGATAAATAAGACTCAAGGTAACAAATTTTATCTCAATTCCCTTTCATTGAGACAGATTTTGATGTTACAATTATTTTATATTGTGTATAAACAACACCTTTTAATTTTAATTCCATAAAAGGTTTTTAAAAAGTAATATTTTTATACATTATATATGGATGATTTCAATTTATTTATAAATGGAAAAAGGAATTATTTTTTAACTTATATAACAAAAACGACTTCTCTATCGTCATGACTGTTATTTGATATTTGGATTCCTCTACCAGAATTAATTTTTTCAAAATAAAAAGAAACACATTATTAATATTTCTAGATATTTTAGTATTATAAATGGTTTTGAAAATGTATTTATTATTTCAAATTCTTGAAATTATTATTTTTGATTGAAAATGAACAATTATGAGTGAAATGTTGAAAATTTCAATCTTTTACGTGTTATGATTATATAATGGTACATTGACTTTTGATGGGTGGTTATGTGATAAACCAAGTACGAGAGGTTATGTGATAAACAAAAAATGGGTGGTTACATTATAAACTCTAGTGCATTTGGAATGTAAGTTGACCGTATGGCTATTCCATTTGTATAAGTGATGCGTATGGAAGGTAACCCCCAAATTATTCCTTTTATAGTAGTGAAAAGTATAATTATATACCAAGATACATTTATTCATGATCTATTATTGATATGGGCTATAAGGCAATATTATTATAAAAAAATGTAAAGTAATGAGATTATTTTCAAGGGATAATATTTAACACTTTATAAAGGTAAAAATTAATACATTATGCTAAAGTTTTCATGGGTTTCATGTTTTCAAATGCTAACCTTTCTCTTTATTTATGTATCCAATAATGATCATGTAGAGATCAGTCAATGTTGCGAACTATTTTTCATAGGTTATATGGATGGGTAAGACAAATAAAGAAGTCAATATGAATGTTATGAATATTAATCTTGACAATTAAATCATGTTTTATTTAAAAAGTTTTATATTTTTAATGAAATGGATACTTTTTTAGTTTTATCCACTTTTTATAAGTGTGAAATGTTTTGAACTAATTTTATAATACTTTAAATGTGAATAGATCCAAAATGTAAATCAATGTAATTTTCTAGACTAAAACATAAGATTTTGTAATGTTCAATGCTGGGGACTTATTGGTGGCACCAAAGTTTAGTTTAGATAACTTTATAGGTTAGGGTAATATTAATTACTTTTTGTTGAATGATTTATATTATGATAAAGTTAAAATTTTATAGAATTTAGAGTTTACCATGTTGATTCATATAAACAATTTATGTTTAGAATTGTTTTCCATAGAGGAAATAGGTAAGCTATAGTGGGACAGAACTGAGGGGAAAATAAAATTCTGAATCATCATCCTGATATAGTTTGAATTTGAACTAATTATTTTATTTCAGGGATAAATCAATTGAAATAAGATATAAATGGTGGTGGTGTCCAAAAAATATAGAAACCTTATCTAACAAAAAGGAATGTGAAGATAATGAATCATTTTATGAGAGAGTGAACCCCATCATTCAAAGTATCATCTGACCCCATGACATATGAAGGATGGATAAAATCTCTTGAAAAGATATTTGATATCATGGGTTCTTCAGATCAGCAAAAGAAAAAAATTTTAATTTATCATTTTGATGTTGAAGCTAATTAGTAGTATTCAATTGTTTTAAATAACAGAGGAAGTGAATACATTGATGGATTGTAATGGTATAAATTTAAGAATATATTCCTTGATTAATATTTACAAAGGCTGTTCGACATTGGATAAAAATAATTAATATAATTGAGACAAAAGGAGGAATATTCAATGGATTAATATGAAGAAAATATCACCCATTTGGAAAGCCACATCCCAAATTTTATCTGGTATCCTTATAGTAAGATAATTCAGTTTTACTTAGTGTTAAATCCAAGATATCAAACTTTATTATCTTATCGCAATATAAAAATCTATGAAAAACTTTTTGGATGTCATGAGAATGTAAAAATGGAGTTTTTTGATGATCATGTGTCCTATAAAGACAAGAAAAAGAAGAGGTCCATTTTGAAGGAAATGGGAAATCTTTTATCAATGAAGTCTCGAGGTAAGAAAAGTAAATTTCCATATTATTAGATGTGTGGTATAAAGAATCCTGATGAATGTATTTCAATGTTCGATAAGTGATTCTAATATGGAGAAATTGGTCAAATTTCTCTTGATTTAAAGGGAGATGATTAGGAAATCAAGGAAATTACAACAGTAAGATGTTTTAGTTGTAATGTGTTAGGTAATTAAGGCAATTTGTTTTCAAAATTATTATTGAGTGTGGAAACCAGAAACATCAAAAGAAAAATGGTGTGGAAAAATAACTTGTTTTTATCACAGTTAATGTTGGACCATCAAATGAAGTGGTGAAAAGTATGTTACAAGTTTTTAAAAATATTTCAAAACTTTCTTTGACTATATATCTTCAAATTATTTAACTTAGGAGATTATTGAAAGTAAATTGTAAATATAACCTCATGAATGTGATATAGAACTTTTAATAAAAACCCATGGATCGAAAATTAAATAAATCAATATTTATATGAATCTTATTATTTTAATTAGTGGGATGGTCTTTCATGAAAATATTCTTTAACTCCCCATAGTGGGGTTTGATATCATTTTGCGTATGGATTGGATTTCAATTTTACATGTTAAAAAAAATTCCAAAGACAATAATTATTTATTCAATGATTTCATAACTTTGATAAAATTATTATAAGCTAAGAGATTGATTAAATATAGATGTGAATGTTTTCTAGATCATGTTTCTAAAAATAAAAATAACAATTCTAATTAGTGACATCTAAATAGTGAATTAATTTATGGATGTTTTTCTTGATGAATTGACTGGGGTTGTTCTTTATCAGGAAGTTGAATATACTATTTATTTAGTGACTGATGTTAATAATATTTACAAAACCCATTATCAATTGTCTCAAGTATAACTTAGGGAAATAAAAAACTAGTTGGAATAATTTATTGATAATGGTTTCATTCAACCTATCACTTTATCATTGGGTTCTACTATTTTATTTGTGAAAAAGAAAGATGGTTCGATGAAAAATAGTATCGTTTATAGATACTTGAATAAAATATCCATTATGAACAAGTATCATTAGTATCATATCGATTATTTGTTTGATCCGCTCCAGGGATATCAATATTTTTGGAAGATTTATTTGAGGTTCGGGTACTATCAGCTAATGGTGAAGGAAGATGCTAAAACAAAGAGAGTGTCTTACAAGAGATTTGGGCATTATGAGTTTGTAGTTCTACCCTTTGGGTTATCTAATAAACCTAATTTATTTATTAATCTTATGAATGATGTCTTCAATTAGTTTTTGGATCATATTGTGGTGGTGTTTATAGATTATATTTTATTATATTATAAAAATATGGAGGAACATGAAATTAACTTAAGGATTTTTTTCAAACCTTAATAGAAAAGAAACTATATAGAAAGATTCTTAATAGTGAATATTGGCTTCAACAAATTTCATTCCATGGTAACATTGTCTCCAAATATGGAATAACTATTGACCCCTCTAAAAAAATGTTTTTAAAGAGTGTCCAAGACCTACCAATATCATAGAGATTTTTAGTTTTCTTGGATTAGTGGGTTAGTATCGATGGTTTTTTCAAAACCATTCTTAATTATCCATCCCACTAATTAAGTTAACACATATGTGAGTTAAGTTATTATGCAAAAAATAATGTGATCATTGTTTCTATGAAAGGAAAAGAAGGTTGGTAAATGCTCCAATTTTGTCACTATCTTATAAAAATGATGAATTATTTATCTACAGTGACGCTTCATTAAAAAACATGATGTTTTATAATGTATAATGATTAGGTGAGTTCATATGTTTTATGTTAGTTGAAACCTTAGTAGTTAAATTTCCCTTCACAAGATTTGGAATTAGCTTCTATTTTTTTAATTAAAAATCAGGAGGCACCATTTTTATGGAGTAAAGTGTGAAATATATACTAATCACAAAAGTTTGAAATTTATATTAAATCTGAAAGAATTTAATATGAGACTGAGGATATGGATAGAACTAATCAAGGACTATGATGGAATGATTCATTACCATCGTAGAAAATAAAATAATGTGGCTGATGCTTTAATTTGAAATAGTAATGCTATATTAACCATGATACATTTCAAACATGGCCCTTTGGTTAATGATTTTATAAATTTTGGCTTGGATGTTTTTTATTATAGGAATTCCTTTATTTTTTTACAGATATTAGAGTAATAATCTCTATTAGACTGGATTAATAAAGAAAATAATGAAGATCATGAGCTATAGAAAAATGTGGAATTGTATAAAATATGTAAGTTACCTTAATTTAAAATTGATAAAGACCATGTTTTTGAGATTTTAGAAGAGATAATGTGTTCCATGTGATTCACAATTGAAGAAATAATCTTTATGTAAAGCTCATAGTTCCCCATTTTTAGTACATATTGGAAGTACTAATATGTGCATGGACCTTCAGTAGTATTACTAGAGGGATGGGATTAAAAGATATATTTCTGACTTTATCATGTAGTGTTTGACATGTCAACATGTTAAAGCATAATAAAAGTTGATTAAGGGGGTTCTTTATCTTTTTCTAGTTCTACAGTGGAAATGGAAAAATATTTCCACTGATTTCATAGTGGGATAAGTAAAGAATTCTTGAGATAACAATGAGATATGGGTTATTGTTGATAAATTGACTAAATATTCATATTTTATTCCTATTTGATATACTTTATCTCTAGATGAACTTCCATAGATTTATCTCAAAGAAATATTCAGGTTACATGGTGTTACTCTCTCTATTATAGCTAATCATTATCCCATGTTCACTTATAACTTTTGGAAGTCCTTCAGAAGTCATTGAGTACTGAATTGAATTATAATACATATTTTTTATCATCAATCAAATGGGAATTCCAAACAAAAAATTTAAAACTTAGATGATATTCTATTTTCTTTCTTAGTGGATTATTAGGGAATATGGGATCAACTCATTCTTTAGTCATGTTTTATTATAATAAAAGTTTTCATTCTAGTATATGGATAGAACTATTTAAGAAATTATATGGATAGTGGTTTCAAACTCCATCATTTTGGGATGAAGTAGGTGAAAGAGATATTATGGGACCATAATTAGTATAGGAAATGCCAGAAAAAGTTTATGGAGCCAGAATTGGTAGAGAAAATGGTAGAGAAAGTTTATTTGATTTGGAGACACATGAGGAAAGCCCATAGTAGGAAAAAAAGTTATGCAGATAACCATAGTAGGGATAATTCTTTTGAGGTAGTCGATCATATCTTTCTCAATGTTTCTCTATGAAAAAGTGTGTAGCATTTTGGTAAGAAAGGGAAGATGAGTCCACGGTTCACTAGACCCTATGAAATCCTTGATAAAGATGGATTAGTTTCATATAAATTAAATTATCCTATGAGTTTATCCTAGGTACAATTTTTTTTTCATGTATCAATGTTATGAATGTATATAGCAGATCCATCTCATGTTTTTAGTCCATAAGTAGTTTAGTTGGAAGAGAATATTTCTTATGAGGAAAAACCAGTTCAAGTTCACAACTATAGATAACATATGTTGCGAAAAAAGTTGATTTATCAGGTTATTGTTGTTTGAAAAAACCATATGGTTGAATAGGAAACATGGGAATCTATAAATTCAATGAGGTTATGATATCGCCACCTATTTAATAAGTGCATAAAATTATGAGAATTCAATTTACAAAAGGGGGAAGAATGTAACAACTGATATAATAATATAATAATATTTTTAATATTTATTACCATTTATAAGTTATATATTAAGTAAAAGTAATAATATGTTCAATAGCATATATGTTAAATCGAGTTTTATAGTAAAACATTAATTTTCAAAATGGTAGTTTTTCTGGATTTTGATTGGGAACTTGTTTTAAATATTGTCATCAACATTTTTATAAATTATATTTCAAAAAATAAAATTCTTATTTTGAATAGCAATATAAAAATTTAATTTGGCTAAATTTTCCGTATTTTTCTAATAAGTTTCTTGTTTTGATGAATAATGAAAAATACTAAATTTTAATTGAATAGAACATTTTCATTAAATTTATTTACAGGGTGAAATTATATTTTATAATTATTTTAAGGTAAAATTATATAATTATTTTATAATTTTATACAATTTATTTTATTGGAATTAATTTGACATTAAAATTAGATATAAAAACTTTATGAACTTTTAAACGTTTTTTACTTTAAAAACCCAATATCTCATTACGTGAATGATAATATTTTTTAATTAATTTATATAATTTATGTGTTTTGAATTTTAAAAATTATATTCAATATTTTTAATAAAATGGACCATATTAGTAAATGTGTCTCATTTATTTTTTGAAATTATGAATTTCAACTTTAGTAATTTTTTTATTAACTCAATTATAGGTAAATTGGTTAATTAACGGTAAACAAATAATATTATAAATATTATAAAAATACCTTAAAAAATTAAATAATTTCAATAGATGAGTTTTATTCAACAAAAATAATTCTCGGGATGAAGTTATAACCTTTGGAAGCCACTTGTATTAGAGTATCACATTTATAGTACTATATTCAAAGAAAAGTCAATTTTGTCACACTTTTGTTTTTAAAAACTAAAATATTTTAAATAATATATTATATATGGGATCTATTGGACTTTATATAATATTTTTAAATCTAATAATTTTATATTTCTCATGATAATTTATTTTATATTTTTAGAGAATACCTAATTAAATTAATGGTCTCCACAATGATTATGCAGTGATTGTTTACTTAAAATAAATATCAAATAAATGATATTAAAAATTCAAAAATAAATATAATTTTATATTATTAATTTAATAAACTAATTATTTAGATGAATTTAACATTTTATTAATATTTTATAAATTTTGTTTTTAATTTATCTTTTTTTAATGATATTTTTAAATATTTATGTAATGAATATTGTCAAAATTGTCATTATTGATATTTTAAAATAAATAATATTATATTAAATGATATAAAATTTAGAAAAATCCCAATTTTGGAAAATGATATGGATATATCTTAAAATTTCCTGTATGACTCATTTTTTAGTCATTTGTCACTTTATTTTAATTATATTAACCATCATAGCGTAAATTAATTGATATCACAATAAGGTTAAAAATGGTAAAATAAGTATTAAAACAAGACGATAAGGATTAAAAGAATAATAAACACTTTTTTAATTTATATTGTATGATTTTGGTTATAAATATACCCATAATATATTATAAATAAACTACTCTGGCCCATTTTGAGTAGAAAATTAATTTATATTAATTTAATACTTTGAATAATTCCAATACTGCCCCACCCATCTGCTATAAAAGGTCACCCATTATTAACTTTTCAATACAATTAATTTTTTTTTCTTAGCCATTATCTACCCAAATACATTCCTATAATCCATTATAACATTCTAGAGGCCTAATTTTAGGTACAACACCCTCTTTAAAGGTGTTAAGGTGTAAATCAAAAGAGATTATTTGAAGCAGAGGTATCATTTTAATAAAGTGTTTCTATTTTATTTCTTTTTCCACATCATTAAAATATTTTTCCACCATGATGAAATAGTAAATCAAAAATCCAAAATACACTGATATTTTTTTTATATCATTACCTAAAGTCATCTCGATTTTCATCAAATGGGAAAAGAATTAATCATTCATGCATACGAAAAACTACCACCTCACGAAAAGATATAACTAATTTTACATCACTGTCTATCATAGTAGTTATAATGATGGAATTAATATTTTATATTTATGAAATATTTATCATTATTAAATAATAATATTTCATTTATATTTTCACCATTCCATACATATTAAAATGCTAACATCGCTCGTGTGTATGTACGAACTATCACCTCCATGAAGTGATGTGATTTTTTATCAGCAGCACATCACATTGATGATACTTATAAGTATATTTAAATTATTTAAATTATATTTATTATTTTATAATCACTCTGAAAATATAAAATTATGATTAAATTCAATCCATAATGGTCATTAAAAAATAAAAACGTTACTCATGAAAATGTACAACCTACCATCTCCATGATTATAACATAGTTAATTTTCAATAAAATTAAATAATAGGTTGATTTAAGATTATAATTTATGAAGAAAAATTATTATTATTTCATTCATTATATTCTATAGATGATTGAATAATTACCTTTTATACTATATACATCTTACGAAATCCATTTTTTGACTGAAGTACCAAATATCATCAAAACATCCAATACGAAATTAAATAATTATGTAATTGTTTTAACAAGGTAATAAAAGACTTAATAAATATGAACAATGTTCTCAATTTGGTAAATAATGACATAAAATTATTATTATTCATGATGATAATGGACAATGTGAAAAATCAGACTCAAATTAATGGATTTTATCTTAATCCCATTTTATTAAGACATATTTTGATGTTATAGTTCTTTTATATAGTGTATAAACAACCCATTTGACATTATTTAAAAATTAAAAAGTGAATATTTATAATATATATGGTGAAAAATAATTCTACACCTTCATTACCATTATTAGATATTTGTATTTCTATAAAAGCCTTAATGTTTTTAGAAGAAAATAAATTCCTTATTCCCTCTTTTGGGTATATTGGTATTGAAAATGGGTTTGAAAATAGATTTATTATTTAAATATCTTGAAATGATATCATGTGATTTCAAATGAAATTTTATGAGTGAAATGAAGAAAATTGCAACATTTTATTTGTTATGATTATATATTGGTACTTGGAATTTTTAAGGGATGTTACATGATAAACCAAGGATTAGTGGTTCTGTGAAAAACCATGGATGTATGGTTACATTACAAACTCCAATGAATTTAGTATTGAAGTTATTAATATTGCTATTAGATTTGTATAAGTGACATGTATATAAGTCAACCACAAGGTTATCCCATTTATAATAGTGATAATTATAATTTTTCCCAATATATCTTTATGTGTTAAATATTCTTGGTATGGGTTATAGGGTAATATTATGATTACAAAAGGGGAATAAATAATATTTTTTTAATGGAATGTATTTACCACTTTTAAAAAGTTAAAATTATTACTTTATTATTATTTTTTCATGGATTTCTTGTTTTCAAAAGTCTAAATATTTCCTTCTTTGTGTATCCCTTACTGTTCATGTTTTGTTCATCCCAAGTTTTAAACTATTTTTCATCAGGAATAAGGATGGGTAAGAGAAAGAAGTCATGATGAATGTTATGAAGATTTTTAATGAAAAAAACCATGTTTTATTTTAAAAGTTTTATATTTTGGATGAAATTTATTCTATTTTAGTTATATCCACTATGTATGATTGTAAAATTTCTAGACCAAATTCTCTAAAAATCTATACAAGAAATGATCCTCAAAGTAAAAGAATGTAATTTTTTTTGTATAAAACTCAATATTATGTAATTTTTAAGCCTGATGACATATAATAATAATCCTATGAAGAGAGGAGGTTAAAAGAACACTTTCTAGAACAATCTTAATTTCGTTATACCATGCTCCCAAATGAATTCGGGTAAAGATAGCCATCAAATTAATATAATATAATGATTCATTCAAGGAATGGGTTAGGAATTTCCTACTCAGTGCAACAACTATGTAATTAAACTTCTTAGGGGTTTATTCAATTTTGATATAAAAAGACTAAATGTACTCCACCCAACACCTCTGTTGGGATTTCAAATTATTTTAGGATATGATATAACTCAAAAAAATGATAAAAATACAGAGAAAAAAATTCAATGAAAAGTAATTATTTCCATATATTAATATATTTCATCGTAAATATAAGTTATAGATCTTAGATCATATAATTCATCTCACGTGTATTAACTTTTCGGGAACTGCAGGCCACCACATGATCATCCAACATGAGAAAATATCCTAAACCCAAACCTAATTCATCACAGAAGACTAAATATCCCTACCAAACCATGGTATAATTAAGAAATAGAAAATAAGTCAAAATACATTTCAAAATACCAATATAGTAGCTTCAATTCCAAATTTCATAAGAACACACATCCTTTCTTTTTGACTGGGGTCATTGGAGAATCCTACAGTTTCCATTTTTGATAAATTTGTTGTGAAAACCCCCTAATCCCTAGAGCCACTAAATATCAAAGATTTTCTATGGTTAATATCATTTAATAATAGCCCTCAAGTTCTCTACAACAAATGAAATACACTATTCTAAGACAAAACATCCCATGAAAGTCAATTAAAGAATCCAGAAACAATATTTAGATAGATGAAAAATAGGATATATATTTATTTATCAATCAATTTTTTATTATAACTATGGAAATATCATTCCTTTTGACCTATTTTATATTCTAGGTGGTTTTCACCAACTTACGTTGATAATGAATTCAATTTAGTCTATTAAAAGACCATCTTAGGTGCAAGTGTACTGTGATATTTGGGATCGTTCATGGTACATTGTATAAGAGGATAATTTTGAGTATTATTTCACAATTTTTCCAACAGACTTTTCTATTTTTATCTTTTTTTTTAAAATAACAGATTCATCAATTAGACGTTTTGTGATGATCATAGTATATCAATTTATGATTATAGAAAATATTTAATAAAACAACTGTTATGGATATTATAATGTTTTTTTCTTGGGATATGATTTTTTATATTTGGATGTTTTTACTAGATTTATTATCATATCTTATATTATATTTAAATATAATAATTATTAATGATTTATATTTCATGACAGATGTTTGTTATTATTTGTTATATTGTATATAATATTTCATTTTTACCTAAAAAAGTTCACTTTAGTTGTAATGAATCTTAATTTTATTGGTTACCTCACTGCTATTTTATAGACTCTATAATAAAATATGTAGGATTTTCAAAAGAATGTTATATTTATATTTTAATTTAGATGAGAAAAAATTATTTTAGTGTCACTCTTGATATTGATGTTAAGAATATGTGATAATTTTTATTTCGATTACGATGGATATGATGTTATATGTTAAATTACCCAAGTGGATTTCTAGTGTTAATATTGTATTTATTTCTATGTGAAATCTAGTGCATGATTCTTTTTTTGGGATAGAGATAGAGAATCCACCCACAAAACAATAGTTTTCTACCCATGCATTATGGGTAATGTAAACAATATATTGGATGACATTCCACATGGATAAGAAAACTCAAATGATCAAAAATTAAATATAAAAAAATTCTAAACGAATAACCCTTATGTCATATGATTGTTTAATTGAACTTCATTTACAAGGAAGGAACTAAAAATTGTTTTCAATGTTTTATATATTTTTCTAGATAGGTTTAGAAGATTCCATCTAGTGGAGATATCTAGATAATATTGTGGTGGAACCATTCATGGAGTAACTATTACATTAGTTAAAATAATTAGTTAATAACTCACTTAGATGAATTATTTAGATGGGTGAAGTGACACAAAAATTATTACAAAAGTTATTTTTTCAAATAGATTAATCTTATTTATTTACTTGACATATTTATTTTAAAAACATAAAGAATTGGTATTGATTTTTTTAGTAATTTCGTTAAATTTTCAAAGATGTTATAATGAAATTAGTATTTCTTATAAACCAATGATTCAATTTAAAATTAAATTGAAATTAATATAACATGTATGAAATTTATGATATTAAAGTAATGAAATTAAAAAAAATACCAAACTAACATATGAGTCGATTATGAGAAAAGTTGATGAAGGTTTGGTACATTACACACTTAGTATACAAATTCTATCATAAGAAATAAATAATTTATATGAATAATTATCATAAGATAAAAGAATTTGATAATGTAAGGATCTATTTATTAGTAATTGGTATGCCTTTTTTGTTACATTTAATCCTATGACAGACTCTGATCAAGTCACTATGAGAAATCTACATGTCATTTAAAATAATATTTGAGTCATCTATATTGATTGAATGATTAATATGAGTAAATACCTAAGCTACATATATCCCATTTATATACTTTTCATTAGTAATTATATAATAAATTAAAATTTTATATTCTTAAAAAGTTAAATTGAGTTCCCAAAATTTATTTTGGAATAATAATAATATATTGGATGATGCCTAAGTTTTTTATCTTTATTATTTTTGAGAAAGATAGAGGCTAAGAATATTTTATTAAAATCAAGAAAAAGATAATAACTTAGAAGAGTACTAGAATATAAGGCAAAAACCCCAAGAAAAAACTAATTGTTAATCTTTTTCAATAGTTGTGAAATGAGCCTCCTTTCTTCTTATCAGATTTCATTCCATTCGGTCCTTCCACAACCGCACCCCTGACCCCTCGATCTCCACCTACATGGTGGAAGACATTGAAGTCTCTCATAAAGAATATCAATATCAGTTCTTTCAGAATTAGAGCTACCCTCATGTATTTCCTTATATTTTATAGGAGAGGCACCTCTTATCATTAGCATCATCATACCATCAACCACCCTTGCTTAAGCTAGATCCAAAACCTCCTGATGCCTTTTCTCATCA
This sequence comes from Viscum album, assembly GCA_963277665.1. Classification (NCBI taxonomy): domain Eukaryota; kingdom Viridiplantae; phylum Streptophyta; class Magnoliopsida; order Santalales; family Viscaceae; genus Viscum; species Viscum album. The sequence goes on from OY728152.1 coordinate 1,630,088,017, forward strand.
GGAGAGATCTGGATTGAATCTTACATCTTAAGGGGCCCATCAATAATCTGATTAGAGTGAAGAAGTGTCACCTACAGTTGAGTGCTCAACCACCACTATAGAAACCACTAGAGACTTTGTATTATAGTAGGAGAAAAGATAAAATCCTTAATTATACACAAAATGTTTTTCATAAGTATGAAAAGTTTTTAGAAATGACTGGAGAGTCAGATTCTAAAATTTTCTTACCTTTTCAGCTACATGAGAGAGTCATCCTTCCTTTTGAGAGTTGATGTTCCACCTCGAGTAAGATTTCCACTTTAAAAACTTGTTCATCTATTGATTCATCATCTTTAGTAGTCGAAAAATATTTATTTTGCTGTGAAACATCACAAGTTACTTTTTTGTTGTCAACATTGAGAACATTGAACTCTTCGGAATAGATTTTAGTCCAAGAATTATTCTTTTTCTCATAGGTGGAAGCATAGACATTAGGTAAGTCACTTGGGTGGTCACCCGTCTCATCAATTATTGGGCTGGTTTCATCCCCAAAAGTAGCACCCAACAACTCCTTCTGCATGACATTGTCTACAAAAATTCCCAGACCATATTCACTCTTACAAAGGTATTTTCCATCCTCATTCTTCAAATGGGGAGAAAAATTAGTTTTTCGAGCAGATGCACTTTTTCTCTTCTTGAGACAATTTTTCACATCATGCCCATATAGATCAAAAATGGTAAAAAATATGGAGCACCAACAAATAGATGAATCATGACCATTAAAAATTAATTTTTAGCATAATTTTGGCATTTTTTCATAAACAATATTCAGATCAATAATAGCATCCTCAATTGAAAGCATTACCCTATCAACAAGAGTCAATCCCAGTTCAACCTCACTAAGAACCTGGAAAAGTGACCAAATCAATCCAATTTCATTTCCTTGTCAATTATAATCAGGATGCTGATGGATAGAGCAATATAATACAATATTTTGGGGTCCCATAGTATCCAATTTAATACATACACCCATACCCAAATTTTATTAGTAGTGTTTCCAACCTCAAAGGGATTAAATTTTTATCCCATTCATGCAAGTGAATAATTACAAGTTTTATCAAAATTGAAAAAAATCCCCTGGACCAGACTTTCAATTCATCCATGGGAAAATGTTTGTGGAAGTATCCCTAACCAAGTGAGACGCACTTGCATGTTTGGAAACCCCATATCAATGTAATATACTATTTGAGTTCATCAATTTTTAGTGGATGACATCCTTTAGAAAGAAATAAGCAAGCAATAATTGATAACTCACCCATTTTCATCTACTCTCAGACTGTGATAATGTCAGTTTTGATGTGCTCTATATTCCCTTTTCATTGAATGGAATAATCAAGATCACCTTTGATGATATAAAAGGATCACTTAGCAGTTTTACGGTCATTAAGAGCACCATGTCTTGCCTGGTGAATCCCTGTGGCAGCTACAGAAGTGCCTCCCGCCGCTACCCCCAAAACCGTCTGGGTCATAAAAACCTCCTCAGAAAAATGATATTCTATAGGAACATGTCCCACAACAATATTATTGCCCAACACTCCATCAATTCAAGGCAACCCATCATGGGTTCTCTAAGATTCACATCTCTCAGATGCTGCAAGCATAGATAGAGCCACCAATATAGTCGCTGAGACCACTGGGGGAAGCCACTCAGATGGATCAGACACTGCCATAGTCACCTGAACCTAGGATCACTGTGGATTGCACCATTCAGATGAGGTAACTCTGGATGGGAGTTCTATGACCGATGCTGAGGGTTCCTCAGCTCACTACGAAGTAAACTTGGATGGAGCTCGCAATAGATCTGGCACCCTCGTTGCTACCCAATCCCCATCCAAAGAATGTGATATCGATTTGTTGCTGAAGAAGTGCAGTACCTTCATGGATCTTTAATCAAAACCCTAATTTGTTGTGTCTCCATCCTAGAATGCAACTCACACCTTCATTTTGTTCTCTCTTCTTGTTCATCTTTATTATAAAAATTAAAATAACTTAAAAGTGTGGGTGAATAAATCTATTGAATTTATAGAAGAAAATATTCAAGATATGGAGAATAATATCAATGAAATAATGAATTTATAATTTAAATTCAATTCAAATGGTGGAATTATAGAATTTTTAGTAATTAAATGAGATAAATCTTAGGTTGAACCTAGTTATACAAAACAACAAAAAATTGGTTGTGATCTAAGATTTTATATAAGGAAAATATCACTGATTTTCCAAGAAAAAGTTAAAATTATATGTAATTTATTATCTTTATATTAGGTGTGAAATAATGATATTCAATTTTAGTTTTCTATAAAATAAATCATTTATTCAACTTATTTTAATAAATTTAATTATATATAAAAAATGTCTTTATCATTCAAGATTTAAATTAAGAGAATCAATATGAGCTAAAATGTGCACCCAAATTTACATATATAAGAGCTAAGTCTCTAAATGTTTTATAAAATATATGATGTAGAAATGAATAGATCATTAATAAAAATATGATTTGTTTTATGATTTTAATAGAGTGATCATAAATGTTTATGTTCTGGATTTGTTTTGATGAATTTTGATCAGAAGGGAATCAGATCGTCTGGAATATTTCAAGGGGTGTTATGTTTTCCTAAAATAAAAGGATAAAATTATAGAAAATGGATGATCTATGGTTTTTGAGGAAATAGGTTTCTTGGATAAAAGAAATAATATGTTGGGAGAGATCTATATATAAACCATTGATAATAAGTGATTGAAAAATTAAAATAAAAGTAGTTAATTTGATTAAAGTTCAAATATAATAAAAATATATAAAATGTATATATTTGTGACCTATATATAAATTATAAAAAAATACAGTGAATGAATTCACTAATAATTGATAATTAAATAATAACCAAGTTCTATATGAACTAGAATAATAAGATACATATCTCATGCTAAAAGTATTCGTTGAATGGGTGTCATAGAAAAGGGAATAAAAAGATCATGTGGCATCTACAGTTGAAAAATATTGATAAGAATAATAAATAAGAATATATTGATGATAAACTAATAGTAATTTTACAATTTAAGATAAGGGTGTGGAGGTATTCATATATTGAGAAGAAACTTGATTCATTAAGATCACTGGGGCTTCACATTAGGTTGATAATGAAAGGTGGGATGATTTTTTATAATATTTATATAAATTTACTGTATGTAAGGATCAGGTTTCATGAATTTTTCATAAAGATATAAATTCGTTTAAACACTCTATTATTGATAAATGGATCAAAACTTTAGATTTAATGACAACCATATAGTTATTTTCTGTCTACATCAAGATGAATGAAAAATAATTCAAGAGAAGTCCATTAAAATAATGTTCACTGAAGATCAATAAATCTTATGAGATGTTAAATATTAATTCATAGTTTGGATCTATATATCACCATGTGATGCATTGTTGGTCAAGATAATAATAATCCCAACCCAAGATAATTTGATAAATATTATTGTGAAAAAACGTTCATCGAGGTTCATAACTTATCTCATATAAAATTTGGTTTCCCATACTAGGTTAGAACATTGAAAATAATAAATTGTAAAATTGTTTACTAGATTTATTATATATGATGTTGTTTACATGATTGGTAAATACTAAATAAATCTATTATTTTTTTAAAAAAAATAGGATGTTCAAATACCAACTAGAATAATCATATAACAATTTTTTTCAATGTAAATAACACTAGATCCACACCTCCTCCAATGATTCTATTTCAACACAAAGAGGAAATTCAATAAGTACCACAAAAAACGTTCCTTATGATGGAATTTTATTTCTTTGGATCTTTTTACAAGAAAATATTGATTGGTAATTGGAAAGGATTCATGAATAAAATCATTTAAAAAAAATTATATAATATTTTTGGAACTAAAATACAGTTATTGGGAAAGAATTTGGACAAATATGAAGACGACATTAACTAAAAAAGTTTGGACAACTGCATAGCTAAAAGTTTATCAAACATTCAATAAAGGTATCCATCATGGTAAATTTTTATAATTTTTATTTATTTTAATTCATTAGAATATTCATGTTTATTATTTGTTGAATAAGAATATTTTTTATGGATATATCACATTGTGTTTTCTTATAATGATGTAAATTTTTAAATTTAAATGGTCCCTATTTCATATCATATATACACACATGCACATATTAAATGACTATTGGTTGAAAAATAATATCTAAAATATAATTAAATTATATAGATGAAGAAATAATTTAAAACATGATAAGCTGATATGGTATTAAAAAATTATGAAAGATAAAGAAGAATATATCCCAAATTTCAGTGTAAATTATATCTTATTAATAATGAACTGAAGAGAGTGGTTTATGGGAAGTATCTAACTCAATATCTTGGAAAAATATTTCCTATATTTGTAATGATTTTTTTTATTTGAAATATTTTTCAATTATATAAAAATATTTTAATTCAAAATAAAAAAATATTGAAGGATAAATTTTTTAGAAAATCGATAATTTTATCAAGGGTGGATGTGAGAATGTCTATAAAAATAAACTCCCTAAATGGATCCTAAAATATTGGTTATAAAATATGAAAATATTAAGTTTCACAGTCTTATCAACCAATATATAAAGAGAAATGACTGTTTTTTGAGGCACCATTTGTGTTATTTTGGGTGTGTGAACATGGATATAGACCACTATAATCATATTTTAGTGTATAATAGTTAGAAAATATGTAATCTAAGTTAGAGTAGAGTTAAATCTAAATGGAAACTAGTGGTAAAATAGTAGACATCACATAAATCTATAAATCTATGTTGTATAAATTTAATTTCTTATTTTCATAAAATATATTAATTTTATAACTTATATAGTCATTGTTATGAGTAGTGCTGGTATATTCCAAATATTCTGAACTGACATGAATAAAGAATTTTATATTTTATTAGAATATGAAGGTAAATAATTTTTATGAGATTATTTCATTGGGGTTCAATAAAAAATGGTAAAAAAAGTAAACATATGAATAATGATGTTAAAGATATCAATATAACAAGGAAGAGATGCGTCTTATATATTATAACTATCCACATCATAGGATACAATAAATTTTACATGAAAATAATTAATTGGGAAGGGATAAATAAAGAACAAAAGGGGGTATACTTATAAGAAAGATAATGATGGATTAGATTGGTGGTTGGTTCTCCAAATGGGGAATTTGAGAGGATTCCCAATATGGATAATAAGAAATAAAGTAATTAAGTGTGATCATGGTAAAAAAAATATTTGTGAAATGTATGACATGTTTTTCTATCAAAAAATAAGCCTATAATACATAATTCAATAAAAAATGATATTAAATACATTTCAATCATCTATAAGAAAATATTAAACACAAAACTAAAAGGTTTGGTATATACCCAATGTGTGATAAACCATATGACTAGATATGTTGGAATATTTCATAAAGATGGAGAATGATGGAAAAAATGTGAATTCGTCTTTCCAGATTAAGTGAAGAAGCACATTCCATCTGTGATAGAAAGTGATAATGGGAAAAAAATCCATACTTCCCAAGATAAAACCGATTATGAATGATAAGGGAGAAACAATCCTAAATAAAACCAAATGTTTTAGAGTTGTAATGAATAGATTCTCTAGATTGATGATGAAGTCTCCACCCTACAACTACTTATTAATATCTAATAAATGAATAACTTACTCTAAAATTTTAGAGGTTGTGGATCATGGAAAGGTAATGAAAGGTTACGGGAAAAAGAAAACACTATTGAATGTTGTGATACCAATAAATCCTTGAATAATAATCCATCATGAAAAATTAAAATAGAAATATGGTAGTCTCCTGGGAACACATTTCAATATATATTTCAACTATTATTATAAAATAGACGGTATTAAAATTGATTTAATATTATTAATATAGTAAAAATCCCACGGTGAATAGAAATGGACATCATCCTACGAGGGGCAGTTACTGATAGAGGAAACTATAAAGGCTCTAGTAATTTGTAATTAATATGGAAATTTTTAAAAACCCATCAGAAAGAATAATTTGATGCATGGTTATAAATTTCAATCAAAATTTTGATATATATATATATATATATTTAAATATTTGTGTCATATATGGTTATCATGGGTGAGTTCTATCTAAAAAAATGGGGGAAACAAACCAGAATAAGATTTTTTATATATTTCTTCATTTTCCGTGATGTTTTAAAACATTTTTGGAAAAAAATATCATAAGTAGATTACAATGTGAATAAATCATCGGTGTAAACATTTTATTCTTTAATGGCCAAATTCTTTTATAAATTATTCACAATTTATTTACACACTATGTTATCCCACATAAAATAATAGTTGATTAGTTGGTGGTTCAATACTAAGTGATTTGGGATTAGACCCTACTCTCATGTAATTTCAAATAATATTGATAATATATGAATAAAAGGATATGAGATGGTTTTTGATAATCAAATTTCATAAATTACCTCATGTGTCAATATGGTGGTTGATAGGTTCTAACCATTTCATTTATTATCAATTAGGGGGAGTAATAGAACTTTGAAATTCGTGTAAAATAGGTATTGATAAAAAATAAAAAGGGATAGATTAATACCTCTAAATGGACATGAAAATATGATATTTTATTTGTTTCTATTGTGAATATAATTATATGATTTCTATGTTTGGTTATGGACTGAGATTCCACCCACTAAATAAGAATATATTTCCCATTCAGTTTGGATAAATTAAAATGATATTAGATATCAGTGGACATGTAATGTTAAAGTCACATGATGTAAATTAAAATTTAAAGGAAATTTTTCTTTTTAAAAAATCATATTTTTTCATTGATGATATGAAATAGAGGGAAAATACAATAATTAATGAATTATTTTTATTCAATTCTCTATCATTTAGTGATATGTGGAAGAATTCAGCTAGTGGGAATATATGGATAATATTTCATAGGGAACAACCTTAGAGTGACTTATATATTTTATTCACATTTTATTGAGTAACTCACATAGATAATGGTTTGAAATTAATGAAGTGATTCTAAAATTATTATTGTCATGACTTCTTGAATTACTCTTCCATGAGTATTTAATTGCTTGAAATGCCATTAAAAATGGTAAAAGGGGTTGAAATTATATTAATAATTCTATTCATTATTTTAATATTCCCTAAGGAAGTATGATATTTTAAATAAGACCTTGCATCAATTAAAATTCTTTTGGTGTTAATATAAAATGACTTGAAATATTGGGATTGATGTTTAAAATTGAAAAAATCATACACTAACAAATGATTATGTTCTAAGTAATAAATGAAAACATATTAATTAATTAATTTACACATAATGTATTTGTAAATTCAGAGGAAATCCATATTTTTACTATCTCATTAAATGTAGAAATTTGATTTAATAAATATAAATATATGTATACAAGTGACTAAGAGTCCCCATATGATTCATTCATTCATATTATAGACTATGCAGGAGAAACTGGGAGTAACACAAGAATCATTTAGAAGATAGTAAGAGTCCTCTGGATTCAACATATAATATAGTTTTTTATGGGAAATCTCCCAAACATTTAATAATGATTTATATGATCTATATTAATGATTCCATACATAGAGAATATTTATGATTGTTACAAAACTAAAGCAAGTTTATGGAATTTATTCTTATACAATAAAAATATACTGGAAAATTCATATTTTATTTTTAGTTTTAGTGTAGTATGGATCAACAATACATCATGATTTACTAATTAAAACATGATAATTTTTTTTCATTAGTTATACATCTATGAGTATTAATGGGAGATACCCTCTTATGATATATCAGTGTAGTGAAATAATTGATCACTCAATACTATATGTATATATAGATTATGTTATTTTTTATAAGAATTTAAAATTGTGTAATTTTGAAATTATAAAGAATTTTTCTATATTAACTTATTATTTGATCTTTTATTACTTTAGAAATATATTTTATAAAGGGTGTTTTCATTAAATTTGTTTAAAGTTGGGAAAATTTTTAGTTTCTCTATAAATTTCTTGTGTAATATCTTTAGGTATATAATAAATAATTATAGGTGGATAGTTATAAGAATATTTATCCATATAATTTTTTAATATGGGTGTTTTATGGGATTATTCAATTTATATAATTGATTATATAATGCATGAGTATTGTAATATAGCGGATAAATCAATTTTGTAATTATATTATATCCTCTACATTACTATCCATGCTAGTTTGGACTATACCAGATCAATATTCAAGTTAGACAAGTGATGAAAAAATTGTAGACTGAGGTAAGTAGATTAATATTTTAATATATCAAATCACTGTAGATTATAATGTCAAGTTGAAATATAATGTAATTTCTTAGGGGAATGAAAATTAGTAAAGTATGAGGAAATGATGTTTCCTATCAAGAATTAACGTGGATAAATTATTATGATGAACAAAAATATGGTTGAAAAAAACTATATTTTTCTTTATAATTAAATTATATTTGGTTCACATAGTGTTAAGGTAATATTTTTTAAGATAAATTATTAGAAATGGATTGATCATAAATTATTCTTGGTGGTGAGTGGGGATAATCATGACACCCATTCATTTTCTGTAATTCATTTAGTTAGATAGTGGTGTTGTTTGACATCATTACAGGTGATGAGGATAAATGAAATGATTACAATTCTGTTTTAGAAAGTATGTTAAACTTTATAAAATAAAAAACTGTTTATATTTATAAATATATTTATGGTTGAAGAGAAATAAGTTCATTGTTTATGATTGATTTTAATAAAAAATTTACATATACAGTTAGTGTGAGAAATTGAATTGAAAGACATTGATAGTCAATTTTGAAGGGATCCAAATTTTATATTTTACATTCATTAAGGTTATCATTAATTATAGGGAGTGTTATTTTCTCCAGTAAATATAAATTATTATTGTTTCTAAGTCATTTGAGATATATTATAACTTATTATTTCAATTTTTAGTTGTTAGTAAACATATATGTTGCAATTATATACAAGGATATTAGGAAGTTTGATTTTCAAAATGGAACTGAAATTATTTCTCATAGTGGACATTAAAATTACTTACTAATTATTAAGTAAAGGCAATGATATGATAATTTAGAGGGTTTTTGAGTTAGTGACTATTTTCAATTGGTAGAAGTGATATGTTATTGTAATATTTTGATTGAATAATAGTCTCAATTTGTGAATATAGAATATTTAATTTATTTTCTCAATAATTAGGATATATAAAATTTTTACTATAGAATATTTATTTGTTCATTTCTATTGGTCATATATACTAGTTTTATGTAGTTTTAATCATGTTTTAGCTTTATTTGGTAATTATATTTGTGTATTATTGATATATGAATTCTATATTTTGGTGGGTATTTTTTTCAGGATTCAAAAAAGTTATCTATGATAAAATGCAATTTTCACCCTTAGATAGGTTAGTATACTGAACAAATACATATATTCTGGTGAATTTGTTATGTAAATTCCATTAAATTTAAAAGAAAATTTTAATATCCTAGTGTCATTTTGTTTTCTGCTTTAATAAACAATAAATAATTAATAAATTATATTTAGAGGTTTGTCTAATGTATTGTATTGTATAAATTTTATGAGATAAAAAACATATTATTTTGAATGAATGAATTTTATAAAATTGTGTTCTTTTGGAAACATATCCCTATAGTTTTACATGTAAATGGTCACATGATGTTTTAATGAAATAATATGGTAATGAAAATAAATGATTTCCTTCTATCAATGTTTGGAAGGGTTGGTGATTCAATATGGAGGATTCCTACAATAAGAATTTACATTTAGTCATGAATTATTATTTATATTTATTGTTATAACTTCAAAATTTTAATTCAGTGTATATTTTTGACCCATAGTAATCACATTTTAAATTATAGAGAGAATATTGTAACTAAAATATTGTTTGGTTTTCTCATTATAATGGATAAATGTTCTTAATTATTGGATTAATGTTGTATCTATGTATCTTTTAATGAATGAATTTTCTATTCTATATATTATTTATCCATTTTTATTTCATTTGATTGGTTAATGGAAATATTAATTAAATTTTATTCCAAAATAGTTTAATTGAGTATCGTAAGATGTTTCAAGATGGAATAATTCCACTTCCCTTTTAAGTCCACAGAGTGGGAAACTGCAATATCCTTTATATGTAGTATTATTTTTGGATATAGAACTCTACATTTTTCTTGGGATAGTGAGTTTCTTATAGGTTGGTAGCATGGTACTGATCTAACACATTTGGGATTTTTCTAATATGTGGTGATTTATAATAGAAAATAATTAATTAATATTATTATAAAACATTATATATATCCTTTTATTAAGAAATTTGTAACTAAAAGACCCTATTCACTTATTTAATCTTGATGTTGATTCCACTATTAGAGAAGTATTTCAATGAATATTTTATAAATTTACTCTACTTATTGTTTCTAATTCTATCCTTATATAATTTTTATATGAATTCTTAATAATCAATGTTCGAAATTAGTAATATTTATCTATCTTAAGAATCATAACTCCTATATTCAATAAAAGTGTTGACATTAATATCATGAATCGCTTGATTCTATAATTATATATATATATATATATTACTCTATACATATTATATAGGGTATTGGTTCACATAGGTTATAAGTAATGTGAGGTAAATTTCATAAAAAATTAAATCATAGGGACTATATATATAAGATTAAAATAATAGTTGATAAAAATATATTTAGAATAGAAGTATGAGGAACTAACATAAATATTTAATGTTTTCATTAAAAGAATTATATTTAAATTAAATCATTTCGTATGAATCTTGAATTTATAATGTTTTATGAGTGACATTTATTACATGTTTTTGGATTCTAACATTCTAAGGATGTTAACATTGAAATATAGTGTTAATTTGATAAATTTTTTATTGATTTTGGTTATTAAGGGAAGTGTATTGTAATTTCTGAGATAGTTATGTAAAATACTAAAAATATTAGTGGTGATATCTATTATAAATAATCATGACATCTATTATATAATTGAAGTTGAATTATTAGTTTTACATATACATTTTAACAAAATGTAACGTGGTCCATTTTGAATTTAAATTTATGGATGATCATTAGTATCTCATTTTTGGATAAATTTTATTATATTAATGTTTAATAATGAAATTATATGATTTTATGTGTGGTTTTTGGTTGTTTGGAAGTTCATGTGTTCGAGTCGATTAATGTGGTTGCACCAACTACAATTTAGTATATAATGTGGAACTAGTTACATGGTTCTATAGTTTCCAGTAACTTATGAGACTTGTAAAGTTGTGGCTTCCCATGTGGTGCCACTGGGTTCCTCAATTCCCATTTTCATTCTCTTATTACACTCTAGTCTTTATTTTTTTTCAAATGATCATTTTATTTATTTCTTTTATAACTAATTTATTAAATTTATTTCTCTCTTTAATCCCTATTTTCAAAATGTTTTCATGATACCTACATGTATCATTCTTATTATAAACTTACTCCCCATTTTAATATATGTATTTAGGTTTGATTAAGAGTAAATTCAACTCAAAATCCAATTATAGTGTAATATTTTATAGGATTTTAATATTTCTTTTGTAAAAACATGGGTGAATGGTTTTTGTAATTTTTATTCTAGAATACTATGATTATAGGTATATTTTAGATTAATTTTCCTACTTTTTCCTTATGGATTAGTTTATGTTGACTATGGTGTTAAATTTAACTGAGATTATTGATTTTTAAATATTATTCTAATGATTTTGTGGAGATAATTGGTAATATTTGCGATATTATTATTGGATTATCTAATGTGGGGGGGATTAAATATGATTTTAGAGTGGATAAATCCATTATGTTATTTTCAAGGGTATACCTAGTACATTCCTTCCACTTGTTTTATAAATGGTTAATAAAGATAAAATATATATTTTTATATTTATAAATGACTAAATATTAACTATTATTTTGAATTAACTGCTCATAGTTTTTTCATAAAAATATATTTATTATGAAACCGTTAAATGGATTTATAGTACATCTATTTTTTGGGACCCTAATTTTAACCCATTATGGAAAGAACATTTGTATAAATACTTGGTTTTTAAAAACATTGTTTTTTTATGTTGGATGTCATACATAGTTTATTTCATTAAGTTATTCATGTTTTTTCCTTTTCTATAGTTCTAATAGTTTCATGATGTAAGAATTTTTAAAATTTTCATTATATGCTTACTTGTTTTAATTTAAATGGGTTTATTTATTTCTATCAAGAGTCTTTATTTTTATAAAATCACTTTTATAATAAGATGTTGGATTATTGTGGCAATAATGTATAAGAAACATTTCCCTGTTTACCTATTCTAGGTTTTATTGTAATGAGCAGTTCATTCCACTATAACATATATGAGTTATCAATTAATGATACTACCTTAATCACTATTAAGAGAAAAAAATAGTTCTTATGTGGTTGATAGCTATTTTATTGAGAAAATTTATTTTATTTTTAATTTTTTTATAAGTAATGGATGAATATATTAAAATATTTACAATATGAGTTTTTTAAAAAAATAATGTTTTTAATTATATGTTTTCCTAAATTTTTTATTAAGGATAATGTTTATAAAAAATAAACTATATATGTTATATTAATTACTATTTATGATTTCAATTTTATATGAGAATTATAAAATCCAAATGTATTTCCCCAATTAATTTCTATTTTCAAACACACTCTCATTAAAAATTTAATGAAACTAATGATTTTATGGTAGAACATATCCTATTTATCCTTGCAGGTAAAGACTGATGTAAAATTTATCTACCTATAGTAAACCATTTATATTAATGAATTTAATTTTATAATGTGATATTTACCTATGGAAAACATATCCCATATAGAATATGAAATAAAGGTTAAAGTAATATATTCTTATACTTTAAAAAATATTGTTTTGGTTTAGAGGGTATTTCCATTAATTTTTTATCTTGTTTTATTTCAAATTAAAATTATTTAGTTATTATGTTTCCTTAAGGTAGTTAAAATTCCAAGGATTGTAAAATATTTCACATTATTTTGGTGTGTTTAGTTATATTCTAGTAATTGTGTCCCCTATTTTAGGTATCTAGTATGTTATAATAAATTTGAATTTAATTGATTTTGTGATAATGGGGTGTAAAATTTTTAATAATGTAAATGTTGTTTAATTTTAGTATCCCACATGTTAATATTGTTGGAAATGTTATATTGATAATGGATACTCCATTGATATGAATATAAGCATGATATAATCTTCATATTCCCGAAACAATGATTGTATGTAGGAAAGGAATTTGTAGAGTATGATGAATGAGATTGTCTTACACCACACTGAACCTAATATACAATTTCCCCTTTCCTTATTTTAGGATACATATGGTTTCAACTACTATGTATTTCCTTTTTGCTTTCTCATGATTAGGATGGGTTGCTAAGACCATTTCAGGTCTAAAATGACATCTATGTAATTTTCAAGGTGTATATAAATACATCTATATCCTTTTCCACATATTTAGGAAGGAACTGGTTCTAAATCATAGATATTGAGGTGAGGATATAATTAGGTATATATAAGTATCTTCCATAATGGTATAGTGTGTTACATATTATTGAAATTATTTCAACTACCAGCAGATCTTTAATTATTATTATAATGTTTGACATATAATTGTAATTTTTTTGATAAATATGTTCTTAAATGAGTACCCTTATTCACACATACATCATCTCCTTCAATTTAATGTTTAAGTGTGCTGGTTGTTCCCAACTGAGTATGTATATGGTCAGACCATTTATAGGCACTCTAGTGGCCATGCAATATGACCTGCTTCATTTCCTGTATAATAGGTTCGTAGATTGTTGTTGGGTGTTGTTTTGGAATGCTAAGAGTTGGCATGGGTTCATGTGTTTAGTATCTATGATTCATTGGAGTAATAATCCATGTAATAATTATTAGTGTATGAAAATATCATATATCAATCAGTTCTATTTTTTTTCATTTCTTAGGCCCTATTGGCATTGAATTTACTACTTCCCAAGAATAGCCACTTTTTAACCATGTATGATTTGTAATACATTCTTATATAGATATATTTTTTCCTCATTTATTTTTATCTAGTTATTGAGTATGATGTTTTGAGTAGGGTAATTAACTAGTCATGTCAGTTATTTGATAGAATTTAATCACAAAATATTGTGTCATCTAAAGTGGGTAAATAATTACTCAATGTTAATTTGAGTCAGATGATGATTGTTTCATACTACTTTGGATTGTGGAACACTAATATGGTAGTGAAATTATAGATCTAAATCTATTTATATATAGTTGGTAGGTTAAATAATATTTTTTCAATGAAATTATGGGTTATTAATATTTTTTTTCTTAAATAAGATATTTTTCTAGGAATTACTTAGATGTAACCCATAAAAAGACTTTATCAACCTCAATATATTGTAATACCAAGATCCCAATGGATTTCAGAGTAGTGGGTATGCACTATAGGTTTATGTGAGGGGTTCTTTAAAAGTATTTATTATAATGAAATATATCTAGATTAGTTTATAGGGATCAATAAGGAAGCACTTGTCAAACCATTTAATGCATTATACAGTCTAGTGGTAGAATTAGACCTGAGTTTTTCATTGTCTGTATATATTTTTTATAAAAAGATGTACATAAGTAGTTAAATGATAGATAGTAAATTCAATATTTTTTCCCACATAGTGTTTTTTTTATTTGGTAACTTAAAGTTTCTTATATATATATGTACATATTGATATTAACTATGTTTTTCCTATTTAGTTGTGTACTATTTAATTTATTCTATAATATACACTACAATTTTTTGTTCATGTTTTTTGTTTTGGGATTTCTATTTTTCACATAATCTCTAATTATTATTCTATATGTGTTCTATAAATATTATGATTTTGGTTCTAAATATTGATATCCATTATTATTGATAATTATTCTTTCACATGTTAAAGGATTTGAATTCGAAAGAATGTTACTTTCTTTTCTATATATTAATTTTCAATATATATTATTATGATTCCTCTATATAATCTTATTATTATTATTTTTTACTAAAACGTTTATGTTTTTTGTTATTCCTTATTGGTGGGGTAATGTTATACATGAGACCCTCGTTTTTAGTGAGTCTATAGATATTTTTTGAAAACTATTCATCATTAGTAATACTAGTTATTTTCTAACCATCTATTCATGATTTATGTAACATTATATTTCTCTTCCATTTCAAAACTAGTGAATTGTTTTCATAATTTTTTTACATATTTTATAAAATTTTATTTTTTGAAATAGAAAAAATGTAGTTATTTTCAAAATGAATTTTAATTTACATTAAATCTATTTTGAAAAGTGGAATTAAGAAAAAGTTTTCATATACTACATTTATAGATAGATTTTTTTTTGTAAAAATAATATATATTGAAAAAAAAATTATTAATTTAAAATTGGGAGTTTATTTTTGTGGAAAAAAGAAGTAAGTATTTTAAAAAATTCATAATCCATTATCAAATTAGATATGGTGACTCTTATGATGGGGAGTATAACAACTAGGCCCCAATAACAACACAAAAACCACACCTTAACATGTTTATTGGGTCCTAGACCACCATGTAACACTAGTTACACTGAAAACACTTGGCCCACTCCCTATCCCCATGTGTGTTAATAGGTATTTTGAAAAAGGATTGTTCATATAGGCCAAGATATATTTTTTTCGGGGTTCTTTGTCCTCACTTTTACACACCCTATGACTCTTCCTTGAAGGTCACCCTTCATAATCCCTACTATAGGCCAAGCATGCATAACTTTGAATTTATAATCAGATAGGCTCCTGATAAAAAAGGTGAACCATTTTGACATGAGTCATATCATTTTGTCATTTAACCCTCTATCATTCTGGGGTGTTAGATTCACCCCCTATAGAACAACATCCTCATTCTGGATCCTAAATTTCAACCCAAGTAGTGCCTCTATATATAAGACTGGGTTTCTACTATGATACTCATGTAAGAAATGGAACATAATAATTGCACATACACCCCATATTAACATGGACATTAGATATTAGTCCACCAGGTACCTCCAATTTCCCCTATTGACACATGGTCCCCTACATAGGGACCACCCATGTGCCAGAATGGGTTATCAGAATAATGAAATTTCTCACAGTGATAAACATGTTCTTTATAGTGTTATTTTTTCTCACTCGCACACACCCTATGAATCATTCAAGAAGGTCACCCATCCTAATAACTACATCATTCCAGACATGCTTATCTATGGAGTTCTAATCATGTAGGATCTCAGAAAATGAGAACCTTATTGACATGATTCATATAATTTAGTTATTTAAACCCTTTATTATTTTGGGGTGTTTTCGGGAGTTACATGAAAATAAGTTTCAAGACCTCGATTTAAGATACATTTTTCTTTATTCATTTTATTTGATTTAATATATTTTTATGGTCATGTTTTTTGGGGTTTAGATGTGTTTTTCTTCCTTTGGGTGCATTTCTAGTGGTTCATGTTTTGTTCATGGTTATTAGAAAACATGCAACACCTCAAGGAAATCATGAATGAAAATATATTTGGAACTATATATGAACATGGTTGGTACATAGTTAAGAAAAACCATGTGAGTTCCCAAGGGAAACTATATATCTTGAAATATATGGGAAAACACAATTGGTTCTTAGATTATTTAACCGTGTGAGCTAACCAAGGAAGTTATGACCTTTAGATAGTATCACCACATGGTTTAAACATTCATTTATAAACAATGTGGCCTAAAATTCTAGTATATAGTTGGACCACCATTATATTTGTATTTAATATGAATTCTAACTCAAAAAACACTCTAATCTCATTTTATCTCCACATTCCAAATCCATTTTCCCCTAGTATTGAGTGATCATACCACTCAATACACTAGTTATTATAAGGTGAATCAATGTGTGTTAGAGTCTTATATTAATTGATTAGTACCCATTATTTCTTTTTCTTCTTAGATATAACGTTTTTCTCTCTCAAATAATCTTAGATATAGTTTTTTATAGATAGATCTATGTGTTATGAATTGTTTTATGTTGAAATACTATTGGATATAGAGAAGGGAACATGGTTTTTGATCCAACCTTGTTATGTAGTTCCATTATTAATTTAAATTTTTTTTGTGAGGTTGGTAGATTCTTGATCTACTTCACATCATTTTGAACTTTAATACCAAGTTTTAATTGAATTATATGACTAAATTGGTGGTGTAATCTGTCTGTGATTTATATTGGGAATTATATTATAGGTTATGTCTTAGAAACTATAGAAAAAGTGATTTGGTTTTGGAAGAATCTTTAGTTAAAAATGTAATAGTATGTGTTTAAAATAATGGCTGGTAGTTGATACAAGTAATGAGTTTGTTGAAATGATTTAATGAAAGACACTTTTTAAAGAGGATTGTATTGGAATGTTTTTTGTATAACTGATTTGACATTGTTTAAGTGGGATGGGTTATGGTCATGAGTTTCCACTATCAATGTTGGGAAGGATTATGGATATGAAGTACCATATTCAATGGTATCACCATGATTGTGTGTGTGTGTGTGTGTGGAAATGGAAATGAATAATACAAATTAATTTGAAAAAGTTTTCTTACTTGATTATTGTTTTTTCTTCAATCATTTTAAAAAAAATTACATTAATAATTTTTACTAATTAATTTTTTTAAATTTTTATATCAAGTCTTCTACTAGTGGAAGGAGTTGTGAATTAATTTAGAAAATCCAGCTATGTTTAGAATCCCCACCTTCTTGAGTAGTTTTATGTGTTTTTAGATGTTATATATCAAGACTCATTTAATGGAATGGTAACTTAGTCCCACAGTGATACTTTTTAGTACCTTTGGAATGGAATGTGGATTTGGATCATGGAGTAGGTTGGGTGTTACAGGTTTATGTCACATGGGATTTTGATTTTTTGTAGACTTTTGATTCTCTTTGAGTATATAATTTGGATTTCGATTGTAATTTGATATGGTTTATTGGTTTGGTTATGTTTTGGTTTTTTATGTAATTATTGATCATTTAGAGGTTTAGTTTGTTATTTTTTATAGTGTTTTTAATGTTTATCATCAAATGGGAAAAGTTTCACCCAAAATATTCTAGAGACACTTGGAATTTATTGAAATCCTTTGGTGTCCTAGGGCTATCACCTATGACATAGTAGCACATCAGTAACTTCTCAAATCAATGAGGAGGGGATTTTTTTTACAATTCCTTAGGTGAAATATCCTAGACACCAAAGGCTATAAATAATTCCAAGGTACTCAAGAACATTTGAGATATGATTTTTCATTTAAAAAATAAAGCATCACAATTTTTCTCAATAATAACTAACAAAATCTATATATTATACATGATTAAAAATATTGAATTAAGAAAACAAATATATTGATAAAATATTTCATTGTACAAGAGGAAACCAAAATTTTATCAAGAAAAACCTTATCATTATTGTTGGGTATTTTTAAGGATCATTATTTTTACACAAATTTATCAAATATTTATTTCTAGATACATAAGATATGCTTCCTTTTCCATATAATTTATAATTTTTTTTATATCTAGGAAATATAGAAGCTATTATATATTGGAAGCCAAAATATAATGTCTTTGAGATATTTAATTTGATTTGTTTAGTGAGATACTATATACATTTTATATGTTCTTTTCCTTATTTAAAATCACTGATGAAAAATTTTATGGTGACAAAAAATGATTTCTAATGGAATGAGGAATATAAGAAATAATTTCATGAACATAATATTAGATTTAAATTATCCCCTATCCTCACATTTCTAGATCCTATACAAGGATATGTAGTCTATTTTATTTCATTAGGGTCTGGGTTGGGATGTAATCTCATGTAAGAAGATCATGTTGTTTCTTATGTCTCACTATAATTGCGGATTCATTAGAATGAATACCCAATATACTATTTTAAATAATCTATTGTGTTACATAATTTTATGAATTGGATTCATTTCCTCTATGGTCATAAATTCACATTGTATACATATCATAAAAAATTGGAATACATTTATCACAAAAGGACTTGAATTTGAGGCATCATGGATGGATACAGTATCTATAGATATTTGACATGAAATTGATGTATAAAAAGGGTAGAAGGAACTCTGTAGTGGACTCATTGAGTATTAAGTTTTATTCTTAAAATTATAACGAGTCTTTATACTAGTAGAAACTAATGGAATTCATAGTAGATATTCATCTGTATTTATCAAACCAAGATATTGTATTTTTTATTCCAATATTATTTTTTAATGATTTGGTTGAGATAGATTTATTTTCTTAGAAATATGATCCTGAATGTGTTTGTTTGTTGTAAAAACAATATTTTGGGGAGAGAATTAAGGGATAGAATCTAGATGAGATTTTATTGTTTCATTTTAAAGATAATATGGTCAAACCCTTGGATTTTTAGAAAAAATATTATTTTAGTTACCACTATTCAAGATGGTCGATTTACCCTAGGATTCATAAAAGTCAAAACGCATTGAAAGCATGGTTTTGGTGGGTTGTTAGAAAAAGAGTTATTGTGGCGTATGTCATTACACGGAACACATTTCAGTTGGTAAAAGAGTAGCACAAACTATATAAGGTATGTTGTATTATTTTTTAATTTTCATGTGGAAACAGGAGTAGATAGCCATATTTTTTGAAATACATCTACCATGGATTTTTGGGAAACATGATTCCATATGGGTGATAGTGAATCATCTCATAAATTTCGTAAACTTTACCCATTTTTTGAAAATAATTAGGTATAATACTTATCAAAAATCGATATTTGGGAAATTGTAAATATGCACAAAATTCTAGTATCAATTATATATGACTGAGACCCCAGGTTTATGTCTCGTTTTTGGAAAATATTATATGAATTACATGGAAAACAATGGAATTTGAGTACTAATAATCATCCTCAAATGGATGGAACACCAAAACTTACAACATATATATTTTAGGACCTTCACAAGGCATGTTTGGTTGATTTCTATTCATCTTTTTGGGGGAGTGATAATATAAATTTAGTAGTTTTTTTATTAAATATCATTTATCAAGCCTCGATATATATGGATTGTTTTTATGTTTTTTATAGATGTCCATATATTTATCCACTTAGTTTGGTGAAAAATGTTAGAATTAATTAATTATCCCCAACCATATGCAAGAAAAAATAGAAAATATTAAGGTGTTCACAAATAGTATGGTGGTGGATTACATTCATCTAAAATAATATCTTGATTATCATTGATGACCATATTCATTTCAAGTTAGTGTCCCCGTGTGTTTGAGAATATCAACAAGGTTTAAAAATTTTCATTTTGGTATGTATGGAATGTTTTATACTCGATACACATGACCCTTTAAGATCCATTAATGATTTTTTTGTGGTGGAACAATGGTTTGAAATTTCACTAAGGTTCAGTTCAATGCATCATTTGTTCATGTATCTCAGTTAAAGAAGTATCAATCTAATCCATAACATGCAATTTTACTGGATCACACTTACCAAGACTAAGATTATATATTGATTCATCCACAATTAGGAATTATGGATAGGAATTAAAATATCATACATGGGAAAAGCATCAGTCTAGTGCGGGTTTCATGGAAACATGAACATATTTATAAAGAAATGTGGGAGCAAGAGATTTAAATGTTATAGAAGTGACCTGAAATTGTATAGTACATTAGTGTATTTCTAATTTCTTAGGATATAAATTCCAATGGTGGGGAGAATATATAACATTTGGTTTGAGGTAAATGAAATTTTATTAATAAAATTTGAGTCTATATATTGTTATGTTCATGTTTTGGGGGTTCACAGGGGTTTTGGAATGTTTGGGAGGCATTTTTAGAGGTCCATAGTTTGTGAAAAGTTTGTAGAAACTGTGATACAGCTCCAAGAAACTATGAAAGGGAATAAAATAAGAATTGTGTAGGAAAATTATTGGTTCACAGTTTGGATAAACTATGCGAGTTACCAGGGGAAACCATACAACTTGAAATAATGTAAAAAACATGGTTTCCACTTGGGTTGTATAACTATGTGATCCAACCATGTGAGATGTTGCCTTATGATTGTATCACTGCATGGATAGTTCATGGTTTTACAAACCATATAACTTAAACATGTGAATTACAGTTACCCCTATTTAATATGTGGATATATTCTTAATTTAGCCTCCACACACCCACTAATCCCTAACTCACTCCATAACTAAAATTCAATTTTGTCTCTAAGCTTCATAGACAGACCCCCTTTGATCCAAGAGTGATTCATTGGATAATAAAAGTGTGTTGTAGGGACAAATTATTTGGTATGTACCTATTCATACTTATTATTATTAGATTTAAGGTACTTGTCTCATTCAGATCCATATATATTGTCTATTATGGAAAGATCTTTGTTTTAAAAATGGTTTTATAATTAAATCTTATTAGATCCAGTGAATGGAACCTGGTATGTGATAAAATCATGTTTTTAGTGTATTTATTCATTTTCAACAACATTTACTAGGTAAGTGGATTATCTATATACTAAAATTGATTTAGTTCTTCAAGGCATAGTTTTAGTTGAATGGTTTGATTAAAAATGTGGGAAAATCCATGAGTAATTTTTTGAATATCCTATTTTGGTTCTCTCTTGAAAATAGTAAAAGAAATTATTTGGCATTGGTGGAGTCTATGGTTATAATTATAGAAGAGATCAGGTGAAACCCTAGCGATGCTTCTTCCCTGGAGGTGACGACGGTGCTCAAAGCGCCAACTCCTCCCCCCTCTATAGGGGAGGCGGCTCCGTCTTCACTCGGGAGAGCAGGGTTGCCTTTTCATCCCATCTCCAACCCTAATTTCCTCCCCTCTTTTCTGAAAGTGTCCATAAGACCCAAAGTCCCGAATCTACTTGATTGAATCCCTGACCTTCAAATTTCACCTTTTGAGTTCACGGAGTCCTCGGTGCTTCTTAACCTCAAACTGGTTGCCCACTTCGAACAGAGGAGACCTTCCGTTGACACCTTCGACAGATTCATGTTTTCCTCATGGGATCTCCAAGAAAGGGTGGTTGTTGGTTTACTGGACAGCCACCACATCATGATCTGGTTTGAATCAGAGGAGGACCTTATCAAAGCCTGGTCGTCGGCCCCCCGCAGCTGCAACAGGATTCGATTCTCACTCCTGCGCTGGTTATTCGACTTTCATATGGATCTTGATCCTCTCTCGGTGACAGTTTGGGTAATCTTTCCTAACCTCCCATTACCTTTTAAAAATCCTTCTATTATCAGATTGTTGGGTAACCTCGTCGGGAGGTTTTTATGCGTAGATAGACGAACGGAGGCAATGTGCCACCCGGTAAATCCCCGGGTCTGTGTTGAAGTTGATGCCTCCCAGATTCATTTTGATTATGTTTGGATTACCATTGGAGAGGAATATAGATGCAAGAAAAGGTTCATTTATGAAAATTGGGTTGAATTTTGTTCATATTGTAACCATTTGGGTCACGCTCTGGGGGTTTTCTGAAGGAGTCCTTCAACCCAGGTATCAGCAAGGAGGGAGAAAAGTTCAAAAGATAATGAACCTGCTGTTTTTGGGGAGGCTGTTCTAGTTCTTAGGGAGAACGGTCCAGATAGTTGTGGTGGGATTATGTCGCTGTGTTTGTTGGAGCAGGATGCTTCGAAAGGAGTTCGCAAGGAGGCTGAAGTTTGTGATCTTGGTCCTATGGAAAAGGATGCATTGGTTATCAACCCAACCGTGACCGAAGAGTTTAGAAGGCTGAGACACGACTTGGTGGGGTCTTCCAGGCAGTGTCTATGGAAGGAGGCCAATAATTTTCGTGAGGCGAGGATAGAAGAACCTCAATGGAATGGAATTGCGGAGGAGAATGTACAACTGGCTGAAGGCGAAGGGGTTGTGGCAGCTACAGAGGTGATCAGTTCAGTCAGTAACTGAGAAGATGGAGGTCCTTCTCTACCAGTGAGACCTCTACTGCAATTGAGCAATAGGTTCGACAGTCTCTTAGAAGTTGGTTTGGTCACTAATCATGTGGATGCTTTTTCAGGAGGTGTGGATGAGGGTGACCAGGAGAATCCAATGTATGAAGGGTGGGGTCGTGAGGAGACCTCTTTGCCAGTGGAAGAGCTTCCTATCCGGGACTTTGGAAACATGAAAGACAAAGAAGAGGATACTAAGACAGTGGCAGAGGGTGAGGGGAAGGAATCTTCTAAAGACAATGGAGATTTGGTTAGGTGTATTTCGGTGATTGAATTCAACACACCTGGAACAAGGAAGGTCAAGGAAAAGGGATTTAAGGAACCTGTGTCCGAGATTCATTTTGGCAAGAGGGGGTATTCATCCGGGGGTGATAAAGAAAATATGAGTGAATTTTCAACTCGATCCTTTAGTGATATAGTTCAAGGCGGGAAAATGAAGATGAATGAAGATGTTGGAACATTGTCAGCTTTACCAAGAAGAAAAACAAGGAAGGATTATTCTTATCTGCCGCACCCGACGATTACCAGAGCTTCTTCCAAGCGTGATCACGGGGTGATTCTTTCTTTCAAAAAAGACTGCATAACCATACAACTGAGCCAGGAGCAGCACCCTCTGGACCAAATGAGGATTCGGTTCCAAGGCGATAATCTCTGGAGGAAATATAAACCAGATTAGGAATGGGAATCAGCCACTGTGGAGGAGGAATCATGTGTTGGGTGTGGTGATGAGTATGGTTATTATGATTATTAGTTGTTTTGCTTGTTGTTCTTGTTGTTTGATTTGGTGATCCTTTCTGCTGGTTGTGTTAGACGTGTTCCTGTGCGATTGTGTACCATGGTTTCTCATTTTCCCTAAAAGTGTTTGGAAATAAAAAAATTAAGTTTCAGTCAGTTATGGTTATAATTGATAAAGGATGTTTTTAAAATTATTATTGGGTTTGGGTGCATGTAATTGTTTGATGAAATGATTTAAAAAAATAAATGGAGTCAAAGTATAATAGCATGGTATAGTTATAATATAACCCATTTCAACTATGTAATGTCACACAGATTTTGGTCCTAAAGTACACCCATCAATGTTTTGATAGATTATGGACATGAATTTTCACTACTAATGGTAACAACAAGATTTTTTGTGTGTAGGTGTGGCTATGTATTTGGATAGGGTATTGAATATTCTAAATGAACATGAAATTGTTTTAGAACATATTGACTATTTTTCTTTCAAACTTGTATTTTTTTTTGATATAAACTATTTTAATGGATAAAATTATGTTATAAATTTTTATATCAAGTTATTTCACTGTGGAATTAGTGGGGAAGCCATTGAGGAAATGCTACTATGTTTATAATTACACCCTTCTAGGGAACTTTTGTGAACTATCAAATATAATCTATTATGAAAAAGGTAAAGAAAAGGAATTTCAGTTATATAATTATTCTTCTTGACTCTATGGGAATAGAATATGGAGATGGATCATTTAGAAGCTTGGGAGTTTCATGATGATTTCACTAGTGAGTTTTAGGTTGGTGGTATTTTGGTTTACTTTGAGTTTTTCTTTTGGATTCCTCCTATAATCTGATATGGTTTATTATTTTTCTTATTTTAGGATTTTTATTTTTTTACTCATGATTCGTATATATTTTTGATTGGTTATTTTTTATATAGTTTAAATGTTTTATCTTTTAAAGGAAAAACCATCACCGAATTGTTCTTGAGGCCCTTGAAACTTATTAATTGTACTTGTTTTCAAGGGGATGTCTCTTAAGGCCTAGTAACACACCCGTCATTTCTCAATCCATTGAATAGGGGTGGGAAAATACGACATGGGTTTTCTAGAATCATTTTTTAAGGGTGAAATATGGGGTAAAATACATGTTGTGTATTAGGATATCATTATATTAATGAATCTGAATTATTTTGGAAATTGAACATTAGAAGTGTAGTGATATATTTCGAGGGGTAATATAATATTTTTAGAGTTCATTATTTGATGCTAGATTAGATTATAGATACTAATTTTCTTTGTTGGTGTCAAAGTTTTGGTTTCCCTATAGGAATTATATATAGAAAATATTATGAGTGATTTTGAATAGATACATGTGTGTTAGTTTTCAGTATTCCACTTGGATTATAAAATCTGATTGGATTAAGGGATTTTTTTCTAACACAAGAAATTTGTTTCAATAGTGTAGTGGATTAATTACTATAGAAATCCATGAGATATTGAAAAATTGAGGTTCCTATTAGTTAGTGGGTCATTTGGTGAAATACTACTTGAACTTATTAGGAACACAATTTCATATGCTGTGACATTTTAATGATTCATGTCCATAATGATTTAATATAATAAGAAATATTAAAATTTTAAGGGATTCTTTACTGATGGTAATATGAGCCATATTGAAATTTGGGTCACTAATAATAGTTCATTTAAAATGGAGGAATCACTCTTTTATTTTAATGTTTAAGGATGAAATTATAGTTATTTTGGGATTTATTGAGGTTCAGTATTAAGAATATGGATTTAGATGCAGTTAATTGGTGATAACATGTGAAATTTATAATTTTAGGTTGTACCAGGTCACTAATTGGGTAGCTTGAGTACTCGGTGATCTTAGAAATGGTTTGGGTACTTAGGGGGTTAAACTATGTAACTAGTCTCTGTAACAAGTTACTCATTTTCCTCATTTCCCATCCAAGAACTTCATATCATATCATTCACCCATTGAAATGATTTGTATCTTAATACTAATCGATCCCTCCAGGAAACATATTTTTTTCTTACCACATTCTTACTACACAGGTTTTTATGAAATCTTGAAGAGATTCCATTAAAACTACATGGTCACCCATCCTCAAAAAATTCTTCCATTATACATCCTTATTTTATATATTTACTTAAATTTTTTTATTTAACTATTTCTTTTAAATTCACATAAAAAAATATATCTTATTATACCATTGTCTAAAGGATCCATAATTTTCCCCTCTTGAATGTAACTATTTTGATTATAATAAACAAGGTTGTTTTTTATAGAGAATTTTTCTTTTCATTGTAAAATTATAGTTTGCATGGTTTAAATTGTTTATTTATTTGTAATACTTTGTTTATGGACTAATTTTAGCATATGTTTTATTTATCATACCATGTGGGTTAGTTTAATTTGATTATAGTGTTTGATTTATGAGATATTACTATTTATTGAATTTTTTTATGTCTCCATGGAGTAGTTTGGTTTCATGTAGGATATTATTGAAATAACATCAGGACTAATAAGTCTTTTATACAAAAATGGTAGGGATCTTGATCACTCATGAGATTTTCTCAGTAATGTCGGGGACATTCATATTTTTTTTTCTTTAAATATTCTTGATAAAAAAGTTTATATTTTCAGAATCATAAAGTAATGAATATAAATTACATTTTGGTATAATATACTCTTGGGGTTTCTTTTGAAAAAATTAGCTGAATATATATAATAGTTTAATGGTATATTCATTTATATTGTGATACTGATGTTGATTTTTTATTGAAATATATCTTGGGAAAATCAATTTTTTCTAGAAAAATTTTTTGTGGTATTGTTTATATTTATTAAATTATTATAGTAGACACTTTTTTAACTTACATTGTAATTTTTTATGATTATTTTATAATTTAATTATTTTTGTTTTAAAGATAAAATTTCATTCCACCATGTCATTTTAGAATTTATAATTATTTTTTATGATGGGAAGGTTGGGTATTCTGGATAAATTGTGATATAAACATTCCATCATGACCCATTTTCATGTTTTTCATATAATGATAATTTGTTTCTTCTTTTTCTTAAATGAGTTATAAAACAAAAATACAAGCTTTACCAAGGACAAGATCTCACATCCTTGGATGTGTAACCGTTTCATTTTTCTGGGGGAAAATATGTTGTTTGATTCTAAATTTTTGAGGTTTCCAGTGCATGTATATTCTCATCCAATAGAAAAATTAGCTTTTCATAAAATAATAATTAGTATAAAAAATTTAAAAATATATTTTATAAAAATAATTATTAAAATCAGAAGAAAAATATTATCTATTGAGAAATAAAATTTATTATTTTATAAAAGGACTATACACTATTAAACTATTTTGATGTTTCTATTCTTATTTTAAAATATAATAAAATTTATGTTTTAATCAAAATGAATAATTCAACATAAAAAATGTGTGTCACTTATAATTTTTGAAATAGTAATCTAATATTGCTTTCTAATATAAAAAAATCAATTAATTAATTAAATATAATCCCTAAATCAGGGTTTAAATCTAGAAAACATATTCTTCTAATCATATTAACCTTAAAGTAGACTAATAAATTTTTATTGTTTACCTATTATACTATTTTTCTTAATTTACTTTTTCTAAATATTTTAATCATTTTTTTATATTTCATTTAAATAAATATTATAATTATATAAGGTATTAAACATTCCATATATTATGACATAATTGACTTTATTTTTGAATATTTAGTTTTTTATTTATAATAAAATATCCATACTTTAGTTTTTATGTATTTTTTGTAACATGTGACCTTGACTGAAGTTATATTAAAGGTGTTTTGATATTAATATTTATAATCATTTTACTACTATTTTTCATCAAGGATTTTTTTATGGTTTGAAATATTCTACTGAGCATTGATACATCTAGTATATGAAAAATTCCATATTAATATATGTATATTATTATCATAAGAATTTTAATTAGGTAAAGATTATGTGGTGTATGATATATTGAACAAAAAAATCCATGACATAAGTATAAAACTGTCCACTTTACTAATGGTATGGTATGAAAGATTCCCTACACTATGTATAGATCATTTCATTTCCTCTGAATAGGATGGGTCACTAGGTCTTTGAATAAGTTAAAAATGAATCAATATGTAATTTCGGCTTCATATATATTCTTGTATTTCATTATACTCCTATTAAGGATGGAATTGGAACTACATCTATGATATCAAACTGAGGATCAAAGTATATGAATGCCCATATAGGCTATCCTAGTATATAGAGTTACATATTAGAGTTTTAAATTCACCAGTAAACTATATGTTTAATATTACTATTTTTTTTGATTTATGATTATTTTTATATCTATTTAAATTAATATTTATATATAAGAGTATTAATATTAATACATAGATATATTTAATCACTCTTGTGTTAAGGAATGTTTCTTGTAACCTATTGAGTATGTACATGCTCCCACTATGCATGCATGGTCTGGTGGACGTAAAACTTCACTTGTTGAATTTTTTGTAGGAATTTTATTTTTCACTATAAAAATTATTTTAAAATAATATCATTCTAGATATCTTTATTATCCTGAAAAATTTAGATTTAAGATAATTAAGATATATTAAAAATATAATTTTAATTAAATTTTAACTTCATAACCAAGGCATTGAATAAGATTGTTTGAATATGAGTAATTATATTATGAAATATATTTATACTAGTGATAGTAAATAAATATGTATAGATTAATTTCTAGGAAATATGCAATCAATTTTTAATAATGTTATTTTATAGTTTAAAATTTCATTTTATTAACAATTGATTTTTATTGCATTTTATTCATGGAAATTATAATTATTTTTTTCATATTTTAGAATTTTATTTTATAATAGGAACATGATTATTTAAATAAACATATAAAAATTGACATATGGTGAAATTTTGTGATTTTATAATGATTCTTGATTCATCAATGAATAGTTAAAAGACAGTTTTTTCATATACACTCATGATTTTCATTAAATTACCTAATTTTAAAGTACCATTATATATTTTATATGGTATTAAAGAAAAATATATTAATATTTAATAAGAATATTATAATCAATTCAATTTGACTCAATAATTTTCATGATTTTAGTATAAGTTAATTATTGAGATTAAGAACACATTTGTTTTTGAAATAGGTTTTCATTATTTTTTTTATATTTATACAAAAATTGATTTCTTCCAATTATAGAGGGTGAATTTTGAAAAATGGATAAAGTATTTATTATTTGAATATTATAATTTTATTAGTAGAACTATTTTAGTTTTTTACATTATGAATAGAAACTCTGGTAAATATGTTTCTACTCTATAAGGATAAAATTGGTAATAAAGGGTTAAAACTATGATATAATGTATCAAAATCATCGGAAAACATTATTCAATTTATTTTGGTTATAGAAACTATACCATATTAGTCCTAATATAAAATATATTTATATTTTATTTCATTTTCCCACAATAAGAGAGTTTATATTATTTTAAGGAAAGAAAAATAAAAAATTCCACTCCCTTGTTTTCAATTTTCTCTTAATTATTAATATAGGAAAAGAATATGTTATTGGTAAATATAAAGGTTTGTTTTAAAAATAATATAATTATTTTTTTGATGGTTTTTAGTAATGTTAAATTGACCTTAAATTCTTACACCCCATTGACACAGTGTTTGAGAAAGTAGTAGGAAAATCAAAGAAAATGATTTTAAACACATAAAAAGTTGTATTTTTTTAATTGTGTATTAAAAATAATTTCATCATCAATAATGAAAGTGGAAAATTAGTATGTTAAATAGATTATAATTTCTTCCATTTGAATTTAATGATCTAATTTTGAACTTATATTTAAAAATATAACCCTATAAGTTTTAATTTTTTTAACTACAATTGATGTTATAATGGGTTTTCGGGGGGTTAAAACAACATATAAGGGCATGTTTTCCATTTAATATTGTCTAAATACAATTTTATGGAGATATATATATATTTAATAAGATCCTAAATCTTAATCATTTTCCTTTTTATGGAATTTTTATTTATTATTACATTATAATAGGTCATTTATTTATGAGATCCTAAGTGTGTCATCTCTACCACTTATAAAAGGACACCCTCCATTCTCTTACTTACACCTCTTGGAGAAATCTATATTGAAAAAACCCTAAAAAATATTATTATTAACATACCTGGAGTTGAATTATATATTAATTTATTCTAAAAAAACTATACTAAGGTTCCATATAAAGTTATTTAAATGAGTCATATTGAAGTATAGTTAATCAGCCATCCTGACCACTTTCAGTGTGTATCTCATTATACCTCCCATAAATATATTTTATCAAGAATATAAAAAACAATTAAGGATACTAAATATATATAAAATTTATAATGAATATTTATCCACATTTATTCACCATATTTTACATCAAATTGGATGGGAAACTATCACTGGTGTGTACATGTAGAGTATATCCTCCATGAAATGATAGAATTGATTTTCCATCACCATTTATCATTGATCTATATTATGATGGGATTTATGTTTATATATTAAATTTATTAAATAATTATTATATTTTATATATAATATCATATGTAACTAAATACCCTCCCATCCATTGTAAAAAGATAGCATCTCATGTGTGTATGTGTCAACTACCACCCATATGAAAAAATTTGATTTGTTTTTCATTTATTCTTGACAAGGATGTTAATAATGATAAATTTAATACACACACACACATAATTATTTTTATGAAAATATAAATTATATATTTTCTTATTTCATTCATTTCATTTGGCAATGAAAGCATTGTTTAAACGTACATATAACCAACCCCATCCATGAACGATATAAGTAAATTTTTTATCTTTAACTATTATGTATGAATCACTCTATATATATATTTAGTATTTATGATATTTATATCATTGTTATCATTGTGGGTTTTGTTGAACCATTATCATCATTTAAGGACTGGAGCTGTCGAACTAAAACTCTCATAATAAATGAAACATTTATCACCAAAAAATGATGATTTTAATAAGGTATCATTATAAGTGGTTTATATATGACATTTTATGTTTGTAAATTATCCTTTTTTACAATTATAATAAAATTAAATTTATTATATTTGAGGATAAATGCTTTCAATGAAAATTGAATGTGAGGTAATGGATTCTTATCTCACTTTTATTTTTGTGAGACAAAAGATATATTCACCACTTATTTCTTTTTGGTAGTGTATATAATACCCATAAATATATTTAATGATTATTGTAACTAAATTAGGTTAATTTAATACGTCACGACCAGCCTTCACCGAGATGAGGGAAGAGACATCAAACTGCCAGACCCTTCATTCCTCAATTTGAAGGAGAGATAATGACTACCGAGTCCCACCTTCAATAGGCCTCGAAGTGGAGAATAGAACCAAGGGTATATAATCACACATAATATGGAAGGAATTACCCTTTTTATTTAGTAGGATCAAGATATTCAATGGTAAAAACACAAAAAACTCCAAAACTAAAGGTAGTAGTAAATTAAAACCAAAAATCCATTCCCACATGCATGTTCCAAATAAAGTGCTACAAAGTGAAAGAAAAATCCAAAGAGAAGTACCAAAAGAAAAGAAAATTAGCAACATCAACAGTCCTGAAGTCCAAGATAATAGGGTCCTAAATGGTTCGTGAAGTACTCTTGGAAACCTGAAAGAAGTTTTTATATATTTAGTGTGAGTATACATGTATACTCAGTAGGGAAAACCAAAAGCTATCATGCAAAAGTTGGGAGGCATTAAAATTCCCTGTGAGAAAAAGAGATAACCAAAGAACCTTGCACATAAACTATCCACCCAAACCTCACCAAGGTACACTCCCCAGATAATGCAAGTCAAGTAGAGTAATAGTAATAACACATCGATTATTGGGTACCCCACACCACTTTCCCACTGGTTATTGAAGACATCCTACATGTAATACCTCCCCTTCCATTCTCACCGTAGTGCCACTACCACCCCAACCACAACCTTTTGTGACAACACAACAACATCTACACCCGAAAACACATTGGACACCACAGCCACACATAAGAACACATGTAGAAACCTAGGATAGAACAACTACCACCACACCCAAAGACACCTGGGCCCAAACAACTACTGCCATGCCCGAAGACACCGAGGCCTCATCCTAAAGACACTTGGGAAACAACCTGCCCACACACACCTAGGTTAACTACCACAACATACCATGCCCAAAGAATCTTGGGTTATAATGTACCTCAGGAAATCACAGCCTTCCCGATGAGTCTTGGGATACTCAGGGAAGGGTGCATAAAAGGAGCTAATAACCAGCCACTCATAGGAGTGTTGGAAAAAACACACCCCCCATGAAATGGGGGTGTTCAACACGAAGTACTAAACTTGGGTGAAATTATAATAAGAAACAAAAGAACTAAAATTATACATATAGGTAAACATGCACTCATTCTAATCTAAGGGTTCCAAAACCATCCCATACACAAACACCCTCATTATTATTCATTCATACAAAATCACAACAACCACAACCAGAGCACAAATCATTCCTAGAAAACAATTCCCCATTAAACCCATTCTTTTTATCATATTCAAGTGACTCTATTTAAATAATTCTTCACTACCGGGAAACTAACAGGCATAACCACAAGCCAAGGAAGGAAAAATATCCAAGAAGCAATTTAACCATTCACACCCAATTCTCTTGTAAAGTCACAATAACAAAAGGGATTAGTGAGATCCCTCAAAGTATTTGAACAAAACCAAGACCCAACATACGGCCTCACATGGCCTCAGATCCAAAAACCAACAACTGCACAACAGGGGATCCCATCCCCATCCACGTCACCCCAGAAGCATCAAGTAGAACAACCAGATAATTCACTAGAACAAAGAAAGGGAGTTTTCATATTTAAACACACCATTCCTTTAGTTCTATATTTCTGTTTGGTTAACTAGGATGACCAAAAAAGGATTATTATTCATTTGAAATCCATTTAATCAACTAGTTTTAGGTGATTTACCATTTTCCATGTTACAACCATCAAATCACAGATTTATCTAGAAAACAGAGGTTTATTAGTGTGAAAGAATGGATCACTAAAGGCCGCGATTTTCTGTGTACATAAGCCCATACAATTCAAAACATATAAGAAAAGTTAAATGATTTTATCAATAACATCAAACACACCCCTTTATTCTTCAATAATCATTTACTATCTTCGTTAAGGTTTGGTTTCATCCATTCCCATAGGAACATTTTCATACCCACCCCGCATGATACACATTAAAGAGAGATGAAGGAAAAATCATACTTGGATGATTAATGATTAAATTTTTTCTCCTCACGCCATGAATTGGGGATGTGCGACTTGCAGGGGATCAATCTTCGAGGACTCCAAGAGTGAGTTGGAAAGGCTACACAATAGGTGGACCACTATCCTTGGGAAGGGGGACTCTAAATGCACCAAAGATAGAAAAAGAGACCAGCCAAGAAGAAGAAAGAATCCCCATGGAATAAAAGGTGATATCATGGAGTTATGGAATTAAAATCTTTAGTGACTTTAAAGGATTATTGTGGTTTCACCATGTGGTTAGATAGTTACACATGATAGAATTAATTCAAAATTAATAATTCTCATCGGATAAGTGGCTATAGTAGCTCTGAATTAAAATATTTCATTTAAACAAAGGAAAAAACGTAACACTGAGACAAGGTTTGTGTCAGTCGAGGGTCTCCCCACTCCTGGAGATCTAGAAAATCATTTATTGTCTTTAAAAAAGGCCTCAAACCACTTTAAAGAGGCATTAAACCTTAAAGGAAGTGTTACGAGAAACTGGGGAAAGAAACCCCCAACAACCCCATGGCACCAATCCGGTGTGTCACCGATCAGTGAGACACCGATCGGTCAGACTGATCAGTGAATCAATGATCAAGGACACACTGATCGGGGACACACCGATTAGTGAGACAGATTTGGGACACACTAATCTGTGAGAATGATCTGTGACACACTAATCAGTGAGATTGATTTGTGACACACCGATCGTTGAGAATGATGGGTGACACCATAATGACACCCTTACACTGACACCGCCACCCTCACGACTCACTGATGGGTCCAGGGCACCCCAACAACAGAAATTGACAATGTAATGGACCAGGAGGGTTTTATCCATTACATCAGATACATGTCAGACTATTCTCATCCTTGAGAATTGAAACTAGACCTGAAGAAAAGGGAGGGGTCCGAACAACCATCTCGAAGATACCTCTCAGGAGTAAAACTCCTCTACATCTAAGAACACCTCTCCCTCAAGTACACAAACTTACAAAGGTCAAACCATCTATTTATTTGTATTAGGGAGTCACTTACCCTATGTCAAGATACTACCCTCTTTGAGTGTCACTAACTCATCCACCCGGGTTTAATCAAATCCACCCTAATGCATCTTGATTTGGGATCAGGTCCTGCACCCCACAGTCAGGACTCTTCACACATATTCAGAGAACAAGGAAAACAACAAATTTCATAGTTAACAATGTTAATAACTAAATCACAATCAAGTATGAAACAAAATAGAAAAAAACTCAAAATAGATCTGGGTACTAGGCACACATCTGAGATTCTCTCTCCCAAGTACTCTCCTTGAGGCCACCGTGCCTCCACAACACACAAACCAAAGGGATGGTTTGTTCATGAAGCACTTTATCCTTACTATACTTGATCCTCATTAGTTTCTACACAAACATAGAGTCGTCCCCTATATCCAACTCTCCCCAGTCAATGTCATGGGAATCATCATGTATATATTGATGAATCTGGGTGACGTGGAAGACATCGTGGATCCTTCCCAACTAAGGTGGAAATGCCAGCTGATATGACACGTCATTGGCTTTCCCCAACACTTAAAAGGACTAATAAACATTGGAGAGAGCTTTCTCCCCTTGCCAAACCTTCACTGCCCACATCGAGGGGAAACCTTCAATAACACATGGTTCCCAACCTTGAACTCCAAGGGTCTCCTGCTATGATCAGAATATGACTTCTGTCAGTCCAAAGCCACCTTCATCCTCTCCCATACGAGTTGAAATTTCTCTATTGTGCTCTACACAACCTCCGGGCCAAGAAAACCTCCTTCCTCAACCTCTGTCGAGGACATGGGTGAGCGACATGGTCTCCCGTACAAGGCTTCGAACATGGCCATGATAATGGTAGAGTGATAACTATTGTCATAGGAAAACACTACTAGAGGCATATGTTGTACCCATGATCCCCTGAATTCCAAAACATATGGTCATATCATATTCTTAAATGTATAGATGGTCTGATCTGCCTACCCATCTGTCTGGGGGTGGAAAGTTGTGCTAAGGCATAGTTGTGTGCCAAAAGTATTCTGAAATCCCCTACAGACTCATGAAGCAAACCGTTCATCCCTATAAGAGACTATGGACCTTGGAACTCCATGCAACTGAACCAACTCATCCACATATTTCCATGATAAGGAATCCACCACACTTGACTCTTTGATTGCTAGGAAGTGAGATGATTTTGTTAGTCAGTCTACCACTACCCAGATAGCATCACAAACTCTTGGAACCTTGGGTAGTCCTATGATGAAATCCATTGAGATGTCATCCCTATTATACTTGGGGAAATATAAAGGCTACAACAAACTTCCTAGGATGCAGTGTTCAACCTTAACCTGATAACACACCAGGAACCTTTCAACTAACTCTGTCGTTGCCCGCTTCAACCCAGACCACTAAAACTGACCCCTAAATCCATGGTATTTTTGGAAAACTCTTGGGTGTACCACCAGGGGTGAGTTGTGGAAGTCAAAAAGAAATATCCCATGAACTACCTCCAGGACATACAACTTTCCATGAAACAATATCTGATTCTATCTGTCTTCCGACCATCCTTTTGGAGCATTTCCCTGGATAACACGATCGCGCATCACTTCAGCCTCTATGTCCCCCCACTAAGACACCTCCACCTTCTACAACAAGGAGGACTATACTATCATATGAAATAGACAACCTCTACCACCCTCTACCCTTGTATCCAGGTTTAGGTAATCCAAATCCTTCATTTCCTTCGAAGCATCTGATGATTCTTAGACTATATCCTTCTGTGAATTTCTACTCAAGGCATTATCCACCACATTCCCCTTTCCTGAGGTGTAAGAAATATCAAAGTTGTTGTCCTAAATAAACTCCATCCACCTCTACTACTACAAGTTAAGGTCTCATTGATAGAAGATATACTTCAATCTCTTGTGATCCGTGATGACCATAAAGCGCTCCCTGATGAGGTTGTGCTACCCCAACATTAGTGAAAACACAACCACTAAAAGATCTAGGTCATGGGTGGCATAGTTAAGTTCCTGGGAAAAAAATTCATAGACCCATAAGAGATCACCCCCTACTGCTACATCATCACACACCCCAGGCCATGTCCAGAAGCATCACAAAACAACTCAAACAACACCCCTTCCTCTGGAAACCTGAGCACCAGAGTAATGACCAACCTTTCCTTCAGATAACTGATAGCTTCCCAACACTTCTCACTCCACAAGAAGGTGTGGTCCTTTCTAGTCAAAGATGTCAAAAGATATGCAACTCAAGAGAATTCAGGCATGAACCTCCAATAATAGCTTTACAGACCCAAGAAACTATGAATCTCCATCACATTCTTGGGTGATTCACAAGAAACAACCACTTTAACCTTTGAAGAATTAAATGATACCCCTTTCCAGGACACCATGTGTCTATGAAAATGCACTCCTCATGTCAAGAACTTGCACTTGGACAACTTACCATAGAGATGGTGATGTCGAAGGATCTCCAAGACCATCCATAGGTTCTTAGTATGCTCCTCCTATGATCTTGATTAGATCAATTTTTCATCGATTAAAACAATGATAAACTGATCCAAAAACTCACGAAAAATAGAGTTCATGAGCCCCATAAACACAATAGGTGCATTACTAACACTGAACAACATGACTACAAACATAAAATTCCCATACCTACACCTAAAAGTAGTCTTTTATATTTCACTATCTTTCACCCTTAGCTGGTGATACCCAGACCACAAATTGATCTCAAAGGATCGACTTTCTCTCCTCAGATAGTCAAAAATATCATCTATCCTCAAGAGAGGATAATGGTTTTTGAATTTTACCTAATTCAGTCTTCGGTATTCTATGCATAGCCTTAGAACACCATGTACCCTCTTTGCGAAAAAGATTGGAGCACCCCATGGTGACATGATGGGTCAAACAAAACCCATCTTCATCAGATCATCAATCTGAATCTGCAACTCCCACAACTCAGAAGGTGCCATCTGATAAGGATCTATTGAAATCGGATGGGCATTGGGGTTTAAGTCTATCCCAAAATCAATGTCACATAGAGGGGGTAGAGTCTTAAAATCCTTGGAAAAAATATACAGGAACTCTCTGAAAACTACTAGAACATCCATCATATCTGTATCCACTGATTCTGCTGAATGCTTGGACAACATAGAAAGAAGAGGCTCCACACACTGTCTCCCCACCTGACAACTCTATTCTCCAGAAAAGCCACACTCTAGACATCCTCATTGGAGAACATAACTCTTCTCTAAAATCATTCCATAATATCATGCACAAAAATCAACCAGTCATTGCCTAGGATGACATAGTATGGATTCATTTGCAGGAGAAGGCGATACTCACTAGACTGATGTGGCCCCAACATCAGTCTGCATCCTCAAAAACCATCAAATAGGATGGTATGACCCCAACTGGCATACTATTCACAAGGGGAATGAAGAGATTCACCATATCTAGGCCCAATTCATGGGCTAGACTGAGTGTAAAAAAGGAGTGAGAAGCTCTTGAATCAAACAAGGCACATACAAGAGTGCTAAACAAGCTGATCGTACCTTGAATTTTTTTTGGA
Source organism: Viscum album (assembly GCA_963277665.1). Taxonomy (NCBI): domain Eukaryota; kingdom Viridiplantae; phylum Streptophyta; class Magnoliopsida; order Santalales; family Viscaceae; genus Viscum; species Viscum album. The sequence continues at coordinate 1,630,126,174 of OY728152.1, forward strand.
CCTATGGGAACTGATACCTCTACGACATGCAACTTCCCATGCCCGGCTCCTCTTCACCTCGGCTGTCGGCTGCCTCCCCTACAATGCCCTGGTTGATGTCCCTAAGAAACACCCTGTGGTCGACCTCCTCCTGCAATGTCTTCCCTCAGAGGAGCGGGAGATCGCTATCCCTGTTTCTACTGCTGAAAGGTCATGGTCGGAAACTTCTACTCCTAATGTGGGTGCTGAACCTGCTCACCCCCACTATACTAAACACAGTCTGGACACTAATTCCAAAGGTTCTCATAGTTTCCACAAATGAAGAACCTCAGTACTGGGCCCTGAGGAAAGGGTGAGGACCGATAGATTGAAACTGGAACTGATGGGGCCTACTCCCCACTGGATAAAACCTAGAAGACCCTAACATTGGAGGCCTATTGCTGATAAACTTCCTCTTTGGCGAGCCCAACTAGATCCCCTCTTGTGGAACACCTCCTAGTGTTTTCATCCTCTCCACCATTTCAATCTTCTTCTGGACCTCCATATACATCGATAGGGTGAAGAGAATAACAACATACTGAAGAGAAGGTCAGAGTGCCTCCTCTAAACATCTTTCTAGAGACTCCTCATCTGGAAAAAGGTCCAGATCAAAACAAAGGAGATCCTTGAACTAGATCCCCATCTCCCTCACTGAGATACTCCCCTACTGAAGGTAGAGTAGCTCCTGCCTCTTCTCTACATTTATCGTAGAAGAAAGGAATTTCGCCCAGAATTCATCTCTAAGTAAGCCCACAAAATATTACTCTCTATTCTCTCTCCAAGGTAGATATTCCACAACTGACATGATGCCCCCCTTATCTGAATAACTGCCAAAGATAGTTTGTACTTAGTCGGAGCCAAGATCAAGCTGAAATCTATCACCAACTCCTCGATCCAACTTTCGGTCTCCATGTCGGAGATGCTTCCCTCCTACTTCCTAAGGGATTTCCATTGAAAGTCATGAAGAAACTTCTACCACTGGTCATCCCCCTCCTCTCGATTATTCCTCTTCTGATCATCCAGATTATCCTTCTGGGCCTCTATTTCCCACACTACTCATGGTCGTCATTTGGGTGCCATAGTTGCAAGGTAAATAAGGAATGCCTAAGGCTGATTAGTGTAGAAGATTTATTTTAAATTTTTTTCTTAAACTTGTTATTTATTTAAATTCTAAGAACACCCATAAAACCTAAGAATACAAGTCATTATGATGCACATAACTTTCCTAGGGTCTCTACCCTTCAATCATGGTAGCCTCACTTGGTTTTTCGGTAGGTCCCAAGTCCTTGCATCGGATCACGGGGGGCCCTAAAATCCAGTGTACTATCAGGTCTTTCCTGGCCTATTTCATGCACAAAGATTGCCTACAACTATTTTCATACCATCCCATGAAATCCTTACTATGCTTAACCCTGAGCTCTATCCTATATCTCAACCTCCCCTTGATACCATTCTATCATGACCCACCTTCACCGTGAAAAGGGAAGGGATAACAAACTGCTATACCCTTCCTTCCTCAACTTGATGGAGAGATAATGACCCCTGAGTCCCGCCTTCAATATGCCCCGAAGTTGTGAATAGCACCAAGGGTATAGAATCACACGTAATATAGAAGGCATTACCCATTTTATTTATTTGGATCGCGAGATACGATGGTAAAAACCCAAACAACTCCAAAAATGAAGGTAGAAGTAAAGTAAAACCAAAAATCCATTACCATATGCATGTTCAAAATAAAGTGATAAAAAATTTCAAGAAAACTCTAAATGGAAGTACCAAAAGAAAAGAAAAGTAAAAACATCAACAGTCCCGACGTCTGAGCTAATAGGGTTCGACACGATCCTTAAAGTCCTCCTGGAATCCTGAAAAAAGTTTTTATATACATAGGGTGAGTATACAGGTATACTTAGTAGGGAAAACCAAAATCTATTGTGCACAACTGGGGAGGCATTCTAATTCCCTATGGGAAAAGGATATAACTAAAGCACCAAGCAGGGAAACTATCCACCCAAAACTCACCAAGGTACACTCCCCAAATAACTCAAGTCAAGTAATGTAATATTAATAACACATCATTGTTTGGGAACCCTACACCACTTTTCCACTAGTTATTAAAGACATACTATGTGTCAAACCTCCCCCTCCATTCTCACTGCAGTCCCACTACCACCCCAATAACAACCTTTTGGGCCACCACAATCATAAATATGCCCAAAAACACCTGGGCCACCACAACTACACATAACCATTCCCATAGAAACCTAGTCCAGAATAACTACCGCTATGTCCGAAGACACCAAGGCCCGAACAACTACTGCCACGCCCAAAGACAACTGGGCATCATCCCGAAGACACTTGGGAAACAACCTGCCCACACACACCTGGGCCAACTACCAAAAAATACCCTTCTTGAAGAATCTTGGGCTATAATGGACCTCAGGCTATGGAAACCTGCCTAAAGTGTCTTGGGCTACTCGGGGAAGGGATCATAAAATGATCTAATAATTAGACACTCATAGGAGTGTTTGGAAAAACACCCCCATGAAATGGGGGTGTTCGGCATAAAGTTCTCAACTTTGGTGGGGCGCAAATAAGAATCATAAGAACAAAAATTATACATATTGGTAAACAAGCACTCATCCCAACCTAAGGGTTCCAAAACAAGCCCATACACAAACACCCTCATTACTATTCATTCATACAAAAGCACAACAACCACAACCAGAGTACAACTTATTCCTAGAAAACAATTCCCCATTAAAACCATTATTGTTATCATATTCAAGTTATTCTATTTAAATAATTATTTACTACTAGTAAAATAATAGGCATAGCCACAAGCCAAGAGAGGAAAAACATTCAAGCATCAATTTAAGTGTTCACACCCGGTTCTCTTGTAAAGTCACAACAAAAAAAGGGATCCATGAGATCCCTTGAAGTACTAGAACCAAAACAAGCCCCAACATATGGCCCCACATGGTCTCAGATTGAAAAACCAACAACTGCAAAACAGGGGATCCCATCCCCATCCATGTCACCCCATAAGCTTCAAGCATAAAAACCACACATATCACCTGAACATAGTAATGGATTTTTCAGATTTGAACACACAATTCCTTTAGTTCCATAATTCTATTTGGTTAATTGGGGTGACCACACAAGAATTGTTATTCATTGGGAATCCATTTAATCAACTGATTTTACATGATTAACTAGTTTCCATGTTACATCCATCTAAGCACAGAATTATCCAGAAAACATAGGTTCATTAGTTTGTAAGAAAGGACCACCAATGACCACGATTTTCAGTGGAAATAATCCCCTACAATTCAAAATATACCATAAAATGTAAAAGAGTACAACAAAATCATAAAACACAACACATCATTATTTAAAATCCATTTATTATCTTTATTAAGGTTTGGTTTCATCCATCCCCATAGGAACATTATCATACCAACCCTGTATGATACAAAGTAAAGAAAGAGAAAGGAAAAACCCTACTTGGATGATCAATGATCGAAATTTTTCTTCTCACGCCAAGAACTAGGGATGCACGATTTGAAAGAGAAGAAACTCTAAGGACTCCATGAGCATGTAGGAAAGGCTCCACCACTAGTCTCAGGAAGGGGGACTCCAAATGCACCAAGGAAAGGAAAAGAGACCAGCCAAGAAGAAGAAATAATCCCCATGTGATAAAAGGTGAGATCTTGGAGTTACAAAATTAAAATCTAGATCATCCTTAAAGGCTGATCGTGGTTTCACCACACGGTTAAACGGTTACATCCGATGGAATTAATTGCTATTTAATAATTATCATTAGTGAAGTGGAAATAATAGTTGCGAGTTAAAATATTTTATTTAAATGGAGGAAAATGCGTAACATTGAGACAAGTTTTGGGTCCGTCCAGGGTCGCGCCACTCTTGGAGATCTAGAACATCATTTATGGTCTTTAAAAATGGCCTTAAACCACTTTAAAGATGCATTAAACCTTAAAGGAAGCTTTGTGATAAATTATGGAAATAAACCCCTGATAATATTGTGGCACTGATTGGGTGTGGTTCCAATTGGTGAGACACTAATTGAGGAATCACCGATCAGTGAGACTGATCGGGGACAGACTGATCAGTGAGACCAATTGGTGACACCGATGGGTGACACCACAATGACACCCTGCCACCGACCCCACCACCCTCATGACTCACTGATGGTTCCAGGGCACCCCAACGCTAGAAATTGTCAAAGTAATATTCAAAGAGGGTTCGTGACATTACATAATATTACACATATAGTTATACATTTTATGATATTCATATTCTTATATTACCAAAGTGATAAGGTTTTATGAATTCAAATGTTCTTTATTGGTTCAGATGTTTTGTTGTAAACCTATCTTCCTTTATGATGTTTAGATTTAGGAACTTTTACATATAATGAACATAATTATGTTATTGAAATTTAATATTTTTAGATGTTATTAGTTTATGGGACTTATGAATCATATTTTAAGAAAAGTTTATGCGATTTATGTTTCAATGTCATTTTAATTTGGATTGTTTCTTCTTGTTTTTACATTGAAGTATATTTTTTGATCATTTAAAATAATACCCTTTGTTTTTCATCTAAAAATTTTATAAAAATAATTTTAAAATAATATTACCATTTTATTTTCTATGGTACTTAATATGATTAAAAAATATTTTTGAGAAAAATTGATGTTATTTCCTCTTTGGTTAGGAGTTTTTTCTTCTATTTCCATGTTATTATTAAATTTTTTTCCAATATATTTTTATCAATGTAATATTATTATTTAAAAAATTTTACCCATATTTATATTTTTAACAATAAGTTTAAAAAATATTATTTTCATTTAGGATCAGGGTAATTTTGAATTTTTAATGAAAATGTTAATAGATTCCTTGTTTTGAAAAACACCTAAACAATGAAATTTACTTATTTCATGACTACTCAAGGATTTAAATAATCTATTAGATGTTTTAAGTTCATATTCAAATAAAAATATTTTCTTTATATTTTAAATATTCAATTTCAAAAAGAAATTTTTATTTTCTTCATGAAATGATATAAGTATAATGTCCGTGGATTTTCATAAATAAACATTACGTATTTATTATGGAATATTTCATACATTAAATAAACATAGGAATAAATACCATATTATTATTATTCCTTTAGAAAAATGGAAACATAAACAACTTGTTCATAATAAATCTACATATTCTCTCACTTATTTCTTCATAACTAGAACCATTTTGACATATAATTCATAATACCATTCTTCCTATCCTGGTGAAAAGAAACATAAGAAATTGTGAGTTCAGATTCTCAATCAAGGTAAAAAAGGAAAATACGTAAAAATGACACGAATATAAGGGTATGAGAACATAAGAATAACATTTAATGTTCATAAAATATATATTAAAGATCATATATATGAGTCATGGAATAATTATTGGTATTTCATAAGCCATGAAAAATAAGGGATTCAAGAGCATAATCAGTGAAAACATGAAAAAAAATAAGACATAGGATTATGGTAGACACATAAATAAAAACTATTTTCATTTTATTTAAGGATTAGGGATAAGCCTATCTTATTGTAATGGGTTCACTCCAAAAACCATATTATTAGTCAAGGTTCACTCCCAAGACCATCTTAATAGTCAAGGTTCACCCCAAGTCTATCTTTGTAAAAAATAACCTATAATGGAATAATATAACTCCCTATTTCAGCCATGTATATATCATGATATATAAATCATTACCCAATGAATTGGATATAGATATTTCTTCCACCCTTCAAATAATAAAAACCACACATATGTGTGACATAATAACATAAATCACTCATAATAGACATAAATAAACCATAGAATGAATAAGGATCGTATCCATGAATCATAACCCCAATAAAACATAAGTAACAAAAAATATTTCTTCTTATATAGAAAATGTATTTCATGAACAAATTGAAATAATTTTTTGTTGAAAATATATTTTCCATTTTTGAAATCAATCACTTTTGAAATCATAATATATTTAGAAAAAACTATACATTGAAAATAACCTTGAAAAGTTATAAATAAATATTTTATAACAATTTTAAAAACAAAGAAAACATTTTAAATAATTTTCCATGAAAATTCTCAAATGATAATTTCAAAATATTTTTTGAAAACATTTTTAGAAAACACGATTGTTGAATTAATAAAATTTATGACCAAAGAAAGAATAAAATTTAATGAATATTAAAAAAACATGATAGTAAGGTTATGCATGATAAAAAAATTCATATTTCAATATATGAACCTCAAAAAATAATATAGGTTCATAACATAAAATGTTTCTCCAAGATGGAAAATTGAGACAAAATAATCTTACCGATACAGTAACTTTTGAAGCAAAAACCCCATGAATGATAGATTATAGAATGGATATTTAAATTAACCTAAATTTATGTATAAAAATAATATAATTCATTAATTGGTATTTTATACACCACAAAAAGGAAAAAGTGTTGAATATGGAATAAGTCTTATAAAAATAAAAAATGAGACTAGAAATCCTATTACCTTAATTCTTAAGTTCCTTTATAAACATCGAAACCTTTTTTATATTTCACATAAGTCGATTATGAATCTTTATCATACACATATTCATATAAATATAACACCAAAAATTATTTAATTACGAATTTATATTAGTAACTTATTAAAAATTCTATATTATAGTTATGTTTTTTCATGATAACCGCTTTAGTTTCATACATGTTTTGACATGTTATTCTTGGTAATTTTACATACATCATGAATTTATAATATAAATAATAATAACCATTGTATTAATACAATATATATTTATTTTATATGTATTTATGGGGATTCAAAAAAGTTATATGTAGAAAATAAAATACGCTGTTCATGGAGACGATATGTTGTACGTACACATGAATATTGTTTTAATTTTCTTCTCAGGTTATAGAAATATAAATATTTGATATATTACCACTCTAGAAAAAAAATTTATATTATATATATCACTTATACTTACTATACCCATCTTTAATATATTCCATGTATGTCATGAATGAATCACATCGCTTTGCAAGGTTGCAGTTCGCTATATAGATGAACAACATTATCATATTCCCAAAAAATGGAAATATTGAAGTTATATGTGATATAAAAATTTAAAAATAGTTATAGAATTTGGAATATACTTATTAAAATATATAAAATAAAAATTCATCAATATTCCAAACCATTAAAGGTTGTAATGGAAGAACAAATGACATTTGTTAATGAGGTGGTAGTTCATCGTACAAAAAATTAATGACTGTGTGTCACATTTGATTGAATTGTGTAGAGTTGTAGGTCAGAACCTTAATTTGAATAAAAATTATTATATTTAATATAATTAGTTTATTTTGTAAACATGGTATAAAAATAATTTAATGGTCTGAAGGAATAAATAAAAAATATTCTTTGAGGAATGTTATCTCTTTTTCAGGTATCTCATTTTGGTTTTCCCCAAATGACTTCCTTAGTTCGATTTAATCCCATTGAAAGGCTATAGGGATTAATTGAGGTATTTTGGTAGGAAATATTGGAATTAATTGTCCAAAACAAATAGGTTTTTACATGTGAATAAATGAGAATAAGAGGTGCCCTTTTATAATATAGGGGAGGGGTAGTCTTGGAATTTCTCAAAATATTAATTAAAATAAATTTTATTTCATTTATAAATTTCTAGAAACTTATTTATTTAGAATATAAGATGAGTATAGGTTTAAATACAATCATAAAATAAATTTTTGACAATTTTTGGTCACATTAGTACCCTTCTCATTTAGTTATAAACATTATTTGACCCCTTTTACTCTTACCGTGACAACATGGATTTTTACTATTTATGTGATAATATAGTTGTTATACAACTAAAAAATAAATATAAATGAATTATTTATGAAATTTTCAACTGATCCGAATCATTTAGATGAAATGAATTCATTTAGGAATTTTATATCATTTAATAAAATATTGGCTATTTTATAATAACATTAATGATAATTTTTACACGAGTCATTACATTAACTTTTAAAATTATCTATACAACAATATATTATAAAAAAAATATTTTAATAAATCCCTAAAATTGTGAGTTAGATTATATAATGTTTTTATAACAGTAATTTTCTAAAATTAGATATATTTTAATAATTTAATATCATTTATTCGATATTCCCATTAGCAAAAAAATTACAGCATCAATGTTGTGAAAGATTTTATGGTAATTATTTCTTCACTAAAAATTAAAATTATGTTCAAATGATGAAGATAAATTTTTTAAATTTGAAATTAATATTTATTGTCGACATAGAATCTTCAAAACCCCTTTTTAAAAATATTTTATTCAGTAATAATACAATTCTTACATCTTTGTCTTTTCTTTACGTAAAATATTATAAATGTCATAATCACATAAAAGTTTATACCAAAGGAAATATATTATAACAATGAGTTATTAGTGACAAAATTTATTCATTAAATATAATTATTAAAAGTTTTCTTTAAAAATTTAATAATATTAATAATATTATATTTACCGTTAATTACTCTATTTTTACCTGATATACCTTTTACTGTGGTAACAAAACTTTACAAATTTAGTATTCATATTGGCCTCAAATAAAAGAGATATATTTAATAAATATTAACCATATAAATCCAAATATGAAATCCATTTTTATATATTCATTTCATAGAATTTTCAGAAATTAATTAAAACTTAATCCTAGAGATGGGATAAAACAAAGGTGTATTATAGTAAAATTTTTTAAAGATTGAAATGATTTTATATCCAATTTCAAAGTGAAATTAATTAAAAAGATATAAATTGGATTTAATGATGTATATTTGAACTAATTATACTTATAAACATATTTTAAATATTATTTAACTGTATAAATTATATAGAAGAATAGTCATCTTTTAAGTGAAAGAAGGTATTTTTCAAGATTCTAAAAAAATGATACTAATCTGAAAAATAAAAAAATAAAACATAAGTAAATTTTGATATTTATATTTAAAAATGAATTTTATTTTTTCAAAAAAAATTTATAAAACTTTTAAAAATTTATTTTTAAAACAGGTTCACCATCATTAGGCGGTAAACAGCTTTTTAGGAAAAAATACAGTTTTGATGAATAAAATTGGATTTATTAATATATAATGTCTAGAAAACACATTGGATGAATGCTAAATATTATATTGAATACATTATATATATATATATATATATTTCAACAATATATTCCAAAAAAGGTAATTGTTTTACTAGAAAACCCACTTGTGCGCATTTAAATAGTTTTTTCTGAAAATAATTTCTATTATTTTAAAAATGGTTTAATATTCATTAATAATTATTTGAAAACCATATAATTATTTATATATATCTGTGTAAACTATATTTTCATAATTCATTTTATCCTGTTCATACCCTCCATTCTAAAGGCTTAGTCATAACTATCATGATAAATAGTATATTGTTGTTTAGTAAATCTCAGTCTTACATGTAGTCAATAATATCAAAGGAACATGACATTGTGTGTAACATAATAAAAAAATATCATTGTGTGTACCAAAATATTATATAAGTTTATAATTAAGTTTATTATTTACTGGGAGTTTTTATTTTTGTAGGTATAACATGGAGTGTCTTGTAATAAAAGCCGTCAAATAAATTTAATTTATTTCAAAAACAATTAATTAAAAAATATTACAAGTGTTACATTATACCCCCTTAAAATTAATTTATACCTTAAAATTATCATTTTAATAATTAAAAAACTATACATATACATTATTATACCCTAATGTTCCCACACAACTTTTCCAAAATGGTGGTTTCTCCACAATACATTGACTACGTGTGTGGTCATATAATATATAATATTCTCTCTCAGATCCAAAATCTCTATTGATTTTAAATCATAAGAAAAATCATTCTCTAGTGGTAAGACCTCTAAGATTAGATTTTATAATGGATCACGCATGTGCTTCCTCAAGAGAGTTATAAGGAACACATCATGTATTTTAGAGAGGTTCAGTGGAAACACTAATCAATAAACCAACATCATGATATGATTAAGAAATTAAGTCCTCACAATTTGAAAGTCCATGTTTGATTTTTGAAAATTTCATTGTTAGAAACCCACATTGTAAAATGTCTCAATAAGACATCATCTTAAAAAGTTTCAAATTAGAAGGATAATATAACCACATAACTAGGATTATAGTTTGGAGAAAATTATTTGAAACTGAAAACAAGGAAATATAATAGAATTCTACATATCATATTCTTATGGAGAGTGATAGAGAACATGATAATTGTAATCTTAACCATCATATAATTATTAATATTTTATTATATAAGGATCCATTTCCTTCATCATAAAATAATAGGCTTGGATAACATTTTTTGTTTTAATATTATTTTCTTAATGTTGAATAATTTTCACTATAAGATATACTTACATGAATTCATTACATTTTGTAACCACAATTTCATCCATATTTTGTGCCTTGATCAATTTTAAATTCATTTATTACTTCAAAAAATGAGGTTGAAATTGTATTTATTGAAGAACAAGTAGATTATAAGATCCATAATGAGATAAAAAGGTTTTACTTCTGTCTCTAGTTATCATGACAAACATAATGATTACTATAGGTTATCTAATGCGCATAAATATTCATATATTAATGTAATACATTAATCTTAAAAATATCTTCCCAAGTCCAAAATAAGAAATTAAAAAAATGGTTACCCTTACAAACCTTCCAATATATTAAAATGTTGAGTCAGATGTTTTAATTTTTAATTTTCCATTCCATTTATTTTGGAAATCATAAAATCTTTCCTAAAAACATGTTTTACCAACTTTTTATGTCCAAATTGTTTTATAATGTTTTTGTAGAATAAATTATATTTTACTATACATAGAATAAGTTCTTATGTATTTCAGATATATATATATAAATATTCATTATGATTATCGAAATAAGATTGTGTCTAATAAACATCAAACTCACCATTATCAAAATAGATTTTAGACTTTCTGTCTTTTCTTTCATACTAAAAATGTATTAACAAATGCACTGATATTAGTATTTATAAACATTGAAATAACATTAATAAATATTATCATAATTACATTGTTTAGTACGTCCATTGGACTAACAATGTTTATTATTTGAATTGGAGAAACTTATTTCTAATTTAAGGAATATCTTAAACACGCTGATGGTGTTTACCAATACAACATCATAATTTTAGTTATGCCTAGTTTTATTGAGCTATCAAGTTCTAGGTATAAGAATTCAGATCTTTATATTAGGTATGAATCTTGATTTCTGTTTTTTTAGGGAAAAGAATGATTTTGGAATTTTTCTATGTATACACCATATACTATTGAGTACACGCTTTATACTCTTGAGTAACACTATGTACCCATTTTCCACATGTAGCAGTGTATTGGCCATATTACAGCCAAGTACATGGCCCTGTGAATGACCAAAACTAGGGGACAGTTAAGGCTAGTACACGGCATGTACATTAAATGAACACACTGTGTACTTTTATTTTTTATTGGATTAATCAGACTGAGGTCGCATCTTATATCTAGAACCCCTTTCTTCTTCCTGTTTCTCATAATAGAGAGCAATGTATGTCTGATTATCTTCGTGTTACTCCTGTTCCTCTGTCCGAGCTCCGATTGAGGTGCCACTGGGAGCGTTGGATTCCCACCGGTGAGTTCTCTCTTTCCCTAGAGCCTCTCTTCATAATTTCTCCTCTTTCTCAAGTTATACAAGGTTGAATGATTTTTACCTTTTTGAATATCTACAATGTTCTAGACCAATTCAAAGGATGAGGTTCAACTATATTAATTGTACAATGTTGAGGTAAGTGGTTTTTTTCTTTTTGGAGTTTGTCTTTGAGTTATATATTCCTAAGTGCTGATTACCCATTATTTAGGTATTTCGTGTTATGGAATTGAACCCTGATATCATCTTCCTTATATTTATTGATAGAATAAGGGTATTTTTTGATATATTATGCTAAATTTCATATTTAGGGAACACCATATAGGTGTGTTTCCTTGTTCTAATGTTTATGGACATTTGGTCTAGGTTACCTATGAGGCAGACCTCGTTTCTTTAACTTGCTTGTTTGGTTGGAATTGATTACTTAATTGATGCTTGTTAAATGCCTTTGTTATGTATTGTAGATGATTAGAATTGTAATAGTTGAGAATACTTTGGGATGCTGGATATCATTTGTGCATGATTGTATTACACATGGCTCTGAGAACCTTGCATAGTTAGGCCATAGGGGGAATTGATATTGAGGGCTTCCCCATAGTGGTTGTCACTTTAACATTATGAGGAAATATAGGGGATGGAAATTGAGTTATCCATCATAGTTTCTATATTATACTGTTATGAGACTATAGGGAGAATATAAATTGATTGATTCCTCAGAGAGTCTGTAGTTTAACATTAAAAGTCCATAGGGGGAATTGACGGTGAGTGCATCCTCAAAGAGTCTTTGTTTTGTGAGACGAAATGGGTTAGACTATGTGATATTTCCTAGAGGGTTGTTATATTTTTATTTAATTGATGATATGTTGAACCAGAGGGTTTAGACTGTGAAATATTTCCCATATGGTTTCTTATGATGATAGATTAATTATGACGAGTCTGCCAAGACAAAGCACAGGCTTGGACTTGGTTTAACCTGATTGTTAGATGGTCCTCTAAGACATATTTTTTTATTACACATGGGATATATATCATAGACTAGATCCTAATATTTCATTATTCAATAGTTTAAATAATTTATAAATATAAATTAATGAAATTGGAAACTGTAGGATTTTTTACTTTTGAGCACTTCCTTGTTCATTACTTCATTTTTTATATTGCCTACTATATATATATATATTACCTAACAGTTAAGAACATATTTTTTGGTGGTTTCCTACTAGGATTCATATCACACCATATTTGGGTCATGATTTTGGGCCCAAATAGATTATATGGTTCCAGGTATAGATTAGGGCAAGCACCCTTCTACATCAGGTACGTGATTGCTATTGGAGCTGGAGAGTATGGGACCAAGATGAGGCTCATGATGATGCAGAAGTTTACTTGTTTTCTTTTTTTTACTTTGGTTTAGTATTTTATTGAAAACATTGTGACTTCATTGGATATTTTCCTAGACATATACGACATGCATCATTATTTATATATGCTATCGTTGGTTATGATATTTGTCTTCTGCTGTTTACTTTTTTTGTATGGTGTTACTATTTCCTCTATTGTTTAGTATTGTTATTCTATTATGTTGCTCTACCAATGAGGGCATAGTTTTTCCACTATCACAACCAAGATCCTCACTACTAGTCAGTAGCCTATGGAATTTGAGGTAATGCACATGAGGCCATGTGACCAACCGGGTACGGGGCACCTTTGGACGACACCCAGATCTGGGATGTTACAAAGTGGTATCAAAGGAGGTTATTTTATACTTTGTATTATTATTTTGAGCCTATAGATATGTATGAAAAGGAATATGTAGTAGGTAAAAATTTGTTCTTAGGACTAGCTAACCCTTATATAGGGGAAACCAAGTTACCTCGGATATTGTAATTTTTCTGGTTTTGAAATTGATACAATTGATTTGATTTAATTTTAGGGTGATAAACTTGTATTGTGTTCTTATCGTTGATGTTATTGAGGTTCTATTTATGTTTATACCCAATGAGGTGAGGGTATGACATCTCATTCATCATATAGGTACTTTCTAGAGATCACATTTCAATAATTATTATCATGACATTTTGGTTGGATTAGTGATTGAATGTTGTTGTGATAGATGTTTTACTAGATATGAATTTTGTTTTGATAGATTTCATGATATAATAATCTCTATTTTGATAGGGTATTGCCTATGTGTAATATTTATTTTGGATAGAAGCCAAAATTTGGTCCCTAATGTGTTATGGTCCCTTGTGGATCAGAATTTAGTGGATCATGTATAAACTTTAGTTGAATTTTTATCATGTTATGATATGAATGAGGATGCCAAACTTTGATATGTGGGAGTATGGGCTCTCACGGGTAGTAATTTTTCATTACTTGGACAAAATTTTATGTTATTAATGGTTTTAGAGATTTTTCATAGGTCTACTGTCTGGAAACCCTGACAACATGACATGTAGTGTTTTGAAAACATGCCATGTGTTCTTATGTTTAGGAAGAAACAAATTTTCTTTTGTAAATGTTTTGTACTGTATGTACTCGCCATGTAGATATTAACCATGTGACATACTGTGTGAGAAAAGACACGAGTTGATAAATGTTTGGTATAACACGTCGTGTACGGCGAGTACATGCCGTGTTATAAGGATTGTGTATCTTCCCATGTGACTAACAATGCAAATGGATGAAACCCAGGTTGAAAACACCGTGTTCCATTATTTCACGCCGTGTAGAGTCGACCATGTCTCCATCCATGTGGTTAGTGTCACATGTGGTTAGTACATTACTAGTACACTACATGTGTATGGTTAACAGACCATAGAGTGTTAACCTATTGAAAACCATGTGGTTTAGCCATGTAGAAGGACTTGGGTATGAAGGAAAATTCAGGTACATGCCATTTACTAGGAGGAACACACCGCGTGTAGGGGTGTTACACAAACAGGTTTTGAAGAGGTACACACCCATGTTGAAACCTAAGGAAACAAAATGTGTGGAGGGTATAATGGTCGTGTACCCCTATTTTGTAAAACATAATTTTCTTATTATTCTATTCCTTTATTGAACTTGTATGTTTCATTCCTTGATAATATTGAACTGAGGTGTGCATTGGACCTTGCAGAGTCATGCCACTGAGATATCCTCCTCTTGTACACCAGATTCAGGGAAACGACCTCACACTGGAAATGATAGATCAAGGACTACCAGAAGATCCTCCCATCGTGCATTTCCTAGAACTAGCTATCATTCCATACATAGGTGCTGATTCTTATTTCCAAGAAGGATTCTTGTGGTTTATGCAGACCTACCAGGGAGCACCACATCCTGCCCCGTCTGTGGAAGAGTTGACATGGGTTTTTCAACAGCAACATCCTCCAACTTTCTCAGGGGATGGAGGACCTCAGGCTGCAGAGTCATGGTTGGAATCCATGCTATCCATCATTGAGAATCTTGAGACACATATTTAGATGAGGGTGAAGCTTCTAACCTACATGCTTAGAGATTCTGCAAAAAGATGGCCAGATGTGATATCATAGGTGGGACGCCAACGAGTTATGGCTTGTGATGAGTTCTAGCGGGCCTTCCCTCACTTTTTCTTTGAGGAGACCTTGAGGTCCAACCAAGCCTGGGAGTTTATGGGTATAGAATAGGGTACTCTTTCTATTATGGAGTATTCTTCTATCTGTATAGAGCTGCAAGGCTTCACACCCATTTGGGGGGGGGGTGATGAGTTATTTCTGGCTAGGATGTTTGAGGATTGTCTCAGACATGATATCCAATACCAGGTTAACATCTTAATATTGAATTTAATATCTTCTATAGTCAACTAGGTGATGATCACCAAGCATAATATGAGGGAGTCTAGAGCTGTGGACCGTACTCCTCCGACTAATAGTAGAAAGTGCCACATGGAGTCTATGCATGGTTATATGAGTTGATAGGATACTTCTTAAGGTAGCTAGGTGTTATGCTACCAATGTGGGAAAATTGGGAACATGAGACATCAGGGCTCAAGAGACCCAGTCGAGTACCTATCCTGCAGTAATATGGTCCATCTTCAGCATTTTTACCAGTTTTTCTCACCAGCAGCTAGTGATAGGAGTTCTGTTATGACTCCACGTTCAAGAGTAGGACCACCAATTTCTCATCAGTCTGGGAATTAAAATTCATCAGGCTGTTCTAGAAAAGGATGTGTCCATGGCCATGGGATTCAAGCTACTGTTTTTCAGTGATTGTAGGGTGGACCAACTCAGGGAAATCATGCAGGGTCATAGGGCCACAGTACAGGTCAGACTTTTGCAGTGGAGAAGACTCAGTAGAAGCAGGATCTCAAAACCTCTATGGATATAGGTACTATTATAGTTTCCTTAGTTTTATATTCTTCTCCTTTTCATATAGGGGATTCCCGTAGTTTTATATTTTTTGCTGTTATGGAGAGACTTGGGCTCTGTATCTTTACTTCTGAGGATTTTATGACACTAGACACTCTGTTGGGGATTAGAACGACTAGTGTACATCAGTGAAAGGAGTTCCCTATTGATGTTGGTGGGTGTCACTTCTTGTGGGACCTTAATTTATTAGAGATGAAAGGCTTCAATTCCATTCTCAGAATGGACAGGTTGGTCTCCTTCCAAGCCTTTGTTGGTTGCTATCATCGTAGGGTGACATTCACATCACTATTGGGTGGGTCTTTTCTACACAAGAGTGAATGGGACATCCTGAAAAGTAGAGAAAGACATGATCATCTTTGGTTAGGAGGAATTTCAACCCAAATTTCTAGTTTATATCTGGATGACTAGGGGACTTCATAGATAGACTTTCTTCTAGTGGTGTATCGTTTCAAGGATGTATATCCTGATGAGATTTTAGGTTTAACTCTAGATAGAGGTAAATTTCTCTATTGAGATTGTTTCAGGAGTGGCATAGGTGTACATTCATCCTTATAGGATGGCTACACCAGAGTTACAAGATCTCAAGAAGTAGTTAAAGGAGTTGTAGGAAAATGGTTTCATCCGATCCAGTACTTCTTCTTGGGGTTCTCTTGTCATTTTTTTGAAGAAGGCATATTATACCCTCAAACATTGCATGGATCATTATAAGCTGAACCCGTTGATGGTCAAGAACCAATATCCCTTGATAAAGATTGATGATCTATTTGATCACCTTTGAAGAGCTAGTGTGTTCTCAAATATTGACTTGAGATTTTGTTATCATTACTTGTGCGTTAGACCATCAGATATACTTGTTACAACATTTTGGAGTAGGTATAGTCTATATGAGTATGTGGTTATGTTTTTCAGTCTAATGAAAGTGCCAAAAATTTTCATGTCACTAATGAACTGAGTGTTCCATCCTTACTTGGACTCCTTTGTGGTTGTTTTCATGGATAATATCTTGCTGTACTCTCAAACTAGACACAACCATGCCACCCATATTGAGATCATTTTGAGTACACTGAGAGAGAATCAGTTATATTCTATGATCACAAAATTCCACCTTCATATAGACTAAATTCACTTCTTGGGTTATGTCATCTCAGAGACAAAAGTATCAATAGACCAAGAAAAACTGAGAGAAGTAGTTTCCTAGGAGTATCTGAAGAACTTCTTTGAGGTACGAAGTTTTCAGGGGATGGATGGATACTATAGAAGATTTATATATGACTTTTCATGGTTATAGGCCCCATTGATGGTCCTCACTAAGAAGGGTGTGAAGTAATTGTGGATAGAATCCTGTAATTTGACCTTTCAGGATATGAAGGGGAGATTTAATTCAGCACCAATACTAATTTTTCCAGATCCAGGAAATAGTTACACTATTTACATTGATGCATTAGGAATCAGACTGGGAGCAGTGCTTATTGAATGGGAAGGAGTCATTGCATTCGGGTCTCGGTAGTTTAGGCCACTTGAGAAGAATTACCCAACACACTATCTCGAGTTGGTTGTTGTCATGCATGCTTTTCACTCTTGGAAACATTATATTTTTGGAGAGCATTTTGTGGTGTTCACTAACCAAAAAAGTCTTAGGTATATCTTTACATAGTGTAATATTAATTTGAGACAGTGAAGGTGGGTTGAGTACCTTAAGTATTTTAACATTGAGCTTTCCTACATGCCTGGAAAAGGAAACACAGTGGATGATGTGTTGACTAGGAAGACTTAGATACAAGCATTTCAGGAGGACAACAATGAGTGGTAGCTTATGTATTTATTTTATGAGATGCATTTAGAGGTGAACGACAGATATTCTTCTGTAGTTGTTACCACTACTCTTATAGATTGATGCAAATGAGGCATCCATCAGATTCCAAAGGCCTATTACTATAGGAGAGTGTGTCAGGAGAGGACCCTACTCCTGGATAGACTGTAGGTGAGGATGATATATTTCATTTTTATGTCCATGTGTGGGTGTCAGTAGACATACTTGAGGAGATTTTGTGGGATTTTAATTCCTCAGTTGGGGAAGTTCATTCAGGTTTCACCAAGATATATCGAGATATACACCATTAGTATTGGTGGCCAGGTATGAAGAGGGATGTTGCTGGCTTTGTTTTGAGATATTCCACTTGTCTATAGGTGAAGGCAGAGAATCAGTGACCAGAAAAGATTTTAAAATAGTTACCATTCTTGAGTGGAAGTGGAATGATGTTGTGATGGATTTTGTGACAGTTTTACCGAGGTCCCATTTAGGGAATGATGCTGTCTGGGTTTTTGTTGACAGACTCAAAAAAGTTGCACATTACTTTCCGATCAAGGAAACCTTCAGTGTTGATGATCTTTGAAGGATGTACATCCAAGAGATTGTACATTTGCATGGGGTTCCTCACTCTATTTTTTTAGATAGGGATGCTCGTTTCACTTCTCATGTCTGGAAGGGACTACAAAGGGATTTGGGTACACATGTACTTTTAATGATAGATTACCAAGCCAAAATAGATGGCCTATCTGATCACACGATTTAGGTGTTGGAGGAAATTCTTCGATCATGCATCCTAGATTCCAAGGGTTCTAGGGAGAGACATATAACCCTAGTGGAGTTTTCCTACAATAATAGTTTTCAGGTGACGATTCAAATGTCACCTTATGAGGATTTATACAGTAATCCATGCTGATCACCCCTATGTTGGATGGAGGTAGGCGAGGAAACTATTTTGGGACCTTGTCTGCTCTAGGAGACCAATCAGTAGGTGGATTTGATTAAAATAGAATGGATACTGCACATTCTCACCATAAATATTATACTGATCGATGGAGATGACCAATGGAGTTCGAGGTCAGAGATCGGGTTTTCTAGCATGTCACACTGAGGTTGGGACACATGAGGATTATGAGATAGGGAAGGATTTCACCAAGATATGTTGGTCTATTAGAGATTTTGGAGAGAGTCGGGCCAGTTTTTTATCAGTTGTAGTTACCACAAAATTATCGGGCTATGCACAATGTCATTCTTGTTTCTTAGTTATGACATTACTTTTCGAACTTGTCTCATGTTTTTCAACCTAAGGAGGTTGAGTTAGAGGTGGATGAATCCATTGAAGGGAACCCTATACAAATTTTGGATCACAGAAAGAAGGTCCTCCATGGTCATTCTATTCTTATGGTATGGGTTATATGGTAGCACAAGCAAGTACCAGACAATACATGGGAGAGGGAGGCTCACTTACGATCATAGTGGCCAGAGTTTTTTTTGAAGATTCTTCTTTTCCACCCTTATAAGGGAAATTCATTGACAAATTTGTTTATGTGGGGAATTTTTTAAGAACCTAGATCTTCATTTCTGGTATGGATCTTGATTTCGGGTGTTTTTTAAGGAAAGGTAATATTTTTGAATTTTTCAAATTACACGACATGTACTCTTGAGTACACACCGTGTACTGGGTTTCCGCATATGGCCATGTACTGGCTGTGTAATGGCCGAGTACATGGAAATGTAGACCACCTAAAGTGGGGGCCGGTTGAGGCCAGTACATGACATGCACATTAAATAAACAAACTGTGTACTTTTATTTTTATTTTATTAATCAAACCGAGGTCGCAACTCATCTCCAAAACCCCTTTATTTTTCTCGTGCCTCATATAGAAGAGCGACGTATGATCGATTATCTTTTATCATCACCTATTCCCCCATCCAAGCTCCAATTAGGGCACTACCTGGTGTGTTGGTTTACCACCAGTGAGTTCTCTCTTTACCTAGAGCCTCTCTTCCTGATTTCTCTTCTTTATCAAGTTTTCCAAGGTTGAATAATTTTGAATGTTTTATAGATATATGATGTTCTAGACTGATTCAAAGGCTGAGGTTCAACTATATCAATTGAAAAACGTCAAGGTAGGTGGTTTGTTTCCTTTCATAGTTTATCTTTTAGTTATATATTCCTAAGTGTCGATTACCCTTGATTTGGATATTTCATGTTAAGGAATTGAAGCCCGTTATCATATAACTTATGTTAATTGATAGATTAAGGTTATTAATTGATATATTATGCAACATTTCATGTTTAGGGGACACCATATGGGTGCATTTCCTTGTTCAAATGTTTATGGACATTTAGTCCAAGTTTCCTATGAGGTAGACCATTTTTCCTTGCCTTGCTTATTAGGTTGGAATTGATTGCTTAATTGCTTCTTGATAAATGAATGTGTTATGCATTGTAGCTTCTTATCCTTGTAGAAGTTCAGATTACTTTGGGCTTCTGGATATTTTTTGTGCACGATTGTATTACAGAGGGCCATGAGAACCTGTTGTAGTTACACCATAAGGGGAATTGACGTTGAGGGATTACCCAGAGCATCAATCACTTTTACGTTGTAAGACCATAGGGGGGATTGATGTTGAGTGCTCAATCAGAGTGTCGATAGTATACTGTTACAAGAACACAAGGGGGAATGGATGTTGAGTGCTTCCTCAGAGAGTGTATAGTTCCTAAAATACCGTGGATGGAATTGGTGGGGAGTACTTCCTCAAAGAGTCTTTGTTTTGTGGGACCAAAGGGGTTAAACTGTGTGATCATTCCCAGAGGTTCATTATATTTTTATTGAATTGAGGACATGTTGAACCAGGGGGTTAGACTATGAGAGATTTCCATGAGGGTTTCTTATGATGATTGATTGATTGTGACATGTTTTCCAAGACAAAGAACAAGCTTGGACTCGGTCTTAACCGATTGTTAGATGGTATTCTGAGACATATGTTTTTGTATTAGAGAGGGGATATAGAGCTTAGTCCAGATCCTATAATTTCAATATTAAATGGTTTGAATAATTTGTAAATGTAAATGAATGTTATTGGAAACTGTAGGATTGTTTAATTTTGAGTACTTCCTTATTTATTACTTTATTTTTAATATTTCCTGCAATATATATTCACTGATAGTTAAGCATAGATATTTTGGTGGGTACCTACTAGGATTCATCTCACACCCTATTTGGTTCATGATTTTGGTCCCAAATAGATTATATGGTTGTAGGTATATATAAGGTCAATCACCATTCTACATTAGATACTTGATTTTTGTTGGAGCTAGAGGGAAAGAGACCAAGATGAGGCTTGCAATGCTGCAAGAGTTTACTTGTTTTCTTTTATACTTGGTTTAGTACTATATTGACAAAATTGTGACTTGTTTGGATATTTTACTAGGAATATGTGTCATATATCGTTATTTATATATGATTCGGTTGTTTATAATATTAGTCTTCCTCTGTTTACTTCTGTTGTATGGTATTACTATTTCATTTATTGTTTATTATTGTTATTCTGTTGTGTTGTTATGCCAATGATGGCATAGTTTTTCCGCTATCACACCAAAGGACCTCACTGCTAGTTGGAATCCTATAGAGTTTGGGGAAATGTGGTTGAGGCCATGTGATGAAGAAGGTATAGGGAACCTTTGGGTGGCACTTGAATCCGGTACGTTACACTAGGGGTCTAATTCTATTGAAACAAACTTAGAGAATATAACCATTGGAAGGATTATCATAAATATAAGGTTATTTGAAGAGTTTGGAGCTAGTATATTATTTTTGATCATGAATTTTAGAAATAAAACCCAGTGTGATCATCTCATTCTTAATAATTGTGTTTCTTTTAGAGTAATGTATTCTTAATGAATCTTTGTTAGGTTGTCTCCTTAAGAATATTTTTTGTAAATGTGATTATGTCTGATCATCATAACAATGGAGAAATTACAAATATTGTAATACAGAGAATCTAATCCATTAGATTGAGGGCTACTAGGGATATGTAGATATATAATTTGATCATCTTATTGAGGGCTTCCCATGATTGGAATACAAAGCCATTTCAATCATTGTATCTGGGTATTTACTTAGTAAGTAAAGAGGGACTTCGATTTGAGTATAAAACAAAAGATATCTATAGTTTGGGTTATACACTAACTTTCTCTTAAGTTAAAAAGAGGTATAATTCTAATAACATGAATTTCTATTTTATTGTATGGTATTGTTTACAAGTTCATTTTTTCTACACATTTTAATAAAATGTAAAACATTGTATTCATATTTCTATTATATTTTATTTATTTGTATCCATTATGATTAAAATTATCGTACTATTATTAATTAGATCCTGAGTGATTATAGTATTTACTATGATTTAATCAGACCATTTCGTGGTTCTTAATCTGTGACTTTTTGAATCACACTCTGTCTGAGTCTGATAATCTTACTTAAAAAGACATTGGGTTTTTTATGTTTAATAATTTTACAAAAAGTTTTAAAATTAAAATTAACCCCTAAATCCTGTATGTATATCGATCTGAGCACATTATTACGAACCTAATTAGTATCATAAATATTCATACATAACAATTGGTATGAGACTTGGATTCCACTTCTCATTTACATGATGATGTTTTTACTTTATTTACTATTGAATGTTTCTAATGTTTTTTATAATATTTTTTTATAAAAGTTTTGTTACACACACATGTTTTGTGGGAATGGGTATTTATTTTGTTTTAATGATGGAAGGAATAAATATTGGAAATAAATATTGGTTCATTTGATAACCTAAATCATAAAAATCCTCATATATTTGATTGTGCTGATTATGAGTACTGGTGGGATACGATGAAGACTTTTGTTATCAACACATGAGTTGAAAATTTTGTAATTCTCACTACATATTATAAAATTACAAAAAGGAAATAACTTCTTTTACACATAAATAGATATAAGAATATCAATTGCACTATAGAGTAAGGAATAGTTTTTAAATTATTTAACAAGAACTATTTTTGGTCATATTTCTTCTTGAGTAACTACCAATAGTATATGGAGAAATATTAAGGTCACACATTTTGGTATATCTAAATTTTTTGAGACATTAAGAGCTATTTTAAGAGCGTACTACCAAGACATTAACTTATTACCTGATGAATCTATAGAAAAAATATATTATAAATTCAAGATTATTATAAATCATTTATATTTTATTAGTTATAATGTTCTTGATGATGAAATATACGGGGAAAATAAAATTGAAATCACGCCCAGTGAGTGGTAATCAAAGAGAATTTATTTTTTTGATACTAGAAACATAAATAATATTACACTAGATGATCTAACTGGAACACTTATATAGTATAAGGTTAGGCTCAAGAGAGATTTTTTGAAAAAGGAAAAGAAAAATGGTGGTGTTGCCTTTGCTTCAACTTATACCTTACCTTTTAATGTAAAATATTATGACAAACTTTGTTTAGTATTCTAGAAAAAATAATGTTATTATTCAGTATGATATAATTGTTTCCAAATATTCTAAGAATTAATTGGAAAACTTGTCCGTAATCATGAATAAAATAGTTAGAAATAATTATTTCCAATACTGATACAAAAAGGCCATAAAGGAATAAGTGATAAGAATAATAAATTTAATTGTTTTGAATGCAACAATTATGGACACATTAGATCATATTATCCAAAGATAAAGAGGAAAGATAGAAAATAAAACTAATTCTGAGATAAATGATAAAATGTATTATAAATATAATTTCAAGACTAAATGAATGTTGGAATTTTTTATTATGAATTTTTTTTGGGAAAAAGTTAGAAACCATTCAGGTTCTAGGATGGTTAAAAACTGAAATATTAACGAATAATCGATTTATTAAAATCAATAATAAGCTTATTGGAAACCTCACCTATATAGAGAATCTATTTTAGGGTTTTGGCCTTTGTGTTAGGATCATACATGATGAGGTCATTAAATATTTATGCAATATTATCACATGTTTGTATAAACTATTCCACATGAATCTTACTTTCGTTGAAGCCACATGTAAAAATACGATTTTTCTTATCATTCCATGCACCCCATTCTTCATTGAGGTACACTCACATCCTTCTCTCATCCATTGTAATAAAATTCTCCTAGGTAGAATTGAACTCAATTTTCTCCTCAATTTCCTCATTGTAATAGGAAATGATCTCAAATACATCCCTTTTTTCAGCATCAAACTTATCAACACCCTTATATGTACCTTCAGGAACTAATTGTTTCTCAATTAGATCAAAAATCATGTCACTATATTATTTATGTTCCTTTACCACCCCATAATCCATCTTCTATTGTTCACTCAGAAGAATTAAACTACTTTCCATCCTCAGAGATGTGAATTCACTATCAATCACCTCATTCTTTTTGATAGACCTTGTTTCCGTCATATTAGGTAGCTAAGAATAATCCTTGTGACCTTTAGACTTATTAACCTTAACCAAAATATGACATCTTAAACCCATTATACCCTTTCCCCCCTTATAACTCTTAGGGATTTGTATACCTATTTCATTATTTTCATCGATGATGTCCCCAATGCTTGTATTTTTCTCTCATCCTCTGAGTTTATCCCATGAACAACTTGATAATCAGAGGTATTATTCATTTATTATAGAGATTTTCCACCCTTACATGCATGTGTCTCATCTCCTTGACCCTAAACCAAACCTTTGGTCAGTAAATTTTTAAATCTATTTTTAATGAAGATTGTTGGATTGATCCTTTGTGACATCACCTTAAATGTTACAAGAACACATTCCATGTTTCCTACATTTGTTCGGAAGGCCAATTAATGTTTCCATCCTTCTTCATGTATCCTTCCTTTAACTCCATCCCATGTAACAAAAACTTCCTCATTTGTATCCTCCAATGTTGCTTTTGATTGAAACTCCATATGAACTGTTTCACACACCCCCTTCAAGTCACTATATAATATAACATAGATTTGATCAATGTTCAGATTGGTATGTAAATTATGAATCTAATTATACTTTGTCATCTCCTTTTTTGTCTCACACAAAACTAAGTGATCAGTAGCATTTCCAACAATCAAATTCCCAACCATCTCCCCTCCCTCCTGACTTCAATCATGCACAACCTCAGAGCAGCTAATTTAATCCATTGGAACACCAACTACAATATATTCATCCTAGATTGCACTAAATCTAAGAAAAAAGTCATTTTAAATGATTCTTAGTCCCCAAAAAACATTTTCTAATCATTCAAGCTACCCCATCTACACACTACTAATGATTTCCTGAATTTATTTCATAAAAAACATAAATCAAATAATGACTCGAACACAGAAGAATACTTCTAATAGAATTATTCTCCAAAAAACAGTCTAAATGAAATCAACTAAAAATATTGAAACATCCACATAATAACATAATTTTAGAGGAATTTGATAAAAAAACAATGTAGTTCTACTATTAGAGAAAATATTATAACCGACATGGTGTCCTAGAATTTTAAGAATCGATGGATTTTGAAATGTAGGTGGGAGTTTTTGAACTATCACACAAATATTATTCATTGGTGCATCCCATTTCATATGGAATTCATAGGTCTACCAGAAAAGGAAGAAATAAAATTTGATACACATAAAATGATTATTGGACTAGGTTAGAACCAAATCACTCTTTGATGAAAACTTTACCATGATGTTTCTATTTTTAAGGATACCCACTATAGCTCTATCTTTCACACTCCAAGATCCAAAAATAAATATATCCAATGAATCCACCAATGAATGGAGATGCCTAAATAATTAAATCAGTGTCATATTGAGTATAGATTAGTGATCTATAACCTCTAAGGGTGAGATAAAACGTTGTAGGTATCCTTTAAAAAAATCCTGGAGATTAGGGATGAGTGAGATCTGAGGGAATTATGGTAAGTAGTCAGGTTTAGAAAGTAGGATAAAGGAATGAGGTCGAGATCCCTCTCCTATTAAGAGGAAAGGGTTCAACACAATGAACATCACCATATAGGGAATAGGGAGCTTCCAATTTTTCAAGAGCCTCTATTTATAAAAAGGAAACAGTGTGCTAAAAGATGCTGACACGTAGAGTTCTAGTCGATGTGATTCTTCAAAGAGTTATTCAGACAAAGAATGTTATAATCAGAGGAACTTAGGTCTTTATACCAATATACCTAATGTTAATCAATGATTCATGGATAAGGTATGAACTTCTAAGAAACTTACTAATATTTCTTTATGTTATAATTATCCTGGTGAGAGTGATTCAACATATTCTAATGATGAATCTTCCTCAGAAGAAGACAATAATCTTCTTTCATATGAGGAAGTTTCAAATTTTTCAAAATTAAATGAGATAAAAAATTTCAAAATTCACAAAAAATGATAATGCTAAGTCAAAACATGATAATTATGATTTGAGAATAATTTTTCTGAAAAATGAAATATCATAACATTAAAAAGATATTTATGAGATTATTTCTATGAAAGTAAAAATTTCTAATGATTTTGAAAAAGTAAGTTCAGAGAAAAAAAAATTTGACACTAATTTTTTTTTCTAAAACTAATACTTGTGAGGATAAAGATTCATATCAAAAATAAAAATTTGAAATCTCTATTTTGAGAAAACATTTATCCAAAATTTTCATTGGTAATTAATGTTTTGATAAAAATGTATATATATATCTTTCTTCATGGTAATGGATTTCGAATGGTTTATACTTATAGAAAATGAGTTTTTAATAACAATTTATTTGTTCAAAAAAAGTATCTTTTTTCACCATGCATCAAAGTGGTGGACATTGCAAAAATAAATTTTCACTAAAAAAAGTTCAATCCATAAGATTTTATAAACTCCATTTTTATAAAAATAATTGTATTCCTAATGTTTTATTTACTAACATTTTCAGAACCAAGAAGGATTGGGTTACAAAAAGATAATATTTTTGCTTTCAGGAAAAAAATATTATACCGAAAACAAAAACATATGGTAAATGGATAGTATATGCTCTAGAAACATTAATAGAAATAATGAATTCTTCCATAGGTTTATAAAAATTAATGGTGTAAATGTAACTTTTATAGATAATATTTAAGGATTCAATATTAGTATAGGTAAAACTTGTTTTTATTTGAAAATCACCAATTTAAAAATTTTTGTTTGTTAAAGGTATTAAGCATAAAATTATAAGAATAAGTCAATTTTGTGATGAAGGATAACTTGTGATATTTATAAATGATAATTTTTTAGTATATAGTTTGAAGAATGAATTTATCATTTCTACTAATTAGCATGATAACGTTTTCACTGTTAACAAAGAAGAATAAAAGAGTTGGGACATACCATTCCTTTGTGAGATGTAGGATCAATAATGGTTATGGAATAAAAGGATAGAAAAATTTAACATGAGAAACTAATCTAAGTTGAAAATTAATGTAATTGTTAAGGATATACCACAATATAGGTTTGACTCTTCAAAAGTCAATAATCCTTGTAAATATGGTAAGAAACACAAGTCATGTTTTAAATCTATTAGTGAAGTTTCAACATATAATGATTTATAATTAGTGAACATGGATTTATTTGGTCCCAAAACACTAGATGTATTGGTGAAAAATACTATGTATATGTCTTTGTTGATGATTAAACTAGATAAGTAAGAGTTTATTATCTCACAATGAAATCTAAAAACTTTTTTAGTAAATGTTAAAAATGAGAAAACCCATCCCTTGATAACTATTCAAAGTAATAATGTTAGAGAATTTGTAAATTTATATTTTTGAACTTTTTTTAGTAATAATGGTATTGATCATAACTTTTGAGATCCTACACAACCTCAAATTTTTTTAAAGAGTAAATAGAATTATTCAATAAATAACTAAAACTGTGTTGAGTAAATACTCAATTTATTTCCATTTTTTGGATGAAGTGGTTAGTATTTCCTAATATACTATAAATGGAGTTATTATTAGACCATTTCTTAATAAAAAACTTTATGAGTTGTGGGATGGGTCAAAACCAAAAGATTATTACTTTAATTTTTTTTTTGCATGTAATCTTTTAATATAGGAATGATAACTTAGATAAATTTTCACCCAAAACCAATAAAGGAATACTTTTAGTTTATTCTACAATTTCTAAGGTTTATAGTGTTTTTAATAAAAATTATTATATTATTGAGGAAATAATTCATGTTGAGTTTTATCAAACATATCATTTTTTAACAACCTCAAAAAACATCCTTAGATGTGATTTCAAAAATTGATATTAGACATTTGATATAATGTTCTCATTATAAGGATATAACATTATATTTTTTTAAACTTATTTCTTAGGAATATTATTTACCTATTATTGAAAAATATATATTTCAAAACCCCAAAAGTATGTTTTTCTTAGTAATCATCATAATTAAAGTATCATTAGTGATATTGATTAACCAGTTAGGACTATAAGTTTCTTAAGGAATGAAATTAAATTTTTTTTCTTATTATCCTAATTTGAACCTAATAATCCTAGAAATGATTTTGGTGATAAGGATTGGATTATGTTTATGAAAGGCGAGCTCAATGTATTTGAGAGGAAAAAGGTCAAGAAATTAGTTGAACAACATTTAGAAACATCTATAATTTGATTAAAATTGGGTTTTCAAAATAAGTGTGATTAGAATGGGATATGTTTTAGAAATAAATTTAGACCTTATTTTAAGGATTATAATCAAAGAAATATATAGATTATGAAGAAACCTATAAACTGGTAGAAACACATTATTCTATTAGAATACTTCTACCATTTTCAGTATTATTTAATTTTAATCTTTTTCAAATGGATGTGATGTGTGATTTTCTTTACCGAAGTGTTAAGGAAGAATATTCTGTAAAACTACATCCTTGTTTTGAAAATAAAAATCAACCCTATTATTTTTATAAACATAACAAAGAATTATATGGACATAAAAAAACCCCCATATCTTGGAATGATATATTAATAAGATTCTTGTTACAAAATAATTTTGTTAAGGGAGTTGTATATGCAATAATTTTTATAAAATAAGTTAATAAAAATATAATTATTGTACAAATTTATGTTGATGCCATTTATTCAGATCAACTCAAAAATCTTTAATATATTCCTTACAGGATAATATGAAATCTGAGTTTGAAATGAGTATGATGGGAGATTTAACATATTTACTTGGTTTTCAAATTCCACAGAAATCAAAAGGATCTTGTATATATTAACATAAGTATATGAAATATCATTTTAAGAAAATTGGAAATGAAAATACTAAAAGTATTAGTACTTCCATCGATACATCAAATAATTTAGATATTGATGAAGCTTTGAAACAAATTTATCAAATTATTTTTAGATGTATGATAGAAGTTTTACTTTACCTAACTACTAGTCAGAAAAATTTCATTTTTTATGTATTATTTTGTGGAAGATACCATGAAAATACTAAGGAATCCCATCTAGAAGATATAAAATGAATTTTATTATTATCTTATGTCTTTTATATTCTTATATAAATGATTCAAACTAAAATGTTTTTTGGATGTTTACTTTTGTTGTTGTATAAGGGATATAAAAACTATATATATATATTTTAATTTCATAGAAGATTATTTATTTTATTAGACTTGTAAGAAAAAACAGTTAGAAGAACTTTCCACTATTAAATCAAAATATATGTCAGCTTGAAGTTTTTGTTCTCATGTGTTGTGAATGAAACAGACACTCACTGACTACAGAATGAGTTTTAAAAAAACTCAAATTCTTTGTGCTAATAAATGTTCCATTTATTTAAGTAAAAACCCATCAAATCACACATGTGCTACTCACATAGATATAAGACCCAATCTCCTTCAGGATCACACACTAAAAGGAGATATAATTTTAAAATTAGTTGTAATGAAAGATCAATTTTTTAATATTTTAAAAAAATACTCTTAGTTATGATAGATTTCAATATATTATAAATAATATAGGAATGATCAATGTAAATTAATCATTTATATCCACTTATTTTAAACCAATCTCCTTAAATTAAACCACACATTTTTATATGGGTAGTACATATGTTTCATGTTTTTAAAAAAGACTAGTTTTTTTGAAACATTTTTTTTTCTAAATGGTTTTTTCTAATTTTTTTTATCATAATGAGTTTTTCTGAATAATATTTCCTTAAACAAAGTTTGGTGTTAAAAACTCAACATGACTTCTGTAATCAGAAAATAAAATAAAATTTATGGACATAGAATTTTTAGTGTGGTTTTTGGACTCAAATTTTGTGATAATCATTTATAAATTAAAAATTATTATAATTTTTTAAAAACAATGATACTAAATAATAAAAATATTAATAATAAATTTAGTTTCAAAAAACCAATAAGAATAGGTTATTAATACCTATTGAACTCCTTATACTAAAAATTACTTCTCTATTCATTCAATTTTTACACTATCTCATTACATTATTTATTTTATTATTATTATTATTATAATTTTAGTTTTATAAAAACCGTGTTTTTTTATATTTTATTTTTTACTAATAAGATTCCTTATCACCCTCATAAATATTTAAAAAATTAAATAGTTAAAAATTATTCAAAACTTTCCTCAGATCATTTACAACTATTATATCAAAATGAGTTTAACCTCAACTATTGGAATTGATTTTTAAGTCAAATCATTGTTTCATTTTCCTATATAAAGGAAAGATACCCCATCAAACATTATTTTTCTCAGTGTTTTATTACTAATTTATTGTTTCCTTAATATTTCTCATTCTGATAAAGTTGTCTTTATATCCATTCCACTAACTTCAGTTGAATTCTAATAAAAAAATAAGATTTTGAATCATGGTATGTTTTTAGAGAATGATTTATATAAAAGGTTTCTATGATAAGTAAGAATATATATTTAATAATATTATTTATCTTCAAGGATGAGGGTCTGTCTGTGTTTATAATGTTTATAAAGATTTTGATTTGTTTTATCCGGATATCATTAATGATTTTTATGCATATAAAATTTTTTTAATCAATGATGGGAAGGAAACAATTTATTTTTCAATTTATGAAAAAATATATAAGATTTTTCAAAAAGAAATTAGGATTTTGATTGAATAACTTTTGGATAAGAATCATATTTTCCATCTCATAAACATCCAAATAGTCTTGGAACTTTTGATAAAAGAAATGTAGATGATTGTTTGGTAGATGAAGATGATAAAATTAGAAAAGTTTCTCATATTCCACTAGTCTGTCTTGTTTTTTCTTTATGGATGAAATGATTCTTGATACCAAGAAAATGAGATCATCATATGTTGAATGTTTTAGATGTTATCTTTTTTGGACTATCTAGTCAATATGAGGAAAATTTATCATGTTATGTTTTTTCTTATTTTTATTGATAATATTAAAACTAGAACAATAAAATATATGATAATTATATATTCTTCTTTACTAAAAAAATATGGTAGTGGAATTTATGAATTTTTTCAATGTGGAAAAAATGTAGTTTTGATGGGGGAAATGATCTAATTCATTATCCACATTACAAAAAATATGATGAGATTAGTTGTTGATGATATTTCCAAAATTTTTTTTTATAAATTTAGTGGTGTAGCATAAAAAGCAGAACCATAAAGAAAATTATTGAAGGTTGATAAGAAAAATACAAGTAATTCTGATACCTCCCCAATAAAAAAGGAATTGAAAAAACGTGTTCCAAATAAAGTGTGTGAGGAATGGATGAAAAAGAAAGAAGAAAAGAGATATAGAGATCCACTGTTCAGAATTGACCCTACTAATGAAAAGGAGTTAGATTATAATTATTAAAATATGTTATAAAAAGAATAAATTAAAAGAACAAAAAATAAGTTATTATTAGAAAAATTTGTTTTTAGAATATTTTAAAAGGAGCATAAATACATTATGAGAATGTTGATATACCAATTTCTAAGATGGATCAAGTGAATTTATAAGTCATATTACTTTTTCAAGAAACTTTAGTTATACATTATGAGATTCCTTATTTTTATAATAAAGGAAAGGAAAAAGTAGTTGAAGAATAATCAACACCTGTTATTTAAGAGAAATAATCATAACTAGAACCCATTGGGAATGGATAATTGACAAAAAACAGATAGATTAAGGAATACCTCTATAAGACAAATTTTGAAGTGATTGATGGGAAAGAAGGATAAGGTAATTACAAAGAAAAAGAAGAAAGTGAATATAAAGAAATTTAAGATTATCTTGAAGAAGTAGTATAATAAGATGCGAATGAAAAAATGATAAGGATGAGGATAAGAATGAATCGGAACATGTAAATGAACAAAAAATTAGATAAGTATTCATTGGAATCATCAGCGAAATCATCACCATACTTACCCTATAAGGATGATAAAGAATAGAATTTAGGATATTCTAAATAATAATCATCAGAAGAAGAAGTATAATCATCATAAAACAATGATGAGAAATATCAAAATTAAAAAAATGGATGAAGATAAAACTGACACCAATATAGATATTACGGAATTATATGATTATAAGGAATATGATAAAAAAATTTCCAAAAGATTTTATAATTTGGTTTAACATAAAAACAACAAGAAATAAAAATTTATGGAAACTATAACTGGCCAAATTAAGCCTCTTGAGATTCATCCAAAAATATTAGATTCCAAAACAACCACTGATTTTGAAGGGCATGATTACATTGTTCATTTTTTTGAAAAGGATTTAAGGAAAAATTACTTATTTTTTAGATCTTGAATCTTGATTTTAGATGATTCGGGAAATAAAAATAAAAAATTGGAATTGATTGAGATCTTATCATAAAATTTATACAGTTTGAAGCTTAGTTAAAAACATTTCATCAATATTCCCAAACTCAAATAATGGCTTATTTTTAGATTTTCAATTGGTACCATAAAGTTTATGTGGATCTAAAATTACATTATGAGAATTTTAATGATGTGAAGAAGCTCATGAATGAATCAGATGAATCCTTCAAATAGTTATTTAAAGACATTGAAGATAAGATGATGTTTTTGGAGGAGTTCAGAGTTGAAACTGATGATATTACTAAGGAGGTTAGAGATTTGAGGAATTAGACCTGAGATATAGAGCATGAAATATCCATAAACTGATCTTGAGAAGATGAAGTCATCATACTCAGATATCATAAAAAATAATTTTCTAAAAAAGATTGGATTCAGGAATAGATGGTTGAGATTATTGAGAAGGATAGAGATAGGTTCAAGAAGATCAAAGTATTCATAAAAACATTAATGAATAAGTAATGGTATTGTTTTATTATCTTTCAATATATATTTTTTTAAAACATTTGAATCATTTATAATATATAAATGAATTACCCTCTTTGTCCAATGATTATTTTTCTGCATGTTTTCTAATTATGATTTATATAATTTTCTTAAATATTATTATGGATGATAAGTTAGTTTGTTCTATTATTTTGTATGTTTGTTTATTTATATTTTTAGGAATCATAAAAAATTATTCCTCATTACTTTTTCAAAATCAGAAAGGGGGATAATTTTTTAGAAATTGGGAGATTTTATTAAATGGTGGAAAGATTCTATAAAGGGATAAATCTTTATGGGGGTGATGTTTTTTCAAAGGGGGAAGATATTATCCTAAGGGGGAGTTAATCATATTAAAAAATCATAATATTCTTGGTATATAGTAGAGTCGTAATCTCAATGAGAGTTTCAGTTTCAATGAATAACTCTAAATATGATGTACTTAAAATAAATGGACTGTAATTTTTTTGAAGTTATTTTTCCTTTCTATTTTGGGATGTTTACTTTCCAAAAATGAGAATATTATTTAGTGAGATATTTTAAATAATAAATTTCAAATACTTTTATTTTTATTATTATAAAATCATTTTTAAAATCATGTTTTACTAACATTTTATATTCAAAGTGTTTTAAAATTTTTTATAGAAAAGGCTTTATATTACCATACATAGAATAAGTTCTTAAGTTTTATAGATATAAGATTAAAAATCATCATTATGATTATAATAATAATATTGTGTCCAATAAACATCAGACTCACCTTTAGTAGAATAGACAGTACACTTTTTGTCTTTACTTTTATAGCAACATATTATTAACATATAGTCTGAAACCAGTATCAAAAGGCATAGGCTAAAATTCACAAATATTATCATCATGAAATTGTTTAGGAAGCCTATTAGAATGACTATGATTATAATATAAATATTATAAAATTATTTATAACATAAAGAGCATATAAAAAACTATTATGGTGTTTACCAATATGAAAATAGAATTTCAATTACATTGGTTTTCCTGATATGTCAAGCACCAGGCGTCTGATGCCATTGCATAAATTTGGGGAATATTACTATGGAAGGATGCCTATAAATAATAGTTAATTTTAAGAGTTTGGAGGAAGTCTATTACATTATCTCTCAAATTTTTATAATAATACTTAGTGTGTACAACTAATTTTTACTCGTTGTATTTATTTTAATGAATTTTCTTCTTAAGGAAACCCTATGAGTTTGTCTTCATAAGAATTTTTTTATGATTGTGATTTTTTTATGATCATCATAACGATCAGGGGAATATGGTGATAGGATGATGGAGAATCCAATCTGTGGGATCAAGAGCTACAAGATAGATTTAGATGGGGAATCTGATCATCATATCTAGGGCATCCAGGGATAGGATGATTAATTCATTTTGATCTTCATATAGAGGACTTTACTTTGTATGGAAACACATAGCTTACTATAAGTACAAAACAATGGATACCTTTAGTCTGGTTTATAGACTACATTTATCTTAAGGTTAAAATATTTTCCTTTTTAATAGCTTCATTGTTATTTTTTATGTGATTTTATACTTGTTCATACATGTTTATTTTCCACATCATATTTTAATAGAAATTGAAACATCATATTCATATATCTATTTAGTTTGATTTAATCGTATCCATTTGGATTACAATTCTTATACTTAGATTAATCAGATCCATAGTGATTCAGATATTTACTCTGATTTAATCTGACCACAACCTGGTTTTGATTCTATGATATTGTAAATTAGACTAAGTTTGTGTTTGATAATAATGCTGAAAGAGGATTTGGTTTTCTTAGTTTAATTCTTTGAAACTAATTTTTAAAATTAAAATTCACCCCCTCTTGTAAGTATTACCATCTAAGTATATTATTATGACCATAATCATTATTATAGATATACTGATTCAAAATAAAATACAGAACATTTCAAAGGAAATAACTAAATTTCAAATAACATATTATCATTAATCCCATAGGCAACATGATTTAGCTCTTATTTGTCACATATAACACTCATGAATACCATAATCTTGTATTCTCTTACAACATGGTAATAACTTGAAAACCCATCTTGAATACTCACATTCACCATCTTTCTTTATATAAGAACATTTATTTTATGAAAAAAATTTCTTTGCAAACATGTGTTCATCCATGTAACCATAGAATATTAGATTTCATTATTCAATAATCCAAATCGATAATCACATGAAATTTCAATAATTAATGAAAAATAAGATTTTAATAGGGATTATTTCTTCAAAATCAAACATGAAATTCCTATAAAAGGAGAATATGATATGTATTACATAATTATCATGGTTCACTATATCCATTATGATAGCATAAACATTCAATTTTTCCTTTTTCCTTATAGGTTTTTTGGATTCACATCCATATTAGTCCTTAGATTGGTAAGCATTGTAGCATAATTCCCGATGTAATTATTATTGAAACAATAAATTTCAGGAGGCTCACTCTTTAGAGATTTCTCTATATTCCCATTACTTCATCATTCAACCACTCAATGAAAATTATTTCCTCACATTAATCTTTATGAATACTCCAAAAGATAATTTCTTCCATGTTCTGTTAGACACTTTGATCATAAAGAAAAAAGAATCTTATTTTGCCACAATTTTTAGAGTTTTCTATGAATTATATCCTTCTTTTCTTATCATAACCATGAGATTTATGGGAAACTACAATATATATTTTCATAAGAATAATACAAGTAATGTACGTACTAAAAAATATGTTCATGAACTCCTCACAATCAATAGAGTAAACTATATCTTGTTTCCTTAAATTATTCAGAAATTTTAACCAATGATGCATTTCACCTTCCAAAAAAATAAGTTTCCAACCACAATTTTTCATATTCTAAACAATGGAGAATAAAAAAATATTATTCATGGTATAGATCCTTTTTCTAGAAACTAGTGGAATGGTTGTTCCACTAAAAGATGGTTGAGTTTTCCTAATGAAGGATTCTAGAATAAGATATTCCCTCCGTTGGTAATTTGGAATCTCAATATTATTCATGGATTCATAAGGTTGTGTGGTCATAGAAACAAGGTTTTTTATTCAATGTTCTATAACATTCAGTTTCTATATAGGGCCATCATTTCATTTTCCTGTACATTAATCATTAACACAGTTCCATTGGGTACAATCCATGAAATTAAATAGGAAAGAAGAGTGTGAGAAACATTAATCATTATCATAAAACCCCATAATCATGGGAAATTTCATATAACATTTGAATTTTTGACACCTTAGTTTTAATACTATGTTATTCATTATTTAAACCAAAAGTATAGGATTGTAACTTAGACCTACACTTATAGTTCTTACTAAGGTTTTCTTATTATAGATTCTAATGGTTGACTAAAAAATTTCTCCAATTCCAACTGTAACAACCCAAGAATTTCATAAATATAAATTACATAATTTTTTTGGAATATTTCCTAAATTACAAAAACACAATCTCAAATACCATATTTGTTTATTTCCTTCTAAAAAATGGATTCATAAATAACCGATTCATAATATATCTACATGTTCTCCCACCTATTTCTTTATAACTAAAACCCTCATACTTAAGAAATTTCTTCCTATCCAGTATAAAAAACATAAGAATGGTTAAGAACAGGTTTTCAGTATTGGTAAACAAGGGAGATACATAGGAATAACATGAACATTGGTGGATAAGACCATAATTATTACATTTTAAGGTTATACCCTGCACATCAAAAATCATATACATGAGTCTTGGAATAATTATTTCTAGTTTATAAGACATGATTCAAAAGTGAGTCACGAGCATAATCTATGAGATCATAGCACATAAATAATACATAGAATTTTGGAAGACACAAAAATATTTAAAATAATTTTCGTAGTAGTCAATTCATACTACAAAGGCCATCTTAGTGGAATGGGTTTACTCCCCATATCATTATTATCATGACCCATCCCTTAGGGCCCATTATGTGACTACCCCAATCTCTCCTTCTATAGGACAGGAGATGAAAACTAGCACCAGAATGGCATATCCCTAAAACGAGAAGGAATTTCCTTTTTAACCTATACAAACACTCAGTCCGAGAACACCACAAGAAGCAAACACAAAGTAAACTGCTGTAGTAAAAGTGTAATGAAAGTAAAGGGTACGGAATACAAGACCAACTGAAAAGTAAAAGTACAATTCAAAGGTAAAAAATAAAACAAAAAAGAGAAAAACTGCTCCTAGATTATCCACCGCGGATCCTACCTAAAGGGTAGGTATAGGTCATGCTTAGTAGTCCCTAGGTCACATCATGCCAAATGGTCTACCTCTGAGCACCATCTAGTCCTAGATCCCTCAGCCTCAATCAATATTTTTCGTCATCTACATAAGACACAACAAAGTGTGGGCATAGCCCATGTAGGGGTGAGTATAATTATACTCAGAAGGGACCCCGAGACCCCCGTAGGTCTCCTAGAGTTCCACAAAGAAAATACCACAAGAAAGACCTCAATCTCAAAGCACGAAGAAATAGACATCAACTCTTCATAGGTATATGCCCATACATATACTGATGATATAATGATATACTCATATCACACATGAGGGAAGAATACTACAAAGGTAACACCAGGAAGGTAGAAATACCACATAGGTAACACCACGAAGACAACACCACAATTGTAGATGTACCACACAACTAACACCAAGAAGACAAAGCCATGAAGGTAAAAGTACCACACAGGTATCACCGCAAAGATAGAAGTACCAAACATGTAAAACCACAAATATAACTCTATGAAGGTAAAATAATTATCTCACACCTGGTTTAAATTAAGTATAGAAGTACAAATGATTATTCGTAAGCCAGATCATCTTATTCTGTTAAGAGGCACTACTGCTGACCCACACATGGTTGATAGGTTCTGCCCCTCAATGACTCACACAGGATCTGACCCACACAGGATCAGTATGTGCTGACCCACACAAGATCTCTGAGCACTGACCCACATAGGATCGGATAAATGCTGACCCACATAGGATCGATAGATGCTGACCCACACAGGATCGATGTTCTTTCGTCACGTTACAGCATACCATAGGATTACTCACACCCGGTGCACTCCAGTTACATATATTATTCCCCTAGGGATATTATTCATACCTTGAACACTACTAATCTCAAAAAGGAGTAACCAAAAGGACCGCTATGTCGTAAGGATTCCAACGTGACAGACAACGCTTCAATCAGACACTCGGTCTATGAGTTATAAGCATTTTAGTTCTGAGGGCCCGGTTGGATTCGGGTTTGATCCAACTTGGACGTACTACAACATTCTCCAGAGCTCAAGTGGAGTATACCAAAAGAACAACCTCGTTCTAAGGGTCCTAGTGCCGCAGACGGTTCGTCAAACAGACGCTCGAATTTCAAGATATGACCCTTCCAGAGTTTCGGGGTCCGGTGGTGCCCGGGTCCGGTCTGACCCAGTCAGACCAAACTAACTTGACCCAGTCTAGGCAGGGCTGTGATAAGCTCAGCTCATCCTAGAAGGGGGTGGACCATCCCTCATGGGGATACATCCCACTGGGCACGCGGCTCGCTGGGAGGGGGCTCGCTAGGTAGGAGGCCCGTTGGGCAGTAGGACCGGCCACGTGAGGCGCGACCTGTAGCTGGGTGGAGCGGCCCGTTGTGGGAGGGACACCCTAACCACCATTTGGGGAGTGACCCCTAGTTTTACTAAATGGCCATGTGCCATTCAGTTTTCTCGGTAGCAGCGGCGCCACGTGGCACGCGGGACCCGCTGGAGTGGGTCCTACCTCCCATCACAGCAGGCCGGTGTGCCGGCCGCTATCTCTAGTGGTGCATGACAGCGCACTGCTCCACCAAATTCTACTAGATAGTGTTTCAGTCACCTCCTGATCCACCATGGTAGATGGGCCATGACCCGAGTCCCCCGGTGGCACGCTGGTCATGCCGACCTCCTCTACCATGATCGGCGGGTGTGCTGGCCGACTCCTCCAACTGTCGCGGCTTCATCCGTGGATGGTTCTTCCGCCGGTGCGGATGTGCCACCTCCTTTCTCGTGGCCGACCAGTGTGTTGGACACCGCCTTCATCCACCGTGGCTTCGATCATGACCCCTTGCTCGCCGGTGTCGTGCTACGGCATGATGCACCTCCTCCGTGAACGACCAATGCCGACCTCTACCATCATTTTTCACTTGGAGACGCATCCAATCTAAATGCAAAGATAGCGAAGAACACACCAACTTTCAAAAAAAAGCTGGAGGGACTGGGCCTTGTTCGTTTGGTCTGTGCCCTCCATGATAGGTTGATAGCAAGAGGGTTGGACTGATTCAATTAACTCTTGAAAAAAAATCAAGCTTAAACCCTACCCCAAGATAGATGGAGAAATTCCCACTGTTGAAGAAGTGGGTTGGTGTTCTCCATCCCTCTTAACTAGGATCCAATGCCGTTCCTCAATCAATGATCTTTAGTTTGGGGTTTTGGTGTCGCTCATCACTTCTCTCCAGAACTGGCTCCGTCCTCCAAGGGTTTGATGTCTCGACACTTTACCAACACTTCATTTCTTGGTGAAGCATTGCCGACACCTCTCCCTAAACTCCATATAAATAGGAGAGGGTGATGGTGAGTAGCATTCAGGGAATTAGTGAGGGCTCATTAATTAGGAACCTTCCTAGTTACCTAACGATGTTGTTACTTAGGAGTGAAAGTTCAATCCATTTATTGGCTTGACACGTTGTTGGTCTCACGCTGCCGCTTGTTTGTTGGACGAAAAGAATGAAAAAAATAACAAAGTTATTTTTTTTAAAAAGTCCCAAAATCTAACTTTTTCTCCAAACCTACTTCGGTCAAAATGTAGTCTCCTTTAAGTGAATCCCAACAGTGCGGATTCGACTGTGCCCTCATATTTTTAATTCGAGCACCAGTTCAAAAGTTAGAAAACACCGCTCTTACATTTATTGAACGTACCTTAAAAAATGTTCAGAAATTTATTATGGCGACACCAACCCTAGAAATCACATGCCATCATTTTTCGCAGACTCATAATAATTCCATACAATTAAAAAAAATTACATAGAAAAATCCGGGTCTTTACATTCTCCCCACCTTAGGGATTTTTGTCCCCAAAATCCACAACATAGACTAAGAAAACAAATGGGGTTACTAATCACGAATCTAAGCCTCCTGCTTCCATGTGCTCTCCTGGAGGTTCCCATGCTGCTAGTGAACAAGCACCAAAGGTATTGATCACCCATGAAGGACCCGATCTTGTTGATCCTCAATCTCCACTAGAACCTCCGTAAAGGTTGCCCCATCAGCAAAGCCCAGCTCGCCATGGTCGATGATGTGAGATGGGTCATGCACGTATCTTCTCAGCTGGGATACGTGGAAGACATCGTGCACCCTCTCCAACTATAGTGGAAGTGCCAAGTGGTATGCCACCTCTCTTATCCTCCTAAGTATCAGAAATGGTCTAATAAAAATTGGTGAGAGTTTCCCGACTCAGCCAAATCTCTGTAGTCCACGTCGAGGGGAGACTTACAAGAATACATGGTCCCCATAAAGGGACTACAAAGGTATCCATATCTAGTCAACATAATACTTTTTTATACTCTGTATAGTCTTCATATGCTCCTGGATGATTTTCACCTTCTCAGTGGTAGCCCATACCAACTCTGGACCCATAAGTGTTGACTCCCCTAGGTCTGTCCAGCATAGAGGTGATCTTCAAGGTCATCCGTACAAGGCCTCAAATGGTTCCATACCGATGGTGGAGTGATAACTATGATTTTAGGTGAACTCAACCACGAGAAAGTGATCCTCCCAACCACATACAAAATCTAGGAAGCATGCCCGAAGCATGTACTCTAGTGTCTATATGGTCCACTCTGTCTGACCATCCGTCTAAGGATGAAAGGCGGTGCTCAAATGTAGCTAAGTACCAAATGAATCCTACAATCCCTTCCATAAATGGAATGTAAAACGCATTTAATGGTCAGATAGGATTGTTGATGGCACCCCATGGAGTCACACAATCACCTGTTTATAGAGGTGTCCCAATCCCTCTACAGATCCCTGCTCTCGAATAGGTATGAAGTGATCCAACTTGGTGAGTCAGTCAATGATCACCTAGGTGGAATCATGTACCCTGGAGGTATGTGGAATCCCTATCACAAAGTCTATTGAGATACCCAACCACTTCCACTCCAGAACCTCTAGTGGCTACGCTAAGCCTGCTGGAAATTGATGCTTGGACGTAACTTTCTAAAAAGTGAGGTATCGTGAAATACAATCTACTGCTAATTTCATCATATCTTTCTACCAGTGCTGATGCTGGAGGTCCTGGTACATATTCTCCACACTAGGATATACTGCCAAAGGGGACGTATGGAACTCCCTCAACACCTCCTCCTGTAGTTCCACTGGTACCATAGTATGTCCTCTGAAGAGGATGAAGTGCTCCCCACAATCATAAAATCAATCATGTTCATGTCCTAAGTATATCAAATCATGTCAAGCCTCGCATTCAATTTCCACAAGATGTGCCTCCTACAATCATTAAAGAAGTGGGGGAGTGATAGACATTTACTGGAGGTAAGATGCTATATCTATTTCAATAAAGGATATCTACATTGCGGATAACTACTCTATCGTCTCAATCAGCAACTACAAACCAAACCTTCTGCTATGTGCATCTGCTACCACATTTCCCTTTACAGTAGTATAAACTATCTAATAGTCAAAGTCCAGGAGGTACTTCAGCCATCACCACTATCTCAGGTTCAGGACCTTCTTTGAGAAGATATACCTGAGACTCTTGTGATCAGAGTATACTGTAAAATGTTCACCCATCAAGTAATGTCACCACATATTCAAGGTGAAGAACACTTCTTCTAACTTCAGGTCAAGGGTGGCGTAGTTCCTCTCAAGCGGCCTCAGCTATCATGAACTGTAAGTGACCACTACTCGCTCTTGCATTAGGGCACATCCAAATCTGGTCCCTGATGCATTGTAGTAGACTATTTACCCAATGCCTTCTTCTGGTAGCCACATGTTTGGGTCACTCGTTAGTCTCTACCTCATATCTTGAAAACTCTACTAGCATCTCTCCATCCATACAAAGGGATGTCCCTTCTTCATCAATGATGAAAATGGTTCCAAAACTATGAAAAGGTTAGGCAAAAATCTACGGTAGTATCCAACCAACCTCTAGAAACTCTACACCTTGGTCACACTCCTGGGTGGCTGCTAAGAAAACACAACCTCTATCTTTTCCGGATCCACTGCAACTCCAGCCTCTAAGATAACATGTCCTAGAATGTGGACCTATCATATCCAGAACTAGCACTTCGAGATATTTCCTTAAATATGGTGCTCTCAGAGTGTATCCGGAACTATCTACCAATGATATGCATCATCCTCCTCCGTCTTTGAGTATATCAAGATGTCGTCAATGAAGACCACCACAGAGTGTTTGAGGTATGGCTGAAAGATTTAGTTCATGAGTCCCATGAATACTGTTGGGGAATTAGACACACTGAATTGAATAACCAAGAATTCATAGTGTCCATACCGACATCTGAAGGCTGTCTTCTGCACATCCTCATCTCATACCCTGAGTTGATGATAGCCATATCTTAGTTATATCATTGAAAACCAAAAAGATCCCTTCTTCTGATCGAAAAGATCATCAATCCTCAGAAGTGGATACATGTTCCTCACGGTCACCTGGTTCAGGTGCCACTAGTCCACAAGGAGTCTCAAACTCCCATCTGCCTTCTTAGAGAACAAAATCGGGGCTTCCCATAGATAAACACTGGGCCTTATCAACCCCTTCCTCTGAAATTCATCCAGCTGTACCCATTAATCATGAAGATTCGTGGGGGCCATTCTATATGCTGGTGTAGATATCAGTGTCATCCCAGGGTACATGTCTATGTAATAGTCTACCTCTCTATGTAGAGGTAGTCCCGAAACATCATTAGGAAAGATAGCAGCATACTGGTCCACCACTACAGGATAGCTCGGACTATCACCATCAATAGATCCAAGGGTAAGTCTAGACAACTAATGTGTCATTGGTTGCAACCTCCTCTGGGTAAGTCCATCTTGTGCTGAAAAGGTTCCCTTCTAGCTGGTGAAGGAACTCCTGGTCCCATCTTCACTGACACACCGCACATTGCACCTAATACAGTCAATCTATGCATGGACTATAGATAACTAGTTCATACTCTAGATGGCATTTTAAGGACTTGATGCTGCTACTAGAAGATCCCAGCCGAAGCTCTCACCTACTAGAGCAAGCTCACACTACCGGAATCAGTGTGAAATCGTTGAATCTGATCCCGTAGGAGTCTCTTATTGTAAGGATCAATCCAACGACTCCACCAGAATATCTGAACTCTGAATGAGGGCTATGGAAATAAAAGAGTGACTGAAACCTATGTCTATAAGTGCTGCAACTAAGGTTGAGTATACACAAATCATACCTCTAATCATCTTCTAAGTGACGTGGTCATAGGCCTCAGTTTCCTAGAGTTGAGCTCGTCCCTATCCACCTGCTCCCTCTGGTCGGGGTGGATCACTTGGAGGTGGTGATGGAAGAACCTCGAATCGCTGTCCACTCCCAAAGGCACTGAAAACTCCTCTCCCACATCCACCTACTACTTTTGGACCTCCCTGATTGAATCAATGCCTCTACCTCGGCGGTCCCTCGATTGTCTGCTGGTTTTCCATATGGTGGTTCAGTCAGTCGCATTCTATGTGACCCTGCCTGCCACACGAGTAGCACTGCCTGCTCCT
This sequence comes from Viscum album, assembly GCA_963277665.1. Classification (NCBI taxonomy): domain Eukaryota; kingdom Viridiplantae; phylum Streptophyta; class Magnoliopsida; order Santalales; family Viscaceae; genus Viscum; species Viscum album. Next base: position 1,630,170,522 of record OY728152.1, read on the forward strand.
AATATATACTCCTCTATACTGTGATACCCACACCACTGATCCTTTATCTTGAGGTCATCCACCCGAAGGTCTGGCCCTCTTGGGCCCCTGCGTCATCAGTCAACTTCCTACTGCAGATGACTCCACTACCTGACGTCCGGTGGTGGCTCTCGCTGTCGGTTCCTGCTCACCTAGGAAGCTCTCCCCCAAAAGCGTTCACTTTAGCACCCCAACCTACGTCATAATAAAGAGTGATATCATTGATGCATTGATATCCTATTGGGAGACCATGCTCAATGGTTCAGGCCTTGAAGAAATGGTCTCATATGATATCAGTTGAGTAGTAGGAGAGATCAGTTAACCTCACCGAGTATTGGGCCACATTCATGATTCCCTTTTATAAATGAATCATCTCATGTATATGCACTGACCGTAGTGTCACTGGGATGAAATCTGACCTTAAAAGGCCCTCTAAGTCCACCCAGATGAGGGTCACCTCATCATGCATCTAGAGAACCAAGCTCTACTATCTCCCCACTACTTCCTAAAAAGACTAGCTACTAGGATCACTATAAGGTAATCTAGTGTCCCAACCGGGCAAAAAACTCTAACTATAGCCTCTATCCAGTCCTCAACCACATGCGGGTCCATCTCACCTCGAAACCTCGGAGGCCTCTACCGCTGAAACTCATGCAACACACTTAGTTGGCATGCATCCTCTGCTGGTGGGGCTGAGGGAAGCAGCTGCCCAATGGGTATTGGTGCTTCTGGTACACCACATGAAGGTGCTAACACCGTAAGAGGGCTCTACACTGAGGCCTCACCGCTCGGTGGTCCATCATCGCGTTCTCTCTCAGGAATCCTGGAAGGCTGTCTATGTGGTGGAATCCTGAAATAAAATAGGTGTTCCATAGTCATTAAGTTATACCTGGTGATCTGACCTAAAAATATCAAAAAAAGTCTTTTCAAAAACACATGAAATCAGTGTTTCCGTGCACTATGTTGGAAGTCAGAATTTAGGGTCCTGGTGTATGGATACGTCGGCCACCGCACCAACACTGGATTCCCCAAACTGAAAACCACACTCATAATACATAACACTATCGACACATTGAAAAGATTAGAGTCCTAGTTCTTTTGGAAGAACCGACTCCTCTAATACCACTTTTTCATGACCCGTCCCTCGAGGCCCATGCCATGACTACCCCAAGCCCGTCTTCCATAGGCCAAGGGCTGAAGACTAGCACTATAAAGGTGTATCCCTAAAATGGGAAGGCATTTCCTTTCTAAACAGTACAGATACTCAGTCTAAGAACACAACAAGACACAACCATGAAGTAAACTGCTGTAGTAAAAGTGTATTGAAAGTAAAGGGGTTAGAATACAAGCCCAACTGAAAAGTAAAAGTACAACTGAAAAGTCAAAATACAACTGAAAAGTGAAAAACAGATCCTAGATCATCCATCAAGGATCCTACCTAAAGGGTAAGCATAGATCACGATCAATAGTCCCTGTGTCATGTCACGCTAAACGGTCCACCTCCGAGAACTATCCAGTCCAGTCTCCATCAGCCGTGATCAATGATGTCCATCATTTTCATAAGACACAACAAGGTGCGGGCGTAACCCATGTAGGGGTTAGTATAACGATACTCATTAGGGACTCTGAGACCCTCGTAGGTATCCGAGAGTTCCCCAAAGAAAGAACCAAAATCAAGACCTAAATCTCAAAGCACGAAGTAATTGACATGAACCCTATTTAGGTATATTCCCATACATATACCTAAGTTATCAAAATATAATCATCTCACACATAAGAGAATAATACCAAAAATGTAACACCATGAAGATAGAAGTAGCACACATATAACACCATGAAGACAACCCCACGAAGGTAGAAGAACCACACAGGTAACACCACAAAGACAACACCACGAAGGTAGAAGTACCACGCTAGTATCACCATAAAGATAAAAGTACCACATAGGTAACACCATATTCGTAAAAGAATCATCTCATACTAGGTATAACTTAAGTACAAAAGTATAGATGATTAGTTGTAAGCTTGATCATCTTATTCTATTAAGAGGCACAACTACTGACCCACACAGGATCAATAGGTACAAACCCCCACTGAACCACACAGGATCTGACCCACATAGGATCAGTATACAAAGACCCACATAGGACCACTGAGTACTGAAAAACATAGGATCTGATATATACTGACCCACACATGCTCAATAGATGCTCACCCACATAGGACCGATGTTCTTTCTTCATGTTACAGCCTACCGCCGGATTCCTCGCATCCGATGCGATCGAGTTCCATAGAATCTGCCCCTCGAGATATCATTTGTTACTTGACCACAACTAAGCTCCAAAAATGAGTAACACAAAGGACCACCATGTCATAAGAGTTAAAACATGACAGACGGTGTGTCAATCTGACGCCTAGTCTGTGAGTTATAAGCATTTTAGTTCCGAGAGCCCAATTGGATTCGGGTTCAATCCAACCCGGCCATAGTCCAACTATCTGCAAAACTCATGTGGAGTATACCAATGGAACTCCTCACTCAAAGGGTCCTAGAATCTCAAACGTTTCGTCAGACGAATGCCCAAATTTCACGATATGGCTCTTTAAGTGTTTTTGGGTCCCGTCGGACTTGGTCGGACCGACCCGACCAGACCCAGTCTGGGCTGGGCATCGGCGGGCTCAACCCACTAGGTCGAGGTCTATACCAAAATTCAAGGGGTGGCCCGACCCGCAAGGGGGAATCCTGACCTATAAGGGGGATGTCACGCCCCGATCTAGCTGTATTTTTTTATGATTTTATTATTTTCTTGGTTTTAAAATTTTCTGTCGAGGTTCGGGTTAAACACCGAACAACAATTTTTATGTTTTGTAAAAAATGTGTGTTTTGGAATTGACGTCGTGGAGCGCATGGGTGGAGCGTGTTTCTGAAACCCCGCGCGGCTTCGCCTAGGCAACGACACTATCTTTCGCTCTTTAGAAAAATTTAAAATGAATAAGTTTTATATTTTATTGCAGTTACGGTTATTAATTTTAATTATTATATTTGTTAAAATTAAGGTTATTATTATTATTATTATCATTTGTATTATTATTATAATTATTGATATTGATATTGATATTAATATTATTAATATGGATTAAATTTATTATTATTATTATTATTATTATTATTATTGTTATTTTTTTCTTTTCTTTTATTATATTTTATTTTATTCAGTTTGCTTTTACTCTTTTTTTTCTTCTTCTCTTTTCTTTTTTTCTTCTTTCTTTTGGTTATTCCACGCGGTTGTCCCCCGCCATGCAGCTGACTGCCTCCTCTCTTTTATTTTTATTTTCTCCTTCTTCCCGCAGCAGCTTGCTCCGCCTCCTGTTTTCCCAGGCCGCCGCTACTGCCCTGCGACAGCACCACACGCACCAGCCTTCTTCGGCCTCCTCCCTTCACTGGAGCGCCATCCTCCCTGTTTTCCCTCTCCATGTGCTAGCCGCTCCCCAGGTCGCTGCCCTCGTCTCACACCCCAGCTGGCCTCGCTCCTTCCCTACTGTCGCCCCCATGCTCTGCCTCCGCCCACCCGCTCCTACTACCTCTTCACAGCTAGCCCGCGCAGTAGCAGTCACCGCTCTAGCATCGGCTCCGCCTCCCATAAGCGTTGTCCTTTTGATCTGCCCGCCACCCTTCACCCAACTCCCTGATGTAGCGCCGCAGTGCCACCCCCTGCTCCTGCCCAATAGCCGCTCATCCCTGCTGACACCTTGTGTAGTGCCCTCGGCCTCCTCTCCTTCTCCCTCAAAGCTACTCCCCTCTCTCCGTTGTGCACCCCTACAGCCAGCCGGCTCACCTCGGTGCACCATCTCTTGCAGCGCCCTCCGGCATTCCCTCCTTCCATAGATCCATGGCGCCCTTTCCTCATCCCCTTGCTGCGCATGCCCAGCCGACCTCCCACGCAACCCCCTCCTCTCTTCTCCCTTGCAGCGTGAAGATCCTCTGACTCTCCTTTCCCCCTTCCTACTCCGACTCCCCACTGATCTGCTCCTATGCTGCATTAAACCTCGGCGTGCCTGCAGCCAGCGGTGCACCAGCTGCTTGCCTTCCACTGCCCCGCACCTTGGCTCTCCCGCACCCATCCTGTCTCCCTTGAAGTGCTCCCCTCCAGCCATGCCTCCTGTCGGCTCCTTTAGAGCACCCGCCGGTGCACCTAGTCCCTGGTCGAGACCCCCCTCCTGCCGGTTTTGTGCACAACCCTGGTTGAGCCTCCGACCGGTCTACGGTGCTGCCCCCTCTATCTGAGCTCATGCCCTGATCTGCGCCGCCACACCCTCCCTGCTGGCCAGCCCCTGGCTCCTCCTATCCAGCGCTGCCTTTTTCCCTTGGACTGACGCGAATCCCTTCGGCACAAACCCTTGTTGGCCAGCGCGGAGCCCCTCGACCGCACACCCTTCTTTCGACGTAGCTCTGAATAATTGGTGCGGCTCCGGCCGCCTCCAAACCTCCTTTCCAGTAATCATGTTATTTTCCAGCCCGACACACCCCCTTGCCGAGTTTTTGGCATTGACCCTCAACTTTCTCGCATCACAACCCCCAGCTGCTTCGACCAGGTATGACGTCAGCCGCACGAGTCTTTGCGCTGCCGTTGACGACGTTGGTGACCTTTCCAGTGCACCATGGCACCGCGCCCGACCATTCACCCTTTCATGCGACCCTGTTAGTCAAGCGCAGCTTTGCAATGAGGTGACATTTTTTTATGCTTCTTCATTGGTTTATTGTGAGTTTGTGTTTTTATTTATTTTTGCGGGTGTTGTAGCACATTGGTGACGTATTTCGGCGGTACTGTAGTCGTCGAGTTGCACGTACTTCTGCGCGAGTGTGAGATGCACCGCATCATCGTCGTAACCGAACCGCGAGTCGAGGTAGGTCCCCCACTGCACTTACATTTAAATTTAGTATTTATTAATTTCTTGTCGTTTTATTAATTTTAATGAATGATAAATAATATAAGATAATTAATTTTTAAATGATTGTTCGGTGTAAAAAAAGATCCGTTTATTTTATACACGTCTCTTGAAATATTTTCTTGATGAGCGGACACCTAGTATTGAAAGAATTCCCATTTGGCCTTTAAACATAATTCATGGAATTTCAAATGTACTTCTGGATTTAAAGATAAATGATTTCTTCTGAATAGGTGTTTTGGGTTTTCTCGAAAATGAGGTTTTGCTTTAAAATTTGTGAAGGCCTGTTTGGAACTTCAATAAAATAAATTATTTTGGAAAACCCACTCAGGGGTAATCTTTGGTGTGCGTTGATTGTGTGAGATGTATTTGATGTTTGTGCATTGTGACTGATTTATTTTTATTGTGGACGCACCTGTTTTTATTGTATGTGTTGACATGGGAACCTGACATAGTGAGTGAATCTTCTGAGAACAATTGTTGCACTAGTTTAGATTACACACTGGCTAGTGGCCCCATAGCAGGGGAATACTGAGTTATTTCTGCTATGGGGATTGGGCCCCTTGGTGAGTCCATGCAGGGCTATGCCGGGCGTTAGGGCATTATGACGTCATTGAGTTAGGGCATGCCTTCAGGATGAGTTAGATGTATAGTATGTTCTGGATTTTTCACGAACTCCTAGGTTCGACCCATGTTTCCTTTAGTGTTTATTTGTATGTGGCAGACGATTGAGAGGTCTAGTTTGGTTGCTAGCCCATGTGTGCCACTTTTTCCATTGCCCTTGGTGTGTGTTGTGTATTATGTGTGGTTTCCCCATTTTGGCTAACAACTGAAGTTTGGTCTTCTAAATGGTTCACAGAAAATGTTTTAAAAAGAAATATACATAATCCTTTCATACATTAAACTTGTTTTCAAATTAAAAAGGGCAATGGACTGATACTTGTTTTAGAAATTAAAGTGAGTGTGTGTGTGTGAAAACCAATATTTTTGTATATTTAGTTTAAACCTGTAATTGGTAAATTCTTCATTTAAAGGTAGTGCATTGGGAATAGTTTGTTGGGCATGCCTACTAAGTTTTAATACTCACGCCTATAGTGTTTTCCTATTTTTTAGATTTGTTGCAGGCTGGATTGAGCTTGCTCGCCGTGGACGAGAGTTGGTTGTGGTCTGGTGAGAGACTCTCAGAGTCGCGAGGTGTTTTTGGCCAAGACCACGTTAGTGTGTTTTTGTTGGTCGTTCTTCCTTTTTCGTGTCATTTTTTTCTTTCCTCTTCTTTGTTTATTTATTTATTTTTGCTTGATGAAATCATTCCCACTTGTCCTTTATTGATGCCCTGGTGCTTTTCGCCAGCCCGGGAGGATCATGAACACCTCTCGGGTCATGTCGTGGACCAGATCGGGTGATCGGTTCAGGGTCGACCCGTGTTGGTTCGTGAAAAAATGGTATTAGAGCTGGTCAGCTCCTGAGCGGACCTTGTTTTTCAGAGCGCCCATTGTTATCTGGGGTTTTCATGGTATAAGGTGTATGATTATCTGGACTTGAGGCATATGGACGAGAAGGACGTCATGAACCCTTTCTTGTTCTGAACTTCGGGTTACCATCAGATGTTTGGGTTGTCGATGTCTTTTGATTCTTATGGTTTGTTTGGTTTTGGGAAATGAAATGAGAGTTGGGAAAGTGACCTCCGTGAGCTCACATGGTCTGGAAAGCCATGTGGAGCCGGAGACTTTACCCTAGAATGCTCTCAGTGACGGTGGTGTGACTGGCATATGGCCGCCTACCATATGGTCGAGTCACCCATCATCACTAGTTTCCCTCTAGTGAATCGTCTGGATTTTCCTTATTTCTGAAAAAAAAAATTGTGAAAAGTGTTATTTTGGTATTTGAAATGTCAATGACCATGTTTGACCCATCTTTTTGTTTTCTTGTTCCTTAGTGTTTTCCCCACGAAGGTTCGATGGATGCCCAAGGTGTAGCTTCAGGTGGTGTATACTTAGAAAATACTCCAGTTGATCATCCTAAAGACTACATCCTCGAGTTTCGGAAGTTGAACCCTCCAATCATTTATGGGAAGACAAATCCTCTTGAGGCAGAGGAGTGGTTATGGAAGATTGAGAGGAAGTTCAGTTTCATTGGGTTGGCTGAGTCGTTAAAGGTGAAGTTGGCTACCTTTATGCTTAAAGGCCCAACCTATAAATGGTGGAAGTCTATGTCTCAAAGTAAACCACGGAAAGATCTCACTTGGGAGTTCTTCAAGTCATCATTCATCCAACAGTACTTCTCTGAAGTGACAAAGGTGAGGAAGAGGATGGAGTTGTGCGGTCTCCAGCAAGGTGTCAGATCGGTGTTTTAATTCTTTCGTTGTTTCCTGGACCTAGCTCCGTATGAACCGGGGTATGTTGGAAAGGATCATGTGAAAGCTCGGCATTTTGAGCTTGTATTACATCCTAAGCTGCAGTCGAAGGTGGTAGAATTCAACATGATCACTTTCCCTGATGTGGTGATACAAGCTTTCCTCGTCGAAGGTGAGTTAACAGGAGGACATGAGGTGACAAATCCTCCTCCGGCTTTGGGAAACAGTGCAGAAGATAGCGATAAGAAGAATGAGAAGCGACATGATGGTGGTGGAACTACTAGAGGAATCAAGAGGCCTTCATACCTTCAGTCATCTTCCGGACAACATAATGCCTTGATCTGTCACCAGTGCGGTAAGCAGGGACACAAGAGGCCGATGTTCTCGAATGCTCCAAAACCCTACCACACCTGTGGATGTCTGGACGTGATTCTGTCGAGGTGTTTTTAAGAAGCGCGGTAATGCCATACCTAGCTCATTGAAGGTCACCTCAGCCCATACGCAGGAGTAGGATGGTGTTTGGAGATCATTTTGGGGTTTTGTCTTTATAGTGTATCTTGGATGTAGTAGTCGTCACTTGTATCGTTTTGTGGTGTTTCTTTTCTTTCAGTTGTAAGTATGGTTGTGGCTGAACCTCTTTGAAAACTTTGTTCTAATGGATGTGTGTTTGGTAAAATTCTTGTTCGTGTGTTATGATTAGGAATTTTTGAAGCCTGACTGCGAGGTAGGAGATGCTTCAATCATCAGAGCTCTAGCCATAGGTCCCAGAGTGAAGCTGGCGTGTAGTCAGGTGAACCCCAACGGTGAAGAAGGGCCTTGTCTTAATATTCATAATTAGTGTGGTATGGTTTGGGTTCTTACGAGGGTGTGACATCGTTGGAGTGATGGTGACGGTAGTTTCGATGCTCTACCCGTAGGGCCCTTCCCTTCTCCCCCTTGTGGTGGGGGGTTTTTGGACTGTGTGGAAAATCTTCAAGATCGGTTACCCTAGTCATTCCTTATGGTTGGGAGAATGATCACGGGTCTCATTGAATTTAGTTGGCTTGTTTCCTATAGTGGGGAGTCCGTTCGGGCCTCCCCATGTCAGTATCAGAGTTTCTTCTCGGGTATCGTTTTGGGTAGTGTTTAAAGTGTTCGTGTTTTGAAGATAAGTTGTGTGTCATGGGTTTTCGGTGTCTACTTGGATCAATCAACTGGAGGGACTTAAACTTTTGGGGGAGATTGACACTTAAGGAGTTTCTTCTTGGGTCTAGGTCTTGTGTGGCTTCCCAGGGATGAGAAGCATTATGGTGGGGGGAATTGTCACACCCCGATCTATCTGTAATTTTTTTAATTATTTTATTATTTTCTTGGTTTTAAAATTTTCTTTCGAGGTTCTGGTTGAACACCGAACAACAATTTTTATGTTTTTTTTCAAAAATATGTGTTTTGGAATTGACGTCATGGAGTGCACGGGTGGAGCGCCTTTCTGAAACCCCGCGCGGCTTCGCCTAGGCAACGACACTATCTTTCGCTCTTCAGAAAAATTTAAAATGAATAAGTTTTATATTTTATTGCGGTTACGGTTATTAATTTTAATTATTATATTTTTTAAAATTAAGGTTATTATTATTATTATTATCATTTGTATTATTATTATAATTATTGATATTGATATTGATATTAATATTATTAATATGGATTAAATTTATTATTATTATTATTATTATTATTATTGTTATTTTTTTTATTTTCTTTTCTTATATTTTATTTTATTCACTTTTCTTTTATTCTTTTTTTCTTCTTCTCTTTTCTTTTTTTCTTCTCTCTTTTGGTTATTCCACGTGGGTGTCCCCCGCCATGCAGCTGACTGCCTCCTCTCTTTTATTTTTATTTTCTCCTTCTTCTCGCAGCAGCTTGCTCCGCCTCCTGTTTTCCCAGGCCGCCGCTACTGCCCTGCGACAGCACCACACACACCAGCCTGCTTCGGCCTCCTCCCTTTGCTGGAGCGCCATCCTCCCTGTTTTCCCTCTCCGTGCGCCAGCCGCTCCCCAGGTCGCCGCCCTCGTCTCACACCCCAGATGGCCTCGCTCCTGCCCTACCATCGCCCCCTTGCTCTACCTCTGCCCAGCCGCTCCTCCTACCTCTTCACGGCGAGGCCGCGCAGTAGCAGTCACCACTCTAGCATCAGCTCCGCCTCCCATAAGCGTTGTCCTCCTGATCTGCCCACCACCCTGCACCCAACTCCCTGCTGTAGCGCCGCAGCACCACCCCCTGCTCCTGCCCAGCAGCCGCTCCTCCCTACCGACACCTTGTGCAGTGCCCTCATCCTCCTCTACTTCTCCCTCATAGCCACTCCCCTCTCTCCGCGGTGCACCCCTGCAGCCAGCCGGCTCACCTCAGTGCACCATCTCTTGCAGCGCCCTCCGGCATGCCCTCCAGCCATAGATCCATGGCGCCCCTGCCTCATCCCCTTGTTGCGCATGCCCAACCGACCTCCCACGCAACCCCCTCCTCTCTTCTCCCTTGTAGCGTGAAGATCCTCTGACTCTCCTTGCCCCCTTCCTACTCCGACTCCCCACTACTCTACTCCTATGCTGCATTAAACCTTGGCCTGCCTGCAGCCAGCGGTGCACCAGCTGCTTGTCTGCCGCTGCCCCGCACCCCGGCTCTCCCGCACCCAGCCTGTCTCCCTTGCAGTGCTCCCCTCCAGCCGTGCCTCCTGTCGTCTCCTTCAGAGCACCCGCCAGCGCACCTAGTCCCTGGTCGAGACCCCCTCCTGCCGGGTTTGTGCACAACCCTGGTCGAGCCTCCGACCGGCCTACGACACTGCCCCCTCTATCCGAGCTCATGCCCTGATCTGCGCCGCCACACCCTCCCTGCTGGCCAGCCCCTGGCACCTCCTATCTAGTGCTACCTTTTTCCCTTGGACCGACGCAAATCCATTCGTCACAACCCCTTGCTGGCCAGCGCGGAGCCCCTCGACCACACACCCTTCTTTCGACGTAGCTCTGAATAATTGGTGCGGCTCCGGCCACCGCCAACCCTCCTTTCCAGTCATCGTGTGCTTTTCCATCCCGACACACCCCCTTGCCGACTTTTTGGCATTGACCCTCACCTTTCTCGTATCGCAACCCACAACTGCTTTGACCAGTTCTGTCATCAGCCGCACGAGTCTTTGCGCCACTGTTAACGACATTGGTGACCTTTCCAGTGCACCATGGCACTGCACCCGACCATTCACCCTTTCGTGCGACCCTGTTGGTCAAGCGCGGCTCCGCGACGAGGTGATGTTTTTTTATGATTCTTTATTGGTTTATTGTGAGTTTGTGTTTTTATTTATTTTTGTGGGTGTTGTAGCACATTGGCAACGTATTTCCACGGTACTGTAGTCGTCTACTTGGACGTACTTGTGCGCGAGTGTGAGACACACCGCGTCATCGTCGTAACCGAACTGCGAGTCGAGGTAGGTCCCCCACTGTACTTACTTTTAAATTTAGAATTTATTAATTGCTTGTCATTTTATTAATTTTAAGGAATGATAAATAATATAAGACAATAAATTTTTAAATGATTGTTCGGTGTAAAAAAATATCCGTTTATTTTATACACATCTCTTGAAATATTTTCTTGACGAGCGGACACCCAGTATTGAAAGAATGCCCGTTTGGCCTTTAAACATAATTCACAGAATTTCAAATGTACTTCTGGATTTAAAGATAAATTATTTCTTCTGAATAGGTGTTTTGGGTTTTCTCAAAAATGAGTTTTTTCTTTAAAATTTGTGAAGGCCCGTTTGGCACTTTAATAAAATAAATTATTTTGGAAGACCCACTTAGGGGTAATCTTTGGTGTGCGTTGATTGCGTGAGATGTATTTGATGTTTGTGCATCGTGACTGATTGATTTTCATTGTGGACACACCCCTTTTTATTGTATGTGCTGACATGGGAACCTGACATAGTGAGTGAATCTTTTGAGAACGATTGCTGCACTAGTTTAGATTACGCACTGGCTAGTGGCCCCATAGATGGGGAATACTGAGTTATTGCTGCAATGGGGATTGGGCACCTCGGTTAGGCCATGAAGGGTTATGCCGGGCGTTAGGGCATTATGACGTCACCGAGTTAGGGCATGCCTTCAGGATGAGTCAGATGTATAGTACGTTCTGGATTGTTCACAAACTCCTAGGTTCGACCCATGTTTCCTTTAGTGTTTATTTGTATGTGGCAGACGATTGAGAGGTCTAGTTTGGTTGCTGGCCCATGTGTGCCACTTTTTCCATTGCCCTTGGTGTGTGTTGTGTATTATGTGTGGTTTCCCCATTTTGGCTAACAACTGAAGTTTGGTCTTCTAAATGGTTCGTAGAAAATGTTTTAAAAAGAAATATACATAATACTTTCATAAATTAAACTTGTTTTCATATTAAAAAGGGCAATGGACTGATACTTGTTTTAGAAATTAAAGTGAGTGTGTGTGTGTGAAAACCAATATTTTTGTATATTTAGTTCAAACCTGTAATTGGTAAATTCTTCATTTAAATGTAGTGCATTGGGAATAGTTTGTTGGGAACGCCTACTGAGTTTTAATACTCACGCCTATAGTGTTTTCCTATTTTTTAGTTTTGTTATAGGCTGGCTCGAGCTTGCTCGCCATGGACGAGAGTTGGTTGTGGTCTGTTGACTGACTCTCGGAGTCGCGAGGAGTTTTTGGCCGAGACCAGGTTAGTGTGTTTTTGTTGGTCGTTCTTCCTTTTTTGTGTCATTTTTTTCCTTCCGCTTCTTTGTTTATTTATTTATTTTTGCTGGGCGAAATCATTCCCACTTGTCCTCTATTGATGCCCTGGCACTTGTCGCCAGCCCAGGAGGATCGAGAATGCCTCTCGGGTCATGTCGTGGACCGTCTCGGGTGATCGGTTCAGGGTTGAACCGGGTTGGTTCGTGACAGGGGACGTGGCCCACTGGGCACGTGGCCCGCTGGGCAGGCGACCCGGCTGCATGGGGCGAAGTCTGCGGCTGGGTAGAGCCACCCTCTATGGCAGGGCCCACCCTAGCCGCCCCAGGGGAGTGACCCCTAGTTTTCCGGAATGGACGCGAGCCATTTGGTTTCCTCTTTATCTACGACACCACATGATGCCGCCAGGTGGCACACGAGACCCACTGGAGTGGGTCCTACCACCCATCACTATCGGCCAATGTGCCGAAGGCCGTGTCTAGCAGTGCGTGATGGCGTGTCGCTCCGCCACCCATGACCAGTCGGTGTGTTGGCCGCCTCCCGGTCCACCGCAGCTGACAAGCCACGTCTTGAGTCCCCTAGTGGCATGCTAGTTGTGCCTCCCCTCTCTTCCATGGCCACCCGTGTACCGGCCACCCCCTCCGACCACTGCGGCTTTGGCCGCAACCGGTTCCTCTGACGGCGCGGGTGCCCTGCCATCTTCCTCGTGGCCGACTGGTGTGCTGACCGCAACCATCATCCACCGCAACTTCAGTTACATCCCCTTTCTCACCTGTGTCACGGTACGGTGTGCCGCACCACCTCCCCGGCGGGCCGGTGCTGGCCACCTCTGTCGTTTTCACCCCAGGGCTCATCCAATCTGAAGGCAAAACTAGCGAAGAATGCACCAACTTTCAACAAAAAGGGAAGAGGGACTGGGCCTTGTTCATTTGGCATGTGCCCTCTGTGTTAGGTTGATAGCATGAGGGTAGTAAGGATTAAAAAAACTCTTGAAAAAAAAATCAGGATTAAACCCTAACTCAAGAACGATAGAGAAACACCCGCGGTGTAGTAAGTGGGTAGGTGTTCGCTGTCCCCCGAAACTAGTCTCCAACAATGTCACTCGATCATTGATCTTCACTTTTGGGTGTCAGTTTCGCTCATCACCACTCGCTGGAACCGGTTCTTTCCTCCAAGGGTTTGACGTCTCTACACTTTACCAATACATTGTTTCTTAGTGAAGCAGTGTCGACACCTCTCCCCAAGCTCTATATAAATAGGATAGGGGGAGGGTGAACAACGTTCGTGAAATTAATACAGGATCATTAATTAGAACCTTCGAAATTTCCTAACAGTGCTATTACTTAGGATTTAAAGGTCTAGCCATTTACTGGCTTGAAACATCGGTGGTCCCATGTTGCCACTTGTCCATTATAGGAAAATAATAAAAATAAAATGACAATGTTATTTTAATTATTTCTTTTAAAAATTCCCAAAATAAAACTTTTTCTCCAGACCTACTACGGTCAGAGTGAAGTCTCCCTTAAGTTAATCCCAACACTGTGGATTCAATGGTACCCTCAGATTTTTAATCAAATCACCAGTTCAAAATTTAGAAAACACCGCTCGCGTGTTTACTGAACGTACGTCAAAAAATGTTCATAAATTCATTTCAGGAACACCGGGCCTTAGAATCAAATGCCGTCAATTTTCACAGACTCATAATAATTCTAAATAATTAAAAAAAATTACATCAAAAAATCTGGGTCTTTACAATTATAATAGTCAAGGTTCACTCCTAAGACCATGGTAGTTGTTAATGTTTACTCCCAAGACCATCATAGTAATCAAGGTTCACTCCAAAGACCGTATTAGTGGATAAATTCCATTAATAAACTATGTTCAATCCCCATTTAATCCAGGTCTATCTCATGTTATATAAGTTTTACCCAATTCATTGGGGAGAAATATAGGCCCCACATATCAAATAAGGAAAACAATACATATGTGTTCCAGAAATAAAATAAATCATTCATAATAATCATACATCCATAATAATGGTGAATAAGGATAATATAATCAAATAATAAGCCATGTAAATCCTAAGTAACATAAAATAATTTTATATTATTTGGAAACTGGGTTTGAAGGATCATTTGAAATACTTTTTTTAGGAAAATATACATTCCATTTTTTAAATCTAATGATTTTTAAATCAAAAAATATTTTGAAAAAATTATTCTTTTAAAATAACCATGAAAAATTATAAAGTAAGATTTTTAAACCATTTTAATGACATAAAAAATATTTTAAATCATTTTACATTAAAATTATTAAAATATCATTTTAAAATTTAGTTTGAAAGCATATTTAAAAAACATAGATTTATAATAAGACAATTCTCTGACCGAAGAGAGAAAAACATTACATGAATCTTAAAAAATCTTAAAAATAAGGATATTCATGATAAAAAATGTCAATGGGTATTATATAAACCTCATAAGATAATATCTGTGCATAACATAACTTGTGTCTCATAGAAGGAAAATTGAGTCAAAATTACCTTACCGATATGGTAACATTTAAAACGTATATAACATGAAAGAGAGATGGTGAAATGAATATTTAAATGACAAAAAAATTAATTATAAGGATCATAGAATACATTTATGGTCATTATATACAAAACCTAAAAGAAATAAGTGGTGAATAGGGTATAAGTCTTGCATAAATAAAATAAAAATTTAGAAATATCCATTCCTTATTTATTGAATTCGTTTTTATATGTTCAATACTCCTTTATAAAAAATATTTGTTTATTATAAAGAATTTAAATAACTATATTAATATATATAATACTATATATGATGTTCTTATGAATTTATATTACTTTCTTATTATGAATTCCACGAAAAAAGTTATGTTTTGGGTAATAAATGTTTTGTTTTTATACTTGTTTTGACATGTTATTATTGTTCCTATTACATAGATCATGATTTAATTATCTTAATAATGATAAAAACTACATAAATATCATATATATTTATTATATATTTGTTTATGGTGATGTATAAAAGTTAGAGGTAGAAAATCGACATTGTTCATGGAGACGATAGGCTGTACATACGCATGAATGTTGTTTCCATTTTATTCTTGGGTAAAAGAAAGAAACATATATGATATATTATCAATAATATTTTTAAATATAATTTATAGCACTTTTTGCATAAAAACCGCCCTTAATAAATTCAATGTATTGCGTGAACAAATCACATCACTTCGTCAGGTGGTAATCCACTATACAAACGATCACAATTATCGTATTCCCACAAAATTGAAAGAATGGTGGTATGTGTGATTTAAAAATTCCATAACAATGGTAACATCATAAAATATTCATATCACATAAAAACTATAAATCTACCATTATTCCCATCCTCTAATTTTTGTAATGTAATATTGAATGACATTGGTTCGCGTGGTGGTAGTCCGCTATAAACACGAACAACAATCACATATCCCTTTTGAAGAAAGTGTGGGAAGTTTTAGTTATTACCAATAATATTAAAAATTATATTATATTTAATATTATTATGAAAATATATAACAAAGGTATAAAAATATTTGATTGTGTTTAAGGAAAAAATAAAACAAAAAAATTTATTGATAAACCTTACCACTTCTTTAGGTATCTCTTTTTTATATTTCACCAAAGGACTTCTTTAGTAGGATTTCTATCAAAAATAAGGATTCTAGGATAAATTAAGGTATGTTCATTTGATATTTGAAAAGGGTTATACCGAACCAAATAGGTTAATATGTTTGAATAAAAGATAATAATATGTGATATTTTATAAGAGAGGGGAGGGGTACTCTAGGAATTTCAACAAATATTAAATTAATATAAACTATTCTTAGACTAAAAGTGTATCACAACATATTTAGTTATGATATAGGATTTTTCTGGGTCTAAATATTCTCATAAAAAATTGTTTAAAAGTTTAGGCCATATTATTACACTTATAATATAGTTTGAATCCTTATTTAACCACTTTTACTCTTACCATGGAATCATATATTTTTACTCATTAAGGGTTAATATAGTTATAATAAAATTTAAAATGATAATTAATGAAATTATAACTATTATCAAAATAATTTATCCAAATTTCATATTTTTATAAATTTTATTTCATTTAATAAAATATTATTTATTTTAAAATAACTTTAATGTAAAATTTGAAACTATTTCTTACATTGAATTTTACAAATAAAAATAATACATGATATCTTTTAAAAAATATTTTTTTTACATCTATATAATTTCAAGGTAGTATCTTAAATACATGTATGAAATTAATTTTATCAAATTAAATTTATTACAATATTTTTAATACCATTAATTAGATATTTAAATTATTAAAATAATTACCGCATCATTATTTTAAAAGAATTTAGGTAATTATTTCTTAATAAAAATTAAAAATAAGTTACTATGATGATGATAAATAAATTTTATAAATTTTATTGATAATATTATATATATTCTTCATTAACACAATCCAACATGTTTTTTTATTTATTTTATTTTTATAGAATAATCTTCTTCACATTTAAATATTTCTTTTAGAAAAAATTTACTTTTAATTTTAAGTGTTTATATTCATTTATAATTAATTCTTCTCATTATGATTAATTATATATACAAATCTAAACTATATTTTCATTATCAATTTAATTATTTTCATACCCTCTATTATAATGGATATTCCATAATAATAATAATAAATAGCATACTGTTGTTTGGTAAAATTCCTTCTTGCATGTAACACAAGGTATTGAAGGAACTCGACATTTTTTGTAACAGAAGAAAAAAGTGATTCCTATATAAAAGGATAGTATAATTGTTTCATGTATTGAATGAATATAATGGTTCTTCATATACATCAATAATAACTAGGAGTATCTTTCAACGCATCCCATCAAATAAATTTAACTTATTTAGAAAACAATTAATTCCTAAAAACTCATGGTGTTAAATTCTACATCCCTTAAAAATTAATTTATCAGTATAAATTAGAAATTTTAATACTAAACTAAGGATAATTCTACCTCATAAAATCTTATGGTTCCCACATAGCTTCTCTAAACTAGAGGTTTTTCCATAAATCCTTGACTAGGTCAGTGGTCTTGTTTTATAGAACCTTCTGTACTAGATCTTGAATCTCTACTAGTTTTTTCTCATAAGAAATAGCATGCTCTAGTAGTATGAAATATAAGTTTTGAACATGTTAATAATTAGGTACGTACTTAATCATGATAGATACATGAAAAAACCTTTTAATTGAGAAAGGTTTAGTGGAATCAGTAATTGATAAGCCACTCTCCCAACACAATTTAGAAATTTATTCCTCATAATTCAAAAATCAAAGTTGGGTAATTTAGAATTATTTTTTTGGAAACCCATATAATAAAAATATCCAATAAAAATATCCAACTAAAAATAGGGAATTCAAATGGATATGATCACCAAATTACTAGAATTTAGATTTAGAGAATATTAATAGACAGTAAAAACATGGTCATGGAAGAGAATTCTAAATATCGTGATTTGATGGAGAGTGATGCGGAACAAGGTTATTATAAAGTTTTATATCGTAGAATTATAAAATTTTTATGATCTAAAAACCATTTTATTCTTCAAAATTAATGTATTATCATAATATTTTTGTTTCAATATACATTTTATAATTTTGATGAACATTCACAAGAAGATATACTTAGTTGATTTTATTTCATTTTGAAACCAAAATATCATTCATTAGATCTTCCTTGATCAATTTCCTGTTTATCAGTTAATCTATGAAATTATTTTTAAAATTTAATTCTAAAGAACTAGTGGATCAAAATATCCATAATGAGATAATGATTTATTTATCTTGTCTCTAGATAACATCTCAAAAAATTAGTTTGTATATGTTATCCGATTCACATAGATCATTATATAGTGAAGGGATTGAATCTCTATGGAGGCTTAAGCCACCCAACTCTGCCCTAGCCTTGAGTCCCACCGCCCCACCCGAGGCCTGTTTGGTGCGGTGTTTCTTCGGAGTTTTTGGAAGTGGTGTCCGGGTGGCCAATATTTTTCCAGGTGGTTTTTGAGGGTGAAGTTCGTGCTGGTCTATGGTGTCGATTTATGGGGAAACGATGCAGGAAAGATGTCCGTGAGTTTGTTAAAGTTGATTCGGTAATTTTTAATCTGGTTTTTATTTATTTGTTTATTCATGGTTGTTGTGGAGTGGTGTTGCTCAGATTCGGTGGACGAAAATATCTGGAGTACTGGTGTGGTGATTATCGACAATGAAGATAGAGGTGTTTGGTTGGCGTTAATAGTGGTGAGACAGTGACGAGTCCATGACGATGACATTGGTGGATGGTTACCTTGTTCCCTACTTTGATGGTATGATGGCGACACATGATTTCAGGGGTGCGAATCGAGGTGGACGTGTGGAGTAAGGCATTGGTTTGGTCATGATTTCGATTGAAGTTTGAATTCTGAAAATTTGAATGGTAATCTGTATGTTTCGGTACCATGTTGTGGATATGTTTGAGCTTGGACATTTTGTTTCTACGGTTACCAGTTTCCCTTAAACCAGTTTTTAAAAAAAATTAAAAAATGGCTTTGGATGGTATAAATCCTCATTTAATGTTCAATATAAAAAACTTCATAAATTAATACTCTTTTGGACCTTAAAAATATTAAAATTAAAAACTTTTGAAATATTTTTAGTAAATTTAGAAAATCAACTTATCCTTAATCACCAAACAAATGAATGTAGCTCTTAATTTTCATATACCAAACATTTGAGAACCATCATCATGTTTTCTATTGAAACATGGTAATAACCTAGAAATCCACATTTAATACAGACATTATTCTTCATTACTTATATTAAAACCTTTCTTATTTAAAAACATCTTCATTTGAAACATTGGTTCATCCATGTACTAATAAGATATGTTATTTCATTATTTCATAATCTAAGTATATAGTCACAATAAAATTTACTAATGGATGAAAAATAATATTTTTAAAGGGTTTATTCCTTAAATATAAAAAATAAAACTAAAAAAATAATAATAAGAGGGTATATATTCCCTAATTATAATGGTTTAATTCATTTATTATGATAAAATTAAATTTTCCTTTTTCCTTAATCTTTAATGGGTTTTGTGGCTAGATATCCAAATTAGTCAATAGATTTAGGAACTTGTTAGCATAATTCCAAAACTACATTAAATTAAAATATTGAATTGAGTGAGGTGAACTACTGCGAGATTTATCTTTATTCACATTACTTCTATATTCAACAGATCAACGACCTTTGTAACATCACAATATTTTCTAGAATTTTTAATTAAAATAAATTAATCTTTCTAATATTTTTCACTTCACACAACACTAAATATAGTTTATGTTATATGAAATCAATAAGTTTGGATTTTATTTCATACAACACCATGTTAATAATTCACTATATTCAACACAATATTTTTATTTTTTAAACAAAATGAAGAGACCCTTTGAGAGATTGAGTTACACACATGACTGAGTTTTTCTGATATACCATATATTATTAATACTAATATTATATTATGATTATAGCTACCACCTTTCCACTATAATGATATTTATGGAAAAATTAAATAAAATGTAAAAATATTATCTACACATTTAAATACAATTTATCATTTGGTTATCAATTTGGTATAAATAAATGAAATAACTATTTCATAACAAATAAATTACTTTTCTATGAAATAAAATTCTCTATGTAAAAACACAATTTTACCTCAATAAATTAAAAAAACACTTTTGAAGAATATTATTGAAAATTTTTAACATTATATATATATTTTTTGAAACTCATCAAATAGTTTTTATAGATATAATATGAGAATAAATACAATTATATTAATCGCAAAGGTATTTTTTAAAAGGTAATAGTACCACCTTTTAATGTTCAAAATATTTTAAATATATTTTGTGAAAATTTTAAATGTTTTTTTGAAAAAATAATTTTCTTCAAATCGTAATATAGTAGTTTAATTTTTTAAATTTTTGGTATTTTCAAGGAAGGATGTTTTTTTGTTGAATAATGATAAATACTGACTTTTAAGTAAAAAACTGATTTTTCATCTATAATATTTGTATATTTAAATTATATTTTTAATTGGTTTTTAAGTTTAATAAGTTCTTTTTTACATAAATAAATATAATTTATGTCATTGGAATCAATTAAACTTTGAAATTGTATATAAAAACATTTAAAAAATTTGAAAAACTTTACTTCAAAACCCGCTTTGTCATCCCGTCTGTGGGATTAAATTTAAATTATATTCTCAAAACTATGGGACTTGAATTTAGAAAAATGGATTCCATATTTTTAATTACAATAATATATATATATATATAATAATTTAAAATTATTTTTTACAAAAAATAATATTGAAAGTGATTAAGATTAATTAAAGTGATTAAGAGAAAAAATAACATCACAAAGGACTAATCCTTAATCGTAAGGCCCAAAATTACATAAAAACTTTTCCAAAATACATTTTATGTTACTATTTAGACCCTATAATACCATGGATCATATTTTTACCATTATTTCATTCACATGACATGGGAAAACATGGGTGAAATTCCCTTTAAAAAAATTACAAGAATACCACTTCTCCTCCACTATAAAAAGGTACTCACCCTCCATACTTATTCAAAAATATCAAGACCTTTGGATAAAATAAAATCTCAAAAAATATCCTAAATAAATAAATAAATTCATTATATAATCATATATTTTTAAATAAATCTAATCATGATATCCCTTTGGTTCAATCCAGGAGGAGTTACCTAGATAAGAGGTAACATCCATAAACAAGATCTTTTCTTTAATTTACATTCTCTACAAATAAATTATTATTATTAAATGATTATATAATAAACTCAATATACTAAATATTCTTAAATATTTTTATTCTAGTTTTTTATACCTAAAATTATACAAACATCCATATAATGGGTAAAAAATTTATCGTTTGTCTGTACAGCGGACTACCTCCTCGCGAAACGACGTTGTTAGTGTTTACATTACCACCTCTCATGGGTAGGAATTATGATGAAAATAAAATTTTATTATGATATATATTATATTTATTATGTATTTGTTCTTATTTAATTATTAAAAAAATACACCTTCCTGTTTTACATTTTAGTAAATATGATAACTTCGTTCGACAACGTGTGGAATACCACCTTTTTAAAGTGTTATAATTCATTCACACATTCCTTGAAATTTTTTAAGGGTGGGTTTAGTAAAATTATATGATTTATATGAAATAATAACGATACATTTATAATACACTATATATTTTTTATAAGTAAATAAGATTCATTTACTTTCATTCTTTCATATAAGGTAGTAAAACAGAAACATCGTTCCTGCCTACGTACAACCTATTGTATCAATGAACAATGTATTCCATTTAATATTTAAATATTTTATATATGATTTTAAATATTTATATAATTAATATATATGATATTTATATATATTTATATTTTATTTAAATAAGTATATCGTGATCTAAGTAAGAGTATCATGAATAAGAAGTCATAACTGATATAAAAAAGCACACATTTTACTCAAAACATAACATTAAAATGGAATTGTTAATAAATAGATATTATAAATTCATAATAAAATGATATATTGTATTATATATAACAATATTGTTCTTTTATTTATTTAAAATAAACTTATATTAAGTATATAGTTGTTTTGAACATGTACGATGAAAGTCAAGACATAAGGTAAGATAATTTCATCTCACTTTTTATTTCTAAAAGATACAAGATATATTCACCCTTCACTTCTATTTTGTAGTGTATATACATAACAATGACATGTTATGTGATTAATTACTTTTATTTAATTATATTATAATATTTAATTGATGTTTTTCTTTCATGTGGATCATGATTTAATGTTACTCAAGTAGTAAGGGTTTCTCATCTCACATTTATTCATGTGATACCTTTGAATTACTCAAAAAACTTGTAATTAGTGTGATTTATATAATTCCCATGAATTTATTATATTAAAATTATACTTAAATTCATTTCTATTTATATATAAATTTTATCATCTCTCTTTTATGGTGCTTATGGTTCAAAATTACCAAATCGGTAAAATAATTTTGTCTAAATTATCATTATTTGAGATACATTTTATGTTATGAACCTATATTTTTAAATGGCATGCAAATAATTCCATTTTAAAATAATTATATTGAATATAATTTTTTAATGATATTTTAGGCTTCATGTAGGGTAATTCTTACATGGTTATTCTGATTCAAATTTACCAAAGTTGAAATAATTTAGTAATATAATCTCATTATTTATCGGGATTGTTTATGATTATTCTTTCATTTATTAAATCATAAGATACATAAATAAAAAAATATAATGAATTTTACTCTACTATGGTTATTCATGATATATTTTATTTATTTATACCATTTTATAAATCATTTTTTCCTTTTAGAGTTATCCAAATGTTTTAAGAAAATCAGAAATTATTTCTCTTTGGTTGGAAATCTGTTTTATTCAAAAACCATGTTTTCTTAAAATTATTTCAATACATTTTTTAAATGATCCCAATATATCATTTGCATTGAAAACAATTCAAAATATTTTTTTATGTTTTATAGTGTTTAAAATTGATTTAAAAACTTACTTTACAATATTCAAAATCTATTTTCAAGGACAATGGTTTGTAAATTTTTTTCAATATTTCTTCATAAGTTTTTTAATTATTTTAAAAGTAAAAGGTATTATTTTTTTTTTCAATAATAATATATAAATTTTTATTGATGTTTTTAAATAAAAATGATTTAAAAATTATTTATGTTTCAAAGATGGTTTTCAAATTGGAAAAGATATTTTTCCTCAAGAAATGTTTTAAATTAAATTTAAAATCATTAATTATAAGAAAATTATTTTAAAATGGTTTTATGAAAGGGACTTTCAATGGAAGAAACATTAAATGAATGGATATTTTCCTTATGAAATGTTTCATGTAATCCGTGAAAATACTTATCCATAAATGATGGAATACTTTGTGATAGTTTATGATTTACTGGGTATTTGATCAATGAATACCACTCATATTCTTCCTAGAATGGTTTATGTATTGATGGAATAATGTTTATGAAACTCGTTTATCTTCATGGGTTTTATGATTTTGAAACCCAATTCTTTTCATGGGTTATTAGTTGATGGAATTGTTTTGAGACATATATTTTTTTACATTGGTAATGATATGATTAAATATTTTATGATATCCAATTCATTTCATGGTTTATGATAGGATGCTTATGAAACCAATATATTTTTATGGGTTATGATATGAGGAATGTTTTATTATCTTATGGTATATGTACATATGATTTTGTTAAGTGATAGGTTGGTCAAATATCTCACTCCAATGCATTGGTTAAATATTTATATATCTTCATATAATAATGGGAAACAAGATGATGGGATTTATCCACTATATATGATGGGGAATCCCAATCCCATCCCTATCCACTATAGGATGATGGGAAACTCGATCCACTATAGAATTTGGGGAAACACGATCCACTATGGGAAGATGGGGGAACCTAATCCCTTAAAAGGAAAGGATTGTGATAAGGGATGGTGGTATGACCTACCGAGTAGGTGTAGTCACCATGATATTCCATGGTATGTTTCGTCAATGAGCCTTTACTTATAGGCAAGGTTTTTATATGCTTATATGTATTCTAAATTTATATATCTTATGCCTATGCTATGATATCATGACTTATTCTCTTTTAATTTACTATGTTTCATGTCCTATGAACTGCTAATCTTTATTCCATGAACAATATTTGATATGCAGGGTACGATCTTATACTTCTACAATCATGTTCTCATAACCTTATTCACATGTTATGTATACATATCTCACTTTATTACCCTTACAGAGCATCTATGATCACCCCTTTCTTGTGTTTCCAATCCTCTAGTTTTGATGAAAGGTTTTAAGTAGGAGTACTAAAGGAGATTACCTTTAAGGGAGATGTTTAAGATTATTCACCAAGTTAGAAGATTATGTTTCCAAGATTCAAAAGACAGTAAACTATTATGGTACTTAGGAATTTATTATTTTAAATATTCTATATATTCATATAAAATTATGTAATATCCATATAAATTATTCTTTTGACACTATATTTGGTATCAATAGAAAAGTTAAATCAACCGTTGGATACTACGAGGAGAAAACATTAGTGAGATGCCTAGGTACATTGCTGAGGATATTTCTAGGGATATATATATCCATAGGCCTAAGGTTTCATAGGTTAAAATGAATGTGTCACGATTTTGACATCCTATAACTAATTTTTATGGATTATGTGGTTTTCTCATATGAAATTTGTTTCTCACACTTTTCTTTCTGGTCATAGTCAATAGAGAGAAATGGAATTGACATGGTTAAAAATGAATTATTTATATGTTTAATGTATGGGAATTTTAAGTCAATGTACTATGTATAAATATCATGAAGAGAATCATGAAGGTGGTATGAGTATTGGTTATACTGCTAAAGATAAAAAATCGAACACAACATGTGAAATGTATTATATGTTCTTACTGTATTGTTTACAATAAATGTAATAATCATGAATATATTGAGGTTGAGGAACCATAATGCATGATTCATATTTCATATTTTAGGAAATAGGTATTAAATAGTATGTTTATGAAACATGGGTAATGGTTTATGAATAAAATTGGATGATTCATGTTTATATGATTTTGAATTCAAATATTATGTTATATTAATCATGAAGTGTATACGGATTTTCTATAGAACTTTTTCTTTATGTATTTTTAAGAATGTTTAAAATGATACCGATGAACTAAAAAATTTATTTAAGGGAAATGTTATATTAAGATAAGGTAACCCTTAACATGTTCATAATCATGAAAAATGATATTTTATATGGAAGAATAGATGATTATATAGATAAAGTAAATTCTATAGTATTTATAATTTTATAACTAAGAAAGGATTTTGGAAAAATTTGGATATTTTATCACAGATAATGTTTATGACTTCTTGGATTTATGGAATATATAATTTAAACTTTGGAAAAAGGAATCATTCATGTTTTCCAATTTGATTTATGGTAATTAATGATATTACCATGTTTCAAGAGAATATATGATGAGTGTATTCACATGTTAAAAATGAGAAAACCAAGAGATCATTTATGATATATGTGGGTTCAATTGAATGCTGATTTAGTGACCTTATTTCTAATGTTTATTATTTTCATCTTTTAGAAGGGTTTCCGGGTTGACTATTTGGGGAATTATTTAAGATAAACTAAAAATGAGGTTTTAGATATTAAACATTTATATTACCATATGAGGATTTATGGATATTGGATAACCATTACTAACATTTTCAATTATAATGTTAACTAATGGGAGATGGAACGAACAATAATTCAATTTATAGATCTTAATATCTACTAATTATTTAGGAAAGAAAAATTAACCTTCATTTCATGGAATAAGAGATGAAGTGTAAAGTTATCTAGGAATAAACCAATGGTGATATTTTTATTATTAAATAAAATGAAATCATGTAATTATTTTTATATAGAAAAATCTACAACTTTATTAAAAGGGTCTTGAAATAAAAAATTATCTCATTATCATCATTTTTATGATACTAATGACATTTTTCAAGATTATTTGTATTATGGATTTTTTATCATTAACATTCTCCTAACCAAGTTATCTATCACCATCCATCAGAACATAATGGTTAAAATTATCATCCATTTCATGTTTCCTATTTCCAAAAATGTTATACTATATGTTAACCTAGTGATTTGTTACCTTGGGTAATAATTATGTTTCTAAATTATCCATTTTAAGGAAAGTGTTAGTCTTTATTTTTTAAATGTGAGTTCATATGAAAATAAATTTCATGTATTAAGCTATTGAAAATGATGTCAAATTTGTAGGGAGAAATTCACTTTAAGGGTGGTAGAATGTAAACCCATATATTTTGTGAAATTTTCACCAATTTAATTTAATCATTTTTATATTTTTCATCTCACGAATAACTGAATATAGATTTTATTATATAGAAGAACTAATTTTAGATTTCATTTCATGTAACACCATGTTAAGATTTCAATATACGAAACATGTCAATTAAATTTAGATACATGTAACACTATATTTTTCTTGTGTTATAGACAATTACCACCCCCTTTGATAGCTTTAATTACACTCATGGTTGAGTTTTACCAAAATACCATACACTATTAATATTATAATTAAAATATTCTATAGCTACCACTTAGCTACTGTCATTGGAATTGTAGTTATGAATATGAATAACTAAATTTTGAAAATATTATTTTCACATATAAATAAAATTAATCTTTTTGTTATCAATTAGTCAAAATTAATGTAATATATATTTTAAAATAAAGAAACTAATTTTACAAGAAAAAAGTTTCTCGATGTAGAAAAATAATTTTATTTCAATAAATAAAACATACCACATTTGATGATTTTTTTTAATAATTTATATATATTATATATTCAATAATTTTTTTGAAATTCATACAATAGATTTTATATGAATAATAAGATAATAAATCCACTTATATGAATAAAAAGAGGAATTTTATAAAAGGTAATTTGACCTCTTTTTAATAGAGAACCTATTTTAAATATAAATTTTTGAAAATTTTATAACTATTATTTGAAAACAAAAAACTCATTAATTGAATTAGAATATGAAAATTTACTTTGGAGTAATTTATAGTATATTTCTTAGATCCTTCATTAATGTATGAATAGTGAAAACACTTAATTTTAATTTTAAACAACTTTTCATCTAATTTATTAATATAGTAAAATTACATATTTAATTTATTTTAAAGATTAATTAGTTAAATTTGAGATCAATTAATCTAATTATGTTTATTTCAATCAATTTCACATTGAAATTGGATATAAAAAGTGTTAAAAGTTTTTAACATTTTTACATTAAAAATCATCTTTCTTGTCCCATCAGCAAGATTAAATTCGAATTAAATTCTTTCCACTTATGTGGTTTAAATTTTCAGAAATTTATTCCATATTTGTAATAATAATAATTTATATTCTCTATTATTACCATTTTAGTTTTCTCCAAAATTATTATTCAAAGTAATTAAATGTAATTACAGTGATTAAGAAAAAATTAGTTTAATAAAAGACTAAACATTAAAATTAAAGCCCAAAATAACCTATAAACTTGTAAAAAATCCATTTTATATTAATATTTATACCCTATGCTCCCTTGGGTAGTATTTTTACCATCATTGGATCCACTTTACATTGGAAACACATTGGTGTAATTTCCTTTTCCAAAATTTACAAAAATTTCACTTTTCCACAATAAAAAATAACTCAACCCACTCGCTAATTCACACCTCTCAATCCATTTATCTCATCCAAAATTGGAAAAAATGCTACCAAATTCAATAAAATTATGATATAATCATCTATTTGGGATGAAATCCAACCAAGGAATCCCTTTGGTGCAAACCAAGAGGAGTTACCCAAAGAAAAGGTAACATCCATCCACAAGATCTTTTATTTATTTTTATTATCCACCCTCTAAAGTATTAAATTTCATTCTTATATAATAATATAAGTACAATAAATATACTAAGACTTTTTTACTCTAATATTTATACCTACTCTTACACAAACTTACATATAATGGGTAAAAAACATACTGTTCGTGTGTACGGTATAATACTACCTCACGAGACGATGTTATTCATTTTTCCTTTATCAAATCTCTTGGGTGAGAATGATATTGTTCATATTTTTTTAAATTATATATATTATATTTATAATGTACTTACTATTATGTAATTATTACATAAAAAAAACTTTATTATTTCCATTTTTATGTAAATATGATAACTTCATTTGTGGATGTGTGGAATACCGCCTTCTAAAAGAGATGCAATTTATTTACACATTACATGGAATGTAATAAATATATTTTTTGTAAAAGTATATGGTATATATGAAATAATAATTCTATTTTAATAATAATATATATATACACCCACATATATGTCATTTAATTTATTTATTTCAATACGAAAATATAACTGAAACAACATTCATGCATATGAAACATCTCCATTTATAGTGTATTCTATTTCATATTTAAATATTTTATATATAATTATTAATATTTTTAAAATTAATATATATGATATTTATATCCTGTTTTACATTTTATTATTAGATAAATAATGATTTATGTAAAAGTATCATGAATAATAGGTCAAAACATATACAAAAAACAACACCTCTTGCCGCTTGGTTTTTCATTTTCCCCTTTTATCCTGGTTCATTTTAGAATATTGGGTTCACTCTAAAGTATTGAGTGTGAAAGGGGATAAATTTGAAGCATTTCATTGTTTATTTTTAACCCCATGTTTGTTCCTCAGCTCATTCAAGAGTTTTTCGAGAAAAGATAGATTTTGAGGCTTGGTAATAGCCTGTGCATAGTTAGCGTATAGTTTAGAAAACTATGCATCCAAAAATAGGTTTCCATGTAGAAGGTGGTAGTTTCAAAACGATTCTACAACACAGTTTTTACATTTTAAGTCAAACTATGTGGCATGGTTATGCGATCAATCCCTTCTTGGATTGTATCTTCTGTGTAGTCGGCGCACATTTTAGTAAACTGTGTGGCCAAACCGTGTGCGTTTCCACGAACATAATATTATTGAAATTCCAATTATAAACTATCAAAATTTTTAACCAAAATAAACCCCCCTTTCCTTCAACTATATCTTGATACCATAAGGAACCTCTCCCCTTTTTCTACAATACTCCACCCCCTTCTAGTGTGTAGATCTAGGGTTTTATTCATGTTTGGGCCTAGATTTCTCAAGGTAAACTCTCCTCTTCATCTCTCTCTTCTTTTTATTCTATTTATTCTTGAGTTAATCTTCCTCCATGGTCATTTATACCTAGGTTTTTGTATTTCACTTTGATATATAATGGGTGTTTTGGTTGTTTAAGTTTTCCCATTGATCTTCTTGCCTTCGAGAGCCCTTATATTGTGGTTTTGAGTATGCATTATTATGGTGCCAAGATATTGATGTAGGTTTCCCTACCACATTTCTTTTTAATTTATTAATAATGTATTTCATGCTTTTAAAACTGTTCATACATGTTAAATATTTTTGTGTGATCATTGGATATTTTGTGTTTGTGAAAATTTGGGGTTTCTCATTTATTTTGGGATACGATCCATTTTTTGTTAATTATTTAATTATAAGTATTTAATGGAATTTCCAGTTGGTTTTGTGGATATTTTATGACATTTAAAGAATGTATTTTCTTTTAAATAATATTTTTTATATCTATATATTTCTTTTGGGTTTCTCTAATGAATTTATAAATGCTTTTGGATCATTAAAATTGAGTGGTATATGATAATGGTGTGTGACCCCATTGGAAATTTGATGAAAAATGGTTTTTAGTTTTCATATGTTGTGAGAATACTTGTACTAGATTTTTGAAATTAGTTTTGAAATGTAAATGGTGTGTTTTCAATTTTTTAGAAGGATGATTCGGTTCTTTGATAAATATTGGTCTTTGTGGAATAATCTTGAGGCCCATTTGACACCTTTATGAAAGTGGTGAATTTTTAACATAAAAACCATCCTTGGATAATCCTATTTCTAAGATAATTTTAATATGTGGGATTTCCTTACAATGGAATCCTTGAGACTCATTTTCTCGTTTATGAATTGTTAGGAAAATATATTGATCCTTAGGATAAATTAGGGTGATGCATATTCTGTAAATTATTATATATGATATATTTTAACATGATTGGATGCTCAGTTGGCTCAAACCCTTTTTATAAATTAGACAAGGGAACTTGGCGTAGTGAGATAATTTTCTGAGAAATATTACTACAATGGATAGATTGCGCACTAGTTGGTGGTCCATAGTAGGTGGATATATTGGGTTTATTTATATGGGGGTTTTTACCTCAGTCTGTCCTGAGGCCTTGAGTATTTATGAAACTTTTGATTTCAACATGTGAGTCATGTTTCCAAGGATGGGTATGATTTATTTGTATGTTTTGGATTATTCATGATCTCTTTGGTTCTCTAATGTCTATTGGAATACAGTTCCATATAACGGATAACTGAGATACTTGGTTACTCTTGTCTATTTATACCCATTTCTATAATTATGTGATTATTGTAGTGCTATCATATGTGGTTTAATTCATGGAAATTTATGAGTTGGATTAGAAAGATTTATGAAAAGTATTTCTAAATTAAAAGTGTATAATACTCTCTTATTTCGTTTTGAAGTGAAATCATCACCTTACCCTACAAAATGTTAATGTTACTTTAATGAGAACAAAACCTCATTTTGGAATATAAAAAGGTAAATGAAATTTAATTTATTTAAAATACCTAAAATGAATGTAAAATATTACACTGTGTATCATATTTCAAACTTGAGGATGATGAATAATTTATTTTAAATGAAATGCTTTGGGAACAATTTTTTTTGGTTATACCTACTGATTTTTAAGACTCATGCCTATAGTTTCGTTTTTTTATCTTATTGTGAAGGTCTTATATTTTTCCTAATCACTATGGGTGATATTTTTCCTTAGTATCAGAGAGTGACCCTCGGGATCACAAGGAAACATTATAGTCATCTGGTCCAGTTTGGTTTTTCATTTTAGTATGTTGTATTTTTAGTTTTTGTGTAACTAATGATCATTTTGTGTATCTAGGTTCTTTTATTACTCTATATAGTTCAACTTATTTTTTTATTATTGGGTGAAGTCATTCCCTGGGTTTACTCTATTGTTGACTAACAGTAGTTTCTAGCCCATGGGGATTGGGAACATCCTATAGTCCATGTCATGGATTGGATCGATTGACCAATTTGGGGTCGACCTGGGTTGTTTTATGACAAAATGTTATCAGGGAATGATGGATATTTAGAGTAGCATGATTTTTAGAGTTCCCTTGTTACATGAGGATGTCAAGGATGATGGATTAGGACTGTTAGGACTTGGGAGGTAAGAACATGAAGTAAGTCAAGAACCCTTTCTTGTTTCAATCCTCAGGTTTCCTTAGGATGTTAATTTTTTTTTCATTGGTTTCCTGTGGATTTTTTCATTTTTCATATTCAAAAAGGGAGTGCGGATAGTGTTCTCCATGAGCTCACAGGTATTGGAAATCCATGAAGTTCCACAAGGAATGGTCTTATAAGGATCTCTATGAAGGTGGTGTGTTTTGAATATGACCTCAAACCAAATACCCAACTCACCTTTTGACACTAGTTTCCCTCATGAGTATCCTTGAGTATTATTTAATATTGAAAAATGTTTTGAAAATGATTGTTTTAGAATTGTGAAAATGGGGTTTTAGTGGTAATGGTTTTATTTTGGAAAGGGGGAAACAATTTAACAAGATTAGATTTTTATAATAAAAACATGGGTTTTATGGAAAAGGTTATTTGAAAGAAGATGTTTGTTTTGGAATTTGTCTTAAATGAAAGGGATAGGGTTTTTAATCAAATGATATTGATAAAATTTGAACAGTGCGTTACTAAAAATGTTTTTTTTAAAATAAAATAAGAAGGGAATTTCAAAAGGAATACATGGGATTTATTTCGATGAAATAATGATATGTATTGATATGTGGAGTTTGAAAAATGGTTTTGAATTCATGGTTAGCATGATTTTGAAAAGTTATTTTACTTGTGATATGAGAATGTTCATTTTTACCTTTGGTGTTTCCATGGGTTCTCACATGCATATATATATGTGAAATGGTGTTGGAAAGTGTCTGGATTAGCATGTGTTTTTGGATTCCTGTGGTGGAATGGAATGTGCATTTGTTAGGATCCAAGAAATACCATAGGTAAGTGTGAAACCCACATGGCTATTTTCATTGAAAATGTTTTATTAGGAAAGTTATAATGTTTTAAAAATTAGTATTTGGGTGGTTTATTTTCCCATGATTTGGGAAGTGTTAATTATGGGGGTGTTTTGAGTTTAAATTATTTTTTGTATTTTGGAATTGAAGATATGTTCAGTGGATTTATAGAAAATTTTTTGGGAAGTTTTTGTTTTGTTTCCTCTGTGGGGATTGATGTTTATTCGAGGTGAGTGTCAGTTTATGAATAGTTTTGAAAATTCTCATACTTTCTGTGTTGCTCAATGTTTACCCCCATAGAGATTTTATGGAAAATCATGGTGTTTCTATGGGTGGTTCCCCATTAGCAGGAATTCCAGTTGATCATCCTATGTATTTTGTTCTAGAGTTTCATAAGTTAAATATACTTATTTTCTATGGTTAAATAGACCCAATTGAAGAGGAAGAGTGTATACCTAAAATGGAAGGTATCTTTGATTCCCTCAATTTTTTATGTCATTGAAGGTGAATCTTTCTACCTTTATGATTGAAGTTTCTCCATGGATGTGGTAGAAGTTAGCAAGGCTTTTTTCATCCACCAGTATTTTTCTGAGAAAGGATGGGTGAGAAAGGGAATATAGATGTGTTGTTCGGAGGAAGGTAATGGATCATTGTTGGAATACTTCCACCATTTTTTGAACAAGTTCCTCAAATTCTTTAGTATGTCACAAATGATTCTATGAAGGATCAATGTTTTTATAATATACTTAATACTAATCTATGGTTGATTGTGTCATAGGTAAAACTAAATTCTGTTTCCAAAGTAGTGATGAAATATATATGTGCTAAATCTTTGATAGTAGGAGTGCTTGATGCAGTCGACCTTCTTCTAGTCCCTATGAGTGGTGATACGAGTTTTTCTAAGAAATTGGGAAGAAAGTTTAAGAAGTTGGTGTTGGTTGTGGGATCAAAAGGCCTCGATATTCTTATCCAACCACTTTTGGGAATGAGGTCTTTGTGTGTTATTAATGTGGAAATCAGGGTCACAAGAAGACATTGTATCCTTGTGTTCCAAGGAACTGATATGATTGTGGATGCTTAAGTCACATGGATATGTTTTCTGGAGGGTTTCTAGAAAGAATGATTGATCCAATTCAGAGAAATAACATGCTATATAGGGACTGATTAAAAGTTTCTCAATTGTAATTTTCCTTCCAGTTATAAGGGTTATTTTGTAGTGGCAGTTGTGCCAGTCATGTTTAATTTTATTTGAAATGTAATAATGTATTTCAAGTATTTTAATAAACTCATATTTTCAATGGAAGTGTGGATGTCATTTTGGAAATTTTAGTTTTGGTTTTAATCAAATCAGATGATGCATGTTCCTTATTGGGGTTATCAACCCCTATCTTTGTACAACAGATTCTTCAAACATCAGAGCTCTAGAAATAGGACTCCAAATGAATTTTTTCATGAAGTTAGGAAACTGTTGAGGGTTTGGGGAGATTTGTATTAGTTCTTTTCCCCTCCATTATGGAGTGGGTGGTCTAAATAATATTGTCATGTTCTTATTAACCGTGGTTGGTAGGCATGTGTAGAAGTTTTTTGGTTTTTCTATGTGGGAAAGGCCCTATGTTAAAACTTGTTGAATTTTAGATTGGTAAGTTATAAATGGTTTTTAATGGTGTGAAGACACATCATAGGTTACATTAATAATTCTATTACAATAATTAGGGTTAGCTGGTTTCTTATGATAGGGAGTCGCCCCCAGTGTTGATAAACATGGTGTGGTTACCAGTGTTGGCTGGGTGTCATGTGGTTCCATTTGAAGCCATCTAAATTTTTATTTCATTTTACTTGGTAATACATTGGGATTTTTGGGGTACACCAAAAATATCTGTTTGAATCCTCTTGGTAAAGTATGTGGCTTAAATTTCCCATTTTTCTTGGGAAGTGGTTTCATTTTGTTATTCTATTTCTAGTAAGATGTGTAAAATATATTTAGATAAGTTTAGGATATTCTTGGTTTGAGATCTTTGATCATTTTATTTAGATAATCTCTAGTTTTTGATCGATCAACTAGAAAATTTTGAGGATTTATGGGGGTGGAAACCATAAATGATAGGGATAATTGTCACACCTAGTATTTTATTTTCATCTTCTGTCCCAGTTCAGTTTTGGATATTAGGTTTTCTCTCATGTAATTGGTGTGATGATGGTTAAATTCGAAGTGTTTATTTGTTTTATTTTAACTCCACAGTTATTCCTCAAATAATTCAAGATTTATTGAAAAAAATATGTATTTTTGGCTTGGTAGTATCCTGCGTGCGGTTGGCGCATGGTTTGGAAAACCATGCATCCCATCCCTGGTAACTGTGTGGAAGTTGTTGGTTTTAGATAAAATCTATCACATAATTTTCAAATGGTAAGTAAAATTGTACAGACAATCCATGAGGTCGATCACTTATTAGAAAGTAGCTACCACTTGGTTGGCACACATTTTTGGTAAGCCGTGCAGCCAAACCATGTGAGTTTCCCATAACATAAATTTTATGAAACTCCAATTATACCCTCTCAATATTTTTAACCCAAATTTCCTCTCCCATCCTTCCTAGAGTTCAAATGACCATAAGCGGACTATCCCCTTATTTTACAAGCCTCCACCCTCATCATTTTGTGTAGATCTATGGTTTTATTTATGTTTGGGGGCAGATTTCTCAAGTTAAACTCATCTCCCCATATCCCTCTTCCCTCTTCTTTCAATTATTCTTGGGTTCCCCATACCCCATGGTCATGTGGACATATGGTATATATTTACACTTGATTTATGTTTATGATGTCAGTTGTTTAAGGTTCCCCTTGGATATTATTTCCTTCACTAACCCTTACCTTGTGGTTTCATATGTGCATTCTTGAATCTCTATGAGATTGAGGTAGGTTAACCTTGTACTTTAAATTTTAAATTAATAATTTTTCATTTCATCTTTTTTAAAACCTTTCATACATATTAATTTTTTTTTGTAATCCTTGGATAAATTTTTTGGTGTTAAAAGTGAATATTTATCATTTATTTTGTGATAAATGTCTTTGTTTGGTTAGTTATTGCGCACCAAATGTTTGATGCAACGCCTGGTTGGATTTTGTGGATATTTTGTGAAATTTAATGCAAGTATTGGATTTAAAATTATATATTTGATATCTAAATAGTGGTTTTGAGTTTCCAAAATTAATTTAAAATGGTTTTGGCTCTTAAAAATAGAGTGGCATGTGATAATGGTGTGTGGACCAATTGACAATTTGATGAAAAGTTATTTAAGTTTGAATATGTGGTGCGAATAATTGAACGATATTTGTAAAATTATTTTTGAAATGTAAAATTGTGTGTTTTTACCTTTTTGGAATGATTATTTGGTTCTTTGATAAATAATGGTCTTTAAGGAAAGATCTTGATGCCCATTTGGGACCTTTATAGGAGTGGGGAATTTTTATCATGAAAACACTCCAGGGATAATCCTATTTCCTAGTTTATGTGAATGGGTGGGATGTCCTCATTGTGGATCCCTTGAGACCCATTTACTATTTTATGTATTATAAGAAAGTAATATTGATCCTTGGAGGGATTTAAGGTGATGAATGTTTTGTAATTTATTATATATGATATATGTGAACATGATTGGATGCTTGGTTGGCATCGGTTGGATCACCTACTTTTTACACATAAGAAATGGGTACCTTTAATAGTGATATAATTTATTGAGTATGATTGCTAAAATGGATAGATTATGCACTACCCGATGGCCCATAATTGGTAGATATATTGGGTTTATCACTATAGAATTTTACCCTTGTTTTATCCATTGTTAGGGTGGCTAGAAGTATGAAGGGAGATTTTGATTTCATTGTGTCAGGTATGCTTCGGGGGATGTGTCACTTGTATTTCTATATTATGGATTATTGACACTCTCATAGATTATCCCATTTATATTGTAACATAGTTACTTATGATGTATGCTTGAGATACCTGGTTACTCTTATGTGTGTATTTCCATTTCCCTTATTATTTGATTATTATAGTGCTTTCATGTGTGGTTTCTCTCTTCAAGTGTGATGAGTTGGATTCCAAAGGATTCAGAAAAATGTTTTTAATGTAAAAGCTTTTATACTCTATTGTTCCATTTTGAAAAGAAAGGATCACTGTACTATCAATTTTTTTAATGTTCCATTAATGGAAATTAACCTAGATTTAGG
The DNA here is from genome assembly GCA_963277665.1 of Viscum album. Classification (NCBI taxonomy): domain Eukaryota; kingdom Viridiplantae; phylum Streptophyta; class Magnoliopsida; order Santalales; family Viscaceae; genus Viscum; species Viscum album. Next base: position 1,630,206,876 of record OY728152.1, read on the forward strand.
AATTGAAAAAGGGAAATGGACAATGATTTATTTTAAAAATGAAAAATGAATGAAAAATCTTAATTTGTATATTGTATTTAAAACTAGAGGTTTTTGTTTCTTTTATTTTTATATAAGTGTATTTGGAATTTTTTTAGGAATACCTACAAATTGTTACTACTCATGCCTATAGTTTCATCTTCTTTAGCTTGTGGTGTAGGCACCAGCTTTGTCTTGGTCGCTATGGGTGACAGTTTTCCTTGGTATAGGAGAGTGGACCGTGGGGTCACAAGGAGACGTTGTAGTTGTAAAATCCTATTTGATTTTGACATTTAGTTTGTTTTTTTTAGTTTTTCTATAACAAATGTTATATTTGGGTATTGTGATATATATGTCATGCTGCCTTTTTTACTTTCCACTATTAAATTTATTAAATTATTATTTGGAAAAATCATTCCTTGGGTTTAATTTATTGATGCCCAGTACTAGTTTCCAACCTATGGGGATTGGGAATTCACCTCAGGATATATCACAGATCATCATAGGTGAATGGTTTGAGGTTGACTTGGGTTGGTTCTTGACACAAATATTACCTGAAACGTAACATTAACATTGAATTATTAATAAAAAATTAATATAAATTCTTTATAAAATAGTATATGGATTTACATTTAATAATAATATTTTATGGTAGATTTATAATAAAATTATATTGATTATAAATGAGGTTTTAATGTGTATGAATAAGTTCAAGAATAAAGGTTAGGGAATTTCATCTCACAATTCATTCAGCTGAGATAAATGTCATATTCAACACTCACATATGTTGTGTGGTGTATATAATTCCCTATGACATTTTATATCATTAAATTCATTTATTTTTGGATATTAAAATCCTTAATTGATTTTAGTTTTTCATGGGGACTATGATTCTAAAGTTACTAAAATAGTATTGGGTTTTCTCGTCTCACTTTTATTTCTGTGAGACTTATGAATTATTCACCACTAATTTATTTTGTGTGGTATTTACACTTCCCATGAATGTATTATATTGGTTATATAAAAAAATTATGTTTATTTATATATCCATTTAATTTTTTCTCTTTCATTGTGTTTAGGGCTCAAATGCTACAAAATTAGTAATGTAATTTTGTCTCAATTTTTCTTCTTTGAGATAATTGTCATGTCATATACCTATATTTTTTATGGGATGTATATAAATGACTTCGAAATTTTATATCATGAATATTATTATTTTCATGATATTTTATGATTCATTTAATTTAATTATTACATGGTAATTTTGATTCAATGTTACAAAAGTGGTAACAATGTACACTCACCGTTTATCAGGATTGTTTATGATAATTCTTTCGTTGATGAAATCTAATGATTTATCTATAAATAACTCTAATAAATTTTCTTATTATTTAGTTATTCATGATATATTCATGTATTGATACCATTTATCCAATATTTTTTTACTTATTACAATTAATAAAATGTTTTAAGAAAATTATTCATTATTCTCTTCGGTCAGAAATCTATTTTATTAAAAAAACAGTGTTTTCTGAAAATGCAATCAGAAATGTTTTAAAATATCAATTAATCTCAATTTCTAGGGAAATTTTTTTAATGTTTTAATGTGAATTTTTTTTTCAAGACTTCCATTACATGTTTTCAAAGTTATTTTCAAAGAAAAAGGTTTTCAAAATGTTTTAATTATTTCTTTATAATTCTAAAAAAATCAAAGAAAAAGGTACTCTAATTTCTTTCAAGATTACTTTATAAGTTTTCAAAGATCTTTTTCGAGATCACGGTTTTTAAAATTATTTATGTTTTAAATATATTATATTAAATAAAAAATATATTTTCCCTCATGAAATGTTTTAATGAAATTTCAAAAAATTATTCATAAGAAAAGTATTTTTGAAATTTTTTATTAATGGAACATTAACAGATAGGATACTTTCATTAAAAAAATTTCCATATTATCCCTAAAATTACTTATCCATCCAATAAGACTTACTTGGTGATATTTTATGCTACACTAGGGATATGATCCAAGAATACCACTCATATTATTCCAATAATGGTTTATATTTTGATAGTGTGATGTTCATGAAACGTATTTCTATTACATGTGTTATATGATTTTGAAAACCACTTCATTTCATAGGTTATGATTTGTTGAAATGATAATGAGACATATCTCCTTTACATAGGTAATTATATGATGAAATATTTATGATAACCTTTTTATTTCATGGGTTATGATGTGATTTTTAGGAAACCCATATCTTTTTATGGGTTATAATATAATGAAAGTTATATTATCTTGTGAAACATGTATTTATGGTTTTATTAAGTTACATGTGGGACATATATATACCTATAATTCATTAGTTAATGATTTATATTTCATGAGATAATGATTAGAATCACTTTGATGGGCTTGATCAATAATGAAATATGGGGGAACCTGATCCACTATGGTATGATGGGGAAAGATAATTTAGTATAGAATATGGGGAAACAGAATCAAATATGGGATTATGGGGGATACGAATCCAACATAAGGAAAGGATTGTGACTAGAGAAGGTGGAATGTCCCTCCTAGAAGGTTTAGTCCCCATGAAGTCCCCTAATATGTTTTTTCAATGAGCCTTGACCTATATAAAATGTTTTTATATGCTTATGTTTATTCCAAAAGTCTATGTCTTATGGATATTCTATAATGTCATGGATTATTGCCATTGTCTTTCTTATGATTCATGTTTTATGAACTAAAAATATTCATGAAATTAATCTTGATTATGATCTTTGATATTTAGTGTATGATCTTTTAATGTTATGATCATATTATCATACCCTTACACTCATGTTATTCTTACATACGTCCTTTGTTTACCATTAATGAGCATCTATTCTCACCCCTTTGTTATAATTCCAACCCCTAGGTTATAAAGATTTTTTTAACCTGGAGTAAAAAAGGGGATGATATTTATGGGATATGTTAATGATTTTTCACAAAGTTAAAATATTATGTTTCCATGTTTCTAAAGAAACTAAACTATTAAGATCCTATGGATTGAATTTTTTTAATATGTTGAATATTCAACTGAAATGATGTAATGTCCATGTATTTTATTACTGGGTCACTATAACCATCATTTCCACAAATAAAACATTTAATAGTTCCCTAAATAAAATTTCATCAGTGTTTCCTTCCATAATATAAGCATAAATTAAATATAATACTATTTTCACCATTTTTGTTAGAGTTTGAATTGAAATATATTATTATTTTATTATCAAAACCATGATACTGATGAGAAAAATAAATTTCCCCTTTAATAAGAATAATAAAAGTAAGTTACTTTATGGAAAATATGTTCTTGACCTCATCTTATTCCATAGAGTCAACTCTATCTTATTTCCCCATATTCTTGATAATATTCCAAAACTGATTTGCCTCACCCTCCAAGAGATAAGTTCCAAACATTATTTTTTCATAGTATGAATGATAGATAATGAATAATATATATTTAGTGGTATAGATTCATTTCTCATCAACAAGTTGATTTGTTGTTCCTCTAAAAGAAGGTAGATGTTCCCATAAGAATGAAGAAATAAAACATTGTTCCCTCTTTTGTTATTTTGGATGATAAGAATGATACATCGATTGATAATGTCATGTGGTAATAGAAACTAATTTTTTTAATTTAATATTCCAGGACATTCAGTTAAATAGTAGGGCCATCATTTCATTTTCCATTGTATTTCTCATTAACAGGGTACCTTTGGGTTTTTTCCATTGACTAAAACAATAAATAAGAGGATGAGGAACCCTAATAAAAGTTATAAACCAACATAATCAAGGTAAAATAGTTATAAAATTTTAATATATGACACCATATATTTCTTATTTGGTAATTAATTTTTGATACCAAAACTCTAGGTTTGTATCCTAGACATACACTTAGGGTTCATACTAGGGTTTTATCTTCTCAATTTCCAATTTTTGACTAAAATTTTTATCTCATACCAACTATAACGAGTCAAGAATTTCATACATAGAGATTAAATAATTTTTTTGATAAATTATACATTACAAAAACACATAACCAAATACTTCATTAATTTAGTTCCTTTGTAAACATGGAAGATTAAACAACTGGTTCATAAAAAATCTGTATCTTCTCCCACCTATTTCTTTAGAACTAGAATGGTTTTTGACATATCATACATAATTTATCACTCATAGTTTCATCTAATTAACCATTAATTTGTGTTTTTAACTATGTGAAGTGTTTGGGTTTATTTTAGGAGGGTTTGGAAACCATTTGAAATGTTTTATGGGATTTCCTATAGCTATAGGATCTAATAACAGTTAGTGAAAACCGTTAAAATCCTATTGGAAAGTATGAAAAATTAGATAGTCGCTTAGGGGATGGAATATGATAAGGTTTATGGGTTTTCAAAACTATGCGCTACCTAGGTGAAGTTGTGGAAAGTTGGATAGTTGGCCTTTTCATGCTTGGATCATAGTTTTTATAACCAAACAAGCCAACCATTTGAGCCCCCGTTGAGGAATAGGTTGGAAAATTTGTATTGCAATATTTTTTCTAACCATGTGACTAAACATGCAGGGTTTAAATATTAGATCCTTAAAAAGTTGATCTAACACATTTCCACCTCTAATCAATTCACATTTTTTCCAAATTGAACTTAACTCATGATTTATCCCTCCCAAAGGCAATGAATAATTTCCCCATAGATCTAGAGCCATTCCAAAACTAGTTATTAGTGCATTGAAGGTTGATTCTCATGTGGAAGAGATCTAAGGAGGGTTTTTGGAGTTTCAACCATGTTTTTTTTCATTTCATTCTTTGTGTTCTTCCTAAATCAAAAAGTTAATGGATTCACTCTCGACTACTCTTTTTAGAACATGAATTATTGATATTAAATTGGTTTTTTTGTGTTAAATTAAGTGTGAATTTGTTATACCTTGATTGATGGGAACCTTTTTTCATGTCGGTTTATGGTATTGGGAAAAATTTGGTGTTTGGGAAAAAGGTGAATTTGATAACATGATTATCAAATGATGATTTTAATAGGGTTATTTGGTTTTGATTCATGGGAGGGTGTTTTCAAAAAATATTATTGTATGGAATGGTTTGTTGAAAATGAATTTTCGATAAAAGGTTGATTATATTGAAATTTTTTGGTGTTGTGTTATTCAATAAATATGTGTTTTTATTACAATTATTGAATTAGTTTGGTAAGGGTTGTATTGGAATGGGTTTATATTAAATGGTACACATCGATGGAAGGGGTTGGATAATTGTCATGAAGTATCACCATCAAAGGGACAAGGTATGCATGTGAATTTCCACCATTAATGGTAACAAAAAGATTGTGTGGTTGCATGTATAAGTGTGTTAAGATATGTGATATGGAATGGGTAATATAAATTAGATTAGTGAAATGTTTAAAATGAAATTTTTGGTTTATTTCCTGCGAACATGGTGTTTCTCAAAGAAAACTGTTTTACCATGGAACTTGTTTTGTATTCAGATATGAACTATTTTCAATTGTTTTATATAAATTGTTTTATATGAATATGATAACATTTTATATCCTAGTGGTGTGAGTAGGGAAGTCATTTGGGGGAATCCTATGGAGTTTCATTTCTCACCCCTACTTTAGTACATTGGTTCTTTTTCAGATATCGTTTATCAAGACACATGAAAAGGAAAAGTATCACACTTCTCTACAAGTGAATAGTGATATTATGGATTTATTATAGAGTGGATAATAGATTATAGTTGGAGATTGGATTTTTTGGGGTCTTTGGGTTTTGTTGGTTATGTATTCCACTATGTAATTTAATATTTTAGTCTTCCATTGTGCTATTATTTTGTAATTTGGTACAAAATCTATGGTATTTCTTGGAGTTGTTTTAGAAGATTACCATGCATCATGTTGTGTTTATGAGTTTATGGCATGTTTGGTTTGGTTTTTTTATTTTCAAAGGGGACCCCCCAATTTCTGAATCTATTGGAATTAATTTCCTACCTTTAGTTTCTTGGGTATTTTATTTAATTCCAAGTAAAAATTACACCATGAATCAAGCTAATGAGTATGGGTGGGATGTTAAAAATGGTATCTATTTTGGTCAGTCCAAAATCTATCTTAGACAAGTGGTCATCAGTTCTATTTATCTCAGAGTTGAAATTCATTTTTTGTATATTCATGGAGTTGGGATGGTATAAAGAAGTAGGATTGTAGAGACATGAAAATTAGGTCATAAAAATAAATAGATAAACTATTTATGTTAAACAAAAAGTTAACTGGGAGTTGGGTACATAAGTGTTTTGGAGACACTTATAGGAATTGTAATAACATTTTCACAGGTTTATCTAATGATATGAGCATGAAATGAACAATTTAAATGACTTCCCACCATGGTTGAATATTTAATTTTGAGTAATGATTTGCTGTATTGTGTTGGTTTTTGAAAAATGTTGAATTTTCCCCCAAATATGAGATTTTGGAAAGGATCATGATTGTAGTATTTTTAAAATGGTGTGATTCTCAAAATTCTGGTGAAATTTTAAAAAATGGATGAATATGAAAATGATTAATTTTGGAAAGAAATGATGTGAAAGTTTGAAGTGGTAAAATTTGAAATTGTTATGCCTTCATTTTATAGATACTAAGACTTATGGTGTTGTTGTATTTATAGAAAATGGAACCCGGTTGGCATCCTAGAAACCAACTTGAGGAAGATGTAGAGAATGTTGTTGTACCAGAGCTATAGTGGACCGACAAATGGTTCAGAGTATATTCCAAGAATTTTAGGATGTAGATAAATGGAACATGTGGGATGAACCAAGGAAACTAGATCATTTTTTCAGTTCTAAAAGTAAAATCCACCCATATTTCAGGGTAATTCAGAACCATGGAATGAAAAGGTGTGGATGAATAGGATTAATTAAATCTTTTATGTCCTTAGAATAAAAAAATAGCTAAAATTCAAATTGAAAACATATATGTTAGAGGATCTTCCACACTAATGGTGGGATTTAGATTTTCAATCTAAAATAGGCCAGGGCTTGGCATGGGAGAATTTTTAATAATTGTTGAATAAAAAATTCATTCCACATACATTCATAATTTCAAAAAGTATTTACTTATTTAGTATGAAAAAATTGATCCAAATAGAGATATATTATGTGGATACATTTACAAATTTCTTCCTCTTTGAACCTAAATTTCCTACTTGTGCATCCTTGAAAGTGTGTGTATTTGAATTGAGGATGATGTAGGTGATTAAATCAACTATTTTTTCACTATTTATAATGGATTATAAAAATATGGCAAATTGATAGATTGTAGAAGAAATGGATATCTCATGAGCTGCGAGTGGAGGATGTATTTTGATACCTATTAGAAATGGTGGGAACTCTAATTCTTGGTACAAGAGGAAGAGAGACACCTACATCCCTAGTGGGAGTATGACATAGAATGAGATAACTCTAATAAGTGAATATTACCCTAATACCCAAGGGAATGATACTATGATTTGAATGTGGTTATATTAGTGAAATGAAGAAAAACTGTACAACACAACCAAGAGTATGCCTCAATTGAAATAATAGGGGGAATCTTCAGTAGTATTGTCATAGTTCTCCAAGGTCAAGTGTTCAAGATTCATATCAAGTATAGCCTACATCATATTCTTTGATGGGATGAGGGTATAATAATTAGTCTCTCCAGTAGAATATATCTATCCATGGTGATTCCAGGAATACCATGACTCCTCAATTAGAGAAATCTCAACAAGAAAATAAAGAACAAGTTGCAGCAAGTAATAAATTATATAGAGTTGAGTAGATTATTGTCGATGATCAATCTAAATAATCAATTGTGGGAGGTATGATTCATTTTAATTATACCATTTTAAAATATTTTTTTATATGAGTTTATCCCATTACATTATTTCTTCTCATGCTATTGATTTATTTCATTTAAATGAAGATATAATTCCTTTAGTGTGAAAACTAAAAACTCCTTTTGTCCAATGGGAATGTAGGGCCATTATGTAAAGAGAATATTCTATAAATTTTTATGGATTCAAGATGTTTTAGGATTTATCTATGCTAAAATTTATTTCTCTGACATAATATTATATATAGACTGGAAGTCTATGTTCAAATCTCACATCGACTGTTATACTAGAATGGTTAGTTTCAGGATTAATTACAGAGGGGAAAATCTCATTAAAGTAGACTAAAATGTAAGGGCATTTGAAAATGGATTTTTCAACCAAGATATTTGGAATATATCATAATTGATATTACCATTTACTTTGGAACCTATTAAAGATATCGAGAATAGTTGTTTTCTAGTAGTGGTTGTTCAGTTTCAAAATGTGTTTCCCAAATATTTCTCAGGGTAGTCACCGATAAGAGAGGTTGATTTTATGTTTGATCTCCTTTCGGTGACCAGTCCTATTTCCCTTCATTCTTATTTAATGTAAACAATATAATATAGTGAACAAAAATTATAGTTTTAAGAGACGAAAAGAAAAGGGTTCATTTAGTCGAGCATGTCTCTCTGGGTAGTACCTATCTTGTTTGTCAATAAAGAAGATGGAAATATTTGGTTGTGTTTGGAACACCATAATATTAATCTTGTTATGAAAAAGAATTAGTATCTAACTCCAAACATTGATGATTTATACGATCAATTAAGGAGATATTATTGGTTCTCCAAAATTGACTTGTATTCATGACATCGCCAATTTTAGGATCAAAAGAAAGATATACTTAAAAAATCATTCTGGAGTAGATATAACCGTTATTATTATTTATAATGACTTTTGGTCTTAGGAATCAGCTAGAAATAATTTTTAAATTTTTGAATCAAATATATCATAGGTATATAGATTCTTTTGTGGTGGTGTTTTTGGATGAAAAATTATTGAATTCAAGGACAATGGATAAGCATAGACAACAACTATCGACCTTGTTGGGAATATTAAGGGATCATCTGTTGTATCCCAAACAATAAATATGTGATTTTTTGATACAAAAGGTGCATGTACATGACCATTTAATTTCCATAAATTTTGTTTCTATGGATCTAAAATATATTGAGTCTTTCATGTCTTAGAAACCACCACTGAATGTATCTGAGTAACAGAGTTTCCTTTGTCATGACGGTTTTTTCCAATGCTTTGTTCATGATTTTTCCTGACCATATTCACCAATGAAATATTTGACAATAAATAATGTTCCATTCCAATAGAGTGTGGAATTTCCGAAAAATTTTCAAGAGAATAAAGTTCCCCTTACATCAACTACAATTTTAATTTTTCTAGAATTAGGATAAGGCTACATAGTGTGTTGGGATGTTTCAGGATCAGGGTCGGGATGTGTTCTCATACAAGGATATCATGTTGTTGTTTATATATTAAGGTATTCATGGGTTTATGAAAAGAAATACAAAACACAATACTTGGAGTTAACTATTGGAGTCCTTGCATTGAATACATGGCATCATTACCTATGTGGTGAAAAATTTACTACGTTATGGATAATAAAAGCATGCATCATATATTTTCATGAAGGGATTTAAACATAAGATAATGAAAATGGATATAGTATCACCAAATGTTTTAACTTGACTTAATGTTTACACCAATATAGAAAATACAGTGGAAGATTCATTATGCATAAATTCATATGCTTAGTTGAAAAAAGAATCTTCTGATGAGTGAAAGTTGATGTCGGTCCAAGGTGACATGCATTTTTAATGTGAAGACCAAGGTTATGTTGCTGATTTTTTTATAGTTTCATTTGATCCTTATTTGGTGGAGATGTTAAAAGAGGAATAGTCCTATGATTCATAATGTTTTGTGATGAGGTCAAAACACAACGGTGGGGAGACCATTGAGGGATAGAGGTTAGATGGGTGTTCAATTTGGTGGATTATAAATTAGATGGTCATACCTACAGCTTTTTAGTAACAACTTATCTATTATTACCACCATTGAACATGGGGTTTTCATCCTAGAAATTAGAGAATATAACCATAAATTTTGAAATAGGTCTCCCCTGAATGGTTCAGAAACCCGATTCCATATGGGTGATAGTGGATCAATTCACAATTTTAGATCATTTCATCCCTATTGGTGAATATCATGTGGTGGGGGAAATTTCAAAATCTATATCCGATAAGTGGTAAAGTGTCATTGTGTACCAGTTTTGATAGTTTCAGAAATATATTCATGGATTATCTATCGTTTCTAAAAATCCTTACAACAATCCAGTAGGAATATATCGACTATGTGTATTGTGTATCATCCTCATAGTGATGGAAAATATAGAAGAACGATAGAAATGATGGAATACATGTTGAAGGATTGTGTAATGGATTTTTTTGGCTCCTGGGAGGAGCACATACCATTAGTGGAGTTCTTTTATAACAACAACTACCTTGCCTCAATACATATGACTAATTTTGAGTCATTGTATGGGAATCCTTTTAATTCTCCACTTTGGTGGGTAGAAATAGGCAAAGCTTCACTAGTTGGCCGAATCCTTGTTCAAGATACAATAGAGAAGATTTAGTTGATTAGGAAGAAAATGGAGGTGACACATAGTTTTTAGAAATAATATGAGGATCATCATCGATGGTCATTAGAATTTGAGGTGAGTGAGAATGTGTTCTTTAGAAAATATCCATGGCTTGGGAATCATGGTTTTGGTAAGTTGGGATTGTTATCTCTTATATATATAATCCCTCTTGATAAACTTGAACGGGTTGGTGAGGTGGTATAACAGTTGGAATTTCTACCATAGTTCTGTGCGGTGCATAATGTGTTTCATTTATCTCAGTAGAAAATGTACCAGTTTGATCCTGACCATGTGATTAGATGTGATCACGTTGACATAGATTTGGATGCTTCATTGGTACACATGCATGTGTGGGTTATGGATAGGAAAGATAATGTATGGTATGGGAAAATCATCGGTCAAGTACGGATTTTGTGGGAACATCGTCAGATTCAAGAAAAGTCATAAGAACAATAGAAGGAAATGAACGTGAAATAAAAAGAACTATTTTAGTAAAATTATGGTTTTATAATTTCTAGGGATGTAAAGTCCAATTATGGGGAGAATTTAGGACCCATGGTTTCAAGTAATTAACCCTTTATTTATGCTTTTGAAGTATATAAAAACATGGGTGATGTTTGTGAGGGTTTGGAATCATTTTGTAATGTTTTTAGGGATTTATTTATGGTACATGGTTTACACATGGTTTGTGGAAACCATGAAACTCATACAGGAAACCATGTACAATGAAACAAGGGATAATGGGAAGGCACGTAATAAGTTTCATGGTTGAGTAAAACCTTAAGGTCTCTAAAGAGAATCTTTGAAAACTGGGAAAAGTGGGATTTTCCAGGTTAGAGCACAGTTTGTTTAACCGTACATGCCAAATTTGTGAGGCCCACTTTAGGTAGAGGATAGAACGTGGTTTTCAACTGGTCTACCTAATAGTGAAACTAGAATTCCAATGTTTGAAGATTAGATCCATAGAAGTGGATCAAATACGTTTTCACCTCTAATCTACTTGATTTTTCACCAAATCAACCCTAACTCAAGATTTCACCCTCCCAATGGATAATGAAGCTTTACCCATTTACCAGGAGATGATCCAAAGGTTCTTCTTTGGTGATTTGAAGCTTAATTATCATGGGGAAGATATATAAGATATGTTTTTGGGATTTAACCAGTATTGTGGTATTTTTCAAATGTTAATCATGTTCATCATAAATATCAAGGTTGGTGGATTCACTCTTGACTCATATATTTAGAATAACAAGGAATTATTTCAAAATGGTGGTTTTGTGTTAAATTTATTTTCAATTTGTTGTGAAATGATTCATGAGAACCATATTTAGTGACAATTTATGGTATTGTGAAAAATTGAGTGTTTTGGATAAATTTGACTTTGAAAACTTGATTTTAAAATTAGTATTTTAATTTTTTTATTTTGTTTTGGTGCATGGAAAGGGGTTTTCAATAAAATATAGGTCTTATTTGAATGGTTTATTGAAAATGGGATTTCAATAAAAGGTTGGTTTTATGAAAATGATTTATTGTTTTGGTTTTAAATAAATTTTTTATTCTTTTCATATGATTAAACTAGTTTGTAAGTGGTTGTATTGGAATATGGTTAGATTAAATGGTTAGGAATAGATGCAATGGTATAGATAATACTGTTAAAGTACCACCATCAAAGTGACGTGGTATGGACATGACATACCACCATCAATGGTAACACCCATATTGTGTGGTTGCGTGTAGGGTCATGTGTGGTTATGTGATATGGAATTGGTAATTCCATTTAGATTTGTGAACTAGTTGAAATGACTTTGTTGGTTTATTTCCTTGGAATTTGGTGTTTCTTTGAGAAAACTGTTTTACCATGGAACTTTTTTTATATTCAGATATAAACTATATTAAATTATTTTATATAATTTTTTTACATAAATGTGTTAATATATTCTATACTAGTGTCATGAGTAGGGAATTAATTTGCGGAAGGCCTACTGAGTTTCATTACACACCCCTACTTTGAAACATTGATGATTATATAAATATCATTTATTTGGAAACATGGAAAGGTAATTTATCACACCTATGTAGTGGTGCATAGTGATACTTGGGATATATTGTGGAGTTTAGAATGGAACATGGCTAGAGTTTGGAGTTTTGTTTTAGAGTCTTTGGGTTTTATTGGTTATGTCTTCTACTATGTAATTTAATATTGTAGTCTTCCTCTATGATACTATTTTTTAGTTTTTTTCGATATATATGTTATTCCATTGTGTTTTTATATGATTATCATGCATCATGTAGTGTTTAATCGGTTTTGTAATGATTAGTATGGCCATTTTAATTTAAAAGGTAAAATCATCCCATGTAAATTCATGATTCCCTTGGAATTTATTTCCATCCTTTTTAATCATGGAGATGTCTCTTAAGGCCATGTAGTAATTCCAACTCATCTTAATAAAATGAGGAGGGGTGAGATTTTTGTAGAGACCCAAAGTTTGACGTACATGGAAATTAAATTACTTTTGTGAAATACTTAATACATAACTGAAACAGACACACAAGGACCGTAATAGTTTAGTGTCTTTGGAAACTGGGAAAATAATCTTCTAATCGTGGTGAAAGATCTTCAACATCTCCCATAAAGATCTTCCCCTTTTGTTTTCTTACCTAAAACCTTTCATTAAATCTTGGGGAAAATAAAACAAATAAAGGGAGAGCTCAAATGCTCAGTAAGGGTAAGCATAGAGAACATAAAACAATCCATAAACATTTGAATGCAAAAGCTTGAACATAAAATCTAAACATCAAAATCTTGAGCAGAGACATAAATCATGGAATTAAGTAAGGCATATATCATAAAGTAACATCAATCATGATAAAATAGCATGGGAATAAATCACGTAATTGTGGAAACTATTCATCACTTGTTATGATTTCTATAGTAGCCAAGGCATTGCTGCCAAGACCATCTTAGTGGAAAAAGTCCCTTTCTGAATCGAGTCCACTCCTCGTTCCAGTCTTGTATCACTGAACCAGATTAACTTACCGTTCCATCCATGTCTATCTAATGAGATATAAATCTTTAAAAAATGCATTGGAGGGAGATATAGGTCCCACCCATCTCATAATGAAACCATTCTTATGTGTTCCACAAAATCATAAATCATACATCATAGCATAACCCATGTAATAAAAATGGGATTCTTAATCATCATGCCATCATAACACAATCCATATAAGATAAAAAGACATCATAAAAATAATTCCATCATAACATAATAAAAACAATGTAAAAATAGGGATAGAAACAGAAACCTATATTATCTTAGATGGAAAATATTTTTGATAAAACACTTGAACTCCATTCTTGAGGAAAATATCCTTTATACTTCAAAAGCATTTTTCCTTTCTTAACATGTCATACAATTTTAAACTAAAAGAAGTTGATTAAAAATAAACTTGAAAACTTGTAAAGGAAGATTCATGGAAATAATGTTCTAAAAATCCATTCATGTCTTATAAGTTAAAAAACATTCTTCTAGTACTTTGGCCGGAAATGTCAAAAAGTACCACGTACGAAAAACGACAAAAGATTCCTTTCATATCTTTTACTAAAAACTCACCAATGAGTAATATTGGATTTAAACAATTGTAGGAGGATATAAATAATATTAGACATTGAGGAAAAATGGATGTGGATAATAAATATTCCCCAGTAAATTCTGAACTATAAATAATCTCTGATAAAAATTGAGATTGCGAGATTTTCCCTTACCTTAGGTCCGATATGCTTTGTACATATCCAAACCTCATCTTCTTCGATGAACCTCTTTTAAGCCTTCTCTTAAGGAAGTAGACTTGGTCTTTTGAGAATACAAGAACCTCTAGAATTATTCTAAGGAAGTGTACAAGAGAAATGGGCAGGGGTTGGTCGAGCTTCAAGGCTCAAAAGGGTGTGAAGAGAAGAGGGAATGGGTGCCCTTTTTATAAGGGAGGAGAGGGGCTCCTTTGAAAAAACTTATAATATTATTTTATAATAATTTTATATTCGGTTTTTAATAGCTCCAAATTGATTTATTTCAAAGCTATGGTGTGTATGGGTCGAAATCCTCTCAACCAATAGATTTTAGACTGGTTTGGGTCATTATATTAAACTTATCTTTTAGTTTTAACTCTTAGTTAATTATATTGACAGTTACCATGTCACTTTGAATTTCTATATTACATAGTTAATAAACATACCACATACATACAAGAAACCCCCCAAGTGGTCCATTTATGATACACCTATCATGATATAAGTATCTTTGCTGAACCTTAGATTTTTAGGAATATAATAACAATTAATAAGACAATATTTGTTTTAAAACCCATTTTATGTCAATTTAGACACTATTTGGTAATTGATTTTTGTGAAAATCATAACAAAATAATTAGTTCAAAAATATTTAATTAAATCAATAATAACATGTGATATTAACCTATAAAATTATTGTAATTCATAAGAAGTCTCAAATTACATTTATTTGGGTATTTATAACATCAATTATGTCAATATTTCATTAATAAGATAATTACTGCATCATTATTGTGTCATAAATAAATTAAATTATGTAAGGTCCAAAAATTATAAATAAAATACCATTATGTAGGAAATCTTTTCTGATTTCTAATGAATATTTATAGTCGAATTTATCTAATGTATAACCCTATATTTAAAATGTTTTAGTTATTAAACTTTTATTTTAACTATTTTAACTATTCTTTAAATAAAATAATATTAAATGACCTGATATAATCCAAGTGGACCTAAATGGTAAAATTTTATTCCTAAGGTTGTTTTTGGTCGAATTAAACTTATCCAGTAGAATTAGGACATGTGTTAGGGTAATAATAATATCATTTTTACCCTTAATTACACTATTTACTTTTAACCGTGGTAAATAAAAGTAAAAATTTACTATTCACCAAAAATTATTTTCATCTCATTGAACCAAATTTTAGTCCTTGATATTAACTCTGTATCTCATATTTTCGAAATTCTACTCACAGAAGTGGTAAAATTATGTTTTATGTGAATTTCTAAATTCTATTAGGAGGTGGGTAAAAGACGGTGAAAAGTTCAATAAAATTTTTATATATCTAAAATTATTATATAATGACTCCAATTAATTACATCGAACTTATATAGGTATTATGTATCAATTTTGGCCTAAAATAAATTTAAATAAAATAAATAATTATTTAAATAAAAAGTCGGTTTTTAAATAGTAACCTAGTGTTTTCACTATTCATCAAAAATTGAAAGTTTTCAGAAAAATAAAAAAATTCCCCTTAGGATAATTTCAATATTCCAAATCCAAAACTTCTATCCATTTTGAAAGATAAAATTTACAAAATTTCAAAAATTGCTTATTACTATTCATAATGGCTAGTTTTAATAATATTTTAATATCATATCATTGTTTAGTGAAACTCGGTATTGCGTACGACGTAAGCTATCGAGAAAGGTCGTGATTACGTGTAATGCAAGACAAGTCAGGTATGTGTGTAGTGCAAGATCCTTTTGGTGTAGCGTACAACACAAGACATCAATAAAATAAAAAAAAATATTTTTCATAGAATCTCGGGGTGTTACATTCTACCCCCCTTAAAATGAATTTTTCCCTTGAAATTCATCGGGGTTATAAATGGTTTACTACTCGAAAGTTTCTTTAATAGAAACCCACATCGTAAAAAGGAATACCAAAACCAATCTTTAAAAACTAAAGTATGAAATGTAACAGTTACCCAAATTAACTAATCAATGGGTTTTTACATAGGAGAACATAGTTTAAAATATGGATATGGAAGAGAAATCTAACCATCATGTTCTGATGGAGAGTGGTAGAGAACATGACTATGAAAAAGCCAACAATCACAAAGCCATAGATTTGTGATGATCTTAGGTACCATCTGATTCATCAGATATAAGGGCACTAGGACAACATTTTTGGTTTTCAAGATCATTTCCCTAAAGTTGAAGAAATTGGAATTAGAAGAAATACTTTCTTTATTTTGGTACATTCTCACCATTGGTTGTTTTTTGGACAATTTCCACTTCATCTCTTAAAGAAATGAAGTTGAATTTGTCATTAGTGAAGTGTTAGCAGATAATGTGATAGAATGATGGGTCATTCCGTCTGTTTTAAACAAAAGGTTAGAAAAAGTTATCAAAAATATATAAGTCCATATATTGTGAGATTAATCATATATGGTTCCTAAAATGGACTTATACTTCATATATCATGCTGCTTAATATAATAAAACTGGTTTATACTAAACAGGGACTTCCTGTAAGCCTGTGGTAGGCGATAAAGGCTTGTTGCACTTCAGTTGTGGGTTCGATTCCCATAGCCTTGTCCGATGCGACGGGTTTTCACCCATCATAAAGGTTTTCCTTTTTCTAAAACCACATTATTATAACATTCCATAAAAAATATCAAAAAAAAAATCTACCCTTAAACAATTCTATCTGATGTCCAACTTAATCCATTCCAACCTTTAAGCTTATCGAAAATACTTTTGTCTAATCTCATAGTGTAAAGAAAATGATTACTTGAGAGGTCACATAACAAGTATGTGAATACCATCATTTATCCCCCATATATCATATGATATATCTTGTTGGTCAAATTACAAACATTCAAAGGCCTTAATCATGTTTTCTTTTGAAAAATGAATACCCATTGAACCGTAGTGAAAATATGAATGCAGTTAAAAGTTAACACTTTCCACATACCAAAATCCTCAAAATTCTATATACTCAAACCATGATATCACTTAGTACTTATATCAATCATGAGATCTTTAATACTATAAAACAATTCATTTTCTCCTTATCCTATCATTATGTGCATATCATCTGCTTTTCAAAATATTTGAATCAATTTTCATGGTTACCGGTACCATATTCTTATAGAAAACCACAATGGACCAATACACAGATATTTAAAAATTCCACAATACTATAAATGAGATTCCATGATACTATTTTGAAATCCCATTACATAAACACTTAATCATTATACAACATCATTATCATACTCAACATCAAAAATAGTGATTGCATGTGACTTCCCTTTATCCTTTTCCATAAGAGGTTGCTCATGTTGATCATCATTAACCCTTGGATTAGGGCATTGATTAGCATAATGCCCCATTTCCTTGCACTTAAAGCATTGAAGTGTTGGTGGTGCATTCTCTGCAGTATTTTCTTTATTCACATCATTAGAAACCCTTTTTCCATTGCTTCGACACTCAGATGCTCGATGACCTTCTTTTCCACACTTAAAACATTTTCTATTCCCTTTAAGACAATATCCACCATGCATCTTTCCACACTTTGAGCATAAAGAAATATTCATCTTTTTTTTTCACCATTATTCTAAGATTTCGCCTTGAACTCCATCTTTCGTTTCTTTTCAAAACCATGAGATGGATATGTTACACCAACTTCCAGTTCTACCATGATAGCACAACACACAATTTCTTCATAGCTACTGAAGTCTCTTATAACTAATGCACTTCGAAGACTTGGTTTTAAGCCACTGAAAAATCGATCAACTTTACTTTCAGGTTGGATGATAAAGCCAGATGCATACCTTGCAAGTCTTGTAAAATTCGCTTCGTATATACCAACAGATTCATCATCCTTCTGCTTAAGCTCAAGAAAATCCTTTTCCAAATTTGTTCGAAGAATATGAGGGAAGTACTTACTAAAAAACAAGTTCTTGAAATCGTCCCATTCCATGGATTCAATTTCATCTTGGGGCCTTCTATTCTTAATTAGAGTCCACCCCTGGGCTGCTTCACCTTCTAAACGGTAAAAATCTAAAATGACTTTTTCATGTTCTGAATAAAGAAGTATGTAAAATATCTTTTCAATGGTACTGATCCATTGTTTAGCAACAAGTGGATCAGAAGACCCATTGAAAGACGGTGGACGTTTCCTGATGAATGAATCAATAGAATATTGTTACCTTCTCTGATCATTTGGAAATCTAGAATGATTCATAGCTTGTGTAAGTATAGCAATAAGACTTTTCACTCCATCTCCCATCACATTTGGTTGCTCGGGAGGACAATCATTTCATTGTCCATTACATTGATCAACACAGATCCTTCAAGTTCCAGCCATTGTCTAAAACCCAAAAAGAACAGTTTGAGAGGAAAAAATCATGCTAGGAAAACAACCTAATAAAGGGGGATTACATTCAATATCTAAAATCTTTGGTTTAATTCTAATATCATTACCATAATTCTAGGACTATAACCTGTACTTATACATAACCTTAGGGACATCCCTAGACATACCTTAGAAATATCTCTAGTGATCTCACTAAAGTTTTCACATCCTAGTTTCCAAAGATTAAATAAACCTTTCCTCTGATACCAACTGTAGAGACCCAATGATTGACGTACATAGACATTACATTACTTTTGTGGAATACTTAATACATAAGGAAAACATAAACACAAGGAGCTTGATAGTTTAGTGTCTTTGGAAAATCGGAAAATAATCTTCTAATCGTGGTGAATGATCTTCAACATCTCCCATAAAGATCTTCCCCTTTTGTTTTCTTACCTAAAAACTTTCTTTAAATCCTGGGGAAAAGAAAACATATAAAGGTTGAGCACAAATTCTCAGTAAGGGTAAGAATAGAGAACAGAAAACAATCCATAAACATTTGAATGCAAAAGCTTGAACATAAAATCTAAACATCAAAATCTTGAGAAAATACTTAAATCTTGGATGTACGTAAGGAATATATCATAAATGAACATAAATCTTGATAAAATAGCATGGGAATAAATCATGTAATTGTGGAAACCATTAGACACTTGCTATCATTTCCATAGTAGCCAAGGAATTTCTGCCAAGACCATCTTAGTGGACAATGTCCCTTTCTGAATCGAGTTCCCTCCTCGTTCCATTCCTATAACACTGAACCAGATTAACTTACCGTTCCATCCATGTCTATCTCATGAGATATAAATCTTTACCCAATGCATTGGAGGAAGGAATAGGTCCCACCCATCTAATAATGAAACCATTCACATGTTTTCCACAAAATCATAAATCATACATCATATCATAACCCATGTAATAAAAATGGGATTCTTAATCATCATGCCATCATAACACAATCCATATAAGATAAAAGGACAACATAAAAAAAATTCCATCATAACAAAATAAAAATAATGTAAAAATAGGGATAGAAACAGAACCCTATATTATCTTAGATGTAAAATATTTTTGATAAAACACTTGAACTCCATTCTTGAGGAAAATATCCTTTCTACTTCAAAAGAATTTTTCCTTTCTTAACATGTCATACAATTTTAAACTAAAAGAAGTTGATTAAAAATAAACTTGAAAACTTGTAAAGGAAGATTAATGGAAATAATTTTCTAAAAATACATTCATTCCGTATAAGTTAAAAAAACATTCTTCTCGTACTTTGGCCGGAATAGTCAAAAAGTACCTCGTATGAAAAACGACAAAAGATTCCTTTCATATCATTTACTAAATACTCACCAATGGGTAAAATTAGATTTAAAAAATTGTAAGAGGATATAAATAATATTAATTATTTAGGAAACATGTATGTGGATGATAAATATTCCCCAGTAAATTCTGAAGTATAAAAAATCTCGGATAAATATTGAGATTGTGAGATTTTCTCTTACCTTAGGTCTGATATGCTTTGTACGTATCCGAACCTCCTCTTCTTCGACGTACCTCTTTTAAGACTTCTCTTAAGGAAGTAGAGTTGGTCTTTTGAGAAGAAAAAAACCTTAAAAATGTTTCTAGGGAAGTGGATAAGAGAAATGGGAAGGTGTTGGCTGAGCTTCAAGGCTCAAAAGGGTGTGAAGAGAAGAGGAAGGTGTGCCCTTTTTATAAGTGAGGAGAGGGGCACCATTGAAAAAACAGAAAATATTATTTTATAATAAAGTCATATTAGGTTTTTAATAGCTCAAAATTGATTTATTTCTAAGCTAAGGTGGGTATGGGTCTTAATCCTCTCAACCAATATATTTTAGACAGGTTTGGGTCATTTATTAACCTTATCTTTTAGTTTTAAGTCTTAGTTAATTATATTGACATTTACCATGTTACTTTGTATTTCTATATTATATAGATAATAAACTTACCATATACATCCAAGAGACCCAAAATTGGTCCATTAATGATACACCTATCATTATATAAGTATCTTGGTGGAAACTTAGATTTTTAGGAATATAATAACAATTAATAATATAATATTTGTTCTAAAAACTATTTTATGTCAATTTAGACACTATTTGGTAATTGATTTTTGTGAAATTCATAACAGCAGGATTAGTTCAGAAAAAGTTAATTAAATCAATAATAACATATCATATTAACTTAGAAAATTAGTGGAATTCATAAAAAGTATCAAACTACATTTATTTGGGTATTTATAACATCAATTATGTCAATATTTCATTAATAAGATAATTACTGCATCATCATTGTGTCATAAATAAATTAACTTATTTAATGTATAAAAATTATAAATAAAATACCATTATTTAGGAAATCTTTTTATCTTTCTAATGAATATTTATAGTCGAATTTATCTAAGGTATAACCCTATATTAAAAATGTTTTAGTAATTAAACTTTGATTTTAACTATTTTAACTATTCTTTAAATAAAATTATATTAAATGTCCTAATCTAATCCAAGTGGACCTAAATGGTCATATTTTATTCCTAAGGTTGTTTTTTTTCTAATTACACTTATCCAATAGAATTAGGACATGTGTTAGGGTAATAATAATATCATTTTTACCCTTAATTACCCTATTTACTTTTAATCGTGGTAAATAAAAGTAAAAAGTTACTATTCACCAAAAATTATTTTCATCTCATTGAACCACATTTTAGTCCTTGATATTAACCATGTCTCTTGTATTTTTTAAATTCCACTCACAGAAGCGGTTAAATTAAGTTTTATGTGAATTTCCAAATTCTCTTAGGAGGTGGGTAAAAGACGGTGAAAAGTTCAATAAATTTTCTATATATCTAAAATTATTATAAAATGACTCGAATGAATTACATTGACCTTATATAGGTATTATATATAAATTTTTACCTAAAATAAATTTAAATAAAATAAATTATTATTTAAATAAAATGTCAGTTTTTAAATAGTAACCCAGTGTTTTCACTATTCATCAAAAATTGAGAGTTTTCAGAAAAATACCAAAAAATCACCCGAGGATAATTTCGATATTCTGAATCCAAAAATGAAGTCCATTTTGATAGATAAAATTTTCAAAATTTTAAAAAGTGGGTATTACTTTTCATAACGGCTAGTTTTAATAATATTTTAATAGCATATCGTTGTTTAGTGAAACTCGGTATTGTGTACGACACAAGCTATCGAGAAAGGTCGCGATTGCGTTTAATACAAGCCAAGTCAGGGATGCGTGTAGTGAAAGCTCCTTTTGGTGTAGCGTACAACACAAGACATCAATAAAATTAAAAATAATATTTTTTATAAAATCTCAGAGAGTTACAATGTTACACTTAATACCTTTCATCCCATCATAGGGAATGGAAAATTATGAAAAGGTGAGATTTGTAGATCATTAATTGTAAACATGGAATATTCTTATTCATAACATGAACATAATGACATGTGAATATAACCATAACAATTTAAGGTCATACCCAACACATCTAAGATCACATACATGAGTCATGGCATACTTGTGGGATGTTTATAGGAAATGAATCATAAGGGAGTGAATATCTTAATCCCTGAAATAAAAACATATAAATAAGACTTGGAATTGTGAAAGGCACATATATATTTATAATTATTTCCATATAATTCAAGTATTATATCCAATTCCATTTTAGTGTAAAGGTTTCACTCTCCAAATCATCTTAGTAGTCAAGGTTCAATCCCAACACTGTCTTAGTAGTCAAGGTTCACTAATGAAAATATTAGTTTTCATGTTTCACACACCAGAACAATTTATCTAGAATAGTGTTTTACTAAACTGAGTTTACACCCCAATTACATCCATGTATATCTCATGAGATATAAATAATTATCCAATTCATTTGAGGGAGATATAAGTCCTACCCATCAAATAATGAAAACCATACATATGTATTCCATATGAACATAAATAATTAATCAAAAACATAAATTAATAGTAGAAAAAATAAGTATAGTATCGTTTAATCATAAGTCCATTAAAACATAGGTAACATAAAATAATGTTATGTTATATAAAAAATGGGTCTGAAGGATAATTTAAAAAATAATAATGAAAATATCTATTCAATTTTTTAAATAAAATGGTACTTAAATCATAACATATTTATAAAAAAATATTATTTAAAAATAACCAATAAAAATTATAATTTAATATTTTAAAACAATTTTAAACAAATAAAAAAGTTGAAAATCATTTTCTTGGAATTTTTTCAAAAGTTAATTAAAAACCATTTTTTGATTTTTTTTGAAAACATGGGTTTTGAATAAAACTTATTTTTGATCAAAGAGAAAAAAAATTCCTGAAGCTTAAAAAATCAGGAAAATCATTTTATTCATGATACAACTTGTTAAATTGAGGTATATACACCCCATAAAGTAATATATACACACAACATAACATTTATCTTAAAGAATGAAAATTGAGAAAAAATTAACTTACCAATTTGGTAACTTTTGAATTGTAAGCCTCATAAAATATATATCATAAAATAGTTATGTAAATTACAATAAATTTAAGCATAATTATCATAGAATTAATTAATTTTTATTCTATACACCACACAATATAAATTAGTGGCGAATATGGCATAGGGCTCACAGAAATAAAAATTGATACTCGAAATATTGTTACCTCATGTCTTAACTTCCTTAGTATATGTTAAATCTGAATTTATAATGAATATATGTCTATTATTAAACTTAAAAAAACTATATTCATCTATATAATACCATATATGATTTACATATGACTTTATATTACTCTCTTATTTTCAATTCCATGTTAAAGTAATGTTTTGTTTAATAACCTCTTTGCTTTCGTACATGTTTTGAATTGTTTTTCTTTGTACTATTACTTATATCATGATTTAATCATATTAATAATGATAAAAATGATATAAAAATATGATTTTTATTCTATTTTTCATAAATTCTATATAAATAAGATAAAATACACTCTCCACTGAGAAACTAAGTTGTACGTACACATTGAAATTATTTTTATTTTCCTGTCTGGTACAAGAAAAACACATATATGAAATATTATCAGTATCGAATCATTTTTTATGTCATATATATCACTTATATCAATGAAATACATCCTTAATACATTCCCTGTAAAGTGTGAAAGAATCAATTAGCTTTTTAAGGAAAAAATCAACTGTACACATGAACAAAATTATTGTATTCCCACAAAATGGAAATTGTAACGACCCGAATCCGGAGCCACTCCACCGGTGCCCCGTACCCGGTTAACCAGAAGACCTCAAGAACGTTTCCCCAAACTCCAGAGGCTGCTGACTAGCAGTGAGGGCCTTGGTGAGTCGGTGGGGAAACTATGCCCTCATTCGGTAAAGTATACAGTGGTAGAACAACCAGACACAATAATAGAAATAATAAACAGCATACAACAACTGAACTGAACAGTAGAAGTAATGCATAAAATGATAATGATGCAACATGGTACATATTTCTATGGAAAGCAGTAAACAAACCAACGTGCTGAAGTAAAACTGAAAAACAAAGTGCAAAAGAAAAACAAAGTAAACTCCTCAGCATCGCAAGCCAGTGCTTGGTCTCCTACTATCCAGCTCCACAGCAAGTCAGGTACCTGAAGTTGAAGGGCACTTGCCCTTATCTATACCTGTAGAAACATAGTCTACTTGGGCCCAAAAGAAAGTCCCAAACTGGTTGTGAGATAAAATCCCAGTAGGAAACTACCCAAAGATCTTGTGCCTAACATTCAATGAATACATGGAAAGTAAAGTACAGTAACAATAAACAGGAAATACATAGCAGCTACAATTCAAAGTTGCAACATATAAAGTACACAAGTAACTTCCAACAACAATTAGAAAACAGGTAACCCTATGGGTAGATCTCACAACATAACCCCAATGTTTCAACCTACCAGTACTACCAACCCTCTAGGAGGCACACACAGTCTCACCCCTCTGGTTCAGCTTAGAATAGACTCTCTGAGGAAGCACTCACCGTCAATTCCCTCTATAGTCTCGTATCGTGCTAAAGGCTCTCTGGGGAAGCACTCAACGTCTCATTCCCCCTGTGGCCCGTGTCGAGGAACTACATACTCTCTGAGGAAGCACTCATCGTCAATTCCCCCTGTGGTCTCGCATCGTATTAAAAGACACTCTGGAGAAGACCTTATATCCATTCCCCATATGGTCTACTACACTAGGTTCTCACAGTCATGTGTGGAAAATAAACATGCTCAGCGCGCGTGCATCATCCAAGTAAACCTCAAGAACAACTTATCTGTCAATATAAGGCTCAACAGCATAACAAATCAATAGTTCCACTATGCTACACTAGCCATGACAATGGTCAAATTCCAAACAAGAAAAACAAGCATGGAAAGCATCCAGGGTACAACAAAAAATACTCTATTCATGAAGTTAAAACTCTACTATAACAATCAAGAAATAAGGCAATCAATCAAGGGAAAAAAAAGAAAAAACACAATTCCCATTCAAGTGAATTGGCGAAATTACACAAAATACTCAAAGACTTTCTACAGAAAGGCAAAAACCACCTACCTCGATCCTAGGAGATGGATATCTGGGAAAAGCGGCGAAAGATTCTCCTTAGAACGTCGTATATCTGAGAAAACATCCGAAACACATAAACCACGATAACATGAGAAAGACGAGGAATTGGAAAATAAGGCTTGAGCAGAAGGAAGAACTCACCACTGTGATTCCAATTCAAATGACGGTGATCGAAACGGAGAACAGATGGAGGAACGGTGGCTCGAAGAAGATCCGCAGTCTTACATGCACTCTCGGATGAAGAAGCTCAAGAATAAGACGTTTTCCTCAATTAGGTGCAACCCCGTTCCGTTTAATGAAAAAAAATAAAGTACACGACATGTAATTTTAGAGTACACGGCGTGTACTAGGTCTTTCTGTACTCCACCAAAATCGGCCTCCACGTCACCCATACAAACTATGTGTGTGGCCTAGACACGACCAGTACACGGCTTCGAGCAGGAAAAGAGTACACGGCGTGTATTTCAAAAATTTCTAGAAAATTTATTTTTCTTAAAAACTCTAGAAAAAAGGAAAAACATACCTGAATGAAGATCCAGGTTCTTACAAACTTCCCCACTTAAAAAATTCATCCCTAAATTTCCCTAACGAGGTGGAGAAGGAGAAACCCTAAAAAACTCTGGCCACTATGATCGTACATTGGCCTCCCTCTCCCAAGTCTCGTCACGTACTCACCCATGCTTCCATAGCACCCGTACAAGAGGGACATACCGCCCACGGAGAACCTTCGTACTACAATCGACAATCTGAATGGGATGCTCCTCAAAATATGCATCTACTTCGAGCTCAACCTCCTCAGGCTGAAAGTCATGAGACGAGTCTGAAAAGTAGCATCGGAGCTGAGAGACGTGGAGTACGTCGTGCATGGCCCGGTACCTCTGGGGTAGCTACAACCGATAGGCAACCGAACCAAATCTCTCCAAAACCTCAAACGACCTAACGTACCACGGTGAAAGCTTACCCTATCTCCGAATCCTTTTATGTACCATCCTCGGTGCATCATGTAGAAAAACATGATCCCTAAGCTCAAACTCCAGAGGTCATCTCTGCTGATCAGCATAAGACTTCTGCTAAGACTGTGCTGTAGCCATCCTCTTCCGAATCAACTCTATCTACTCAGAGGTCTCCTAAAAAATATGAGTTCCCAGCAAAGCTGCCTCTCCTACCTATAGCCATTATAAGGGTGATCGTCATGGCCTACTGTACAAAGCCTCGCAAGGTGCTATCAGAATGGTCGCCTGGAAACTATTGTTGTAGGAGAACTCCACTAGTGGAATATGCTTCTCTCAAGAACTACCAAAGTCAAGAATGTAAGCTCTGAGCATATCCTCTAGCACCTGGATCGTACGTTCGGACTGGCCATCAGTCTTGGGATGGTATGCTGTACTCAAAAGTACCTGTGTACCCAAAGCCTTCTGAATTCTCTGCCATAACCGAGAAGTAAAGCGTACATCTCTATTTGAAACAATAGAGTGTGAAACTTTATGCAGACGAACGATCTCTCTGATGTAAAGTCATCATAGATAATCAACACGGAAGGTCTCCTTGATCGGCAAGAAGTGGGAAAACTTCGTAAGTCTGTCGATGAAAACCCAAACAACATCGTTCCCCCAAGGCGACCGAGGAAACCCGGTCACGAAGTCCATCACAACATCGTTCCACTTCCACTCTAGAATGTGTAACTGCTGTAAAAGGCCTGCTAGTCGTTTATACTCCGCCTTCACCTGCTGACACGTAGAGCATCTCATGACAAAACCAGCAACATCTCTCTTAATACATGGACACCAATACTGGTGATGAAAGTCCCAATACATCTTGGTGACGCCAGGATGAACTTCCCAAACTGAGGAATGAAAATCCTGCATCAGCTCCTCGTGTATGTCTGCTGGAACCCATACTCATCCTTGGAAATGCCAGATCTCATCGTCACCCACTATCCATCTAGGAAGAGGGTCATCTCCTGACACACTCTCCCATAGTAATAAGCCTTCTGAGTCTAATAGCTACCTCATCCGTACACGATCAACTAGTGTAGAGGTAACAACTACAGAAGATAGGAAAGTCTATCCCTATCTATCGTACAACTCCAGATGCATCTCAGAGAACAGAGCCATAAGCTACCACTCACTACTAGCCTCTTGAACTACATGAATCTAAGTTATCCTGCTCAATGCATCTGCCACTACATTTCCTATTCCCTGAATATAGGAATGCTCGAAATAAAAGGACTGAAGATACTCGACCCACCTGCACTGATTTAGATTCAGATCACGCTGAGTGAAGATATACTTGAGAATCTTTTGGTCAGTGAAGAACACAAAGTGCTCTCCCAGAAGATAGTGTATCCAATAGTGTAAGGCATGAACAACAGCTTCCAACTCCAGATCATGCGTCAGGTAGTTCCTCTCATGTGGCCTCAATTGCCGAGACCCGTACGCAACGACTCCATCTCCTTGCATAAGCACAGATCCTAGCCCAATACCTGAAGCATCAGAAAAAATGGTGTAGCTCTTTCTTGGATCTGGAAAGACTAGTATCGGTGCCGAAGTTAACCTCCACTTCATCTCCTGAAAGGCTAACTCACAATAATCTAACCATAAGTACTTCGCCCCCTTCTTGGTCAGACCCGTCAAAGGTGCTGCTAGGAGTGAAAAGTACTGAATGAAGAGTCTGTAGTATCTAGACATCCCTAGGAAACTATGTATCTCAAAAACGTTCTTCAGCTACTCCCAGGAAACTACAGCTCTCACTTTCTCTAGGTCCACAGATACTCCTGCCTCTGAGATGACGTGACCCAAGAAGTGAATCTGTTCCATCCAAAAGTGTCACTTCAAGAGTTTTGCATAGAGACGATGCTCTCTCAGTGTACTAAGAGTGATCTCAAGATGTGTGGCATAGTCGTGTCGAGTGTGAGAGTACACCAATATATCTTCCAAGAATACCACAATGAAGGAGTACAAGTAAGGATGGAACACTCGGTTCATCAGTTCCATGTAAACTAGTGGCGCATTCGTGAGACCAAATGGCTTGACCATATACTCATAGAGACCATACCTTCTCATGAAGGCTATCAGAGGTATATCTGATGGTCTGAAATGTAACTAATGATAACCAGACCTCAGTTCGATCTTTGAGAACACCTGGACTTCTCTAAGCAGATCCAAGAGGTCATCGATCCTCAGCAAGGTATATCGGTTCTTGAGCGTCAACTGGTTCAGCTTCCGATAATCCATACAAAGCAGAAGGGTACCGTCTTCCTTCTTCGCAAACAGGACAAGAGAACCCCAAGGAGAAGTACTGGGTTGGATGAAACCCATTTCTTGTAACTCCTCCAACAGCTTCTTGAGCTCCTGCAACTCAGGTGTAGCCATCCTATAAGGAGGAATGGACACTGGTGCCACTCCTGGCATGAGCTCAATCGAGAAGTCTACCTCATGCTCCAGAGGCAAACCTGAAGTCCTCTGAGAAAACATCCCTGAAATGATCCACCACCGGAGGAAATTCTAGCTACAAAGTTCCCTAATCATCCAGATAAAGACTAGAAATCTAGGATGTCACCCTTCCCAACCCATGATGCTCGAGTCCTGCTCGACTCGCCTGAATGTCCCATTCACCTCTATGAAGAAAAGACTCACGCTGAGGTGAAACAAAACTTACTATACAGAGATAATAGTTGACAACTGCCTGGAAGGGAACCAACTAGTCCATCCTGAGGATGACATCATAGCCTATCATCCCAAGGACATAGAGGTCGCATGAGAAATGATACCCTGCAAACTCGAGAGGGCACTCTCTACAATGGTGTACACTAGATGTCCTTGTACCCAAAGGTGTGTCTAGTGTCAATGAGTTGGAAAAAGAAAACACACAAAGCCAAAGGCTTTCCATAACCACAGAAAAGATAAATCTATGCATGGAACCAGTATCAAAAAGAGATGAAGATAAAACCAAGGCTACTAAAATCGTACCTTGAACTGTAGAAAGTCTGAGATCCTGCTCCTGATAGGTCTGATCCACAGCGAAAGTCTGGCCTACCTCGCAACCCTGCGACCCTGCCTGACCACTCTGAGCTGATCCTCCCTACTGGCACTGAAGGACT
Organism: Viscum album; assembly: GCA_963277665.1. NCBI lineage: Eukaryota > Viridiplantae > Streptophyta > Magnoliopsida > Santalales > Viscaceae > Viscum > Viscum album. Next base: position 1,630,236,470 of record OY728152.1, read on the forward strand.
AGTGACTGACTACCATGGTGCCAACCTCTAACTCGGCCTGAACGGCTGGAAGAACTCTAGTTCCCCGACTGGTGAGAAACTGGTGGTGCTGCTCCTGAACGAGGAGTCATGGAAGAACCCCCCGTCACCAGCTACTGGAGAGAAAACCTGGTAGAAATTCTGAAGGTGACCCATCTTGCTGCAAGATCGGCACTCCACTAGGTCCCTCTCGCACTCCGGCCTCATGTTCCCTGCCCTTCTACACTGGTAGCATACTACCTAGCTACCTGAAGATGTATCTCGCCTCCTCGGATCACCACGCGTAGGCTCCCTACGACTCTTCCTACTGTCAAATGGGGGAACAATAGCTCTGGAAGCAGAAGCGCCCTGGCTCGCAGCTCTGAAATCTCTCAGATTGCACTCCACAATCAGTGCCTGGTTCACGATGGAAGTGATGGAAGTCAACGGGAAGATGTTCACCTGCAAGCGGATCTCCCACCTGAGTCCATCCTCAAACTTACTTTCTAAGAACACCCCACTCCCATCTCAGAGGGGTGTGAAACTCTACAGCTCGATGAAACAAGAGGAATACTGCATGACAGAAAGAGTACCCTACTCTAAGCTCATGAACTACCGGGCTCGGTCAGCCCTCATGGTCTCTGGGTAGAAGTAGTCATAAAAGATGCACTGAAACTCCTCCCAAGACATATCTTGCTGATGAACCGCCTGTGAGATCATGTCCCACCACCTCTTGGTGGAGTCTCAGAGCATGTAGGTAGTGAGCTTGACCCGCCTCTCTGGAGGTGTCTCTATATGCTTGAAGATAGTCAGCATGGCTTCCAACTATGACTCTACATCTCAAGGTCCTCCTTCCCACAAAAACGTGGGAGGATGCTGCTGCCAAAAAACCCACGTTAAGTCTTCCATAGTCAAGGAAGGAGGCGGTGCCCCCTGAAATGTCTGCATCATCCTCATAAAACCTTCCCTAAACTGCGTATAAGCACCTGCAACTAATATAAAAGCTGGTGCCAAGGCTGGCCCGACTGGAGGATCGACAGGAAGTACCTGATCAGCCATATCTGGCGTCTGATCACTGCTTGACGACAGACGTACAACCAGAAGACGTCTCAGAGGCATAGCTATGAAAGATCAAAAAAACACCTTTGATCAAAATTAACAAAGACCAAGAACACAAGAGTACAAAATGGGAACATGTTAAGAAAAACACACATGTTTACAAAACACGACTACACGACATGTATAAAAACTACACGACCTGTCTTCTTAAGCCACTGACATGGGCGTGTACTCCTGACCTACTTGTCGTGTAACACCTCAAACTACATGGTGTTTTGACCCAACACACGGCGTGTACTGGAAAACTATTCCCCTGCCCGAGTCTGTTTACACGGCTAACCCACACGGTCCAACATAACCTGATACTACACAATGTGTTCTAAACAAACACGACATGTTCAAGATTAGGCTTCGGTGTCCCGTGTTGTCAAACACATGTCTGTCTACACGGCTGAACCTTACAAGATGTATTCCAAACAAACACAGCTTGTATAGGTGAAGGTGGCACCGTCCTGTGTTGTTCGTGACACAACCGGGTACCTGAACAAGACTACACGGCGTGTTCTGAAAACAATACGGCGTGTTGAAGAGAAGGTAACACCAACCCATGTTGTTTGTGACACGGTCAGGTACCTAGACAAGACTACATGATGTGTACCTTAACAACACAGCGTGTACTACCCGAGCATCCCCGACCCATGTTGTTGGTGACACGGTCGGGTACACAGCTTCGAACTACACATCGTGTACCTACTGTACACTGCGTATTCCCGATGTTATTTCTACAACTGCGTGTCCTTGATCACACGGTCAGTGACACAGTCTAAAAACTACACGGCATGTCATCAAAAATTAAACACCGTGTATTCTGGTTTTTTCTGGGCAGTAGCTCAGAAACTGCACAGAACCCCAAAAAACACAGAAAACAAGGCAAAGAGGTGCCAAATCCCGATTTGTGAGGGCCCATAACACCTCAAGAATCAAAATTTGGCATTCATTTAAGCAAGGTAGGAAACAAAAAATCTTCTAACAAGGTAGTAGAGATTATATCAAGCATCTATCACAACAACATACATAATATACACAAAGTCTATCACAACAACATGTAATCGCTAAGGCACCCTAGATGGCATGGCAAGAATGCATGTCATGTGATTTCTATAAGTGACTATATGATGCATGAGATGCCATACCCTCATCTCTTCATGTTGCGACAGAAAGAGAACCACAATCGTCAAGAAAATAACAACCCAAAGCATGTGAATCACTCTAGGTGAAATCATATCAATCGTAAAATCTCAAAACCATCAAACTTCAATTAACGAGGTAGTTTGGCTTTTCCCTATACACGGGTTAGCTACTCTCGAGCACAACTTAATCCAAGTACCGAATCTATTCTATCCCTGGCTAAAGTCTCCAAATAGTAAGGCAAGAGGAAATAACTCCACTAATACCACTTTGTAACAACTAGAATCTGGAGCCCCTCCACTGGTGCCCCATACCCGGTTCGCCACATGACCTCAAGCACGTTTCCCCAAACGCCAGAGGCTGTCGACTAGCAGAGAGGACCTTGGTGAGTTGGTGGGGAAACTATGACCTCATTTAGTAAATTATACAGTGGAAGAACAACCAGAACTAATAGCAGAAATAATAAACAACATACAACAACTGAACTGAATAGCAGAAGCAATGTATAAAATGATAATGATGCAATATGGTACATATTTCTATGGAAAGCAGTAAATAAACCAACATGCTGAAGTAAAATTGAAAAACAAATTGCAAAAGAAAAACAAATTAAACTCCTCAGTATTGCAAGCCAGTGTTTGGTCCTCTTCTCTCCAGGTCCACAGCAAGTCAGGTACCTGAAGTAGAAGGGCGCTTTCCCTTATCTATACCTACAGTAACATAGTCTTCTTGGGCCCAAAAGCATGGCCCAAATAGGGTGTGAGATACAATCCCAGTAGGAAACCACCCAAAGATCCATGCCTAATAGTCAATGAATACATGGCATGTAAAGTACAAGAATAGTAAACAAGAAATACCAAGCAACTACAACTCACAGTTCCAACATATAAAGTACATAAGTAACAACCAACAACAAGTAGGAAATAGGTAACCCTATGGGTAGCTCTCATATCCTAACCCCTATGGTTCAACCTACCAGTACTAGCAACCCTCTAGGAGGAACACACAGTCTCACCCCTCTGGTTCAGCTAAGAATAAACTCTCAGAGGAAGCACTCACCGTCAATTCCACCTATAGTCTCATATCATGCTAAAGGCTCTCTAGGGAAGCACTCAACATCTCATTCCCCCTGTGGCCTACATCGAGGAACTACAGACTCTCTGAGGAAGCACTCATTGTCAATTCCCCCTATGGTCTCACATCATATTAAAAGACACTCTGGAGAAGCCCTTATGTCCATTCCCCTATGATATACTACACTAGGTTCTCACAGTCCTGTGCAGAAAATAAACATGCTCAGCACATGTGAATCATCCAATTAAACCTCAAGAACTACTTGGCTATCAATCTAAGGCTCAACAACATAACAGAGCATCAGTTACACTATCCTACACTAGGCACAACAACTAGAAAACGCCAAACAAGAAAAAAAAGCATGGAAAGCATCCAGAGTACAACAAAAACTACTCTATTCACGAAGGTAAACCTCTACTATAGCAATCAAGAAAAAAGGCAATAAATCAAGGGAAAAACAAGAAAATGCACAATTCCCGTTCAAGGGAATTGGCGTAATTGCACAAAATACTCAAAGACTTTCTATAGAAAGGCACAAACCACTAACCTCGATCCTATGAGATCGATATATGTAAAAAGTGACCACAGATTCTCCTTAGAACGTCGTAGATCTGAGAAAACGTATGAAACACATAAACCATGATAACATGAGAAAGAGGAGGAATTGGAAAACAAGGCTTAAGCATAAGGAAGAACTCACTGCTGTGATTCCAACGCAAACGATGGAGATCGAAATGGAGAATAGATGGAGGAACGGTGGCTCGAAGAAGATCCACGGTCGTACGGTCTCTCTTGGACGAAGAAGCTGGAGAAGAAGACGTTTTCCCCAATTAGGCACGACCCTGGTCCGTTTAATAAAAAAAGAAACTACACGATGTGTACTTTTAGAGTACACGACGTGTACTAGGTCTTTCCGTTATCTTCCAAAATCGGCCTCCACATCACCCCTACACACCGTGTGTGTGGCCCAGACATGGACAATACACGGATTCAGGCGGGAAAAGAGTACACGGTGTGTACTCAGGATGTACACATCGTGTACTTCAAAAATTTCTAGAAACATTATTTTTCTAAAAAACTCCAGAAAAAAGGAAAAACATACCTGAACGAAGATCCAGGTTCTTACAGAAATCATGAAGTATATCTAAGATAACAATTATAGAATCATAATTAAATCATAAATATAATACATATATTATATAAAATATAAAGATATCATTATTCCCTACCTTTAAATGTAGTAATTAAATAATGAATGTCATTGGTACACGAGGTGGTAGTATACCGTACCCAAGAATGATAATTGTGTATACCATTTGATGGAAACATGTGATGTTTTATTTAATATGATTAATTATCAAAAACTCGATTATTTTTTTATTATATAAACATTTTATAATAATAATATAATTGGTTTAAGAAATAAAAAAGCATAAATGTTCATTGATGAAAGTTACCTCTACTTCGGGTATCTTCTTTTGGTTTGCAACAAAGTACTATATTGGTTGGGTTTCTACCCAATGTAAGGATTATATAATTAATTTGGGAATTTTTATAGGAGTTTTTATTGGGTTTTTTTTAAAAAATAGGTTCTCATGTGTGATGAAAATATAAGAAGATGTCCCCTTTTATAAAAGAGGGGAGGGCCACACTTGGAATTTCTCAAATCAGTAATTTTATATAAATTAATGTTATATTCAAAATAGATCCAAACTAATATATTTATAATATAGTATTATTATGGGTCTAAAAATCTCATCCAATAATTTTTTGACATGTTTTGGTTGCATTCATACCCTTATCATTTATTTTTAGATCTTATTTAACACCTCTAACTCTTACTATGAAAACATGAATTTGTATTTTTTAACGATTAATATAGTTACTATAAAATTCCAAAGGACCCATAAATGGATCATTAAGGATATATAAATCCTTATCCCAATCAGGTGGTGTAATTTTATATTTCTATTAATTTTATATCATTTAATAAAATATTATTTATTTTAAAATATTATTAATTTCAATTTTGACATTATTCATTACTTTTACATCTAAAAATATCAACAAAAATGATATATTATAAAAAACCCATTTAATATATCTCTAAAATTTCATGATAATATATAAATTTTTTGAACGAGATTAATTATCTCAAATTATATTAGTTTTATTATTTTAAATATAACTATTTTATATTTTCATTGGTATAATTGTTAATGATTATTTATTGTGCAATAATTTAAGGTAATTATATTATCATTATAAGTTATAAATAAATTAAAATGTTGAGTATAATTTTTTTTATCTTTAAAATTAATATTTATAGTCGAATATAGATTCTTGATAACTCCTTATTAAAAATATTTTAGTTATTAAGAATATGATTGTGAAATAATTTTATTTTCATTAAATAAAAAATTATAAATGTCAATAATAATTAATAAATTGAAACCAGAGGCCATATGTAACACGTCAAGATTTTGTAATTTTTTTCAATTTAATTTTTCTTCTTGATATTTTACATTTCACACGACACTATAAATAGTTCTTTATAGATATATATATTAAAACACTAAGTACAATATTCCATTAACATAGAACCAACCTGTCTTTCATTACACATAATACTTACATGGCTTGCACTACACAAAATACTGACTTGGCTGGCGCTACATGGAACACCAACTTATCGTATGTTACACACAACACTGAGTTTCTACAAATCATCATTTAATTATTATTTATAAATCATATAAGTATAACCTATCTATTAAAATTAGTGGTATGAATATTAATAAATAATTTTCAAATATTTTTTATAAAGGTTTTATTGAAAAAAAGCATATTGATAATGAAATATATAATTTTCGGTAAAGTCTTTTTTATGTTTAGAAATACTATTTTATCGAATGATCAAATTTAAATAAAAAAAATTATTTTTAGTCACATTTTTAAATTTAATTTGATAAAATAAAATTTATTTTGTAATTTATAATGTCTAAATTATCTTAGGGTGAATTTTTGGGAATTTTCTGTGAAACATAATTTTTTGTTGAATAGTGAAATATACCACTTTTTAGTTAAAAAATGCCTTTTTTGTTTAGATAATTATTAATGTTATATTATATTTTAAATTTTTATGGTCAAATTAGATCTGTTATTCTTATATTAATATAATAAATTTCATTAGAATCAATTTCAATTTGAAATTAAATCTAAAAACTTAATAATCTTTTGAACTTATTTCTACTTTAAAAACAGTTATTTCATCCCATATATGGGATTAACATTAATATTAATTTTAAAAATTATATGAATTGAAATTAGAAAACCCAAAATAAAATTTTTTAATGATTATAATATTTATATTATAATAATATCAACTTATTTTTTTAATAAATAATATTAGTAAAAGTTGTTAAAATTAATCAAAGTGATTAAGGTAAAATTAATCGTAATTTAAGACTAAAACTTAATGTAAGGTTCCAAAATGAGTTGTAAAATTGTCCAAAACTAATTTCATGGAAGTTTTATTCCATGAAACTTTCATTATGGATTTAGTTTTGGTTTTTATGACTTTTTTAGGTAAAGACATGTGTACACCTCACTTATTTTAAAAAATTCCATGGGAGAATTTTTTCAACCCTATAAAAGGCCACCAACTCTCCTAAATCCTCCCACGTATCCGAACTCTTAGTTTTAGAAAATAGGTATCAAATAAAATTCCAAAATCCCTCCCTTTATCCTAGGATCCTTCTCATGGGTAGAAGGAAATCTAAAGAATCCTTTTGGCACAAACCAAAATGAGTTACCCGATTAAGAGGTAACGTCTTCTCTCAAGTCCTTTGATTTATTTTCCTTCGCCACCCCATACAACTGTATTTAATTGTGATTTTAATATTAAAATAGTATAATATGTATACTAGGATGTTTTTATGTAATTTTTCTGACCTAAACATACATTTACCTTCATCAAATGGGTAACAATCATACTGTTTTTGTGTACTATGAACTACTGCCTCATGAAATGATGATTGTTCTTTTTTACATTACCACCTATCATGGTGAAAATTATGATGAAAAATATGTTTATATATGATATATATTATATTTGAAATGTATTATTCCTTCTATATTTTTTATTTATAATATATATTTATGCTTTCCATCTTTTGTAAATACGATAATTTCTTTTGAGGAAGTGTAGACAACCACCCCCTCACAATTATATAATTCATTCATACACTACATAGATTATATTAAGGATGGTTTTAGTGAATATATAATATATATATGATATTAAAAATATTATTTAATAATTATATATATACATATATACATATATTTAGTTTACTTTCTTTCTCTCAACAAAATGATTAAACAGAAACAACATTCATGCGTACATACGACCTACTATATCCATGAACAGTGTGTTAAATTTCATACTTATATATTTTATAGATTATTATAATACAAATATACTATATATAAATGTTATTAATATCACAATTTACATTCTATAATCATGAAATAAGTATAAAAACCAACAATATTACAAATTAAGACACATACGAAAAACAAAGAGAATATTACCTAAAGTGAAACCTTAACATAAGATGGTTGACAAGAGGAAAATATAAGGTCATAATCAAAATATATATGGTATTATATATAATAATATGTTTATTCAAAAAATGTATAAAAAATTAAATATTTATTATACATCTGTTTTGAATGAGTACAATGAGAGTCAAGATACAGTGTAATGGGATTTTATCTCACTTTTTATTTCCGTAAGATACAAGATATGTTATACACTAATTCATTTTGTGAGGTGTATACAATGTACATTATTGTATTATATGTATCTTATAATTAAATTTATGGGTATTCAAATAACCATTTTATTATCTTTCTTTCATGGGGCCAATGTTTCAAAAGATACCAAATCGGTAAAATTGTTTTGTCTCAATTTTCTTCCTTTGAGACTCATGTTTTGTCGTGCACCTAAATTATATTTTTAGGTTTGTATAATTAAATTTTAAATGTTACGTAATGAAAGATTTTATTTATATTATATTTTATGTTTCATATAACTTCATTTTATTACATTGTGAGTTTGATCCCATGTTACCTAGTTATAATAGTTTATTGAGACAATCTCATCACTTTTCATGATTGTTTATCTTTATTCTTACTCTGAAGAAATAATATGATCCATCTCTCAGGAAAATTCATGAATTTTATTTTCCTCTGGTTATTCAAGATTTATTCATATAATGGTACCATTTATTTAACTCTTTGGTACATAAGATATTTATGAATGAATTTTTAATAAAGAATGACTTTACCCTATCTTCTGTCAAAAAACCATGTTCTCTAAAAATGGTTTCCAAGTATATTATACTAATATTGTATGATCATTAAAAGGAATTTTTTAACTTTTTTCCTTTTAACAATATATTAAAAGTAATATTCTTATTTATATTTGAAAAATGAATTTTCTAAAACCTTTTACCATGCCAAAGAAGTATTTTTTTACCTTATATGACATGTTCTGATTTATCCACCATCATTCCATTGAAGATTTCTTTTCATGCTTAATTGATATTTTTTATAAATATATTTTAAAAGAAAAGGTTTTAATTTATTTTCAAGATTATTTTATAAGTTTTCAATGGAAATGGTTTTCAAAATGTTTTCAAGCTTATTTTTTATGTTTTCAAGGAAAACATTTTTCAAAAATGTTTCAAGATTATTTTATATATTTTCATGGAAAATGTGTTCCAAATGATTTCAAGACATCTTTATAAGTTTTAAATTTATTTTCAATGAAATCATTTTCGAAATATTTTCATCCTCCTTACACATGTTTTCATGTAAAAACGTTTTCAAAACATTTTAAATCATTGTTTATATGTTTTCAAAGTGTTTTCAGAGAATAATGTTTTTAAATATTTTTGTAGCTTATTTATGTTTTTAAGGAAAAAGGTTTAAAAAATGATTTTATGTATTGTTTATAATATTTCAAGGTATTTTCTTTGAAAATTATTTTTAAATAGTTTTATGTATTAAAATTCATTTTTAAATTAATAAAGAATATTTTACATAAGAATCATTTTTAAAGATATTTCAAAATTATTGTCCTTCTAAGATGACTTCTATTGATGTTACTCATTACCTTCTAGAAAATTACACAAAGGTTCAATTCATAATATTTTTATGAATGGGTTATTATTAATGTCATGTTATTCACGAAACAGATTTATTTTCCCCGAGTTATCTGTTTATGAAATTGGCTTCTCTTTTAGGGGTTATATATTTATGAAATTAGTTTATCTTTTATAGGTTATATGTTTATGAAATCCGTTAATCAGTCGTGGGTTATGATTAAGATAAATGTATCATGAAACCTATAACTTTTTCCATAGGTTATGATATGCTTACATGTTTATAGTACCAATTTAATTTCATGGGTAATGATATGATTGCTTATGATTTTGTGGCACATATATGTATGATTTCAGTATGAGTCGGGGGGGGACCTGTATCTCCCTTCAATGAATTGGTTAATGATTTATATCTCATTAGATATACCTGGATAGATTGATTAATGAAAATTATTCAGTATTATAGGGTTGGAATGGGAAATGAACACAGTTCAGTAATACAGGGCTGGATGGAGGGGTGAAATTGGTTCAGTAATACAGGGCTGGAACGAGTGGTGAACTTGGTTCAGTAATATAGGCCTATAATGGGGTGTGAATATAATCTAGTAATGTACTTTGTCCAAAAATATGGTATTGGCAACAATGCCATGACTATAGTGGATATCATTATATATTCTTTTGTGTCTACCACAATTCCATGTTTTATTCCTATGTAATGCTTTCATGGATTATGTTTTTTATTTTCTTAAGGTTCATGCCATATGAACTTCCAATATTTATTCCATGATTCATATATATAATTTTTTATATGTAGGGTATGATATAATATTTTCGTCATCATGTTATCCTACCCTTATGGTCATGATTATACTTACAAATATCCCTTGTTTACACTTATTGAGCATTTTATCTCACCCATTTCTTATGTTTCTTTCACTCGGTTTATGAAGAAAGGTTTTAGGGAGAAGTAATAATGGTGGAGATATTTATGGGATATGTTGAAGATATTTCATGAGGATAAAATATTTTGGTTTCTAGTTTCCAAATACATTAAACTATTATGGTACTTTAGAATTTATTTTTGTAATGTACTGAATATTGATCTAAAATGGTGTAATATCCATATATGTTAATCTTGGGTATCTATAGTTGGTATCAAAGGAAAGTTTTAGTCGAAAATTTGAAACTATGATGAGAAAAAATCAATGATATCCCTATGTATATTTATGAAGATATATCTAGGGATTTATCTAATGATAAGTATAGGGAAGCGTTGTCATTTAAGAAAATTTCATAGAATTTTTGTAAAGGATAGAGTAATAAAATTTCTAGAAATACATCCCTATCAGGATATTACAAGTGGATGTGTCTTTGTAATAGATGTACCTAGGGGTAACATCTCCTACAAGATGTTTTGAGCCTGACTTAGTGTAATATGGTACACAATAATGTTTCTTAATGCACACTTTTTTTGACACTCCTTAGGTTTATGGTTTGGGAATTCAAAAAGTTTTTTTAAAAAAACATTAAAAAGGATTTAAATATAAGTTGGCTATGAATAACCTAGGAGGAACCCAGGATTTCATGGTATAAAGATGGTGTCATGATTTAGAAATACTATAAGAAATTATTTTCATGACTATGTGGATTTATTGTATGATAATTAATGCTCACACTATGCTTCTCATTTTAATCAATGGAGGGAACCAGAAGGAAATGGATTAACATTGAATTTGATGGATGATTTACTGATAAGAAATAAAGTGGGATGATCATTGGTGTAAGATATATTGTGATGATTCCCAATTAGTATTCAAGGTACATTATTAACAATGTGTACCATAACCACCTCTCAGACTAACCAAGAAAGAAAAATAATGAGTTCACTGAGAGTTTGGGTAATAGAGATGAGGGAGGAATAATGATTTAGTTTCATTTTTGTAAAATAATGTAGAAATAATATCTTAAGTGATTTTTTTTGAGTAATGAGAAGATGTTTTGACCATGGAACCTAAGGATAAAAACCATGTGACTGTAATGAAAAAATTAAGAGTTAGATTAAGAATGTATATGAGAATATTTTCCTCCCAAATACATCATCAATGATCAAGTGTTTTAAGTGTGAAATAAATGCTCATTATAATACTAAATGTCCTAATAGGAAAGATCTTAAAGAGGATTAGAAAGTTGGTACGAGTAATGGTTACATAGCTGATGATGAAGAAACTATTGATGAAATGTGAATGGAGAGAGTTATTGCATAATAGGATAAGGTAGCCTTGATAATGGAACAAGGATGAAGTGGTATAATATTTTCTTTTATGTATTTGTATTCAAGATGTATGTTATATTAAAGGTGAAATTTATAAGGATTTTACAGTTTATGTTTTCCCTACAGATATATAATAACACATTGAATAGTTTTAATGGAATTGAAAAGTGATATAATGGAAAGGTGATGTCCATGTCAAAAAATGATTAAGGGAAAGATAACTGTAAATATTTTCAATATATTATGATACCTTTTCTTGGATAAAGATATGTAGGATATTAATAAGTAAATTAGAAGGTACTGTTTACCTTGGAAATAATTAAGGATATCTAACAGGTAGTTCATCCTATCATGGATGAAATTTAAAACTTATTATATTTATAGAATATTTCTAGTATTATATGGATTAAATAAGAAATAATGTCTTCTAAAAGTTATTTAGGGTAATTTAGGTCATTAAAATGTCCAAAGAGAATTTAGTATGAGGGTATTTACATTTTTGGAATGTGAAAACCAAGAGATAAATTGCGATATACGGGGGACCAATGTTAGTCTAGTTTCATGACTTTCTTTATATGGTTTCTGATTTTCATATTTAAGAAGGGTTATAAGGTTATCCATTCATGAAAAGATTAAAGTAAACTTTATAGGAAGTATTTATATATTGACATTGTATTAAAAAGTTTGGTTAAGAGTCTATTTAGTGATTAACCTTTTTTAAATATGTACATAATATTTTGGAAATTATATTAGTATGGTTTTGTAAAAGGAAACCATGTATGTTAAGTGAAAACCCATCATGTCTAGGAAGGAATCATGTCTTGAACCCATGATCGAAGGATGATAAGGGTTGAATGCCTACCACTAGCCTACACAATGTCTTGGTAAATGTATAATTATTTTTGATGAATAATTATTTGTGAGGAAAAAGTAGTGTTACTTTTTATTTTTTTAGATTAATGTATTAACCATATTAATTTTTAATAACAGTTATATATAAATTGTTATACATTTAATTCTTTTATATTCTGTAAGATCTGTGAAAATTGTATTTTAGAACTTTAGGCATAAAAGATAATTTTTGGACATCCATTACATGAAGTAATGGATGAAATAGAAATTGATAAAAGCACAAATTATTAATTATTTTTTTATGTCACATAAGTATATTTCATTATATTATTGGTCGATAGACTAATTACTCAATGTTAGGATAATGATATAAAATAAAATGTGTTCTCCTAATACCTTATGTTATTTGAACCAAAGAACTTTGAATTCATCATAGATTTACGCCTTTGAGGCCCTCAAATTTTCTTTGATCATTCACTTGTTAGTAATTCATGACCTCAATCACTCCCGATAAATATTTATTCTTTTACTCCATGTAGGAATCTTCACTCCAAAACTATGTTCTCCCATGAAAAAAATCCAATTATATGTTACTTTGGACAACTGTTATCGTCCCAAATTTCCCTTTTTGGGATGTTTTAGTATTAATTTTTATGATGTGGGTTTCTATGAATGAAACTTTCAAGTATTAAATGTTTTATAGCTTAGATGAATTTTAAGGGAGAAATTCATATTAAGGTGGGTATAATGTAAGATCCTGAGAATTTGAGAATTATTATTTTTGAATTAATTTATTTTCTTGATATTTTACATTTCACGCGACACTAGAAACAATTATTTATATATATATATATACATAAATTAAAACACAAATTCAAACATTCCTTTCACATGAAATCGATTTGTCTTGCACTACCCACAATACCAAATTGGCTTGCGCTATACGTAATACAGACTTAGCTCACGCTATAAGAAACACCGACTTGGCGGACATTACACACGACACTGAGATTTTTTGAATCATCATTTTATTATTATTTATAAATGTTATAATTATAACCTAGCCATTAAACATAGTGATATTAATATTAATAACCAATTTTAAAATATATTTTATAATGTTTTCATATAAATAAAACATATTGATAACAAAAATATAATTTTTTTGGTACAGTTCTTTTTAGGTTTAAAAATATAATTTTCTCGAAAGAATGGATTTTAATAATAAAATTAACTTTATAAAAATATTGATATTTTATTTGATAAAGTAAATTTTATTTTTAAATTTATAATGAAAAAATTATATTGTGGTGATTTTTTGGGATTTTTTTGAGAAACATAATTTTTGATGAATAGTGAAAATACTATTTTTTCGTTAAAAAATACATTTTCGTTTTGATAATTATTAATGTTAAATTAGATTTTAAATTTTTGATTAATGTAAAATTAGAACAATTATAAATATCTGAATACAATTATCATCATTATAATCAATTTCACTTTGAAATTGAAGAAAAAAACTTAAGAAACTTTTGAACTTATTTCTACTCTAAAAACACATAATTTTGTCCCATTTGTGGGATTTGCATTAATATTAATTTTACCAATTAAGTGAATTTAATTTTTAAAAAAATACATAATATTTTTTAATAAGTATAATATTTAGTGTATAATACGGTTAAATTATTTCTTTGACATTAAATATTAGTAAAATTTATTAAAATTTATCATAGTGGTTAAGGTCAAATAAAGGTTAATTGGGGACTATACCATCATCTTAGGGGCCCAAATGATGTATAAAATTTTAAAAAACACATTTAATGGAAATTTTTCAACCATTAAAATTCGATGATTTATTTATGTTTGATTTTGAATACTTTTGTTAGATAAGAACATCTATATTCATAATTTTTTTAAAAACATCCATGTGAGCCTTTTTCCCTCCCAATGAAAGGCCACCACCTCTCCCACGTCCTCACACCTCTCAAAAAAATTAGGTTAGTTTATTCTATGACCAAAAAATTTCTCAATATCCCTACCTTTTTCAAATAATCCTTCACTTTTTGATAAGGAAATCCAAGGAATAGTTTTGGTATAAACTAGAAGGAGTCGCCCGATTAAGATGTAACATCCTCTCTCAAGTCCTTTCATTTATTTTCCATATCCTCCACTAAAATATATTTATTATATTATTATAAAAAAACTATATAATATGTATAATATTATGTTGTTATGTAAAATTTTCAACCTGAACTCACACAAACCTTCATCTAATGGGTAACCAACATATTGTTTCTGTGTACGGTGAACTACTGCCTCAAGAAACAATGATTGTTAATTTTTCCATAACCACCTATCATGGTGGAAATTATAATGGAAAATATGTTTATATATGGTATATATTATATTTATAATATCTTATTTCTTCTTTAATTTTTATTTATAACATACATTAATGCTTTCCAACTTATGGAAATATGATAATTTCATTTGAGGAAGTCTGGACTTCCACCCCCTCAAAGTGATATGATTCATTCATACAATACATGGATTGTATTAAGGATGGTTTTAGTAAATATATATGATATATATAGTATAATAAATCTACATTAATAATTATATATATATATATATATATTTACATATATTTGTTTTACTTTTTTTCTCTCCACATGATAATTAAATGGAAATAGCATTCATGCGTACATACAACCTACCATCTCCATGAATGGTGTATTACATTTCATACTAATATATTATAAATATTATTATAATAAAAAATATAATGTATATATATATATATGATATTAATATTTTTGGTTTACATTATGGAATCATGATATTAGTATAAGGACCAACATTATAACAAATTAAGGCACATACTAAAAACAAAGTGAATCTTACCCAAACTGAAAACGTAACATAGGGTGGTTAACAAGAGGTTAATATAAGGCCACAATAAACAAATATATGGTATTATATATAATAATATTTTTATGTAAAATATTTACACTAAATTTATATTTATTATACAGGTGGTTTGAATGTGTACAACGAGAGTCAAGACAATAGTAATGGGATTTTATTTAAATTTTTATTTGCATGAGATACATTCTATGTTATCCACTATTTAATTTTGAGTGGTGTATGTACTAAAAATGATTCTATTTTATGTACATTATAATTAAATTTCTAGGTATTCACATATCCATTTTACTATCTTTATTTTATGGGGTCTAAGTTTTAAATGTTAACAAATCAGCAAAATAGTTTTGTCTCAATTTTATTTCTTTGAGACTCATGTTTTTTTGTGAAACTAATATCTATTTTGGGGTGAATATACTTCCATTTTACAATTTATATCACGAATTTAATTTTTTTATGATATTTTAAGTTTCATTTAATTTTCTTTTCATACTTCGAGAGTAGTAACTGAGGTTACCATGTTATAAGATTCTACTAAGATAATCCCACTTCTTTTGATTTTTTTTTATATTTATGCTTCCTTTGATGAAATATTATGATCCATAACTCAATAATAATAATTAATTTTATAATTAGATATTTATTCATGATTTAATCATATATTGGTACCATTTATTCCAATCTTTGGTACATAATATGGTTATAATTATGTTTTTAAGAATTCCCAACTTTACCGTCTCTTCGGTCAGAAAACCATGTTCTCTAAAAAGGTTTTCCAATTATATTATACTAATATTCTATACCATTAAATTAAATATTTACACTTTTTTATTTTAACAATCTCTTAAAAGGAAAATTCTTGTCTCTTACCAAAGAAATCATTTTTCTAACATTTTTATCGTAAAAAAGGGATATTCTTTTTACCTTGTACGACATGTACAAATTTATCCTATGTCAATCCTTTGAATCATTCATTTCTCATTAAAAGGTTAATTTTTGTATAATTTTCTTAAAAAAAGATTTTAAAATAAATAGTTATATAAAAAATTTCAAGATTATTTTATTTGTTTTTAATTAAAACGGGTTTGGAAATGTTTTAAAGCTTATTTTATAAGTTTTTGGGGGAAAATTGTCTTATTTTTTTCATGAATATTTTTTAAATTTTCAAGGAAAATGGGTTTCAAAATATTTTTTTGACTTCTTTATAAGTTTTCAAATTATTTTAAATGAATTTTGTTTCAAAATATTTTCAACGTCCATTCACTTGTTTTCATGTAAAAAGGTTTTCAAAACATTTTCAATCTTTGTTTTAATGTTTCTGAAGTGTTTTCAAAGAAATATATTTTTTAAAATGTTTTGAATATTATTTTATAATTTTTCAAGGAAAAGGTTTTTGAAAATTATTTTGAGTATTCTTTATAATTTTTCAAGGTATTTTCTTAGTAAATTATTTTAAATGGTTTAATGTATTCCAATTCCTCTTTAAAATAAAAAAAGGATATTTTCCTCAAGAAACATTTTTGAAGGATTTTTAAAATTTAATTTCCATTTAAGATGACATCTATTGATGTTACTCATTCCTCTATAAGAAATTATATAATTGTTCCTTTCATATTCATTATATGAATGGGTTATGCTTAATTTCATGGAATTTGGGAAACCCATTTTTTTTAAGAGTTATATGTTTATGAAATAATTGTATCATTCATTGGTTATATGTTTATGAAATCATTTTACCTTTTATGGTTTATATGTTTATAAAATATGTTTCTCTTTCATGGGATATGATTTAGATGTAGTGGTTATGATACATTAATCTTTTTTCACATTTTATGATACCCATTTCATTGCATGGGTTATGATATAATTGTTTATGATTTAGTGAAAAATGTATTTATGATTTCACTATGAGATGAGGGAGACCCTTATATCTGTATAATTTATTGGGTAATGATTTATATCTCATGAGATATACATTTATGGAACAAAAAATGAACTCAGTAAAATATTATTGGGATGGAATGGGAAATGATCTTGGTTCAGTAATATAGGGCTATAATGAGGGGTAAACTGGGATCAACAATAAATGAATGGAATGAGGGGTAAACTCAGTTCATTAATATAGGGCTGTAATTGGGTGTAAACCGATTTAGTAAAGGATTTTTTTTTCTAGAAATATGGTCTCGATATCAATTCCTTTACTGCTATGGATATCATTATACATGCTTATGTGTCTTCCACAATTCCATGTTTTATTTATATGTTATGGTTCCATAGCTTATGTTATTTATTTATTTAGGATTCATGCCTTATGAACTGCAAATCCTTATACCCTGATTCATGTATATGATCTTTGATATCTAGGTTATGATCTTATAAGTTCATAATCTTGTCATCATACCCTTATTCTCATGATTATGCTTACATATCTCCCTTTTTTACCCATACTAATAATTCCAGCTCACCCCTTTCTTATGTTTCCTTTCCTTAGGTTATGAAGAATGGTTTTGGGTAGAAATAATAATGTTGGAGATATTTTTGGGAGATGTTGAAGATCATTCACCAAGATAGAATATTTTTTTTCCATGTTTCCAAATACACTAAACTATTATGGTCCTCAGGATTGTATTATTGTAATGTACTGAATATTCATCTAAAATTGTGTAATATCCATGTATGTTAAGACTTGGTTAATATACTATATATTCCTAAAATGATTGATTATGTAAAAAATTTAATCAAAACATAATATTAGTATAAGTTTTAGAGTAATTTTATAATATTAATTATATTTTTCACTTAATTACTAAATTTTTACCTGATTTACCCTTTAATGTGGTAAACAAATTATCAATGTTACTTTTCATATAGGAAGAAAATAGATAATTATTTAATAAATATTAACCTTTTAATTAAAAATATGGAATATCTTTTTAAAATTCAATTTATATAGGATTCAAATGTTTATCAAAAATTTATCTCTTAGATGGGATGAAACAACTAGGTTTTAATGTAACTTTTTATAAAATTTTGAAATGTTTTTATATCCAAAATCAGTGTGAAAATTATTAAAATTAAACAAATTGTATTAAATTATTTATAATATGACTAAATTTAATTTAACAAAAAAAATTATATAACTAAACCATATAAATTATTTATATGGAAAGTCAACTTTCAATTAAAATCCATTATTTGTCAATATTATTCAAAAATATGATACTTAATAGAAACATACCGAAAATTAAACCAAATTAAAAAATTGATATTTATATTTCAAAAAATAATTTTATTTTTTCAAAATAAAATTTATAAAAGTTTAAAAATATAGTTTAAATGGGATTTCTCCTTCAAAAGGTTTAAAAACTACAATTTAAAAAAAATACAATTTTGAAGTGTAAAACTAGATTTATGTTTATATAATTTATTTAAAACCAATTGTATGAATTTTAATAATTAGATTAAACATGTTATATATTTATTTCACTAATATAATCCAAGAATAGTTATTTTTTTAACTAATTGGCATTAAATTCACATGTTCACATTTCATTAGTTTTTTTCGAAGAAGATTTACTTTTATTTGAAAAGGGTTTTATTTTCATTTATAATTAAATGGTTAAAAAATAATTAATTATATATAAATGTGAATAAAATATTTTCACAAATTAGATAATCATGTTCATACCCTCTATTCAAATGGATATGTCATAAATATCATGATAATTAGTATATATTTGTATGATAATACTCAAAATTGAATGTAACACAATCTATCGAAGGTACATGACATTGAATGTAACATAAGTGAAACATGGAGTTTCATGTACCAAAATATTATATAATTTATTTATGTTGGGAATGCTTAACATGATGTTTTTAGCAATTTAATAATTACTTTATGTAACATTCATTGCATTCCATCGATGAAATTTAATTTATTTGGAAAAAATGAATTCATAAAACGTAAGGGTATTACAATAAATGATCGTGTAATGTATTTTTTCCTTTATGAAAACATCTTTTGATATTATATATTCTTTACCCAAGATTTAATCTATGCCTAACACCCTTATTATTTTTCCATATTTTTTATGGTTATTATGTTGAGAGTTTTATTAAACCCACTTTTTTCCATTGGCTATTTTAGGATGAAATGTTGAAATATTAATAAAAACCATTTAAATTTCATGTGTAATGATATATGATGACTGATTTATGATCATATTGAATAGATATTAATGTTTTATTATTTTGTGATGGGTTAGAATGGAATTATATATCCCTCTAATTAATTGAGTAAAGAGGGAAATTTCGTGATATAATAAGGTTTGGGATGGGGTGTGATCCTAGTTCAGTAATAGAAATTTTCCACAATGTTAATATTGGGTATGAACCTTGACTAAGGGTATGATGGAATTAGTAGTAATCCTACTACACAACTCTTGTCTTGGAAACAAGAATTATCAAATGAAATTATTTTCTATTCGTAGGTTTTTTCCCAAAACCTATGTCTTATTCCAATTTTATGATCTCATGCCTGATGTTATTTGATTACTTTATTGTCCACGTTGAATAAAATAACATGATTTATAAAATGATTCAAAATTTTGATATATGATATGTTGTGTATATATTTTCAAAATTTAAGATCATGTTATTGTACCCTTATTCTCATTTTTTGATTAACTGATCATTGATATCTCCCTAGTTTTCCCTTACTAAGAATTTAACCTCACCCCTTATTATTATTACTTTAACTATGATATGAAGAATGTTTTTATGTTTTTTATTTCTCAAAACAGAAAATTATAGGAATATTTTTTTGGGTTTTATTGAATACCATTCATAATATTAGATGATAGTGTTTGTAGTCTCAAAAGAAACAAAAAATTTATGTTTCTAGAGAATTTATTTGAAGATGTAACTCCCCAACCCCAGTTACCTAGAGTCGGTGCATTATTACATAACATTGGCATGATCACATAAGATCAAGTCTCGAAAGACCAATTAGATTAGTAGCCTTGTAATTACTAGATATATTCATAAAGTTTATATTACATCATAATATTAAAACTAGAACAACATAGTCTCCATAGTCTACACTCATATCCCCTCATACTATCCCTACTGTTCATTCATAAAATACTTCTTTACATACTGTGAAAAATAAAACCTAGAAAGGGGTGAGCTCAGATTCCCAATAAGGATAACAATATAGAGGAAACTTTCATAAATAAGAATAAACATTTAAGGCAACGTATAACTAAATAAAAGCCTTTTAAACTTGAACTTTATCATAATATGGCAGAAATAAAATGAAATAATTCCATTTACTTATTCATATGGATATTCTACTAGTCGAATAATCACGTGTAATATCAATAACCACTTTCATAATGATGGAATGCATAATTCCAGACTATCATAACCACATAGTCAAGGCCTTGTGCTAAGACACTAGAGTGTCTCATGAGACATACTGATGCATGAAGGAGCTATAGCGGGCTCCACCCATCACTTATTAAGTCCAATTCATTCCTCATATGAACAGGTTTAAACATAACATAAACATTCGTATTAAAACTAGCTTACTAAATGTCAATACTTTCTCCATAAACCATGAATGGTATAAAAATAACACATACATAGTCATACATATCACAAAACCTTCAATACAATATGGAAGTTTTGTATCAGAATAAACCAACTTCAAATAATCTTAAAATCCATCAAAGGATGCTGACATAGGTGAAATCAAAACTATTTGAGAAAAATTTCTCTTTTTCTTGAAATTATTTAAAAGTCACATAATTATAAAAGAAAACATTTACTTTTTAAATATTCTTATAAAATTTTAAGGGAAGCTTTGACAATTTTATAATGGCAGAAAATAGCAGCACCCGCCATATAAGTTAAAAAAGACATTCTTACCTTAATTCTGTCGAAAAGGTTAAAAAGACCTTGTTTGTAAAAAAATAGAAAGATTCCTTTAAAAAAATATTATAAAAAGTCAACAAGGGTATAAATGACTTTAAACTATTGTCTATAAAATAGTAAGAGTGATTTGAAATACATTTCTAAGAAACATGGATGTGGATGATAAAGATGCCCCAGTAGATAATTACCTATAAACAACCTCAGATAATGAAGAGATTGTGAAATAAACCCTTACCTTGTACTTTTCCGTGGTTGAGGGTAGGTTAACCTCCTATATAATGGTGAAATAATTGTCATTAAATTATACAATTATCATATACATTAATATGATATCATATATGATCTTTAAACATTGATTTGTTAATAATATCTTAGTATTATCATCGTTTCAGGTGTTAACGGATTCATTTTCCTTTATATTATTTGTTATGTGAGCCATATTTTTTAAGTATGGGATGTATATAATTCATATCCAGAATGATATCATGTATCTAAAAATTATTTTCAATCATAAAATAAAATTTAGTCTTGAATGGATACGATGGGGAATAAATCTCATCACATTCATGGAGACGATAATCTGTACGTATGCATGAGTGACAATATCATTATTTTTATATTAAAATAATATATAATTGGATGGTATATCATATATACAGAATCATTATCATGTTATATTTATTATTTACATGAATTACACATCATTATCATAACCATCCAAATAATAATGTTTTGAATAACAATTACACCACGACGTGGAGACGGTAAGTCGTACGTACGCACGTATGGTGACATTTCATTCAAAGGATTTATATAATTCTGAATATGGTTGTACCATATTTATGAAAACATTACCGTATATAGAAGATACTAGAGTTATTATTTTATAATGGAAATAACCAAGAAAGAAGAAGTTGAAGGAACTTGAAAGAGGGTGGTGAAAACATTACCTCTTTTTCGGGTTCTTCCTTTTGATTTGATCAAAAGGGCTCATTATGTTGGCTTTCTTATCAAACTAAGGCCTCTAGGTTGAAGTGAGGGAAGTTGAGAGAATATTTGGCCTGGGTTTGGCCGATCGAAAAGGCTTTGAAGGTGTGAATTATAGAGAAGTTGGGGTGCCTTTTTATAAGAGGGGTGAGGGGCACCTTTGGAAAAGCTATAAATATTATTTTATAATAAATTCATATTTGGTTTCTAATGGCTCCAAAGTGGATTATTTAATGTCTAAGGTGGGGATGGGTCGAAATAATTTCATCCAATATATTTTTGATAGGTTTGGGTCACTATATTAACCTTATCATTTATATTTAACTCTTAGTTAAATAGTTTGACATTTACCATGTCTCTATGTATTTTTATATTATATAGTTAATAAACTTATCATATACCTCCAAGAGACCTCAAAGTGGTCCATTTAAAATACATATATAATTATAAAAGTCCATTGGCCTAGCCTTATATTTTTAGGAATAGAATATCAATTAATAATATAATATTTGTTTTAAAAACTCTTTAATGTCAATTTTGACACTATTGGCTATTTTGTTTTTGATAATTTCATAACAGCATTATTAATTCCAAAACAATTTATATAACCAATAATAATATGTCATAGTAACCTATATAATTAGTGTAATTCATAAAAAATCTCAAATTTCATTTATTTTGATATTTATAATACCAATTATTTTTATATTTCATTAATTAGGTAATTACTGTATCACCATTGTGTCATAAAAAAATTAAATTATTGAATGTATAAAATTTTTAAATAAAATACCATTATGTAGAAAATATTTTTATCTTTCTAATGAATATTTATAATCAAATTTATCTTATGTATAACCCTATATTAAAAATGTTTTAGTTATTAAACAATGATTTTAACTCTTCTAACTCTTCATTGAATTAAATAATAATAAATGTCATAATCTAATCCAAGTGGACATAAATGATGATATTTTTTTCTTAAGGTTGTTTTGGTGGAGATACTCTAGTCCAATAGAATTACGACATGTGTTAGTGTAATATTAATATCATTTTTACCCTTAATTACCCTATTTTACTTTTAATCGTGGTAAATACAAGTAAAAAGTTACTATTCAACACAAATTATTTTTATTTTATCAAACCACATTTTACTCCTTGATATTAAACATCTCTCTCATATTTTCGAAATTCCACTCACAGAAGCAGTAAAATAATGTTTTATGTGAATTTGTAAATTCTCATAGGAGGTGGGTAAAAGGTGGTGAAAAGTTCCATAAATTTTTTTTATATATCTAAAATTAATCTAAACTAAATCCATTGAATTACATTGAACATATATAGGTATTATGTATCTATTTTGACTTTAATTAAATTTAAATAAAATAAATAATTATTTAAATAAAAATTCAGTTTTAAACTATAACTCAGTGTTTTTTCACTATTCATAAAAAATCGAATGTTTTCATAAAATAACCCAAAATTCACCCTAAGATAATTTCAATATTCTGAATCCAAAAACAATGTCCATTTTTAAATATAAAATTTATTAAATTTCAAAAAGTTGGTATTACTATTCATAACGGCTAGTTTGATTGGTTGTGGTGTTTGTTAGAACTCGACGTTACGTACAACACACACTACTGTATTATTCAAAGAGAAGCATACCATGAAAGATTGAGGTGTTACATTATCCCCTATTTCAAATAATTTTGACCTCGAAATTTCTAGAATACTACCGCATGAAAAGACTCGGGTGGTTCTTCATCATAAGTTTCTCGGGTTCCCACATTGCATCTTCCATATTATGGTTTCTCCATAGAGCTTTTACTAGACGAGTCGTCCGGTTTCTCAGAACTTGTTCTCTTGTATCCAGAACCCTGATGGGCTCCTCGTAATAAGACAGATCAGGTTCTAGTTCTAACTCCTCATAAGTGAGGACATGCGTTGGGTCAGGCTTGTATTTTCTCAACATTGATACGTGAAACACATCATGAAATTTGGAGAGACTTGGCAGAATTTTCAAATGGTAAGCTAAATCCCCAATTCGTTCTAGAATTTTGAAGGGTCTGATGTACCTAGGACTCAATTTACCCTTCTTATCTAAATTTATAACTCCCTACCATGGAGATACCTTCAAGAAAACATGATCTCCTACCTAAAATACCAAATCCTTCCATCGGTTATTGACATAGCTCTTCTGCCTACTTTGAGCTGCTTTGATGTGGTTTTGGATTACCTTTACCTTCTCCATCATTTCATTCAGCAGTTCTGGGCCTACAAGTTTTCTTTCACCAATGGCATCCCAACAGGTTGGTTCACGACATCTCTTTCTTTATAACGCTTCATATAGTGCCATCCGAATACTTGAATGGAAGATATTATTAATGGAAAATTCTACCAGAGGTAAATATTGATTCTACATACCTTGAAGGTCAAGTGAGAAAGATCTCAACATGTCTTCTATGGTTTGAATAGTCTGTTCTGATTGTCCATCTATTTGAGGGTGGTAGGCAGTGCTTAAACGAAGTTCATTATCTAAGGCCTTCTGAAGACTCTTCCAGAATCTTGAAGTAAAATGGGGATCACAATCAGAAACAATCAATAGGGGTACTACATGAAGTCTCACAACTTTATTAATATATATCCTTGCTAGATGTTCATGTGGTAAATCTTCCCTTATAGCAGGAAAATGTGATGACTTGGTAAGACGATCAATAATGACTCATATTGCATCGTTCCTTCTAGGATTCTCTGGTAGTCCCATGACAATGTCCATCGTGATATTATCCCATTTCCACTCAGGTATGGGAAGAGGTTGCATGACTCTTCCAGGCTGTTGCCTTCCAAATTTCACTTGTTGACAAACCATACATCTTGACACAAAATCAGCAATCTCCCTCTTCATGTTGTCCCACCAAAAATGTTCCTTTAAATCCCTATACATTTTGGTGCTCCCAGGGTGTATAAAGAAATTGGAACTATGAGCATCGTACAACAATTCTCTTTTTAGATCAGGTATATCGGGAATACAAAGTCTCCTCCCAAATTTCAAAATTCCATCTTCATACACAAATTCACTCAATATCCCACCATTAACCTCTTTAATCTTCTTTTTTAACTCTTCATCTTCTGCCTAAGAACTCTTTTTCCTTTATAGTAAAGATGGTTTGGAAACTATTTGAAAAATCATTGATGTTTCACCTTCCATGGTTATTCCCATATCCAACTTTACTAGATCCATGAAAATAGGATCCCTATCAACTCTCATCTTGTTCAAAACTCCATGATGATTTCTACTCAAAGTATCTGCCACCTTATTTTCCTTCCCCGGGTGGTAGTGTATCATGAAATCATAATCCTTGAGTAGTTCAAGCCATCTCCTTTGCCTCATGTTGAGTTCTTTCTGTGAGAAAATATACTTCAAACTCTTGTGATCAGTATAAATCTCTCATTTTTTACCATAGAGATAATGTCCCAATATATTCAAAGAATAGATTACAATAGATAACTCAAGATAATGAGTAGGATAGTTTTTCTCATGAATTTTCAGCTGTCGTGATGCATAGGAAATAACTCTATCATTATGCATAAGAACACAACCAAGTCCTTTCTTCGATGCATCACTATAAATAACGAACCCATCATTCCCCAATGGTAGAGTCAACATAAGAGTATTGACTAATCTTCTCTACGGTTCTTCAAAACATTCTTCATAATATTTTTTCCAAAAAAATTTAAACCGTTTACGTGTGACCTTCATTAATGGGTTAGCCAATCAGGCAAAATTCTGGATAAAATGCCTATAATGTCCTGCAAAACTAATAAAACTACGTACCTCAGTTATACTCATCAGGGATTTCCATTATTGGATTTCCTTAGTATTATAAGGATCAACAGATATTCCATCTTTGGAGACAATATGGCCAAGAAAAGAGATCTCTTGAAGCTAGAATTCACACTTTCTAAACATCCCATATAATTCTTGTATTCTAAATGTCTTCAGAATAATGCTCAAGTGATTTTCACGATCTTCGTAGATTTTGGAATATAACAAGATATCATCAATAAACACCACTACATAATCATCGAGATATTCCTTGAAAACTATGTTAATTAGATCCATGAAAACAGAGGGTGCATTAGTCATCCCAAAAGGAATTACTGTAAACTCGTAATGCCCGTACCTAGTTTGAAATGCTTTTTTCAGAATGTCTTTCTTCTTCAGACATAACTGATGGTATCCTGATCGAAGGTCAATCTTTGAAAAGTATTGAGCTCCATGTAGTTGTTCAAATAAATCATCAATGCGAGGTGGGGGATACTTGTTCTTTATTATTATAGCATTGATCTCCCTGTAGTTGATACATAACCTCATAGATCCATCTTTCTTCTTAACAAAAAGGACAGGGGCTCCCCAGGGAGAAATACTAGGGAGAATAAATCCCTTATTACACAATTCCTCTAGTCATTACTTTAGTTCCACTAATTACACTGTGGCCATTCTATAAGGGGTCTTCAATATGGTCCTTGATCCAAGAATTAAATCAATGTAAAACTCAATTTATCATTCTGGAGGATGTCCAGGTAAATCTTCTGGAAACACATAAAAATATTCTCTCACAATAGGTACATCATCTATTTGAACATTCATTTCCTCACCCACAGTTATTTCATTCTCTTCCTCCTTGATAATTGCATTTAGTTGAGCTACTGGTGGTGGATCTAGATAAGAATTTGGTGGTGACGATTCTTCTCTAAAGATAAGGTGTTCTTTATCATCAACATCAAAAATTGTAACCTCCTTCTTCTTACAATAAATCTTCGCATCATAGTCCAAAAGCCAATCCATACTGAGGATTATATAAAACTTAATCATAGGTATGGCGATTAGATCAGTAGATAAAGAACATTTATATTCCCTAATGGGAATGGATCCACAGAACTTTATAGCAATGATACTTCCCTTAGGATTTTTAACTGACAACTCCCTTGTTAAATCAAATTGTAAATATCTAATTTTATTATAAAACTGGGAAGATATGAAACAATTCGATGATCCAGAATCAAATAATGCATTTCCTAAACTTGAAGAAACCATTAAATTACCTGCCACCATGTCTTTCAGAGCTTCTACCTCAAAAGTAGTGATAGCATATGCTTGGACTTGATCCCTTGGCCTTTTCTGATGTAAGTTCCCCTAATTTTAGGACATTCATTTTCATAATGTCCAATCTCCCTACAGTTGTAGCATTAAACATCGGTAGAATTTTTCTTCCCCTTGCAATCACGAGCATGGTGGCCTTTTTCACCACACTTGTAACAGACTCTCACTCCTTTCAAGAAAGTACCAGGGTGTTTCTTCTCACATTTACTGTAGGATGGACAATCAACTTTTCCCTTCTTCCCTTTATTTCCATTTCTAGAGTGATCAACAGATCTCTTCTTCTCTTGCTTTGCTTTAAAGGCGTAAGACTTAGAGAATTATTTTTCTGTTATGATAGCTCATAAGACAATATCTTTATATGACAAGAAGGATTATGACACTTATGCTCGATGAAGAAATGGTTTTAACCCATCAAATAAATTATCAATCTTACTTCTTGGGTTACATATATAATCTCTAGTGTACGTTACTAACCTTGTAATGTTAGCCTCACACTTTACGACATTCTCATCCTCCTTTTGTCTCAGACTCAGAAATTGCCTTTCCATATCTGCTCGATGGTCATGAGGAAATTATTTTTCTATGAAAAGCTCTTTTAACTCCCTCCATTCCATATTTTATACTTAATCATCTTCCTTTGTGTTTTGAATCAATGACCACCATTGATCAGTATCTCTAGTGACGCGATAAACTGCCATGATAACTTTTCCCCTTTCACTACTCCCCAAGGCATGAAATATTTTCTCTAAGGAATTTATCCATTGCTCAGCTACTAAGGGATTTTTACTCCCATTGAATATTGGTGGTTGTTTACTTATGAAGTGGTCGAACATTTATCCTTCACGTTTCTTTATTCGGGTGCTACATACGGGTATGGTTATTATTCATAACCTGAGTGAGTTGTCCCAGTATGATGATTAGCTAATCAGAACCAATTGCATCACCAGCTCCACTATAATTATCTTGAGTAAGAGGGAAATCCCTACATGGAGTGCTTGCATTAATATAGTTTCCTTTTATTCCACTAGGCACCATTTCTAAACAATGGCACACACAAGATTAGTTTATGAATCGTAATACATAAAGCCAAACTTGTAAAACACTTAACAAAAATCAAACAGTTTATGGATATAATCCATAACAATAAAAATGTTTTCTTTTACGAAGTATATACTCATAAACCTTTCATAATGATTTGTAAAGAAAATGAGAATTATCTTAAGCATATCCCCCGGGAGTGTCGTAACCAAGAGTGCAGCAAGGCCCATTGTCATGCACCTGTTCCCTTTCGAGTATTGCTCAAGCGGTGTTTTTGGATTTTACCCCTAGGCACATCTGTACCAGAGCCTCCTCAACCTGCTCATATACAAACATGGATGTATTTCTTGGAAAACTCACAAAATCTCTACAATACCAAAATTATAGGAAGTTATTCTATACTAATCCTCAAATTCCATCTTAGGTCTATGTGATCTAATAAGAGTTTATCTAAATATAGCTCCCGAGGTTTGTACTAAACTTCCTATGATACCAACTGTAAGGCCCCAAACCCAGTTACCCAAAGTCGGTGCATTATTACATAACATTATCATGATAAAAAATGCTCAAGTCTCTAAAGACCGATTAGTTTAGTATCCTTGGAATCATTAGATATATTCATAAATTTTATATTACATCAAAAAATGAAAACTACAAAAACATAGTTTCCATAGTCCACACTCATATCCCCTCATACTATCCCTATAGGTCATTCATAAAATACTTCTTCACATCTTGGGAAAAACAAAACATAGAAAGGGGTGAGCTCAGATACCCAGTAAGGATAACAATATAGCGGAAACTTTCATAAATAAGTATAAACATTTAAGGAAATGTATAACTAAAACAAAAGCCTTCTAAACTTGAAATTCAGTATAATATGGCAGAAATAAAATTAAATAATTTCCTTTAGTTATTCACATTGATATTCTACTAGTCTAATAATCACATGAAATATCAATAATCACTTTCATAATGATGGAATGCATAATGCTAGACTATCATAACCACATAGTCAAGGCCTTGTTCCAAGACTCCAAATAATATTTTGTCAAGGCCTTGTTCCAAGACACTAGTTTGTCTCATTAGGCTTACCGATGCATCAAGGAGCTATAGCGGGCTCCACCCATCACTTATTAAGTCCAACGCATTCCTCCTATGAACAAGTTTAAACATAACATAAACATTCGTATTAAAACTTGCATATGAAATGTCAATACTTTATCCATAAACCATGAATGATATAAAAATAACACATCCACAGTCAAACATATCACAAAACCTTCAGTAAAATATCGAAGTTTTGTATCATAATAAACCAACTTCAAATAAGCTTAAAATTCATCAAAGGATGTTGACATAAATGAAATCAAAACTATTTGAGAGAAATATCTCTTTTTTTAAATAATTTTGAAGTCACATAATTATAAAAGAAAAAATTTACTTTTAAAATATTCTTATAAGATTTTAAGGGAAGCTTAGATGATTTTATAACAGTGTAAAATAGCTGCACCCACCGTATAAGTTAAAAAAGACATTCTTACCTTAATTCTGTCGAAAAGGTTAAAAGGGACCTTGTTTGGAAAACGATGGAATGATTCCTCTATAAAAATCTTATAAAAAGTAAACAAGGGTATAAATGACTTTAAACCATAGTATATAAATTAGTAATAGTGATTTGAAATACATTTTTAAGAAACAGGGATGTGGATGATAAAGATGTCCCAGTAGATAATTACGTATAAACAACCTCGGATAATGAAGAGATTGTGAAATAAACCCTTACCATGTACTTTTACTTGGTTAAGGGTTGGTTAAACTCCTGTATAATGGTGAAATAATTGTTATTAAATTATTCAATAATCATATAAATTAATATGATATCATATATGATCTTTAAACATTGATTTGTTAATAATATCTTAGTATTATCATTGTTTCAGGTGTTAATGGATTCATTTTCCTTTATACTATTTATTATGTGAGGCGTATTTGTTATGGATGGGATGTATATTATTCATATATATAATGATATCATGTCTCTAAAAATTATTTTTAATCATCAAATTAAATTTAGTCTTGAATGGATACGATGGGGAATGAATCTCATCGCGTTCGTGGAGACGGTAATCTGTACGTACGCACGAGCGACAACATCATTATTTTGATATTAAAATAATATATAATTGGATGTTATATCATATATACAGAATAATTATCATGTTATATTTATTATTTACATTAATTACACATCATTATCATACCCATCAAAATAATAATGGTTTTAATAACAATTACATCACGATGTGGAGATGGTAAGACGTACATACGCACGTATGGTGACATGTCATTCAGAGGATGGATAAAATACTAAATATGGTTGTACCATATTTATAATAACTTGACAGTATATATAAGATACTGGAGTTATTATTTTAGAATGTAAATAACAAAGAAAGAAGAATTTTAAGAAGAAAGGAACTTGAAAGAGGGTGGTGAAAACATTACCTCTTCTTCGGGTTCTTCCTTTTGATTTGATCAAGAGGGCTCCTTGGGCTGACTTTCTGATCAAACTAAGGAATATAGGATGAAGTGAGGGAAGTTGAGAGAATATTCGGGAAGGGGTTGGCTGATCCAAAAGGCTTTGAAGGTGTGAATTATAGATAAAGGTGAGTGCCATTTTATAAGAGGGGTGAGGGGTGACTTGGGAAAATCTAGAAATATTATTTTATAATAAATTTATATTCGGTTTATAATGGCTCCAAAGTGGATTATTTAAATTTTAAGCTAGGTATGGGTCGAAATACTTTCAAACAATAGATTTTAGATAGGTTTGGGTCACTATATTAACCTTATCATTTATATTTAACTCTTAGTTAAATAGTTTGACATTTACCATGTCTGTTTGTATTTTTATATTATATAGTTATTAAACATACTATATACCTCCAAGATACCATCAAGTGGTCCATTAATGATACACCTATCATTATATAAGTCTTTTTTCTGAGTCTTAGATTTTTAGGAATATAATATCAATTAATAATATAATATTTGTTTTAAAAACTCTTTTATGTCAATTTTGACACCATTGGCTATTTTGTTTTTGATAATTTTATAATAGAAGTATTACTTCGAAAAAAAATATATAAACAATTATAATATGTCATATTAACCTATAAAATTAGTGGAATTCATAAAAAGTATCAAATTACATTTATTTTGATATTTATGATATCAATTATTTTAATATTTCATTAATTTGCTAATTACTACAGCACCATTGTGTCGTAAATAAATTAAAATATTTAAGGTCTAAGAATTATAAATAAAGTACCATTAAGTAGGAAATATTTTTATCTTTCTAATTAATATTTATAATTGAATTTATCTTATTTATAACCCTATATTAAAAATGTTTTAGTTATTAAACATTGATTTTAACTCTTTTAACTCTTTTAACTCTTCTCTAAATTAAATACTAATAAATGTCCTAATCTAATCCAAGTGGACGTAAATGATAATATTTTATTCTTAAGATGGTTTCGGTCGATATAAACTTGTCCAATAGAATTAGGACATGTGTTAGGGTAATATTAATACCATTTTTACACTTAATTACCCTATTTACTTTTAACTGTGGTAAATAAAAGTAAAAAGTTACTATTTACCAAAAAATATTTGTATCTTATTGAACAAAATTTTACTCCTAGATATTAACTGTGTCTCTCAGATTTTTAAAATTCCACTCATAGAAGTGGTAAAATAATGTTTTTTTTGAATTTGTAAATTCTCCAAGGAGGTGGGTAAAAGACGGTGAAAAGTTCCATAATTTTTTTTATATATCTAAAATTATTCTAAACTAACTACAATGAATTACATTGAACTTATATAGGTATTATGTATCTATTTTGACCTTAATTAAATTTAAATAAAATAAATAATTATTTAAATAAAAATTCTGTTTTAAACTATAACTCAGTTTTTTTCACTATTGATCAAAAATTGAATGTTTACAGAAAAATACAAAAAATTAACCCTAAGATAATTTTGATATTATGAATCCAAAAATAAAGTCCATTTTGAAAGATAAAATTTATAAAATTTCAAAAAGTGCGTATTACTATTCATAATGGCTAGTTTGATTGGTTGTGGTGTGTGTTAGAACTTGAAGCTGCGTACAACACACGCTACTGTATTATTCAAAGAGAAGCGTACCATGGAAGCTTGGGGTGTTACAGAAAAATATATTGACCATTCATGAATTATGATATAATATCTATATATGAAAATTATGGGTTTCAATTTTTGATATCAGATGTAGGTTTACTTAATATATAGAGCATAGGATTATATAACAGTGGTGGAAACTCATAACCTATGTCTATGTGTTAGATACTATCATGAATCATCAATAATGTTAAGATTGTGTTGCTTTACAAGAAGATACATCAATATCTGGAAACTATTTAGTATATGATTATATAGAATATATTCAAGGAGGGGTAACAACTATGAATACAGTTTATTGAGTTAAAAATTTATTTCCACTATTTCACGATGAGTGGACCAAATATTTAACACAATGACATAAAATAATGGAGGATATGATTAAGTTAATTAATATTTTCATTACAAAAAATTATGAGGTATTTGAATAAATAATGGCCAATAAAAACCTAGAAAAATATGTGTTGTCATAGAGTGAAAATAATGTGTTATGATTTATATATCCTATGAATTATTTTACATAATTTATCACTTTAAATATTTTTCTCACATAATTATTATTTTTTATTTATTCAATAGATGTAACTTGGAGGAATTTTGTTAATCCATAATGTGAAGGAAAATGGAATGATTTTCCTCAAGAGAAACCAAGTGCAATGGATGATAGAGTGGGTAACTCTTTTATTATTCATAACAATTTATCATATTATATGACTTAAAACATCAATGTGGGTAAAATTTTTAACACAATAATGTAGAGAAAATTGGAGTTTTATGACAACCATATAGGGAAGATGAAAACATTTCCTACTTTCCCAGTATATGGGAAGATTCACTTAGGTAAATGTCTTAGAGTAATGAGATATAATTTTATGTGTTTAAATTAATAGAATAAGTAAATAAATTACCAAATAAAAATATAGAGTTTAATGAGGTTATTTAAATTCTATACTATAATACAATTTATAGTTCAATGTATTGTGTGTATGGAATGTGGGAATTATCCATGTCAATGTCCTAATCGAAGGGTTTACTTTTAGAACAAGTAATTAATTTTCGATGATAATATTTTATATGATTAGAATGAATTTTTTATATTTATCTTATTTTAAGAAATATGTTTTAAATGTGTTATATCAATGATATAATTCTTATAAAATTGATGAAATATATATGGATTGTTCCACACTAGTTTTTCTAATGATTATTATTAATATTTTGAATAGTAAATATAATCAAGTAAAGTGATTTAGGGTGACATGATACTTTTTGAGAAAATATAATTAAGGGAAGGATAACCCTTAATATGTCACTATTTTTTATTTAATAATATTTAATTGAGATTAAAAAAATATTTATATTAATAATATAATTTGGATAGTATTAGTAACATTTAAATTCTATGTTATTTGATTAAAAAAAATTTTATTTCATATTTTATTATGTTTATTTCATTTTTAGAATTATGAAATTATTTATAAAGAGTTAATTTCATTATAAATAATTGTTTTATTTCAGTTTATATAGTAATTGTAGTTATAGTGATGATTTAGAAGAATATAAGATCATGTTTTTCACATTTTTGGTATGTGACATTGTAAGATACTATATATATTTTTTGTGATAAATATTAAAGATGATCATGAAAAAAATAATATATGATCAAATATTTTAGAGTTTTCATTTTCAATTTGGTCAATAATATTTTGAATGAGTATGAAATATTACTGTTTATTTAAATGATTATATTTAATTTTATGTTTTGTTTACCCATAAGGTATCATTTGATTACTATTTGGGTTTTTGAAAATATTTTGAGATATAAGAAATGTACATTCATTATTTTAGGTATCTTATGATTTTATAATGTTTACTTTTATTACTTAATGTTTGAAAAATTCATCAAGAATATTCATTTCATTGAGTACGAAGAGAATGAGGAATTGATCGAAACACAACTATAGGTTGAAAATGACCTTATAAAGTGGAAAGAGATCAACTATGTATATTTTCTCATCATATAAATATGGATTGTAAATTATTCTTCGACATTAGGTAAATTTTCTCAGAACAAAAAAATTTACCCTCTTATATTCATTAATGAAACATTGATGGACTTTTTACCCTTATACTAATTTTTTGTTTTTTTCATTAACTATCCTAGGACCATATTCACTATCACTCTCCAATAGTCCTTAGAGGATATTTTTCCTATATTTATACATATTAACTTACAGCTACTATTTTCTTAATTTTTGAACCCAATTATATATTATTTAAAGTAACCAATATTTTTCCCACTTCCCATTTTCATTGGATGTTTTGTTATACCTCTACTCTACTAGGGTTTTCAATAAATTAATTTTAAAATATTTTATCCTTGATGATTCAGATAATATTTACTGGGTGAAATTTATTTACAGGGTGTATTTATGAACTCAATGGTTTTTAAATAATAAAAATCTTGATAGAATTCTTAACAAAAAACACTAATATTTATGATAATTATGATATATTATAAAAATATTTTTATTTAAATTTGAAAGTTATAACATATTCTTTGAATCGGAAGGTTTGACTATTATTAATTACACTAAGAAATATATGTATAATGGTCTTTCTCAAAAAATATGAATTGATTAATTCATATTAAATAAGAATATTTTTTTAATAAATTTCATTACTTCTTTAAAAATGAATTTTTGTCAAAAATAATTTTTATTTAATTTTGTTAATTAAAATAAAAAAAAATTTATGAAAATTTTGTAATTTTTATTTTAAAAAATTAAAATCAATTTTTAAATAACAAAATGAATATTATATTAAGGTGATGTTTTTTTATTTTTTATTTTTTTTATTTTTAAATGTCCTATTATATTTTCGATTTGGTATTAAAGTAAAATATGAAATATTTTATAGAAAACAGTCTAATTAATTGCATTTTAATTATTAATAATTATGATTTTATATAAGTTTATTTTTGTTATTAGAAAAACTTGTTTCTTGAAACCAATTTTAGTGGTATTTAATTAGTTTATCTTTAAACTTCTTCCCACCACTAATAGATATTGAATCTAGAAAAATGGATACCGTATATATAATTATGATGTCTATAAATATTAAATAGGTATAATTAAATTTTAGTGAAAAAACATGATATTTTATAGAGATTTCTAGGGATCCCTTATAGGTACTATTTTTCTCTATGTTGAGTAATTTTCATGTGGGTTTTACCGTGGGGTTTGTTTGGCTGAAACTTTGACGAAAATTGAAGAAAGAGGGTAGTGTATTGTTGGTGCATGATTTTCCAAAAAAATGTGACATAGCCTAGTAAACCATGTGAACACAGGCACAGTGGATTTACATAGCTCAAACATATTATTTCAAACAGTGTGGAATAGAATGGGAAACCATGAACCCCCTAGAAGAGGTTCATGGTTAATACACACGGTTTGGAAAACAGTGTGTGGTGTTTAAATTAACCTGAAAAATAGTTTCTAAATATCGTGTACCCCATATATTAATAGTTAATAAGCACTAGATTGACTATAAGCATTATTTAATGATTTTGGAGGCTTCTGGATTGATTCTAAGACCATCCTACCCCTGTTATTCCTGATTCAAAGACCGGATTGAATATCTTCACCCCACCTGGTAAGAGGATATAATCACATGCGATTTCCTTCTTCCCTCCCATATCTCCCTCATCTATTCAATGAAATATATAATCCAACTTGTTTGATATATATCCTATATTTTTAGATCTAAAAATATAATTTTTTAACTTTATTTTTCTATAACAAAATAGGGGTTTCGATCCAAATCACATTTTATGTCGTTGTTTCGTAGGAATTATGGATTTCCATTAGTGACTATTCTTCATTAATTTTGAGCCATGTTGTCTATAATTAAAATAAAAAAGTCACAATTTCATTTATGTGTATGTAACTGTATAATTTTTATTATATTATTGTAAATTGAGTTCATAATTGAATAAATTGATTTTTTAAATTAATTAATAGAAGAAATTTTGAAATTGGGAATATTAACATTTTGAATTAGAATAATCAGTTATGGAATTTTTAATAGAGTTATTGGGATTATTGAACAATATTAATTAATTTTTAACTAATTAACAAGAATGGTTTGTATTATAAAATAGTTTCTTTTATAATAATTAATTTATGAATTAATTATGGTGAAACTGAGATTTTTAAAATTGATTAATTATCTATTGAATTAATTATTGTTATATTGATGTTTTTGAATCGGAATAATTTGTTGTAGAAATAATTATTAGAGATTGTTGTAATAATGAAATTGATTAAGATGACTAATTATTTTTCAAATTAACTAATGGAATTGATTTTATTAATTAAATATTAAATTAATTAATAGAATAGTGTCAAAATGAAAATTTTGAAATGAATTAATTAATTGGTAAATTAATTAATTTGAGAATTGTGTGTGGGGCATGTTCTACAACCTCAAAATCACATAGTGTGAAAATAATTGATTAATGGTAACAATGGAATTAATATGTGAATTGAAATGATGAATGGTAAGAATGATATTAAAAAGTTATTGGAGATAAAGAATGGTAAAAATGGAAGTTCAAATTATAGAATGGGATGATGTAGGTATTAAGAGTTTGGGTCTCCTCAGGATATAGAGTGTTATGTAGTTAAACAAGGAGTAATTTAATATATTTAAGACATTTAATTTATTGATTTTAATTATTCTTTAAACAAATAGACACATTGTTTGACTAAATATTGTTTTACAAACTGTTGGTGGTAGCCTACTGAGTTGTACACACACCCTACTTGGGCTACCTTATTGGTACCCAAATTGAATTCATATTAGAAGAAATGTATAATGGAAATCCCACTGTGATCGATGGTTATCTTGGGATGGATCGTGAATGAGGAACTGGATGTGTTTTTGGACCCACTTGGGAAGTTTTCATTCTCATTACTTTTGGTTTCACATTTTGACACATTACAAATATTGTCATTGTAAAGACCCAAACTTTTATTAATGAAAATTCTTCTTGATCTAATTAAATTTATTATTATGTAAAATGGATATATAAAACATATTAGCTTATTTTGTTTTATATATTTTGATTTTAAAATATCATTAATAATTGTTACCGTTGCTAATATATCCATTCAAGAGTTACCACATGACTAGTATAAATATAAGGATTTAATAAATCCAATTTACTATGAAAATGGAAGAGATAACCTCATCCAGTAGAATTGGTCCATACGAAGCCCATTTTTCAGTTCTCAGAAAAGGGGTATCATCACTGGGATTCACTCTTGGCCAAGCCCAAGCCGAGAACCAACATGTTATGTTTGAACAGAACCGCCTACAAGGGAAGTGGAAGTTAATATAGATTACCACCTGAGTGATGTTATCCAAGCCACCCCAATAGTTTTTCACCTTTACACACCTTACCCTTAGGTCATAAGTGTGTGTTATATGGTGTTATGTAACAAGACCATTGAAGTATTATTATGTTCATTATTTTGGAATAGATTAAAGAATATACATTCATTTCATTATTGTTAATTTCTAAATAGTTTTTAAATAAAAAATGTATTTTTTGTTAATATTCAATTAAGAAATATATTTTTGATGAATTAATGTATTTTTAATTAAA
Organism: Viscum album; assembly: GCA_963277665.1. Lineage (NCBI taxonomy): Eukaryota > Viridiplantae > Streptophyta > Magnoliopsida > Santalales > Viscaceae > Viscum > Viscum album. The sequence goes on from OY728152.1 coordinate 1,630,275,043, forward strand.
TAAAATTTTAATAAAATTTTATTACTCAATTAAATTTTATTAAATATTATTTTTTGTATAATTATTATGAATACAATTGTAATTTTTATTATGGTTTGAAAGCTATTTTTGTCAAAACCCATGAATTTCCGATAAATGTCAATTTTTATTTTAAATGTCAAAAGTTAAAAATTTATAAAATTATTTATAAAAAATGAATATTATTTTTGGAATCAATATGTTGAAATTATCCAATGGTGATTTTTTCATAATTTTCTGAGATAGACGAATTTTTGGGTAAAAATGAAATACTATTTAAATATATAATGTGTTTTATGACATAAAAATTACCCAATAGTGACTTAATAAATACTATAAATAGGATTTTATAATAATATATGTTTTACCATTTAAAAAATTTGATTTTCAGATAGTTTTATTTATTTTACAATCATTAGTGGACCCTCAAAGACTTATAAAACATTTTAACATTTTAAAATGATTTCCTTGAGAGTGTGACTCACATCCACATAAGAAAGCCTAATATTTTAAGAATCTTGGACATTGTAATTATAAAATAATTTCTTACACACCCCTTTGGCATAAACTATTAGAAAAAAAATAATGTTTTCATTTTTGGTTTTGATTTGTTTAATGTGTGGTGCCCGAAACCAAAATAATAAAGAATTCCCTCTTGTTTCCTATATAAACCCACTCAATATCCCATTACTCTTCACTCAAACCTTTTGGATCTCGTCCAACCTATTCACAAATCTCTCTATAGTCCTCTCAAGGTGCCCCAAGCTCACAATAATCCTCTTCAAAGCCTCTCCCAAGCCTTTAGATCACACTTCCAAGTAAGGGATTTCTTCATTTTTCATTTTTGTCCAAATTTCATTATGTTGTTATACCCACTTATTTTCAATTTAAAATGTTGGGGTATGATTTATAACTTTCTCATACTTCCCACATTATTTTTTAATTATGATATACCCATTTCTCCCTCATTAATGCCTCCCATGAACACCCATTACCATGCTGAAATTCCTTAAGGGATTTATCTCTCCTCATTTAAATTCAAGAAATTATTTTATATTATGCATATAGATTCCATTAAATATGTTTGGATATTATGTTCAATGTCAAAGTACTGTCCATTTCATGTATAAATGATGATAGACACCTTTATCTCTCATCATCCCATTTTATGATTCCACTTTGATGTCATTATGTTGCCAAAGTTACACCAATATTTCAATGCCAAAATCCTCAAGTGAATACCATTAAAATTTCTCTATCAGGGGTATTCATCTATATTCACATGTACTTATTGATTGAATACATACATTTAGGTATTCCACATCTCTTATTCATGGAATAAATTATGTTGTTTAATGAATCCATGTTGTATAATCTATGTGGCACTCTTATGCATGAAATGAAATGTTTTTAAAGGGTGCGCCATGATAGCGCACAAATGCATTGGTTAAAGATAAGTATCATGAAAAATTAATTGCAATGAGGGTTTACTCATGATAATTGAAGTGAAATTAGGGTTTAATCATGCTCTATTTTCAATGATCCTTGGATCATGCTAATATCATGCTAAATGTTGTTATTACATTTCCATGTTATGATAATCATGCTATATCATGCCTTTATATTCGTGTTTCTCTTGCGCTACACTGATATTCCTATTTCATAACAAGTAATAAATTTTTCATGTTATTTGGTTATTAATCCCTTACTAGGATTTATAGGTAACCCTTATCCAATGCATGTCTTTAGGTTATCCCATGCAATGCAATGTACGAAGGAATGTTGTGATCATGTAAAAGAATTTTTCAATAAAGATGTTGTTTTTTATGTTTTAAGTTATTATGTTATGTTCCTAATTTCACATGACACTAGTTCTATAAATCCTGAATGTTTTATTAAGTTCATGTTTATGTAATGAATCATGTTTATGTGTATAATAAAGTGTAGAGTTGTTAAAGTTTGTATCAGAGGATAGGTTTAGTTAATTTTGGGATTAGGATTAGAAAATTCTCAATAAATCCTTAGGGATATGAATAAGTATAATAAAAACATCCCTAAAATTTGTTGAGTATTAAGTATGTTGTTTATCAACAAAATAAATACTTGTCTGGATATGAGAAGGTAGAGGTAGATCTGGCACATATGTATCTATGGGTAAAACCTGAAAACATCGCTTTGAGCTAGACTCGAATGGGAACTGGTAAAAGATAACAGACTATACTACACTCTTAGTTGTGACACTCCTGGGGAATATGCTTTGGTAAATTAACGAAATTATTATGAACCATTTTTAAGAGAATAAAAAATAACCCTAAGAATATATGTTGGTAAATAGATCAGAGATAACATAGATTGAAGCCTATAAATTCATAAGTTAAGGAAGTAAAATTAATTTATAAGTTATCCCTTTTTGTATTTGGATTCAATTTTTTTGTGTAACCTATAACTTTCCTTTTATTCCATCTAATAGGCAGTAATAGGAAGACTTGAGCTAACAACTTATGCGAAGAACAATGTGACGACTGTTCTAATGAGATGCCCAATCCCATAGGAGCAGGAATCAAAAAATTTGCCACAATACTCTCTCAGTTAACTCATGTTTTGAATAGAAAAATGGGTCAAGAAGATTGTCAAACCCCCCCTAAGAAATAACTAGCCATAATTGAGATATTCACGATACAAAGGCCTCATACTTTTAATGGATCATCTGATCCCTGAATTGCCAAACAATTGATCAACACCATTGAAAAGATCTTCTATATCCATAGATGTCTTGAACAACAGATGGTTCTTCTAGCTATATATCGTATGAAGGGTGAAGCTGATCAATAGTGGAAATTGATTAAAATTATGAATCTAGAGGAACATATCGAGGCATTAGAATGGAAGAATTTCCAGAAAATGTTTTTTGACAAATATTTTCCTCGCACCCTCTGACTTAAGATGAAAAGGTACATCCTAGCCATCAAGAAAAAAATGACGAATCCATCAGAGTGTACACGGTAAAATTCACATGACTTGCACAATATGGATCTGGCTTTGTCGCTACCCCCAAATGCATGGTTGACCACTTCTTTGGTGGGATAAAACCGAGCATACGGAAATACCAAGCGATCCATGACTTCTAGGGCTACGAGGAAATTTTCTGATGTGCCCCCAAAGTTGAAATAGAGATCGACAAATCTCAGGGGTGTCATGGGGATAGTAAGTGTAAGGAGAACTTTAATTCTGGTGATTTGATGGATAAATCCAATGGTGATAATAAACTCTAGCACCCCACTTGCCAAAGGTGCAGAAAGAAGCACCCCAAAAATTTCCGGAAGGGGATGAGGAAATTCTTTTGGTGTGGAAGAGAAGGGCACCTAGCCATTAACTACCGACAAGAAAACCCCACTATTTTATTATAGGAGAGGAACTCCCCATTTGACCATCAATGAACTGTTCATTTATTCAACTACAAAGAACCATGGTACTTTGCAATCTAGTTCTCTAAGACAAGGGTTTTCAGTGGCAACCAACAACCTCCAAGGAAGCAAGGGAAAGCTTTTACAGTCACTACCATTGAAGAAAACCCCAACAACGAATTGGTGAAAGGTACGCTAGTTATTCCTTTAAGAATAGTGAACATACTTTTTGATTCTTGTTATACACATTCTTTTATATAAAAAAAGGTTAGTAAAACAATCCCAACATCACCGAAAATCATGGACGTAGTGATTTTGGTGAGAACAGAAAATGGGGAAATCATTTCAATCCATGAATATAACTCCCCCTATCACAATTTTTTGTTTGATAATTCCAAAGAAACTCTTTATACTACTTTTGGTGGAATTTTATGCAATTATTAGCATGTATTGGATTTCTCTATATAGAACCAACATAAATTTTCATGAGAGGGAAACCACTCTCCATATGGAGAATCAACCCTCGATTCTATACAAGTGCAAGGAGGTGGATGAATATTTTTTAGCACTATAATCTCAAGAATGGATATTAGTTCCCTATGATCAAGTGTATCTTTCTTAGATGATTGAGTCTAAGGATGAAACCATCCTTCAAGACATGCCTATTGTGAGGTAATTCGCTGAATTGTTTCTTGAGTAATTTCCTGGTCTTCCTCCTAAAAGAGATGTTGAATTCTCGATTGATCTTATACCTAGGGAGTTTCCAATATCCAAGTCTCTATATATAATGGATGTTGTGGAGATTGAGGAGATGAAGAAACCAATATAGGAGAATATAGATAAATGGTTTATACACCCAAGTGCTTCACCATGGGGTGCACCAATACTCTTTGTCATGAAGAAGGATTGGTCAATGTGCCTTTGTATTGATTATCTTGAGCTCAAACAAATCATGATAAAGAACAAGTATCCTCTTCCTCGAATTAATAACCAGTATGATTGGATATGTGGATCACAATACTTCTCCAAGGTGGATTTGCAGTCTGGATATTACCACGTAAGGGTGAAGAAGAAGGATATCCCCAATACCGCTTTTCATACAAGGTATGAGCACAATGAATTCATAGTAATTCCTTTTGGACTCAATAATGCTCTAGAACTCATCATGGAATTAATGAATATATTCTCTATATATTACCTTAAAAAATTTGTTTTAGTATTTATAAACGATATTCAAATATACTCCGAAACCATGGAGGAACATGAGAAGTATATAAGAACTATACTAGAGACCTTGTAAAAGGAAAAGCTCAATGAAATGTACAGAATTTGTGATTTATGGTTGAAGGATGTATCATTCTTGGGTCATATAATCACAAGAAATGGGATATCTATGGATCCCTCCATGGTATCCGCAATTGAGGGATAGCTGAGGCCAACATCGGTGATGAATATCCTTAGCTACCTAGGATTAGCTGGATATAATCACTGATTTTTTTGAAATTTCTCACAATTTTCAAACCCTATTAACAAAATAACATGGAAGGGAGTCAAGTTTTCTTGGAGTTATGAATGTGAAGAGAGAATCTAGTATTTGAAAAGGAGGCTTATCATTGTGACCGTTCTCATAGTTCCCAAAAGTGGAGAACTTTTAGCGGTATTTAGTGATGCTTCAAAGAAGGGAATGGGATATGTGTTGATGAAAAATGACAAAGTCATTTCCTACGATTCAATGAAATTAAATGTTCATGAGCTAAATTATCCAACACATTATCTGGAGTTGGCTATAGTAATCTTCACTTTAAAAATTTGGTGACAATACCCCTTTGGGGAAAAGTGTGAAATATACACAAATCATAAAATGATCTGGTGTATATTCACATAGAAAGAGTTTAATATGCACTAACAATGATGGTTAGATCTGAGAAAAGACAACGATTGATCAATCTATTACCACCATAGGAAATAATCCAAGGTAGAAGATGCTCTAAGTAAAAAAGTACCCAATGATTCTCTCATTGGTGAGAATTGAAAAGGACCCAATCTTCTTAGATTTGATGAATATGGACAAGGGAATAATAAATAAGGGAACATAATCAATCCATTCACAAATTATTCTCAATTGTATCCTTTAAAAAGGTTAATGGATGCTCAAAGGGATGATGTGAGAATTCAAAAGAAAGTGGAAACTATCGGAAAAGAGAAATCCTTGGAGTTCAATGTTAATGAAGAATGAATTGTGATATTTGGGTCAATACTATGTGTTCGATCAAATCTAGATTTAATGAAATAAATTTTGGATGATGCACATAGTTCAAATTTCTCTATTCACCCAATATATAGAAAGATATATTGAGATCTTCAAGAGAATTATTGATGGGATAACATGAAGAAGGATATCACTGAGTATACATCAAAGTTCCTAGTATGTCATCAAGTGAAGGTTGAGAGGATGAAGTATAAGGGAATGATGAAACCATTACACATAAAAACATCGAAATTGGAAATAATCACCATGAAATTTTTCACTGGACTTCAGAAGATATCAAAATGAAAAATGATATCTGGGTTGTTGTGGATCATCTTATAAAGACTGCACACTTAATTGGAATTAGAGAGGATTTATCATTCTATAAATTGGCAAAGATATATACGAGATAAGTTGTAAGGATACATGGAGTACCCCTATATATTGTATTTGATCAAGATCCAAGATTGACCTCTATATTATGTAAGAGACTTCATCTTGCTCTGAATACTGAGATAAACTTCAGTACGAATTATCATCCTCAAAATGATGTCCAATCTGAGTAGAGTATCCAAACACTTGAGGTCATGTTGAGAGGTTTATCAATAGACTTAAAAGGCGGATGGGATAAATGTATTATTTTTTGAGATCTCTTAAAATACAGTTTTCATTCAATCATCCAATTGTATCCTTATAGATCCCTTTACAGGAAGAGGTGAAGAACACTAAAATGTTGGGATGAAGTTACAGAGCAAAAACTCCTTGGTCCAAAAATGGTCAATGAAATGGTGGATAAGGTTAAGACCATCCAACATCACATTAAAGCTGCTCATATTCATCCAAGGAGCATTGCTGATAATTTTCAACGAGACATAGAATTTGATTTTGAAGACATTTTATTCATCTACATATCACCGTGGAATAGAGTTATGAGATTTGGGAAGAAGGGAAAGCATTGTTGAAGGTAAATTATCCCTTTTCAGATCATTGATTACATTAGAGAAGTGGCCTATTGACTAGCACCCCCACCAAACCTATCTCAAGTACATGATGTATTCAATGTATCACTCTTGAGAAAGTACATACCCGACCCATCACATGTACTCAATCTAGAGATGATACCATTAGCAAATGACCAATTCTATGAAGAGAATTTGATGATTGTAAGAGATTTTAGGGAAAGAGTTACACAAAATTAGACAATGACCCTCATGAGAGTGTTGTGGAGAAACCACAAGTCTGAAGAAGCTACATGGGAATGAGAGGAAGTTATGAGGCAGAGTTACCAACAACTATTTTATTATGGGAAAAGGAAATTTTGAGGGTGAAATATTTTTTAAGGGGTATGATTGTAATGACCCAAAATTTCATTAATGAAAATTCCTCTCGATCTAATTAAATGTCTTATTATTTAAAATGGATATATAAAACAAATTCACTTCCTTGGTTTTATGTTTTTTGATTTTTAAATACCATTAATAATTGTTATAATTGCTAATATATCTGTTGAACAGTGACAACATGAATAGTATAAATATGAGGCTTTAACAAATCCAATTTACACTGATAAAGGAAGAGATGGTCTCATCTAGTAGAATTGCTCAATACAAAACCCATTTTCCAAATCTCCGAAAAGAGGTAGCATCACTAGGATTCTCTCTTGACAAATCCAAAGCCAAGCATCAACATGTTAATAATGAATGGAATCACCTATGGGAGAAGTGGAAGTTAATAGAGATTTCCACCCGGGGCGATGTTATCCGAGCCACCCGAAGAGTCTGTCACCATCGCACACCTTACCCTTAGGTATTATGCAGTAGTTATAAGGGGTTATGTTATAAGACCCTATCACTATGATTATGCGGATTTTTTTATAGAATAAAGAATATACATTCATTTTATTATTTTCACTTTGTAAATAGTTTTTAAATCACAAATAGTATTTTTAGTTAATATTCAATTAAGAAATATATTTTTTAGGAATTAATGGATTTTTGAATTAAATAATATTTTAATAAAATATTATTACTAAATTACTTTTTGTTAAATATAAATGATTGTATAATTTCTCTGAATACAATTATAATTTTTATTAATGTTTGAAAGTTGTTTTTGTTAGAACCCATGAATTTCAGATAAATATTTTTTATTCTAAAAGTTAAAAAATCACAAATTTAGAAATATATATAGATAAATTGTATTTTATTTTATGATTTAGTATGTAGAAATTATCCAATGGTGATTTTTTCATAATTTTCAAAGATAGTCGAAGTTTTGAGTAAAAATTAAATACCGTTTAAATATATAATGTGTTTTATGAAATCATAATCACCCAATAGTGATTTAATGAAATAATATAAATGGAATGCTCAGAAAATATATTTTTTACTATTAAAATTACGTTATTTTAGGTTTATTTGATTTATTTTACAAATCCTTAATGGACCCTCCAAGACATATAAAAAATTTAACATTTTAAAATGATTTCCTAGAGAGTGTGACTCACCTCCACATAAGAAAGCCTAATATTTTATGAATTTCGGGAAATGGCCTAAAAATATAATGTTTTCCACTCCCCCTTTTCAAAATCCCTGAGAAAAAATCATGGTTTGTTTTGTAGTTTTGATTAGTTTAATGTGTGCAGTCCAAAATCTAAATAATATAGAATTCCCTCTGCTTTCCTATATAAACCCACTCAATCTCCAATTCTTCATCACTAAAACCTTTTGGAGATAGAACAAACTCTGACCTATTCTCTATATAATACTCCCAAGGAACCCCAATATCCAAAGAATCATCTCTCAAGCCTCTCGCAAGCCATTGGATCACACTTCCATGAAAGGGATTTCTTCTTTTCCCATTTCTGTCCAAATTTCTTTCTATTGTTATACCATATTATCTTCCATTAAAATTTTTTTGGAATGATTTAAAACCTCCCAAAAACATCCCTCCTTATGTTTGAATGATTATATACCACTTTCTGTTTCATTAATTCATCCCATGCACACCTTTTACCATGCCGAAATCCCATAAGGGATTTCTCTCTCCTCATTTACATTCAAGAATTTCAGTTATATTATGAATATAAATTCTTTTACATATGTTTGGATATTATGTTAAATTACCCCTTACTATCTATTCCATGTATAAATTATGAGAGACCCCTTTCTCTCCATCAACCCATTTTATGATGATTATTTTACATTTTTATGCTGCCAAAGTTAGACAAAAATTTCCATGCCAAAATCACCATGTAAGTGAATACCATACCAATTTATCTATCAAGAGTATTCAAGTTTATGGACATGTAATTATTGATTAAGGACATAAATTTATATATTCCACAACTTTTATTCATGGAATAAGTTATGATCTTTAATGAACCCATGTTGTATGCTCTATGTGGAACACTTATACATGAAATGGAATGTTTTTAAAGGGTACACCCTGATTGCACTCCAACACATTAGGTAAAGATTAATATCATGATATATCAAGTGAAATGAGGGTTTCATAATGATAATTAAAGTGAAATGAGGTTTTACTCATACTCCATATTCAGTTTTCCTTGACTCATGCTAATAAAAAATTAAATGTTGTTTCCACATTTCTATGTTATGGTAATCATGATATATCATGCCTTTATGTTCATGTTTCTCTTGCACTCCATTGATATTTAAATTTCCTCACATGTACTAAATTATTCATGTTATTCCTTTTTAACTCCCTTATTGGGATTTATAGAACACCCCTTTCTTATGCATGTCCTCAGGTTATCCAATGAAATGCTAAGTACGAAGGAATGTTGTGATCTCGAAAAAGAAGTTTTTAATAAAGATGTTGTGTTTTAAGTTCTAAGTTTTTTGTAATGCTACTAATTTACCAAGACACTAGACCTATCTATCATCAACGTTTTCTTAAGTGATATTTTATGTAATGAATCATGTTTAGTGTGTAATAAAGAGCAGAGTTGTTATAGTCATGGAATATATATTGTGCAGAATGGATATTGAATTTCTAGTTTATGATAACCAAAAAACGAGCATAAAAAAATTCAAGAAGTAATAAATACCTGGATATCATAAATATTTTTCCCACAACTGAAAATAAAGATGAAGAAAGGTGAAGCTCACAAATTTCATGATACGATAAGGGATATGCAATCATGTCACCCTCACAAGTTCACAAGTAGGAACCATGAACAATGCATAGACTATAGAAGATCCCAAGAAATCCATATAAAAATGACCTTCCACTCATTTTAAGGATCCCTAAACAATCAATGGTCACATAACGATAGCCGTATGCGCTCCCCCAAGACATGCGGTTTATCAACATGTGAGTTCTTGAAAACCCATATGAAAATCTTTTGACAATGGGTGGGAAATTTCGAAAATTTAGAGGCATATTTCTAAAATAAAACTCATCGAAGGGATCTAAAATAAGAAGAATTTTTTTCGTCAACAAAACTAAATAAAGATCATGATATGCACAATCCATTGAAATGTAAAACAATAAGAATAAAGGGGAGGATGCGGGATATATTGATAGTCATAAACATCATATGACATGACCATAGTGATCCAAAGGATACTAAAAAAATATGAATAAATGTCTGCATCATCCCATGAATAAACCCTATCATGTCATCCTCATCATGCATGAATCCTTGGTCATTTCTAGGAGAAAACACACTTCCCCATTGGATCCCCAAGGAAAAAAGGATGGATTTATCCATATAATGATTGGAAAATTTCATAGGACTTTTATTGGTCATGTGATGCATCATCCAGATGTTGATTAAATGCCTTTTTGAATACTCATTAAATGTCACATGAATCTAAAACACTAAAAAATAAAAAATGGAAATAAATATAAGTAGAGGTGGGAGCCACTCGTGGTTGTAAAACCCATTTGACATGCTAAAATAATCCACAAAACAGTCTTGAAGGGCCTCTTGGAATGTCATCATGATACCACAATGGCCCCCATAAAATCCATAATTATCTCATGTAATTCCCTAAATAAATCAACTAAGATCACATGAATGCCTTTTTACAGGTTCCATGATCTCATGAAAGAACTTTGACACGTCAATATGACAATATAGATGTCCTTCAGCATGCCCATATGATATAATAAGTCCCCATTATTTAGAAATAATATAATAAAGGAGGCATTGATGTGATGGACTCATGGTCACTAAAAATTAGGAAACACCCTCAGAGAAAACCCATGGTGGAGACATGTGAAGATTCTTAATGTCAAAATACCTTTACTGACTTTATCCGAGACCCACACAATATTCACCATAGAAAGCGGTGAACAACTGGGATGGTGGGTCCTATAAGTTCCCCCTCTCTAGAATTAAAAATTCATGGCTACTACCGGGATGATAAATCATGACCACTACCACCACACATTCAAAATGTTTTTCCTTTTTTCATCTGAGCACAAGAATTGATTTCTTAGAGTCATTGATCTCATGACTAGAAAAACATCCTTCCATGCAAGATCTAGGGAACTGTTTTAGAAACTATGTTGAATGAATAATCACATGACATGAGCACTTATAGATCAAGTGATGGATTTATGGAAGGAAATATGAAGAACATCCCACACACCTGCTAGATCACCGAAGATGTAAAATAAGCTAAACATTGAAAAAATATAAGGAATTCAAAATATAAAGGCTAAAAAAATACCAAAGTAGGTAGAATTATGAAAAGAACATATAAACACCAACCCTCATGTGCTATGCATGAACCAACTATGCCACACTAAATCACTAGAACATTTTTTCCAGGTCTCATGAAGTTCCTTCAGTATGATATTTGGGTCATGAATAGTCCTATGTACATGTCAAATCAAGTCACATGGAATCCCCCGAAATAACCAACCAATTCATATGAAACCCTCCAGGCTCACCATTTAAGTCTCACGATGTCCATCAATGGTGTCGATGTTTTCATATGGTTGAAACCACACATTTTACTTAAGTATCAAAGTACCAAATGGGCATGTCCAACTATCTCTCACAATTTCCTCTCGACATTCTAGATATGTCTTGTGATTCTTTATAGACACTTATGTCAGGACATATGACACCCTCTAAGGTATGTCTCGTTGACTCCTACGACTCCCTCCAAGTATGCCAGAAATATCTTTTTATGATGAATGATCAAGTAAATTGGTTCATGTGATTTCTTTTAGTACCATTCATTTTAGTCTTATAGATGTCTTTTAGGCAAGCCATCCATGATCATGAGACAAACTTTAGAAATAGTATCCAAATTATGTGTCTTCCTCTAGAAAGGTAAACTGGATCATTCAATTGCCTTTGGATATTTGGAAAAGATACTATCCTATACGTGATTCACGGAATAAAGGAATGATTAGAAGAAAATAATAGTATGTTAGGAATACAACTAGTGAACACACAATGTGTAACCCCCGATTAGTAGCATAAAACAATATGTCACAATTGTAATGGAAACACCCATGTGTAAGAACATATCGAGGGAACAATGGAGACTCTAATTACTTATATAAAATGGATATGTTGGACACCTCCCTAAGGATATAAATCTATAGTAGTCTTATATGGGTGGTCCTCTAACATAAGTATCATATCCGTAAGTAATGAAATTAATTACTTTTCATCCATTGTTTCTCACAATGAGCATGGATTTCCTGGGAATGGGGAGATGTAGAAATCATATCATCTATACCATAAACCCCTACAAATACTTGTGAAACATCAGTGTGTAAGTCCCAATTAAATTAAATTTAATGGCTTTAATTCCTTTCATAACTAGGATATGACAGATGCCTCCCTGAGACCATAACTCTATATCAAACATCATAAGGGATATCCTAGTATGTATGCTCTGTATTATATGCAATGAGACTAATAATTTTATATCCCTTGTTTAACAAACTGATCTTAGATCACATGGGATTATATATTTTAAATAGTCATATCATTCACATTTTGAATATCCCTTAGCTAGGGAAATCGTAGCATGTAAACACCAAGAGTATAATGTGTAACGCCCCGACCCCAACTACCCAGAGTCGGTGCATTATTACAGAACATTGGCATGATCACAAGAAAGATCAAATCTCGAAAGACCGATTGGTTTAGTAGCCTTGGAAACACTAGATATATTCATAAGTTTTACATTACATCATAAAATGAAAAACTAATACAACAACATAATGTTTCCACAATCCACACTATTAACCCCTCATAAAATCCCTGCAGGTCATTCATAACTTACATCTTCACATCCTGGGAAAAATAAAACATAGAAAAGGGGTGAGCTCAAATGCCCAGTAAGGATAACAATATAGCGGAACATTCAAAAATAAGCATAAACATTTAAGGCAATGAATTACTAAAACAAAAGCCTTTTAAACTTGAACTTCAACATAGTATGGAAAAAGTAAAATGAAATAATGCCATTTACTTATTCACATGGATATTCTACTAATCGAATAATCACATGAAAAATCAATAACCACTTTCATAATGTTGGAATGCATAATGCCAGACTATCATAACCACATAGCCAAGGCCTCGTGCCAATACTACAAATAAGATTTTGTCAAGGCCTTGCGCCAAGACACTAGTTTGTCTCATGAGACCTACCGATGCATCGAGGAGCTATAGCGGGCTCCACCCGTCACATATTAAGTCCAATGCATTCCCATATGAAAAGGTTTAAACATAACATAAACATTCGTATTAAAACTAGCATACGAAATGTCAATACTTTCACTATAAACTATGAATGGTATAAAAATATCACATCCACAGTCAAACATATCACAAAACCTTCAATACAATATAGAAGTTTTGTATCATAATAAATCAACTTCAAATAATCTTAAAATCCATCAAAGGATGTTGACATAGATGAAATCAAAATTATTTTTAAATAAATATCTCTTTTTATTTTGAAATCATTTAAGATCCATATAAAATAAAACACTTTCTTTGAAAATATTCTTATATGCTTGTAAGGGAAGTTTTGAAGATTTTATAACGGCGGAAATTAGCCGCACCCGCCGTATAAGTTTTAAAAAAAATATTCTTACCTTAATTCTGTCGAAAAGATTAAAAAGGGACCTTGTTTTGAAAATGACGGAAAGATTCCTTTATAAACCACTTATAAAAGTCAAAAAGGGTATAAATGACTTTAACTCATATTCTAGTAAATAGTAAAAATGTTTTGAAATACATTTTTAAGAAACATGGATGTGGATGATAAAGAGATCCCAGTAGATTATTACATATAAACAATCTCGGATAATGAAGAGATTGTGAAATAACCCTTACCTTGTACTTTTCCTTGGTTGGGGTAGGTTAACCTCCTGTATAATGGTGAAATATTTGTTATTAAATTATACAAGAATCATATATAATAATATGATATCATATATGATCTTTTAACATTGATTTGTTAATAATATCTTAGAATTATCGTCGTTTCGGGAGTTAACTTACTCATTTTCTTTTATATGTTTTGTTACATAAGCCATGGTTGTTGTATCTTATTCATATCCAGAATGATATCTAGTCCTTAAACATCATTTTTAAATTATAAAATGATAATTATACTTGAATGGATACGATGGAGAATGAATCTCATCGCGTTCGTGGAGACGGTAGTCCGTACGTACGCACGAGCGACAATATCATTCTTTTGATATTAAAATAATATATAAATGGATGGTATATCATATATACAGAATCATTAACATGTTATATTTATTATTTACATGAGTTACACATCATTATTACACCCATCCAAATAATATTATATTGAATAACAATTACACCACGACGTGGATACGGTAAGCCGTACGTACGCACGTATGGTGACATGTTATTCAAAGGGTGGATAGAATACTGAATATGATTGTACCATATTTATAATAACATCACAGTATATGTGAGATACTGGAGTTATTATTTTAGAATGTTAAGAACAAAGGAAGAAGAAGTGGAAGAAGAAATGAACTTTGGAGAAGGGTGGTGAAATCATTACCTCTTCTTCGGGTTCTTCCTTTTGATTTGATCAAAAGGGCTCATTAGGTTGGCTTTCTGATCAAACTAAGGCCTCTAGGTTGTAGTGAGGGATGTTTTGAGAGTATTTGGGCGGAGTTTGGCCGAACCAAAAGGCTTTGAAGGTGTGAAGAAATGAGAAGGAGGAGTGCCCTTTTATAAGAGGGGTGTGGGGCACCTTTGGAAAAGCTAGAAATATTAATTTATATTAAATTCATATTCGGTTTCTAAAGGCTCCAAAGTTTATTATTCAAAGGTTAAGGTGGGGAAAGGTCTAAAACCACTCAACCAATAGAATTTAGACAGTTTTGGGTACTTATATTAACCTTATCTTTAAGTATTAACTCTAAGTTAATTAGTTTCACTTTTACAATGTCTCTTTGTATTTTTATATAATATGGTTAATAAACTTACTATATACATCCAAGAGACCCTCAAGTGGTACATTAATGATGAACCTATCATGATATAAGTCTCTTGGCCGAACCTTATATTTTTAGGAATTTAATATCAATTAATAATATAATATTTGTTTAAGAACTCTTTTATGTCAATTTTGACACTATTCAATAGTTGATTTTTTTGAAACTCATAACAGATTGATTACTTAGAAAAACGTCAATTAAATCAATCCTAATATATCATATTATCCTAGAAAATTAGTTTAATTCATTAAAAGTTTCATATTATATTTATTTGGGTATTTATAATATCAATTATTTTAATTTTTCACTATTATAGTAATTACTGCATCATCATTGTGTCATATATAAAATACATTATTTAATGTCTAAAAATTATAAATAAAATATCATTATGTAGGAAATCTTTTTAGCTTTCTAATGAATATTTATAATCTAAAATCCAACATATATAACCCTATGTAACAATTGTTGTTCTAAAAGATATATGCTTGTGTCATTTTTGTATTCATTTTAACTAAATTAAAATAAAGTGTCATTATTACTTACAAGTGGATACATGGG
The DNA here is from genome assembly GCA_963277665.1 of Viscum album. Lineage (NCBI taxonomy): Eukaryota > Viridiplantae > Streptophyta > Magnoliopsida > Santalales > Viscaceae > Viscum > Viscum album. The sequence continues at coordinate 1,630,290,772 of OY728152.1, forward strand.
GTCCCAAAATAGACCCAAAGATTCCCATGGTCGACCATGTATCAACCAATAGGGTTAAGACACGTTTTAGGGTAATTTAGTATTATTATAATATTATTTTTTAACCCTTATTTACCAGATTTACCCTTAACCATGGTAAATAAAATATTTACCGCAGTAATTATTCAAAATGTCTAAAAATAAAAGTTACCTATTTACACAATTTGAACATCCTGATTCCAAATATGGAATCCATTTTTCAAAATTCAAAACACAGAAGTGGCAGAAATTAATTTAAAATTAATTCCCGCTGTCAAAACAAAAAGCGTGTTTTTAAGAGATAATAACTATCAAAAGATTGACACTCGTTTATGTTCGGTTTAACTGTAAAATTATGTCCAATGACCAACATTATATTAAATGGTAAAAATATATTCTAAATATACTTTAAAACCACTCAAATTCATAATTTATCACTATTAATTATTTTGATTAAAAAAGTTGTTTTTAATTAAAATTTAGTAATTTTCACTATTCATCAAAATATGAAAGTTATCCGAAATGTACCAAAATTTCACCTTAGGCTAAATTCGATATTCCGAATCCAAAAATGAAGTCCATTTTCAAATATAAAATATATATAATTTCAAAAAGTAGGTATTACTATTCATAACGGCTAGTTTGATTAGTTATGGTGTGTTAGAACTCGGTGTTACGTACAACACACGCTATCACATTATTCAAAGAGAAGCGTACCGTAGAAGCTTGGGGTGTTACATTCTCCCCTCCTTCAAATAATTGCGTCCTCGCAATTTCTAGGGTATTACTGCATAAAAAGACTCGGGTGGTTCTTCATCATAAGTTCCTCGGGTTCCCACATTGCCTCTTCCATCTTATGGTTTCTCCACAAAACTTTTACCAGACGCGTCGTCTGGTTTCTCAGCACTTGTTCTCTCGTATCAAGAATCTTGACGGGCTCTTCGCAATAAGACAGATCGGGTTCCAGTTCTAATTCCTCATAGGTGAGTACATGCGTCGGATCAGGCATGTATTTCCTCAATAAAGATACGTGGAACACATCGTGAACTTTGGAGAGACTTGGCGGTATTGCCAATCGGTAAGCTACAACCCCAATTCGTTCTAGAATTTCGAAAGGTCCGATGTACCTGGGACTCAATTTACCTTTCTTACCAAAACGTATGACTCCCTTACACGGAGATACCTTCAGAAAAACATGATCACCGACTTGAAATTCCAAATCCTTCCTTCGATTATCGGCATAGCTCTTCTGCCTACTTTGAGCTGCTTTGATGTGATTTTGGATTACTTTCACCTTTTCCACCGTTTCCTCCACCAGTTCTGGGCCTACAAGTTTTCTTTCACCAACGTCATCCCAACAGGTTGGTGTACGACATCTCTTTCCGTATAACGCTTCATATGGTGCCATCTGAATACTTGAATGGAAGCTATTGTTATAGGAAAATTCTACAAGAGGTAAATATTGATCCCACATACCCTGAAAGTCAAGTGAGCAAGATCTCAACATGTCTTCTAAGGTTTGAATAGTCCGTTCTGATTGTCCATCTGTCTGAGGGTGGTAAGCAGTGCTCAAATGAAGTTCAGTATCCAGGGATTTCTGAAGACTTTTCCAAAATCTTGAAGTAAAATGGGGATCACGATCAGAAACAATCGATAGGGGTACTCCATGAAGTCTCACAACTTCATTAATGTATAGTCTTGCTAGACGTTCCAGGGTTAGATCTTCTCTTATAGCAAGAAAATGTGCTGACTTGGTAAGACGATCAACAATAACCCATATTGCATCGTTCCTTCTAGGAGTCTTCGGTAGCCGCATGACAAAGTCCATCGTAACATTGTCCCATTTCCACTCCGGTATGGGAAGAGGTTGCATGACTCCTCCAGGCTGTTGCCTTCCAGCTTTCACTTGTTGACAAACCATACATCTTGACACAAAATCAGCAATCTCCCTCTTCATGTTGTCCCACCAAAAATGTTCCTTCAAATCTCTATACATTTTGGTGCTCCCAGGGTGTATAGAGAAATTGGAACTATGAGCATCATCCAGCAATTCCCTTTTTAGATTAGGTATATTGGGAACACAAAGTCTCTTCCCGAATTTCAAAATTCCATCTTCATACACAAAGTCTCTCAATCTCCCATCATTCACAGCTTTAATCTTCTTTTGTAATTCTTCATCATCGGTCTGAGAACTCTTAATCCTTTCTAGTAAAGATGGTTTGGAAACCATTTGAAAAAGCATTGATGTTTCACCTTCCCTGGTTATTCCCATGTCCATCTTCACTAGATCCATAAAAATTGGATCCCTTTCAATTCTCATATTGTTCAAAACTCCATGGTCTTTTCTACTCAAAGCATCTGCCACCTTGTTTTCCTTCCCTGGGTGGTAGTGTATCGTACAATCATAATCCTTGAGTAATTCAAGCCATCTCCTTTGCCTCATGTTGAGTTCTTTTTGTGAGAAAATATACTTCAAACGATTGTGATCAGTATAAATCTCACATTTTTCACCATAGAGGTAGTGCCTCCATATCTTCAAAGCAAAGATCACTGCTGCTAACTCGAGATCATGAGTAGGATAGTTTTGTTCATGAATTTTCAACTGTCGTGATGCATAGGCAATAACTCTATCATTCTGTATAAGGACACAGCCAAGTCCTTTCTTCGATGCATCACTATAAATAACGAACCCATCATTCCCCGATGGTAGAGTCAATATAAAAGCATTGACTAATCTTCTCTTCAGTTCTTCGAAACATTCTTCACACTCTTTTGTCCAAACAAATTTAACCCCTTTACGTGTGAGCTTCGTTAATGGGATAGCCAATCGGGCAAAATTCTGGACGAACCGTCGATAATAACCTGCCAAGCCAATAAAACTACGTACCTCAGTTATACTCGTAGGTGCTGGCCATTCTTGGATTGCTTTGGTCTTAGAAGGATCAACAGAGATTCCATATTTGGAGACAATATGGCCAAGAAAAGAAATCTCATGAAGCCAGAATTCACACTTGCTAAACTTCCCATATAATTCATGCCTCCTCAGAGTCTTCAAGATAATGCGCAAGTGATTTTCATGATCTTCGTAGGTTTTGGAGTATACCAAGATATCATCAATAAATACCACCACAAATTCATCGAGATACTCCTTGAAAACTCTATTCATTAGATCCATGAATACAGAGGGTGCATTAGTCAATCCAAACGGCATTACAGTAAACTCGTAATGCCCGTACCTGGTTCGAAATGCTGTTTTTGGAATGTCTTCCTTCTTCACACACAACTGATGGTATCCAGATCGAAGGTCAATCTTTGAAAAGTATTGAGCTCCATGCAGTTGGTCAAATAAATCATCAATACGAGGTAGGGGATACTTGTTCTTTATCGTTATAGCATTGATCTCCCTGTAGTCGATACATAACCTCATAGATCCATCTTTCTTTTTAACAAAAAGAACAGGGGCTCCCCATGGAGAAACACTAGGGCGTATAAATCCCTTATTACTCAATTCCTCTAGTTGTTTCTTTAGTTCGACTAACTCTACAGTGGCCATTCTATAAGGGGTCTTCGATATAGGCCTTGATCCAGGAATCAAATCAATGGAAAACTCAACTTCTCGTTCTGGAGGATGTCCAGGTAAATCTTCCGGAAATACATCTACAAATTCTTTCACAACAGGTAAATCCTCTATTTGAACATTTCTTTCCTCACCGACAGTTATTTCATTCTCTTCCTCCCCAATAATTGAATTTAGTTCAGCTACTGGGGGTGGATCTAAATAAGAATTAGGTGGTGACGATTCTGCTCTAAAAATAAGGTGCTCCTTATCATTATCATCAAGAATCGTAACCTCTTTCTTCTTACAATAAAACTTCGCATCATAGTCTGAAAGCCAGTCCATACCGAGGATTATATCAAACTCAATAATAGGTATGATGATGAGATCAGCAGATAAAGAAAATTTATGTGCTCTAATGGGGACTGATTCACAAAACGTTGTTGCAACGATACATCCCTTAGGAGTTTTAACTGACAACTCCCTTATTAAATCAAATTGGAAATATCTAATTTTCTTAGCAAACTGGGAAGATATGAAACAGTGCGATGATCCAGAATCAAATAATGCATTTGCTAAACTTGAGGAACCCATTAAATTACCTGCCACCATGTCTTTCGGAGCTTCTACCTCAGCAATAGTGATAGCATAAGCCTGGCCTTGATCCCTTGGCCTTTTCTGAGGTAAGTTCTCCTGACGCTTAGGACATGCATTTTCATAATGCCCCATCTCCCTGCAATTGTAGCACTGAACGTTGGTAGCTTCCTTCTTCCCCTTGCAATCATGAGCTTGGTGGCCTTTTTCACCACACTTGTAACAGACTCTCATTCCCTTCAAGCAAGTACCATGATGTTTCTTCCCGCATTTACCACAAGATGGATATTCAACCTTTCCCTTCTTCCCCTTATTTCCATTCCCAGATTGATCAGCAGGTCTCTTCTTCTCTTGCTTTGCTTTAAATTCATAAGACTTAGAGAATTTCTTTTCGGTCTTGATAGCACATGAGACAATGTCTTCGTACGATGAAAAGGATTGTGAGACGAATGCTCGACGGAGAAATGGTTTTAACCCATCAAAGAAACGATCAATATTACTTCTTGGGTTGCGAATATAATCTCCAGCATACCTCTCTAACCTTGTAAAGTTAGCCTCATACTTTGTGACATTCTCATCCTCCTTTTGTCTCAGACTCAGAAATTGTCTTTCCATATCTGCTCGATGGTCGCGAGGAAAGTATTTTTCTAAAAACAGATCTTTGAACTCCCTCCACTCCATATTTGATACTTCATCATCTTCCTTCATGTTTTGAATCAATGACCACCATTGATCAGCATCTCCAGTGAGGCGGTAAACTGCCATGATAACTTTTTCCCTTTCACTGCTCCCCAAAGCCTGAAATATTTTCTCTAGGGAATTTATCCATTGCTCAGCTACTAAGGGATTTGTACTCCCATTGAACGTTGGTGGTTGTTTCCTCATGAATCGATCTAACATTGATCCTCCACGCTGCGGATCAGGGTGCTCCATACGGGTAAGGTTATTATTCATAACCTGAGTAAGTTGTCCCAGTATGGTGATTAGCTGATCGGCACCAGTTGCATCACCAGCCCCACTATAATTATCTTGAGCAGGAGGGAAATCCCTACATGGAGTGCGTGCATTGATACAGTTTCCATTTCTTCCACTAGGCGCCATTTCTAAACAATGGCATAAACTAGATCAGTTTATGAATCAAAATACATAATCCCATACTTATAAAACACTTAACATAAATTGAACTATTTATGGATATAATCCATAATCATAAAAATGTTTTCTTTGAGGAAGTATATACTCATAAACCCTTCATAATGATTTGTAAAGATAGTGAGAGTTATCCTAAGCATATCCCCCGGGAGTGTCGTAACCAAGAGTGCAGCAAGGCCCGTTGTCGTGCACCAGTTCTCGTTCGAGTCTAGCTCAAAGCGGTGTTTTCGGGTTTTACCCCTAGGTACATCTGTGCCAGAGCCGCCTCTACCTGCTCGTATCCAGACAGGGATGTATTGCTCAGAAAACTCACAAAATCTCTACAATACCAAAATTCTAGGAAGTTCTTCTATACTAATCCTCAAAGTTCATCTTAGGTCTACGTGCTCTAATCAGAGTTTATCTAAATCTAGCTTCCAAGGTTTGTACTAAACTTCCTCTGATACCAACTGTAACGCCCCGACCCCAGCTACCCAGAGTCGGTGCATTATTACATAACATTGGCATGATCACAAGAAAGATCAAATCTCGAAAGACCGATTGGTTTAGTAGCCTTGGAAACACTAGATATATTCATAAGTTTTACATTACATCATAAAATGAAAAACTAATACAACAACATAATGTTTCCACAATCCACACTATTAACCCCTCATAAAATCCCTGCAGGTCATTCATAACTTACATCTTCACATCCTGGGAAAAATAAAACATAGAAAAGGGGTGAGCTCAAATGCCCAGTAAGAATAACAATATAGCGGAACATTCAAAAATAAGAATAAACATTTAAGGCAATGAATTACTAAAACAAAAGCCTTTTAAACTTGAACTTCAACATAGTATGGCAAAAGTAAAATGAAATAATTCCATTTACTTGTTCACATGGATATTCTACTAATCGAATAATCACATGAAAAATCAATAACCACTTTCATAATGTTGGAATGCATAATGCCAGACTATCATAACCACATAGCCAAGGCCTCGTTCCAAGACTACAAATAAGATTTTGTCAAGGCCTTGTGCCAAGACACTAGTTTGTCTCATGAGACCTACCGATGCATCGAGGAGCTATAGCGGGCTCCACCCGTCACATATTAAGTCCAATGCATTCCCATATGAAAAGGTTTAAACATAACATAAACATTCGTATTAAAACTAGCATACGAAATGTCAATACTTTCACTATAAACTATGAATGGTATAAAAATAGCACATCCACAGTCAAACATATCACAAAACCTTCAATACAATATAGAAGTTTTGTATCATAATAAATCAACTTCAAATAATCTTAAAATCCATCAAAGGATGTTGACATAGATGAAATCAAAATTCTTTTTAAAGAAATATCTCTTTTTATTTTGAAATAATTTAAGATCCATATAAAATAAAACATTTTCTTTGAAAATATTCTTATATTCTTGTAAGGGAAGTTTTGAAGATTTTATAACGGCAGAAATTAGCCGCACCCGCCGTATAAGTTTAAAAAAAAATATTCTTACCTTAATTCTGTCGAAAAGGTTAAAAAGGGACCTTGTTTTGAAAACGACGGAAAGATTACTTTATAAACCACTTATAAAAGTCAAAAAGGGTATAAATGACTTTAACTCATATTCTAGTAAATAGTAAAAATGTTTTGAAATACATTTTTAAGAAACATGGATGTGGATGATAAAGAGATCCCAGTAGATTATTACATATAAACAACCTCGGATAATGAAGAGATTGTGAAATAACCCTTACCTTGTACTTTTCCTTGGTTGGGGTAGGTTAACCTCCTGTATAATGGTGAAATAGTTGTTATTAAATTATACAAGAATCATATATAATAATATGATATCATATATGATCTTTTAACATTGATTTGTTAATAATATCTTAGAATTATCGTCGTTTCGGGAGTTAACTTACTCATTTTATTTTATATGTTTTGTTACATAAGCCATGGTTGTTGTATCTTATTCATATCCAGAATGATATTTAGTCCTTAAACATCATTTTTAAATTATCAAATGATAATTATACTTGAATGGATACGATGGAGAATGAATCTCATCGCGTTCGTGGAGACGGTAGTCCGTACGTACGCACGAGCGACAATATCATTCTTTTGATATTAAAATAATATATAAATGGATGGTATATCATATATACAGAATCATTAACATGTTATATTTATTATTTACATGAGTTACACATCATTATTATACCCATCCAAATAATATTATATTGAATAACAATTACACCACGACGTGGAGACGGTAAGCCGTACGTACGCACGTATGGTGACATGTTATTCAAAGGGTGGATAGAATACTGAATATGATTGTACCATATTTATAATAACATCACAGTATATGTGAGATACTGGAGTTATTATTTTAGAATGGTAAGAACAAAGGAAGAAGAAGTGGAAGAAGAAATGAACTTTGGAGAAGGGTGGTGAAATCATTACCTCTTCTTCGGGTTCTTCCTTTTTATTTGATCAAAACGTCTCCTTAGGTTGGCTTTCTGATCAAACTAAGGCCTCTAGGTTGTAGTGAGGGATGTTGTGAGAGTATTTGGGCAGAGTTTGGATGAACCAAAAGGCTTTGAAGGTGTGAAGAAATGAGAAGGAGGAGTGCCCTTTTATAAGAGGGGTGAGGGGAACCTTTGGAAAAGCTAGAAATATTAATTTATATTAAATTCATATTCGGTTTCTAAAGGCTCCAAAGTTGATTATTCAAATGTTAAGGTGGGGATATGTCGAAAACCACTCAACCAATAGAATTTAGACAGGTTTGAATACTTATATTAACCTTATCTTTAAGTATTAACTTTAAGTTAATTAGTTTCACTTTTACAATGTCTCTTTGTATTTTTATATAATATGGTTAATAAACATACTATATACATCCAAGCGACCCTCAAGTGGTACATTAATGATGAACCTATCATGATATAAGTCTCTTGGCCGAACCTTAGATTTTTAGGAATTTAATATCAATTAATAATATAATATTTGTTTAAGAACTCTTTTATGTCAATTTTGACACTATTCAATAGTTGATTTTTGTGAAACTCATAACAGATTGATTACTTCGAAAAAAGTCAATTAAATCAATCCTAATATATCATATTATCCTAGAAAATTAGTTTAATTCATTAAAAGTTTCATATTATATTTATTTGGGTATTTATAATATCAATTATTTTCATTTTTCACTATTATAGTAATTACTGCATCATCATTGTGTCATATATAAAATACATTATTTAATGTCTAAAAATTATAAATAAAATATCATTATGTAGGAAATCTTTTTATATTTCTAATGAATATTTATAATCTAAAATCCAACATATATAACCCTATGTAACAATTGTTGTTCTAAAAGATATATGCTTGTGTCATTTTTGTATTCATTTTAACTAAATTAAAATAAAGTGTCATTATCACTTACAAGTGGATCCATGGGGTCCCAAAATATACCCAAAGATTCCCATGGTCGACCATGTATCAACAAATAGGGTTAAGACACGTTTTAGGGTAATTTAGTATTATTATAATATTATTTTTTAACCCTTATTTACCGGATTTACCCTTAACCATGGTAAATAAAATATTTACCGCAGTAATTATTCAAAATGTCTAAAAATAAAAGTTACCTATTTACACAATTTGAACATCCTGATTCCAAATATGGAATCCATTTTTCTAAATTGAAAACACAGAAGTGGCAGAAATTAATTTAAAATTAATTCCCGCTGTCAAAACAAAAAGCGTGTTTTTAAGAGATAATAACTATCAAAAGATTGACACTCGTTTATGTTCGGTTTAACTGTAAAATTATGTCCAATGACCAACATTATATTAAATGGTAAAAATATATTATAAATAAACTTTAAAACCACTCAAATTCATAATTTATCACTATTAATTATTTTGATTAAAAAAGTTGTTTTTAATTAAAATTTAGTAATTTTCACTATTCATCAAAATATGAAAGTTATCCGAAATGTACCAAAATTTCACCTTAGGCTAAATTCAATATTCCGAATCCAAAAATGAAGTCCATTTTCAAATATAAAATATATATAATTTCAAAAAGTAGGTATTACTATTCATAACGGCTAGTTTGATTAGTTATGGTGTGTTAGAACTCGGTGTTGCGTACAACACACGCTATCACATTATTCAAAGAGAAGCGTACCGTAGAAGCTTGGGGTGTTACATAATGATATAAAACTACCCCATATAATGAAATCAACCTTGGGGACGATCCCAAGGGAGTAAATGAACAATAATTACAATGATTCCAATAATAACCAATATATGTAGGACTCATTTCTATGAAATATTCTCAAATAGTCATCAACTTTAGTTTATGTCCCCCTATGACCCTGACATCACAAAAATAGGGTCCCAATCATTCCCATGGGAAAATCATCATACCTCACCCATCTGTGGGATGAGAAACCAAAAAAACTCTAAAAACAATAATTTTCTTATTAATTGGATATGTAGGATGTACCCCCATGATTTGTTTTTTAATATCTGGTACCTCATAGAACTCATATATGCACATTCCATATGATGCTTTGTTCCATTGGTCTAATGAACTACACATGTTTTCATTCATGTAATAACTAGGATATCTAGGATACCTCATAATTGACCAAACCCATCCTTCGATTATTAACTGCCTCCCTCTATGTAAAAAAAGTCCGAGGCTCCATGTTAGATGGATTCATCACTTATGAAATTGTTCATTACAGAAAAATGGATGAATAACCTCAGATACACACTGATAGATTCAATGATGAGATCACTATATTTTTTATGAGGAGTGATTTAACACATAATCATTTTTTAGTGTAAATGGACATGTATCAGGATTATGAAGAGATTCATGAAAATTTCATAAATATATAAGTTATTCTTATAGTAATAAATAATCTAGCCCAATAGGGTGTGATAAGCCTGACCTCCCATCCCATCGAACAATGAAAGTTCCTAATATTCTTTGGGTCTAGAACCCCAATAGGCCACCTAACTTTGGAATTAAGTTATTTAACTGGTTTTAGAAAAGGAAAAAACTTGGATATTCATTTTATAATGAATATGGTGACCCAATGTTAATGATTGTGCAAAAAATAAACCCCCCACAATAAGCCGGTGAGTCCAGAAAAATTCACCTAGAATTCATTCCCCTTTACATCAAAATAAAATTGGTGAACCCAACATGAATAAATCCAATAAAAATATGGCTGAGAAATTTTATATGAAGACATTTTTCTAAACTATTAAAAAAAAATTCATGTCTAAAAGAAGACTCTCAAATAACAGAATGGTTGTTGAACTTATTCCTGACTCTCTGCATGACTGCAGATACTACTCCCATCAGAATAAACCCAAGAAGAGACAATGTATTCTTCATCTAGTAATCACTTTGGTAAATCACCTATGAACACAACCATCATGGGTTACCAAAAGATACTGCCTCCTTGATAGATCTAACATCAAGTAGTGAACATGATGGTCCATGAGTACCACTGAAGTGGTATAATCTAGACCTTGGAAGTAAATTGTGAAGTTCTCTATATATAGAAACCAGTAATTCCACATAACCTAAGGAAACCTACAACCAATCTAGTGGACCTCGTAACCATGAACAACAACTTTGGTAGATTATACTTGGAGTGAAACAACTGTCACATTAATTCTCTAATGAATTTGGACCAGGGAGTAAAATACAGCTCCATCCTTGTTTAGGTACCACCAAGGAGGGAATCTATCAACCACCATCTCCAACATCATCCCATCTGTACCCACCAGTCTCTTGCTGAAGGTACCACCCGACACATTGTCACCCCTGACGTCTATGCACAGATAGCAAGAAAGACACATACGGTGTGGAAGGAGATGAATATTCATGAGTGGGATCATATCCCCACTCCTACTAATGAAGTTTTCCAACATATTCTAGTGGTAACCAATGTGTAGAAAGATATTCGTTCTCAATCATAACATGTATGTTGGTATATTCCAATAGCAGACATGGGGGAGGCACATATAATTTCCCTCATGCATGAAGTCCATTGGCATACTCTGATGGAACAAATATGACATACTTGGGCACATGTTAACTCTTCAATCGAAAAAATATTCCATTATATAGTGGATGCATAAAATGTGAAGGATTATATCCTAAAATTTTTTGTTCTAAAATTAAATTATTTTTTAGCAAGAACTGAATAAGTTCATCAACATATTACAACACTAGGTTAGATGTAGGGACTAGTTTATATTCCCATTCTTACAAAAAATACATCTCAAAACATAGATAATTATGAAGAAGTGGCTGCTCTATATAAATAAAACACTCTTTCTCCCATTTAGAAATATTATCAATATATTTGTATAAAGGATAAGCCAATGGAATGGGCTCATACTCTCATCCCAACTGGGGGCTCATCAGGTGAGAGCTGCATATGCCTTGGGATTGAGGCACATGACGTTCAAAAAAGTCTAAAAAAATATTCTAAAGGCCAATGATTTGGATTATATCCATATTAAAATCAGGTGTAACCATGTGAGAGGGGAACAAGCCACATGATAAGCTCATATTCTTCAGATAGAAGTATGGTGTCATACTCTAATATCCAAGGATCAGGCATATATCCTTGTTATGGTGAGGGATAACCAAGTGAAAAGGGTTCATGCCTTGAGATAGACTCATATTCATGTCAGTTAATATTCATAGAATATTACATCAGATCATATATGTCAGTCACATAATCCTACTTCTCCCGATAAATGACTCCATCATAACCATTCCAAGGAAATATAGGAGAAGTCTCATACCCCATCTCCCATTCTAGTGGTCCATCAATATATTCCTTTCCAGAATGTATATTCGAACCAGGATCATATTCTTATTCCAATCGTGGATCACTAAGTGAGATCTATGCATGACTCAAAGAAGGTTAATATCCCTTAAAAATCCATCTTTTTATCCCAAAGGCTTAGGATCACGCTCATATTCACGTCTTGGCAAAGTCTCACCATGTTTGAAATAAATATGCCTTTGGATGAGCTCATATTCCTATAAATAATGATATATATCAATTTCATATTGTAGCATCTTGTTAGTAGTGGGAGAATATTCCCACAACACCAGAAGATTATATGAATGTTTTGGATAAAGTCTTACAACAAGCTTATATCCATACACAATTCCAAAAGGTATGTCATCATATTCTGTCCATGAAATAGATCGAGACCCATTTTCCAATTCTTCTTGATTCCCGTGTCCAAGACTTTGTTTGAGACACATTCCAAACATCAAAACGGGTCCACCAAATATTTGACTAAAGAAGAAGATGACCAATACCACGATATTCTTCCTTGTGTTAGTATAGATATGGATCATAGTAACACTATTCATGAAATCCAGGTTGTCAAACCTCCCCTTGATGGTCAACCTCCCCACGTTAATATGTACCATAAACATGGAAATACACCCCTTTCCCAGAAACCTTAGAATAGAGAGGTGTTAAAAGTATCAACACCATCTTCTAGAGAGGTTCTCGAAACATCAGAGTCTACTACATACTATTCCCCATCAACTTGCATTATCATTCCACTAAAGTTAGCAGGTGAACCATATAAGTATCTTATATTGTCTGACCAGATGGAGGCATGTATGCCTAATGAAGGAGAGGCTAACGATGACACATGGAGAGTTTTATACAAAAATAAAATCCCCATCATTTTATGTCCCCAGGAAAAATTATACAATGTTATCTAATATGTGATAGAAATGCAGTGCATGAAGTATCTACACAAAAATATGTTGGCTACTCATCAGGGACTGAAGGATTGAGGTCTCCCTTATCCATGATATGAGTGTCACCTTCAGACAATCATGATAATCTATTTTTTTCTATAACTATCCAATATATCCATGGATCGGTACCCATAACCAAAGAAGAAAAGTGAAAATATGAAACCTACTTGCCTCTATTTCATCATGACCATTCATAAGTTGATTTATGAAGCCATATAATTCATATGTATTAGATGATGAGGATAGTATACAGTGTTATACATTACATCATCCCTGGAAGAATATAACCCATCAGACATGGAATCCTATAATGTAATATCCTCTAATGATATCATAGGATTGGGTAACACTCAGGATAGTTGGTCACTACAAAATCATTCCCCTAATTCAATGATGCCAAAAAATTATGAAGAGAGGGAGAGGATATCCAATAAGTCTTTGAACTGGGACCCTTAATTAAATGATCATGCATTATAGATATGGAGATCAAATTTCAAATCATCTAAACAACATCCCATAAATAACAGTACTCATCTTGGGATTCCTTCTCACCCTACTTCTACACGATAATAGATACACCACATTAAACTGGCTATATTAGAAGCTGCCAAAGCAATCATCAAAGAGTGGACCTAGCCCACCAGGCCGGGTAAAAATCTATCATCGCCTTCACTCATTAGTTCTTCATATATTGAGATAATTTTGGATATATACTTAGTAACTATAATGTGATCATATCCCACTATTCTGGGGGGGGGGGGTTATATCTCAACCACTATCTCTAGCTTCATCATACTCTGGGAGGGTCCTTGGGAAACTAGCAGTGATTCCCAATCACACCCACCTCCCTGATCTATGGGAATTTATATCTCAATGTCCGTCTAAATAATCATCAAATCCCTATCTAGAATCTTAGATCCTAAAAAACATGACCAATAAATTCAAATTATAGCCCTGAATAACCCACACAAAATAGGGTAGGGGTAATTTTTACCATTATCATCACCAAAATGAGAATCAATCTTCTCCCGGCTAGTTGGACAAGATTAGTAGCTGGAATCCCACCTATTCCTCCCATCATAAGACAAACTTATACTATTCCAGGAACATTTGGAAAATAGAACTGAAAAATCTCTCAAGGTCATTATTTATAGACCAATATAGGAGGAGCATATGGAGAAGGTTTCCGGACCCCACTTAGGTTTCTAGACAAAAAAACCGAATATGGACAGGGGTCATAATAAATACCCTAAAAAAGAAATTGAATAATCACTTCATTGCATTGAATTTAATCGAACAACCACCATTTCTTGATATGCCTCTACAAATATCACCACTATCAATATGGAAGATGTTTTTGATCAAGATATGAATGAAGCAGAATGAAACATAGGAAAAAGACTGTGATATGAGGGTGTTCTAGATGTTCCAAGACAATTTTCACACACCCAAAAACTTATAAGGATATTAATATGGAGCCTCTAAATAAAAAGTTTCAAACTCCATGGTGGATTGATACTAAATTGGAATGTAAAAGGTGTGGCCACATCCTAATCACCACCCAGAAGAGTTAAGTTTCTTCCAATAGAAGAAAATCTATCAAAATATTAGAGTGAAATAAAAACAGTTCAAAAACTCAATGTGTAGGTACTCATGGGGAATATCCCCAATGAATATTGAATTTAGATTTGAATCAAATATCCCTACTCCCATAAGAGATGATCCACTAAAAAAGGCAGCATCTGAGTGCCAGATTGGATTCAGTTCTAAGTACCAATTCTAAAAATAATAGGAAGTTGAAATGATTGAAATTTCCATCCATTACGGCAATAACCTCTCCCTCTATAGGGTAGTAATTTAGTCTTAGTATGAATTTATAATAAGAAAAATATGAAGGCCATTACACCTTATTGAACCCCTCTCACTCACTTTATAATGGATGTAACTTAGAAATAAATACACCCAGAACTACATAACGTCATAAGGCCCCATACTACATGAATTGATGCCACGAAGGGTTGATTTTAACTTGTGTATCGTGATTGTAAGCGATGTCCCAAGTGGGTGGATGAAACTTTTCTTCCACCCAATTTTTAAATCCCTTATTCTTCTACATTTTATGGCATTGTAAATCATATAAATAATTTCACACACTTTTTTCCTAATGCGGGATAATGAAGGTCCCTCAAGATCAAAAGGAGAAGAAAAAGTAGTGGTTTTTTATACTGACTCTAATAGGGATATCCTTGGTTTGTTATTCTTTTTTTCAGATGGATTTGTTGTAGGATGAAAAGTCCATAATTGTCAGTTCCTATATCAATTCATCTTTACATTGAGGAAAATGACAATCATAGACCCGATGAACTGCCAGAAACAAGAAAATAAGAGGGTATCAGACTTCATAGCCATGTGGAAGTGTTTAACCTTTTCACTCAGCATCTCTCTATAGTAAGAAAAATTTCTAGAAATCTTGGTTGAAAATATCTTTGATGAGATATAGACACCTTTGATCATAATGAAATATATTAGCAGGTTCTATTAGATCATATAAAGAGGAAAATGTGTAAGATATTATATTCATCAAACTCAATCCAAATATCATCTCATTCCCTCATCACATGGGAGAAGGATAAGCGATGCATAAGTAGTAGATGTTACTCTTAAGAGAGCAGTGGTTCCCACCCATGCACCCATGAAGGTCTTGAACCACCCAACAACTACTATCAAGCAGCAAGAACCACATAATCACCCCCGGCCAGGAGCACAATGCAATTAGGGTTTTACAAGATTTGTGGAATGAATGAATAAAGCATACTAATTCATGAATTAGAAAGTCCCCAGTTATTTTTCTACATCCCTAGACATTAACTTTCATTGTCTACCATAACCCAGGAAGATCAATGAGTTTAACCACATAGATCATCCCCACTGCTTCTCTTTTTATAGAAGGTTGGTTTATAAAATATATTATTTCTTCATCTTCAAATAATTCTTTTATGGAATGGTTGATTATGGAAAAGTGGTTCTAGAAAACTCCTCATATATGGTGGACTACATAAACATTTCCCAGTCATAGGAAGAAAATGGTTGGTAGAAAGTCCCAACTAGGTGTGTGTGTGTGTATTTTTGACAACTAGATGACTGAGAAAACTGTTAACCGAGATCATGAAAAACTAAGAGAACAATTGTGAAGTCTAGAAACAGCTCCATCACCTTGGAAGGGAACCTCATGCAATATTTATGAGGGTAGGGAAAAAATTGAAGAAGGATGAACCAAATGGGGAAGAGTCATACTCTACTCCAAAATGGGAACCAACTTTTCAACTTTATAATCTTAAACATGAGAAGAACTAGAACCTCCCCAACCAATAAAATCCTCATTGGACTAAGTGATCATCTTTATTTATGTAAATGTGACATAAATGGAAGACCCATTCTCTGATGATGAATTTTCCATAGAATAAGATTTCTCCTCACATAACAGGGGAATGTGATGCCTCATATGTAGGAACTAATGATATATGGGACAAAATTGGTTTGGTGGGAGCCAATATCATGGTCATGTTCCCGTAGAGGAAATATATGAAATAGATACGTGTGTACATGCACTCAAATGAGCCAAAAAAGACATAGAGGTGTCATAGAACCTTCAAGTATTCAGCCACACCCAATTTTACTACATGACCTCATAGAGGGGGTTTAATTATTTGATCATCCCAAACAAAGGGGAAAGTCGGTAGAGCCCACACCAGTACAAGTAGATGCTAACACAACCTCTATACAAGAACCATGAACACCTAACTAAAATTCCATAGTTCATAAGCCACATTTCTTGGAAAAACCCCATACCTAGTAGAACTGAACTATGGAACAAAATTATGAAATTCTAAAGTAGTTGGTGGTAGTCCCAACCAAACTCTTAATCCTAGATGTTCTATATATTTCAAAATAACATAGAGAGTAACTTATTAAATACCTCAAAATCTAACTAGTATTAGAGAAAGAAGTCATTCTAGCCTAGGTATATCGAATGGAGTCCATTTCTATAGAATTTCATGTCACCGTCTCATTCTTAAAGCATGTTCAAGAAGAGGTCATTCAGGGCACATCATACACCAATATTTTTCAGAAAACTTGATAATGTCAATATATAAAGAGCTCTGATTAGAAATGTCTCCAAGATCAATATCTTCATGATTTGAACCCTCCAATTTTTGGGATATAGTGAACCAGGATTTTTTCCCACAATGCTGACCATTCTGTAGTATGATAAGTGTGATCAATGGCCTTTTGGGAAGATCAAAATCAAAACTCATTTTGGTGGACCCACATTTGAAGCTGAGTTTATGGTAATGTAGAAAGAAACCACATTCAATGAATTTCTCTGAAGGCCCTATATCCATATCCACATGGTCTTACCATCAAGATTTCATCAATGTTTGAAATACCCCATTGATGTAAAGGTCATCATACTGTAAAGTGATAGTTCCCCCTTTGAAACTTGTGAAGCCACAAATTATAAGGAAATATACTTCAAAAAGGGAGTAAAACAACCTCTAATAGATGATGATACATAGGTTGAAACTCCAAATTTAATAGGTATATCCCCTAAAAATAGTTGTATTATGATCGATAGAGACTATGTTCTACCTAGAAATCTAGTTGAGGTGATAGACCTAGTCCTTGAAATCCAAAATCCACATGTACCCAACTTTAGTGTAAAAATAAATCATCTCTAACATCTCTCTTAAATGACTTAGATAGCAGGGGATGATAATGTATCTTTTCATAATATCCATCACCCTGATTGTGATGAAGATTCCACAAAATTTACAGCTTTTTTTGAAAGTTACTCCATAGACACAGATGTGGAAAAGGTGAGGATGATCTCAATAGCCCCCCTTCCGTATTTGAGGGGGTGCCTCCACCACCACAGATGAGATCATATAGAAAAATATGGGAATAAAATAAGACATGATTCATAATCTAATTAGTTTCACTATTACCCTCAAAGAGAAAGAGATGTACATACCATTTTTTTATCAACATTGATATGTATTCAATTTGAATTACACATAAATTCTTGAAATGAATCAAGATTCCTCTATGCACTATATTGTCATACCCATTGAGCACAGAGACATCAATAAGTTATCCATGAGGATGTATCCCTCTAATTACACCAATTTATAGGAATATATTGAAAAATTTATCAAATCCAACATTGTTTAAGAAGTGAAATACACATGGTGTCTCTCCAAAATTGTTCTAACAAGAACAATAATAGGTAGGTTAGGGTCTGCATCGATTTTAGAGACGTTAATTGACATTTCACAAAAAAATATTTCCCATTTTCAAATCATATAACTCTTGATCAATGTAAATTCTATCTTCCATGCCCTTTCCTTCATGGATGAGTATTCATAGTAAAATATAATAATTATGTCCCATGAAGATGAGGAATCCACTATATTAAGAGTTACTCAAGAGATCATTTGCTATCAAGTCATGCCCATTATGTTAACAAAATTCTTGTTACACATAACAAAACACCATGAATCATATATTTAATCCATTTTGGGGATAGATAGATGAATGTTATATCAATGAATTGGTGTAAAAACCCCCGATAGTGATGTGATCACATCACATATATTCAAATGGTCATGGACAAGTTGGGACAATACAATCTAAATATTAATCTATTAGAATGAAATTCTGTGGTACCATCATGAATGTTCCCTAGATTTTCTTTAGTCCACCACATCATTTTGGTTTATTGAGATAATACTTGTGTTATCTATGAAATTTTATCCCCCATAAATCTCAAAAACCCAAGGGGCCTATAAGGGAACCTTTCATAAATTTAATGATACATAGAAAACCTAGTTAGAAAAACACTCCCCTTAACAAGGATTGTGAATATGGGAATAACCTATTGAGGGGAAATGATTTACAATAATACATTGAATGTATCATGTAAATCTACTATACCGACCAGTTTTGATGCCTCAACAATATGTGATTCCAGTCATCTTATATGTGGCCTCTATGGAATGCTCACTAGGTTCCCTCCTCACCCATAAAAGTGATGTAGGGAGTGATAATTGTGCCTAATACCTCATAAAAACAATTATATGAACTGAGAATAGTTACACTAATGTTGAAAGGAACTTCCATGGACTCATCTTTATAGTAAAAAATTTGATGCATTACATGTAGCACCATGAATTCCATCTTGTCTCTCATATCGATTCTCTCATGTACATCCTTCACCACCCTATATTTATTGGGAGATTTTTCTGATGGGAATTCATTCTATATAAATACAACATTTTTTTTGTATCAATGAAGTCAGTAAAATGGAAAGCCCCAACTGCTTTCCTTTTAGCACATCCTACCCTCAAAAAATACACTAGTAGACACAATGATCCTCGATGAGGATGTTTTCTATTCCCATGACACTCCCTAGACATTGGAGATGCATTTTTATGAGACCTACTTGAGTCATGTCTATAAAAATATGGGAAATATGTTGTTCAATAGGGTTTGTTTAGGGATTTTATTTTTCACTCTAGAAGAATTTGTTTTCCCTACTCTTTCTCACTATCATAAGGCTATAAAAACAATGAGGCAGACTAAAAAGTCCTTATTATTATGTTGGAACTATTCTTATAGATTCTCATAATCTACTTGAATATAATATGAGAATCAAAACCAGTGGTTAAGTAGGTCAATGGATGATATTCCATCAAAAAGAAAGAAATAAACTCAATTACTAGCTACACTAGGGGACCGATGGAATTGTTCCCTTTTGATTTCACATTTCATCATTTTCTATGATCATAGAGTTCTCAAACCAACACATTGGTTAAAGTACCCACCATACATACTAAGCCTAATTACGTATAATAAATATTCTATATAACACATCAAATAATTGTGTTGTTGATCATCATATGTTATATAGAATAATTTAATCTGGTCAGCACTGCCCTAGATCATGATGAAGAAATGACAACCCCTTGATGGATGGATTCCATAACAAGTTATCCCCAATGTAGGACTCTCCTAACATACCGAGCTGGAAGGGAGCAATTTCCGTTCTCTATAGAAAATTTCACCCTATAGGATGGTCCAAATGAACAGAAATCCCTCTAGAAATGAGTCTTTGATGGAATAATCCTCAGATGAATATTAGAAGGAGATATTTTTTCCATCATAGAGGAATTCCATGTAGGATCTTGAATTTCACATTATTATTGGACTAGGAAATCCCACTAAATCGGGTGGCATGTATATTACTAGAAAAACACAATACATGACTACGTGGAATAAATTATGAATTTTCATGTGAGTCAGATCCAAGCGCAGTTCATCCATAATCCCTTGAAATTTATACATAAAACTAAATATTCCTATCTATTTTCCATTTTTAGTAATGGATGTTGTGGGAAAATATCCCCTTACCACCACAATGTGGTTTAAATACATCTTTACTACTATAAACATATTCTCTAAATAGGTTGAGACAATATACATCTAATAATTTAGGAAAAATAAAATTATCAACTTTATAAAATCCCATGTCATCACTAGGTTATATATCCCTTGCATAATATTGACATACAATGAAATAAAATTCTATTATATGAAGTTTAATAAACTACATCAGGACTACAATATCGAGTCCAATCACTGATATCACTATCATACAATGGTAAACTGATAGATAGAGGCCTTTTATAAAACTATTTAAAATATACTTCAGATAATGGTGAACATGGATAAAAATTCATGGATATAAAATATCCTCATTTATTTATGGACCTACTGTACCACCATGCGTAATGCTACACAAGTAATGCCATATTCATTGGGGTATAGGAATGAGGTAGGGTTATTAAAAGAATTATAACTTTCTTCACTCTGGATGAACATTTGCGGATAGATCTCAGATGATGATAAATCAAAAAATCTACAAGAAAAATTGGGGCATCTTAATGAGAGAAAAATGGACACATCACACAACCTGAAAGTCCATCAGGATTGGAATCACATGAAATTTTTATAAGAAGTACCATATCTAATCATTACACCAAGGATAATTGATTTTGGCTCTCAAAACCCCAATGATACCACAAAATAAGCCTCACAAACTATAACCCAAGTGGTAAGGGACTTATCTCACACATAAGGTATATCATAATAGATCCCACTCATTGGAATCCATGGATGAGGATAATTTTACACCTCCCAAAAAGGATATATTTATCATGAAATACTTTTCAAATCCATCATCAACCCTCCAAGTCCTAAAAAAATATTAAAATGTATAGTATCCTTTGGCCTAACCACTTGATGGTAAAGTATATAGATATTATCCTAAAAACAATATGAAAAATTGTATGAAGATTTTCATAGCATCAAGTCGATAAACTACAGAACACCCCCATGTCCTTACCGCAAGACATTAATCTTCACAGATAAGGTCCTTTATGCATGATATTAAACCTCCCAAGTTATAAATAACTATGGTTGGATTTATTTTCATTTTCATTTATATATTTAGGAATTCCTCAAACCAATCTTGATCCATCCACTGCAGGATGTAGGATACACATGTCGAATCCTCAATCTCCAATTTATAGTGAGAGGAATCCTTGTTATTTTTTTCTCACAAGGAGCATAGTTTATGTGAGATTATAAATTTTAGTAAGGGATTCCATGCACAAAAAAGGTATAATTTTTTTGGACAGGATCACCACGGTCATGAACGAATGACTATAAAAGGAATTCTATGATACTTAGAAGTATGAAGTTAAAATACACGATTAATGAACCTTACTTGACATAAAATTATACATTCCTATGGATATCTCCCAATTGGACCACCATTTCATGTATTAGTCTCCTACCAAACCTGCGTTCAATAAAAACATGTGACTTCATTACTACAACCACAGGATTTATAGTTATGCACATTTCATCAATCCCAGGTATAGTCATGAAAAATATAAATATGCCCCATTTCTTAGTATAGGATAGACTTTCCTAGGAAGGTCATTCTATAAGAAATATGTGTGTCTTGATTTCTATAATCATAGGATATGTAGTGACATATAGGTTTCTAACCCCCCAAACCATATAAAATAAACAACATCACAAATGACCACCTCTATGCACGGGCTGGACCTGTAGACTGTTTCTCTTTTATAAATTATGTGTCACTTTATTCTTATCATCACATGATACATATTGATGACTAGATTTCCAATCATGGGTCATTCTAAAATAAAAAAAACATTCACCTAAAATATATATAGATTGATTCAGAAAATAACATTTTTCCTATGAATGAGCCATATCTATGAATGGATTGATTTTGTACAGAATATATCGTGAACATTTTTACACGCGGTTTACTATGTCCTCACCACACATTAATAACACTAAACATCATATTTCCCAGCTGAATGTCTTTAAATTTCATGGGAAACACCCCCACTATATAATGATAAACTATGTAGGTCATCACCAATTTTCCATCCCCTATCAAGGGACCACAAGAGCCTTACCCTGATATCCTAGAGTATAGGGTGCTTCCACTATCTTTTAAAGCACATAAATCCATTAAAACACACTTCATACATTGATTTCCTCAGTTCAATGAAACCATTCAAGGACCAAGGGAAGGATACTTATCTTTAAGGTACGTTTTCATGACTATGCATGTACTCTTATGGCTCATGCACATGAGCATCTAGTCGTCAACCATAAGTTTCACTCTACCAAAAGGAATTTTCAATCCTTGTGAGTCCTAAATTCATTATGGAAGAACTCAACACCTCATTGTGATCTAAACTACTCATGATATGATTATCACATATCATTATTCAGGAATGATGAAATAGATACATTATTTACAAAATGTACACTTGATTCTTAGAAAGATGTTGGGGTGCTCTTATCCCTAGGTATCCTAATGGGTCTCTCATAAATCATACCCCATATTAGATCCATGTGAGTTAGGACCTTAACATAAATTCAAATTGGTTAAAATCATACAACCATAAACTCTATCCTATAATGGTTCAAACCATATGACCTTAAGTTTCAATATAATTTGACATAAAACACATCCAGTTGAAAACCCACAATGGGTGTCCTGAAGAAAATTCAAGTTTTCACTCATTAAACTCATCATAAAAATTGTTAAGAAGAAAATTAGGGTGTGAAATAATAATGTATAAATCTCATAGGGTTTACATTATATCCCAACTAAAAGAAAATCAATGATCACTGTAATGCCTAATTCAAGAACAAGTTAGAGTAATGATTTTTCACATATCCCCACCATAAGAATATGTTTTCTTGGCAGTGACATAAATTTTAGGGTTCTTGAAACCTTCTTCTATATTACATATTACATTTGTCAAACATCATGACTTTAGTGTCACAGATCACTGAAATCATCAAAGAGACTTGGAATATATATCCATCTTCAAGGACCAGTAGCTTGACGATACAAGTATGCGTACATCTCATGATTATGAGCCAATAGTTGTTGAACAAATAAATCAATCTAAAAAATTAATTTTTGAACCTTATGAGCCCTGAAATAGATATGGTAGAACCCAACATACCAACATGTTTTTGTTCATTCCATGTACAATTTCTCCATACCATTATCCCGACTTTATCACCTTGGTTAATTATTTACAATATCCATGCAAAACAATCTGAGAGGACTTGACATCCTCAGTGCTACACCATTGTATTTTTTACCCTTCTTAAAAGAAGGAACGTGACACTGAATTTCCATATTTTTTTTGAAACTCATCGTGAATAAAATCCATAGGGATTAGGGATATAACTTTATAATATAACATTCAAATTTCCATAGGGTCCCAAAATCTTTCCTGGATAGCTTTCCTCCCATACCCAACCTCATTATATAGATGTTTGAGCCTTCATAAATATTTCACGGACCTCATAAAGGTGTGTAGATCATAATTTTCCTTACCATCCTATGGATGCATAAGGGTCTTCACCCACCAACTAAAGGCAACCCCAATGCAAGAATGGTTCTTCAATTGTCATGGGACCTTGTATCACTTGGGAAGAACCCAAATCCTCATAGTGTTATGGGTTATCCCATACATGTTTTCCCAATATAATATTTATGGAATCAACCTTTTAGATTATGACTTGCATAATTCTCACTCCAACTATCCATGTTTAACTAATATCTATATAATTTTTTCTTCTACCAATATTACCTTCATAAATATTCCATAGCTCCTATAAAAAATACATGGATTTAAGGACCATTTTATTGAATATTCATGTATGCTTATATAACCCGTATATGCTCCTATGATAATCAACCAAATTATTTACTTTGTATGAATGGTTTTGCGATCCATTTGACCCCTTGAAATGCAATGGAATAACCCACCAGCTATGTGTGTTTTGGGACATTCCTAGAATGTGTTCTCCATATTACATGATTATTGACCAAGTCATAGCTAGAGGGACATAAAATAAAATAATATAAGGTTTGAGATAAAACAACCTAATCTAAATAGATAGAAGGTCCAAGCTAAAATACCTTAAACAAAAACGATTGAAGGTTTGGGCTTGAAGACCCTTAATGAAAGTGATAGAAGGTCCAAGATAAAAGACCCTAAACTAAAGCCATTAAAGGTCTGAGCTAAAATACCATAAAATAACGCCACGTATGGTATGATCTAAAATTACCTAAACTAAAGTGATATAAGGTTTGATCTAATAGACCCTAAACTAATGCCATATAAGGTCATATCTAAAAGACCCTAAATAATCCAATAGAAGGTCTGAGCGAAAATAATCTAAACTAAAGTGATAGAAGGTATGATCTAAAAGACACTAAATTAAAGAGGTAGATGGTCTAAGAAAAATGACCCTAATCTATATTGGAAGAAGGCCCCGGCTAAAAGACCCTTAAGTCAAGAGATATAAGGTTCAATCTAAAAGTCATTAAACTAAAGATACATAAGGTCCGAGCAAAAATCACCTAAACTAAATCAATCTAAGGTAAGAGATAAATGATCCCAAACAACAACACAATAATGTTTTTAGTTTCCTAGAGCATAAGGGGCCTACCATATGGCTTAGAAAAAATAAAACTATCCTCACCAAGAATATCGGCTTTAAGAAACAAATGGGAATCCACTCTTTAGGACATATTCATCCAACCTATCTGATCCTTCTTCAAATTAGGTGATCTAAAGATAAATGAAATAGGTTATTGATGTAGAATCTTGTTTTTGTGGACATTCAAGAGAATATATCAAGAATAATTTCATACAATTTAATTATTATATTCCAAGAATTAATGACTACATGATATTGAGAAGGGTATGGATATGTTTGCAAATTCATATTGAAGCAACATAATGACATGGACTTTATGAATTAAAGAAAAATTGGGAAGAAACATGGAAGGGTTATGAATGTTCATTACTTACTAATATTAAAGGATTAATATTGACATTATGGATTATCCAAATGAATATAAAAAATTACATTTAATTATGATAATATTTAGTCTTCTAAACTGGTCGTGTTAGTGAGGGTTTGACAGGAAGAATCAATTGAACGATGGAGTGTTTTTTCCTACCTCTTTAACTTTTACTATAGGATTGATAGAATAAACCAAAGAATTCAACTATTCAACTCTCTTTGATAAGTTTATAATGATTTTGATTATGTGGAAGTGTTAGATGTCAGGCATGCTATGATTCCCTCATGGTTACCTATTTTTGAAGTCCATGTATTAATATGAGCATGCAATCTACATATCAACTGGAGATCCTACTCCAATGCATCCAAAATCACCCTAATATTCCTAGAAATAGGAGCCTAGTCTACAAGATCATGAAAATACCTTTCTTCTTTTTACATTTCTTTCTGAGTTAGAACATTTTTAATAATGATTTCATATACATACTGTTACGTAAAAGTACCTTCCCCCAAGTTAGGAAATAATTAATGAAGTCATTACCCATGGTAATGGAATACATATAAAGGGGTATTAGTAATAAAGGAACTAATATATTTCCTTATCATCTTATGTTATTTACAACTCTTTGTGACCGATGGAGCAGGTGTTGAAGGAAGAGGAATAATTGGTTGAGCTGATATAGAAGCATAAAAAGACACCGTATATTCTCTTCTCTCGACAACTCTATCATCTGTAGCATGTGTTGAGGGACTAATTTATTCAATATATCACATTTAACTACTAGGGTATTTATCAATATAATGAGGCCACTTCCTTGTTGTATTTATCATATCATCAACCAACTCCAATGTCACTTCCTAAAATTGGGTTGGTGAGTCAAAAGGCCAATCCACATGACATAACTGGTGTCTTATCAAAACATATGTATAAGCTATTAACCAATCCTAGGTACAATCCTGTGTAAGGAAGGTTGGATCATCAGCAAGATGAAGTATGATCTCTTCCTCTGTATCTTAACTTGCTAACATCACCCAAAACTTGTAAATAACGCATGGATTCCACTCTCCTTGAATTATAGGGAGAGGAAGAGGGTATATCCTTTGGGTTTAACCAAACTAATTATTGAATGTATAAGGTGTATAAGGATCTCCTACAATTACCTCTCCTAACCTTTATGAAAGAACCCCATCCCTAAGAGAGATCATATATGTCATTTCTTCAAGGGAACCACTTCAATTATCATTAGTCAGCCTATCTAGTGCATCAAAACGGGTAAAATAAAAGCTATATGATTGAAACAAATAACCCTTAACCTATTTAGTGTTCAACAAAACTATTAAAACCCCTGATATGTTCAACAATATGTGATGGAATTATGAATCTAGGATCCTACTAGCATTGTAATATTCATAATAATGGAACTACTCCCATATATGTCCAAACAAAAACACAAGGGGACCACTAATCCTATATAGGGTTACCTTGTTGAATATGGACCCAATATTTGATAATTTAATTCAATAATCAGTACTTTATAATTGAGGTGTATTACTTCCGCAAGTTGTACCGCTATCAACAATATGATAACACTAATCCCTGAACATGCATCCTTAACTGATAAAATCCATCTATTAAAAAACATGGACACAAAGAATGGAAACCCAAGGTTTGGGGAGACCTTTAAATTCACTCTATATCCACACAAGGTATAATACTCACCTTACAAGATTGCACAATATGAGATTTCACTATTTCAGACCTACTGAGAAGGTTACCGGTGAGGGCATATAGTTCTTGTCCTCAGCCAGCTACAACAAAGAAAAATATTGATCCAATATATGAATGAAACGAGTAAGAAAATTGTTAGATCCTTCTTTATTTTATATATCATAATTATATTCATCTCATTTTCCAAAAATTAGAGTCTATAAGGGATTATCCCAAATATCCTCCACAAGGAAGAAATCATCATACATCTCCCTAATGTGTGGAATCCCACCTTATGGGTAGATTTCACATAGTATGATTCCCAATTTACCATGGGGAAAATGGAATGTTTTGGTACCATGTCACCAATGACTGATCATTTCATGAAAGAGATGAGGCTGGTGGTATATGATGAACTTATAAATTTGTTTGTCTTAATAAAGATGAACCCTATATAACTAATCAAAAAACATTATGATACTTTTCCTAACATAGAAGTTCCATTCCCGTTCAATAAAAAAAATTATTGTCATGATGGAGATCCCATTTTGTGATCCATCGGCTTCCATTATTGTTAAAAGAGGAGGAAAATATAATTGATTATTTTTGAGTGATAGTCTAATCAATGAAGTCACAACCATCCAGGACCAATGTATAGTTTAAAAGCATATAAGACAAACCCCAGGGTTTAAATATGAGCAGCTGGCCCTACTCTTCGATTTTCATCTAAACAAATTGAGAAAGAGTTGACACCCAGAGAGATGTAAGATTGAAATAAGATGGATAGATAAATGCATCATCTAATAAAATAAATCTGTATAGAAGAAGTTGGTGAGATAAAGGATAATCTGGAAGCTCATATGGGAAGAACCTCTTTAGAATAAAAATACCAAAATACACATGTTATCTAGGGTCAATATTGCGATTTCGGTCAATCACGACCCTTCAATTGTTAATAGATTAGAACTCACAATGAGAACCAATATCCATCTGAACAAGAGTAAGTGTTCTATGTAAGAAAGATAGAATATAGAATATTTTCATATTAATTACATAATAAACTTGTTGCATAATGCACATAACATGAATCATCATGGGATTCATGAATCTTATATGGAGTTCATGAATCTCCTAACTCCCAAAATATCTCCTGGGTTGCATATTCCATGGTAGTATCACACCATCGCTTGACCCCTTAGAGACTCATGATCGCGTGACCTAGACATAGTCATGTGAATCACATGATAATCCATTGATCATATGATTAATTCAGAAGACCCCACTAAACATTCATTAAAATTGTGACCCTCATGGATGAAGAACAAAAAGTTATTGAAATATATTTTTTGGTCAGTTTGAATGGGTTCCTAAATAAGAGAGGTATTCCAGAAAAAACATCAGGAAAGTTGGTCTTGTGGTGTGGTCTCACAATATGGTCTTGAAGAACGATCTCACGATGATGGTATGTAATAGAATAAAATATATAGTTATTTGACAAATGATTGTCTAGTTAAGTGAATGGATCTCACCCAATATATATAGGGATTTTTTTTGAATACCAAGTGTTTTATATCTTACCAAACACCACCACAAAATCTGATTCATGACCACACCAAAGAATAATATGGGAATTTACATTCCTCAGAACTGATACATTATCCCCACAAACATCACTTTTGAGGGGGGGGGGATTTATTGATTCCCACCAAACGAGCAAAAAAAATCATAATGGAATAAATAACTAGATATGGGTATTATTTTCCCCAAAATGAAATGGAATTAGAAAGTGTCTGAATCTCATGGATATCATGAGCCTCCAATGGATACATGAATTCACAACCATCATAAATTCATAGGATGGAACCATTCACAAATAATAGATTTCATAAGATCCCATGAAGTCCCTAAGATAATTCCCATTCACTTATGATATGGAACTCCGGATAACCATTGGTCACATAGAGAAAGTTCTATGAGCTCCCCCAGGTCATACAAATTTTCAACTAGAGATCTCCATACAACCCTTCTAAAAATCCTATTAAAATAGAATAAAAAAGTTCCAAAGGAAGAGTAATATTTCATCTGTAAAACACACGTGGGGGATGAACAATGGGAATAATGGTTTTCATCAACAACATTCTAACAAACTTGTTATATCCATATGATTTTTTAAAATAAAACAAAGGATACTATAAGAACTAATGGTTGTAAATATCACAGGATGAACCCTTAGAGATCCTCGAGACATCAACAACATGTCCACCTCATTTCATGATGAACCCCCAGAAAGTGATTGTCATCATGCGAGAATTTTTAAGCATTTCCAAGAGAAATTGCAGTTCCCCTTTTCTTTCCCACGGATAAATGAATTGAGTTTTCAATAAAATGTTCATACATCTCCATAAGATTTTTATCGGTCACACAATGCATCATTAAGATATTGAAAAAGTTTCTTTTAAATTACTCATGAAATCTCGCGTGACCCCCGACATTTAGAAAATAAATAAAAGAATAATATTAAGAGGAGGTAGAAGACTATCAAAGTTATAAAACTATAGTGACGCGCTAAGGAAATTTGAATCATGATCACACAAGGAATCTTGAACAATAGGTCTGATACCGAGAAGGCCCCAGGGCAAGCCATCCTTTTCTCATGGAAAGTACAAAACAAATCACCTAAGATCATATGAACTCTTTTAGACAGTACCTTGATCTCATTAAGGAACATTAAAATTTTAATATTCCAATATGGAAGTCCTCTAGAATGAATGCATGATTAAATTATTCCCCGTTAATTATAAATAATCTAATTAAAGAGGTTTTTATGGGATGAAATCATTGTTTCTAAAAATCACGAGACTCCCTCAGTGAAAATCAATGATAGAGACTCATGAAGACGTGTTATTCCAAAAGCACCTCGCCGACTACATCCTGGACTCACATGATATGTACCTTGAAAATAATTGAACATTCTAGGTGGAGAGTTTGATAAATTCCACACCTAAACATTAAAATTAAATGATTACCATAATGAGGAAGGATCTTTACCACTACCAACACACAGAGGACAAGTTGGTCCTTTTTCTTCTAATTATAAGAGAAAATTTCTCAGAGTGGGAGATCTCATGACGGGAAAAGCTTCCTATAGGATAATACCCAAGGAATAACCAGAGAAACCATCCATCATGCATAATCACATATCATGATCACAGAAATGCCACAAGAAGTAATTTTCATAGGACATTCAAAGAAAATCTCATACACCTACTAGATTACTCGAGACATAAGACTACCAAAAAACTAAAAAAATGTAAGGAATTCAAAATATAAAGGATAAAATAAATACTAATGGGGGTATGATTATTTAAATTACATATAAAAAATGACACTCATTCTATTCAAATTAACCAACCAATTCCTACAAGAACACTAGGACATATCATCCATATATCATGACATTCTTTCAATATTCTATTTTAGTCAAGTGAATTTATCTAGAAATGTCATACCAATTCAAATGGAATCACATAGAAAAGAAAACATTGTATCATAAAACACTTCATAATCATCATTTATGCCTATTGATGATCTTCAATGGTGTTTCCATAAACATATGGTAGCACAAAATCATTTTATCTAAGTCTCTTGGTAGTACCTAGGCATGTCAAACTTTCTCTCACATTTCCTTCCATACATTCAATACATGTATTGTGATTCTTACCAGACATGCCAGTCAAGACACATAAAACCATCTGGGTAATGTCACATTGACTCACGTTATTCCCACTAAGTGTGTCTTATGTCTTTTATGATGAAACCTCGGAAACTCAGTTGGGTCATAGGAAGGATTCAAGGAAAAACCATCTATGTATTTCGATGTCCTTCGGTCATGATAGACTTGATCATGAAACAGCCTTTGGACATGACATCCAAATTATGGGAATACCTCTAGAAATGTCAACTGGATCATTTAATTGTATTTGTATATTCCAGGAACACACTCTCACACATGGTGGACAGGAAATCAAGTCATGATGAGTGGAAAACCAGGGTATGTTAGGTTAGATACAAGGGAGACATCACAATGTAAGCCCTGATTAGTGGAATAATACTATTTGTCCCAATTACAAGGGAAACCATAGTGTGAAATTCAAGATTGAGGTAATTATGGAGACTCTAATTCATACCATAACTAGGATACATAGGACACATCCTTGAGTTACGAGATATATAGTAATTTTATAAGGGAGGTACCTAAACATAAATACCATATACCAAAGCAATGACATTGATTACATGTCATCCCTTGTTTCTCACTACAATAACATATCAGAAGGTATTAGAGAGATGTAATGATCATTTCATCAACACCATAATCCCGAAAAAAAACTAGGAAAATGTCATTGTGTAATTCCAAATCAATTGAACTACAATGACTCTGATTCTTGGAATAACTAAGATACAAAGGTTGCCTCCTTGAGGCCCAATCTCTATATTAATCATCTTATGAGATGTCATGATACATAATCCCTAAATCTATATATAGTGATATTGATTATTTTTATCCCTTATTTCTCACACTGATCATAACTCACAGGGGCATGGGGAGTTGAAAAAGTCATATCATTCACATTTTTAATATCCCTAATCTAAGGAAATCTCAGTATATAAAACCTAATGAGTGAAATGATTTAGACATCCCCTATACGTGGAAATAAACCACGGGTTCAATCCCATGGGTGTAAATGAACAATATGGACTCTCATTTCTGTAATAACTAAGATACAAAGGGCGCCTCTCTAAGGCTCAAGCTCATATAGGCACCCACATTGATGTAACTCACCCTATGTATCTGAAATCTCAACCATCATGACCCAATAATTCCCATTGTCTAATCATCCTACCTCACTCATCATTGGGATATGAAATCAAATAAATGAAAACAACTCTGATTCTATTCATAATCCAAATATTAAGCACGTCACCCCAAGATAAAATCTTGAATATTTTATACATTAGAGAACTGATATATGTACTTTCTATACAATGATCAACATCAAGTTTTTGATGAACTATATGGGTTTTGATTCCTACAATAACCAGGACATGTAAGACACTTAATAATGGTCCAATCCCATCCTATGAATTTTAATTACCTCTCTATGTGGCAGAAAACTACGAAGGTCCCAGTTACATGGATTTAGCACATAAGCAGATATTAATTGTTGTAAAATAGAAGATAAACCTCGGATTCAAATAGATTGATCCATGTATGATATCGTTATCTTATGTACATTAATATATTTAACTCATAATAATTTTTAGGGTAACATGTCACATATCTATATTATGAAGAGATTCAATATTTTTTTAAATCTATAATAATCTCTCGGAGTAAGAAACAATTCCTCCAAATATGGTGCAATGAGACCAGCCTCATATCCACTCTACTAATGCAAGTCCCTAAGAATCATTGGGTTTTAAAACCAAATTGGTCACCTACATTTGGAAATTATTTATTTACCCATTTTTGGTTGAGGTAACCATTGGATATTTACATTGAGAATGAAAATGGGGGTGCATCGTTAATTATTTTCTAATAAATGACCCCCCCCCCCCCACAAATAGTCTACAGGTCCAACCAAATGCACCTAGAAATCATTCAATTTTTCTTTGAAACATCAGTTATAGTCATCTTGTTATTATTGTCATATTATTTCATTTTATAAATGATTCTTTATTTCCACTATGTTATTACATTTATAAAGAGGGTATAGCCTCCCCATGATTGATATATGAACCTAGATGCTATTAAATAGACTTTGGCGTATGGGGAGACATGCATGTGGTCATTTGAAATACCGGTTCGGGGCACCAGTGCATGTGGAAACCTAGTTAGGATGTCAAAAAGTGGAATCGGAGCCCATATTTGTTTTCTTTTATCTTTTCAGACTATTTCCAAATGATTAGAAGGATACTGGGAAGAGTCGGGCATTGGTCATGTGCTCATTCATTATAGTTACAAAGCCATGTACTTGGGTAATCTCAAGTACTAGGCATGGAATTGCTTCTATTGATGTGTTCTACTACAATCATATTTTATTTGACCATGGAGGATTCAATTTATATGTGATGTGATAATTGTTTTTGTGGTTTTATTAGATTTGACTCATGGCATGGAATGACACAATTAGTGTGTATGAATGCATCATTCTAGGAACTTTAGATTATTTTGTGACATGTATCATTTTAGGCATATACGAGAAAATGGGGTTTGGATAAGTTTTTAAACTCGAACAGTTATTATGTTCTTATGTAATTAAATTGAAAATGGTAACTAATATGAAATTTAAAGAGTTAAAGTGATGATAAATGTCAATAAATGGGTTTCTAGATGATATAATTAAATAATAAAAAATGTGTTTACCCTTTGTTAACATTGAACTAGATATTGGAAGGTTAAGGGTAGCGATAAAGCCTCATTTGTAATGGTTTAGTGAGGGTTGGGGAAAAAGACTTATAGTGACTTGTTGTGTTTTCATCTTTCCAAAATTTGATAATGTGGTGTTATGTGTCCTAAGATTTATATTTGAAATTGTATAGATAATCCTCCATGAGAACGCATATTGAGAGGAAAGAATAGTGATATGGCTGGAGATGATCAACCAGTATTGGAACAATAGGAAATAGTAGTAAGCAGTGAGGAAGTAGAGGAGAATATCTAAGAATAATTTTATCACTTCATGTAGCTCATGTATATAGACTAAGTGTGGGTTGTGAAGAGTGTGTCTGACTTGATGTGGGAGTTCTAGTTGTAGTACCCTCTGAATTTTACTAGATACGGTAGACCTGAGGGAGCTATGTTTTGGATTGAGTCTATCCCAACAATAATTGACCAATTAAACAATCTTTATGAGAAGAGGGTCATGATGGATACTTATATGCTATGAGGATCAGTGAATCACTTCTGGGATTTTCAGGATCGAACTGGATAGGATGATGGTATTTCATGAAAGGGCTTATTTGAGAAGTTCTTGGAGAAATTCGATCCTGATATGTTGAGGCACAAGGGAAAAGATGAGTTCCTATGATTGAATCAGGGGATTATTTCCATAATGAACTATACTGGAGACTTTATATATTTGAAATTATTATCTCCAATATTGATCGAGGATGACACAACTATGACAAGGAATTACTCGGAAGGACATTAATGTGATATTAAGTCCCATGTTAACCTATTTTGGTTAAATAAGTTTTTTTAGGTAGTGGATCAGGTTCATGTAGATGATGGGAACCTGATGGAGACTTCCATTTTTGGTCAAGTGATTCCAGCTGGATGGTTATGAGGTATAAAATATAAGATAAAGAATAATCACTATGAAAATGTTATCCAGGGCTTGGGGAAGTATCATACCATGGTAGAGGGAACAATTTCTCAGGATCTAACTCAAGTGATCTTTCAATGGTGTGGTAGGTCAGGACACTTTTTGAGATAGTGTCCCCAACCAATCGTAGAGTTCCAAGGTTGTGGTAGGATGGGACATCTATAGAGGTTCTATAAGAACCCATGACATATAGGTAACAATGGATTTTCTTGAAATATATAGATTGTAGGAATGATATCTTCTACAACTTATCTCTATGGAAGTTGGAGTTCTGTTAGCTGTGGTGGTAGAGGTAGAGGAAGACATGATTTTGGGAAGGAGTTCCCATATCACTAGAGTGTTACAGAATAGGGGACCCATGTTTTATCAAAGGGAAAAGGGGCATGAAAGTTACGTTCCATTATACAAATTATTGTGGGTAGAGGGGCCCAAACATCAATAGTGAGATATGCTATTATTGTACCATAAAATCCAGATAGTCCCTTATTTGATAAGGGTTCTTCTCATTACATTATTTCTACCCAAGTTATTAATGATTTGAGTATGGTGGGGGAGTTCTTGAGAGGGGTATTGGTGATGGAAACACCATTTGGTAGTATGGTCCAGAGACATCTACTTGTGGAAGGGGTGTTCTCTTGAGGTCAGGGAGTATCATTTTCTAGGGTATCATTACATATTTAACATGTTAGGATTTGACCTAATTATGGGATGTGTGGTTTAACAGCATACCAATCCCACATACACTATTATCAAATGAGGGTTACTTTTACATATCTTGAGGGTGACATGTATATTCACCATGGAGAGTGGGATATCAAGGTGGTCTAAGTAGGGCCAGTTCAGCAGCACCTGGGGGAGCATACTACCTATTATGAATGTTTGTTTTTGGATGAAGGAGGTGTAATTAAGGATGTAATTCCACCTGTAGTGGACATATTTCAGGAAGTGTTTTGTCAAGACATCTCAGGGATATGACCATATATAGATTTGAAATTAACTATTGACCTCATGTTGAGGCTGATCTAGTTTCTATTCCACATTACATAATGGATCTAGTAGTTCTTCAATAGATTAAGAATCAGTTAAAAGAGTTGATGGTTAAGTTTTTTATACATCCAAGTATGTTTCCTTGGGGTTCTATAGTTTTTTTTACTATGACGGATAACTATACTATGTCATTTTGTGATGATTACAAAAATATAAACCAGATAATAGTAAATAAATGAAATCCTCTTTTATGTATCCACTATCTATTTGACTAGTTTAATGTGGATTTTTTTTCTCCAAGATCGACTTGATATCAAGGTATCATCAGTTGAGTGTTTGAACTTGTAATATCCCATTGACTAATTTCAGAGGAAGGTATTTACTATACGAGTTCATTGTAATACCAATTATGTTGATGAATTCACCAATATTATTTATGGAATTGATCAAAATTATTTTCCATTTGTACCTGGATTAGGTTGGGGTAGTATTTTTGGATGACATCTTAGTGTACTCCATGACTCATGATGGTCATGCCAAATATCTTAAAATCTTTCTAAGTACAATGAGAGAGCATCAGATATATAACAAGGTATATGTGTGTCACTTTGGGATTGATCATGTACACTTCCTAGGTCACATAATCTATAAAGAAGGTGTGCTAGTAGATGCAAAGAAGGTTCTTGAATTTTTTTCATAGGATAATCCCAATAATATTTTCAATATCCATAGATTTCTGTGGTTAGCTGGATATTATTGGAGGGTCATTCATGAATTTCCAATTAAGATGCGTCACTTTTAGGCTTGACTGAGAATGGGATAAATTTTTAATGGTTGTAATCATGTGATAATGTCTTTTAGGATTTGACGTATCATTTTACATCAGCAATAATATTGATCATACATGATACATGTGATGATTACACAGTGTTTTGTCAATTTTTTCCCTATGGTTCTCAGAATTTGAGGCCACATGAATGAAACTATGCTACACACAATGTTGAGTTGGATGTATTTGTTTATTATTTGATGTTTTGATGACATTATTTGTTGGATGAGAAGTTTACTATGTATACTACTCATAAGATCATAAAGTAATATACTACCAATGATTTAAATCTCTGATAGTGGAGTTGGATTGAGTATTTGCAGTGATTTTGATTTTGATCTAGTATGTACACCCATAAAGGGAAATAGTGTTATTGATGCATTAAGATGGAATACTCAGACTCGACTTTTTAAGGATTATAGTGCTATGGGGAAGATGTTGACCTTACTGGATGAGATGCATATAGTGGTTCTTGAGGTTTAGGAATAGATGCATCTCATATTAGATTCAGAATAAAAAACAATTTTGTTATAGATCAGGAATATACAGTATGAGGATCCAGAATTTTTGACCTTGATGGAAATAATTTATGGTGGGAAGGCACCTTTATATTCATCCATAGGAGAGGATGAGATCATCTATGTCATGAATTAGGTTTTGGTGCCTATGAGTGTGTGGGAGGATATGATCTATGAGTTTCATACCATAAAGTGGGATGTACAGATAGGTGTGACAAAAATTTACCATGACCTACTACGGTAGTTTTGGTGGCTAGGAATAAAAAAGGATAAAAAAGGAATCCTAAAATGATGCAACAAATTCCAACAGGTGAAGGCTCAGAATCAATGACCATGTTGTTTAATAAATTTATTTCCCATTCAAGAATAGAAGTGTGATGGTGTTACTATTGAATTTGTAGTTGGTATATAGAGGTTGACACAAGAAGAATTACACTATACGGGTGACTGTGGACCATTTGACAAAGGTAGCACATTTTTTTACAGTGTTAGAATTTTTCACTAAATTAGTTGGGAGAATAGTATGACTGGGAGATAGTGTATTTGTACAAGGTACCAAAGCCAGTTATTTCAGATTGGGACTCATATTTTACTTCATTTTACAGTAGGGTTTGAATAAGTAACTTTTTATATAGGTTTTATATAGTATGTATTTCTATCCACAAAGAGTTGGGATGTCAGAGCATACTATACAGGTGCTTCTGGATCTTCTACATGCATGTGTTCTAGACTTAGGTGGGTCTTGGGAGAAGAACCTGAAACTTGTCGAGTTCACCAATAAAAAAAGTTACCAAGAATCTATATATATTTCATCATATAATTCTATTTATGGATGTATGTGTTATTCACGTTTATGATGGATAGAGGGGGGGAATGGGAGTTGTTGGGATAGAGTCTCGATCATGAGAGGTTACAGTAGGTACAAATAATTCAAAACCATATGGATATAACATAGAATAGATAGTATATTTTTTTCCCGATATACATCGATGGCCCTGGGAGTTTAAAAAGGTTTACCGGGTATTCCTTATGGTGTCAGCTAGTATGGGTCACCATAGGATATTGAGATAGGGAAATATGGAACCCATATTCGTTGGATCATTTGAGGTTGTGGAGAGAATTAGGCTGATGGTGTACTCATTGACACTTCCATAGTGATACAGTACTATAAAGGATGTTTTGGAAGTGTCAAAACATTGGAAGTATCACCCTATACCTTATCATGTGAACTAAGTGGATGATGTTGAGCTTGTGACTGATGCATCCTTTGAGGAGTGATTGATACGTGTGTTGGATCACAGTGAGAAAGTGTTGTGGAGAAATAGAATGCTGATAGTTCATGTGTAGGGGAAACATGTCCCTGTTTAGGATGAAACATAGGAGAGATAATAATATATGTGGGCTCAATGTCCCTATCATTTTGACTTAGATTATTTGAGATGCTTGGTGGTACAACTTGATGATGAGATGTTATATGGTTGGGATATTATAAAACCCATACCTTTTATAGAGATGTCTCGAAGTCATTTAAAGATTATATTTTTCTTTTTTAGTACATTTTATTTGTGGTTTAACTTGTGTTTTTTGGTGAAAATGTGAGAAAAATGGATGAAAAAGGGGAGTGCACAGTTGGTGCATGGTTTACCAAAATGGTGTGCCCTATCCCTACAAATAGTGTGAACCTAAGAATAGGGGATTCACATGGCTAGTGCATTGTTCTTAAAACTATATGACCTTTAAGGAAAAATCATAGACCCCCTATAATAGTAAAATTCTTAAGGATAATAGTTATAGTGCACCATTTTGGAAATTATGCACCTCTTCCCAAAAAACACTACATGGAATTTTAATCAACTTGGAAATTAGTTTTTAAAATTATTAAACTTATCATATTAATCCATAATAACACATTTTGTAATCCTGTTCATTCCTTCATGATTTTGGAGGCTCCTAGATATATTTCAATACCTTCTAACCTCTATTATTTCCGATTCAAATTCCAGATTGAATATCGACACCCCACTCGGTATGAGGATTTAATGATGCATGATTCCATCCTTCTCTCACATTTCCCCCCATATTTTAGAGGGAAGATATACTTATAAATGTTGGATCTAGATCTATGCTTTTTTGATCTAGCTCTATAAATGTGGGATCTTGATTTTTCAGTCCTTAATTAGGGGGTTTGATCCTGATCCTGTTATATGTCATTGTTCCTAAAAAATTGGGAATTTCTGTTGGTAGACATTCTTTTTCAATTTTGAGTTAGCTAGTCTATAATTCAAATAAGAAAGCCATTATTTCAATTACCTATTTGTAATTATAGAATTTCTATTATATTATTATAAATTTAGTTCTATATTGAATTAATTAATTGATGAAATTTGGAAGATCAGAATATTGGGATTGTGGATTGGAATAACTATTTATTGAATTAATTAAGGAGTTATTAATAAATTTGTACTTGGTTAGTTAATTGTACAAGAAATTAATGATAATGGATGGAATTATGAAATATATTGATTTTTAATAACTGATTTTTGAATTAATTATGGTGAGATTGAGACTATTGAAACTGAATAATTAA
The DNA here is from genome assembly GCA_963277665.1 of Viscum album. Classification (NCBI taxonomy): domain Eukaryota; kingdom Viridiplantae; phylum Streptophyta; class Magnoliopsida; order Santalales; family Viscaceae; genus Viscum; species Viscum album. The sequence goes on from OY728152.1 coordinate 1,630,330,451, forward strand.
CTATTGAATTAATTATTGTTATATTGATGTTGTTGAATTGAAATAACTAATTGTATACTTAATTATTGGATGTTTTTCTAATTATGAAATTGAATAAGTTGAATAATTAATTTTTGAATTAATTAATGGAATTTATGTGAATAATTAGTTGTTGAATTAATTAATATCATGTTTTCAAAATGAAATTTTTGAAATTGATTAATTAATTGGTGAATTAATTAATGTTATAATCATGTGTGGGACATGATCTACTACATATAAAATTCCATAGTGTGAAAATAAATGATAAATGGTAAAAAATGAATTCTTATGTGATTTTAGAAAATGAAATGTTAAAATGTCATTCATATGTGTAAATAAATTATAAATGGAAACAGTGGAATCCACATGTGATAATAATGTGTGGGACATTGTCTTCTGCATCAAAATCACAAATAATGAAAATAAATGATGAATCGTAAGAATGGAATTTATATTTTATTTTAGAAAATGAATAGAAAAAAATTAATTAATATGTGAATTGAAATGAATAATGGAAAAAATGGAATTAATATGTGATTTGAGATGAATAATTTTAACAATGAAATTTTAAGATATGAAATCCCTTGGCGATAGTTCAAACTCTTACATAGGTTGAAGTAGGTGTTGAGTGTTCAGGTTTCCCTGGGAACCTAGGTGTTATGTGTTAAAATAAAGAGTAATTAAATAAGTGAATTTTTTTACGTTATTGTATTTATTTATTATTTATAAATTTTATACAATGTTTGAATGTATATTGGTTTAGAAAATGTAGGTGGAGGCCGGCTAATTTTTACTCACACCCAACTCATGCTACCTGATGTGTTTCCAAATAGACTTCAATTTTGCATAATAGGATAAGGGTAAATGTATTGTGTTAGATGTATAACTTTTTATGGAGCATGTACAAGGGAATAAACCATGGTTCGACACCATCTAGGTATGTTGTCCGTGTCTTTACTTTTAGGTTCTTATTTTAACCCTTGACATATATTGTAATGGAATATCTACTATCCAGATTTGATATTGTATTTCTAGTTTTGGTATCTTATTATTCTGGTTTTATCATATCATTTTGTTATTTCTTCTTTATTTCCACGGTGGTATTAATCTAATAATGAGTGTATTGTCTCTCCGTGATTGACAACAAACCCTCGCTGCTAGTCAGCAGCCCCTACCATATGGGGAGGCATGCCTGAGGTCATCAAAACAATCAGATCAGTGCACTAGTGTGAGTGGAACCCTATCACATACATAGGTTATTTTAAATGTATTTTTATTTTAATTTCCATTAATGCTTTTTTTGTGGGCTTCCAATGGTTTTATGGAGAATAGGTGAGTTTTCATGAATTGGGCCAAACTGTGAGCCCAATTGCAGATTTAAAAATAATTTTTTTTCTTTTATAACTTTTTTCATTTTTTTAATATTTTGCACTCATTCCAACTCCTAAATGTCATCTCATAATATATTAACAGTAAAATTAAAATTTGGAGCCTTTAGAAATCCATAACCATGGTTTATTTTGGTTTTTATTTAAGGGATTGGGTCTGCCAGGAAGCCCATATCCAGTTTTAGAAATTACTTTTATTTATTTAATAACATATTCGAAATTAAGTATTTTTCAGTGATTTGAAGTCTCACACGAGACTATTACACCAAGACGTGCCCCCAACCTCCTTCCCCCCTTTTTGGAGCTCTTAGGAATCAGGATTTAGGGACGAACATCTTAGGATTTCTAAAATAGGCTAGATTTGAGGAGGTAATTTCATTCTTTCATAACTCTCTAAATTCTTACTCTTTCCCATCAATTCCAGTTCCTAAATGACCTCCTAATTCTTTTTCGAGTAACCCCTGAATTTTGGCCGTTTTCAATTTTATATACTTGTGTTTTGGGGAGATTCATTCAATATTTCTCAAGTAAGTTAGTCCATTTATTTCTTCTTTCATTTTCCTTAGGGTTTCATTCAATGTACATAGGGTTTCTTCCCTTATACATGAAGTCCCAAATTTCAAGAGGATAAGGTTTCAAACCTAATATTTAACCTTGGGTTTTCTTGGACCAATTTTCTATTTTTAGGTTTCATCTACCCTTCTTGAGGTGCGGCGTTGATGCTTTTGTGTTTTCACAGAAAGGATTCAAGGGTTTAAATTGATTTGTTAGGTGATTCCAATGTTGATGAAATATTTGTGTATTATAATGTTGTATTTATCATATTTTAAAGTTTATATCATTTTATTATTTCTGCAAAAAATGGTTCTAATGATGTTTCTATTGCAATTGAATTTTAAATGCCAATTTGGTGTAAAATTGGGGGTTTTCCAAAGAAATGTTTTATTTTTTTATTTGGGGATTCCCTATAAATACTTAGTTGTTTTTATTGACCTGTAATAAGGCTTGAAATACTGTTTATAATGTTTATACCCTTTGTTTATTGCTACAAAAATGGGTTTTAATTGTGTTTGTAACGAAAGTGAATTTTTGGTTCCACTTTTGTGTGAAAATGAAGGTTTTACAAAGTTATCACTTCTTTTTTAACATGGAGATGCCCGGAAATTGATTTAATTTTTTTAATTGAAATGTATTGGGATTCCTTTACTGTTTTGGTAGCTTAAAAATGTGAACATAGTCTACAAGTGGGTTTCTTAACGGGTTTTGTGTGCAAAACAACACGAGATTTTAAGAAATTGTTTTATTCAAATTCAAAGTGTTTGTATTGTGTTTTAAGTGGTATGAAATTTGATAGATACTATATTTTGTGTATGTGACCATTAGTAGTGTTTTACATTAAAATGGATATGTTTTAAATTCTGAAATTGTTTGAGCACAAAGGGGGAAGCACAGGTACCTAGGTGGGGAAGATGTGTACTAATATGACTAGTGGACCGGATGGGTTTTGTCCTTGTTTCACCTAGAATTTGGATAACAAAAACTCTAAATAAACTATGTGGATGATGATTGGGGGCCACTAGGTTATGGTTATGTTCCCTAATAGTGCCTCGTGCATGAGAATGGATTTTACTATGGGTACATTACACCGAGGTACGAGGTACATGGGGCCCAAGACTATCTAGTGCCTAGAGGTGTTCCCGATTTTGATGATTATTGTATTTGTGGAATTTTCCATTGTATTTGGGTGTCTTTGGAAATATATTTAAGTATATAACATGACTATTTAAATTTTTTAACATTATGAAAGTTTTATCTTGAAAAATGTTTTCATTTTAAAGTTGCATTTCTTGGAATTTGTCGCTGCTTTTCATTGCATATTAAAACTTCTTGCTTTTTCACCTTGTATTGCATGCACCTTGGAATCATTGGGTGGTATCGTATTGGGCTTATACTCACACCCTACTTATACCCCTTGGGTGTAAGTAGACTTTATTATTTTTGAATCAGGTAAAGGAAAGGCCAAGGGTGATGGCGGTTCTGGGTGTTAGTCCCCATCGTTGGGGTAGAGTTGTGGAGATGACTTGTGGGTGACGAACCCCCTATCATGTGAAGTCCTTGGGGATGTCTTCATATTGTCATTTTTTTTGTATTTGGAACTCTTTTATTGTATTTAATCCAATTTATTCAGTTCTTGTTTTTTTATTAAGACTTGTTTGACTATAATTTTCAAAATTTATATTATGGATTGTTTTTAAGATTTTATGCTTTCATATTTAGGTAAATCATTCCCAAACCAATATAAATGATACCCGGACACTTCTTCCAGCCCGTGGGGAGAGGGAATGCCCTTCGGGCCTTGTCACGGGCTTGGTTTGGTGTCATTTCTAGTAGTGACCAGATTTAGTTCGTGACAAAATAGTATCAGAGGATGTTCAGGTTAACTCTTTGGGTCATGTTATTTGGGGAAGAGTCAGGATAGTATGGAGTTAGGATTTTAGAGACATGGTATTCTAGTTATGGGTAGTGTTCCTGATCACCAAAACTCATGATAGGATTCATGTTTCTAGGTAAGTCAGGATTTATCTAATTCCTTTAGTTTTCTTGGTTTGATGATGGTTAGTGGAAATGAAAAGAGAGTTGGGTTAATGGTCTCAGTGAGCTCGCAGGGCCTGACAAGCCATGTGGAGCCGGGGATCACCCCTAGAACACTCTTTGTGACTTTTAAGTGATTGGAGTATGGTCTCCAACCATATGTCCATGTCACCCACTGAAACTAGTTTCCTCTCACATTGTCTTGTGTCCTTTAGTTTCAAAATCTTGTAACTTTGGTTTCAAAGTGAATTGGTTTTAATAAGCGTAATCTTTTTTTGAAATGATTTTAAAATAATGAGGGAATGGTTTTGTTAATGAAATGGTGGAACTAAATTTTCATAATTCTTTTGAAATGGAAAATGGTGTGCTTACACCTCTTTTGAAAGCCGGAACTATATTGATGTTGGTTTTGGAAAGTGTTTCCAATAGAGTTTTCTAAATAATAAAAGGGTGTTTTAATGGGATGAGATGTTTTGAAATTGATGTGAATATCTTGAAATTTAGTTCTTGTATAAATGGTTTCGTCTTTTTGAAAATTTTAGTAATATTTGAAATGGGATTTGGATCTCCTAGTTAGTAGTTTTGAGAAAAAGGATGCGTTGGTTGACCGTTTTGGTTTTGAAAAGTGGAAAGAATATTTGTTTTAACCTTTGTTATTTCTATGAGTAACCAAATGCATGGGGTTATATGGGATGATGGATGGTTGATGGAATTACTTGATGAGTTCCGGGATAGATATGAGGAGGGTGCCCGGTGTGGCACAAAAACATGCATGTGTGAGGCCCATGGGGTACCATTGGTGGATATTCTTACTGCTAAACCATTTGTTTTAAAAGAAATGGTTTGAAAGAAAAACATGATGTCTTGATTAATATTTTGGTATAGTTATTATTATGGGTTTTTGATAATGTTGATTTTGTGGGATGTTTTGAGTCCAAGAACCCCTCCTGTTTGAACTGTGTTTTGGGTTTGTGTTTGGTCGGTAAGCTGTGTTGTAGGGATGGTTAGTGGTCTCTTTTGAAAAATGTTTTGGGATGCCATTATGGTGGTTCCCTTCATGTGTTTGGATCTGGATTGTGGTATATCTAGACCAATGGACCGTCTTGGTTGCGTCCTTTAGTTCAATCGTTGGATAAGGTACGCCCCATTAAGGGTTAGTGCACAACTGAAGTGCAACCCGGATTGTTTTTCCTTTTGAAGACCCTCTAGTTGATCAATAAAAGGAATATATTTTTAGATATTTTTAGATTGAGTCTACACCCTTTCCTTTCATTGATTTTTAGATCCTCTTGTAACGGGAGAGTGCTCATGGAAGGTTGAAAGAGACCTTAGTTTCCTAAGTTTTCTGATATGTCGAAGGTGGATGTGGTCTAGGGTTGTTAGTGTGGATGAGTGTCTCGATGGTGTCTAAGAGGACCTTTGGGTTCTTCAAAGTTTATTTGATGCATGAATTCTTGTTAAACCACCGGTGTGGGAAATATGGTCACAGTAGGATATTGTGGCCACTTTCAAGAATTGTGTGTTGTTTGGGGATGTTGTATAAGGTCCCTCTCCATGCATTGTTTATATCAGTCGCAATGGTCATGTTTGGTGATTCCTTATGATGTCATGAGCTCGATTGACCGTATAGGTGAATTTCATGAAATCCTATGAGATTCCCAATTATATTTTGTGAATGTATCCCTTGGAAAAACTTCAAATTATTCCATTTTAGAGGAAGGTGAGCGTAGGTGTTCTTTAGTTCTATTGTTTCTCACCTAAAGAAACAAGGTGTGATGTGTGTGCATCTTCTTAGCCCTTGTTTCAGTGAAATATCAGGATCAGGTAAAGTGAGTTTAGAATGTGTTATGTCTAGAAAAATTATCTGGTATTATGGTGTATTTGTTGGTGGCACCGAAAGAAGAATTCCCATTCAGTGGGTTTCCAAATACTAAATGCAAGGCCGAAGATGCTTCAATCATTTGAGCTCCATCCATAGGTCTCGGAGAGAAGCTGGCTCGTAGTCAGGGGAAATCAAAGGGTTATTTAAACACTTTTAACATGTCCTATCCTAAATATGAAAGATAGGAAGAGTTTAAAACTCTAGTATCATCGTCCTTATTATGTTTTTCACATTTGGAAGAAATAGGTGGAGGGCCTTGTAGCCATGTCATCGCACAATGCCATTCCCTCCCCCTTTTGTTTCTATTGTGTCTTTGGAGAATGGTTGGAAGTTTGGCTAGACTGGTTGAGAACACGGTTTACACATGGTTAATAATGACCATTCCCCAAAAAACCATGTGGATAGAAGGATCCATACTATTAGTTCATGGTTTCCCAAATCATGCAGACTAACCATGTGACCTTCAAAACTCTTCAAAATTTTGGGTCTTTCTGTACTGGCCCATTCTGGTCAGTTAAGATGGTTGGTTCTTATGGTAGGGAGACCCATTATTAGTCTTATATAAGTTCATTCGTAAAGTTCTGACAGAAGTATACCCATTTTAATAGGGAGTCTGTTCAGGCCTCCCCTATTAGTGTCCTGATTCTGTCTCAGAAAAAACATTATTGGTTGTCTCTTATAGTGGGGAGCGTATTTGTGTCCCCCCATACTAGTAACTTAGATTTATCCATGGCCTTGACTTGGTGAAGATAGTCTCATTTGGAGGTATCTAGCTACCAACATCTTCCTTGAGTAAACATTGGGACTAGAGATCACCCAATGTCTTATTTAAAATAAGGTAAGTGTAACCTTGTTCAAAGTTGTTGTTCGTTTGGGTGAATTTCTTGAGTATTGTTCAGATTGTGTTTGAGGAGTTTTCATTTGGGATAAAGCCTAAATGTCCTTGATGGTTTCAGGAAAGTGGTGTATGTTTTGTTTTTGAGAGTATTCCTTCCTTCATTGATCACTGGAGGTGTTTTGGCCTTTGGGGGAGAAACCTGACAAGGGAGTACTTCTTGGTTTCTCAGTTGGGTTTGGTTGTTACTTTGACCTTACTGTGACTTTCCAGGGAATAAAGTTTTTATGGTTGGTAGAAATTTCACATACACATCATATTTTAAATGTATTTTTATTTTAATTTCCATTAATGCTTTGTTTTGGGGATTTCCAATGGTTTTATGGAGAATATGTGAGTTTTCATGAATTGTGCCAAATCGTGAGCCCAATTCCAGATTTAAAAATAAATTATGTTTGTTTTATAAAGTTTTCATTTTTTAATATTTTTCACTCATTCCAACTCCTAAATGTCCTCCCCTAATATATTAACACTAAAATTGAAATTTGGAGCCTTTATAAATCCATAACCATGGTTTATTTTCGTTTTTATTTAAGGGATTGGGCCTGCTCGGAAGCCCATATCCAGTTTTAAAAATTAATTTTATTTATTTAATTACATATTCAAAATTATGTATTTTTCAGTGATTCTAAGTCTCACATGATACCATTACACACAGTCGCGCCCCAACCTCTTTTCCCCCCCTTTTGGAGCTCTTAGAAATCTAGATTTAGGGACGAACTTATTAGGGTTTCTAAAATCAGCCAGATTTGAAAAGGTAAAGTCATTATTTTATAACTCTCCCAATTCTTACTATTTTCCCTCAATTCTAGTTCCTCAATGACCACCTAATTATTTTTTCTAAAAACTCCTAAATTTTGGCCGTTTTCAATTTGACCTACTGGTGTTTTGGGGAGATTAATTCAAGTTTTCCCAATTAAGTTATTCCATTTCTTTATTCTTTCATTTTTCTTAGGGTTTCATTCAATGTGCTTAGGGTTTCTTCCCTTATACATGAAGTCCCAAATTTCCAAAGGATAAGGTGTCAAACCTAAGGTTTAACCTTGGGTTTTCTTGGTCCAATTCTCTATTTTTAGGTTTAATATACCCTTCTTGAGGTGCGGCGGTGGTGCGTTTGTGTTTTCACACAAAGGATTCAAGGGCTTCATTTGATTTGGTAGGTAATTCCAATGTTGATGCAATCTTTGTGTATTATCATGCTGTATTTATCATATTTTCAGGTTTATATCATTTTATTATTGCTAAAAAAATTAGTTCTAATGATGTTTCTATTGAAATCGCATTTTAAATTCCAATTTGGTGTAAAATTGGGGGTTTTCCAAGGAAATGTTTTATTTTTTTATTTGGGGATGCCCTATTAAAACTTAGATATTTTTATTGACCTATAATAAGGCTTAAAATACTATTTATAATGTTTATCCCCTTTGGTTATTTCTGAAAAAATGTGTTTTAGTTGTGTTTGTAAAGAAAGTGATGTTTTGGTTCGACTTTTGTTTGAAAGTGAAGGTTTTACAAAGTTATCACTTGTTATTTAACATAGGGATGCTTGGAAATTTATTTGTTGTTTTAATTGAAATGTATTGGGATGACTTTAATATTTTTGTAACTTACAAGTCTGAACATAGTGTACAAGTGGGTTTCTTAAGGGGTTTTGTGTGCAAAACAACACGAGATTTTAAGAAATTGTTTTATTCAAATTCAAAGTGTTTGTTGTGTGTTTTAAGTGGTATAAAATTTGATAGCTACTGTATTTGGTGTATGTGAACATTAGTGGTGTTTTAAATTAAAATGGATATGTTTTAAATGATGAAATTATTTGAGCACAAAGGGGGAATCCCAGGTACCTAGGTGGGGCGGATGTGTACTAGTACAGCTAGTGGACCGGATGGGTTTTGTCCCTGTTTCACCTAGAATTTGGATAATGAAAACTCTAAATAAACTATGTGGATGATGATTGGGGACCACTAGTTTATGGGTATGTTCCCTACTAGTGGATCGTGCACGAGAACAGATTTTACTATGGTTAAATTACACCGAGGTACGAGGTACATGGGGCCCAAAACTATCTAGTGCCTAGGGGTGTCCCCGATTTTGATGCTCATTAGATTTTTGGTATTATCCCTTGTATTTGGGTGTATGTGGAATTATATTGAAGTAGATAAAATGCCTATTCAAATTTTTTAACAATCTGAATGTTTTATCTTGAAAATGTTTTCAATTTAATGTTTCATTTCTTGGAATTTATCGCCACTTTTCGTTGCATATTAAAACTGCTTTCTTTTTCACCATGTATTGCATGCACCTTGGAATCATTGGGTGGTATCCTATTGGGCTTAGCCTAACACCATACTTACACCCCTTGGGTGTAAGTAGACTTTATTATCTTTGACTTAAGTAAAGGAAAGGCCAAGGGTGATGGCGGTTCTAAGTGTTAGTCCCCATCACTGGGGCAGAGTTGTGGAGACGACTTGTGGGTGATGACCCCCCCTGTCGTGTGGAGTCCTTGGGGATGTCTTTATATTGTCATTTTTTGTATTAGACTTCTTTTATTGTACTTAATTCAATTTATTATATTCTGGTTTTTTTATTAAGACTTGTTTGCATATAAATTTCAGAATTTATATTATGGATTGTTTTTAGAGTTTTATGCTTTAATATTCAGGTAAATCATTCCCAACCCAAGATAAATGATACCCAGTCACTTGTACTGGGCCGTGGGGATTGAGAACGCCCTTCGGGCCTTGTCACGGGCTGGGTTTGATGCTGTTTTTGGCGGTGACCAGATTCAGTTCATGACAAACCCTGTCTGGGACATCACATTGGTAATTTCTAATTGTAATTATGGTAAATATTTTCTCCTTTTAATGGATAAAATAGGTAAAATAGGGTCAAAAAAATAATATAAGGTCTTAAAATAAACCTAAAAAAAATGAATTTATTGCTTTGGGTGATATTAATTCTAACTTATCATTCCAAAATTTGAATATATATCATTTTGGTTTCATTTTGGCTTGATAATTTCATTTATATTCTTTTATGTAATTAAAAAACCAAAATGTTCCCCTATTGTTTTTTATTTTTAATTATATATCCACTTAAGCTAAGAACATGTTATTTGTGAATAAAAAGTATAATTTTAAATTTATTAATTAATTTTATTGGTGGTAAATTATTTTTAATATTTAGTATTGGTATATTTATAGTAAATTATTACATAATGTTAACACAGTTCCTGTCGAAGAAGCATAAAAATCAATACAAAGTAATTTAAAAATACCAAAAGTAATATTTTTGGATGAATTATAATTTAATATGAAATTTATGATTCAAAATAATTAATAATTTATGGGTATAGTTTTCAAATTTTAATTATATTATCATATTATTTATTGAATTTCAAATTAAATGAATAGTGTCAAAAATGACATCAATATTATTTTATTGGAAAAAATATATTATAAAATTATTTTAGAATAAAAAATCCCCCAAGAAAACTTTTTACATGATACATGTTATACAATTTAATCCATTTTCCATTATTAAGCTTTTTTTTAACATATATTTAAAATTATAATCCTTCAATATTGAAAAAGTTGTTTCCACGGTAACGGTTCTTTTTTTACAGAGACTCTTAGACCAACAGAAAAGTATATTTTTTTCTAGATAAAAAGTCAAAATCATACTTGCCCCAAACATTTTGACCTCACCATTTGGTAATTTTGATTCAGTTTCCATTAGTAAGAATTTATCTTGATAATTACTATACAGTATTTTATTCTTTTGAAAAACACAATGTGTGACCTCTCCCCACATATAAAAAGGCTCACCTTATTTCTCATATATACACCACATTGATCCATATATATTGACCTATGACTGAATAATTATATTCTCAACTTATATATTGATGAATTATATGTGTTTCCATTCTTAGATGATAATTTTATGGGACCTTAATAACATATCTATGGGAGGTTTACCAAATAAGTGATAATAATCCTACATGACATCTATGAATTTATTTCTTCTTCTAAATCCTTTAAATCAATGAGATAAATCATAATATAATAAATTAAATATCCAAAATATACTGAGATCTTTTTTTTATTATTTTGGAACTCCATTTACTTAGCCTATATTCCATCAAATTATAAGTGAAATCATCACTCATGCTAACTTGTGGACTACCACCTCCATATGATGATACTTTTTATTTACCTTAATTATCATTAATGGATGATTATTATGATGGGTTTATATTTTTATATGAAATTTAGTATGGAATAAAAAAATTATGAAATATAATATAATAACTATTTTCTTACCATCCAATTCATTGGAAAAAAATAATGTAGCTTATGTGTATGTGTGGACAGACTCATCCACAAAGTGATGTTATTAATTTTTAATTTCCACTTTACACGGATTGTAATATGGATATATTTAATAAATATATTTGTTTTGAAATTATTTATTATTGAGTTTTCATTATAAAATTACATCAATCATTATTTCTTCTTGTTGGTATAAAATTAACACAGTCGTCATGCGTATGTATGTCCTACTATCTCCAAGAATGGTTTATGTCAATTTCCTTTCATAACCTTTCGAAACAATCCATTAAATTCATTAGTTACTCTATTATTTATGTTTTTTATCAAACTTTTTTTGTTGTGTATGAGGGATTCTCAAGGATAGAGATCCTTTGATTTTGAAAATGACATAATTTTTTGGGATGTATATTTATTTTAATTAATAGTGTTTTGGTATATATGGGAAAAATACATAGAATGGTTATTCCCTAATCTAGAAATCCAAGTGTGGTATCATTGAATTATTATTCCTTAACCAAGATTTTATGAATTTTTATATAGAAATATACATATTTTAAGGGGATACACAATGTGTTATCATGGCTTGATAGATGTCATGTAGTGATATATGGTGTGAAAGACTTACGATACCTATAAAATGTTCATGAAGTGTAATGGTTTAATGACGGTTTTAAATAAATATTTTATGGGATTTCAACATAAGTATCCATCATTTATTAATAAAGTGAACTGTGGTTACACATTGTGTAAATATTGATTCTATTGGAATTAATTGTATTTTACTAATGATTATAACTTCATTTTTTAAACAAACCTTAACCCTAAACCTAGAGATAACCTTAGCTGATTTTTTAGATCTCTAGTAATTCTTAATCATTTTCTCAGTGATCGATCATCATGTTTGTTGTGGTTCACCACCCTATGTAATTATTACTTCTGGTTATTTAAACTTTTGGTTGTGTATATTTTGTTGGATATGTTTAGGTTTCAAATTTATGATCAGATAGTGTTTCCTATTAAGAAATTGTAGTTTCATGTCATTCCATGTATTTTGAAGGCTGATCTCGTAGTTTCCAATCACCATTGTCGAAGGAATCTATAATTATACTAGTTTGAGGTAGGTGTTTCTATACAATGGTTTGAAGAAATAGATTTATTATAATTCATGTTAAATTATTTTAGTTTTTTCAATGACTTATAGTGATATGTGGTGTGAATGGTTTTCTTGGAGAGGGACATGTTTCTAAAAAAGTGGGTTTTTGTTGAAAATGGATTTCATTGACTTGTAAAAGGGTTTTCCAAAAGATTATTGGATTGTATTGGTTCTAAAAACATTTTATGAAATTATGATCATTTTTTTTGAAATTTATTTTTGACAATGGGAATATTAGGAACCTTGGGTTTATTAGGAATGAGAGATGGGTAGAGTTAGTGTGTATCACACCACTAGGAGATAACCTTTTCGTGATCGATGGACAATAGAAGGACATGATATTGGTCGAATACAATGTTATTCCTATTATTTCTCTTTACTGTATAATTTTAATTATCCCATATGCTAGGGTCCCATATGAGGATCATTTTTATTTATGGTTATTTATAACATGATTGTTTTTATCATGAATTATTTATCATATGTTTTTATATGAATTTGTAACACATAGAATTGAATGATATGTTATTTAATTGATATGTTTTTATGATTTTAACTCTTGATGAATTTATATGATTTTTTGTTTCAAAAATATTACTTTTCATATTTTTTGTCTTGTAATATGAAACGATTTTATAAAAAATCAAAGGGAAAATTATTTACAATTGAATTAGATGTAGGAAAAAAAATTTAAAGAATTTTTTTGTTTTAGGATATAGAACTATTTTATTCTTGATATTATAACATGTATTGAATATTTGGTGGAAACCTACTATTATTTTTTTTATACAATAATTTTTCATTTCGGTAGTTTGATATGTTTTCTTATATGAAACATTTAAAGGGAATTGAATCTTGTAGTAGGTCAGATTCTCCTTTCATGTTTTCCTTTAGTTTGGGTTATATTTTTGGAGATTAATGGTCATATGGATAATTTTTGGTATTTTTTGTTCATAATTTTGGTTTATTTATGTTTATTTTTTTTAAATTTGTTCATATATTATACTACCTCAGAGTACACAAGTTGTATGTATGGCTTTATTATATACAATACATGTTCTATTTTACCACCTTACCTCACCATATGGATGATGACTCTTGTCAGTGGATTGTATGAACCAAGATAGTGTATTACAATTTGGTATCCAAGGGAAGGCTCATTTAGAATAATGCTAAAAATTCTAGAGTTTGGTTCTCTTTTTGGTGTAGATAAGAATTAGGAACGTCATAATCTGTATAGTAGTTTAGAAAAGGGACTTAACCATATCACTTCTATGACTAAACCTTTGATACCATGAGTGTTAAGGGATTTAACCATGTTTATGGGTTGGGGTTTTATGTAATTTTAATGAATTATATGTGTATTTTTTTAAATTTATCTATTTCAATTAATTTTTTTCCTTAATAATAATCCATAATTCCTATAAATTCTTCTTATTTAAAAGAATTTATTTTAATTATGAACGTTGTCCTATGATTTTGGAATTTTCTCATGATCAGAAATTTTATTTTGAAGTGAATATTAGACAATTTCTCTGAAAGAAGATCTTCTAATTATGAGAGAGGAATCTATGAGATAGGTTCCACTGGAAAGTCGCCTAGTGGAACCTTACTTGGCTGAAATATTAATCTATGACATCCATACATTGGGTCAAAGTGGTTTCAGGAACTAGTTATTTGTGGTAAACCATGGCATTGAGATTAATAAGAATCACCTATCCATATTCTATGGTGACAATAGACCTCAGTAATCTGAAGAGTTTCTTGAACACATTGATAGGAAATTTAATTTCATGAAGACTCTTGAAGACTTAAATTTGTGTTTTTCCATGTACATGCTTGAAGGGCAATAAAAGATATACTGAGACATGATTATGAAATTTATGTTCCATGAGGATAATACCATGTAATAGATTATGTAAAATGTTAATCATAAGATTTATCATAAAATGATACATGTAGTAATGAAAATGGAGTTTCTGAGCATGGATCTGGGCAGATGATACCATCTTAGATTATTCTCCCCATTTTGCTGAGCTGGTGAATATGGCACCAAATCTAGTCCATAATTAGTACCTAAAGTATTATAGGTTTACGTTAAGAATATTCATGAATATTAGTTCCATTTGGATTCTCATTTTACATTTGAACATCAAGGGCTGTTTTGAAAAATAATCTTTGGATGAGAAATACATATCTAGAAATAAATGATTAGGTGGAGATTTAGTTGGTGTAGTTGTTATCCAGGGCGCATATTCTAGCCCGAAAAGGAAATATAAGATTAGTTAATTCTATTTTGGTCCACTTTTAGTTCCTTATTTGGATATAATCATATTGTTTTCAATTATGAGGGACAATATTTTCAAACTAGAACAAACCCTCTAGAGCCTCCTAGGACATGTCATTATTGTAGATTATCATGGAATATAGAGTGTTTCTAGGAAAGGATATCCCTGGTAAGTGGGATATTATCTCCTCTCAACACTAGTTTTCAGGTCCTCACCAATGAATCCACATTTGGTGGTTTAAATACTTAGGATAATGGGATTTTTTATGGGGTTATCTTTTGATCTCTTTAGGAAACTATGAATGAATAAGTGAGATATGAAGCAATGCCAGTTATTTTTAGAGGTATGGTGTTTATTTCATTATATATGGTGATATATTTCTTTGATATAATTAATAGTTTTTATTATAAATTTTCAATATATTTTTTAGTTTTTGTCCTTTCATTCAAAACATTTGTTTAAATGATTTGAATCTTTTAACGCATTTCAGATAGTGGTTTGGACAACATTTCACATGTCTAATGTTTTGGGAAAAGATAGCTAATATTGAGGTAGAATGGGATATCTTTGTTCTTGAAATTGAAAACATCTACATGATTAGAATCTTTAATTAGATGATGAGTTATAAGGCACAAATACTCTTTTATCACTAATGGGTACATTTCCTTTATACTGATGGGGTTAATCTTGTCTTTCAAGTTGAGTGGGACTTTAGATAAAGAAGGGTAGGTCATGTTGTTCAATATGGTGCTGTAATATCATGCTAGTTTTTCAAAATTATTATTTATTTAGTTTACCCTTATTTTGGTGGATGAATTCATGAATTGGTGTGTGCATGCCATAAGATATTTCTAGATGATTTTCTAGTTGATCACCATTGAGAGATGTCGATATTATAATTGACCTACTCTCAAGTGTCATTCTAATTTCTATTCATACATATCAAGCATCACCTACTATGTTGGTTTTATATTAGGTCTAAATCGATGACCTACATGCTAATGGATTTATTATTCCAATAATTTCACTATGGACATCCTTAGTCCTCAATTTTTATGAAGAAAAAAATGGCTCCAATGACTTTGTATAGACAATCATATGTTAAATAAGGTGACAGTTAAGAACAAATATCATTTTCCATGGATATATGGAAGTTCTTAGTAGATCATATTGGAATGATGGATTTAAAATATTGAACTGTAGTGAGGGTACCAATATTTTAGAGTGTAAGAAAAAGATATAACTATGTGAGCAATTAGTAGATAGTATGGGAATTTGTAATTTTTGGTTATGCCATTCAGTTTGATTGACCTTCTTGTGGGGTTTATTAACATTATTGACAAGATATTATAATGTTTCTTGGACTATTTTATATTTTTTAGATCATGGATTTTGGTTTAGTTTACTCCACATTAGACTACGAGCACATTTACCATTGGTATATCATTATTCAAACCTTGGAGGAACATCACCAATATTGTTCTAAGTGTGTTTTTTGGATCCATGAAGTGAAATTTCTAGGGCATGTGATATTTTATAGGGGTGGATTAGTCGATCCTATAATTATATAGGAATTTATGTATAGGGATCGACCATGAAATATGTTTTCGATTCAATTCTTATTTGGTTTGGCTGGAAACTATATATGGTTTTTAAATATTTATCAAACCATGTGTCTTTAATGAGAGTTTTACCCCATTAGAGTTTAATGTTTTATTAGAATGATAACTGTAAGATATATTTTGAATATATAAATATGAGGTTGAATTTAGCATAGGTTTTTATTCTTACAAAACCATGTTCGTGTTAGGATTTTTTCTACGATTATTCTCATACAGGATTGGGAGGTGTCTTGATTCCGGGGAAAATCAGTGGTGGAAAATAGATCATAAAAATTACACCCTCATGATAAGAATTACTGTCACTAGTGTCTTGATTTGGATCAGTTATGAATTCACTCTAAATATGGTGGAAGTACCTCTTTGGGATGAGTTTTACATTGAATTTTGATCATAAGAACCTATAATATATTTCTACTAAGAGGGATGTGAACTTGTAACTGAGATGATAGGTAGATTATTTTTAAATATTTAAAACTAATGTTTCATTCACTCTAGATAAATTAAATGTGATTTTTTTTGCATTGAGAAAATAATTATAGGCACAATATGTGAAGTAATCGGTAGAGGAGTGGTCTCTAACAAGTTTTTTTGCTAAGATAAGTATGGGAGAGGAAAAGTTTATTGGATAGATGTTACTTTATTTGATGAAATATGACTCATATTTTGATTAGTATGTTTTGGTTGATTAGGTGATAGATATTTAGTGCCAATGATTAGGTAAACACAATTATGATGGGGATACCATATGTGAGTGGTTTTAGACTCCCATTAAATCTTTTGGATTCCATGTTAGGTTGGTTTTTCTTTTTTCCATGAGACATGAGTCAACAAAAAATATTAACTAGTCTTGTAGGTCCTTTATCCCTAGGGATATCAAGATGTAACATGAATTGAGAAATTATAATTGGTTTCAGAGGATGAGGTGGTCAATTGAATTTTTTATCACAATGTCTTGTCAGAGAACTAAGGGGGGAAACCAGATACCATCTAGTTTATTTGTTACCAAACCCATACTATCATTGAAATGGTATGATATTTACATGAATATTGTCGTTATATTGTCAAATAATTATAGTGGAAAATATGCGTTTTCAATGATCATTCATCTACTTATAATGTTGGCACATTTCTTCCCTATCGAGGAGATGATGAGGGTGGAACTACATAAGGAAATGAATTTTTGAGATATTGTGAGAACTCACAGGCTTCTTACTATGGTTAAATCTAAAATGGACCATAGGTTCAATTTTATGTTCTAAAAATGGTTTATATTAGGAGATTGGTTTCCATATTTTATTGAAAATAGAATATAATCCACAGATGAATGATCATACAGAGATGACTATCCAGGTAATTTAGAATATGATCTATAATTTTCTACTTAATATTAAAGGATCTAAGGAATTTAATTTTACTATAGTCATTTTTTACATTAAAAATAGTTATTGAGCCTTTATTAGGATTGTTACCATTAGTGATTTGTATGGTTGTCCAGGTCGATATCCTTTTTTCTATGTAGAGTTATGAGAACGAAACTTTCCTAGGATAAGTGTGGTAAAGAAGATAATAGAGATAGTGAAGTTGATCAAGAGAAGAATTATCATGTTATATAGTTATTTGATATCATAAACAGTCTATAATCCATATATTATATAGTTTTAGGTTTGTGTTCTGGTGTTTCATATAGTTTCACCTTGCTTTGTAAATCATCAGTTTGGTATATAGGGTCAGTTGGAACCAATGATTGTGGGACCCATTGAGATCATTTTTCTGATTGAGAATAGTGGCATATCAGTTTGAATATTTTTCTATTTTGACATCTAATAATAATGTGTTTCATGTTTCCTAGTCAAAGAGAAACATACTATATCATTACCCATTGATTAAATGGGTGAATGTTTAACTTGACACCAAAACTGTTTTTATTGAGCTTCAGGTTTTGATTACTGATCATCAAGGGGTGTTACAACATGGTGAAATGATTCATATTTTTTGCATACTATGTTAGTGTTAAAGGCGTAACTATAAAACATGGTAGATGTAATTTTTGATGAGGCATAAGATACATTCAGTTTTCAAAATTAGTAAGATGCGAGACTCTTAGGGAAAGATTCTAGAAATTCTATTAGAGTAACAGTGTCATGGGGAAAAATTATGGAATTATTTATGAATTTATGAGGTTTTTGGAAGAAATATCTATTTTTATATTACTTTTCACTTCCCTCACAGTAATATGGCATACATTTACCTATACCGAGTAGTGCTAGAGATCCCTCGTGGAGTTGAGGCTGAGGCTGATCAGTTCTTCTATTTTGAGAATACAAGATGAGTGTTAATAGTATATAATGTATTTTGATTTTTCATGATATGGTTTCGAATGATCGTTGATGTAGTGGAAAATATTTATCCAATATGGGTCAAGATAATTGAGACGCCATGAGTTGAAATATGTGACTCGTGGCCTGTATATGGAACATATAATCTTCTCTCTTAGGATGTGGATGAACTATCTTCTACGACATTGCTTTATTATTTACTCTGACAATAAGAGTCTCAAGTATTACTTCACATAGAGAGACATGAACATATGTAAAAGGCTATATTTGGTGTTCCTAAAAGACTATGAATTTGAGATAATATATAATATAGGAACGTAATCATGGTGGAAGATTCCCTTATCAGGAATTCCTAGGCTCATTTTCTGCAGGATGCATCTAAGCAGTTTTCTATAATGTAGCTACCCCAGGTTTAGTGGTATGGTGATGGTTTTCATTAGTTGATGTTGTTTACTCCTCTGATCCTTTAGTGTGAGATATTGATTGTGAGGTTTTTGGTGACAATATATCCTTCGGAGAATCACCACATGGATTTTTTGAAGGAGGGATTAATGGAATCATTTTTCAGATATGGAAGGTGGTTCCAATAAAGATTCAAGACAAGGTGATGTGAGTGTTTCACACATCTCATTTGGTTGTACATAATTGTGTGGGGATGATTTATATATAAATTTATCAGATGTTTTTGTGGGATGACATGATATGGATCATGGATTAGTTCTTTTCTCAGTGCCCCACCTATTAGTAGGTGAAGCATGATGAATAGTTTTCAATAGGTTTCTTTCATCCCATTGAGATTTCAGATTAGAAATATGATGGAATATCCAAAAAAAATTACAAGGATTCTGAATTTAGTGAGATTCCATGATTCCACTTGGACAATAGTTGATAGACTCATAATGTAGGCACTCTACATTTATATTAGGGAGTAGAGTTCAGTGTAGAGTTTGGGGAAGTTGTATGTACATAAGATCATTCACCTCCATGGGGTTCCCTCGACAATTGTATCTAACATTGATGTGTGGTTCACATAACTGTTGTGGAGGGTACTATAGGAGGTATTGGGTTCCTAGATTAGGATGAGTACATCCTTTCACCCCCAGACAGCTGGGTAAACCTAGGGCACTATATAAGTGTTAGAAGATATGTTGAGGGACTGTATGTTATACATAAAATTGATCTAGGAGAATAAATATCCACTGGTAGAGTTTGTGTATAATAATATCTTCTACTATAATATCATCATAGAAACTTTTGAGGCCCTATAATATATATGATATAGAATGTATAGTTCATCTGTGGGTGGAATAATACATCCTAGTGTAGAAAGAAATCTTATGCAGATCGACATCACAAGCCCTTGGAGTTTAATAATGGAGAAAAATGATTTTGAGAGTCTCCCCATAATGAGGATTTAATATAATCATCAAGGGAGGAATGTTATACCTGAGGATCATCAAAATGTTTGAGATCTTATAGAGTGTGGGTGAGGATGCTTGCCACCTTTCCTTACCCCCGAAATTAAATATTGTTCAAGACGACATCCATGCCTCACAACTGATGAGATATGTGGATTAACCCACACATGTTATTGACTGGGGATATCTTGAAATTGATGATAGATCCACTTATATGGAACACCCATTGGAGATTGAGGTTTCGAATGAGAGGATCCATTGTGTTCAAACCATTCCCTTAGTTCGTGTGTTGTGGAATCACAAGAGCCTACAAGAGACGTCCTGGGATCCGGAGAGAAAGATGCATGATTAGTGTCCATAAAATTTTGATTAGTTTTTCTTTATGAGGATAAAAACCATGGGGAATGGAATTTGGTAGAGACATAATTTTTTCCATGTATGATTTTTAAAAATATCAAAAAAAAAATCTGAGTGAGGTGCAAAGAATGATTTTGATTTTGAAGCTCGGTGGGACTGAAATTAAAATTTGAAAAATATTAAATATATTTTAAATTTTACATTGATTATTTACTAAAAAAATGGAGTAACTATTAAATGGTATCTAGATTTAAAAATATAATACCACTATTGAATATGGAATGTAAGTGTTACCCTAAGAGAAACCTTAAATGGATCAGAGTAGGATGTTTATATAAAGTGGTTGTTGGATGTACATTCAAAAAATTAATTAAATGATTTGTTTTATTAATTTATTAGATGATTTAATTATATTACCTAATTCAATATACTATTATTTAATATCACTAGTTTTATATTCATAACCTTTGGATCATTGATATATGCTTATTATACCCCCATGTTGGAGAATCAAAATCAGAAAATGATGAGATTCCAGATCCAAGTGAATCGAGGTGCAACGAATGCAACAAATTATATTATTATTTGGATAGTTAATTATTCATAGATGAGTGATACAATATAAGTTAAAACTCCTTTATTTGTGGATTATTCCCATATTAATTAAATATATTGATTACTGTAATGCATTTATTTGATCTGTGTCAATTTCATGCTTTTGTATGTGCCAATGTACCAATTTTTATTTGATTATTAATTTTTCTCCAATACAAGCATACTAATTTGTGTTTATTTGATAAAAAATCATGGTATTAAAATCATTAACCGTTTTTTGGGGGATTTCTGACCCTTTTTATGTCATTATATTCCATTGGGAGATGTGTACATAGTTTGACATCTTTGGGCGGGATCATGTTAAATCGAACCCCTGGATTCCTAATGGATTATTGTGAGGAAAATGGATAATAGATTTGAGGATGTTTTAGGATGATATGGGGGTTTTGTTTGATTTAATTAATTATATGAATACTGATTATGTGATGGAAGACAGTTGGAGGAGTGTTTGGGAGAGGTGGCCTCATGAGGGCTTTATATAGATCAATGGAAATCTATTTTCCAACCATTGGATTTAATAAAAAACAAAGGGAGGCTTCCCCTTAGATTCTATGTTTCATGTAGGAAGGATTCCATGTATTATACCTGGATATTTAACTCCAAATATAGATATCATATTCTATAAAAAACTAATTATTATATTTGTATTCTAAAGAAAAAATGTCATGTTTCCCCTGGATGTGGAGGCCAGGGTTTCTGGTGAGTAAAATATTACATGCCATGTGGGACCACTACATGTAGTGCGACCCTTATTCTTGAAACATTCCATATTATTTGAGAGTACACAGACATAGGAATATCCAGGTACATTCCCTGTACTAGAACATTGATGGGGGACATGGACATTACCCGAAGGACAAGGGTGGGACCCCGTGCAGGAAGAAATTTCATGTAATATAGTACATGGATATGGGAAACCTTACACATATATAAGTAAGGGAATGGGATAGACGCCAGGTGGATGAGGTAGGAAATGTAGTTTCTCTACATTCCATATATGGTTACACATGATATGAGCCTTATACCAGAATGGATAAGGCCGGGATAAAGGGAATGACCACATGTTGTGTGGATCTCTATACATGCCGTGTACCCCTTATTAAACATTGAGGGACCTTATACCCCTCATATATCATTATATTAGACTCATATTTTTCCAAAAAATTAGCCTATCCAGAGTTTTTTTACACATAAATTAATATTGTTTCCATTAAAAAGGAATTTATTGTACGATGCATCGAGTTCCGAGCATGAATATACTTTTTTCATCACTAAACGAAAACTGTGATTAGGGTGGATCATTATAGTTCTAATCCCCCATGGGAATGAGGAGTGACTGATCTGTATATAGTGAGGTAACGCCTATGTAATTATAGAGATTGTCCTTTACAAATGAGTGATACCAACTATAGAATTAGGATGAAGGTCATATATCTTCTAAGTAGTACCCCCTATGGAATTAGGTAATGTGTCATCTATGTACTGAGTTGTAACCCTAAATCGAATATGGGAACATATCCTTGACCTATTGGGAGGTACCCCCAATGGAAATTGGGTTTGACTCATCTATCTACTGAGGGGTATCCCTATGTAATTTGGGTGCAGGTCTTCTATTTATCGATTGGTACCCCATTGGAATTAGTGTATAGGTCCTCTATCTTTTGAGTGGTACCTAATATAGAAATATGGTTCCAATCTAATATTCTCTCAGTGGAACCCACTTTGTAATAATGGTTTTTGTCCTCAATCTATTGAGTGATACCCCTTATAAAATTTTGGTTATGTTCCTCTACATACCGAGTTGTACCCCATGTGGCTTTAAAGTGTGATTTCTCTATAATCTATGTGGTATCCCCTATTACATTAGGGTAAAGGTAATATATCTACTGAATTATACCCCATATGGAATTATGTTTTGGGTCCTCTATATAATGAGTGGTAACCCTTGATGGAGTTAGTGTATTGGTCCTCTACCTACTGAGTGGTACCCCCTATCAGATAAGGTGCAGGTCCTCCTTACACTGAGTGACAACCCATGATGCAATAGGGTGTGTAACCTTTTTTGGGATATTATACCCCCTCAAATGTGTGACATCATGGGATGCATGGTCCCTTAACATGGATACTCCTATGGATAAAAAAATGAGACATTGGGAATCAATGATAGATGCTTGGAACTATTTTCAATCTTTTCCTAGGATGAGTTGTGAGATAGAGGTCCCATTTTTCTCTCATTAGGGATTGTTTTTTTCAAAGACATGTATTTTTTTAGAAGGTGGGACCTTGATCAAATGACCAAATAAAAATTTATTTAAAAATGTATAGATTACATGAGTCTAAAATAAGGGATTATATTATAATCATTCACATGAATGGGAAGAATTTTAAAAACTATATATAAATATATTTTTTTCATTGGATTTTGTTACTCAATTTATTTGTATTGAGTGGAATATTCCAATCATGCCTCTTACTAATATCCATTCTATATTCAGGGTGTCTTACTAGGTATGTATGTACATAACCCTTCATGGTTTTCCAAACATGAGTCATGTCAAATGTTGATGATGGATAGGTTGGAAATAATTATATAGGATCATCGAGATACTTAGTGCATTTGGCCACGTATTGTGATTGGATCATAGATATTAGGATACGAGATATCTCACTATTTAAATTTCCAATTTTTCTATATTGGGACATTTTTTTTGTTAGGTGTGTATTTTCCCCCTTTACTTTTTAGTTTAAACTCTTGTAATATTTTCATTTGATAAGTCTTTCACATGAATCATTATTACTCTAGATGTTACATTGTTTCCTTTTTTCTCTCGGATCTTTTTTATTGAAAGGGTAATGTTTTTTTATATATGTAAACATGGAAAATCCCATGATTATTAGTTATGAATTTCAGTTAATTTTACCATCCTCAAGCCTATATTGGCATGGTAATGGTTTTTTTGGCTCGTGTCATGTTGGTTTGGGTCATGACATGAAATATTATAATCATGAACTCAAATAATCTTATGGGGAAAACCATATTCAATATCACATCAATATAACTCAAATGACACCTTCTAAAGAGTTTCAATTAAAGATTAAATTTTCCACCAAATAGAATCTAAATAATGATTTTCTTCCACTTTCATGTGAAAAATATCATGTGGGTGTCCTCAGTTCTTACCTCTTAATAAAACACTGTTTTATCTCTATATTTAATAATTATCAATAGAAACTTTTTATATTTTTTGATTTTGCAATCACTAAATATCGTGTGAATATTTTCCCTATAATGGTTATGGAAATATCCTTTATTTTTGGTTGAATTATTAAAATCCTTCCACATTATATGATAAAACTATATAAATAGATGGATTTTTTCCATGAGTGACATTTGAATTATCAAGATTTTACTATTTATTTAAAACACCTAAAAATACCACATCATTTACTAGGAATGATATACACATATAGGAATGGTTACATGCATCTCAATATATGTTTTGGAACTCCCTCAACATCTAATACTTATTTTTTTAGATTAACCCATTCAATAACATATTGGATCATGATCATGTTTTCTATCATGATATTTGATTCATGAAGTACGTCACACATTCACCTTCTTATTTATTCTATTTTTATTTAATTAGAATATAATTATCTAATACTTCCATTTTACAAAGAAAAGGAATATGGTGTGGATTTATGATGATAAAAATTGTGATTAACATTCAAATACATTCATTCATGGACTACTCTATTTTTTCATTTTTTGGAAAAGTCATATGATGAGGTTCAAAGACTTATGATGGATGGGGACTTATTCTCATCACTAGCACTGAAATTCATACCTTTTTAACTTATATAATTATAATCATGAAATTCATTGTATTCCAATTTCACCTCATAGTTTCTAATATTATTATATTAATTTCTCATATTGTTCAAAATGACTCCAACATGTCTCCAAAATTTCAAAATCATAGTATAATTAATCCTCTTATTATATTCAATGAATATTAATCTTCTAACACCATAGATTGATTCATCATGGATTTATCTGCCCAATCCTTCATCAAGGTATATGTATTCACTTATTAAAGATGATGATATCAGAATTATTATGACATGTCATAATTTTCTAATGATCATACAAATAATCATCACACATATGATGTATTGATAAAAAAATACAATAGAATTCTCAAGAAGGAATAAGAATATCAAAATTTGGATTTAATATCTATACCACACACTATTACACCCCATTATGATAGAAAACCCAAATAGAGGATCAATTGGATATCAACTCAAAAATATTTTAGAAAGGGAATATAGACTCAATCAGATCTAAATCCATGTGTGTAGCCTCATTGTTGAAAAAGAGAGATATTAAATCAACCCAAAATTCTATCCTGAAGAACCAATAATATAATTCCTATAATCTTTTAGTATCTAGAAAATGTAGAAATTATATTTTTTAACGAATTTATTTCATAAACAGAAATTTCATACATTAAAAAAATCACATAGAAGGGAAAAAAATTATAAACATATAAAAATGTTATTGTAATGTATTTGAAAAGAATTAAAGGAGGATAAAAATCAAAAACAAAATACCTTAATGATTGTGGATATGTTTCACTCCCATTTAAATCCTAAGATTATTTAATTTTATTCTTATGAGAGTATTTATTAGAATAGAATAGTTTTTTTCTTAGAGAAAAAATTATAGTATCAGAATACCATATTCAACATTATCATTTAGAAAATGTTACATTATATTGATTTTTCTATTACCTTGAGTGAAAATTTGTTTTTTAGATAGTTTTATGGAACAATAACTCTCATATCCCATAACGAGTGGATATAGTTATTTAACAACAATGTCATTATACAATGTCTTCAATGACATAATCTATGTATCATATTGTGATATTGAAACATATTACCTTCCATTAATGATTATTATCACTGATGTTTAATTTCTTTAATACTGATAACCATTATTTTTTCTAATAAAAAATATCTAACCATAATTGAATTCCCTATGATCAAATTTTCTTACCCAGTTAGCATCACTAAAACTATTTAGTTATATCTTACCTATATGCTTATATACCACCTTCTGATTGAAATTGTTTGATATATATATATATATATATATATATCAAGATCCTCATTGATCCCAAATATTTGTTTCCTTTTGATTTGATTGATATCAGGAACAAAGGGTGAAAAAAATATACTATAGAAGGCCTTCATGCTTCCAAGTACATGAATATCCAATAAAATTTCTAGATTTATCTCATTAAAAGAATTTATTTCAATATCCTTGGTCATCTTTATGCCCACATAAATTATTTTGGACACTCATGTATCTTGATGCTTGTGGAACTTCTTCATGAGATACTTTATATATTATTTATGGGAGAAAAAGATATAACCCACATCATTCCTAATCCATGATCCCAAAAATAATATCATATCTCTAATCACTATAATTTCAAACAATTATTTCATTTGATTTGAGAATCAATCACCTATTATTTCTTAATTATTGTAGAATATTATATCATCAATATATAAGGTCACTAAAAATAATGTGGAGTAAGTAATTTTCAAAAATAGATTACAATCCACAAATCATTTGTAAATATTCATTTATTTTTGATATTCAATGAGATTATAATGTGAAATTTGTAGACCCTTTATTAAACACTATAGATAATTCATTATTTTAAAAACATTTTTATATTTTAAAACTAAAAAAAAATTCATAGGATATTCAAAGTACACTTCTTCATCGAGATAAACTATATTAATAATTTATTTAACATCCATATGATTTTCTTATAATTTATCATTATTTAATGAAAATTAATTTTTGGATTGGATCATGTATATCCACAAAGAAAAATATGTCATAAGTTCCCAAAACAGCAAATTTTCTGCAACCCTAGAAAATTATTTTGTCACCATTTCTTGAAAATCCCCATTTTTAAGACCCACATTACTAAAATCATATTTTTTATTATATATAATTCATTTCAGTTTTTATGAGAACAAGTTACTTAGATTAATTTTTTTTCAATCAATTCAAATTCACCCTCCAGTTCTATAATCTAATCCTTATATTTAAGAGAATACTTAGATTATGAGGCTTAATATTTCACAAATGACAGGTATAAAATGTTTCCCTGAAAAATATTATTTTATGAAAACATGATTTTGATCCTAAATAATGTTTTAAGCATCAAAATGTTATATATTCATTTTATTTTTCAAATTTTACTTCAATACTCCATATTCATCATATTAAAATATAGATTCCACATCATCATATTGAATCTGATTATGTTCAAAATTTTCTTCAAAATGTTTATACATGAGTAAATCGTCTTCAATTATAATCATCCTTATTTCTTATTAATTTTCCAAAAAAATTAAATCATCTCTATCAATAATTATTTCACATTTTTAATTATATAACTAGTAATAACTTCCATTTTGTGGGTACCCAAGAAATACTCTATCTCCATTCTTATCATCTATCATTCCCCCTATGTATGTCCTTTTCCTCAATCAAGAATACACATCTAACAACCAATAAATGTTTAAATTTTTTATTATTTTTAAACCACACATTTTTTTGAATGTGTCAATGTTCATCATATTAAATATTTTTATAGTTTTGATGGAATTTAAGCATTAATGCTGTGAGGTTTCATGTTCTTATAATATATATTTATCCAAATCAACAATAATCATATTATTCCTTTTAGAAACTATATTTTTAAGGTTCATATGGATCACTATATTCTTTTTTGATGTATTTTTTTCTTAGATATTCCGTGAAAAGTATGTTGGAATAATAAGTACCATTTTATGATCTCAATCATTTTAATTGAAATAATATTTTCTCCTCTAAAATTATAATAAAAATTATGTATATGTGATATTTTGGTGACATTATCATGGTCCATTTCATATTTTGAAAATCATCTATCAATGTGATGAAATATATATTTCTATTTTTTCACTTCTTTATCATAGGACCACACACATTATTGTAACTAATTTTATGTGATTTTATCTTTAAATTTCACTTCCCTTGATTTTAATATCTGACATTCTGAGTTTATAAATTTTTATTATCCCCTAATACAATGGAGGATGTTTTTTCTTTGATAATTATTAATTTTTTCAATATAAATATTTATTATCTAAAATTATTTTACACAATATACTTTTTTATGAGAAAGTATACATTCTTGTATGATTCTTGTTAAAACATAGTATTTTCTTCTAAAAATGTACAATTTATTTCAAAAAAATCATGATATTGATTCACATTATATATTCAATATCTACCACTCCTTACCACGGTGAAGGCTCAATATTGTATTTATAGTAATCTTTGAATAGATTCAATTATTATTAATCATGTTTACTTAGAACTCAATGAGAAACACAATTATGAACCTCCACATTTCCACATTCTTCTCTATGTGGAACACAAAATATTATTGATAGAAATTTATTTATGATGGAAAAAGGTTAAATTTTTTTTTTTTTGAAAATTTTATGAACCCATTATGGTTTTATTCCTTAATTAATCCTTGCTATCATTTTCTCATCCAATTTTTATCATAATTATAGTAAAAAATATCCATTGTTTCCAAAATTAATTACTTTTAAGGGTAGTTTTCCTTGGTACATTCCTTTTCCACCTCATGTAACATTTCATCACCTAAGTAAACGATTTTGTGTATAATTTTCCATGATTTTTCTTTATTTTTAAATTCTATTAATTCAATATTTATACCATTGAGTATATCAAAATAAAATTCCTTTTACTACTTATTTATGCCTTTAAGTGTAGTTCCTATTGTCAATACATAATTAATAAGACTACTATGAAGGTCATGAATGATGAATTCATCAAGATATCTATTTTCCAGCTATATGAAATTCACATAAAATTTATCTAGAAGGATAAATATTATCTTTATCACCATAATATGGTCATAAAGTGTTTATTAAAACCCATTTAATGTGTTGACATTCATATTTACCCTTGTGATGAATTCAACAACAGTTTCATAAAACTACACTTTGAAATCTTCAAACTGTTATTAACAAATTTTCATCTTTTCTTATTTCAAAATAATATTTCCATCATAAATTATGTGATGATTATTTAAAATGGAATAATTTTCTCTTCAATACATATCCTTTTCTGATAATAATGAATATAATATAATTCATAGAATTAGCAATCCTTATTTGATTCATTTTTATTTAATTTATATTTTGAGGATCTAAATGGAATAATAGATCTATATTGAGGGAAATAAAGAAAATCAGTACCTAGAGAATGAATTTTGGGTATTAATAACATTGATATCAATTTATTAATCACTTGTGGGGTGATAAATACTAAGACACTAGAATAATAAATGTGTAAAAGTATTTAAATTTCCTTTTGATCTCATGATTACTCAGTAATTATCTCCCATATTCACATTAATGTAAAATTTAAATAAAATACATTATTTTTTAACAAGGGTATCCATATTTAATTATTATCATACCCTTAGTGTGTCATGTTTATTATCTCACACCCTTATTTCCTATATATTAATAAAAAAACATATGAAATTGAACAACACTAAAATCATTCAATATACATGCACCAACCTGTTAAATTTATGCACCAATATAATGATAACTAAACCATATAATGAATGGTATTAGGTGATTATCTAATCCACTATAAGGACTCCTTATGATTATCTTCTTCTTATTTCTTATTCCAAAAATCCCAATGGTTATTAATATATTTAATTTATCGACGTATAAATTCCTTGGATCATGATTTTATATTTCTATATATAAATTTTCAACACTTTTAATTCTTTACAATCATACAAAAGATCCTGAAAAATGAATCCAATTTTTTTTAGAATTCTCTTTAATTCATTATGGGTTAATCCAAATCATTTAATATTCTATTCTTAAACCAATTAAAGTCATTGTATGTTTCATATTTGAAATATTTTATTTATCATGGTATTTTTATTATATTAAAATACTATAAACATTGTATTATTTGTTTCCCTTTATATTTCCATATATGAATGGTGATGTGTATCTCAATACATAGCTTCGAACTCCTTCAGTATCAACTTATCCCTTTTCTAGTTCATCGCATTTAATCCTCACATGGATCATAATTATGAAATTTACCAATATTTTTAATCCTTGAATATTATCACAGATGCATCATATTATATATTATATTTTTATTTATTTCAAATATAAAATTTTAAATATCAACCTTTTACCTAGTAAATCCCAGAAAAATTAGAACATTGAGGTCTTATAATCATTCTATAATACTTTTTTGATGTCGTAAATTCATATAATATTAATGTAATATATAGAAAAAGGCTTAATATCTAATTTATTATGACTAAAATCAATTTCATATTATAAAAAAACCAAATACTTACAATGGGGGTTTATGATGGTAAAATACCTAAAAATAGTAGGTAATGACTTGGGATTTGGGACTCTTCCATTTTAAAAATAATGAAACAATGTATAAAGATGAGGATTAATAAATTATTATTTTAGAACTCTACTTTCAGGTTATTAACTAAAATACACGAGTTACGAATCTAATGACTGGTTATTATGACTTTTTAGATTTTATAGTTTCAGATCTATGTTTTGGACCGTCTTCAAATTAATTTTTAGATTATTCCTAATGAATCAATACGATCACATACTCTTAAAAACATTTTATAATATATCCTCACACATGTTTCAGTGAACATTGATCTTTATGAACTATGGGTGGATTCTCCCTCACTCCATCTAATGAAACATCATTTCAGCCAAACTATTTGACTTGTGGAAGATAGTTCTCTCATGTCTACTAGGACATTTCATATCACCATATAGATTAGTTTTTTATTTCAAATAAATATGTAACAATCATCAAAAAGCCTTGAAAATAGTATAATGAAGTTTAATAATGTTTATTTTGTCTGAAATGTTAACGATATTTAAATAGATAGATTCATAAATAGAGTTTTTATATTCATTTTAAACAAAGAGACCTGAATTGTTTAAAGAAACTTATACATGTTAAATATTTTTCTTTTAAAATTTTGATATCTTTATATTTTTTATTTTGACTAATTTTCAAAATTTTATATAACTATGTATTTATGTGTTTTGAGGTTGTTGTGTGCAGTACTATGGGGTCTTTTTGTGCATTATGAAATGATTTTTTATGATTCACTATGAGGTATTATTTTATAAATGTAGTTTCATTTTTCCTATTCAAATTTTTGGAGGTAAAATGTGAGGACTAATTTATATTTTTTGTAATAATATTTATTATTTATGTTTTAGTTGATTTTGACTATTTTAAATTATACCAATTATTATTAGACTCTTCTAATTGAATCTTCATGTGTTTAGTAACTATATATAATTTTTTTATTTAAGTGTTTAAAAAGTAGTAAATGTAAAGATAGACCCACCTATATGGATGATTTAATAAGTAATTCTTTTATGTTTTGAAAGTTTGTTGGGAGATACTATTTTAGATTTTGATATTTCTAAAGAATAGTTACCATGTTTTAATTCTTATTTTTTGGAGTTTACAAACATAATTTTTCTTACATTTTATATAATTAAAAGGGAAGTTATTTTTATTTCAAAAGGGAATTCTTGAGATATAAATGTAATTTTGTTATCAATTTTCCATTAGTTGTTCCATTTTAAAGAATGAATTCATTTTCTGATTTTATTTAGCATTTTTTATAAATTTATATTATCAAATAAACATATTTATTAGTAGGGTATTTTTTTATTGTGGTGGATTTTTAATTAGGATTTTTATTATATTAAAAAATTTATCTTATGAATTATTCCCATAAATATTTTCAATAATACTTTCTTTTTCAGGGATACTAATTGTTTTTGGATTACATTATTTTTAGGGATTATATATTATTGGTTATATTACAATGATGGAATTTTCTTTTAAATGAGTATACATTGGAAATTATTTTTAACTTATTGATTTTGGTTTTAGATAAGATAAAAATCCAAATTTTATAGTTATATTCCAATTTGTTTAATTTTTATAGATTTGAATAGAATATTTTTTCATTAAATAGGATGGGTGTCCAGAAATTTATGTTTCTTTTAGTGTGTGTAGATACATAAAATGGTAGTTATAGTATTAACCATATGTTGATGTTTATGATTTTGTACTGTTCTCTACATCCCACATAGAGGTTTCCTTTAACAAGATGTATGAGATAATTCCATGGATTGGATGTTACATAGTGGGGAATGTTTTTTACATCTATGATCTCATTATTAGGCATAGAATTTATTATTTATGTTTTAACCACTATTAATGATTTCAGGGTGATTTTTTAATTTTATGATAATTGATGAAGAAAAACATGGGATTCATACGGTTAGTGGATGTTTATTAATAACCCTAAAGATAATTTACCAAACATATAGTTCATTATCAAATTATTATATTCATGGATAGTGCCTCCATTCTCTAACCATGTGGGAAAATCATGAGACTACCCATGTGCATTCAGTAACACTCATGGAATTCATAAATGATTTAGTGAACCATATGAAAAAACCATGAAGTCTTCCCAAATTTTCAATACACTAAAAATATTATTGAATCTGTCTTAAAATTTATACCTATACCCTCATATTCTAGCCCCAAAAAACATTATCCTATCTATACCACATATATTCCACTTTTATATTCTCATAGTCTTTTTTCTGGGTGGTCTTTAATATTTTTCTTCAAGGACTCACTCATTGGGTTAATTCTATCCCCCATAGGTTTCTTACATGACCATTTGTGATTTTACTCCCATAATATGGTCATAAGAACAAGGGGACCACTTTTCTATAATATAATAGAAATGAATATTAATTTTTATAATGGTTCAGGACTTTTAGATCACACTATTACTATTATTTGTGTATTTAATACCATATCAAGTGATTTAAAATGGATGATCCTTGTGGTTACATATTCTATAACTTTCATTTGAACCATTTGTGCTTTCAATTTTAAAATTAAATATTTGTAGTTATATAAAAGTGTACTATGTTTTTATTTTTGGATGATTTATATAGAACCCCATTTTAGATTATATTTGATATTAGAAAATACAAAAAGGTAATCATTAATGGGAACATTAAATTTACAATTAATTATTTATTAAGAATTTATATTTAATGATGATTATGAATATTTGTAATACTTATGGGATTACAAGTACTTGGGAGGTATATTCAATACAATAAATGGTGCTCTCTATAAGTTATGTGTTTCTCCCTATCTGGTGATGTAATATGTGCCACATTGAAACTATTCAATGATGTTTTTTTAGATTAACCCCACTAATTGAAAATTGTTTTAAATTAGTGATTTCATAACACTAAAAAAACTTTTCTTTAGTAATATTAGGATTTCATCCCGTGATTTGTGTTTATAAAAATGTGTTTTATAAATAAATCCATTATTATTTATATTTAATTTATGAATTTTAAGATTATTAAACTTCTTTTCTCAATTGAAAATATTAAAATTCGTAGTTGTAATGGTTTTTTCACAATATTTTTATAATTAAAAATTTCACTACTTTGAATTTTTTTCATAACCTTTTGAAGATATTTTTTTTTCAAAAGTAAATTTCATGCATTATATATCAAACTAAAATGATTTACTAAATATAAAAAGGTTGTTTATGGAAAATATAATGGCATATTATAGGGATCACAATTCTAACACCATAAATATTCTACTGGATCTATATAGAACTTGTTTTATATGATGTTGGAAAATTTTAGGAAGGGATGTGAAGAGGTGGGTAATTGTATTGGTTTAAATTTAAGATTAATAGAGGTGACATAGTGGGATGACGCCCCTTATAAAAAATATAAATCCAATTGTTTTTATATCTTTTATAATAATGTATTTTTTTCAAATTATTTATCACATATCTAACTTTCTATACCATATAATTTTCATTTCATCCATGGATGTACCTTTTTCATTATATTCAATTATATCACATGGTTATGTCTTTTAGCAGTTTCATGTTATCTTTTTTAGATGTTAATATTTTTATTCATGTATAATTTTTCATGAGAATGTCCAGCCTGGGTGTAGAGATGCCATTTCATGTTCTTTAAAGTAACCAATTATTGAATTTCATAGGAATAAAAATTTTCATGTTTGTTCTTGACAACTAAGAAATAGTTTCTAAAATATGGGTATAGGGAAATCCCTTAAAAAAATCATAAAAAAGGATAGGTAACCTTGTCAGGGGTATTTTAGGTTGGTTCCACACAATATTAGTTTGGGGACACATGATTTATAAAAATAAAATGTCAAATATCTCTTGATATCTCTAAAACAATCACTTGAACCATGGTTTTACAACATGATGGGGAATATGGTATGTATAAAAATTAGTGGGGTATTAAAAAAATTCATTGAATTATCATTGAATGATAGAAAATATTTATTCAGGGGGATCTTTATAAATATATTATAATTGTTATTATATGAATTATTTTGTTTCTACAACATTTTCAAAAGGGGTTTCCCCTATAATACCAATAAAATATAGACTTCATATGATAAAAATTTTGAATTTTCTTATGTGTGACTTGGAATTATTCTTGATATGATATAGATTTTTCTTGATGATTAAATGTAATTGATGTCATGATTCTATTCACATTTCATATTAATGATATAAAACTATTATATGATGCAGTATAATAGTTATTAGAATTAATTATAGTTTCAATGATTCATGACCCATTTAAAAAATTTGGTTGAAAAAGTATTAAATTCAAGTATATGTATCTAACTAGCAGGAGTTATAGTAGTTGATTTATTGAATTATTTCAAAAATATTATGAATCTAAAGAAAATAGTGGTTTTTTCATTTATTTTTTTATGATGTATAGATTTAATGTTTATGAAAATATTTTTTATATGGGACAATAAGGTTGATAATTTTAGTTTTTAGTTCTTATTTTTCTTTTTCACCAAGGACACTAAGATCATAGTTGAAAAAAATTGAGGTGTTTCACCTATATGTTATAATTGATGCTATATTTGAGTTATTTAGAGAAAATAAAGAAATTATAAAATGCGTAGAGTAATATTATTTTGTAAAATTATTTGAAATTAGATTAATATTTAATTTTACATGTTTGGGATAATAAGTGAATTATTTTGGTTACATCACATTTTGTAACTATGATCAACATATCAGATAGTTTAGTTATAAAAACAATTTAGGTTTATAGAATAGTTAATGTTCGATATCACATTATACTACTAAAATTGAAATAGAAGGTCCCAATAATTTAGATATTATTAGTTCTACATTTTAATTATATAAAAAAATGCACAACAAAACCCACACATAGAAATTTTTATTTTATGATTGCATTTTTATAGATTATGTGAATATTTTACAAAAAATGAACAATGAATGATGATTAATAAATTGATGGGATTCTTTTGTTTTTCTAGTATAAGGTTTCTATTTTGACTATATACACCATTTCATATTTACATGGGGTTTTATCATTATCTAGGATTACAATGCAGAGTATTACTACATCATAATATATGTGAACATTCAGGTTTTCTATATTTTGTTCATGAATATTCATATGTGTGGAAAAGAAATATTTGTTTAGGGTAGTGTAAGAATGGTTGTGTTTTGTAAATAAATTTTGGGTTGGGGATTTTCATCACATGTGTGATGTTTCATATTTTGACATTTTTATTCATTTTTTTTTTTCAAGTATTATATTATTATGATGTATATTATTCATTAATGGTTTGAAATTTCATTATATTTGGGTTATTTTATAGTTATATGATAGATAAAATTTTATGGATTGTAAGTAATATTTTATCTATAAGGTTAATGTCTCTAATTATAAGTTTGTAACAACATCACATGTCATTATCCTAATTAATAATGGAGTTGGTATTTATGATATCACATACCAACATTATCTGGATCAAGGATCATTAATCAATAATGTATAAAAAATATGTTTAGGAGAAAATAATTTGATACAACATTCTCCAAATAATGGTTCATGGTTACTATATAATATTTTAAAAATATAAAAATTAACTATCACATCACCTAAAAGAATACCCTACCTTACTTAATCCTAAATAGTTCATGCTTTTGTGAACCATTCATACAAACATTTCTTTATCTAAATTCTTTCATAAATTTCAATTTTTACCATATATTACATATACACAATATTTTAGAAATCATATATATGTTAGGGATATTACATTAAATATAGAAAATTATTTAACTCAATATATTATCCATTTTATATATTTTTTAGTAATAATATTATTGAAATTAGTCTTCTTTGAGGAATATGTAATTATACTTATGTCACAACTATGGGGACCTCTCTCAAGATATCAGCACTAAAACTCCAAATATACAATTATTGTGAAAATTTTAGAAAATTTAATGTTCTAAATTTTTTATCATTAATCCTTAAAATATTATTATTTAGTTCCAATTAAAAGGAAATTAAAATAACATTTATTTAAACTCTACGAATTGATTTTGAAGATAAGAAAATTTTCTTTTTCAAACTTCTCTTGTTAGACTATGTAAGCTATAACTTTATCTTGCTTGGGTACTATTAAATGTACTATCTCAATTATAGGATTCCCCAAACCTTAACAAAATCTATATAAAATGAGAATTTTTTTTATCTATGATCCTATTTCTAT
The DNA here is from genome assembly GCA_963277665.1 of Viscum album. Taxonomy (NCBI): domain Eukaryota; kingdom Viridiplantae; phylum Streptophyta; class Magnoliopsida; order Santalales; family Viscaceae; genus Viscum; species Viscum album. The sequence continues at coordinate 1,630,367,229 of OY728152.1, forward strand.
ACAAAAAAATAGTGATTTGTAAAATAAATTAGTAGATATATATTTTTTCTTTCCTTGAATAATAATTTCTATTGAGAAACCATTTTCCATATAAAAAACTAGTTTTATATGAATCTCTTATATATATAAACCCTTGATGATATAATCACTGTATTAATTCTATCTTAAGTTATATTAACCACAAAAATATAAAATCTAAATAGAATATTTGTGTTCAATTTCATTGGAGTATTATTATTCTCTAATAGAACTTCATAAAGTAAATTGGGAAATTATACATTGATAATTTATTCAAAATATAAAATAATAAAAAATTTATTAATTTGTTATCAATTTATAATAAACCCCATGTGTAATAATCCTCATAAAAATATGTAGACATCATATGAAGTAAATATATATTAGGGTGAGAAAATTATCTAATCCTACTCAATCATAGGGATGTAATTCATCATCGTGATTCAGCAAGTGTTTCTCAAAAAATGTCTTTGATAAATAGTTTTTTAATTCCTTCTACATTTTTATTTTCTTAAATATGAACATAACTAAAATATTTATAATATTTTTTTATTAGAAAAATTTGTAATTTATTTCAATATGTTTCTTATGTGAATTATATACTAGATACTTTGTAATCCTAATTTCAATTTGTATCCCTTAAAATCGACATATGAATTTTAAAATATTCTCTATGATCCTTTAATTATTTTTTTATACTAATATGTTGAGTTAATACCATTTTTTATATAACACAATATACTTCATCTATTCCAAGATAAATAGTTGGTTTTTTTATAATCCAAATATCATATTTATTACTTATAAAACAATTACTCCTTCATTTATGCATTTCAATACATAATGGTTCCATATTAATAATCATATATATATATATATATATATATATATTTAATTTTTGATATTTTATGAAATCATAAATCATTTCCAAATTAATAATATATATAATGTCCCAAATTGTTTTATTAAATGGAATGTTTTAGATAATATCACATAGGGACATTTTATACACTAATTTTTTGGATGAATCTATATTGGAATAATTTTATTTAATTTTATTTATAAACATTTTTCATATTATTGAGGTGATATAACACAAGTAATCTCTGATCCGATGTATAATACCATTATATTTACATAAGATATAAGGAAAAACATCCTAAATGGATGATCAATTTATTATTATTCGAAATCATGATTCATATATGAGTCTTGAATTAAAAAAGAAAACATAAATTACAACAAAAAATTTCATTAGGAATAACACTATTACATCTATTGTATCCTTGTGTATCATTCATAGTAAAAATCATGGAATAATTGGGAATGTAAATATAATAAGGGTGTTATTAATTTCTTAGTAAGAGAAATGTATAGTGGAAGTAATAATAAATCAATAAAAAATATTGATATGGAAAGGATAAACTTGAAACAAATTAAATTTAATAAATTTCTTCAGCATAACATTCCAAGAATAATTGATGATTATATAATTCAATATAAATAATCACATGAACATGAAACATAATTAAGGATATTATAACTATTTTAATAATCACATGGATTATCAATAACTGAATTCATAATGATCAAATACATAACGTTGGATATCTAAAACTAACTATAGAATCTTCAAAGAAAGAATCTAATAATGTTATGGATTCGTGAAAAGAATCTAAGACATTAATTGTTATTTTTCAGGAATCTAATACAATCAAGTATTTGATCTAATAATTTGATACTATCAGGGCTTCATGCCAAGAATATAATAAATGGTTATAGACTTGGCCAAATCCATATCTAGTTTACCTGAGGAATCTTAATCAATCATCGAGGGGATATAAAAATCCCCACACATGAAAAATGAAATCCAATATATTTCCCATATGAAATGGGTGAAAAATTAAAAACATAAACATCCATATTAAAAAATATCATATAAAATATGAATACATTACCTATTCAACGAACATAACCATAAATAACTAATAGTAATATAGATGATTGTATCAAAATAGCACATCCATTATCAAAATGACAATAAACCATCCAAAAAATAATTAGTATGGTATCAATACAACATATATTCATTGGTGTAATAATAGGGGGTTTTTATCATTGTTGAAATAAGGATAACATAGAAATATATTTAAAGTAGTTATTGTTGAAAATATCATTTTTGTTTTGATTTTTTTTGAAAAACAAATTGTTTCAAAAATAAATTTTTTTAAAAAATTTTATAATGGGAGAAAATTCTTTTGATAAAACATTTTGGAAAGGTTAAGTTTTCTTATAAATCAAGGGTTTGATAGAATACATATCTTTGACCGAGGATATAAATCGAGTAAGGATATCTTAAAGAGATTTTCTAAAACATTTTAATTAATAAAGAGTGGAAAATTTTATTATTAATTTAGAATACTAATTAATATTCATAAGGGAAAAATGGATATATTTATTAATCTATGATAAAATAGTTCCATTTAATGGAAATTAAATAATGAACAATCCCAATTAGAATTAGATTGTGAAAAAATCCATTAAAATGATCATAACATTGAAGTGAGAATAAATAAATGTATCAATTATGGGTATGAAATAAAAATTCACATAAAAGAAGTGGAAATACATCAATTGATAGTCAATATAATAATACAAGTAATTGTATAACATTAATAAAATGGAGGAATTAATATAACTCAATGAAAACGAATTGAGTTATAAAATTTATTTAAAATTTGGTAACTTTAAGTTCAAATCTACTTAGATGAAATAATTCAAATTGAAACTCAATGAAAAATAAATATTTATGTATTAATGATATTAAATTTCATAGGTCATTATATATTTTATATAATGGAAATTGGGTGGAAAATAACAATTAAATCTCAATGGAATGTAGATTGAGTTAAAATCCCATATCTTATAATCTATTTTGGTTGAACAACATTTAAAATACTTTATAATGAATTTATAAAGGTTATTAAATTATATTGATGAGGAATAATATTTTTAATATTATATATGAATCTTTTATAATATATTGTCATCAATTTTTTAAAATTCGTTCATTATTTTCACAATTTCAGGTGTTAATTTCCTTATTTTCAAGTATGTTTTAATTTTTTTATTTTTGTTCCTATTACAGTGATCATGATTTAATCATCTAAAAAATTAAAAACATGATTTAAATATTATTTATATTCATGTTATAATGTAATAATTATGTTTGTATCAAGTTTTCCATAGATATTAAATGATTCTGTCTATTGGGACGTGTTCTCTTCTAATTAGTGCCAATGTAGTAATGTATGACATTGACTTTGGGAAACTAGGGTTAGGGTATTTATTTTGGGTATCAGAGAATGTTTAGTGGAATCTATGAAAACTAGAATTATTACAATATAGATTAGGGAAATAAAACCCTATATATTAATTTTTTATTATTCCCAAAGTAACCAAGTTATGATTTTGAGATTTTTTATACCTAAATTTTATATGTGTATAACTAGTTTTAGTATTTCATAATATAATCTAGGGTCTTACATTTCTTAGAAATGGTGCCTAGTAGATAGAATGGAAACTGTATCAATAAAAACAATCCATTAGTTATTTCCATCCTTCGAAATATAGTGATGTCAGAAATAGAGCAAAAACTAGATATAAACAACTTATAACTATACTCGGACAACTAACTCAGGTTATAAGAAAAAACCATACTCGCTTATAGATTCCTTATCCCTAACTTGGTTTAATAATTTTAGATTGATTCTGTAACACCCCGAGATTTTATGAAAAATATTATTTTTAATTTCATTAATGTCTTGTGTTGTACGCTACACCAAAAGGAGCTTTAACAACACGCAACCTTGAATTGACTTTCATTACACGCAATCACGACCTTCCTCTATAGTGTGTGTAGTACACAATATCGAGTTTCACTAAACAACTATATGCTATTAAAATATTATGAAAACTAGCTGTTATGAATAGTAATAACCACTTTTTGAAATTTTGTAAAATTTATTTTTCAAAATGGACTTCATTTTTGGAATGGGAATATCGAAATTAGCTTAGGGTGAAATTTTGGTACTTTTCGGATAACTTTCATTTTCTGATTTATAGTGAAAATTACTAAATTTTAATTAAAAACAACCTTTTTAATCGAAAAAATTAATAGTGAGAAATTATTAATTTGAGTGTTTTTAAATTATATTTAGAATATATTTTTACAATTTAATACAATGTTTGTCATTGGATGTAATTTCACATTTAAACAAGGCATAAACAAGTGTCAATCTTTTGATGGTTATTATCTCTTAAGAACACGCTATTTGTTTTGACGACGAGAATTAATTTTTAAATTAATTAATGAAACTGATATGTTTTCAATTTGGTAAAATAGGCTTCATTTTTGAGTTCATAATATGAAATATAGCTTAGGCATAATTTTTGGTATTTTTTTGGAAACTTTCATTTTTTTAATGAATAGTGAAACCACTAAGTGGTAGTTAAGAAAAATGAATTTTTCATAAAACTTAATTTTACTACTTCTGTGAGTGAAATTTCAAAAATACGAAAGACACGGTTGATTTCAGTAAGTAAAATGTGGTTCAATGAGATGAAAATAATTTTTGGTGAATAGTAACTTTTTACTTTTTTTTACCACGACTAAAAGTAAATAGGGTAATTAAGGGTAAAAATGATATTATTATTACCCTAACACATGTCCTAATTCTATTGGATAAGTTTAATTCGACCAAAAACAACCTTAGGAATAAAATATGACCATTTAGGCCCACTTGGATTAGATTAGGACATTTATTATTAATTTATTTAAAGAAGGGTTGAAATAGTTAAAATCAAAGTTTAATAAGTAGATAATTTTTAATATAGGGTTATAAATAAGATAAATTCAACTATAAATATTCATTAGAAAGCTAAAAATATTTCCTACATAATGGTATTTTATTTGTAATTTTTAGACATTAACGGATTTAATTTATTTATGACACAACGATGACACAGTAATTATCTTATTAATGAAATATTGAAATAATTGATGTTATAAATACCAAAATAAATGTAATTTTAGAGTTTTTATGAATTAAATTAATTTTTTAGGTTAATATCACATGTGAGTATTGATTTAAGAAACTATTTTAGAACTAATAATTCTGTTATGATTTTCAGAAAAATCAATTACTAAATAGTGTCAAAATTGACATAAAATAGTTTTTAAAACAAATATTATATTATTAATTGTTATTTTATTCCTAAAAATCTAAGGTTCGGCCAAATGACTTAGATAAGGTTATATATATTAATAATAAACAACTTGGGGTTCTTTTGTCTTGTTATATTATGTTTATTAACCTTATAGTGTAAGAACACAAAAGGACACTGTAAAAGTAAAATTATCTAACTTAAAGTTAAAACTAAATGATAAGGATAAAATAGTAAACTAAAATAGTCCAAATTCTATTGGATGAGAATATTTCGACCCATCCCCACCTTAGCTTCAAAATAACTCAATTTGGAGCTATTAAAAACCGAATATGACTTTATAATAAAATAATATTTTTAGTTATTCCAAAGGTGCCCCTCTCCTCCCTTAGAAAAGGGCACCTCCTCCCTCTCTTCCTCACACCACTTTGAGCCTTCAAGATCGGCCAAACCCTGCCAAATTCTCTTCTAAACTTCCCTAGAAACATCCTAGAGGTCCTGGTTTTCTTCAAAGACCAATTTTAGTGCCCTAAGAGGAGGACTCAAAGAGGCGCTTCAAAGAAGAGGTAATGTCCGTTACCGATTCTTTCAACTTTATTTCTTATTCCACTTCTTCTTATTTAGTGGTTTCATTATTAAGTAATAAAATCAGTTTCACTAATATACTGATATTTTATTATAAGTGTGAAACAACCCTATTTCACCATCTATCCATCCTATGGAAAACGAAATCACCGCGCGTGCGTACGTACGGAATACCGTCTCCACGTCGTGGTGTAATCTATTTCCACCACCACCTTACTTGGAATGGTATAATGGTGTAAATAATGAATATATATGATTATTGTAAAGTTATATTGATTCTGAAATAGTATACATACACCCCAATACAATTCCACGTTCATGGGAATGATATCATTGCTCGTGCGTACGTTCGGAATACCGTCTCCACGATGTGATGCGACTCGTTCTACATGATTTTCATTACATAATTATTACATAAATTAATTGATTGAATTAATATGATATATATTACACTAATACCATTCTGGAAATAAGGTATCTATAACCTAAAATAAGAATAAGAATTTATTCGACAAAACACACATAAGAACAAAAAGCAATAAACACCCAAATAACAAGTAACAATGAAATATTACTAACAAGAAGCTAAGAATATGACCATATATGATATCATAACAATGAGTACGATTCTGGAATAAGTCAATGACATTATTTAAATCATTATAAAGGAGGTTCAGACACTTACGAAGCAAATCGGACCTAAGGTAAGGGAAATATCACAATCTCATTTTTTCCAAGATTGTTTATACTTTGGAATTTACTAGGGTGTATTTTATCATCCACATCCATGTTTCCTCAATAGGTAATATTATTTCCATCCACATAATTTTTTTTAAATCCAATATTACCCTTCGGTGTGTTTTTAGTAAAAGATATGAAAGGAATCTTTTGTCATTTTTCGTACGAGGTACTTTTGGACTTTTCTGACAAAAGTACGAGAAGAATGTTTTTTTAACTTATATGACATGAATGGATTTTTAAAACATTATTTACAATAATCTTAAATTACGAGTTTTCAAGTTTATTTTTAATCAACTTCTTTTAGTTTAAAATTGTATGACATGTTAAGAAAGGAAAAAATGTTTTTGAAGTAGAAAGGATATTTTCCTCAAGAATGGAGTTCAAGAGTTTTATCAAAATTATTTTCCATATAAGATAATATAGGGTTATGTTTCTATCCATATTATTACATGGATTTGATTATGTTGTGAAGGAAATATTTTTATGAATTCATTTATCTTATATGAATTGTTTTATGATGTCACGATGTTTAAGATTCCCATTTTTATTACATGAGTTATGCTATGATGTATGGTTTATGATTTTGTGGCACACATAAGAATGGTATCTTTATGAGATGGGTGGGACCTATATCTCCCTCCAATTCATTGGGTAGAGATTTTATATCTCATGAGATAGACCTGGCTGGAACGACAGGTTAAACCGGTTCAGTGAAACAGGACTGAAACGAGGAATGAACTCAGTTCAGAAATGGACTTTGTCCACTAAGATAGTCTTGGAAATGAGTCTTGACTAATAAGAAATTATTCTCTATGACTATATGTGTATTCAAAAAATATTATTTGGATTACATTTTATTAATATGATTTATCCCATTTTATGATATTATGATCTCTTATGCAGGTTAATATTTCTAAAATGTTATGTTCTTATGAATATGATGTGACTGCTATTTCTTTTGTTTTCCCTTACTGAGCATTTGAGCTCACCCTTTTATGTTTTCTTTTCCCCAGGATATAAAGAGAGGTTTTAGGTAAAAAAAGGAATATCTTTATGGGAGATGTTGAAGATCTTTTTCCAATATTAGAAGATTATATTCCGAGTTTCCAAAGACACTAAACTATTATGGTCCTTGTGTGTGTGTTTATGTTATTTTATAAGTATTCCGAAAAACTAATGTAATGTCCATGTACATCAAGCTTCATGTCTCTACAAATTCATGTTACAATAACCTCCATTATTTAATGGTACTAAAAATCATTATTAGTTATGGAATGTTTAATTTATTTACAGAAGATATTTCCCTCTTTGTGTAGTAACAAAATGGGGAAGGTTATCATGGATGTTTAACATCTATCGATAGATACACTCAATAGTGGTTATTAATTAAAAATTAAAATAAAGAGGAAGAAATTTAAAATATATAATGTAAAGATCATAAGGAAATTTTATTTGAATAAAATTTATTTCCTGAAAAATAATCGGATACTAAGAGACAATTCTTGATTCTGAGACAGAAAGGGGATGAAAACATTTCTATGTATGAAGCCAAATACACAAGGTCAATAAGGAATATTGTGGAAAACATACATAATCTAAATAGAAGGCTTGACCATTTGATTCATGGTATTAAAAAAATTATTAAAGGGATCGAGTCTCCAAAACATTTTGATCATATAAGGATATAGTATAATGTGCCACTAAGATAGAGAAAAAAATTTCCAATCCTTACAGCTTCAAAGGGAAGAAATATAAGAAACGTTTTTCTGACTACTCTAGAGAATAAAATAAGAAAAATGTAATAATTAGGGAACATAATTTATAACATCGAATAAATGTGGATTGAAACATCAAGGATCATTCCTATTGGGAAAGAGTTTTTATTACAATTTTGGAAAAAATACCAACAATACCCTGATTGAAAGGACAATAAATTATTTTCCAATGTGAAATTTTTGAGAAATAAAGTGATAGAACACTATGAACATAATTTTCATAGATATTGAGGAATCTACCCCTGTAAAAGGAAAAGGGGTAAATGTTATGCTTGTGTACTTAATACAGTTGAGGCTGATGTTCCAAAGTTTGTGGATGTAAGAACATTAATAATCACATCATATTTAGCTAAATCACTATTTGATTCTAGATAATATCATTCTTTTATATCATCCCAGTTTTCTACAGTCATGAAATATTTTCAATTCACCAAAAAAGTGAGTTTCCAATCAACAATCCTAGTAGAAAACCCATTGGAATAATTATATGTTGTGAAATTATTATTATGACCCATAAAAATTCTCTAAATACTAATTTTATTATCATACATGTGGTTTATTTTTATCTAATCCATGGTATGGACAAGAATTAAAAATATAATGAAAAAAAATATTACAAAGTAAAGGAAATTATGATTCATAATGAAGATATGAAACTTCTCATCATTATAGGGGAGACTTCATCATCTGAGTCATATCAGTATTTCCCTCAAGTAGGTTTTATAAATGATACTCCTATATAAGAGGAGAGGATAAAACCTTAAAATGTAAAAGGTGGTCTTCAAATTTAGGATATACTGATTGTACCTGAATACATTGATAAATTTATTGAATAATTACCTAAACATCTTATATAGTGGGATGTTTATTTTTCTATTAGTTTATTCCCTATGACATGACCTATATCAAAGGTTCAATATAGAATGTCCAAGGAGGAGTTAATATATTGAAATAAGAATTGATAATATTTGAGAACTAAGGAATTTATACACCATAGTGTTTCACCTTGGGGAGATCCTGGTCTTTTTATTTAGAATAATTATAGATCTACGACACTGTACATTGACTAGAGGGATATAAATTTTATTATGATAAAGAAAAAGTGTCCACTACCTCAAATTGACTTATTTTACCAACTTCACGGAGGTCAATATTTTTTAAGTATTGATATTATTATTGAAAATCATAAATTTCATGTAAGGAAGTACAATATTCCCATGAAAAAGTGTCAAACAAGGAATGAAAATCATGAGTTTAGTGTAATTCAATTTTGACTGAATATTTCACCCTATTTTTTATGGATCTAATAAAAAAATTTTACAATTAATAATATGATAATTTTAATGTAGCATTTATTGATGATATCTTTGTGTACTCCAAAAGCTATTTATACCCTAATAAATACTTGAATATTTTTCAATTGGATCTTAGAAGAAAATTTTTATATGGTATGTCTATAAAGTGGGAATTATGGTTTCAAATTGTGTTTTTGGTCACATTTTCTCCCTGTATACAATATCCATTGATCATATAAAGATAATGGAAGTTGAGGAATATCTATCACCAACGAAAAAAATTTAGGTATTTAGTTTCATTGATTTATTAGGTTTCTGTCAGCATTTCATTCAGATTTTTTCTTGATTAGCTAACTCGAAAACCAATAATATTATAATTGGGGTTAATCATATTTTCTAAGTGGAATGTGAATAATATTATGAATAATTGAATAGTGTATTAGTAAATTATATGATCATGAATCTACCATTATGAAAAGGTAGATTTTTTATTTATAGGGATGCATCAAAGTAAGGTATTGGTTGTGTCCTTAAGTATAATGTTTGAGTTATTTTTTATGCATCATGGCTGTTAAAAATTCATGAAAAGAAAAATCAAACTCCGGATATTGAGTTATAAATTGGAATATTTTCATTGAATATATGGAGACACTATCTCTTAGTAAATGATTTGATATATATAAAATCACAAGAGGTCAAAGTATATCTTATACAAAATAAAGTCAATATTTGGAAAAACTGATGAATTGAGCTACTCAAGGATTATGATTGTTCAATACATGACCATCGAGGAAATGAATAAGGTAGAAAATTTATTGATTCGGAAGGATCAATTAGTTATGAACAAAATGAATACTAATAGAGATCTTGTGTACATAGATCTAGAAATGGTAAATATGGAAATTATCAAGGTGAAACATTACTATGTTATGAAATGGTTTCCAACCCTTTTTGTTGGGAATGAGTAAAGTTTGTTACTCTGAAGTTGATAACTTTGAAATGAAAATTATTATAATGAATGATGTGAAATTTCAATAATTTCTATATAGTGATTGAATATTGATATTTGGGAAGAGGATTTGAATTCACTATATACTCAAGCTAAAATGTTAATTATTGGATGATTCTTATAGCTCAAATTTATCTATACACCATGTTACCGCTATGATATATAAATATTTGATAGAACATTTTTTTTGGGATAATATGATGTTGTAAATTTTTGATTATGTATCAATATAATTAGATTTTCAATAGGTGATTAATGAAGGAAAACAACCCGGGGGATCCAGAAAACCTTTAACTATTCCTACAAGGAATTATGATGACATTGCATTTGATTTAATCATTTAATTACCAAATATTACAATAAAGAATAATGCAACATGGGTATTTGTTAATAAAAAAATCACCACATTTCACAACTATAAGTTTGGATTTTTGAATGGATCACTATGTATTACTCTATACTGATAGATTTTATAGTCATTATGGGAAACCTATATAGATAATGTCTAATATAAATCCCCATTTTGTGTCAAGATTATGGAAGGGTCTTCCTATGGATTTGGATATTGGGCTTCATATGATTACAGGTTAACACACTCTAACATATGGATATTCTTAAAGAACTAGAAAAAAATTAGAATACATGTTGAGATCATTCTCTGTTGAATTTTAAGATATGTGAGGTCTGTATTTACCATAGTTAGAGTTTTCAAATAATAATAGTTTTAAATCAATTATTGAAATAGCTCTATATGAATCATTATATAGAAATATAAGTTGTTAACCAACTTTTTGGGATGATATTAGTGTGAGGATTCTTATAGGACCATAAATTATTGAATATAAAATGAAAATTTTAAATACTATTTATACTGATATTAATGTATACAAAGTAAAAAAGTTGAGTTTTACTGAAAAATAAAGAACTAATTTGGAGTTTCAAGTGGGAGATCACATATTTCTAAAAGTATATCAATGGAAGGGTGTAATAATGTTTGGTAAGAAATGGAAATTGAGCCATAGGTACATCAGAACATTTGAAATTTTAGAATGAATTGGAGTTGTGGCTTATCATTTGGTAATGACACAAAGCCTTTGTAAAGTACTTTATGTTATATATATATATTTTCTAAGGAATCAAATGTGAAAATGAAAACATGTACCACCCTTATATGAAATAGATATAGAACATGATTTTTGTTACTACTAGGAGCCTATAAATATTCTTGATGTTATAGATAATGTATTGATTAATAAGATGGCTCAAGTAGTAAATATTATCTAAATAATCCATAAAATTTATGAAGCATCATGGGAACCTGAGTATTCTATGAAAAATATCAACCCACATATGTGTTGAAGGTAATACTCATAAATATTTATAGGAATTAATTTTTTGATGGATGGAATAATACAACATCCAAATATTCTATGGTATTTATCTTCATAAATGAATTCAATTAAGGTGATAACTTACATTGGATGTGAAACCAATATTAAATGAATGATGGTATACTATTAAATATTAACATGACCATTGAATTATAAATGAATCCGATAAGAATATTATCAAGACATTAGAGTAAATACCTCACCTATAAAAGTAAAAATTAATTTTTTGTATCTTATAAACAAAAATATGATCTAATTTTGACATGTAATAAATAAATAAATGATTTAAAAATTATATATTATTTGTTTGTATATTTTGTGTAAAACATAAATGTTTACTTAAAAATATTATAATTAATATAATTATTTATATTAAAATTTATTTTTTAAAAATTTATTCATAATTTAATATTTTGTTTCATTATAATTATATGAAAATTTTATGATAAAATATTTACTTTTTTAAAGTATCGTAAAATTAGTTATAATATTAAAATCAGTTTTTTTTTAATAAATAATGATTTTATTCAATAATTAAATTTCTCATATTTAGAAAATTATTTTCAAAAAAATTCAGTCCATTTTTTAAATCCAAAAGCTGAATAAATTTTTAGGATTAATTTTTCGGATTGTACAAAAATAGATAAATTTTTTTATGATTAGTGAAATATGGTAATTTAAATTATTTATCATTATATGTTAATTACATGAATTTTTGAGTCATTATTGATGTATGAACCAATTAGTTTGAACCCACATGTACTATTTACTATACACATTTCGAAGAATTAAATTTATTGATATTCTTGATCAAAAATAGTAAATATATGATTAAAATAATCTAAAAACACTCCTCTCCTCCCCTATAAACACAACCCAACACCACCCCTTCTCCTCACACATTATAATCCATTTAACATGACTAAATGATTCCCAATTTGCTTCCCTAGAATATTCCTTATGTAAAATTCCTTATGGTATTACCAAAAGACAAGATCCAAGTTCCTTAATGAGGTTCTCAAGGAGATAATATTCCGAATTTAAAATACTGCTTTAAATTTTAATTTATTTCGTCTCATTATTCAGTACGAAACTCTCCTACTAAAAGTGTAATGGTAACTTCGGTATCACATATATTGGGATTTTATTATTCTAATGGATTATCCATCTTCAAATACCCTTTCTTTTCCTATTATTTTAAAATTAAGACATCATATGTAATGAGTAGATTCACCATATTCATAGATGATGTATTTTCATTTTCCATTGTCATCTTCAAGTATCGTCACAAAACCATTATTAGGGTTAAATAAAATTAAAATATACATATTATAAGTTATATAGTTATTTTTATTATATATATATAAATATGATATTAAATATGATGACACAAGTTTGTGATGGTTGTACAAATCACCAAAATAAATTAATACATTTTTTTCATTTTTTTGCAATGAATCATCCTCATAAAATATAACCTAATGATATGTGATACCATTTTAACATATGAAATTTAATTAATACCAAATAGTTTCACTTATATAATTGTTTTCCCATTTTATAAGAACTATAATATTTATACTGAAGGGAACAAACTATAAACCACGCAACAAATGCTTCATGAACAATGAAATTAATAATTATAACACAAAAAAATGACAAGAAGTTAAACTAATAAAACTATAATAAATAAAATATATGTTTAATAAATTATTAATTATGTAATTAATAAATCTTATTTTATTATCCAAGGAAATAGGATCATATTCATAATTCTTTCAGACATAGATTAAGGAATTCTCATCTCACCATTACTTATGTGAGATATATGACTTATTAAACACGTATTTCATGTGTGTGGTGTACATAATGAACTTTAATATATTATACCATGAATATATTTATCTTAATTTAATTAAATGATTAATTTTATTATCATTAATATTATTGGGAAAAAGGTTTGACTGATTACAATGCAGTAAGGGAATTCATATCCCAATTTCTATTTATTACGTTAAAATTCAACTACATTGATTATGGAATGATATGATTGAGTGTGATACTAATTTTGGAAATATTATTTTTCATAAATTTTTTTTATATTTATTTAATACTGATAAACTTAATTTTTTCATTGAGTCAACTCTTAAACATTCTTATAAAAACACTCTTACCAATATTGAATGTTTAAAATAATATATTATTTTATTTCAAACATAAATGGAATGAAAGGATTTTCACAATTTTACAACAGATTGGATTCATGATGAATACTTTAATATTGTGAAGGTAATTTTCAAGGGAAATATTTTCTTTTGTAATTGCATAATTTTCTATAAATAAATGATTTGTCAGTAAAGTGGTATTTATCTCAAGATTTTCTCAATGATTTTATCAGAGTATTACCATCTATGTCAACAACATTTGTTGGATTTAATTATTAATAATTTTTTTTCTATAATCATACAATCTACCATATTATATTGAATAATTTCGATCAATTTTAATATAGATGTGCTACTTTTATACCATTCATAATTTTAGACCCGTTGGTTTAGGATTATGATTATTGTTTTGGATTTTTTTTCACATTATATTTTTAATATAAATGTATATGATAACTATGTTCCACCTAATTCATATGAGGAAGGTTTTGGACTTAGTAAGTGATTGGAGGGCCCCATATATCTCATAAACCCATTTTTAGGTCTCATGAGATAAACTATTTTGGGTATTGGATGATATATTACCAAATTATGTATGGTGTCATGGGTAACCATGATGATATGTGTAACTTCACAGGTAAATAAAGAATAAGACATTTTCATATTTATTAATATTTATGAATTAAATATTAATTTTACATTAAAGGGGTTTCAATGTTCGATAGAATACCCGATACACAACAACGAGTTTCTTTGAAATCATATGTTGCACACTAATAATATAATAATATTATTTAAATGGTAGTTAACACGTAGTTGTTTTATTGGAGGGAATGAATAAAAATAACTAAAATATGATTATACATGTTTGTTAAATGCTTTTACATTTATCCAAAAAAGGATAAAGGCTTAAAAGAAGAAAAGAATTCAATTTTAGGCATAGATACTCTAATATTCACTAAAAGGTTGATTTATCGCCTTTTGGTGGAGAAACATCTTTAAAAATAGTTTTGGCCACTCTTATATATTATATTAGACCAAATAAAATCCTTCTTTAAAATCACACATCAAAATTTACTTTGTGTATGTTTTTTTATTTTTTCGATAACGTTCATTTTTAATGAATAAGTGGAAAATGTTGTATTTTAATTCAAAACCTCATTTTAATCTAATTTATTTATATGATTAGAGTATATTTTGAATTGTTTTTAAAGTGAAATTAGAATATATTTTTACCATTTAATCTAATGGTGGAATTTGGAATTAATTTCAATTTGAAATTGGACTTAAACTAGTGTCAATATTTTGATAAATATTGTTTCATAAAAACATGCTATTTGTTTTGACAACGGGAATTAATTATTAAATTAATTAATTCAACTTATATGTTTTGAATTTTTTAAAATAGACATCATTTTTGAATTCGGAATATCAAATATATCTTATGTTGAATTTTTGGTATTTTTCTGAAAACTTCAATTTTTGATGAATAGTGAAACCACTAAGTTGTAGTTAAAAAACTAAATTTTTCATTTAAATGAAACATTACCACTTCTGTGAATTGAATTTAAAAAATAGGACATACATGTTTTTAATTATTAAGAAAAATTTGGTTCAATGGGATTAAAATAATTTTTTGGTAAATAGTAATTTTTATGTTTTATTAATCGTGATTAAAGGTAATTAGTGTCCTTTAAGGTAAAAATAATGCTATAATAATATGAAATCACCTTGAAACGTGTCCTAAACTTATTGGATGAGTCATGGACGACCATGAAAAACCAGGGGTCAACTTGGGGACCCCATGGTGCCACTTGGGTAAGAAAATGACATTAATACCTTTTATTTCAAGTAAAAATAAAACTGTCACAAACATGTACTGTTTTACTAAATCAATTTTTATAGGGGGTTATAAAAGATATATTTTTGAAAATAAATATTCATTAGAAAGATAAAAATATTTCTTAAAACATGGAATATTTTTTATAAGTTTTATACATTAAATAAAAAATTTATTTATGACACCATGATTGTGCAGTGATTACCTCATTAATGAACGATTTAAATGAAATGAAAATATAATGTAAAATCTAAGGCTTACACTTGTATAAAACCTATTGGACGGGTGTATTTCAAACCCTTATCACCTTATCCTCAAAATATATCACTGTGGGACCTTTAAAATCCGAAAATCATATCATAATAAAGTAACATTTCATGACTTTCCAAGAGTGCCCCTCCTCCCTCTTATAAAAGGCCTCCACCAGTACACCCTTAATCACACTTATAAATCCCTTTGGATCATCCAAAATCTACTCAAATAATCTCTAAATATCCCTCTCATCATTATAAAAGCCTTACCTTAGGCATAAAGTGTAACACCCCGGGTAAATAAAGAATATGACATTTTTATATTTATCCATATTTGTGAATAAAATATTAATATTACTTTAAAGGGTACTCTATGCTCGATGGCATACCGAATACGCCACAACGAGTTTCTTGGAAATATTACGTTGCACTCTAATAATAAAATAATATTTTTTAAATTGGTAGTTAACGCCTAGCTATTGTAATGGCAGGAATGAACAGAACTAACTACAAAATGATTATAAATGTTTTTCAAATATTTTTACTTTTTACAATAAATTTTGGAGGATTAAAAATGTGAATGAATTCAATTTTTAAGCGTAAACATTCTAATGTTCTTTAGAAGGTCGATTAACCGCCTTTTGATGGTGAACCACTTTTAAATCCACTTTTTGAAAATTTTATGTGTTATATTTTACAAAATAAAAATCTTCTTTAGAATAGAGACATCCAAATTTACTTTGTGTAAATTTTTGGTTTCTTTCCGATAAAGTTCATTTTTTTAATGAATAGTGAAAAATGTTGTATTTTAATTCAAAACCACTTTTTAATCTAATTTATTTATATGATTAGATTATCTTTTGAATTGGTTTTAAAGTGAAATTAGAATATATTTTTACCATTAAATCCTATAGTGGTCGTTGGAATTAATTTCACTTTGAAATCGGACTTAAACTAGTGTCAATCTTTTGATACATTTTGTTTCATAAAAACACGCTATTTGTTTTGACAGCAGGAATTAATTATTAAATTAATTAATGAAACCTATATGTTTTGAATTCTTTGAAATAGACATTATTTTTGAATTCTGAATATCAAATATAGCTTAGCGTGAATTTTTGGTAATTTTCTGAAACACTTCAATTTTTTATGAATAGTGAAACCACTAAGTGGTACTTATAAAAACTGATTTTCCGTTTAAATGAAATTTTTCCATCTTTGTGTTTTGAATTTTAAAAATCAGACATAAATGGTTGTCATTAAGAAGTAATATGTGGTTCAATGGGATTAAAATAATTTTCTGGTGAATAGTAACTTATTATGTTTTAATCGCGATTAGAGGTAATTAGTGTAGTTTAAGGAAAGAATAAGGTTTTAATAAATTTAAATGACCTATACACATGTCCTACCCTCATTGGATGTGTCATGTCAGACCAAGAAAATCCATGGGTCAACTTGGGGACCCCATGGAGCCACTTTGGGTGGAAAATGACATAAATACCTTTTTATTCCATGTTAAAGTAAAAATGACACAAACATGAGATGTTTTACTAAAACAATTTTTACATGGGGATATAAATGTCATATTATTTACTACAAATATTCATTGGAATTATAAAAATATTTAATACATCATGATAATTTTTTTTATAATTTTTAGACATTAAATAAATTAAATTATTTATGACATCATGCTGATGCAGCGATTACCTCATTAATAAAGGATTTAAATAAAATGAAAAGATAATGTTAAAACTATAAACTAAACTTGTAAAAAACCTATTGGATGAGTATATTTCGAAACCTTATCACATTATCCTCTAATTATATCAATGTGGGACCTTTTAAATCCTAAACGCATTTTCAAATAAAGTAACATTTCTTTACTTTCCAAGAGTGCCCCTCCTCTCCTCTTATAAAAGGCCCCGACCTCTACCTCCTTACCCACACTTCCAAAGCCTTTGGCTCGGCCAACCCCTGATCAATTTTCCTCTCCAAATACATCTATTACTCCTATAAGCCTCACTTTTGGCAGAAGTCTTCCCAAGGAAGCCTTTGAGCTCAAATCAAAAAGAGTTACCCGATTTTAAGGTAATGTCTTCACTTGTGTTCTTTTGTTTTATTTTACTTCACCAACCCCCTAAACTCTTTTTATTCATTTCTTTTGTAACACCTCCAATATCTAAAATATACTAGGATGTTGTTATAAGAATAATTGGAGCTACACTTATACACACATACATCAAATGGTTAAAGAACATACTGTTTCTGTGGATGGCGAATTTCTGCCTCACGAAACGATGATTGTTCAACAATCATATAACACACTAGAAGGTGGACATTAAGATGTCACTATATTTATATATGATATATAATGTTTTTATGTTTTACTTAAGCTTCTTTATTTTTCTTTTGTGTCATACCTTTATGGTTTCCATTGTGGGTAAACATAATAATTTCATTTTAGGAAGTGCGGACTACCGCCCCCTCAAAGTGATTTGATTCGTTAATGCCATATGTGGGATGTATAAAGGATGTATTTAAAGTTATTATATATGATTTATGTTACATATAAATGATGAATATAATTCTGGAATTAAAATATACAAACCTCTCATTTAGTTTTAATTCCATTAATATGACATAGAAATGAAAGTAGCGTTCATGCGTACGTACGGCTTACCGTCTCCATGAACGGTGCATTTCATTTCTTACCTCTAAATGATTATGTAATATTATAAATACATGTATATTCTGGATATATATGATATATATGATATCAAAATCATGAATATCATTCTTGATATAATGAACCTTTGACCACACGAACAACATGTAATTGTAAGAAGTCCACTTTCGACTTAAGAACCAAATATCAAAAAAACAAACATTATTAAATTAAATGATTACATAATGTTTATAACATGGAAATAAGTGATATAAAAGGAATAATGAACTTGAAAAAGGTTATTAAGCAAGTATAAATTAACTCAAGTTTATTATTTAGGATGTTAAAGAACGATCGAGTCAAGTCAGACCTGAGGTAAGGGATCCTACCCCTGTCTTTCTTTTTAAGTACACTCTTTTATGTCATTCATTTTAAGCTCATCCTTCTTGTGATTGGGATGTAATTTTATATTAATATTATTTCAATTTTTATGTTCATATTATGAGAGACCCTATTTTCTCTCATCAATCCATTTTGGAAGTTTTGAGTGGCACCGTTAGGCTGCCAAATTTTCGTAAGAGATCTAACCTCTCTCTTTCTTTTTAAGTACTCTCCTTTATGTCACTTATTTTAATCTCCTATTTCTTATGATGGGGGATGTTCTCTTATATTAACCTTTCTGTAAATTTTATTGTAATATGATGAGAGACCCTATTTTATATCATCAATACATTTTTGGAAGTTTTAAGTGGCGCCGTTAGGCTGTCGAGTTTTCGTAAGGGATTTTTCATCTCACTTTTATTCCCGTGAGATTTATGCTACATTTGCCACAAATTCCTTTGAGTGGTGTATGTAATGCCCATTATTTTACTCATTGTGTAATATAATTTCATTTATGAGTATTTAAATCAATGTTTTATTGCCCTTCTTTCATGGGGTGTATGTTTCAAAAGATACCCATGTCGGTAAGGGAACCCTTCACCCTCCTCTTTTAAAAGACTTCTTTTGTTATGTATTTTAATTCACATACTATTTTGTTGGGATATTTTCTTATATATCCTTATTGATGTAAATTTTATGTCCATGTGATGAGATACCCTTTTTATCTCTCATCAACTCATTTTATGAATTTTGAAGTGACGCCGTTAGGCTGTCGAATTTTACAAAGGGAACTTTTTAATCCAATTTTGATTTCTTTAGGTTCAACATGTAGTTATTGAATATTTCATACTTTGAATATTTTTTAATGAACTTTTATTGTTTTACACTTAATATCCCCTTATATTGGGTGTATTTATATTTGTCACACATAATTTTGAGATTGATTGATCCTTAATTTAAGGATACCTTCTTTATAAGGGATTTCATCGCATTATACATTTCTATTGAGACTTCATTGTTGTTATGCACCAATTCACTCTTATATGGTGTATATACTGTCCTTTGGAATATTATATCATGAATACATTTATTCTCATGATATTATAATGTTATGATTAAATGTTATTCCTCAATTATTATATTCAATTGTCTCTAATTTTGGTAAAAACCCTTTAACCAAAATATCGCTTTAAATGTTTTAATGATTTGTTCTTATTAATATCCATGTTTTAAAAATGGTTATAAGAATTTATTTATATGGATATTAATGGTTTAAAATGTTAAAATATTCAAGGTGTTATGGGACACTTTGATTCAAAAATCTCTTTATTAAATGTTTTAAATGGTTTTGAAAATGGTTTTTAGAATGGATTCGTTATTTCAATATCTTAAAATGTTATATTGTTTTTTCAATGTGGGAATGTTATATTTAATTTATTCTTAAGGTATGTGCTATGATTATGGTTCTTGGGCATTGTTATGAAGACGGGTGGTTCCATGATAAACTAAGTGCGGGTGAGCCCGATATAGCTCTCCAATGCATTGGGTAACACGAAGGGGTTAAACATTATGTTTTTTCCGAAGAGATTTAGAGAATATACTGTGATGGGTATTCAAAATATAACCAAGAGGTTTACTCCCTATGTAAGATTGTTATGAATGCCTCAATTTACCTTTATGTCTTATGATTTCTATGATTTATTCATGATTTGATGAGGTATGTTAAAGTTCCTATGTTTTATGGGTAAAGTATGATTTCATTCTTATGTATATATGAACTCATGTTTCCTTTCCATATTTTTTATAACCCTTACTGAGATTTTTATGCTCATCCCAAGTTTTTTGAAATGTTTTTCACAGGTCAAGGGAAAGGTACATGATATGATGATAGTGTCAAGGAAGTGTCAAGAAAGAATCCATGTTTTATTTTAAAGATGTTTTTGTTGATGGAAAAAATGAATACTGTCTTTTATGTAACCACTTTGTTTAAATGTGGAATGTAATGCAAGTTTCATGATCTAATTCTCTAAAACTCTAAACATGAAAAGATCCTCAATATGTAATCTTGTAATAACTCAAGATTAAGTAAGGTTTAAGGATGGGGCCTTATAGTTGGTATCAAAGGCCGGTTTAGATTACTTTAGAGGTTAGGTTATTCTCTAAGCATAAGTGACATTACTATAATGGCTAGGATTTCAGAAAGAGTCCTAGTTTTAGATAAAGTGAATAAGTAAGTATATCTTAGTGGTTATCTTCCTCATTAGTACATGATGGTTTTGTTGATATAATCACACTGACATTTCTGTTTTTAGTGAATGGATGGATATAGCAGGCACCAAAGAGACAACAAGTTTGAAGGAAACTGTGGTGGTTCTCTGATTAAGATACTAGATAAAATGGGGGATTCAATGAGGAAACTCATGGTTGTTCTAAACCAACTATCAAGGAGTCATGATCAACCACTTGAACCTTGGTATGATCTGTAATTCATGATGTATAAGATGACCAATCGATGTGTAAGTTCAGGTAATAATTATAAAGGTAACCATACGAGTTTATATGATCCTTACTTTTGAGGTAATTATGGGTTATTATATGTTATGATGGAAAATGAAAGGCATGAGATAAACTTGAGTTTAAAATATGTTATGATAATTTTTGAAGATTTTATCTCGTTTTGGGGAATGTTTTAAGAATTATATCGTTTTGGAAAAAGGAAAACATGTAGATCGTGTGACAACCCATCACATTCGACAATGCTGCGGGAATCGAACCCACAACCAAAGTGCGACTGGTATTTATCACCTACCACTGGACTACGTGAAGTCCCTGGTTAGTTTGACTAATTCTTTTTAGTTAGATGATTTTAGGAATCAAGAGTAAGTTTATTTTGGGTTATCTATGGAAAGGATTAACCTATCATCGAGGATATGTGATTAGGTTAGTTACTTTTCAATATGAGAATTTAAGAGCAACTGGTGTTATTTGGAGGTAAAAGTTAATTTTTACCTTGGAAGACTATGTGACAAAATCCTTCAAATATTTGGGTTTCAATCTTAGTTTGGTTTACTTTGAAGAATTTTATGGAAAAATTGTTTATCGAATGGTCCTCGTTGAACTTTGGTTTTGTTGGACAAATTTTGGAGATTTAGAATATATTTTCTTTTTATAAAGTGTTATCCTTTTCTGGATTATCTGATCTTGTACTAATCTTTTTGGTTTTTTTTGTTAAAGTCTAAAGACATGGAAAGTATATAGTTCTCTTTTGTGGATTAGGTGATTCTCTAGAAGTTGATTATAGTACTCTTAATGTGAACAAGTCTTCCTAAATACTCGTCTTTTGGAGAAAATATGAGTTTGTGTATGAAATCTAGTAAAAGATGAAAGTCAACATGACAAGTAAGTATGTTTCCTTATGATTTAGTTAAGCTCAAAAAATTTATTACTCAATGAAGAGTAACTTAAAACAAAAATGTTGTCTGTTAAATTTTCCTATTGGGGAATCGAATACCGTTTAACCCATCACAAGTTTGTGATTTTCTTATTGTTAATTTCTCCTAGACATGTTTACTATCACTCTCCCACAGAAGATGACCCTTTGTTTTTTCTTCCATATACATATTTTCATACTTGGAATCCTAGTGTGGGTTTACTCAGGTGACATTTGTACTTCTCTCCCATTCTTTTAGAGTGATTGTTTTACTGACTCTTTTCCGATGTGGGATTTTCAATGAAGTTTCCAAGCCCAAATTTAAAAATTGCGAGGACGAAATTCCCAAAAGGGGGGAAGGATGTAAAACCCCAGGTAAATAAAGAATATGACATTTTTATATTTATCCATATTTGTGAATAAAATATTAATATTACTTTAAAGGGGATGCTACGCTCGATGGCATACCCAATACGCAACAACGAGTTTCTTGGAAATCGCACGTTGCAATCTAATAATAAAGTAATATTATTTTAAATGGTATTTAACGCCTAGATGTTGTAATGGCGGGAATGAAAAGAACTAACTAAAAAATGATTATATATGTTTTTCAAATATTTTTACTTTTTACAATAAATTTCGGAGGATTAAAAATGTGAATGAATTCAATTTTTAAGCGTAAACATTCTAATGTTCTTTAGAAGGTCGATTAACCGCCTTTTGATGGTGAACCTCTTTTAAATCCACTTTTTGACAATTTTATGTGTTATATTTGACAAAATAAAATTCTTCTTTAGAATAGAGGCATCAAATTTTACTTTGTGTAAATTTTTGGTATCTTCCCGATAAAGTTCATTTTTTTAATGAATAGTGAAAAATGTTGTATTTTAATTCAAAACATCTTTTTTATATAATTTATTTATATGATTAGATTATCTTTTTAATTGGTTTTAAAGTGAAATTAGAATATATGTTTTCCATTTAATCCAATAGTGGTCGTTGGAATTAATTTCACTTTGAAATTGGACTTAAACTAGTGTCAATCTTTTGATACATTTTGTTTCATAAAAACACGCTATTTGTTTTGATAGCGGGAATTAATTATTAAATTAATTAATGCAACTTATATGTTTTGAATTTTTTAAAATAGACATCATATTTGAATTCAGAATATCAAATATAGCTTAGGGTGAATTTTTGGTAATTTTCTGAAAAACTTCAATTTTTGATGAATAGTGAAACCACTAAGTGGTACTTATAAAAACGAATTTTCCGTTTAAATGAAATTTTGCCATCTTTGTATTTTGAATTTCAAAAATCGGACATACATTGTTGTCATTAATAAGTAAAATGTGGTTCAATGGGATTAAAATAATTTTTTGGTGAATAGTAACTTATTAAGTTTTAATCACGATTAGAGGTAATTAGTGTAGTTTAAGGTAAGAGTAATGTTTTAATAAAATTAAATGACCTAGACACATGTCCTACCCTCATTGGATGAGTCATGGCCGACCAAGTCAATCCATGGGTCAACTTGGGGACCCCATGGAGCCACTTGGTTGGAAAATGACATAAATACCTTTATATTTAATATTAAAGTAAAAATGACACAAACATGAAATGTTTTACTAAAACAATTTTTACATGGGGTTATACAAGTCATATTTTTGACAATAAATATTCATTGGAAATCTAAAAATATTTCCTACATCATGATATTTTTTTTATAATTTTTAGACATTAAATAAAGCAAATTATTTATGACATCATGATGATGCAACGATTACCTCATTAATAAAGGATTTAAATAAAATGAAACGATAATGTTAAAACAATAACATACACTTGCAAAAAACCTATTGGATGGGTATATTTAGAAACCTTATCACCCTATACTAGAATTATATCAATGTGGGACTTTTTAAATCCGAAACTCATTTTCAAATAAAGTAACATTTCTTTACTTTCCAAGAGTGCCCCTCCTCTCCTCTTATAAAAGGCTCCCACCTATACCTCCATACCCACACTTACAAAGCCTTTGGCTCGGCCAACCCCTGCACATTTTGCCTCTCCACATCCCTCTCTTACTCCCAGAAGCCTCACTTTGGGAATAAGTCTTCACAAGGAATCCTTTGAGCTCAAATCAAAAAGAGTTACCCGATTTTAAGGTAATGTCTTCTTCTGTGTTCTTTTGTTTTATTTTGTTTCTCCAACCCCCTAAAATCTTTTTATTAATTTATTTTGTAACAACTCCAGTATCTTAAATATACTAGGATGTTTTTATAAGAATAATTCAAGCTAAACTTACACACACCTACATCAAATGGTTAAAGAACATACTATTTCTGTGGATGGCGAATTTCTACCTCACGAAACGATGATTGTTCAACACTCATATAACACCTTAAAAGGTTGCCATTAAGATGTCACTATATTTATATATGATATATAATATATTTATGTTTTACTTAAGCTTCTGTATTTTTCTTTTGTGGAATAAATTTATGGTTTCCATTGTGGGTAAACACGATAATTTCATTTTAGGAAGTGCGGACTACTGCCCCCTCAAAGTGATTTGATTCATTAATGCCATATGTGGGATGTATAAAGGATGTATTTAAAGTTATTATATATTATGTATGTTACATATAAATGATGAATATAATTCTGGAATTAAAATATACATACCTCTCATTTAGTTTTAATTCCATTAATATGACATAGAAATGAAAGTAGCGTTCATGCGTACGTACGGCTTACCGTCTCTATGAACGGTGCATTTCATTTCGTACCTCTAAATTATTATGTAATATTATAAATACATGTATATTCTTGATATATATGATATATATGATATCCAAATCATGAATATCATTCTGTATATAATGAACCTTTGACCACACGAACAACATGTAATTGTAAGAAGTCCACTTTCGACTTAAGAACCAAACATCGACAAAACAAACATTATTAAATTAAATGATTACATAATGTTTATAACATGGAATTAAGTGATATAAAAGGAATAATGAACTTGAAAAATGTTTTTATGCAAGTAGAAATTAACTCAATTTTATTATTCAGGATGTTAAAGAACGATCGAGTCAAGTCGGACCCGAGGTAAGGGATCCTACTCCTCTCTTTCTTTTTAAGTACACTCTTTTATGTCATTCCTTTTAAGATCATATTTCTTGTGATTGGGATGTTCTTTTATATTAATTTTATTGTAATTTTTATGTTCATATTATGAGATAACATATTTTCTCTCATCAATCCATTTTGGATGTTTTGAGTGGCGTCGTTAGGCTGCTGAATTTTCGTAAGAGATCTAACCTCTCTCTTTCTTTTTAAGTACTCTCCTTTATGTCACTTATTTTAAGCTCCTCTTTGTTATGATGGGGGATGTTATTTTATATTCCTCTTTCTTTAAATTTTATTTTAATTTGATGTGAGACCCTATTTGATCTTATCAATCCATTTTTTGGAATTTTTAAGTGGCGCCGTTAGGCTGCCGAGTTTTCGTAAGGGATTTTTCATCTCACTTTTATTCCTGTGAGATTTATGCTACATTTGCCACAAATTACTTTGATTGGTGTATGTACTGCCCATTATTTTACACATTGTGTAATATAAATTCATTTATGAGTATTTAAATCAATGTTGTATTGTCCTTCTTTCACAGGGTGTATGTTTCGAAAGATACCAATGTTGGTAAGGGAACCTTTCACCCTCCTCTTTTAAAAGACTTTTTTATTATGTCGTTTAATTCACATACTATTATGTTGGGATATATTCTTATATATCCTTATTGATGTAAATTTTATGTCCAAGTGATGAGATACCCTTTTTATATCTCATAAACTCATTTTCTGAATTTTGAAGTGACGTCGTTAGGATGTCGAATTTTACCAAGGGAACTTTTTAACCCAATTTTGATTTCTTTGGGTTCAACATGTAGTTATTGAATATGTCATCCTTTGAATATGTGTGAATGACCTTTTGTTGTTTTACACTTAATATCCCCTTATATTGGGTGTATTTATATTTGTCACACATAATTTTGAGATTGATTTATCCTTAATTTAAGGATACCTTCTTTATAAGGGATTTCATCGCATTATACATATATATTGAGACCTAATTGTTGTTATGCACCAATTCACTATTATATGGTGTATATACTGTCCTTTGGAATATTATTTCATGAATCCATTTATTCTCATGATATTATAATGTTCTTATTAAATGTTATTCCTCAATTATTGTATTCAAGTGTCACTAATTTTGGTAAAAACCCTTTAACCAAAATATCACTTTAAATGTTTTAATGATTTGTTCTTATTAATATCCATGTTTTCAAAATGGTTTTATGAATTTATTTATATGTATATTAATGGTTTAAAATATTAAAATATTCAAGGTGGTATGGTACCCTTTGATTCAAAAATCTCTTTATTAAATGTTTTAAATGGTTTTTAGAATGGATTCATTATTTCAATATTGTAAAATGTTATATTGTTTTTGCAATGTGGGAATGTTATCTTTCCTTTATGCTTAAGTTAAGTGCTATGATTATGGTTCTTGGGCGTTGTTATTAAGACGGGTGGTTCTGTGATAAACTAAGGGTGGTTGATCCCGATATAGCTCTCCAATGCATTGGGTGACGCGAAGGGGTTAAACGTTAAGGTTTCCCCAAAGAGATTTATGGAATATACTATGATGGGTATTCCAAATGTTACCAAGAGGGTTAATCCATACGTAAGAATGTTATGAATGCCTCAAGTTACCTTTATGTCTTATGATTTCTATGATTTATTCATGATTTGATGAGGTATGTTAAAGTGCCTATGTTTTATGAGTAATGTATGATTTCATTCTTATGTATATATGAACTCATGTTTCCTTTCCATATTTTTTATAAACCTTACTGAGATTTTTATGCTCATCACATGTTTTTTGAAATTTTTTTCACAGGTCAAGGGAAAGGTACATGATATGATGATAGTGTCAAAAAAGTGTCAAGAAAGAATCCATGTTTTATTTTAAATATGTTTCTGTTGATGGGAAAAAAGAATACTGTCTTTTATGTAACCACTTTGTTTAAATGTGGAATGTAATGCAAGTTTCATGATCTAATTCTCTAGAACACTAAACCCGAAAAGATCCTCAATATGTAATCTTGTAATAACTCAAGATTAATTAAGGTTTAAGGTTGGGGACTTATATAAATCACTTCAAGAAACCCTTTCAGTTCAAACCAAGAGAAGTTACCAGATTTAAAGGTAAGGTCTTCTCTTATGTTCTTTTGTTTTATTTTGCTTCTCAAAACCCCTAAACTATTTTTATTCCTTTATATTGTTAAAAAAACAGTATCTTCAATATACTAGGATGTTTTTATGAGAAGTATTAGAGCTACACTTACACACACATCCATCTAATGGTTAAAGAACATATTGTTTATGTGGAGGGCGAATTACTGCCTCATGAAATGATGATTGTTAAATCTTTTCTTAACACCTTTCATGGTGGCCATTAAGATGTCACTATTTTTATATATGATATATTTTATTTTTATGTTTTCCTTATGCTTCTTTATTCTTCATTTATGGCATACCTTTATGGTTTCCATAATGGATAAAGGTGATAATTTCATTTTTGGAAGTGCGGACTATCGCCCTCTCAAAGTAATTTGAATCGTTAATGCCATATGTGGGATGTATAAAGGATAGAGTTAATAATATTATATATGATATTATACTGGAATTTTAATTTACCTTTATATAATTGTGATTTTATTCCATTAAATATGAAATAGAAATGAAAGTAGCGTTCATGTGTACGTACGGCTTACCGTCTCCATGAACGATGCATTTCATTTCTTACCTCCAAATGTTATATACTATTATATGTACATATATATGTTGGATATATATGATATATATTATATCTAAATCATGAATATCATTCTAGATATAATGAACCTTTGACCACATGAACAACATGTAATTGTAAGAAGTCCATTTTTGACTCAAGTTCCAAATATCGACAAAAAGAACATTATTAACTTAAATGATTACATAATGTTCATAACATGGAAATAAGTGATATAAAAGGAATAATAAACTTGAAAAAGGTTCTTAATCAAGTAGAAATTAACTTTAGTTTAATATTCAAGAGATTAAAGAGTGATGGAGTCAAGTCAGACACGAGGTAAGGGACTTCGTCTCAATCTCCTTTCATTGAGGCATATTTTGGTTTTAATACAAGACTTTATTTTATACGATGTATAATAACCTTTGTGTTTTCATTTCATTCAAGGGGAATCTTTTTCTATGAAGAGTTTTACTAAATGATAAAAATGAATGTTTATTTTAACGTATGCGGTGACAATGACCTTTCCGCCGCCGCGAGTACTACTTGATCTTTGGATTCCTTAACAAGCCGTAATGTTTTTAAAAGAAAATAAATACCATATACTCTATTATTTATTTTGGTATTGAAAATGGTTTTGATAATGGATTTGTTATGCCAATATATTTACGTGATATTTTGTGTTTGAAATGTGGAAATGTTCACTTTCCATTATATTTGTTTTATGATTTTATAATGGTACTTGGACATTTGAAGGGTGGTTACGTGATAAACCAAATGACGGGTGGTGCCGTGAATACCAAGACGGGTGGTGATGTTATAAACTCCAATGCATTGGGTATGGAAGTCGGCCGTATGGCTATTCCAATTAGTGATATGTGTGGAATTCGACTGTATGGTTATTCCATTTATGTATGTTTATGTCCCAAGTTACCTTTATATGTTATGTGTTCTTTACATGGGTTTTATGGTAATATTTTGGTTACAAAAGGGTATGTAATGAAGTTTTATTTAGTGAAGAGTATTTACTACTTCATAAAGGTGAAAAGTATTACTTATGTTAAAGTATTCATGGTTTACTTGTTTTTTTGAAAAAATAACAGTTTTCATTCTTTGTGTATCCCTTACTAAGATTTTTATGATCACCCCATGTTTTTGAAATGTTTTTCACAGGACCTAATGTGGAATATGGTCAAGGATGGGATCATGGAAAATTCATGCTGTCTTAAACATGGAACTTGACATGACTCTTTTTTTCAAGAGTTCATGTTTTGTAAAAGAATGGAAACTGTGTATAAGTGTCTACTTTGTAATCTTTTGAGATGTAATATTTATGTCTTAATTCTCTAAAACTCTAAACCTGAAAAGATCCTCAATGTGAATTATTCATTCAATTCAAGATTATGTAATTTTTCAAGGCTAGGTCCTTATAGTTGGTATCATAGGTCGGTTTAGACAACATTAGGAGTTAAAAAATTGTTAAATTCATGTACGTAAATTAATTTATGGTATGATTGAAATGATATAGCCTTTAAATATTACCATATTGCTTCACCTAAGATATTTCTTTGTTCGGAAAGGTTTTCCATAGAGGAAAAAAGGAAGCTATGTTGGGACAACATCAAGAGGAAGACAACTTTACAAATAAGCAACCTGAGATGGTCAGAATCAGAACTTGACAGTTTGTTTCAGTGATGGCACAATTGACTCAAGCAATAAATGGTGGTGGTATCCATGCACGGGATCTGCTAGATCAATCGTAGTGGAACATGTCAGTGGTGGAACATTTCCCGAGGCAACATCCCTCATCATTCAGAGGATTATCTAGCCTTGTGCTAGCAGAAGGGTGGATTAAAGCACCGAAGAAGATTTTTGATGTCATGGGGTGTTCAGAACATCAAAAGGTTAGTTTCATTGCTTACCGTTTTGAAGGTGATGCTGATCAGTGGTGGTTGATGGTGAAAAATATCAAGTATAGTGAGGATATTGATGATCTTCACTGGTATGAATTCAATGGTATGTTTCTTGAGAAATATTTTCCTAATGTGGTAAGTCTTAGGATGGAAAAAAAATCCTAGAATTGAGGCAGGAGGATGACTCAGTGGCTGCTTATGAAGCAAAGCTCACTCGACTGGCAAGGTATGCTCTAAATTTCATATGAGATCTTGATAGTAAAATAAACCATTTTTACTCAGGGTTAAAGCCAAATTATCGAAGGGATTTAGCTTCTCATGAGTTCAAAATTTATGAAAAACATGTTCTATGTGAAAAGAAGGTGGAAATGGAGGTTTCTGAGGACCAAGTGTTCTTTAAAAAACAAGATATTAAGAGGTCTAGTTGGCAGGAAAAGGGAAAGAATTCATCAAAGTAGCCTAGAGGTAAGAAAACCAAATATCCATCCTGTGGGAAGTGTGGTAAAATGGAACCTGGAGAATGTTTATCCAAGTCCAGAAAGTGATTTCAGTGTGGTAAGTCTGGTAATATTGCTCATAACTATAAGGAAGATGATCAAGAAGGCAATGAAAAGCCCACCGTAAGATGTTTTTAGTGTAATGAAATGGGTCATTATGAAAATGACTTTCTAAAGAAGAACTCAACTAAGGGAAATTAGCAAGACTACAAGCAGAAAGGAGTGGTGAAATCCTTTGCAACTACTTTAGCAGATGTTGGGACATCGAATGAAGTAGTATCAGGTAAACTGTTTGTTTGTTCAGATTATGCCAATGTGTTGTTTGATTTAGGGTCCACACATTATTTCATATATGAGAAGTTTTCTAATAAATTGGTAATTCCTTCTCAAGATATGAATCATTAACTTATGGTAAAAACACCCGGAGGAAACGTTGAGACAAAAAGAAATTATAAGAACCTTTCTATCCTTGTGTGCAGAAAGAATCTACCTGAAAACCTTATTTTTTTTCCTCTAGTAGAGTTTGATGTTATTTTGGGCATGGATTGGATTTCTGTTTATCATGCTAAGATTGACTATAGAGCTAAATAGGTTTCTTTTCAAAAAGATTTTTAGTTTTTGTAAAATAATGATACCTTACTTTTGATAACATATCAGGAAGTTGAGAAACTAGTAAAAGATGGAAAATGAATGTTACCTTACACATATTGTTGAAAACAAAAAGAACTGTTTAGAATAATGTTGTGCCAGTGGTAAATGAGTATCTTGATGTTTTTCCTGATGGGTTTCTTGGTATTATTAATGATCTGGAATTTGAATTTACTATTGACCTAGTTCCTGATTCTATGTCAATTTCAAAACACCCTTATCAAAAGGATCAAGTTGAACTTTTAGATTTAAAGAAGAAATTGCAAGAGTTATTAAATAAAGGTTTCATTAGACCTAGAACATCACCATGGGGTTCTCCTATCTTGTTTTTTAAAAATAAATATGGTTCAATAAGACTTTGAATTGATTGTAGAGCATTGAATAAAATCACTGTTAAGAACAAGTATCATTTGCCTCATATCGATGATTTGTTTGATTAGCTCCAGGGAGCTCAGTTTTTTTCGAAGATTGACATGAGGTCGGGGTACCATCAATTGAAAGTAAAAGAAGCATATGTTCTGAAAACTGTATTTCGTACTAGATATGGCCATTATGAATTTATAGTTATGCCTTTTGGGTTAACCAATGCACTTGCTGTATTCATGGATCTAATGAATATAGTTTTCAATGAGTTCTTGGATAAGTTTGTTGTTGTGTTCATTGATGATATTTTGGTGTTTTATAAAAGTAAATAGGAGCATGAAATTCATTTAAGGGTTTTCTGGCAAACCTTAAAAGAAAATAAACTGTATGGAAAATTCAGAAAGTGTGAGTTTTGGTTACAACAAATTTATTTCCTTATTCACATTGTTTAAATAAATGGCATAACTATTGATCCTACTAAAACAAAAGTTTTTAAAGAATGGACAAGACCAAAAAAAAATAACTGAGATCCGTATTTTTCTAGGATTAGCAGGTTATTAACAAAGTTTTGTTGAAAATGTTTCACAGTTATCTAGTCCAATGACTAAGTTAACTCGAAAAGGTGTTAAGTTCATCTGGACAAAATAATGTGATGATTGTTTTCAGGAATTGAAAAGAAGACTGGTGAATGCTCCAATTTTTGCACTGCCTTCTATAAATGGTGAGTTTGTTATCTACAGTGATGATTTATTGAAGGGACTTGGTTGTGTCCTTATGAAAAATGATCAGGTAATTTCTTATGCTTCACGTCAGTTGAAACTCATGAGTTAAATTACACTACACATGATTTAGAATTAGTTGCTGTTGTTTTTGCTCTAAAAATTTGGAGGCATCATTTCTATGGATTAAAGTGTGAAATATATACTGATCACAAAAGTTTAAAGTATATATTCACTCATAAATAATTTAACATGAGACAAAGGAGATGGATGGAATTAATCAAGGATTACGATTGTACAATTCATTACCATCCGGGAAAAGCAAACAAAGTGGTTGATGCTTTGAGTCAAAAAAATAATGCTTCATTAACCATACTACATTTGGAACATGATCCTTTGGTTTTTGTTTTGATCAACATTGGCATAGAATTTGTTGGTGCAGGAAGTTAATCTATTTTGTTTTAGGTGTCAGTGAGATTATCTCTATCAGGCAGAATTAAGCAAGTGTAGAAGAAAGAGAGTGGGTTGCAGAAAAATGTAGAGATGGTTCAGAAGGGTAAGTTGCATGAATTTAACATTGATAATGATTTTGTTTTGTGTTTTGGGAAGAGATTATGTGTGCCTTGTGATTCACAGTTGAAGAATGAGTTGTTATGTGAGGCTCATAGTTCCCCATTTTCAGTTCATCCTGGTAGTACTAAGATATACCGATATCTACGAGAGTATTACTGGTGGGATGGAATGAAAGGAAATATTGCTGATTTTACTGTGAAGTGTTTGAATTGTTAGTAGGTTAAAGAATCATGACAGTTACCGAAAAGGATGCTTCAGTCATTACCGGTGCCAGAGTGGAAATGGGAAAATATATCCATGGACTTAATTTTTGGATTACTAAAGACATCTCAAGGTGATAATGCAATCTGGTTTATTGTTGATCGATTGAATAAATCTACTCATTTCCTTCCTATTCGAGATACTTTCTCTCTAGATAAACTTTCTCAATTGTATCTTAAAGAGATAGTCAGGTTACATGGAGTTCCCCTCTCTATTTTACCTGATCGTGATCCTAGGTTTACTTCTAACTTTTGGAAAGGCCTTCAGAAGTCTTTGGGTATGGAAGAAATTTTAGTACAACTTTTCATCCACAATCAGATGGGCAGTCAAAACAAAAAATTCAAACCTTTGAGGATATGGTACGTTCTTGTACGACAGATTACTAGGGAAGTTGGGACCAACATATTTCATTGGTTGAATTTCCTTATAATAACAGTTTTCATTCCAGTATACAGATGGCTCTGTTTGAGGCATTATATGAGAATTAGTGTCGAACTTTAGATTTTTGGGTTAAGGTAGGGGAAAGGAAACTGATGGGACCAGAAATGGTAGAAGAGATGGCAGAAAAAGTCCTGTTGATTCAGAAGCACATGAGAATAGCTCAGAGCAGGCAGAAAAGTTATGCGGATAACCGGAGGAAGGATCTATCTTTCATGGTAGGTGATCTTGTTTTCTCAAAGTTTCTCCATGGAAAATTGTGATGTGTTTTGGCAAGAAAGGATAGCTGAGTTTGAGGTTCATTGGAGCTTATGAAATCCTGGAGAAAGTTGGATCAGATTCATACAGAGTATCATTACCTCCAAGTTTATCCCAGGTACATAATGTTTTTAGGTTTCGATGTTGAGAAAGTATATGCCAGATCCATCTCATGTTTTGATCCCAGAGGTAGTTCTGTTGGAAGAGAATCTCTCTTATGAAGAACAACCATTCCATATTAGTTACCGAATATAGTTAGTGTTGCGAAATAAGGTAATTTATCAGGTGATGGTTTTATGGAAAAACCATATGGTTGAAAAGGCAATGTGGGAATCTGAAAATACTATGAGGGATAAATACCCCCACTTATTTTGATAAGTGAATAAAATTGCGTGGATGAAATTCCCAAAAGGGGGGAAGGATGTAACATCCCAGGTAAATAAAGATTAAGACATTTTTATATTTATTAATATTTGTGAATTAAATATTAATTTTACTTTAACAGGGTTGCTATGTTCGATAGCGTACCCGATACGCAACAACAAGTTTCTTTGAAATCTTACGTTGCAGACTAATAATATAATAATATTATTTTAAATGGTATTTAACATATAGTCATTTTATTGGTGGTAATGAATTAAAATAACTAAAATATGATTATATTTGTTTGTTAAATGTTTTTACATTTATCCAATAAAGGATAAAGGCTTAAAATAAGAAAGGAATTCAATTTTAGTCATCGATACTCTAATATTTACTAAAAGAATGATTTATCACCTTTTGATAGAGAACCCTATTTAAAAATAGTTTTGGTCACTCTTATACATTC
Source organism: Viscum album (assembly GCA_963277665.1). Taxonomy (NCBI): domain Eukaryota; kingdom Viridiplantae; phylum Streptophyta; class Magnoliopsida; order Santalales; family Viscaceae; genus Viscum; species Viscum album. Next base: position 1,630,402,374 of record OY728152.1, read on the forward strand.
TATTGGACCAAATAAAATCTTTATTTAGAATCAGGACATCAAAATTTACTTTTTGTATGATTTTGTTATTTTTCCAATAAAGGTAATTTTTAATGAATAAGTGAAAAATGTTTTATTTTAATTCAAAAACTCCTTTTAATCTAATTTATTTATATTATTAGATTATCTTTTTAATTTGTTTTAAATTTTAATTGGAATATATTTTTACAATTTAATCCAATGGTGTAATATGGAATTAATTTCACATTGAAATTGGACTTAAACTGGTGTCAATATTTTGATTTATATTGTTTATTAAAAACACGGTATTTGTTTTTGACAATATGAATTAATTATTAAATTAATTAATGCAACTTATATGTTTTGAATTTTTTAAAATATAAATCATTTTTTCATTCATAATATCAAATATATCTTTGGGTGAATTTTTTGTATTAATATGAAAAACTTCAATTTTTGATGAATAGTGAAACCACTAAGTGGTAGTTCTAAAACTGAATTTTTCGTTTAAAAAAAACTTTACCACTTCTGTGAATTGAATTTCAAAAATCCGATATACATGGTTATCATTATGAAGTAAAATTTGGTTCAATGAGATGAAAATAAATTTTTTTTTGAATAGCAATTTTTAAGTTTTATTAATCGCGATTAAAGGTAATTTGTTTAATTTTAGGTAAAAATAATGTTATACTAATTTGAAATCACCTTGAAACTCATCCTATAATTATTGGATGAGTCATGGCCGACCATGAAAATCCTTAGGACAACTTGGGGACCCCATGGAGTACCTTGGGTAAGAAAATGACATTAATACATTTTATTTAAAGTAAAAATAAAAATGTCACAAACATGTATTATTTTACTAAATTTTTTTTACATGGGGTTATACAAGTTATATTTTTGACTAAAAATATTAATTAGAAAGATAAAAATATTTCATACAACATGTTAATTGTTTTATAATTTTTTGACATTAAATAAATAAATTTATTTATGACACCATGATGATGCAGTGATTACCTCATTAATGAATGATTTAAATAAAATGAAAAGATAATATAAAATATAATACTTAAAATTGTCTAAAATCTTTTGGATGGGTGGATTTAGAACCCTTATAACCTTATCCTATAAATATATCATTGTGGTACCTTTAAAATTCAAAAATCATTTCATAATAAAGTAACATTTCATGACTTTCCAAGAGTGCCCCTCCTCCCTCTTATAAAGGCCCCCACCTCTACCCCCTTACTCACACTTCTCAAGCCATTTGGCTCGTCCATAATCTACTAAAATAAGCTCCCAATATACCTATAATCATTCTATAAGCCTTAACTTAGGCAGAAATCTCTTCAAGAAACCCTTTGGGTTCAACCCAAGAGGAGTTACCCGATTTAAAGGTAATGTCTTCTCTTATGTTCTTTTGTTTTATTTTTCTTCTCCAACCTCCCAAAATATTTTTATTACTTTATTTTGTAACAAAAAAAGTATGTTAAATATTCTAGGATTTTTTATGAGAAATATTCGAGCTACACTTACACAAACCTCCGTCTAATGGTTAAAGAACATACTGTTTCTGTGGATGGCGAATTACTACCTCACAAAATGATGATAGTTCAATCTTCCCTTAACGCCTTTCATGGTGGCCATTAAAATGTCACTATTTTTATATATGATATATATTATGTTTAAGTTTTCCTTAAGATTCTGTATTTTTAATTTATTGCATACCATTATGGTTTCCATAATGGATATATGCGATAATTTCATTTTTGGAAGTGCGGACTACCACTCCCTTAAAGTGATTTGAATTGTTAATGCCATATGTGAGACGTATAAAAGATGGAGTTAATAATATTATATATGATATTATACTGGAATTATATTGTAACTTTATATCATTGGGATTTAATTCCATTAAATATGAAATATAAATGAAAGTAGCGTTCATGCATACGTATGACTTACCATCTCCTTGAATGGTGTATTTCATTTCTTACCTCTAAATGTTATGTAATATTATAAATACATGAATATGCTGGATATATATGATATATATGATATAAAAATCATAATATCATTCTGGATATAATGAACCTTTGACCACATGAACAACATGTAATTGTAAGAAGTCCATTTTTGACTTAAGTACCAAATATCGACAGAACGAACATTATTAACTTAAATGATTACATAATGTTTTTAACATGGAAATTTGTGATATAAAAGGAATAATAAACTTGAAAAGGGTTCTTAATCAAGTATAAATTAACTTCAATTTATATTCAGGAGATTAAAGAGCGATCGAGTCAAGTTTGACACGATGTAAGGGACTTCGTCTCAATATCCTTTTATTGAGGCATATTTTGGTTTTAATACAAGAATTTATTTTATACTCTATATAAAAACCTTTGAATTTTAATTTCATTCAAAGGTAATATTTTTCTTCAAACCATTTTACAAAATGACAAAAAGTAATGTTTCTTTTAATGTACACGGTGAAAATGACCTTTCCACCGCCGCGAGTACTACTTGATATTTGGCTTCCTTAACACGACGTAATGTTTTTAAATGAAAATAAATACCATATAATCTATTATATATTTTGGTATTGAAGATGTTTTTGATATTTTATTTGTTATGTCCATATATTTAAGTGATATATTGTGTTTGAAATGTGGAAATGTTTTCTTTCCATTATATTTTTTTATGATTTTATAATGGTACTTAGATATTTGTCGGTTGGTTACGTGATAAACCAATTGACGGGTGGTGCCATGAATACCAGGATGGGTGGTTATGTAATAACCTCCAATGCATTGGATATGGAAGTCGACCATATGTCTATTCCAATTAGTGATATGTGTGTTATTAGACCTTATGGTTATTGCATTTATGTATGTTTATGTCTCAAGTTACCTTTATATGTTATGTTTTCTTTACATAGGCTATATATTAATCTTTTGGTTAAAAAAGGGTAAGTAATGATATTTTATTCAGTGAAGAGTATTTACTACTTCATAAAGGTGAAAAGTATTAATTATGTTAAAGTATTCATGGTTTACATGTTGTTTTCAAAAACTAACAGTTTTCATTCTTTGTGTATCCCTTACTGAGATTTTTATGCCCACCCCAAGTTTTTGAAATGTTTTTCACAGGATATAATGTGGTATAGGGTCATGGATGGGATCAAGGAAAAGTCATGCGTTCTTAAATAGGGAACTTCACATGACTCTATTTTCAGGAGTTCATGTTTTATAAAAAAATGGAAACTGTGTAGAAGTGTCTACTTGGTAATCTTTTGAGATGTAATAGTTATGTCCTAATTCCCTAAAAATCTAAACATGAAAAGATCCTCAATCTCAATTATTCATTTAATTCAATATTAAGTAATGTTTTAAGGCTGTGTCCTTATAATATGTATATTTTGTCCCTAATTATGAAATATCTTATTATGTGATTATTTATTTTTAATTCATCTGATTATTCAACTAGTATAGTATTCAAATTTATGTTTTAATCTCATGTTATTTTATATAACTCATTTATTGATCTGCTTTTAATACCTCCATATAATGTTGATGGTTATGTTTTAATGGAATGCTTTTTACTTATTAACCATTCTGTATAGTTTATTTTTAAATATGATTGATTTAATTATATTTTTACCCTTATAGAGAATCTAAGAACACCCATTTGATATGTTTTATTTTTCCATTGGATTCTTATAAGTATATTATGAATGACATACAGGGATATTCATTTAGAATAGGGGTGTTTCCAACTATGTTATAATTTTTAATTCCATTTTTAGCTATAATGTAATTTATATGTTTGTCTATAGTTTTTCAAAGACACTAAACTTTATTGTCATTTTTGATGTGATGAATTTTACATATTACTAATTTAATTAAGTAAGGAATCTACTCGTGGCTACTGGTGTCAAGGAATTTACACTAGCAATCTTACTAATGTTTTCTCATCTTAGTTTCCAAAGGCTGACTAAACCCATCCATTGATTCTAAATATAGTTACCCATTATTGACATACCTGTATATTATATAATTTTAGATGAATATTCACAAACTTATTTAAGTATATTTCCAAGGACCATAATTGTTTAGTATCATTGGAAAAAATGGAGCATAATATTATAACATGGTGAAAGATCATCGATGTTTCACAAAAGTGTATTACCATTTAGTACTCCCATATAAAAAATTTATTCACAGACCATGTAAAAAACCTAATAAAGGGTGATATCAGATGATAAATAAGGGTTGATAAAGGATATATATAAGAATAACATAAGAATATGGGTTTTATAACATGATCTTAACATTGTAAAATCAAATCCTTCATATCGAAGAACAAAAACATGAATAAAAGTAAAAATATTGGTGGTTCATAAGACATAAATCATAAGGGAATAAAGATAATATTCTAGGAAGGAAAAACATCAGATTAAGACAAAAGATTGTTTCATACACATAATTATATAAAATCATTCCCTATAAGTCAAGGCTCTGTGCCACAAACTATCTGGGAACCTCCTGGTGGAAATACCCACTAGATAGGATACACCACTATACCATGTTTTATCCCTTTCCTTATAATGGAATGGGTTTACTCCTCGAACCATCTTATTTGTCAGGGATCACACCCATTATGATCTTATTAGTCAAGGTTCACTCCCAATACCTTCTTAGTAGACAACATTCATTACTAAACCATGTTCACTCCCTTTTACATCCATATCAATGTCATGAGAAAAAAATATTTACCTAATCAATTGGAAGGAGATAATGTTCCCACCCATATCATAATGAAATTATACATATGTATGCCAAAAAATAATAAATAATTCATCATAACATGACCTATAAAATGAGATGGGGTTCATATACTATATATCATAACCCCTGAAATGAAATGGGTATCATAATTTTTTTTATCAAATCATATCTTTTTGAAATGAGATCAGTTTCATAATAATTTCATCAAAAAATAATTTGTGAAAGGAAATTGGTTTCATAAGCATTTTATCATGGTATAATTAATGGGAGAGATTTTGGATTCATAAACAACTTGTCATATTAATCATAAACCATTGAAATAAAGAATAAGAATGATATCGTTGGATCATATTCCTAGTAAAGATTAATTATATAAAATTATAAAATATATTATGGATAATTATATTTAAATATAACATTGTTAATTTCTTAAGGGAAATAAAATTTCATTAAAAATATATTTTTAAAACGTAAAACATTTTCAAAATATTTGTGTTTTAAAAACACATTAAAAACATATGAATTAAGATTTAAAAATAATTTAAATCATTTATGGAGAAAAAAACCATTCCAAATTTAAAAACTATTTTTCAAACAAAAAAAATTTTGAAAAAAATTATCCTTGAATGTATCCATCAAAACATATAAATATAGCTTAAAAAGGTTCTGGAAAATTATTTATTTAATATATATTTAAAAAGAAATAACTTTATATTTTAAATTATTTTGAAAATATTTTATTTGAATATATCATTGAAAAAGAATAAATTTGACTTTGAAAACCTTTTAATTTTTAAATTTAATTAGATTCATATAATCAAATCAAAAAAACATTTCGAACACCTTTTTCTTTAAAAATACATTGGTAACTTATAAATAATGCTTCAAAATAGAATGAAAAACTATTTCGTAGAAATAAAATTTTAAAATAATGAATTAAAAAATTATTTAGGAAACATTTTATTTAAAATTAACCTTGTTATCACGAAATGGATTCTTTTAGGAAATTATAGTCATAACGACTGGAAAATCCATACATATCGAACATTCTATTTACATTATAAAATGATTAGAAAAGTTCCTTGATTAGAAAAAAAAGATTAATTTAAAATCCATATGTAAAAATGTAAAAAATACAGAAAATTTTCATTTAAGAATAATATGATAATATTATATATTTTTTGAATATCATTTTTTAAAACATTATTTTGAAAGAAAACAGATTTCTAACCAAAGTGATAAATAATATCAGAGTTTCATAAAAAATAATTAATTATCTTAAGTACCAAATATTGAATAAATAGTACCATTAACAGACTATATAATGAAAAACTATAAGATAAGAAAAAACATGAGTGATATTGGGAGATTGATCCTAATAATTCATCAATGTAGGTATAATAGTAAACAAGAATGATAAAATATGATATTGTAGCAATAAACTCTTACATCTTTAGTATCATAGAATAAAAATCCCAATAAAAGATTAATATTACATGAAGATAAAAATATCATGAAAATAAGTAGATTTATTATATAAAATTTCACATGTAAGTATATAAACCTAATAAAAATATAGGAGTATATAAAACACATGTCTCAAAGAAGGATAATTGAGACAGAGTTACCCTAACAATTTGGTAACATTTGACCCTTAAAACCCCATAAAATTGAGATCATAAAATGGATATTTAGATACTGATTATTTTAATGACACGTATCATATATTTTATTAATTTTAAGTATATTTCCCACGAAAAAATTAGTGGTGAATAATGCATAATTCTTGCAGAATTAAAATTGAGACTACAGATCCCATTGTATTATATCTTAACTATCGTTTTACTCATTAAAACATCCTATATGATAAATATCAGTTTATTATAAATCTATTAAATAACAATATTTAATTATATTTAACCATATATTATTTAATTATGAAATTCTATTACATGTTTATTAACAATTCCCAGTTAAAGTAATGTTTCGGTTAATAACCAATTTGTTTTTCATATGTGTTGTTATTTTTTATATTTTTTTCATCCTAATTATATCATGATTTAATAATATAAAGAATGATAATTATGATATAATTATAATATAAATTAATTATATATTTATTTATTACAATCTATAAAATATAGAAAGAGAAAATGAAATACACCGTTCATGGAGATGGTAGGTCGTATGTATGCACGAATGTTGTTTCAATTTTCTTATAGTATTAATAGAAATAATGTTAAAAAATGAATTATATATATAATGTCATAAAATTATAATTATAAATTCATATATATCTTATACATTAATTAATACCATTCTTAAAACATTTCGTGTAATTTATGAACAAATCACATTGCTTTAAGGAGGCGGTAGTCTACAAATCCACAAACAATATTATCGTTTTTCCAAAAAATGAAAATTCTAAAGGTATTTGTAATATAATAATTAAAAAAAATAAATAAATCATAAATATAATATATATCATATAAAAATATAAATTACATCATTATTCCCAATTGTGAAAGGTATCAATTAAAGAACTAATGACATCGGTTCACAAAGTGTTAGTCTGTGACACACAAGAATTACAATTGAGTATCCCATTTGATATAATTATGTGTGAGTTTTTGTCATAACCTTAGAATTACAACATATTAGTATATTTGGGTTACTTATGGGTCTTTATATTAATAGAATATTATTAATTTAGGGGGTGGAGAATGAATGAACACAAAAGTATTTGTTGAAAGGTGATTCCTCTTTTTTGGGAAATTCCTTTTGGATTTCATCAAAGGGATTATGTAGTTACCCTAGTTTGAGGTATGTGTCCCTTTTTTCAGTTTGATTGTGATTTTTGAAGTGGTTGGTTGATGTTTGGAAAATTCTGGGAAAACATTTTAAATTTGTGGATGTTGTGTAGGGACGCACGGTTGGCTCACGGTCTGAACAAACCATGCAGCCAGCCCAGGAAACCGTGCATCCTTGACAGTTGGCTTTGCATGGGCGGCACACAGTTTGTTAGGCCATGCAGAAAAGCTTTTTGAAGTCCTTAGGTGAGACAGTGTCAACCACACGATTGGCGCACAGTTTACCAAACCATGTGGGGTAACCGTGCGACCACATAAAGTTTGGATTTTTAAGTCCTGGACCACTTGGGATTTCATATTTTTCCCTCATTCTTCATCCCACTCATGGATCACATGGGAGTTCTAGTTTTCAAAGGCTGGGGGAGATCCTTAGCTCGTTTTAGAGGAAAATCAAAGGGGTTTCTGGGTTGATAGAAGGTGGTTCACCTCGGGTAAGTCCCTCATTTTGTTCTTTGAGGATTTGGTTAGGGTTAGCCCACTCACTCTCTTAGTTTTCTAGATCCAAAAGCGTTTCATGCAGATCTTGGGTTGTGTTGCCTTTGTGTGTTAAAGGTTGATCTTGTTGATGTTAGGGAAGGATTTTGAGGTGGTTTCGAGGAGGCGTTCACCCGGTTTGGAGTACGTTTGGGCAAAGGGTCAATTTTTCCAAACCCTAAGTTGTAGGTCGCTTCTCTCTCAACTCAACTAGGTTGAAATGTGAAGTTAATTTACAATTAAATTGGTTTCTTTAATTTAATGGTAAGCATGTCGTGTTAATTTTGTTGAAAAATCAAATGGGTGATGATTTGGGGGGTTTTGGCATGAAATTGGGTTTTTTAAATGGACTCAATTGGTTAATTTTAAATTAGTGATTTTAAAATGGTAATTATTATGACCATGAATATTGATTTCAATAAATGGGTGATATTGATATTTTTTTTTCATGGAAATTGAATTTGTTGGTATTGAAAATAATGTATGATTATTGTTGTGGCATGTGTGGAAATGGGTGATATCATTGGTTGGATAATGTTGGGACATGGTGGAGTGGACAAGAACATGCCACTATAAAAAGGGGATGGAAAGTGGATGCAAGGGACACCTTCAATAGTAAGTGGGCAGGAAGCACCACTTGAGTGTATTGATAATGAATGGGTTGGATGGGAAGTTCCACCATGGGTTGTTGCGTGATTTTTTGGGGATTTTTGTACATATGGCTTCTGAGTGAAATATAAAAATAGTAATCATCTTTTGGCATGGTTGAATTGCCTTCCTTGCATGGCATGGTTGATTTGGATTCCTTTTGTGGAATGTTTGGCTTATGGAATGTTTGGATTATAAATACTTGGTAGCTTGGTTTTTATTTATATAAAATGTTTTACATAAATGTGCTAACAGTTTTATCATACTGGAGGGTGTATGAAATTCAGCTTGGGAAATCCTACTGAGTAGTTGTACTCACCCCCTGATTTGGCACTTTGGTGTCTTTGCAGATGTCATGTACCATGACGTGGGAAAAGGTAAGGCATCACCCTCCTTTAGTGGGGAATTGTGATGTTTTGGTGGAGCTTGGAGCTTAGATCTTGGTGTGGAGCTGTGGTGGCTTCATGGCTCATGGTGCTTTGTTGTTTAGTTTTCGCTTTGTACTCTGATGTTTTTTGGACATGTCTAGTTTAATAGTTTTGGTGTTTGTTAGGGAATTCTTAGTATCACATGGTTGGGTTTGATAGTGCATGCATCTTTAGTTGTTCGTTAGTTGAGTTGGGTTATCTTCTTAAGGGAAAATCGTTCCCCACTATTCCTTGAACCCTCTTCATTTATTTCCAGACTTTGGTTCCATGGAAACTTCTCTTAAGGCCATGTAACCCTCACCACCTCCTCAATCCAATGATGTAGGGGTAGGGTGTTACAGGTGGTTTTAGCTTGTTCAGTCCTTTGGAGTTGATTCTCGGATTTAGACATGACATTTGTTGTGGTATATTCCCTGATTCCAGATGGTAGCATGGTGTAGGAATGTTGGAACATGGAATGTATGGCATTAAATTATGTATCTAACCCTGTTATGTTTAACTTCAAGTTACCAGGGATTTGGGTACACATGTGTTTTGGAGACACTTACAGGCATTGGAAATATCATTGTTGTGGGTGTAACCAATGAGATGTTCATGGCATATATGGTAGAAATGAATTCCCTCTTGGATGCATACTTCATTGGGCATAATGATTTATGGGATGAATTGAGAAATGGTTTCACAGATGTGTGAGTTTGTAATGTGAATAAATTTTTTATTTTGAAAATGGTGTGGTTTTCAAAAATAGTGAAACATGGAAAATATGGAAAGGTGGAAAGCCTTGTTGTGAAAGTGTTGTGTAATGTTATTTGAAATGGGAATTCTTAATGTCTTCGAAAGTGAGATTCAAGGTTGATTGTTTTTTATTTATAGAAATGGCAATGGGTAGGTGTTGTAGGGACCAACTGGAAGTGGACAATGAGAACGTTGTTGCACCTGAGCCCTAGGTGAACCAACAGTTAGTCCAGAGCATAGTGCATGCTTTCCAAGCTGTGGGATGTGTGAATAGAGAAGAAGATCCAAATAATTTTGATTATGTGGCTTAGTTTCGAAAGTAGGATCCACCCATCATTAGGGGCGATTCAGACTCAGAAAGGGAAGAGGCCTGGCTATCCAGAATGAACAGAATTTTTAAATTCTTGGGGACACTGGTAGAGATGAAAGTAAATCTAGAAACATATAATCTAGAGGATATTACACTTCAGTGGTGGGAGATGTTAGTCCAATCAGTAATGAACTAGGGTATGCTGTGGGAAGGCTTTGAGGAATTGTTTAATAAACAATTCTACCCACATACCTTCAGAATTCAGAGAACAACTGATTTCTTCAGTCTGAAGAAAGAGCATATGTCTGTGACAGAGTATGCAGCCAATTTTATGAGCATATTGCGGTTTGCACCCGAGGTGGCAGGTAGCACGTCCTTGAAGGAAAAGGATATTTGAAGCAGGGTTAAGGCAAGAGATCCATTAAAAAATAACAGTGCTGTGTATCAGTGATTACACATAGATGTTGAATTGAGAATCGGTGGCTGAGCAGGATCTATTGGGAGCTCCGGGCGGTGGAAGCATGCTGGTACCCATGGGGAATAGTGGGAACTCTAATGCTCAGTTCAAGCGGAGGAGGGACACTTATTCCCAGGGTGGGAGTATGGCACAAAATTTGATGGCATGATCAATAAATCTTCCTCTGAAGCCCTAGAGAAAACTAGGATGTTTTTAGTGTGGCTCTATGGAACACATCAAGAAGGACTGTACAACACAACCTCGAGCATGTCACAATTGCAAGAAAATGGGGAATCTTCAGTGATATTATAGAAATTCTTCGAGGTCAGGTGCACGTGACACTCCTCAGGGATCGCAAACATCATATGCTTCGACGGGATGGGGACAACAGCATACCCCTCGTATGCTGAGAAAAGTCAGTCATGGTGATTATCAGAACACCACAACCCCTTAGCAGGGCAATAAATAGCAGAGTGTGGAAACCAAGGCTTTGATCGGAGCCGAGCCGGTTGTGGTGGATGATCAATCAGGACCATCCAAGGTGCGATGTACTATTCTTTTAAAATCTACTTTGATGAAAGTTCTGTTTGATACGGGTGCTTCACACTCTTTTATTGCTTCACATGTGGTTGAGTTGTTGGGTTTAAGGGTAGAAATGATGCCTATAGTTTTGAAACATCAATCTCTTCTAGGTCGAAGACAGTATTGAGCCTTCTTTTGTAGAGAATATTGTATTTTTGTTGGCGAGGTTGAGCTAATGCGGAATTTATAAGTGCTTAAGATGGATGGGTATAATGTAATCCTGGGAATGGATTGGCTAGTGGCATTTATGGCCCAAATTGACTGTAATGCGCGAACAATGGCTTTTACTACACACGATGGTGTTAGACATCTCTTTAGAGGATAGAGGAATGAAAGGCTTGGTGCAATGATTTTTTTTCACACCAGTAGTAGGCATGTTATTGTATCAGTTGGTGGTTTAGTCATTGGAATCGTTAGAGGGTGTTGAGCAGAGTGTTCTTCCAGCAGTGGTGGATCAGTTCATGGATGTTTTTCCTAAACAATTCTCTGGGTTACATCCCATAAGAGAAGTGGAGTTTACGATTGATCTCATTCTGGGGACCAGTCCTATATCACTTCCATCTTAACGAATGGTACCTACTAAATTGAGAGAATTTAAAGTTTAGTTGGATTAGTTTGAAAAAAAAAGGGTTTATCCGTCCTAGCTCGTCTCAATGGGAAGCACTGGTGTTGTTTGCAAAAAAGGTGGATGAAACTTTGAGGCTCTGTGTTAATTATCGTAGACTTAACCAAGTGGTGATAAAGAATAGATATCCACTTACATGAATTGATGATTTTTTCGACCAGTTGAGGGGAGCCCAGTGGTTTTCCAAGATCAACCTGAGGTCGGGATATCATCAATTGTAGGTGAGGAAGGATGTTATTCCTAAAATAACTTTCAGAAGTAGATACGACCATTATGAATATGTGGTTATGCCCTTTGGCTTAACGAATACGCCAACGGTGTTCATGGAATTGATGAATCAGATATTTCAGAGATATCTGGATTCATTTGTGGTGGTGTTTATAGATGATATTCTGTTGTATTCAAAGACAAGGGTGGAGCATGAGCATAACTTGGAGACAGTGCTGGGGATCTTGGGGGATCATTGGTTGTATTCCAAATTGTCAAAGTATGACTTTTTTATACCAAATGTTTATTTTATTGTCCATATGATCTTTGAAAGGGGGTTTTCAGTGGATCGAGAATAGATAGAGGCTGCTATCTCATAGAAACCGCCAAATAATTTGTTTGAGGTATGTAGTTTCCTCAATCTAGCTAGGTATTATTGGCGTTTTGTTCGTGATTTTTCACATTTGGATTCACCAATGACAGCTTTGACAAGAATGAATGTTCCATTACAGTTGAATGAATAATGTCATTAGTGTTTCGAAGAGCTAAAGGGTCACCTTACATCAGAACCACTCATGGTTTTTCTAGAACCAAGAAAAAGGTATGTGGTGTATTGTGATTCATCGAGATTAGGGTTGGGGTGCGTTCTCATGTAAGGGAATCATGTGGTTCTGTATGGATCACAAAAGTTGATGGTGCATGATAAGAACTACCCAACTCATGATTTGGAATTGGCAGTTGTGGTCCATGCTTTGAATGCGTGGCATCATTATCTCTTTGGTAAGAAATTAACGATATATACAGATCATAAGAGCTTGAAGCACATTTCCTCACAATGGGATTTGAACTTGGGGAAAAGGAGATAGATGGAATTTCTCTAGATGTTTGATTCTGAACTGATGTACACACCAGGTAAGGGAAATTCAGTGGAGGATGCATTAAGTAGAAAATCATATGTTCTGGTGGTGAAACAGGCATCTGGCCAATGGTAGCTGATGTTGGTTATAGATTACTTGCAGTTGGACCAGAGTGATAGAGCAGTCTTCTTCTTAGATTTGTTGATTCCTGACTTGGTTGTCATGGTTAAAGAGGCACAAATAACTTATTCTGAGTTTGTGACCATGAGGTTGGAACTCAATGGTGGGGATACCGTTGAGGATTAGAAACTGAATGGAGATTCAGTTTTGTGTTTTTGGAATCGGATAATTGTACCAGTTTTATTTCAGGAAAATCTACTTAGGTCGTATCATAATTCCAGGTGGGTTGTTCATCCTAATATTCAGAAAATTTATAAAGCATTGAAAGCAAAGTTTTGGTGGACTGGTATGAAAAGAAGAGTGTCTGAGTTTGATTTGAGATGCTTGACTTGCCAGCAGGTCAAGGAAGAGCATTAGAGGCCAACGAGAATGGAACAGTCTTTACGAATCCTTGTTTAGAAGTGGGAGCAAATAACGATGGATTTTGTCACAGGTCTCCCCAGAATGATCAGAAATCACGATACCATTTTAGAGATAGTGGATCGGCTAACGATGTCAGCCCATTTAATTCCAATTTATGAATCTCATACAGTGGAGGATCTGCCCAAAATCTATATCCGAGAGGTGGTAAAGAGGCATGGTGTTCCAGTTTCGATCGTATCCGATAGAGATCCGAGGTTTACATATCCTTTTTGGAAATTCTTACAGCAAACCCTTGGAACTAAGTTGACCATGAGTACGGTGTATCACCCTCAGACGGATGGTCAATTTGAGAGGATTATACAAACTTTGGAGGATATATAGTGGGCTTGGGTTATGGATTTTGGTGGATCGTGGGTGGAGAACTTGATGTTTGTTGAGTTCTCATAAAAGAACAGTTATCAGGTATCCATACATATGGCTCCGTTTGAAGCATTGTATGGGTGTTCATGTCATTCTCCACTATGCTAGGTGGAAATAGGTGAGTCCTCGATGGTTGGATGAGGCCTTTTCTAGGAGACTACGGAGAAGACCAATTTATTCAGGTAGAGAATGGAGATGGCTCAGAGTCGTCATAAATAATATACGGTTCATCGTTGATGGTCGTTGTCATTCAAGGTGAGTGATCATGTTTTCTGGTGGATCTATCCTAGGTTGGGAAATAGTCGGTTTGAAATGTAGGGAATGTTATCTCCGAGGTATATTGGAACTTTTGAGATTCTTGAGCAGGTTGGTGAGGTGGCTTATCATTTGGCTTTCCCACCTAGGTTCAGTTTGGTGCACAATGTGTTTCATGTGTCACAGTAGAAAAATTATCAGCTGGATCCGAGCTATGTTATTCAATGGGATCATGATGAGCTATAGCTGGATGCTTCATTGGTGCACATGACAATGCAATTTATGGATAGGCAAGAGAATTTCTTGCACGGTAAAAGCATCGGTATAGTTCGGGTTTTGTGGTAGCATTGACAGATCCAAGAGGAGACTTGGAGCGGGCGAAATAGATGGTCGATCAATGGCCCAAGATCATTCAGAAAATGGTGGGTTCACTACTTTCCAAGTATAGAAAGTCCAATGGGGGGGATAATGTAGTACCCATGGGTTGAGGTATGTGGCCCTTGTTTCAGTTTGTTTGTGATTTCTTGGTTTCGAGGAGGCATTCACCTTGTTTAGAGTGCGTTTGGGTGAAGGGTCGATTTCATCAAACCCTAAGAGGTAGGTGGATTTCTCTCAACTCCACTAGTTTGAAATGTGAAGTTCATTTACAATTAAATTTGTTTCTTTAATTTAATTGTAATAAATTCATGTGAATTTTGTTGGAATATCAAATGGGTGATGATTTGGGGATTTTGGCATGAAATTGGGGTTTTGTTGAAATGGGATCAATTGGTTAATTTTGAATTAGTGATTTTAAAATTGTAATGATTTTGATCATGTGTATTGATTTTAGTAAATGGGTTATATTGAAATGTGTTTGGCATGGAAATGGTATTTGTTGGTATTGACAATAATGTATGATTATTGTTGTGGCTTGTGTGGAAACAGGTGATATCATTGGGTGGATGATGTTGGGACATGGTGAGGTGGACCAGAAAGTGCCACTATGAAAATGGGATGGATAGTTGATGAAAGGGCCACCATCAATAGAAAGTGGGATGGAAGTTCCACTTGAGTGGATTGGTAATGAAAGGGTTGTATGGGAAGTGCCACCATGGTTTTTTGTGTGCTTTGTTGGTGATGTTTGCAGACGGGTCTTGTCAGTGAAATATGAAAATGGTAATCGACTTGTGGCATAGTTGAATTGGATTCTTTGTGTGGCATGGTTGATTTGGATTCCTTGTATGGAATTTTTGGAATATGGAATGTTTGGATTATAATCAATTGGTAGCTTGGTTTTGGTTTATATAAAATGTTTTACATAAATATGCTAACGGTTTTATCCTAGTGGCATGTGTAGGGAAGTAGTTGGGGAAATCCTACTGAGTAGTTATACTCACCCCCTGATTTGGAACTTTGGTGTCCTTGTAGATGCCGTGTATCATGACGTGGGAAAAGGTAATGCATCACCCTCCTTTAGTGGTGCATTGTGATTTTTTGGTGGAGTTTGGAGCTTGGATCTTGGTGTGCAATTGTGGTGGTGTCATGGATCGTGGTGTTTTGTTGTTTTGTTTCTTCTTTGTACTTTAAGGTTTTGTTGACATGTCTAGTAGAATGGTCTTGGGGTTTGTGATGGAATTGTTAGTATCACATGGTTGGGTTTGATAGTTCATGCATCTCTAGTTGTTGGTTGGTTGAGTTGGTTTATCTTCTAAAAGAAGAATCATTCCCCACTATTCCTTGAAGCCCTCACCATTTATTTATGGCCTTTGGCACCTTGGGAATATCTCTTAAGGAAAAGTAACCCTCCCCGCCCCCTCAAGCCAATTAGTTAGGGGTGGGGTGTTACAGATTCCATGGTTAGATTTATAAAACAATTGTGGCCTATATGATGATGTGATATAATTTTAGAGGAAATTTGTTCAGGGTTTTTCCAAGAAAATTTAATTGAGATGTGTAAACAATTATGGGTTTTTAGTTTCCTTTTTATTGTGGAGAATTGTGGAATTCTAATAAATAGAAAAAGTTAAACTCTATTGAGAGATATATAATACACCATGTTCCTAAATTAAATGCCCATTTTCAATCCAAGGTTTGATTTGGTCCAAATATGTCGATCAAATGGATCCAAGACATGTTTCTAGGTTATTTTTCCTTACGATCTCATTTACCCACTAAGTAAACCCATTTTTACAATAGTTGATGTAATAAATTTTAAATAAATTCTATAACCATTTAGGTAAAAATAACAATTAAAGCATAATAGAAATTAAAAATTATGATGATTCCATATATTTAATATATTTTTAAAAATTTACATCATATAAATGGAAGAAATTAATTTTAAATTAATATCAAAAAGATGAATGGAAGGCCGATTATTAATGTAAACTATAACGCCCCGACCCCAGTTACCCATAGTCGGTGCATTATTACATAACATTGGCATGATACAAAGAATCATGTCCCGAATGACCGATCAGTTTAGTAGCCTTGGAAGTACTAAATACATTCATAAGTTTTACATTACATCATGAAATGAAAACATCAACCTCATTTTGTACCCATTTAACACACTTATATCTTTAGACTATCCCCTCATGTTAACCATAAAATATTTCTTCACATCCAAGGAAAAATAAAACATAGAAAGGGGTGAGATCAGATGCTCAGTAAGGATAACAATATAGTGGGAAATTTCATAAATAAGCATAAACATTTAAGGAAATGTATAAGACTAAAACACAAGATTTTTAAAAATAAACATAAGCATACTATGGAAAAGATAAAATCAAATAAATCCATTTAATTATTCACATAGATATTATACTAGTAAAATAATCTCATGCAATATCAATATCCACTTTCATAATGATGGAATTCATAATGCCAGACTTCATAACCACATAGTCAAGGCCTGGTGCCAAGACTAAAAATAAGATTTTGTCACAGCCTTGTGCCAAGACACTAGTTTGTATCATGAGACCTACAGATTCAACTAGTAGCTATAGCAGGCTCCACCCGTCACTTACTAAGTCCAATGTATTCCTCATATGAAAAGGTTTAAACATAACCTAAACATTTGTATTAATAATAGTATACGAAATGTCAATACATTATCCATAAACCATGAATGGTGTAAAAATAACACATACATAGTAAAAAATATCACAAAACCTTCCATACAATATGGAAGATTCGTATCATAATAAATAAACATCAAATAAGCTTAAAATCCATCATAGGAAGTTGACATAGATGAAATCAAAGCTTTTGGTAGGGAAATATCTCTTTATATTTTGAGATAATTTAAAAGACATATAATTATAAACGAATAAAATTATTTTGAAAATATTATTATAATCTTTTATGGGAAGCTTTAACGATGTTATAACAATAGAAAATAGCCACACCCACCGTATAAGTTAAGAAGACATTCTTACCTTAATTTTTTTTTCGAAATGGTCATAATGTACCTTGTTTGGAAAACAACCGAAATAATCCTTTAAAACCATTTAATAAAAAGTAAAACAAGGGTATAAATGAATTTAAACTATAGTCTAGTAAATAGTTAAAATGTTTTGAAATACATTTTTAAGAAACATGGATGTGGGTGATAAAGAGGCCCCAGTAGATACTTTCGTAAAAGCAACCTCAGATAATAAAGAGATTGTGAAATTAACCCTTACATGCTACTTTTCCTTAGTAGATAGTATGTTAACATAATATATAATATTTAAAACATTGTTATTAAATTATTCAATAATAATATACATAAATAGGATATCATATATGATCTTATAATATTGACTTATTAATAATATTTTAGTAGTATCATCGTTTCGGGTGTTAACTGATTCATTTTACTTTATATGCTTGGTTACATAAGCCAAGTTTGTTATGGATATGATGTATTTGATTCATATAAATAATGATATTATATTAATAATCATTATTTTTAATCATAAAATGAAAATTATTTTTGAGTGATTATGATGGGGAATGAATCTCATCGCGTTTGTGGAGACTGTAATCCGTACGTACACACGAGCGATAATATCATTATATTGATTGTGAAATCATATGTAATTGGATGGTATATCATATATAATTAATCATAAACATGTTATATTTATTATTTATATCAGTTACCCTCATTATTATACCCATCCAAAAAATTAAGTTTTTGAATAACAAACTACACCACTACGTGGAGACGATAACCCGTACGCACGCACGTATGGTGACTTTGTCATTCATATTATGGATAGAATAATGAATATGGCTGTACCATTTTTATAATAACATCAATTTTTATGGATGATATTGTATTTATTATTTTATAATGGAAACAACAAAGAAAGAGGAAGTGGAAGAAGAAAAGGACTTGATAGAGGTGATGAAAGATTTACCTCTTTTTCTGGTTCTTTCTTATGATTTGATCAAAAGGGTTCCATAGGTTGGATTTAAGACCAAAGGAATGCCTCTAGATGTAAGGGAGGAAATTTTGGAAGATATTTGGGTAGGATTTGGCCGTGTCAAATGGATTTGGAGGTGTGAAATTAAGTGAAGGGGAAGTTCCCTTTTATAAGAGAGATGAGGGTCACTTTAGGTAAAGCATGAAATATAATTTTATAATAAAATAATATTCAGTTTCTAATGGCTCAAAAATGATTTATTTCTAGGATAAGGTGGGTATGGGTCTAAAAAATCTCAGCCAATAGGTTTTGGATAGGTTTAGGTCACCATATTAACCTTATAATTTAGATTTAAATATTAGTTAAATAGTTTGACATTTAGAATGTCTCTTGGTATTTTTCTATTATATGGTTAATAAACATACTATAATAGGCCAAACGAACCCCATGTGGTTAATTATTAATATAAATCACCTTATATATGTACTTTGGCCAAACCTTAAATTTCTAAGGATATTATATCAATTAATAATATAGTATTTATTTTAAAACTCAATTATGTCAATTTTGACACTATTTAGTATTTGATTTTTTTGAAAGACATTAATACTTTTTCACTTAGAAAAAAACTTTTAACCAACCATAACATGTCATATTAACATATGAAATTAGTTTAACTTATCGGAAGTCTCAATTTACATTTATTTGGATATTTATAATATCAATTATTTTAATTTTTCATTATTAAAGTAATTACTGCATCATCATTGTGTCATAAATAAATTATATTATTTAATGTCTAAAAATTATAAATAACATAAAATTATGTAGGAAAATTTATTAGGTTTCTAATTAATATTTATAGTCGAATTTATATCATGTTTAAACCTATATTAAAAATGGTTTGGTTATTAAACATTTAATTTAACTCTTTTAACTCTTGTTTAAATAAAATAATAATAAATGTCCTAATCTAATACAAGTGGATGAAAGTTGTTTATATTTTCTTACTAAGGTTTCTTTTTGTCAAATTATACATATCTAATAGAATTTGGACATGTTTTCGTGTAATTATGATATCATATTTACCCTTAATTACCCTATTTACTTTTATCTGTGGTATATAAAAGTCAAAAGCTACTATTCACTAAAAATTATTTTCATCTTATTGAACCACATTTTACATACTGATATTAACCGTGTCTCTTGGATTTTTGAAATTCAACTCATATAAGTGGTAAAATTTGGTTTTATGAAAATTTTCAACTGCTTCTAGGAGGTGGGTAAAATACGGTAAAAAGTTCAATAAATTTTTTATATATCTAAACATATTATAAAATGACTCTAATCAATTAAATTTAAATTATATTTGTATTATGTATCTATTTTTACATATTATAAATTTAAATGAAATAAAAAATTATTTAAATAAAAAGTCAATTTTAACCAATAACTCAGCATTTTTCACTATTTATCAAAAATTGAATGTTTTCCGAAAAATATAAAAAATTCACCCTAAGAAAATTTCAATATTCCAAATTCAGAAATGAAATCAATTATGAAAAATAAATTTTTTAAAATTTCAAAAAGTCAGTATTACTATTCATAACGTCTTGTTTGATTGGTCGTAGTGTGTTAGAATCTCAAAATTGCGTACAATGCATATTATTTCATTATACAAAGGGAAACATACTGTGGAAGATTATGGTGTTAAATTCTTCAGTCTTTCAAATAATTTCACCCTAGAAATTTCTAGAATACTACTGAACAAAATGATTAGGGTGGTTCTTCATCATTTCATCCTCTAGATCCCACGATGCCTTTATCATCTTATTGTTTCTATATAGAAATTTTACCAGACGAGTCATCTGGTTTCTCAACACTTATTCTCTGGTATCAAGAATCATGATAGGCTGTTCACAATAATGCAGATTAGGTTCCAGTTTAATTTCCTCATAGGTGAGTAAATGTGTTGGGTTAGGCATGTATTTTCTCAATAGTGATACGTGTAACACATCACAAACTTTTAAGAGACTTGGTGTAATTTCCAAACGATAAGCTATAACCCCAATTCGTTCTAGAATTTCTAATGGTCTGATGTACTTGGGACTTAATTTACCCTTATTACTGAATCTTATAAATCCATTCCATGGAGATACTTTCAAGAAAACATGATCTCCTACCAGAAATTCCAAATCATTCCTTTGGTTATCGGCATAGCTCTTCTGCCTACTTTGATCTGTTTTATGTGGGTTTGGATAACCATCACCTTTTCCATCGTTTCATCAACATGTTATAGTCCTATGAGTTTTCTTTCACCAACATCATCCCAACACATTGGTGTGCGACATTTCTTTCCATATAACGCTTCATATGGTGCCATATGAACACTTTAATGGAAGCTATTATTATAAGAAAATTATACCAGAGGTAAATATTGATCCCACATACCTTGAAAGTCAAGTAAGCAGGATCTCAACATGTATTCTATGGTTTTAATAGTCCGTTCTGATTATCCATTGGTTTGAGGGTGGTAGGCAGTTCTCAAACAAAGTTCAGTATCCAAGGCCTTCTGAAGACTTTTACAAAATGTTGAGGTAAAACGGGGATCACAATTAGAAACAATCGATAGGGGAACACCATAGATTCTTACATCTTTATTATTATAGTCTTACTAGACGTTCAAGTGGTAAATATTCCCTTATAGAAAGAAAATTTGCTGACTTGGTAAGATGATCAACAATTCCTTATATTGCATCATTCCTTCTAGTAGTCTTTGGTAGCCCCATGAAAAAGTCCATTGTAATATTATCCCATTTCCACTCACGTATGGGAAGAGGTTTGATGACTCCTCCAGGATGTTGCCTTCCATCTTTCACTTGTTGACAAACTATACATCTTGACACAAAATCAGAAATCTCCCTCTTCATGTTGTCCCACAAAAAATGTACCTTCAAATCTCTATACATCTTGGTTCTCTCAGGGTGTATAACGAAATTGGAGCTATGAGCATCATCTAACAGTTCCCTTTTTAGATCAGGTATATTGGGAACACAAAGTCTCTTCCCAAATTTAAAAATTCCATCTTCATATACGAAGTCACTCAAACTCCCTTCATTTAATTCTTTAATATTCTTTTGAAACACCTCATCATTAGTCTGAGAACTTTTTACACTTTCCAGTAAATATGGTTCGGCAACCATTTGAAAATTTATAGATGTTTCACCATCCATGGTTATTCCCATATCCATATTTACTAGATCCATGAAAATAGGAACCCTTTCAACTCTCATCTTATTCAAAAATCCATGATCCTTTCTACTCAAAGAATCCTCCACCATATTTTTCTTCCATGAGTGATAATGTATTTTGAAATCATAATTCATGAGTAGTTCAAGCCATCTCCTTGGCCTCATGTTTAATTCCTTTTGTGAGAAAATATACTTAAACTCTTATGTTCAGAATAAATCTCACATTTTTCACCATAGAGACAGTGTCTCCACATATTTAGAGCAAATATTACAGTTTATAACTCAAGATATTAAGTGGGATAGTTTTGATCATGAATTTTTAGCTGTAGTGATGCATAAGAAATAACTCTATCATTCTACATAAGGACACAATCAACTCCATTCTTTGAAGATTAACTATAAATAACAAACCCATCATTCCCTAATGGTAGAGTGAAGATTAGAGAATTGAATAATCCTCTGTTCAGTTTTTCAAAACATTCTTCACACTCTTTTTTCCTAACAAATTTATCCCCTTAATGTGCGATCTTGGATAATGGGTTAGCCAACTAGGAAAAATTCTAGACAAAACATCTATAATAACCTGCTAAACCAATAAAATTGCGTACCTTAGTTATACTCATCGGTGTTGGCCATTCTTGGATTTCCTTGGTCTTTGATGGATCAATATAGATTCCATCCTTAGAGAAAATATGGCCATGAAAAGAAATCTTTTGAAGCCAAAATTCGCACTTTCTAAACATCCCATATAATTCAGTTCTTTAAAGAGTATTTAGAATAATGCGCAAGTGATTCTCATGGTCTTTTTAGAGTTTGGAGTATACCAAGATATCATCAACAATTACCACTACAAATTCATCAAGATATTCGTTGAAAACTCTATTCATTAGATCTATGAAGACATAGGGTACATTAGTCAATCCAAAAGGCATTACTGTAAACTCGTAATGCATGTACCTGGTTCGAAATGGTATTTTCAAAATTTATTCCTTCTTCACAAATAACTAATGATATCCAGATCAAAGGAAAATCGTTGAAAAATATTGAGATCCTTGAATTTGGTCAAATAAATGATCAATACGAGGTAGGATATACTTGTTCTTTATTGTTATATCATTGATCTCCCTGTAGTCAATGCACAATCTCATAGAGTAGTCATTCTTATTAAAAAAAGGATAGGGGCTCCCCGTGGAGAAACAATAGGGTAAATAAATCCCTTATTACTCAGTTCCACTAGTTTTTTCTTCAGTTCCACTAATTCCATAGTGTCCATTCTATAAGGGGTCTTTGATATGGGCCTTGAACCCAGAGTAAAATCAATGGAAAACTCAATTTCTTGTTCTAGAGGATGTCTAGGTAAATCCTCCAGAAAAAAATCAATATATTCTTGCACAATAGGTACATCCTGTATTCGAACATTGTTTTCCTCACCCATAATTATTTCATTCTCTTCCTCCTGAATAATAGATTTTAGTAGAGCTTCTAGGGGTGGATCTAGATAAGAATGAGGTTGTGATGTTTCTTCTCTAAAGATAAGTTACTCCTTATCATCATAAAAAATTGTAACCTCCTTCTTATTACTATAAAATTTCACATCATGGTTCGAAATCCAATCCATTTTTAGGATTATATCAAATTCAATCAAGGGTATGCTAATGATATTAACAGATAAAGAACATTTATATGCCCTAATGGGAATTGATTCACCAAACATTGTTGTGATGATACTTCCCTTAAGATTTTTAACTGACAACTCCCTTGTTTAATCAAATTGAAAATAACTAATTTTCTTAGTAAACTGGGAAGATATAAAACAATGTGGTGATCCAAAATCAAATAAATAATTGTCTAAACTTGAGTAAACCATTAAATTACCAGCCACCACGTCTTTCAGAGCTTCAACCTCAGCAGTAGTGATCTCATATGCTTGGCCTTTCTCCCTTGGCCTTTTATAAGGTAAGATCCCTTGGTGCATAGAACATTTTTTTGCATAATGTCCCTTTTCTATGCAATAGTTGCATTCAACATTGAAAACCTCTTTCTTTCCCTTGAAATCATGAGCTTGGTGGCCTTTTTCACCATACTAGTAACAGACCCCCATTCCCTTCAGGAAAGTACTAGGGTGTTTCCTCAAACATTTACTATAAGATGGATATTAAAATTTTACTTTCTTCCCCTTATTTACATTACCATAGTGATCATAATATCTCTTCTTCTCTTGATTTTCTTTGAAGTCATAAGACTTAGAGAATTCCTGTTTTGTCTTGATAGAGTATGAGACAATATCTTCGTATGATGAGAAGGATTTTGAGACTAATTATCAATGGATAAATGGTTTTAACCCATCAAAGAATCGATCAATATTACTCATTGGGTTGCATATATAATCTATTTCATGCCTTGCTAGCCTTGTAATGTTCTTGTCATACTTTGCAACATTCTAATTATTCATTTTCCTTAGACTCAAAAATTGCCTTTCCACATCCGCTTGATTGTCACAACGATAGTATTTTTCTAATAAAATCTCTTTAAACTCGCTCCATTCCATGTTAAATACTTCATCATATTCTTTTTCATTTTGGATTAATGACCACAACTGATCTGCATCTCCCTTGAGGCGATCAATTTCCATGAAAAGTTTTTCCCTTTCACTACTCCCCAAAGCATAAATTATTTTCTCTAAGGAATTTATCCATTGCTCATCTACTAATGGATTTTTACTCCCATTGAATTTTGGTGGTGGTTTCTTTATTAGGAGTTCTAACATTTATCTTCTGTGTTATGAATCAGGGTGCTCCATACGGGTAAGGTTATTATTTGTAACCTGAGTGAGTTGTCCTAGTATGGTGATAAGCTGATCAGCAGCAGTTGTGTCACCAGCTCTACTGTAATTATATATAGTAGGAGGGAAATCCCTATATAGATTATGTGTGTTGATATGGTTTCCATTCCTTACACTAGGTTCTATTTCTAAACAATTGAAGACACTAGATTAGTTTATTAATTGCAATACATAATTCCAAACTTGTAAAACACTTAACATAAATTGAACAATTTATGGATATAATCCACAATAATAAAAACATTTTTTCTTTGAGAAGGTATATACTTATAAAATTTTCATGATGGTCTGTAAAGAAAATGTGAATTATCCTAAGTATATCCCTGGGGACTGTCGAAATAAAGAGTAAAATAAGGCATGTTTTCATGTACCAGGATACCCTGGGTCAAGCTCTTAACTCCTTGTTTGGGGTTTCACTCCTAGGTACATCTGTGCAAGAGGCGCCTCTACCTACTCGGGTCCCGACAGGGATTTATTGCTTATAAAATACACAAAATCTCTACATTACCAATATTCTAGGAAGTTATTCTATACAAATCCTCAAAGACTATCTTAAGGAAATGTGTTCTAATAAGAGTTTATCTAAATATAGTTTCCAAGGTTTGTACTAAACTTACACTAATATCAACTATAAGCACCTAACCCCAGTTACTAAGAGTTGGTGAAATATTACATAACATTGGCATGACACAAGGAATCATGTATCAAATGACAGATCAGTTTAGTAGACTTGGAAGTACTAGACACATTCATATGGTTTACTTTACATCGTGAAATAAAAACATCAACAAAATTTTGTCCCCATTGAACACAGTTATATCGTTATCCTATCCTTGAAGGTCAACAATAAAATATTGTTCACATCCTGAAAAAAATAGAACATAGAAAGGGGTGATCTTAGATGCTCAGTAAGGATAACAATTTAGCAGAAACATTCATAAATAAGTATAAATATTTAAGGCAATTTATAAGACCAAAACAATATCTTTTTAAACATAAACTTCAGAATAATATGGAAAAGATAAAATCAAATAATTTCATTTACTTATTCACATTGTTATTTTACTAGTCTAATAATCACATGAAATATCAATATCCACTTTCATACAAATGGAATTCATAATGCCAGACATCAGAACCACATATTTAAGGCCTTGGGCCAAGACTAAAAATAAGATTTTGTCAAGGAATTGTACTAACACACATGTTTGTCTCATGAGACCTACCAATGTATTGAGCAGCTATAGCAGGTTCCACACCTCACTTACTAAGTCCAATGCATTCATCATATGAAAAGATTTAAACATAACATAAACATTCGTATTAAAATTAGCATACGAAATGTCAATACTTTATCCATAAACCATAAATGATGTAAAAATAAAACATCTACAGTCAAACATATCACAAAACATTCAATACAATATGGAATATTTGTATCATAATAAATAAACTTCCAACAAGCTTAAAATCCATAAAAGGATGTTGACATAGATGAAATCAACTCTTTTTGTAGAGAAATATCTCTTTCAATTTTGAGATCATTTAATAGACATATAATTTTAAAAGAAAACATTTATTTTGAAAATATTCTTATAATTTTGTATGGGAAGCTTTGATAATGTTATAATGGGTGAAAATAGCCACACCCTCCGTATAAGTTAAAAAACATTCTTACCTTAATTTTTTCGAAAATGTCATAAAGTACCTTGATTGGAAAATGAAAGAAAGATTCCTTTAAAACAATTTAATAAAAATTCAAAAAACTGTATAAATGACTTTAACCCATAATATAGTAAATAGAATTTTTTTTGAAATAAATTTTTAAGAAACATGGATGTGGATGATAAAGAGGTCCCAGTAGTTACTTAGGTAAAAACGACCTCGGAAAATAAAGAGATTGTGAAATTAACAGTTACCTTGTAATTTCCTTAGTTGATGGTATGTTAACCTCCTTCATAATATTTAAAACGTTGTTATTAAATTAAATAAGAATCATATACATAAATATGATATCATATCTGATCTTATAATATTTCTTTGTTAATAATATTTTAGTAGTATCATCGTTTCAGGTTTTAACAGATTCGTTTTCATTTATATGCTTGTTTACATAATCCATGTTTGTTATGGATATGATGTATTTGATTCATATAAATAATTATATTATGTTCATAAACATTATTTTTAACCATTAAATTAAAATTAATCATGAATGAATATGATGGGGAATGAATCTCATCGCGTTCGTGGAGACGGTAATTTATACATACGCAAGAGCGATAATATCAATATATTTATGGTTAAATGATATGTAATTGGATGGCATATCATATATATAGAATCATAAAAATGTTATATTTATTATTTACATCTGTTATAATAATTATTATACCCATCCAAATAAAGATGTTTTTGAATAACAAACTACAGCACTACGTGGAGATGGTAAGACGTACGTATGCACATATGGTGACTGTGTCATTCATATGATGGATAAAATATTGAATATGGTTGTAAAATTTTTATAATAACATTACAGTATATAGAAGATACTGGATTTATTATTTTATAATGGAAACAACAAATAAAGAGGAAGTGGAAGAAGAAAAGGACTTGATAGAGGTGATTAAATATTTATCTCTTCTTCGGGTTCTTCCTTTTGATTTGATCAAAATGGATCCATAAGTTGGATTTATGACCCAAGGAAGGCCTCTAGGATGAAGGGAGAAAAGCTGAAATGATA
This sequence comes from Viscum album, assembly GCA_963277665.1. NCBI lineage: Eukaryota > Viridiplantae > Streptophyta > Magnoliopsida > Santalales > Viscaceae > Viscum > Viscum album. The sequence goes on from OY728152.1 coordinate 1,630,429,817, forward strand.
TTTTCACATGGTTTGGCTGATCCAAATGGATTTGGAGGTGTGAAATTAAGATATGGGGAAGTACCCTTTTATAATAGAGGTGATGGTCACGTTTGGAGAATCATGAAATATTATTTTATAATAAAATAATTTTCAGTTTCTAAAGGCACAAAAATGATTTATTTTGAGTCTAAGGTATATATGACTCTCAAAAATATCCACCAATAGGTTTTGGATAGCTTTAGGTCACCATATTAACCTTATGTTTTATATTTAACTCTTAGTTAAATAGTTCGAAATTTACAATGTCTCTTTATATTTTTATATTATATGGTTAATAAACATACTATAACAACACAAGAGAACCCCATGTGGTTAAGTATTAATATATATCCCCTTAATTAAGTCCTTTGGCCGAAAATTATATTTTTATGAATATTATATCAATAAATAATATTGTACTTGTTTTAAAAACTCAATTATGTCATTTTTGACACTATTTAGTATTTGATTTTCTTTGAAAGACATTAAAACTTTATCACTTTGAATTAAATTTATTTAACCAACACTAACATGTAATATTAACCTATAAAATTTGTTTAATTTATCATAAGACTTAATTTACATTTATTTGGATATTTATAATATCAATTATTTAATTATTTCATTATTAAGGTAATTACAAAATCCTCATTGTGTCATAAATAAATTAAATTATTAAGTGTCTAAAAATTATAAAGTGTCTAAAAATAATAAATAAAATAACATCATGTAGTAAATGTTTTTATCTTTCTAATGAATATTTACATTCAAATTTATATTTTTTTTAAACCTATATTAAAAATAGTTTAATTATTAAACATTGAATTTAACTCTTTTATATCAACTTTAAATAAAATAATAATAAACATCCTAATATAATCTATGTGAACCAAAGAGGGTCATATATTATTACTAAGGATGTTTGGGGTCTAATTATACTTATCAAATATAATTAGGACATGAGTTAGGGTAATTATGATATCATTTTTAATCTTAATTACCCTATTTACTTTTAATCATTGTAAATAAAAGTCAAAAGTTACTATTCATCAAAAAATATTTTAATCTTATTGAACAAAATTTTACTTACTGATATTAACCATTTCTATAAATTTTTAGAAATTCAACTCATAGAATTAGTAAAATTATGTTTTATACAAATTTACAAATGCTTTTAGAAGGTGGGTAAAAGATGGTAAAAAGTTCAATAAAATTTTTATGTCTGTAAACATATTATAAAATGACTCCAATAAATTAAATTGAACATATATAGCTATTAGGTATCTATTTTGACCTAAAAAAATTAAATAAAATAATTAATTATTTAAATAAAATGTCGGTTTTAACTAATAATGCGGTGTTTTTCACTATTCATCAATAATTGAGGGTTTTGAGAAAAATACCAAAAATACATTCTAATATAATTTCGATATTCTGATTTCAAAATTGAAGTCCATTTTGAAAAAAATATATTAAATTTCAAAAAGTGGGTATTGCTATTCATAATAATTAGTTTGATTGGTCGCGGTGTGTTAGAATCTAGAAGTTGTGTACAATGCAAGCTATTGCATTATACAAAGCGAAATGTACTATGGAAGCTTGGGGCGTTACATAAAAAGTTTAAGTGTTTGAATTATTTTTATATAATTTCAATGAGAAATCGATTACATTGACCAAAATTGGTTTTTGTGTTTGATAATTTAACTAAATTAAAATTAAAACCAAATTTTAAAATAATTTGAATATATAAATAAATTATCGGAAAACAAATTTTTTAATTAAAATTTGTTGTTTTCCACTATTCATGAAAAAAATAAAACTTCTAAAGAAAATAAAAAAAATAAATCCCAAAGTATGTTTTTTATTTTTATATTTAAAAAATTATGTTCATTTTTTAAAATAAAAATAATAAAATAGTCCAAAATTTTATATAAAATAAGTGCGCCATTAAATGGAAGGTAAATTTCCTTTTAGAAAAATATATCTTTTTATTCCTAAAATTCGATTTATTTTTTCACTTTTACTATAAAACACATAATATGAACATTAAATAGTTAAATGAATATATATATATATAATTAAACTCATTTATCAAATATGTTTTAATTAATATATTGTGGTAAAACATGTTTGAGTTTGTAAATATAGTTTTCCATCAAAATATTTATTATAATTTAAAAAGAGTATTATTTTCATTAATTGTTAATTGGAAAAAAATACTTTTTATTATATACTTCTGTAAACAAAATTCTAATAATTTAATTAATATTACTCATAAACAGAACTCCATTGGCTAGGTTAAAACTACAAAATAATAATAAGAATAATATTAATAGTACATGATAGTTTTTTATAACATGGTCCTCCTCATCATACTAGGTATCAAATGATCATAGAAATGAATGTAACACTATCCAAAAAATTTAATTATGTGTGCCAGAAGCTAATATAAGTGTTTCATATAGCTGAAGATCAACTTCGTGTTGTGTAAAAAGAAATAATAACTTGGTGTTTTTATATTAGTCAAGATATATTCATTATTGTATGGAATAAATAATATTGAGAGGATTAAATAAATTTGAAATATAATATTTCAAAATATATAGGGGTGTTACATAAGAAGTAGAGAAAATAGTTTTTTATATTTATTTTATTTTATATTAAAATATTTTTTAAAGTATTATTTTTCTATATAATTAGGATTATTTATTCCCAATCATGTAAAATAGGGGAGATTTCACTCTTTTACTATACTCCTTCCACCCTCTATGACTAATCAATTTATAGAGTTCATATTGTATTTCATGTGTTGAATCCTTATAAATATCTTCCTCACATTCCAATCTATTAGCACCTTTTTTATATTTTTGGTTAGTTATGTTATGGATTTCAATGTGTCCCTCCACTAGAGCATAGAGGAATCATGAAGTTCAACAAATCAACATTATTTTATCGTTAGATAATGATATAAAAGATTATTTATACCTTATTTATAACTATTTTGTGGATATTAATTTTTAAATATAATATTTATAGGTATTTATATGATTTGGGTTGAAATTTATAATTTTATATTTTTTATAATTTCAGTCCATTAAGTTTATTTATGTCAAATATAAATTTATAGTTGACTATAGCCAGATTACATTACTGTTTTGGGGATTAAATTTATAAAACATTATTGTTCCTTTCATTGAAGCTACATAGTGGATTCTAGAGTATGAAAATATATTAAATAGGTCATAATAATAGGCATTATAACACACTGGGTTTAATTGGGTCATCCCATTAATATTTTTTTCGTATTATTTCTTAATATTTAGTAATTATTATTGAATTAATTTTGAAATGAAATTGAGATATTTTATAGATGATTTCCATGATAAATTAATTTATTAGTTATGATAGTATTATATGTAAGGGATAAATATTTTTGGGTAAATTGATTCTTTCAAGGTACCTGAAATATTATCATATAATTTTTTAAATAATGATTTATTTTCCATTATTAATATTTATTTTTAGAAATATATGTTATATTTTTAACTGTTTTTATATAAAAAATAAAAATTTAATAAAATCATGGTTATATTATCATTTTATCTCTTTTTTCATGTTATTAATTATATAAGAGGGAAGTGGTTCTCTATCCATGATTTATAATATTTTATATTATTAACTATGTATTTTTTAAATATTTCGATTACCTGACCTCTTTTTAATTGATTTTTTTGAATTACATATAAAGACATAGAGGATGTGATGTTGAATAATACAATAACGAGGTTTTGAAATAGCTAAAAATTATCTTATAAATAGATATATATACATGAAATCCTTCATATTAGTGAAATGTTTTACCCTATTCTCCATGCGATGGATCAAAAAAAAATTATTCAAATAAAACTAAAAAATATTCTTAATGTCATCTCTTAGATATAAATATTAATACATAGTTATGGTGACAATTAATTATGTCACATTTTATATATATTTTTAAAATAATGATCAAGTTTAATTCCATGAATAAAGCATAGAGGTTTTTAGGGGATAAAAAAATATTACGTTAAATGTATTAGTCCGATAATATGGACTTCCACATTATCCCAATGAGAGGAACCAAAACATGTGTAAATCAATTTCATAAGATAAATACAATTGATAGGGTATGTTATAATTTTAATAGTTGTGTATATAAGAATAGTTTAATTTAATTTAAATTAATATATAATATAACTATTGTATAACCCTCCTATTTTTAAAAATAATAATATTCTTGACAGCTTGATAATCCTGTAACCCTGATATCTAATCGATTTTTGATATGCTCAAAAATTATTATTATTTAAATGTGACCATTATTACATAGTCATTAAATAAGTAGGTATTAACAGTGATAAAAAAATAATATAAACAACAAATAAAGGGGATATATAATGAGAATTTATTTACCAATTAATAATAAATAATTACATAATTTTCAGTGAAGTCAATTATTGATTAAAAATATGTTTTGAAAAAATTATTTTATTAAATTTTATGAGAAAATAAAACAATTTATTTATTCCATTTTGATAAATTTTATTTGAAAAAATTTATATAATTATTTAAATAAGCTTATGAAAATTTTCTTATTTTGAAATTTTAGGAACATTCTGAAAATTGTATTTTTCAGTGAAAGGTGAAAAATAACAAATTTTTATGAACTACCATTTATTTCAAATAAAAAGCCACATTGTTAAAATAATTCGATCTCAATGTTTAATCAATGTTTTTTAATTTTAATACTATAATAAATTATATTTTAATCATCATCATACCTAATTTATTTATAATTTAATTTTTTATTAAATAAACATTTTCTTAAAGAGTTTTTTCCTTCGTTTTATGCATTAAAAATAAAATTTATTACCTACACTTTTAAAACAATAATCATAAAAAATTTATAAGATAAATAAAATATATAAGTTAAATTATTTAAAAAAAATCAATTTAGTTTTTGAATTCGGTGAATTCAAACAACAATAAATATACATCATCTCGGCATGGGTATATTAGTTATATCAGGAGAGAAATTACATGATAAAAACTATAATTGACAATAAAAAATGAATTCAATATATTATTTTAGTGGGGTTCCACCACTGTTATGCATTATTTTATTTTATGTAATTTTTCATCAGTTTTTTTGGGATGATGTCTTATATATTATTTCATATAACAAAAAATATAAAATTCCACTTTATTACTTTTAAATTTACATTATATTATCACATAGGGATGAAAATATATTCTAAAATAATAATTGATTCTTTATTGAGAATAATAAAACCCTTTTATGATGGATATTTATTTTTAATTTTTATTAATGAAAAATTTTCGTTAATTTATTATGTAATGGTGACATAATATTTCTAACAGCATTAGAAAATTTGAGTAAATAGTTTTTGAAAACATTTAAAGTAATATTTTTTTCATTAAATATTTTTTAAGATGCATTTATTTTTCACTATAATTTATTAATTGATAATTAAATGGATCATAATTTAATTAAAATAATCTAATGTTGTTTTTAAAGCCAAATTATATATATTGTTCTTAAAATAAAATTAATAGTATTTAATGTCCTATAATATATAATTTAATTATCTAAAAACCTTAATAATATTTATTCTGGACAATTAGGATGAGAAATGGTCGTCAATTTCATATCTTTATAGAAAATGTTCTATTTTTCACCCATAAAATTTAATTTATAACAATTAATATTGAAAAGGTTATTACCAAATTTAACTTAAAAATGATCAAACAAATTTTTTATATAAATTATAAGGTTAAAAATGATTTATAAACACGTATTAATTAGATATAATTATTATATTATGACCATAACCTCCATTTATTCTATTAAAATTCATTTAGGAACCTTTTTTTCCTTATATAGGCACATAATTTATTATAAAATTTCATGTATTTTTAAAACATCCCCTCCCCTCATTTATAAATTGTAACCCCTTCACCCCTCCCCCCCCCCCCCCACAAACATCGAGATCCACATGTTTTGGTAAATACGTGTCCAAATACCATCATATCATCCTTACCCAGTTCCTATATTTCATTTTTAGATTTGAAAAACGACCATTAAATTCTTTATATGTTGACACAAAAAGTATGTCTGATGAAGTGTTATAGTTATTAACCTAGTGTTTTTTGTATTATTTATTCTTATCCCCACATTAAATATTTTTCAACCATGATAGAATAATAACATATACATCTCACATATACTTTTATTTCATTTTGTTATTGGAAGAACAAATTTCAATATCCACTTCCATCAGAAGGAGAACAAAACCAGCCTTCATGTGTTTGGTGGACTGCCTCCTCATGAACCCGTGTGGCTTGTTTTTCATCATCACCTATCATGGATAGTTATAATTAAGGATTAACTATATATATATATATATATATATGATCTTAATGGAATCAATATCATTTCATAATGTTTATATTTAATTTGTTTCCATACCTTTCCCTCCATTGATAAATGATTACGTTATTGATGCATAAGTGTGGATTTCCACATCCACAAAGTAATAAAATTTTCTTTTCATACCCAAATCACATATAAAGTATAAGTTTATTTAAAGATATAATTTGTTATATATAATATTATAATAATTATCAAAAGATAAAACAAAACTTACCCACTTTTCATTAAGTTGTTTGACAAATTAAAACCATGATTATGTATATGTATGGCCTCTCATCTCCATGACTATACCACAAACCATTTTTCATAACAGTATTTGATGGATTTTTCAAAAAAATTAATTAATGTACAAAAATGATTATTATGTCATATATGATATAATAATGAACCTATTTACCACATGTAACAAAACGATGTTGTTTTATGGTCACCTAATATAGAAATATCTGATTGTATAATTAAATATATCACTAAAATAAATGATATAAATAATTTAATGACCCTATAAAATGTTCTTAAACAAGTAAATAATTTATATATGTTTATTATATAGGATTTGAATAAGAAATGGCATTTCTGGTCACAAGGAATGAAATTTCTTCCCAATTTCACTTTATTGATTCATGTAATAATTCTTTACACGTAATTTAGCTTATATGGTTTATGGGATACCCTTTTATAGTTATATCATGAATCATTCACGAATCATGGTATTTTAAGTTTCAATTCAACTTCTTTCTTTCAAAAATAATTTTATTTAATGTTACTGAACAATAATTAATTTATTAACTCAATTTCCAATCAACGGTTACACTTCTACTTCATTTAATGTGTTATAAAAAAATTATATGTGATCTTTACAATGATATTATTATGATATATATATATATATATATATTTGTTTAGTGTTTAAACCTTCAAAAAAATTATTAATAATGTTCATAATACAATGACATGATCTTTATAAGGATTAATCATCTTAATATTGTGTCTTTGAGATATGTATTGAATTATATACCTACATTATTTTATAAGGTGTATATGATTAAAATTTTAATATTATATAACAAATTAATAATTTATTGGGATATTTAAAATCAAATGGATTTTATATCATTTATGGTAATTTTTCAGAATGGAATAAATGTTGATGGGGGTTTCACCGTCTCATTTTCAATTATTTGATACATAATTCATGTTTTGCACCAAAAATTATTTTATATGGAGTAACTACATTCTCATGAATGTATTTTAAAAAATTATTTTATAGAAATTATAAGTTTCATATAAATAATTTATTTTCCATTATTCAATATATTTTTCATTCAAATATTAATCTAGTTTCAAGGATTTCCCATCTCAAGATTCCATCATTAAGAAATGTTTTTATTGATGTTCCAATATACATTTTTGTGGTTCATACAATGAAATAATGAATTACAATATATGTAATCCTTTTATAATCATGTTAGTTTGTATTTGTTTTTATGTTTGTTCTTACAAATGTTATTTGGTTTAGAATATCCTAATATTTTTTTAATTAAAAATGGTGTTTTAATGGTTTCAAATAATTTTAACCCATAAGAACCACCACATTCATTATATTACGTCGTTTGTTTTATTTTAAAAACATAAAATTTTTCCTCATGTTATATTATATTATAATTTGACATCATTTAAATTTTTTAATATAATTTTTCATAACATTTTTTGGGATGAAATTGACTCTTCTTACAAAATATTGAAAAGAAATTTCATTTTTAACATTTATGAAATGAAAATATTTTCCCTTTTTCAGGACCATGATTTTATTTGAGTAATCCTATATAATATTATTAGGTTATTTCCATGGAAAATTATTTTCAGAATATTTTATGATTTAATAGTTTTTAAAATTTATTTTCTGTCTAGAATTGTTATTTTACATTAGATCATTTTTAATGATTTCTATGGTATTTCCATTAATAAATTAATTCCATAATTGATTTTACTAATGATCCACTATGTATATATTGTAATGATACCATTTTTATAATTTCTATTGATGTATTATTGTTGTATCTAGGAGACTATAATGTATATCAATTATTTTCAAAGGATAAATCCTGCCATGAAAGAAGAATGCTTATTGTTATGTTGATAAATATGAGATTTATTGTGTGATGATTATGTTATAGTTCATTAACATAGTGTATAATAAAAGGTGGGCTTGATATTGATCATGAATATGATATAATTCCAAAATTCACTGGTTTAAGGGATGATGTTGTCTATTTATAGGTTTCTCTAAAGAGATTATTGAAATTTACTGGGTTAGTTATTCTATCTCGAAGAGTTATTTTATGAGTGATATTAAAATGATTTTATATGTTACCAACATGTTTTTATTATTCATTCACCACATTATAAAAACTCATTTAGTTAATTATTATTTTCTCATGGATTGTGATTATTGAGTTTTATGACTCTTGTCTTATGCGAAAAAATTATTCCATATCTTGTGTATAGTGAACCCAGTTTTTATGAATTCTCTTTTATTATGTTTATTAACATTTATTATGTTATCATAACATCCTTCTCATATTAAGTTCACTAATTACATTAAATTATTAATGTTTATATATACTCTTAAATGGGAACTTGATCTGACCTTTTTAATGATTCATTTTCCCTATGTTTTGAAGAATTTTTTGATGTATGTTAAACCTAAGAACATTAATTTATATGAAGTAAATATTCTAGGATTATGAAAATTTATAAGATTATGTAACCAAGATATTATCTTTGAGTTTTTCCTAATACTCATAAATTATACACCTAAAGGGTCATTGGGGTTTTAAATGATTAATTTTTTTATGTTTTAAATATGGTTACATTTATTAGTATCAATTATATAAATTTAATGATTATAATTTAGTACCTATTTAGGGAATGTGGGATCTAAGCCACTATAGTTGGTATAAGAGGAAATTACCAGACAACATTGGTGATTAGGACTCTTCGATGTGAGATTAATATAATCGTATTTTATACCAAAATGGTTTTATATTTTTTTGGTTGATAATGATAATAAATTTATTTATGTCCTTTTAAGGATTTAGACATGATATTTTTTGTTTATAATGATTTTTTCAAAATTTCATTTTGGTTTGAGTTATACATAACCCTTAAGATTAATTTTATTGAATAATTGGTAAAAATATAATTAAAGTTTTGGGGATGTAAGGAGAAATGTATGAGATAGAATTTAAGGTTAAATAATAATTTAATGATGAGGTTTTTGAGGTATTGTTATAGGTTTGGTTTCTAATATATATAATGTTCCGTGTTGAAGCTTTGTGTTATTGATTATGTTATTTATATTAATATGGTATTCCATTATATGATAGTTTTTATAATTTAGTTATCATCTTACCTTGTAAAAACAATTCATTTTTTTAATATTTAAATATTGGAGGAATATGTTGTTATCATTTTGGGGGATATATGATCCATTTTATGTTTATTTTAATTATTATGTCATGATAAAATCCCTTTCAATGCACATCATTTTATAAAAAAGATGTGTTTTTTCTGGAAATTTGTTATGGGATAAAATTGTAATATCCCTATGAATAAATTTCCACATGTTTTTAGTCTAGATAGTAATTGAATTCCTCAAAATCCATGAAATGGATCTCCAAAAAAATTATCCTATCAAATTAATTTCTACTAAATATATGGTATTTTTTTAACATCATTGGATTGTGGTCTTATTTGTAATTAATTTTTCCCTAACATTAACTCTCCTATGATCAATGTTCTTTTCCACTCTCAATCATTATTTGGATATTAGGTTTTCACCCATGTATATATTTTCAATTTACACTAATATTATTCTATTTGGAACCCTTGTTATGAATTATTCCACAAAACCATCATATTTTCCACAACCCCATTTCGATAGGATATTTTATTAACCCTTTTGAACACATCTGTTTCAAAAATAGGCATGTTCAAATATCAAACCCTTCATTACCATAGTGAAGATATAATTTTGAGGAAGAACTTTATTAGTATGGGGGGACAATTTTGTAATCTGAGTTTTTAAAATATTACCATTCTTGATATCTTTCATAACATGTAACTATGATATTTATTAAAACTGGGATAAACCAAAAAAATATTATTTTTGAAATGTGACTGTTAGAATCTGGAAAAAACATTTAATGATATTAATAGTGATAAAAAAATGTTAAATATATATAATGGTATTATATTATTATTATTTTCAACTAATTAAAAATATATATGTTTTTAATTTTTATTAAATTTATTTTTTGCATAAAAAATATATTTTGGTAAAAAATTATTTCTATGGAATTTTGAAATAAAATATTATAATTTAATTGAGAATCATGTAGAATTTTATTTTGAGAAAATTAATTTTATTTTTGAAATTAACATATCAGATTTATTATAGTTTTAATTTTTTGGAATTTTCCAAAATGTTCCATTTCTCATTGAATAATGTAAAATATTGATTTTTATAATACTATTATTTCTTATCATTAAAAAGTAAAATTGTGATTTTCATTTGATCTTAACGCAATATAACTTTAATTGAATTATATATAATACAATTAAATACATTTTAATAATCATTATACATTCTTCAGGTGTTAGATCATTCTTGGGTTGAAAGGTGCATTTTTTTTTCTAAAATCGATTTTCGTTGTATTATGTAAATTTATATTAAAATTATTTTCTTACACTTATACTAATTGATTCTTGTTAAATATATTTAATATTTATAATAATTAGGTAAATATTTGGAATAAAGTTTCATTTTATTTTTTCAAATTATTGATAGTAACCTTAGTAAATATGTTTCAACTTAGCAATGGAAAACTAGAAAATTATAGTTAGAAATTATATGATAAAGAATAAAATGGTCATAAAACTTTTAATTAATATATTTAAAGATATTTATTCTTCCATCGAAATAATATATTTAGATAAATGATATTTTATTTCATTTTTAATCTAAAATGACTTATATATTATTTTTCGTAATAAATCATAGAAAATATCACACTATTTCTTTTAAATTTCCATTATATTTTCACATAGAGATTAAAGAATATTTGAATTAATATTAAATGTTATTTTAAGATTAATTAAATGATATTTATTTTGTTAATTTAGTTTTATTTTTTATCAAATAGTTACTGTAAATTCTCATGCAATGCTGGATGATTTCTTCAACAATAATTTCAAAAATAATATTAATAATATTATAAACATTAAAAGTAATATTTATTAATCTAAATATGTCATCACATGAATTTTATATTTAATTATAATTTATAGTTTATTTTTATACCAATTAAATATTTATTCTACAACCACTATGTCCTTCTCAATGTCAAATTTTGAGAATAGTTCATAAAACTACATTTATATCATTTTATGTTATACAATATTTTTAAAAATTATTTAAAAATAATAATAATATTGAAATGACATAAATAAGATTATAATTTTTATAAAATTTCATCCCATGTAAATATATGATCCAATTATTAACATATAACTAAATTTATAATTAATATTTATTTAAATTATTGGTACAAATGTTAAGGATAAAAATGTTTAAAGGAAGAGTCAATATAAATGGTATTATTTAAAATGATATATATGACGTTAAAATTGAATAATATGATTATATAAATACCATATCAAACTAATATTCAAATACATTTCATTTCTAACTATTTTACCATAGTTAAACACTTATTATATTATAATATTTCATGTGTTTCCAAAAGTACACCTCCCCTTACTTATAAAGGGATACCCAACTACTCTCCTCTCCAGAATATAATATCCTTTTATTTTGGAAAATAAATGACCAAATTCACTTTAAAAATATATACCACATCTTAATTTCCATGAAAAATTTCCTAAAACCTTGAAAGGAAATCAATAAGCATAATCCATAAGTAGTTGTCTAACGATGAAAAACAGTTTTTAACCAAGTGTTTTAATTTTATTTCTTCTTATAAGAAGATAAAATATTCTAAAAATAAGATTAATTAATAAAATTAGTATATTTTATATAAACTTATTTTATGAAATTTATTTTATAACCTACAACCATGTGTAATACAATAAAATTCGATATGAAACATTTGATTATTTTTAAAGAGGACTATTGCTTCAAAAATAATAAGATTTATTTCAAATCCCTACCACCAATGGATGATTATAATGACTATTTTATTGTATATATAGGATATTATTTAAACAATTATAATTATGGATATATATATAATATGTACTATTTTTCTTATAATTATATCCATTGAAAAATAATAACATTGTTCGTGTGTATGTGTGGATTACAACCTGTACAAAGTGATGTGATTCATTATTCATAACAAAATCATGTAGATAATATATATAAGTTAATATAAGGATATAATATTATATATATCATTTAATAATCATTATTTAATGTTGAAATATTACTTACCACTATTCCATCACGTTTCTTAAAAAATTCAATGATTACCCATGCTTAAGTATGACTTACCATCTCTTTGACTGCAACACAATTAATTTATCATAAAAATCATTCATAGTTGGTTTTATAAGTATAATAAATTTATTAAAGTATTAAATAATTATTTTTTATGATTATGGAAATTATTAAACAAATGCCCCTTTTAACACTTCTAATAAAACAAATACCTTTTGAAATTATGAATCGAATAACTTAAAAATGCCCAAAGTGGACATAAGTGACTAAGTAATTAAATATAAAATTAAAAATTGTAAAATAATCTTATAATAATTTAGCTATCTGATAAATGTTTTTCAAGTAATTATATAATTTAAATAATTTTCTTTTGTAGTATTTAAAATACATGCATTGAATTTCTTCACATGAGTCTTATCCTAGTTGGTGAGGTATCTTTAAGTGCATACAGAAGACCCAGGGTCAAAACCAGGTAGAGGCATATTTCTGGGGCACTGCAGCAGTGCTGTAACATGCACTGTAGCAAGCACTGTAGCAGTACTGCACATTATGCGGGTACTGTAGCAGAACTATACACTGTATAGGTACTGTTGTAGTACTGTACACTATGCGGGTACTGTAATAGACACTGTAGTAGTTACTATAGTTGGTATTATTTAGTACTTTAGCAGCTAGAACTATTAACCTTGGGAAACCTGTTTGGGCTTGGAGTCCTTAGGAATTTCGGACCACCCAAACCTTTGGGTCAGTAGGGATTTCAGGAAACCTTTAAGGCCTTCAGGACACCTCAAGGCTTTTAGGCCACATGAAGTTTCTCTAGACACACTAAAAAAGAAGGAGCATCCCCAGAAGAGGATTCAGAGTAGGTGCACTCACCAGAGCAGAGCCAAATAGATTTTTTATAATGAGAGGGTATGGATATTCCATCAGGACCAGCTTGTGATTGAACGAGAAGCCTAGCCAGATGGCCATGCGAAGGTGGATAGCTACTATCATGATGCAGATGCTGAGGAGAGACAGTTCCTTGTAGATTTTCTGGTTGAATTCCCTAATTCCTTCGGGTCATGTAATCTCTTAAGAAAATGGGCCATGTAATCTCTGAGCCTATGGGCCTTGTAAGGGTTCCACCTCATCCCTTGAAAGGGGGGTTATCAAAAATCAATAAAAATGAAGGCCTTCGGGACATTCGATCATTGAATTTATTGGAATTTTATAAGGGATTTCGTCTTGGTTTTTCTAACTTGAGGTAGTTTTAATGTTATAAAATAGACTTATATTATATGTTTTGTAAAATTAAAATTCTCATATCGCAAATGATTCATTTATAATACATTCTATTTTATGTAATCATTAAAATTTATACAATAAATGTTTTGTTAAAATAATGTTTCAATGTGGTAAGGGATTTCGTAACTCAATTGCCATTCCTTGCTCTATACCAATACTTTTATTTTGGTACTATGATAAGATTATTTGTGTAATGAAATAATATTTTTTTATTTTATATTAAAATATATTTTTTATGTTTTATAATATTTATATCTAATAACTTCCTTTATTAATTCTTACTCGAATGATATGATCATTGTAAGGATTACTAATCTTAGTACTATTTCATTGAGGAAATTCTTTTAATATACTACTAATTTATTTTATCGGTTATCTAAGAATGAAATTGAGATATTTTATAATGAATTAATCATTGATCATGATATTTAATGATGCTTTTAATTACACTATTTCATGAGTTATTGATTCAAACTCTATAAATTTGTCAAGGGATTCCATTATCTCAATTTCATTTTTTGGAGACATAATTTTTATTATGCACCTTGAATTAGTTTATATGGTTTTATTACTTCTCCATTAATTTTTTTAAATACTATATTATATAAATTATTTTTTATATAATCATTATATGCTACATTATAAATGGATTTTTCATTCATGTGTTACCTTAGTTTCATGGATTCCTCATCTCAATCTTATTTATTTTTTGAATTTTTTTGATCAATTAACCTATACACATTTATATTGCATATATGAAGACTCTTAAAATAAAATATCATATATATTTTCATAATAATTTGATTATATGTTCCTATTAATGATATTTCATTCAAAGGGTATTTGGTTTTAAAAAATTGGGTTTCCTTAAAAATGTTGTTTTAACGGTTTTTAAAATTATTAACCAAACTCATCCTCAAGATTCATTATATTATTTCTGGAATTTTCTTTTATAAAAATAAATTATTTCAAATTTTATTTTTCTATGATCATTCAAATTATTTTAAATGTTTATAAAATTAATTTTCTTTACCTTTTCTATATAGGTTACTTTTGAGTCTCATTACAAATGTTTGAAAATAATTTTTATTTTTAACAATTTCGACATGATTTGATTTTACCAACACCATAAAAATTATTTTCATTTATGGGAAAAAATATGTTTCCTGGGTTACATTAATAAAATTCAAAATAGTTTGTATATTTTTTAACGTTATATTCAAATTCTTAAGGGTATGTTTCTAAATAATGTTTTAATGATTCTTTTGGGATGTTTCTTTTCATAAACAATAACACCACTTTATTTTAATTATGATATACTAGTTATTTTCTTAATGATACCGTATGTATTATTTATATTGGTTGATTTGTATTTTTTCAAGGATATTTTTAGGGAACCCACTTCCATTCCATGGTAAAATCATGCTATACATGAAAAATGATTTTTTATGGTGAATAATGAAATCATAAATGTGTTTTGTTAATACAATGGTTATTGGACATTTTTTATGAAGTAGGTGATCTTGATATAGATCAAAATAATCGGTGAGGCTGATATATCTCTTGAATACATTTGTAAAATGGATAGAGGTAACTTGTTATTGGTTTCTTATAAGTGATTATTGTAATTTACTAGGTGGGTTATTTCATATTTATGAGTGATTATAAGAGTGACATGAAAAAATGTTCTATATTACCAATAAGGTTTATTTCTATTTACATCAAGTTAAAATGGATCATTTTCTTAAGGATTTTATTCACATGGATCTTGATTACTGACTTATAGTACTCTAGATTAATGTCAATGCTTTAACCCATGAATCGTTTTTTATAATCTTGGTTTTTATGGGAATAAATTTAGTTATGTTATTCTCGTTCCCATTTATTATTTCATCATCCATATAATCTCATATTATTCTCAATGATTAAGCTAAAATTTTAATTCATACACCTAACATTACTAATCATTTGGTCTCATCCATCTTATGATTCGTTTTCTCTATGATTTGAATAATGGTTTTATGTATGTTATGCCTAGAAATTCTTATAGATGAAAAGAAAAATATTTGAGATGATTTATAGTTTTATAAATAAGTTATTTATATATACATGTAATTATATAATAGGTTTTCCAAATTCAATAAAACTATAAAACGAAATGTTCCATGGGTGTGTAAGTCAACCAACATCTTCCACTTTGTTATTCTATGTTTTTCATGGTTGAAATTAGTTCAATTTTTTTTTGAAATAAAAAATTTATAGATTCTATTTTTTTAATCATATCTGGGATTATAGATACAAGGTTGTTATAAATGGAGTTTATTTTACCATCATAATAACAAGACAATTATTTTTCATAGTTTACATCATTAAAACTAATAACACTATGTTAATGATATTTTTTTCAATGGTTCTGGAAAATTTTCATGTAGTTTAAGTGAAATAATTTTAAATCCACATGATTTCATTTATAAATTTCTATAGATATATTAATAATAAATAAATTTTAAAAAAAATACCCAATATCTCTAATGGTTTAGTTTTATTGAAGAATAAATACAAAATATTCTTATATCAGTAAATAACATCAATATCTTCGACAAAGTCTTCAAATTTAGTAATATTCATATAAAACCCCAATTTTAAACCATTCATTATGAAATTGTAAAGGGAATCATATAAAGCGGTGATATAAAATTATCCTGGATAGTATACATTAAAGATATGAATAATTGACCATATGAAATTATAAGATAATCATAATTGTATGAGATCATGACCACAACATCTGATCTCTATACCCAATATATCAAAATACATAACCGTGATTCATGGCATAAAAAACTATCATTTCAAAAGTCATGATTCATAAGAGTTATATGAAATCATAAATTAATTATAATCTATAATTTAATTTTATAAAACTATGTAACTAACATTGATAGAGAATACCATTTCATTTATCAAGGTAAACTACATAGTCCCTCAAATCTTGGAGGATCGGGCGCCAACACATGTTTCCAATTGTGGATAATGTAATATAATGTTTTTCTTATAATGGAGTAGGAAAAAATACATGAATATCATAATTTACATATAAAATAGACATTTTCCCCATATTTATCTAACTATATAAAATATTTTGCACAATTATTTAGATGGATGAATATTTTAGGCCCACAGATCCTTGGTTATAACATTATAACATTCTTTGGTGATAACATAACAAATAACCCTATTTGAATACAAAAACCCACCCTTGGTTATAATGTACCTATCATTAACTAAATAAAACCATACACATTTGTGTCATAATATCATAAAATATTGATCATATAATCACATAAAAACTCATGTAAGGAAATATGATTTATTAAAATTAATCTATTAATTATCTCATAACACAAGAAAAATAAGAGGGTTTCATAGACATTTACTAAATATAAATATTAATCATCTATAGGAAGAGTAGTATTTATAAAAATGGAACATATATCCAATAAAATATAATTATAATGAAAGGATATTTTAATATTAGAAAATTCCTTTAAAACATCACTAAAATATTATACAAGTAAAACAAACAAATCCTTTTGAAAATCAATTTTAAAATAATATTTTTTTAAAAAAAATTATGGAAAATATATACTTTGAAAACAACTATTTTCCATTTAATGTAATATTAAATTAATTTATCTTTCATGATGTCCATAAATTAACATTTAAAATGTGGCTCCCTACTCTCCCAGATCTATTAGCCCCTAATATTTAGTGTTTATTTTCCTCCTTCATAATAGCCTGTAAATGATTCAATACATGTTAGAAAAAAATCATATCAAGGAGAAAAACCAAAGGGCTATGAATGATGAACATTATCAATGAGGCATGAGATATCAGGATAACATAAATGCAACACAATATGTATATAAACAACTAAAAAAATGTATCAGAAAAATAGTTCAAGATAACTACCAAGAAGTCATGATGAAAAAAGTATAATAAATTAATAAAGTTCACACCATTATCCAAAATTATTTCTCATGTGACTAAACATTACCCAATTCATTAGAGCGCAATATATTTCCAGTATCACCAGTCACATTCAATTAATTCACATGATTAAGTGTTTCACAAAATTTACACATCATGGATTCATTCATCATCATATTCTATTCCTTAATCATGGATAGTTGAAAAAATACTTGTAAATCCAAATCAAGGAAAAATAAATGTATAAATGTGAACACTATAGATAATAAATGGTTATGTTATTCACTATGATATACTTTTGGTATGGAAAATCCAGATGAAATTTTAGAATCATAATGGTTTCACTTAAAACATCATTGAATGGGTTGTTAAGATAGAAAGGGGATGCTAAAAATTTTAAAATAAATTGGGAAGTAATAGGGACATGTGAATAAAAATCCAAACCTTTGAAATTCAAAATATAAGGCATAATATAATAAAGAAACCTAAATAATGAAGAGAAGGTGAGGATCCCTTAATATATTATGACATGGTAAGAAGTGTATATAATGGTTCATGGGAGGGACTATTGAGAGACAAAGAGTTATCTCATCACATTTAAATAATAATTTATTTAATTTTAATGTAGAGCAACATACCCCTAATGTAAAAAATATATAATTTAAGAGGAATACCATAAAAGTGGTTCTTGAATAAAAGAAGAAAGGGGGATTCCCTTATAATATTTTGACAGAGTAATAGATTAGTTATTGTTCAAAATGAGAGTGGATAAATAGTATCTCATTAAAATTACGTAAATTGGACAGTAGGTTAATGTTTATAAAAGAATGAAAATATAACCACATGAAATTAACAAGTCTAATTCCAAAGAAGGTTATTGAATTGAAAGAAAAAGAGTAAGGTCCCTCCCCATGATATTGTGATTCCAAAAGCTTCTAAAGAGATTCATGTGAGCTTAGGGGAAAATGGGATGAATCTAGAGGGAGGATGAGAGAGTAAGGACATTTTAAAAGTATTTCTAGGGAAAATAAAATGTATTTTGGGAGGTCTTATTTACGAAATGTGTGGGAAATTCATTAATATTCCTCAAACATAGGTTTTGGACTCTATATAAAGAAATATCCAAAAAAACCAAACCATAATTGCTTCCCATGGTTTCTAAATAAGGGTAATTATTTTTAATTATTTTATATGGATAAGGGGTTAAATTATTAAAATAATACCCTTTCTGATTTGAATATGAGTCATACCCTTAACAAAATTATTTTAAAACCATAAAATATATTAATGGATTTTGAGGATTAATAGAGACATTTTAAAATTAATAAAATTAATATAAAATCCCATTATATTATAGGTAATCATATATTTTATTTTTAATATATTTTATAGTATTTATTACATCAATTCTAGGTCATTACGATGTCATAATATACAATTCATATTTATTCGATATTTAATTTTTTCCAAAAAATTAAACTGTCTAACAAATTATAAAACATTACCCACTGGATAATTTGGAAGTTATAATTCTAAAAAATAATATTAATTTTAACAGAATAATTTTATTAAAATGTATATTTTTAATTATTAAATATTAATTTTCATTTGTTGAGATATAAAAGGTTTTTTTGACAATAATATTTTTTGAACCCATATAAAAATAAAATTTGACCTCATAAAAATTATATGATAATTTATATTTAATAAAAATTATTTAATGAAAATGTTTTTGTAAAATATATTTTTTTTCAATTTAATTAATTCATCAAAATTAATGTGTTAAATAAAATTTCATATTATATAAAAATACAATTTTGGTTTTATTATATAAAAATATAATTTTTTATAAAATTAATTAATTAATCATAATGTAAAATAAGGAAAGAATAAATATATCATAATTTTAATAAAAAGAAATATAATTATTCATGATTTTATAGTTAAATTGTTTCTTGTTTTTTGTTAAATTATTTTTAACCTTAATTAAACTATATTCCTTTTTTCTGTGGTAATTAATATTTAATATAATTACTATTTATATTGTAAAAAAATTAGGTACACTATATATCCAAATATTAATTAATAATATTCCAAATATTTAATCCAATTAATAAAAACCAATTCACAGATCTGAAATTATTTAATTTAATATAAAACCCACAAGCATGAGGGAAAGCAGTTTGTTCAGAAAATGAACTTATTCATAGAAAAGATGATTTTACTTTAACTCTTTAAATAACAATTCACATTATATTAATTTCAATTGATAATGATATATATATATATATATATAAACTATAAATTTAATTTAATTAATTTCTGATTAGGGGTTATTTATAATTAATTAAAAATGGAGAATCATTATTCATTTTTTTTTTTTTGGTAAAACATCATATAAAGCCTAAAAACAATCTTACACTAAATTACAGTATAAAGATGATTTAAATTTTACTATTTGAGTTATGAATAGTTACATAGTACTTATTTTAATTTTAAATCTAATTAAGGAAAAAATTTTATATTTCAATTAATTAATTTATCAAAATGAAATGACAATTCTACATAATAACGATATATTTAGATATTCACTGAAAAATATATATTTTCCAAAAAGATCCAAAATTTTACCCTATGTTAATTTAGATATGATGAAATCTCAAAATGTATTTATTTTATCAAATATATTTTCTATATATTTTAAAAAATATTTTTTTTCATAAAATAATATACATGAAATTGTTTTTTGATGAAAATAATTTATAAGGAACAAAAAGACAGTACAAAAAACTATTTGATTATCCATTAAATATATATATATATATATATATTTCATAAATTATTTATCTTAATCATACCCAACAATTTAATATAAAGGTTAAAATAGTTATATTTAAATAATCAATGTTTGTTTGGGTTCGGTGTTGCATATGGAAAAAGCTATCAAATATGGTTTAATATTTTAAAAACACGAGTCATTATAATATGGGATGATGATTTACTATAGAAAATTATTGGAAATAACATTATGATAAATTTTATTAAGTCTAATTTTATCACTAGTTTAAGACTTACTCATACAATTCCTAAAAATTTAATCAACATATGTGCATTATAGCTAAAGAAATTATAATTATGTAATATAATTTAATAGAATCATACATATCACAATCATATTGATGAAAATAAAAATATATATTCTTTTGAATAGATATTATCAAATATCATATAATATATAGTTCTAAAGTGTTAAAATTATAAACATCATTAACATATCAATTATTTGTGGTCAAAACACATTTCCATTCTTACCTCAACATAAGCACCCCATATTAATAAGTATATGGAATTGAATTATTATTTATAGTTATTATCCAATTTCATTCATTAAAAACAACTAATTTTTCCTAAATAATTAATATAAAATTGTTTTAGATCAGACTTATTAAATTATGGAATGTTAATTGGAAGAGGAATAAATCATTGCGCATATCTGATGTTCCAAAAAATTACTTTATTCAATAATTAATTTTGAAGTTACAACTTATATAGTTTTCTTTGGTGAATTAATTATTATTATTAAATTTGAAAAGATGTCAGGAAGAAACTCAATATGATGTAATATAACAAATAATGAACATACACACTATAAAATATATACTATATCATATAATACACCCTATTTATAATGGGAATAGAGTATCTTACTCAATCCACAAGTCTATGATTCCTTGAGAAAATATTCATACAACTTCGAACATGGTTTATAATGTTATAGTAATAGTGTTATAAATTATCAGAAAATGGTTCCTAACATATAACCTTGAATGGAATGATGTATGGTCATTAAATAATGGACATAAAATATATTGTATTTTCACCTCATCTGGTGATATTAGATTTTATGACATTTTTTATCCCAAAAGACCATAAATTTAATAGATTTTTAAATTCCTTAAAGTGGTCCATCTAATGTGACTATAAAATACATTGATATTTCTATTCTATTGGAAATGAACTAAGGTAAATCCCCTTAATCAGGAGACCAATCTATATAAAAATAAAAAATTATGATATACCAATTCATAAGGGGTTATTTTCCTTAGTCATCAACTATGATATATCCACCCTATTAAGAAATTTTCTTATATGTATTCTTATTGAAGAATGTTATGTTGCAATGTCTCAGAATTTTATCCTTGAATCTATTATAAGATACAATATCACCTCATTACTTATTCAAAAAATGTTTTGAAGAATTTTAATGTTATCATAGGTCTTATATATTCATCCTCACAGTAAGGAACTTTATCATTCTATTCAATTTTAATAGGGGTATGAGAAGGATCTATATAAAATCCTACATGGAACCTAATCCTTATAAATGTGATCTTCAATCCATGTAATTTATATTCTACTCGATAGACATAAATTCACCATTTTTCTTTCTTATAACTATATGTGTCTTGATTAATATTACTATTTAAAATGTATTGATACATTAATCTTAAAAACTATAGTTAAACATATATATTATAATCATTCAAAACATCTTGGTGTATGGTCTTTGTTATTTATGAAACAAATTCACCAATGAACTTAACCCTGAATAAACCTTCCATGCACCATCTCAAAAAACAATATGTTTCTTAATTCTATTTTTCACTAGTTATATACTGATAGATTTATCATTAATCAGGATCCTATCCACAACACATCCACATGAATCCACAGTTTGTAATATTTACTAAATTAAATTAGATGGAAAATTAATTAGAATCTTCATGTAGCCATTGATATTTCATTCACATTTACAGAACATGAAATCCAAGTTATTTTAATTCAAAAAACAATTTATGAGTATTGGTAATTAATATATATATTTTAATGGGATGAATTTGGTAAGTGATAGAACATATTTTAGAAATACAATATTCCTATACCCATTCAATGATTTACTTTTTTATTAAGGAAATGATCTACTAACTGTATACACCTATGAAATAATATAAAGGGAGTAATCATTAAAACCATTCCAAAGGTCATCCATGATAGGATTTTCAATCAATATGATAACATAATAGTCATTTATTATGGAAAACAACCATATTATTCTGTCGATTGTTGTTTCACCATATCTAATTCAAACTAATCAAATAATTATTTAAAATTTCTAAATAACCTATCTTTAGAAGATGTGTAACTTTCCCAAAATCCTATGTTGTTTCAAATATATTATATGATGCACATCTAAGATTCCATTTTTATGGTTTTAGTACTAATAATCCATCAATTAACATTGGTTAAATTATTTTCCCTAGTTAAATATGCCACCATATATTATTTCACATCATTTAGTTCCATGATACATTAATTTGAACTTTTACCCATAATTGTGTCAACACATTATGACCATGAACTGGAAATAAATAATTTAGTCCAAATTGTTTTACTTAAGATAACATTTATGTCCCACTTTTGTGAAAAAAAGATAGGTTATGGGTCTACCATTCATTTTATGTAATCTACACAATCTTATTATATTTTATTATATCATATATATTCCATGATTAATGGTTTTAAACTATGTGTGATATTATAATGAGGTTATTTATATAATCCTTAGAATCTTAATTAATTTTGGGTTAATATTTTCATTATCATTGTGTGTGAAACCTCATTTATAGTACATGCTATTATACCTTAATATGTAGTCATATTGTTTTCAATATTTTCTCACCATAAAAATCACCCCTTTAATTTGAAGTAGTATACCATTAAATTATATTAATCCATTCCCATAATGTTTTTAATAGAATAAATTTTTTTATTATTCATGTAGAGTCAATTATTTATCCTTATCAGTATGTGTATAAAATAAATTTTTGGAAAACTATATTCCAATAATCATTTTATATATCTAGTTAGTTTTATATGATCATAAATAAAGGTGAAATCTTTTTTTCTAAATTTAAATATCGTAATCATCAATTGAAAGAGACATAAATTTGTGTAATGTTCAAAAATAATAACATTTAATCTTAAAAACTAAATTCTTTAGTCACTATTCCATTATAATTTATAGTAAATGAAAAAATTGATCATAAATGATAGAGTCAAAATTATCCTCATGTTAAAGACACATACGTTTTGGATTGATAAAATGCGAAGCCATTTATCATAAATAATTTCCATTCATGTACCATGAAAAATTTAAATAATTAATGAATTCCAATTGAAGCAAAAAAAATTTTATAAATAAATTTCATAGAGAGTGATATGAGAAAATTCAATGTTCCCTCAGACTAAGATGTTCATTGATAGGATTTAATAAATTTTTAGATTATAATTACAAGTTCGAAATACTATTGGAACAACATTGTGGCCCTATTGAGAGCCAATTTATACATAATTGATCAATAGAATAAAACAGGATTTTCTAATGGTAAAAACACATTCACTACATATGAAATACACATATACCCATCCATAAAAATATATTAAAGGGAAAATTAATTTTCATTCATAATTTTTCTAAAAAGATAAATTTTGACTACAACGACCACACATGTTATAGAAATACCACACAAGGAAACAAATTATAGAGAACAATCCACCAAAGATAACTGAATAAACAATATTTTCATCATTCTAAAAAATATTCTAAAATCATGATTAATAAGAAGAATAACATCATTCAATATTTACATAGATTTTATTTCCTTGATATTATTATATATTAGACTATTTAAGTAATTGTTTGTTAATTGTTTTTTATATAAATTTTATTTAATTGAAAAAATGACTAAATAGTTAAAGCACCAACATATATAAAATATATTAATATAGAATTATATTAATTGAGAAAAAATGTTCCCCTAGAGAAAAATAAACATTTAATTTAATAAAAAAGATACAATAAGACTTCTATATGATAATAACTTCAAAATAAGAATTAAAATATAGTATATAATAAAATTAATGAGAAATTTACTTCAAGTGTTGGTTGTATGATTTCCCTTTGTTATCCAATTATGGGTGGGAAGAATCAATCAATCATTAATGAACCATCTATCTAGTAGCTTATGATTCTGTTAGTTTATGAATCCCCTCAATTATTATATCATATTCGTGATTTCATTTATAAATACATTATATTATTTCTTCTTCATCAGATAGCTTTATCCCCATTACCTCAAAAAGAAACTGTAGATGGTCTATCTCAACTATTCAAATGGGAATAAAATTTTAAAGTTATAATTTTTACACCTCTTATTTGTTAAAATTTTGAGTGGTATGCTCCACCAATTTTCATTAGATATAATTTTTAGAGTATTTATATCTTATTTTGAAGACCCAAATTATTCATAAATAATTAGATTCTATTGAATGAAGGTGTAAAATACTCTTTAATTAGTTTCATACATTATAATACTATATTTATTTGAAAAAACAACTATTCCATAGAAATCATTTAAATTTAGGGAACTTGATTAGTCAAAACATGTTTATTTTACCTACCCACAAATTTATTATAAAAATCCCAAAAATAATTTCAACTTTAAATACTTAGTCAACCTTAACGATATAGACATAGAAACAAATTGTAGAACTCCTAGATAAAAATCCTAACATAATTAATAAGAACAAGACTATGATTATATCTAAATCCCATAAACCAGAATAAATTTTCTTTATAGGCTTTAGACTTTTGTGAGGTCTGTCAATATCTTTTTATAAAATTTGTTTTTGTTTTATTTTAAAATAAATACAATAAAAACTCTAATGGTGTGTAACTATTATAAACTGGTTAAATTAATCGAATATAGACCATATAGTTTAATATACAAATTAAAAATCATTATCCAATACCTAGAAGGGTTTCCTCAAATTTTTCATGAGATCCCATTGATGATATCTTTTCTTTATTAGTTTTATGACCTACATCAATAAAATTTGTGTACAAGTTATTTTATTCACCCATATTATAAATCGAGGAACTTTTTCCTCAAATAATTTCCTTACTGGAATTATTTACCTTTGTGGTATATTCATCATTAAAATATACATTCATTTTTATATAATGGGTTATTTATACTGATTATGTTAACCTTTAAATTACATGCATTTGTACTGTTCAAAAAGTCACATGAATATTCCATGGATAAACGAATAGGTGAATCAATAAGAAATAAATTTATTTGGAAATTAATATGAACATTATCCTTCCTCTTTTAGAATTATTTTATTTTCATGGAGATTTATTAATTACCCATCCCATGATAATTAGATTGGTTTACTCTTGGAACATATTTAAATTTTTATAAAAATAAATATAATTTTTATGGATATCAAATTAAAATTCTATCTTTGTAGGTTCTAATAAATACATCCTAAAATGATATGATATTTTAAGGAGAATTAACCACATTAATAGGGTCATTTATAGAAACCACAATAATTTATTTAAGTAGAGAAGATGATATGTAATAATTAGACACAAATGAATTATTGATATAATGGGAATTCATATGTACAAGTCACACACAAGTAAGGTATAATAATGATAATATTAACCAAAATTGAAGGATAAATATATATATTTTTGGAAATGGTAATCTATGAGGAATGTTTTTTATTAAAAATTATTGAACATTTATGTAATTAAAAGTCATATTCAATTACTCAACTAATTGAAAAATAATCAAAAATTAAAAATATAAATCACTAAACATGATAAAAAATTGATATTATGCCATAGAGAAAATAATTTACCTATAAATAATGTGGATTAAATTACTCCCATATGATCATATCTAAATTTAATATCAACATAATGAATTTAATTTTACAATAAGTATTATTTAGGCACCTAAAGATATCATTGAGATTACCTAATAGACCCATATAAAATATTTTTAACTAAATTCACTAATACATTCCCTATATCCTACATGAATTATGGGATTACCAAAACCATGAACTATTTTCCATTAGTTTTATCCCATGAGGCTATAAAAAAATATTGATCCAATTTATTTAAGTAATTTTCATTTTTGGATAAACCTTTTCCTCAATTTTTTTGTTAAATATTTTGGTATCTCTTTTCTCTAGAGATACTATTTGGACATCATTACCCTATAAATTGTGGAATTATATAAACTCACCATAAATTTAAAAATGGATGGGAGATAATTTGATTTAATATATATCCAGAAAACAAATATTAATGAATCATCATGCAATATGTGGAATGTATTAGTTATTGAGAGACACCAACTAATAAATTTTAGAATATGATATAGTTAATTATAAACTATAAATTTAAAAGCCTAGTAACATATTTTTCATGTTTTATTTTAAATTTTTTGTAAATTTTATGAAGTTATTATTAATATAATATGGTCATTATTGATTGTGGATTGCCAAACCTTTGAAACATATTACTTTATATTCAAAAAAAAGTTTTCTAACAATTACAATATATTTATATAATGGTTTACTACATTTTTATGATTAGACATGTAAATGAAACATACTAAACATAAAATAAATTTATTTAGATCTCCACATAGTTCCCATAACCCCTATTGATCTTCTAAAACTGCCTATGATATCTTTGGTAAATGACATAAGGAAATGATTGATCTTGAAATAACAGTATGGGAATAAGAATTATGATAATGTTAAATAGGGAGTCATGATGCATATCATGATTTCATAATAAGGATATTTATATGTATGGAAACACAGAATAAATAAAATTATATTCACTGATTATGTTGTTATAAACAAGTTTTGAAAAAATAAACTATGATATCATAAACTAATGACAAGGGTCAAACTGAACATTGTCATCATTATGTTGAAAGTGTTCTATGGTGGATATATATTCACTTTAGAAACCCCTAAAAAATAATGTATAGCTAGTGTCTTCATTATTAAATTTCTTGATGATGTAAGGGATCACATAACTTTGGATTGATCAATTAATTAGTCATCATGAACTAGATACATACCTTTTTCTCATATTATTTTATAAATATAAAATACAATGCATAAGAAATCTTCTTTCAACATTGGTATAACCCATTATATCCCTCTTCATATTCTTGGGAAAGGAAAAAATAAATGGTGACCTCAGTTCCATAATTGTGGTTACATACTGTTCAATTTATCATGACTAAATAAGGAATAATCAACATGGAATGGTAAATAGATTGAAAAACATGCCATTTAATAATTAATTTTAGCATGAAATGTATCCATGTATAATATAAATGATGTAATCTATCAATTAAGATAGTGATAAATATTTGATATCTAGATCTTAGACATCATGATATATTTAGCAATGATTCAATTTTCCATGAAATTTATTTCAAGGGTTCCATGTGAATAAATAACCCAATTAATATATTTCAAAAATTGGTTTTTCTCATAATACATATTAATAAATTATGGGGATATCCATAAAGGATCCTCACCCTTCAATGCATGTCTAATTCATTACATATATATTGAATGATCATTTTAATACTTGAAAAATGATTTATCAAAAAATATCTATGTTATGTAAACAATACATAATATTACAATTTACTATTCAATAAAGTTACATTCCTAGTAAAACACCATTTATATACATGTTGTACAGATTTGGACATGATAATATCTATCATAAGAATAATATATATATTTAAAATAAATTTTATTTATAATAAAAAGTTATTGAATTAAAGGGAATGTATAATTACAAATAAAACTAAACCTAATATGTATGGGATAAAAACAACTATAAATTAATTATAAATATTGGTTTTTTAATAAAATAATATCCATTAAAGAATAAATGAAAATTGAAGAAAAAACATTAATATAGTAATCCAATAAATATTTTTCTTATTAAATCAATTGATATATTTTAAAGGAATAGAAATTGATAAATATAGTTTTTATTATGGTAAAATACATTAACATCATTTATGTTTAAAAGAAAACTTCCTATGGACTTTTCTGAAGAAATTTGGAAATGAACCATTCAATTAACAACTAAAAAATTCCTTTCAACAAATTTAAAAATACCATGATGTTATAAAAGGTTCTTAATCAAATATTTAGTATATAAAAATAACTCATGTAAATTTATTTTTAAAAAATATAGACATTACACAAAAAGTATTCCCCATCAAAATATAAAATAATACCTTTTTTTCATTTTAAAAAATTATTGTATTGATTTAATTATCATAGATATAATGATATGGTATAAAATATATATAATAATTAATCACCTATAAGATTAAAAATTTGATGAATTTTATAAATTATACAATATAATATTCCATTAATAAAAATATGAGCAATAAAAAAAATGAGAATGTAATATAAATTATTACATTGTTACTAACAGTTAAATTTTAACCCCTTGAATGAATAAAAATGAGTTGAATAATTAAGAATAATTAATAAATATATAATAATGTTATATAAATAAAAGTCATGTATATACATCATATAGAATTTAATATAAGAATAACACCAAATATGTCTCAATGGAGTGGAAATTGAGATAAAATCCCCTACCTCACTTTCAAAATTCCCCATGAGTTATTTTTTAACCATTTATATCAAATTTAATTTTTTATAATTATATAAAAGAACCAAATACATATCTATAATATCATATATTATCCTTAATAATATCTTACCACCCGTTTGTTAAAAATCTTTTATTTTTATCACTATCTCGATTGTTACAAGGTTAATCTTTCGGGATAATTATAGTTCAATATTTCATGTCCTTATACTTTGATTTCTGTTCAATAATATAAATTTTTTTAATAATATTTTAAATAAAATATTCATTCTGCATATATATATTTATATCCACCCATTGAAGGTGGAGATGGAAAATGTGCAACACAGTTTTTGGAGAAAGTAGTTATATGTACACATCAACGCTATTTAAACATTTTGGTGGATGGAATGAGATAAATATAAATATTAATTAGCTGTTATTTAGTAATTATTATATCATATATATTATAAATATTGGATAAATAACACCTTATTCAAGTCAGTGAAAATATTAATCGAAATAAATAATCATATCACTTCATGGAAGAGATACTCCACACATTTGCATGAGAAAAATTATAATTTCTGAACTAAATTTAATGTAAGAGGTTATATATGAAATTTTAATTCCATATGAATAATAATATCTCAAATATCATATAAACTCATTATTTAATTCTCTAAAATCATCCATGTAATTCTATGATGAAAAAAATATTACAAAGTTATGTGGAGATGATAACCCATTTTTATGAATGATTCATGTTTCTACTTTTAATTAGGTAGAAATGAGGTGGAAAATTGTTTTACCATTATCATAATAAAAACTATTATTATTTATGATACTTTAATTATGTTTTTTATGGTTACAATAAATTAATATTATGTTGAATAAAAAATTATCTTGAATGTATAGGTAATTATTAACACATTTTCATTATTAAACTTACATTACATTATGTCTTAAGTACCACATGAATATCAATTTAATATAGAAAAAAATGAAATTTGTTGATTTGGAATTCAAAAATATAATAGGTTATGGTTTTTCCTATCTTTATGTCTTAATGTTTTGTAATGAAAGGATTGAATGGGTGTCCTTTTATAAGATTGGGTAGGGTTTCTCTTGTCAATTCATGAATTATTATGATATATTATCTGTATAAATCATGTAAAAATACTTAAAAATGGAATAGATTATAATATAATGATAATATGTTCCTTATATAAAAATTAATGAAAATTTTGATGGGTTTATTTATCATTTTAAACATTAATAATTCCATTATCCACTATGTTATCCAATATTAACATTAAATGTGGTAATGACTTTTTAAACATTAGTCATGTTTGATTTTACTTATATGGGTAAAATTTACTCCAAAATTGGAAATAGATGAAATTTCAGACCATATATAATACCCATTTACCAATTTCAATATTTTATTAATTTTATAACATATAAATAAATATTATATTATTAAAATATTATTACTATCATTAATGACACTACTCAATTAATTTAACATCAAACACCTGAAGAAAATGGTTTAATTTGAATATTATCCATTAATAAATAAAAAATATTTTATATTCATCAATAATACTATTAAAATTTAATAATTTTTAATAATTTCATTACTTTTAATTTCTTTAAAATCAATTATTTTATTTCTAAATTATTTTAATAAATATTGCTTCAGTATTACATGAGAATTTAAGGTAATTAATCCAAAATTTAGAATTAAAAATAAATTAGAATGATAAAAACTTAATAAATCATCCAAATTATCATTTAAAAATGAATATAACCTCTTTGTTGAATTATTTTAAAATATAATAAATATTAAAGGAAAGAGTGGGACATTGTGTTTGTATTTTGTTCTTAATGAAATATATTTTTTAATATGAGTGAAAAATGTAATCAAGAGGAAATATTTTTGATATTTGGATGGAAATGGATGAATTTTGTTCATATAATCATATACCATCATGTGCTTGTGAAATTTTAGATATTTATCCCAAATATTTAACTTTTTGTTAAATTTTGTACCCTTTCCAAAGTGACAAATAGACACAAAGGCTACTATTCATTATGAATAAAAAAATGGATCTGTCTACCAAAATTTAACATCCTTATTCAATGTATGGAATTAATTTTAAGATGTTCCATTCATGAAATTTCCATAAATTAATTTAAGATGAAATAATAAAATTACATTTAAAATAATTTTTTAGAAAAATGAGTTTTACTGTACAAAAATGAACTTATAAAAAAATCATGAAAACTCATAATTAAAAGATAATTAATTATGATTTATATATACAATAAATAAATTTGTTAACCTATGATTAAATATAAATTATTTCGGTTCTCTATCAATTAATAAAAATGTTACACTTATAAAAAATGGTATTTTTTCAATTTAAAATGAAAAATAATTTATTAAAAAATTACCAAAAAATAAATCAAGGCTAATATTGACCTAATGAATTCATAAATTCTTTAATTTTCACAAAATTATATTTCTTTATGTTTCTTTTATTTCATTTATATTTTTGTTGTGTGTAAATCTTGTAGGTTTCAGGTACAATGTAGTTATTGGTTGACAGTATTACCAACTCATCTTTTTTACATAAATCATCTATAATTGTTGTATTACATGATTTTGAGATCATGTAAAATGAAAAAGGAATAGAACTAGAATAAATTAATATTCTAGAACCATAGTGACATGATCTTCACATGTAAATTATAATTAATTTAAGAGCATATATATAATTACCTCAACATGTAACTCTAATTTAATTGATGTTATGATGAAATATAATCCATCACATCATCAATGTTCTACATTATTCATTTAAAAAATATCTATTTCCATGATCAACACACAATCCAAAATTCGTGATCAATGTTATAAAATCATTGGGTGCTATCATGGCCAACCGTAATTGCTTTTATTCTTTGTGGATGATTATAATAGTATTATTACTGAGAGATAAAGAACCCTTAGAGTTATCTCTAAAGTTTGATAAGGGAGGAAGAGGGAGAATACAATTGGTATATCTCTAATATCACCTAATCTATTGAAAATATTAAATGTGAATTTGGAATCTGATATGACTAGATTTTTATTATATCAAGTTTAGGGTAGAGAAATCGCCTTGAATCCCTCAACCATCTTTAATATTCCTAATTAACCTCATGTACATTAACAATAATAATATTATTGGAAATTTATCTTTTGAAACACAATATGATAATAATAAAATATTAAATATTTTGATGTAGACCATTTATCTTAGTCTATTTACCATCATTGATATTTACCAATCCTCAAATAATGGTTATTTAATTAAAAAATGTAACTGTAATATACTAAATTTAATATAATAAATATTAATATGTTCCAATAATGATAAATAAAAATTATTATAATTATTTAATTAAGTTATTAACAAAAATATCATGTGATTAAATTGTGTATATGAACCAATATGAATAATATTATTTATCATAAAAAATTAAATACAATACAATAATTTTACTATGATTGTGGATACACATTGTGTGTGACTCTCTCACCCTCTTTTTTCATGGCATTATAAATAAATGCACAATTTAGAAGGCTGTTTTCTGGAAACATGGTATGTCAAAAATAGGGAAACAAGTTAACATCGCAATGATGTATATCCTCCTATGGACATTTACCATGTAATATAATAATTTTATCATAATATCTAAAATCTAGATGATTTCTTGTGGGTTCCATCAACCTATATTCACAATGCCTATTTTATTGATACTCTAGATATTAACTCACCCATCGAACACCATTTTCATGAATTTATTTAGGTGGATCCATTATCCTCAAAGAGTATGAGATATTATATCTATTCAAAAGATAAAAACGGTTAATACTTCATCGCATAATCCTTTAATACCATATCAATTGTGATGAACCTAATGTTTCCTAATTTAATGTTAATAGATACTATAACAGTTTTTTTCAATAAATCATAATACACTAGTTAGTAAATTAATTAATGTAGAAAAAACATTCTACGGATAAATACACACATCCAATAATTGAAAAATCAAATAACACATAGATATGTGTATTTACTATTGATGTTCCCTTTTTAATAACATGTTATCTCAGATATTACCAGGATATGAAGATATTTAGAAGGTTTCCCAATTTGTTATGGGCATCCTCCCGAAAATATCAATTATTGTTTAGGTCCTATTGAAAAATATCATCCAGTCAAATATTAGGATCGACTGAAAACCATTTTCTTGATTATCAAGTAAATCAATTTATGGATAAGTGAGAGCCAAAAAAACATCTGAACCCCAATGCAAACCATAAAAAACACAGCAGGCCGGTCAAGGATCCCCTCACCAAAGGCCAGACCCGACCCCAAATAAAGGATCATGTCGGACCTTGAGAACCCATCATGTCACCGCCTTGCACGCATCCACATCACCCCTCCCATCACCGCTCAGACAGAAACGTCATCATCCCAAAAACTCCACGCCATAGGCAATCCCCAGACCACCATCATCGAGAGCAAGGAAGAATCATCGGAGCACACCACTGGGAGAACCGCCACCACCAGGACCGCCATCACCATCCCAAATCACCAGAGAGACCCTCGAACCAGACCAAAGTGGGGTCGTGTGAGGGGGGACATGGCAATAAGAGAAGAGGAGGACCACTAGAGATGAATTTAAACCCAAGTAAGCACAAAAATAAGTAGTTAAACAAAAAAAACAAAAATCCTCACTAGATACAAAATGGAGGAAGACCGATGGGGAAATCTTCATCGAAAACACTCCAGAACCACAGATCATCTGAAAAAACACAAAATCATACAAGATCGGGACCAAAGAGGAATGCGGGGTCGGAAGGATAAGCGGACACCACCTTCTCTAAGCTTTCCTGAGGCCACCTCCTACTGTTGCGTAATAACCCAGAAAGGAGATGAAGACCCTTCCAAGTTTGACCGTGACACAACCAGTTGCCACCGAACTGGAATGAGAAACGATGGAGAAAACGGGATGCACCATCTGAGAAAAATGGGCGGGTCCATCACAGGAGTGGGAGCGAAGACCTGCAACGAGATTTTTCAGAGGAGGTTGAACAACATTGAACGTCGACAGAGCTCCGGAGGACATGTCAGCCCGTGAACCGTGGATCGGTCAGCACCACACCACACCACCACCACACTACCCATCCCTTGACCGCGCCATTCCCGAACAAGCGAGAAGAGTCAATGTAAAATAATAATTATCAAAAATAATGTTGTTGATGCTATCACTTCTCATCAGAGTATGAAAATTATACGGCTCTTCATCACTGCATATATACTACAGTAATTGTTACATATAAATATATAAAAAATAATTAGAAAATTTTTATAATAAGACAATCTTAAAATGAAATTTTTTATCATGTTATAAAAAAGTATGTTCTTGGGAAAAAACACTAACATACTCCCACTAGTACTAGATCTAACTACAAAATTTTTTTATTCAATTAGATATCACATGATATTCATGCTTCTAATTAGATTAATACTTCAAAAAGGGGTCCACCATGTTTTCTCCTAGGGATACTCAAATCATTGCAAAAGCACATCATTGAGAAAAATCCCTCAATAGATGGAACTTTAATAGTATTTTCATTATCAATTGGTGTGACCTTGGATTTTTTGATAGATCCACCATAGTATTATTATCATAGTAATATGTTATCGGGTGTTTATTAATAGGCAACACCTCAAAATTGGGCAATTTTTCAATTAATACTTCATAATAGGTTGCATTTGAATCAACAATTTACTAATACTACACCATATAATCAGTGAAAACTACCTACCTTTAACTCGAACAGATAATATCTCCTCCTATGAGACAATACATATACTAATATTATGAGTTGAGATCATTCTAATATGACTGAAATCCTTCATCTATATAACCCCTAATGATAATTTCTTCATCTTCTTAGTATATCATGAACATATCCTTATTTATCCTACAATATATTAGGAAAACATTAAGATAAATCTAATATTGATCACCTAGATCTGATTGATATCTTCCTACCATTCTGAAATCATAAGAAAAATAAAGCCTCATACAAAACATGAAATACATGGTTGATATTATCACATAAAAATATGAAATATTACTCATTCATTCTCTTTCCCCTTTTGTGGAGGAAATTTTTTCTCTGAAATTTGTATAAAATATGATACTAAAACCACTCCATTCATTGATCATTCAATACTTAATCTCTTTGTCTCCTTTTCTATATATTTATATTTATATAACTTGAGAATCCTCTTGGATATATCATGCGGGATCTTGATCCCTGGAATTTACATAAATTCACTTTTTTCCTTCATAGAGAAACCCTTACCCAACCATGTCTTAACCAAATTTATTATTTGTATACTATTTTGAATTATTAAAATATCACAAATATACACTACAATTAAAAAAATATACTCCTAATAAACCCCTAGTAATCACTTGGATCTCATTTATTCTTAATAAAATAAAATTAATTTATTACCTC
Source organism: Viscum album (assembly GCA_963277665.1). NCBI lineage: Eukaryota > Viridiplantae > Streptophyta > Magnoliopsida > Santalales > Viscaceae > Viscum > Viscum album. Next base: position 1,630,466,304 of record OY728152.1, read on the forward strand.
ATCACATCAATTGTTCAATGACATGGATTATTTAATTAATCTATACGTGGATATCTTAACATTTATTTACATTTCATTATTTCTTGGTTGTAAAAAATTAATTCTACTTAAGTTATATGCACATCCCCTTGATCTTTCCCATTATGTACATAATTTTTTAGGTCCCATTTCCAAATTTTAATGTCATGGAAATATGATATGGAAGGAAAGGTTCAAATCAATTTAAAAAAAGAAATTAGAGAAATGGTTTCATCATTGTATATGACATGACGTTGTCTAAATCCATTAAACAAGATCCATTAATTATATTTATTCACTTTACCATCAATTTCCATCTTTCTCTTAAATACCCACTAAAAAATAATTTGTTTTTCATCAATTAGTGGATCTATAAAAAACCCTACATTATTTTGATACATGTAATCCATCATATAATTAAAATATTCCCTCAATCATTTACCCTTTATGATAAATATAATCTCTTTATAGTAGAGAGAATCATATTTTCCAAAAAATAATGAGACACCACCATTAGTGACTACAAAACTATATCTACCTGGTTATCTTACATATTTTGTAATCCTAGAAAATAATTGTGTTCTAGGAACACCTTATTCTATGGGGACCTATGGAATTATTTCACATACCATCACATGTGAATATTAAGAATCAACTTCTTTAATGTCAATCATGATATAATATTCTACATAGAGGATGTGATCTCTCTAAAGAAAGATGACATGTCTTGAAATAGATACATTATTCTATAAAGGAGTTTTTAGAATGTATCCCCTTATATATTTAAGAAACAATATAAAATTATACATTTTACTTTGGGGTGATAGTATTTTTCTTTGTCAATCCTTAACAGATGCCTTGCAACTCCATGCATGAATAAGTGGCCAAAAGTGTTACTTTCCACACTGTAACTCAAAGGTAATGCCATTATCATTTTTAATTAAAACCTTATTTAGTATAGAAAATTATATCTATAACACATATCCACAAAAATATAATGGAATACTTATGCTAATCATCGTAGACATTACCATGTACAACAAGGTGTGATTCCATGTTTAACTAACTCCGTTACTCTATAGTGTATGAGTTTGATTGTGTTTGGATAAAATCCTTTACTCATGTAGACAATTGATAAATTCTTATTTAATATATTAACCATTTCAATCCAATATATGATTCTTTATATTTTTAACAAGATAATTATCTTCCTCATTTTTTAAAAACTTGAACATCTTAAAGGATTTATACCTATACCACACCAAGTTTATATATATTTCCATACCTACTCAAGTCATCGTTAAAAGTAATAAGGTGGGAGTATCTAGCTATATATTATATATAAATATGTATTCACACAATGGTGTGTATTAATTTTTGAACAATGGTGTCCATTTCACCTTGACCACTAATTGGTGTTATGGTTATATTTTTCTAAAAACCATCCTGACATTATTCATGTCATTTCAGCTAAAACAAGTCAATATAAAAATCCTCATAGATCATTATTAACAAAATATTTTCTACATTACTAAGATTTTGATTCAAAATATAAGAGTTATATGAGTCCTGAATATTAGTTTCTTTATCAATTTCAAATATTTGGTTTTCATAATTTATAAAATAAGGATAGTTAATTAGTTTTTCTATACCATAACATATTTAATTTTTATTAAATCCTACACCATTATTTACAATTAGGATTATAAAACCATCCATATCAAACAAAGAAATGGAAATAATGGTCTTTGTTACACTAGGAACACTAGAATAGTTATTTAAAATAAAATTCATTCTTTATAGAATCATGAAATGGATGACCTCAATGGATTGAATAACCATCCTCACTCCTTTGGTATCCCATTGGTCTGCCTCATCATTGATAATCATTCAAAATACAGTTGTATCATGTATTTGGATAAATAAGTGATATCAACATGTATAATATAAATCCCAAAATATAGATATATAAATTTTACACTCAATATAATCTCATAGAATATTCTCTTTTCTTATTTGGATGTGTGAAAGTCCTCCTCTAGTGGCCCTAAATTTAATATGCAACATATACAATTTCCTCTTATTTTCCTTACCTCTGTGTTTTCTTCATCTTAGAGGAATAGTCCTCTATATCCTTATACATTGAATTTACATTTGGCCACTTTTCTTTGTTCCTCAACTTCTTATCCACCATAATGAAAATGTAATTTTAACACCACATTATTTTAACAATTTGGAAGAAATTGTTATGTATTAATAAATATTTATTCTCATTATTTCATATATTATAATTCCACAAAAAAAACGAGAATAGTTTTGGGGTAGTGAGTAAAGAATGAGATCTATAGGAAAATCAGCAGGGATACTAAAACACATGATATCCAGACACTCAATATGGCTCATCATTTATTGTAAATGTTCCCTAGCTAGGACAGAATCTCCAAGATTTCGTGTAAATAGCGCTTTCAAGATATCATATATCTTTAATATCACCTTCTTGTTATAGATATCCAATGTTGAGAAACAATATCATATATATCTATATCCTTACACTTCCTTAAAATTTCAATGGAAATTTCATATACCCTAAATCACTAGAAATTGCATCATCCTCATGATTCAAAAGTATAGACACATCTTCCTCAGAAGACAATTTGGAATGTGATTTAGAAAGGGAGATTTTAAGCACACGAATTTTATTATTCATGGAATAGTATAACACACAATCATTTATACTGTTTATAATTAATCACTATGGTTTTATGGTTATCCTTATTTCATATGTATCCCATTGTTATTGTTGATGTAATTTTATTTTTCATTTTTGTAATTCAATAAAATATTATCAACACATTAATTTAAAAATAGAATAATAGATTTAAAATTAATTAAATACAATTTAATCACACACTAATTTTTGAAAATAGATATTCCTCACCATTAGTTTTTGAATATTATATCGCATATATATTACTATAGGTAAGAACAATATTCCCCTTATCATAACATAGATGTGGTCCTGAGAATCTATTTGAATGTTTTTATGTAAACCTAAATTTCCAATTACATTAACTCAAATTTCCTTGATATGTATAGTGGACTCCACAATCCTGAATAAATGTTTTATGATTTACTCAACCTCTACCTCTTAGTTACACCATGTACTAGTTTAGTAATCAACGCATGCTGTAAACTAATTTATAACAACCCAAAAATAAATGATAAAATTTCCATGATAACTGATATCACACCGACTTGGTTTTTTCATGTTCTTTAAACTATGATGATGATTACAACATAATTAGTATAATTGTTAGATAACATAATATTTAAATTGTGGTATTTATATACTTATGAATAAATTCCATTTAACTTGTTTACGTACCTTGTTATGATTAATTGTATTTTAATTAAGTTATTAACCATGCCAGATAATGAAATTAAGAAAAAAATTGATTATATTTTATTCGATATTGAATAATTTTTAATTAATTTCACTCAAGATCACAAATATTTCCAAAAAATAGATAATAAACCATGAAACTAAAATAAATTAAATATAAGTGGCTGGACATTGACTGTTTTTGAGTAGTCAGTTAATATACAGGGTGATAAACTAACCCTCAACCTTGAGGAAAATACCATGAACCATATCTTGGTTCATGTGGTAGTATTCCACCGTGGATCATATGTTTCCCCTTGATTGGTTTCACCTCATCTATTTGGCTCAAACAGTCTCCAATCCCTTGATTTATCCATCTAAAAAAACATAATCATAAGAAGTAGATGTGAAAAAATGGATTGGGAAAAGGGGGTTTAAATAAGAGAAACTGTGGAATCACTTACACTTATATAATAAATATGAGTGGACAATGCACATGCAGTCAATAATAAATTATATTAAATAAATTAAAATAAACCAATCACATACAAACTTATGGCACAATCTCATGACCATCTACACATTAAGCAATGACCATAAATCTTCAATCTTGTTATTAATTACATTGATTCGTTCTTTAATAGATATTGTTTACCAGAAATTAATATAAATAATAATATTTATATTAATTTCATAAAACCATCCTTAAATCAAAAAAATATATAATTTTAAACTATGTTAATTTCAATGAAAATAATTGAATTAAAAATGTTAACTTCAAAAAAACATCATCTATTTTTCAAAAATTAATCGTAGAAACTTATTGAATATACTACATCAAATTATATGACACAATCTGTGCTAATGAATAAAAATTTTGAAATCATAATTAATAGGTTTATATTAATATTAAATTCTTATTTCCACAAAACATTAAAACACATTCCTCAATATACTACACAATATATACTATAGAACAACATATGCGTCTATCTTCTGTCCATGGCCATAATACAATCCTTATGGTTTCCCATGTTTTGTGTCATATACATGTCTAAGGTACACAAACTATAATATGAATTGATAGTTTGTAACATTGTATTAAAAAACATATATCTATTAATTTTTTTTATTTTATACAAGGATCTCTAGAGTACCCAATGTTATGGTCTATGAAATGTCATACACTACATGTCTTGTCATCTGTAAACATGTTGTGTAGTTATACATGTCTTGTTCCATTTAGTATGGATATAAATGCTGACCCCATTTATTTGGATCATAGAACTGATTTTTTTGGGATATTATATGACATGGAAAGATAATAATGGGAAAACAATAATACAAGTCATGTACTATGGGAGCACGAAATGTGTACTTTTTTTCTTTAGGATGAGGGTTGGTAACCTCTAGAGGGAAATAATCATATGATTATTCTTTTTTAGTAAGTAAATGCATACTTCTTATGGTATCAGGAATAAAATATTATAAATACAATGATTTTATATTGTTAAAATTAATTATTTTATGTTTTCTAAAACAAAAATTAATGAAATATATAAGTGAATATCAAAATAATAATAAATTAAACCTGTTAATGCTCTAATTCCACTTATTGTCTTGGGTTCATTAGAAGAATCCTTTGATGTAATGAAAAACTAATAATTTAGTCATAAATTACACGTAATCATTTCATTATAGGATAATGAAATCATATACAACATAAAAATTTCGATTAACAAACAAAATTAATATGGTGGAACCATAAACAGATGATCTTCACATATATTTTATATTTAATATAATAGAAGATATATAATTACCTAATTGTTTAATTTCATTAACATTGATGATATTATGGAAGGAATTTGATGCGCTATAATTAAAATGCAAGATTACTTGACATAATACCTCTAGTGGTGATCCAAATATGCACACAAATCTATAATAAATTTAACAGAATAATCCTGGTCTAGAATGTTTGATCCTCATCTATTGACTTGTTCATGGAAGATCTCAAATTTATTCTTCAAAAAGGATGAACAACCCATGGTGTTCCTATAAGGAATGAGAGAGGACAAGGGGAGGGTACATTATAGGTCTTGATCCAGTATCGGCATATCAATTGTTCAAACCAAATGTGAATTTATAATATAATATGACTAGATATTTTTTAAATCTACTTTAGTATTTGGAAATCAAACTCATGTCCCCAGAAATCATTATTATTCCTAATTTACCCAATGTTCATTAATAATAAAAATATTATTAAAATCTGAACTAGTTAGATTCATTATGAATATAAATAAATTTGAATTATTTCTAATTAGACAATTAATTTTTGTCACATATCCCTCATATACATTTATCAATAATCTAATAATGGTTATTTAATTAAATAATTTTCATTGGATTATTCTAGGAAACATATAATCAATATTTTACATTCCAAACATGAAAGCTAATATTTATTATTATTTTATAAATCACATATTATTTTAAATAGATTATGATTAATTTATATAGATAAAAAAACTGAATATATATTATTTATTCAAAACATGTTAAGTTCAATACATGAATTAAATTTAGATTACAGATACACATAGTGTGTGACTGAATTGGCCTCTTTTTCAATGACATTATAAATAACTACAATAATTTCAAAGGATAAAATAATTAATAACACTATTTATTCTATAATAATGACTAAAATTTCAAAATTATGTTCATCATATTACAAATATTTACTATTTAATGTAATTTTATATCACCATATATCAAATCAATAATGTTTCATGATGGTTTCATCAATCTATATTCTATATGTCTCTTTTTATAACTTTTTTTATATGGAATCAGACATCAAAAAACAAGGCCATGGATTTACAATGTATGTCTCATTCCAATAATTGGTCTTGAGTTATTAACTGTTATTAACAGAAAAAATAACAAATCATTCCTTGCATTATACATTAATTTCATATTACTCGTCACATAACCAACATATCATACTTTATCACTATCATATGTCATAATGGTTTTCATAAGTATATATGATTAGGTTATTTTTTATATCCATTAATGATAATATTAAAATCTAGTGATTAACACACATATACACAAAAAGGAACATCTAAGGACCAATAGAAATATGAATTTCTAATTGACTACCTAGTTTGCTTAAAAATATATCACAAATATTACAAAGGGTGAACACCATGAGAACATGTGTCAATATTTTATGACCTACCAACCACTAACTTCCTATATTTTTTATGTCCCATCATAAAATATCATCCAAATATAGAAGAAGGTTCAATAATATTTTCATGGAATTAAAAAATTCTCCTCGTAGTGAGAAACTGCTATAAACATTTATTACAATATATATTATATGGACATTATCATATTAAAATATCCTGGATAATAATTAAAAATATATTATAAGTAATAATAATTAATAAAAATAACATGCGATCAAGTACTACACATGTTTTTCAAGGGAACCAACTCCAAAAAATCCTGTTATCCAAAAAATATTTAACGCAAAATATTTCATAAAATCATGTGTTGTTACTTTCTACCCCATATAATGTCACCCTCAAAATTACATCACTATAATAAAAATGATTGATTATTTCCATGTATACTCACATCTTAATGTTCCCATATCGCTTTAATAATTTTTTGATACATCCATAAAATAATAACTAGATGGGTGTCCTTTTTTAATTGGTTTTTTTCTCCATGATCCAGAATCATCAAAAGTTATTCATCGTAAGATATATAATTATATATGGGTATTACCTATGTGTTAAGCACATACGATGAATCAGGTATATACTATAGTAGGGGATATATATTGATCACATTAATAACTTTATAGATACTTTTTATGAGCTCTATGAAATAAGATTCTATCCTGATATGATCAAGAATTTTAAAGGGAATGATATATTTAGGGCCCAAAAATAACATTTGATTATTCCATATACACATATATGAATACCTTTTCCACAAAATAGAACACTAGATCTCACCAATGATTTTCACCACAACTATTTTTCATCAATTATCTTCTGTTATGTATTTTTGAATAGATATAATCTTCTATACCATATTAGGTAACTATAACATTCTTTCTCCAACTTTATTCCAACACGCTGGAGTTCTTGACTATGAGGGATTCATAAGGGTCCATCTTAATGATTTATTGAAACACATTTTGGTATAAAATTATACAAAATTAAGGTGTTCATCCCCTAAAAAAATACATATAGAAATCTCTCAATGCATATTATATAGATTTAATGAACCTCAAAGTCATACCATTTGTTTGAGGATGAAATGATGTCCTAAAACACTAATCTATAATAGGATAATGTAGAAGGATTTTATAGATAATTAAGGTAAACCATTTAACACTATGAAATATGAATTTAAAAGGTGATATATTCAATCTCAAACCATATTTAATGTTCAACCAAGTGTGCTGATCAAGAGAAATTAAATATTTTCTACAAGAGAATAAATGGGTTTCTTTTATATGGTGATCAACTGCAACCCTAGTAGAATTGCCCCTTTTCTTATTATCAATCCAAAAATATTCTTTCCAATCACTATAAATCTATTATCCATTTGGATGAATAGATTATTATAAACTATGAGATTCATCAAATAGATTCTTCTTCATCCATCGAATAATTTGAACACATATTTGGTTTCCAAAACATATCATTCTAGAATGATCATGGTTGAATAAGTGAATATTCAGAAATATCATATTTAATTACACATCGTCATACATTCCTTAAAAATACTCTAACAGATTGATGGATGAACATTCACTTCAGATATATAGATACCATATCCTTTTAATAATAACATTACATGATTTTAAGCATAATTATAAATTAGAGTACAATCTTGGGATAGTTAAGTCTATGGTCTTAGAAGACTAGGTACATAAAACACAAAACATGGGGCTAAAAAAACTTCTTCACTTAATCTCCATAGAAACATTTTAATGTCCTTTGAGCCCTTACATCTATATAGGGTTCCCTGGGGAACACATGAACAATGGGATGAGCTAAAAATATTAGTAAGGGAATGAAAATAAGAATAATGCTTAAGCAGATGAGTTAGGAGGCACAAAATAATGATATCAAAAGCATGGATCATATGGAATCATAACCTATAAACATGGTATAATATAAAAATTGTATCATATAATCATGTAATATTATAAATTTGAATGAAAAATAAAACTTTTCTTCATTATGAGTCAAGGATAACCACAAATCCCATTTCCCATCGTAGTATGGGTCAAGGATAACTACCAATCTCATTTCTAATAGTAGCACAAGACAAGGCTAAATGACAAGACCATTTTACATAACATTTAATGAGATCCTTTAAAAGTGATTTCAAACATAAGTGAAAACATTTTAGAAAAGTATTTAAGAATCTTTAGAATTAAAATGTTTTATTTCAGTTTTAAAGAAAACACTTTAGAGCCTTTAAAATAGAAAAAGGGAAAAATATTTTATATAAAACCATAAGTGAAGCAGGAATTTTTTCATAAAAAATAGATTTTATAAATACAATGGTGGATTAAAATATAATATTGTGTGAACTTAAAATCAGTCAAGAATTCAGGATGTTCCCTTAAAAGAGGGTGCCTTATCAGAAAGTACTAAGGCAGGAATATTTTAAAAACATGTATATCACTAAAAGAGAGTGATGAAAGGGTCTTGATAAATTAATTTAGTCCAAATAAACATAATTTATAATATATACATAAACAGATATGGTAAATCTATTTTTATATAAGGAATGATAAGGCAACCAGAACGAAAAAAGGATGTTTGGGAAGAATTCATTACTGATTATCGACATGGTGTCGGGTGTACCTACGAGGGAATGATGAGAAATTAAAGGGGTTTCTTATCACTTATAAATAATGTGGTTAGCATGGGTGAGGTAAGAAATCATACCCCATCATTAGGTATTACTCATAAAATGACATTGCGTAGAGGACATCATGGTGAAATGGAGAGGATCCCTTAACAAATGTCTAATGGTTATCTTTTCTTGAACATAATGAGATGAATAAGAAAATTAGTTTTATTAATTAATAAATCCATAACCTATTATATATTTATAATATTTATTAAATCCTTTTAAATTCCAATTATAACCATTTTTATTGGTTAAAAGGTTCAATTTCATTGTTCAGGTCTAATTGCTTACTTGGTTTTATTGATCATTTCACATACATTCATGATCAGATAAAACTTAAGATGAAATTTGTTGTCATGAAATGAAGTTTTATGTTAATATTTAACATCTAGGAGATACAATGGTTATATAAATTCATTTGTTTACTGGGAGTGAAGATTAATTATTATACTAAACCTTAGTGACAACTGTTTTGGTTAATTTGTGGGTTTGATTACAATGACCATTTTTTTCTTTATAACATAATTCCATTTGTAAAAAAGGATTAAAAAACCCTAAAAAAGATATATATTACATATATAATAATCTGGTTCAACCATAACACAAATGGTTTCATGACCATAATTAAATATGTTATTAGAAACTTATAAATTGTTGTCCTTTAATATGCTAAATTAACACATCTCAAATAGTGTTTTCATTTTTTTCAAAAAAATAGTGGGGAAAAGAGAAAAGATAATGAAATATACCATTATAATAAAAAATTCTAGTACAGTTATGGTACTAGATTTTTCATACCATTTAGATGAGTCGAAGTTATGAATGAAAATAGAACAAAAGAACTTAAAAATGAAAGAAATGAAATGAGGAATTTTACCCCTTTAATCAATCATCCTTTAGAGCTTTTTATGGGGAGAGGATTTGGTATTTTGAAGATACTAGGGGATGTTTGTGGTGGGTAGGGAGATTGGGGATAGATTTGGGAAGAATATTGGAATGGAATAAGGCTTGACAGGAGTAAATAGAAGACGAAGTGAGGGGGGTGTTATAGTGAAGGGGAGGAGGGTTTTCATCGTTTTTTAATAATTAGTTTATTAATTTCCCTCTAGACCAGAAATAGTGATAATTCTATGACCCAAAATATAAAATGGTTCATGTGAATTCGAACCAAGGGTGGTGAAATAATCCATGATGCTATGAATAGTCTATATAGCTTATAATGTATATATATGGTAAATTACTGTATTTTACAAGTCATAAAAAATTCATGTATTTCAAAAAAATCTCAAAAATTCACCCTAACCATTTTTCAAGGTGTATAATCCAAAAAATAAAGTATTTTTTTCAAAAATAATTTTCTAAACATGGTTAATTTAACATTTTGGTTAAATCATAATTTATTTTTAAAAACCAATTTTAAAACATTCATTTACTTATTCTAAAATATATGTACATCCTACTTTTACTTGAATATTATTTTTATAATTTCATAGGTAAGGTAACTATTCATTTGGATATATCACTATTCATAAGGGTATGTTACTATTTATAAAGGTAGGTCACTATTCACCAAATATTATGTTTTTCATATGGGACTCAAAATAACTTACTGATCGCAACCATGAATGTTATATTTTCATAATTAAAAACACAAAAATTCCATAATTATGTATAAAGGTCACATAGCACTTATTAGTTCCTTATGTTTAGATTTAACGTGATTATATGAAATATTTATAAGAAAAGAATATTCATTTATAAAACATTGGGTTGTTACATTATTCCCTCCTTATGAAATTTCACACTAGGAATTTTGTTTTACATTCTATGATGTAAACAGGTGCGGGTACTTTTCCTTCATTTCGACCACAAGTTCCCATGTATACTCATCATACATATGGTTTCACCGTAGTACCTATACTAGATGAGTAGACTTTTTGGCATAGAACATTTTCTCTATGATCCAAGATCTTCACTGGCTGCTCCTCATTAGAAGGATCATTCTCTAACTGTACCACCTTTGAAGGGAGTACATGTGAAAGATATGTTATGTACTACCTTAATAAGCATACATGAACGACATCATGTACATTTGTCCAGGGTAGGTGGAATTTATAGATGATATCTTACAACCCCAACATGATCAAGAATATCGAAGGGTCTGATGTTCCTAAGAATTAACCGAACTTTCTTTCCAAATCCCATGACCTTATTCCATAGAGATATGAATAGAAATAAAATTTCTCTAACTTTGTACTCAAGGTATCATCGACGATTGTCTGCATAACTTTTCATTCAACTTTGAGCTACCTTGATATGATTCTGAATGGTTTTCACCTTCTCCACCATTTCTTAGACCATTTCGGGTCCTAGTAGCTTACTATCACCATCTTTATCCCATCACACCGATGTTCTGCACCTATTTCCATGAAGGGACTCATTTGGTTCCATTTAGATGCTGGGAGTAGAATCTATTGTTGTAGAAGAATTCAACCATTGGGAGATGTTTTTCCCATATTCATTTGAATTCCATAGAACATTCTCTCAACATATCATCCAGTGTCTTAATAGTTTTTTCATATTTTTCATCATTTTGAGGATGATAGGCCGTATTGAAGATCAGTTCACTACTTAAATCACGTTGGATGATTTTTCATAACTTCAAGGTGAATCTTGGATCATGATTGGATACAAAAAATAATGGTTCTCCATGCACCCTTATGACTTCTTTGATATATATACATGAATGTTGATCCATTGAGAAGTCCTCTCGAATCATGATAAAGTGGTTTGTCTTTGTATGATGGTCCATAATTACCCATATAGACGTTTTTACCAAGAATGTCTATGGATGTCCAGTGAAAAATTCCTCTGCGGTGTTTTCCCACATCTATGTTTGTAATGTTATTGGTTTCATCATCCCCTTAGTCTTTTTCCTCTCAGCCTTCACATTCTAACATACAATTCACTTTTACATATATTCAACAATACCCATTTCCATATTGTCCCTCCAAATGTTTTTCTGGAGGTCTTGATACTTCACTATGCTCCCTAGGTGAATGGAGAATGTAAAGCTATGTAAATTATTCAAAAAACATCTTATTTGTATCTGGATCAGATGGTACACATAATCATGACCCAAATATTACAACTCCTTCTTCCTCCACCTTAAACTCCGAGGATTTCCATTTTCACATGACTTCCACCATTTTTAGAATTTACACATCCTTTCATTGAGAATCCTTTATTTTATCCTAGAGAGATGGTTGAGTAATCATTTGAGAAAGTATTGATAATGTTCCTCTCTTAATGATTCCCATGTCCATCCTCAACAAATCTAAAAAAATATGATCCTTTTCAATTCTCATCATTGATAAAGATGAAGGGTCTTTTCTACATAGAGCACCTACCACCTTATTCACCTTACTAGGATGGTAGTGGATTCAGGAATCAAAATCCTTGATGAGCCCTATCTATATTAATTGGTGAATATTGATCTTTTTCTGTGTGAATATATATATTTAAACTCTTGTGGTTAGTATATATCTCACACTTCTCACCATAGAGATAATGCCACCATATTTTCAATGCAAAGATCACAGTTTCCAACACCGGATCATGGATGGGATTGTTTTTATCATGTATTATCAGCTAACTTGAGGTGAAGGATATCACATGGTCATATCTCTTCATATTTCAACGAGTGGAGACATATAATATTTTCAAGAAAAATATTCCAGTACAATTAAACATTCAATACAATACTAATAGAAGTTTTTCCAAATGATATAATATCATTTCTGATGGGGAATCAATGTTCTTTGAAAACATGAAAGATATACTAATAGGACAATAATTTACATACATTATGATATAAAATAATTTGAATTAGTGGTTACATGTAATTTATTAATCACCACCCGCCTTAATATAGGTCCTCCAGTGCACCATTGATCATGGATATTGATGATGCTCATCCTGCATCTCAACCCTTGGAATAGAGAATCATGTTAGATAATCTCCAACATTCAACATTTTTTACATTGAAGTATATATATTCCTTATATGGATATTTGTTTCTATTCTCCAAATTATCCATTTTATCAAGGTAACTGGCTACATTGTGCCCAATCTTTCCACACTTAAAAAATCTCCTAGTCCCTTTATGACATTTCTTTTGGTTCCCCTTTCCACAGTTCATGAATAATGGAAATTGGGTCTTATTTCCCTTATAAACTTTATCATTGGGACCTTCATTAGATTTAATCTTCCTCTTACTTGAATCCAATGGGAATTAAAACAAATACCAATTCTTAATCATGATTTTTGATAGTTGGTTTAGCGTAATCATGATATTTCCTTCTTGAGCTCCCATCTGATCAGGGTTCTCATTTTGGTAGTCATCACATCGGCCTTCACCTCAGTTGATAACCTGATTCATCCTATTACTAGCCATTTTCAAAAATATAAAAGAAAATTTTGGGATTAGTATGATATAAGGGGTAAAAAAATGGAATTAAAGGGATAACATACATATTGCACTTATCTCCTTAACATATGTGTTTCTAGGACTCAATCAAAGCTATTCATGATCTATCTCCTAATGTATATTTTAATGGTATCCTTTTTGTTCCCTTAATAGTGGTTCATACTAAGCTTACGAAATTACCAATGAATATCCCTTTGGAGTATCAAACCAAGAGTGCAACAAGGCCGGTTTTCATGTACTAGGATACCCCAAGTCAATACCAAAACTCTTTGTCAATGATTTAATCCTAGGTAAATTTTTATAGAGACACCTCAACCTATTTTTATCCAAAAGAGGATGTATTTTTTTAGTAAAACAATTATTCTATACTATCCAATATTTTAGAATGATTCCTTATACATCATCTCATCATTAGGGTTCTTATTAATGTGCTATATTCATATTCTCCAAAAATAACTAGACTATCCTCTGATAACATATATAGTGACCCTAGCCTCTTACTCATAAAATTACATGACTTAAGCTTCATTATACATCTGAGTACAAGACATGGATCGTTATGTCTAGTGTCTTCGAATACAAGGTACATAAAACATAAAACTTGGGAATAAATGTACTTATTTATTTAATCTACATAAAAAGATCCTAATATCCATTGAGATCTTAAATCTGAATAGGGAACCCTAGGGAACACATGAACAAAGGGATGTTCTAAAAATCCCGATAAGGGAAAGAACATGAGATCAAATATTAACCACATGAGTTAAGAGGCATGAAATAATGATATCAAATGAATGGAACCTATGTATTCATAAAATATAAACATGGAATCATATAAATGTTAAATAAAAATAAAACATGTATTTATTTTGAGTCAAGGATAACAGAAAAACCTTTTTCCCATAGTAGTTTGGGTCAAGGCTAACCACCAATCCTATTTCCCATTGCAGCACAAGCCAAGGGTAACTGCCGAGACCATTGCACATGACATCTCATGAGACATAACTTTACTCAATGAATTGGAGTGAAATCGGGGAACAACCGTCACATTATTTTCATTAAAATTAATACCACATAAATAATCGTACACAATCAACCATAAATAAATATAATGAAACCCATGGAATAAAATGTGTAATACAATCATGTCATAAATCATTATAAATGGGTGTATCATAATAGTTTCCATGAGAGAATGGAATTAGAACATACATGGAAGTTAATAAGGTAAAATAGGAATATATCAAGTTAAGTGATGCCAAATATAAGTGAGAACTAGTTAGAATAGTATTTAAAAAACACTATAATTAAAACTTTTTAGTGCAGTTTTAAGGAGAACACTAGAGAGCCTTTAAAATAGATAAAGGGGACAATATTTTATATAAAAAAATAAGTTAAAAGAGAAGTATTTCATAATAAGAATACAAATTTTATAAATAAAATGGTGTATTAAAACATAAGATATAGTTCACTTGAAATCGGTTAAGAATTCAGGAAGTTTCCTTAAAATAGGTTTGCTTATCAGAAAGTATGAAGGAGGGAATCTCTTAAAAACATGTATATCCCTGAAAGATAGTGATGAAAGGTTCTTGATAATAGAATTTTGAACATAAACACATTAATTATACGATTCACATAAATAGATAAGGTAACTCCATTTTTATATAAAGAAATATAAGGCAACCTGAATGAACAAAGGAGGTTCAGGTAAAAATCATTACGAATTATCAGCATGGTGTTGGTTGTACCTATGAGAGCTTGATAATAGATAAAAGGGGTTTCTAATAACATATAAATCATGAGTTAAGTATGGGGGAGGTGATAAATCATACCCCATCATTATGTATTTCACATAAAATGGAATTGCATATAGGACATCATGATTAAGAGTGAAATGGAGAGGATCCCTTACCTTATGTCCAATGGTGATCTTTGCTAGAACTTAATAACCTGAATAATAAAAATAGGTTTATAAATTAATAAATCCATAATGTATTATATATGTAAGATATTTAGTATATTTTTTTTATGTTCATTTATAATAATTTATATTGGTTAAAAGGTTCAATTTCATTATTCGAGTTTGTCTGCTTACTAGGTTTTAATGATATGTTCACATTCATTCTTGTTCGAATAAACATGTAAGATGAATGTGGTTGTTAATAATTGAAGTTGTATGTTATTAGTGAAAATACGAGATATTAAATTGTTATATAAATTCATTTGGTTTTTGGGAGTGAATAAGAATTATTATATAAAACCTTAATGACAACTATTTTGGCTAAATGGTGGGTTTGATTAAAATGAACATGTTTTTCTTTATAACATAATAGAATTTTTACAAAAAGATTATAGAACCATAACTAAGATATATATTACATATATAATAATTTGTTTTAACCATAAAAAAAATAGTTTCATTACCAGAATTAATGATGATAATAGATTCTTATACACCGTTGTCCTTGAATGTTCTAAATTAACACATCTCAAGCAATGTTTTCATTTCTTTCAAATAAATTGTGGGGAAAGCAGTAAATATAATGATATATACCATTAGAATAATAATATTTTAGTACATGTGTGGTACTATATTTTTCATACCATTTGGATTAGTATGTAGGATCAAAATAATGATGTAGATGATCAATATACAATGGGGGGGGATGAATTGTATACCTTAAAAAATTACTTTGGATCTTTTAAATATGGTAATTTTTACCAAACTTAATCAATGTAAATTCACAATACCTCATAGTTCTACCAACTTTCTTGATTCAAGAAATGTGGTTCTAAAAATGAAACTTAAGAAAAGTTTACAAAGATAACGATTCTAAATTAAAGCGTATAGAATATAACTAATTAGAGTAAAAGCCTAAGAAAGTATAAGATAGTTATATTTTCCTTGTTAATCAAAATGCAGTGGAAAAAAAACTTGAAATAATACTAGTAACATGTAAGAAATCATTTAACAAAAATATAAGGGTATCCAACAAACTTGGATAATGTTACCTTGATTTATACTTTCAAGAAAGTCCGTCTTACCCATAGTAGGGTAAGCCCTCAACACGAATATCAGAGTCTGTCTTGCTATCCCTGCAAGCCCTCATCTTTAAGGTAGTCAGAACCTCTGTCTTCCTCACCAAAGAAGTCCTAGAACTTTAAGGTACTTAGAACCTCTGTCTTCTTACCCCCGAAAGTCATCAAAATTTAAGGTAGTCGGAAACATTGTCTTCCTATTCTTAGAAGCCCTCGAATGTACTTAGCAACATTCAAAGTCGCACAAAGCCATTTTGACCAAGATGTTCAGTATGCACAGGGCATGAGAGTCTCTCTCTAGAAATCCCTTTACCAGCAAGTAATATCTAGAGTTATAGAATAGTCTGTTTTTGTTATTGTTGTTATGAGATCATTTAAATGAGATCCTATTTATAGGTGCATTTCCATGGGTCAGCTCCCTCCTCCAATGGTCATATTTTCCTTGAATTTCAAAGGGACCTGCATACGTGTCACTCAATAAATGGTTAGTTAGTAACAGAAATCCTGACATCATTTTAGAACTTAAACAAGAATAAGTAAAATATGGTTGTTCAACCAAATTCAATTTTTCAGAGTCTAAGGAAGAATAGAATTTGGAGTCTAAGGAAAAATAAAATATAGAGTCTATAAAAGTTAATCTTCAGAGTCTATATTACAAGGATATTAAAATTATGTTTTTCAAGGAATTTGGAATCCGAATTCTATAGACTTCAGAATATGAATTCTGAGGAATTCGGATTCTGAATTCTAAAGAATTCATAGTTTGAATTCTAAAGAATTTGGAACCTAAATTCTAAGGAATTCAGTGTCTAAATTCTAAAGAATTTGGAAACTTAATTCTAAGGAATTATGAGTCTAAATTCTATGGAATTTGGAATATGAATTCAAAAGAATTCAGAACCTGAATTTCAGAGAATTCAGATATTGTATTTTTTAGAATTTGGAGTTTGAATTCAGAAGAATTCGGAGTCTGAATAAGAATTGAGAACCCAAATTCAGATCCTAAAAAAAGAATTCTCTATATCTAAGTATTTATATAATTCCAAGGTTTTAGATGTGAAACTGAATTTTACACTTAGGAATAAAATGGGTTTGATTACGAGAGACAAAAAATATGAAAAATGAAAACAAGGCAAGGATAAATTTACTTAGGGAAGGAAAATTTTCCTTATCAAGATGAAACTTATGGACACTGAAATTTTCCTTAAGATAGAGTGTTTTTTATTTTCAAAACATAAAGGAATGGAAAAGTCAAAAGGAAACCTTATTGACTCAACAATCTCACCCTTTTTGGAAATCACAAGAATCCTCACGAAAGAGAATATAAGGACTTTTAAATTTTATGGACCTATAAATAAAACTTATATCCATTTACTTATGAATGAAAATGAATATGACTAACTCCCCCTTAGGCCTTGGAAACCCTAAGGGTTGTATTCTGAAATTCCTAAATGAGATTTTCCATTTTCTTGCATACAAAAATCTCCATGATGGGAACTGCCCCTTTGATGAACTCCCCCTTAGTTAGGAAAATTTCAACTTCACTAAGTATTCTTTTTTGACATTCCTTTCTCCCCCTATGTTATTTTAAAAAAGAAATATAGGGAATAGAAAAGGAAATATGGTACCAGAAATATTAGTACTAGACAACCAAAAATGTAGAACATCCAAAAATTTTCATTAGGATTGGAAGAATATGTACAACAAGGAAAATACAACAATAGATCAGAATTGAACAAGATTATCCTTCCTTATCCTTTGACATCAGCTTCTTCACTACGGTTTTGAGCTTCTTGAGTTCCTTGTGATCCTACTCTACAAGTTTGAGAATCTAATCCTAATATTCTGTTTTCTTCTCTAAGGCTTTGATTTTTTATTCCTGATCCTTAAGAGATTCTGCCCGAACCTTTATAAATTCTTCTTACATACCAAATTTCTCTTCTATCTCAATCCTGAGATCCCTTTCTCCATTTCATCACTAAGCAACTGAATATACTTTCCCATTCAGATGTTTCACTTCTTGCTTCTGAGTATTTTCTTCATGAGATAGCTTTTCATCAAAAGAATTCGTGAGATCTTCGAACTTACTATCTTCACTTTCCAATTCATCCTTAACATTATCTTGAAAATAATAATGAATTCTAATGTCTTAAACAATTTTATTTGACCATCTAGTCAAATTCTTTCAAGATATTTTGTGGGCATCATAGTGTATGAAAAGGGTTTTGAAGTCAGCCTCATGTTTGATGCACTAATCCATCATCATGGGTACTAAATTTGATTTTTGATTTAAGGAATTCTAAAGCATCTGGAATTTGGAGTCTATGCTTGTAAATATAGGGATAGTTCTAACAAGATTTTTCAAATACTGGACTAAAATGTCATGTCTAAGAGAGAGGATGATTCCGAATTAGAGATTTTGGTTTGTGAGGATTATTTTTCAATATAAGCAGCTTTCCTCTTCAATGAAGCACCCACTTCTTTCTTCTTCACCACTTCTCTACTAGGTGTATCAACAACAACCTGTTTTCCCTTATCATATTTTTGAATGAATTATTTTGATTGGGTGATTAATGTTCACTATCAGATAATTGAAAAATTTTATCTTCATCTACCTCTTCTTTCTCAGCTTCTGCCACAACATCCTCTGCCTGAATGAAATCATGGTTGGTGATTTCTTCTTCAAGCACTTTGTTCAATTCTTTTCCACTTTTCTCATCTTTCCCTTGGGTATGAAGTTTTGAAGATTTGTCTTAAGAGGCTTAGCATGATAATTCTTCAGAAGGGCTTTCTTTCCCTTGAAATTCCTCAACATGCTTTATCAAATATTCAGTATCACCACTCCTTTCTTCTTATTCTTCTGATTCTACTTGTTTTTATTGAACTTTTTCTGGAGTCAAAAACATCTTTCCTGGAGTCTCCGGTAATGATTTTATCAAAAAGGATTCTGGTACCAGAATATTCTTAGCTGAGTTCTCAGTAGCCTTCAGAAGTGATTGGACAATCTTGTCCTCAGACATCTCTTTCTTCTGCTTCTTCTCTTTCTCTTTCTTCTCAATCTCTTCAGTTTCCTTTTCCTTCAATGATTTTTCCTCAACAGTGTCCAAGAAAAACATAGGCTCCCCTTCTTATTGATTTTTCTTATCTTCTATCGAATTTTCTAATACCTCATCAGAATACGATTTTTGTTTCTTTGGCTTAGGGGGTTCTAACTGAATTTCATTTTCCACTAGAGTTTTTTCCTTCTCTTCTACTTCTTTCACCTTCCTCTTCCTTCCATCCTTTTTAGAGGTTTCAACCACATCCTATTTCTTTTAATGAGTTTCAACTTCCTCTTCAGGAAAATCATAGAATTATTTGGATTCGTTTGAAAAACCAATTTCCATTCCTCTCAAAGTATCATCACTCATCAACATGACTTTGAAATTCCTAAACTTATAATTGTAAGGAATTTTGAAGGATTCTAAACAACGAACAATCATATATGACAGAATATAAGGATACATAATAATTTGAGATTTCAAATTCCCATTCGTGATATTCTCAATCGTTTTCAGAATGTACTTAACCAATTTTATCTTCTTTAGATTTACCAAGAAACCCAAAATATTGATTTCACTCTTCTTTAGTGTATCCATATCACCTTTTCTCGGAATCATGAATCCTTGAACCCAAAATTCAATAATCTGAAAGTTTTTAGATAGGTGAAGAATCTTAAGAGTCTTTACTTATAAGAGACCAAATAAAGTTGTGGCCTTCACCTTATCAAAACTTCCTTGAACATTAGGTAGCTTGTTTGTACATAACTAAGCTTCCTCTTTGTAAGGAATACAAACCAAAACTGCTACCTTGGTGAAAGAACGTGAATATTTCTTTCCATAAAACTTGAATGAAAACATAATCTTACCTTCTTCCCTGAAGAAAGTTACTGAATCATAGAAATTTATTAACAACTTTAGGTATACCAAATCTTGAACTTTCAGTTTTTAAATACATACATCCTCACACCAATTTAGTTTGATATTCTTGGAAACAATAGAGTCATATTTGGCATAAAAATTTGGATCAACCAACCTTTCTATGTATATCTTCCATTCAACGATTGGCTTCACAGTCGATATTTCTGTCTATGAAGAGACTTTGGCAGACGTTCGGATGTAAGGAAGGTCTAATATGTTTGGAACAAGCTTATGTAGGAAGGGAAGAGCTTCAGCACACAAGGGCATTGAGATCAATGTGGGACAACCATCGGGGGTCCTTTATATAGGAAATTGGGGTGATGGTTCAGCTCCCATTATTGATCTAACGGTTGAAATCTTCTTGAAAAGATCTGATGGTTGAGATGATAGCCGAAGAAGGATTTTGATTAAATTCGATCTTTTGAGGTTTTTTTAAGACAAAACATTCGGATTTAAGGAAAAGTTAATCCTAAAAGTTTAAAACAAAATGAAAATACCAATAGGTAAAATATGATTATGAAAATTTAAGAAAAGAAACATTCCTTTCTAATTTCTAGGAAGATTATTCATAATGATAAAAATTCTTCTTGAAGAACATCAAATTCCAAAAATTTGGATTACAAAAACTTTGACTATAAAAATATTAATTATGAAAATTATATATACAAAAAACACCATTATGAAAAAGTTTTGTACGAAAATCATCATTTTGAAAATTTTAAGCACACAAATATTCATTAAGAAAATTTTAATTACAAAAATATTCATTACGATAATTTTAATCAAAAAAAAATGAGAAAAATTTAGACTACGAAAACTTTTGAAAATATAAACCAACAAATGTAACCCCCCTATGAAATAAAGTTCTTTACACTAAGGAGATTGGTTTCAACATGATTTTAACATGGAATATTACCTTACAGTTATCATTTCTAACTCTTGTTTAATGTATTCAAATCTATCGGATGGTAATGATTTTTGTGAAAATATCCGAAAGTTGATCTTGTGTTCCGATAAATTGAAGAACGATATCTCTTTTTTTTGTGATCCCTAGGAAAGTGATTCCTAATATCTATATGTTTTTCATGAGAGTGATGAGCATGGTTTTTACATAGTTCAATGGCACTAGTATTATCACAAAAAAAATTGTGTTTGGGTAAAACTCATGCCATAATCTATGAGTGTGTGTTGAATCCACAACACTTGAGCACAAAAACCTCCAGCTGCTACATATTTAGCTTTAGCAGTGGAATGGGATACTAAGTGTTGTTTTTTTCCATGACCAAGAAACTAATGAATCTCCTATGTAATGAGAATTTCTGGATGTACTTTTTCTATCCATTCTACATCCACGAATGTTAGGATTGGAAAAAAAAGTTAAAACAAAATCTTTTCCAAAATTTTAAAAGTGTCGTAGATCCATGTTTCCCTTTAAGTAGATAAAATTCCTTTTCAATTACTTTAAATACGATTCCTTCATATTGGATTTATATCTTGCACATAAGAATACTAAAAACATTATATCTGGATGACTAACTATCAAGTAAACTAGACTTCCTACCACACCTCTAGAAGATTTTTGCTCTACTGGTTTCCCAGCTTCATCGAGATCAAGTGAATTTGAGGTACCAACGGGGGTAGTCATACTCTTAGTGTTGTAATATTCATATTTTTTAGGAATATTTTAGTATACTTATGTTGGGATATAAAGATTTCTTCTGGTTTTGAGAAATTTAATAACTAAGGAAAACTGTTTACTCACCAATCATACTCATTTTGAACTCTAATTTCATTAGATCCACAAAGTAATTAGTGAAATATTGTTGAGTTGAACCAAATATAAGGTCATCAGCATAAATTTGAATAATCAAAATAATTTTCTTATCTTTTTTATAAAAATGGTTGGATCAACATTTCCCTTAACATAATTATTTTGAATAAAAAATCCTTTATTTCTATCATATCAAGATTGAGGGGCTTGCTTAAGCCATACAAATCTTTGGTATGTTTGAAAACATGTTCAGGATGTTTTGTATCATCAAAACTCAGAGGTCTTCAACAAAAACTTCCTATTAAACAAAAAAATTATGGAAATAAAATTTAACATACATTTGAAAATGTTTGAAATTGAAGAATGCTGCAAAGGAAAGTAGAATATGAATAGATTCAAGTCCGGCTACTGGAACATAGGATTCTTCATAGTCTATTCTTTCTTGTTTATTATTTCCTTTAACAACCAATCTAACTTTATTTCTTACTATGATTCCATTTTTGTCACATTTATTTATGATGACACATTTTACTCCAATAACAGAAGTTTCCTTAGGTCTTTCATCCAATTTCCATACTTTATTACTTTTGAATTCATTTAGCTCATCTTTCATTGATTTTATCCAATCATTATCACCTAAATCGTCATCAGTGTTTTTTTGTTCTAATTGGGAAAGGAATGCTAGATATTCTACTTAATTTCTTAAGGATATTCTAGTCCTTATGGGTTTATTTACATAACCAATGATACTATCACTGGGATTATTCTTAAGAAACAACTGATTTGGGTTTTGTAAAAACTTTTCATCAATGTAGGGTAGGATGTCTTCTAGGTTAAATGCTTTAGAAACATTTTCTTGATCATATTCCTTATTAGATGGATCTTCTATCTAGAGTTGATAATTAGTTTTTGAAGGAACATCTAAAAATGAAGATTTAGTTTGTTAAAAAACAAAAGGTTCAGTTTCATCAAATTTTACATGTACTGTTTCTCCAATAGTACATGAATTTTTATTGAAAATTTTATAAGCCTTAGAAGTTGTAGAGTAGCCTAAGAAAATTCCTTCATCCAATTTTGGTGCAAATTTGTGTAGATTATATTTATTATTCAGAATGAATACCTAAGAACCAAAAACATTGAAGTAGGAAAGTCTAGGTTTTCTACCATTCCCTAATTTATAAGGAGTTTTATTAAGAAAAGGTCTAATCAAAACACTATTTATAGTATAAGAAGCAGTACTTACAACTTCAGCACAAAAAATTTTTTCTACCGAAAATTCACTCAACATGGTTCATATTATCATTTGAAGAATTATATTTCTTCATTCAACAAAACCATTTTGTTGAGGGGTTCTTGGTGCTGAGAATCTATGACTAATTCATTTTATACTAAAAAAAGTTTCAAAATTAGAATTGTGAAATTCACCTCCATGATCTCTATGTATAGTTATAAAAGGAAGGTTTTTTTTAACTTGGGCTCTAAAAGTGTTGAAATAAGAAATATCTTAAGAATTATTTGCTATAAAATAGACCCATTAATATTTAGTGTAATCATCCACTAAGAAAAATACATAATATTTGCCTCCAAGGCTTCTAGTTTGTGTTGGGCCAAAAAGATCCATATGCACCAACTATAACGTAACAGTGGTTGAGACTTCACCGACTGATTTAAATCATGATTTATGTTTCTTTACTTATTGACACACATCACAAACTTTTGAAGAATCAAATCTATGCTCCGGTAGAACCTTAACTAGTCTTTTATTAGAGAGTTTTCACAGGTTCCTAAGATTAAAATGACTTAACCTTCTATGCCACAACCAAGAATGGTCTTCCATTGCACTAAGACAAGGTATATCTTGGCTCCTAAGGTCTTTTGTGTTTAGTGTGTATACATTCTCTTACCAATGGGAAAAAAGAATAAACTATTCCTCAGAATTGTTTAATAATAACTTTTCATTCCTAAAAATCACAAGGTAACCTTTATCACATAGTTGACTTATTCTAATGAGGTTGCACATAAAAACCTTAACAAATAAATCATTTCAAATAAATGTTTTTCCAAGAAATACAATATTACATTTACCAATAATTTCTCCCTGATCATTATCACCGAAATTTACTTTTCCTCCATTAAAATTGATAATATTTTCAAAGAAGTTTTTTTTACCAGTCATGTTCCAGGAACATCCAATATCCATGTACCATGTATTGATATTGGTACTACCTTTAAATTCCTGAAAACAAGAGTGTTAGAATTTTAGAATCCAAAATTTCTTGGATACAAATACTTCAGAAAGAAAAATTTTAGGAATCCACGTTTTCTTTGAAAAATAATATTTATGAAAACCTATTAACTATGTTTCGTTTAAGGAACATTTTTTTGCCCAATTCCCCCTACACTGACACTTAGTGCATATTGGATAACTTTTAGGAACAAAATAATTGTTACTAAAAATTGGTTTTGAACTAGTATAACCAAAACCAGAATTATTATTTAGAGGTCGAATTTGGGAATAAAACTTATCAAAGTTTTCCTTACCTTAGTTAAAGTTTGAAAAACACATCCTCAAGGAAAATATTTTTATCTTCAGTCTAATAACTATGTTCTTATCCTCAAAAATATTAGTTTTAACACTAGAGTTAGGTTCAAAAACATTTTTCTTAGAATTTTTTTTATAGATCCATAGAGAGTTTATCCTTCTCAGAATTAACTTTCTCAATAGTTTTTGAAATAATTTCAAAATCATAAATTTTATTATCATGATCTTTAGAAAGATCTCATATTTATATAGTGAGAATAGAAATTCTAGAATTTTCCTTATCAAGTTTTTTCTTGACGTAAAATTTTCATTATCAAGGGGCTAAGAAAACATAGAAAATTCTTCATAGGTAGGTAAAGTATTATCATCATCAGAAGAAGATTCATCATTCGAGGATTAATAGTATTTACTATCACTATAATTATCATTTAAGGATACATTGGTTATAGATTCATAATTGTGTACCTTGGCCATTAAACATTGATTTTTAATAGGCAATTTGGAAAGTAAACCAAGATTATTCTGTCTAGATGATTCATAATATGAGTATTCATTATAAGAGTCTCCACCACTGTCACTCCAAGTGTCCTTAGATTTCAAAAAATTCATACCTTTAGCTTTATAGTAATTCTTTCTATTCATTTCAGAATGATTTTCCTTTCTATCTTTTCTCTTAATCCTTGGATAGTTTGGCCTTATATGTCCAACTCTTTTGCATTCATAACAAGTAACTTCAGAGTATTTCTTGTCCATTTTTTCTTTCTTCTTATATCTATACTAAATTTTTTTCTGCCCAACTATATTGTTCATCCTTATAGAAAGAATAGCTAGTTCATTCTCAGAATGTTCACTTTCACTTGATTTAGATAAATCATTTACCTTCTTGGACATAGATCATGTAACTCTCTCAAGGGTATTGGATTTCATATGATTTGAAGTAGCTATAAAAGCAACACTTCCATTCCCATTCTTTTTCTTAACATTGTTAGCATCTCTCATCATTCTAGTCTCATGTTGAAGAAGAGTTATGAAAATCACATCAAGACTAATCTCTGAGACTTTCTTATTCTCATCAATAGATGTTATATTTGATTCCCACTAATTAGGTATGATGTCTATAATATTTTATAAAAGTGCCACATCATCTAATATTTTTTCACCCTTGGATTGTAAGCTATTGATAATTGTCCTAAATCTCTATTGTACCTTACATATAGGTTCTCCATAAGGAAATCAGAAACCATGGTACTCAGCTCTAAGCATAGCTCTTCTAGTTTCAATAACTTTGGAAGATCCAAAATGATTAACTTCAAGATTTTTCTAGATACAATTTGTAGCTTCACAATAAGAAATTTGGATATATATATTTCTATTCATGGAACACAACAAATCATAGTGTACCTTATAGTTAAGATGATATTCGATCATCCCTTGATTAGTAAAAGTTCTGACTTCTTTATCAGGAATCATGTAATCTCAAGTAAGCATAACAAAGTAGTCCACTCTAGTATTAATGAAAAAAGTATTCATACGATATCTCTAATATTCATAGTCATTCCCATCAAATATAGCTGGTCTAGTAGGATTTAGATTGTCAATTGAACCAACATTCATTCCTGCCATCATAAAAAAGTCCTTCCACACAAATATGTTAGTAATAAATGTTTGTAAATAAGGATAAAAATATACTAAGAATGGAAAATATAGAACCATGAAAAACTTGAGCAAGAAAACTTATATGTGAATATACGTATTTTAGAGACCTCCTTTTATACCAATTGTATGATCAAAATGATGATGTAAATGCTCAATATACAAGAGGGGGGGGGTGAATTGTATACTTTAAAAACTTCTTTTGGAACTTTTATGGTGGTAATGTTTACCAAAGTTAAACAAGGTAAATTCACAAGACCTCTTAGTTTTACAAAAATTTTAGATTTCAGAAATTTGGTTCTGGAAATGAAACATAAGAAAAGTTTACAAAGATAAAGATTCTACCATAAATCATATAGAATCTAACTAATTAGAGTACAATCATAAGAAAGTATAAGATAGTTATAATTTCCCTGTTAATACAAATTCAGCGGGAAACAACTTGAAAAAATATAAGTAACAAGTAAGAAATCTTGTAACCCAATGAGAAGGGTATCCAAAAACCTTGGATAAATGTACCATGATTTATACTTTCAAGAAAATCTATCTTACCCACACCAGGGTAAGCCCTCAATTCAAATATCAGAGTCTTCTTGCTATCCCTGCAAGCCCTCAACATCAAGATAGTCGGCACCTCTGTCTTCCTCAACAATAAAGTCCTTGAACATTATGGTAGTCGGCACCTATGTCTTCCTATCCCCAGAAGTCCTCGAACTTTAAGGTAGTCAGCACTTCTATCTTCCTATCCCTGGAATCCCTCAAATGTACTCAACAACATTTAGAGCCGCACGATGCAATTCTGATCAGGATGTTCAGTACACGCAAGGCATGAGAGTCTCTCTCTAGAAATGACTTCATCAGCATGTAATATCTACTTTTGTAGAGTAGTCAATTGTTTTTATTATTTTTATGAGCTCATTCAAATGGGCTCCTATTTATATTCACATTTCCAATGGTCGGATCCCTCCTCCAATAGTCATATTTTTCGTTGAATTTCAGAGGGACCTGTACATGTGTCACTCAAACAACGGTTAGTTATTAATAGAAAGCACGACATCATTTTATAAATAAAACAAGAATAAGTAACATATAGTTGTTCATTTAAATTCATTTTTTTAGAGTCTATAGAAAAATATAATTCAGAGTCTAATGAAAATTAGAATTCAGAGTCTAAGAAAGTTAATCCTTGGAGTCTATATTACAAGGATATTCAGATTCTGTTTTTCAAGGAATTCAGAATCAGAATTATATAGACTACGAAATATTAATTCTGAGGAATTCTGATTTGGAATTCTAAGGAATTCGGAGTCTGAATTCTGATGAATTCAGAACCTGAATTCTAAGGAATTTGGAGTCGGAATTTAGAAGAATTTGGAACATGAATTATAATAAATTCAAAGTCTGAATTATAAGGAATTAAAAGTCTGAATTCTAAGGAATTCATAATCTGAATTCAAAGGAATTCGAAACCTGAATTTTAGGGAATTCAAATTTTTCATTTCTAAAAATTCAGAGTCCGAATTTCAGTGAATTCAGAGTCTGAATTTCATAAGTATTTAGAGTCTGAATTTATAAGAATTAGTAGTCTAAATTCATAAGAATTCAGAGTCTGAATAAGAATTCAGAACCTGAATTTTGATCCTGAAAACAAAATTCTCTATATCTAAGTATTTATAGAATTCTGATGTTTTAGATTTGAAACCTAATTTTACACTTTGGAATACAATGAGTTAGATTAAGATAGACTAAAAATACGAACAATGAAAACAAGGTAAGGATAAATTTCCTTGGGGAAGGAAAATTTTCCTAACCAAGATGAAACTTATGGAAAATGAAATTTTCATTAAGATAGAGTGTATGTGATTTTCAAAACATAAATTAATAGAAAAGACATAATGAGACCTTATTGACTCAACAAATTAGAGTTTAAGAAAGAAAATAGAACAAAGGAACCTAAAAATGAAAGAAAAAAAATAGGAATTTTACCTCGTGAATCAACCAAACTTTAGGTAATATTAAGGGGAGAGGCTTTGGTATTTTGAAGAGACTAGGGGATTTTGGATGTGGGGAGAGAGATTTGGGAGAGATTTTGGTAGAATATTAGATAGTAACAAGGCATGAGAGGAGTAAATATAAGAGGGAGTGAGGGGGTTTTCCAGTGGATGAGATGATGGTTTTCATAATATTTTAATCATTAGTTTTTTAATTTCTTTCATGACCATAAATTGTGATTATTCCATTACCATAAATAGTAAATAGGTCATTTGAATTCAAACCAAGGATGGTGACATCATCCAAGATTCTTGGAATCGTCTATTTAGATTATAATGTATATATACCATAATTAACTTTATTATATTATTCATAAAAAATTCCAGTATTTGAGAAAAATATCAAAAAACCGCCCTTACAATTTTTTGATGTGTAGAATCAAAAAATGAAGTCCAATTTTGAAAAATAATTTTCTAAAGATGGTTAATTTATATTTAATTAAAATCATAATTTATTATTAAAAAAATAGTACTAAAAGATTCATTTACTTGTTCTAAAATATAGGTACATAAAACTTTCACTTGAATATTATTTTTATACTATCATAGGTATGTTTAAAATTAATTTGGGAATATCACTATTCATAAGGGTGTGACACTATTCATAAGGGTAGGTAACTGTTCACCAAAACTTATGTTTTTTTATCAGACTCCAAATAACATACTGATTGCAACCATGTATGTCATATTTTCAAAATTCACAATAGAAAAGTGGAAAATTTATGGTTAAAGATCACATAGCACTTAGTAGTTAATTATGTTGTGATTTCATGTGATTATATAAAATATTTATAATAAATAAATTTCCATTTATTACACATTGGGTCATTAAATTCTTCCAACTTATGAGAGTTTACCCTCAATATTTTATTTTACATTCTATGCTATAAATAGGCTTGTGTACTTTTCCTTCATTTCCTACTCTAGTTCCCATGTTTCCTCTTCATACTTATGGTTTTACCATAGTACTTTGACCAGATGACTAGTCTTGTTGTGTAGAACTTTATTTCTCCGATCCAATATTTTCACAGACTGCTCCACATAAGAAATATCATCCTCTAACTATAAAACCTCTAAATGGAGTACATGTAAAATACTTGATATGTACTTCCTTAAGATGGATACATGGAAGACATAGTGTAATTTGGCCTTGATAGGTAGAAGTGCTAGTCGATAGGCCACAACCCAAATATGATCAAAAATATAAAAAGGGCCGATGTTCCTAGAAAGTAACATCCCTTTGTTTCCAAACATCATGACCTTCTTCCATGGGGATATGTGTAGAAATACCTTGTCTCCAACATTGATCTCAATGTATCATTGATGATTACATGCATAAATCTTCTGTCAACTTTGGGATTCCTTAATATTCTCATGAATGGTTTTTACCTTATCCATAATTTCATTGACCATTTCATGTCCTAGTAGCTTAAGCTCACTGAATTCATCCAAACACGCCACTTTTCTTCACCTTTTCCTATAAAGGGATTCATTTGGTTTCATTCGGATGCTCAAGTGGAAACTATTATTGTAGGAGAATTCATCTAGTGGGGGATCTTTGTCCCATATTACATTGAAGTCCATGGAACATTATATCAACATATATTATAGTTTTTGAATATTTTTCTCAATTTGGCCATCAGTTTGAGGATGATTGGTCATACTAAAGTTCATTTTCATGCTTAGAGCATGTTGGAGACTTTTCCAGAACATTGAGGTGAATCTGTGATCACAACCAGATATAATAGATAGTGGTACTTCATGCTACCTTACCCCATCTTTAATATATATCTATTCAAGTTGATCTAATGGGAAGTCCTATCAAATTTCGATAAAGTGACCTATCTTTGTAAGATGGCCCACATTGACCCATATAGAATTGTTTCCAATGGATGTCCTTGGAAGTCAAGTGAAAAATTCCATTGAGATATTTTACCACTTCCATGACGGTATGGTTAGTGGTTTCATCATCTCCTTAGAACTTTTCCTCTCATCCTTCACTTTCTAACATACCAATCACTTTTATGTATATTCACAAATCCCCCTTTTTATATTGTCCCAACAAAAGTCGTCATGGAGGTCTCGATGCATATTTGTGATCCCTGGTTGAATAGAGAAGGTCGAGCTATTTGAGTTATTCCAAATATCTTTCTTTATCTCTAGATCAGATGGTACACATAATTTTGACCCAAATATTACAACTCCATATTCCTACACCATGAACTCTGAGGATTTCCCATTTCAAATAGCTTCCACCCTTTTCAGAATTTCCACATCCTTTATTTGAGCATCCATTATTTTCTCAGTGAGAGATGGTTGAGGAATCATTTAATAAAGTATTGATAATATTCCTCCCTTTATTATTCTCATTTCCATCCTCGTAAAATCTAATAATATCAGATCCTTTTCAATTCTCATTATTGATAAAGATGCAGGATCCTGTCTACATAGAGCATCTTCCACCTTATTCCCCTTGCAGGGATAGAAATGGATTGAGAAATCATAATCCTTTATGATATATACCCATCTTCTTTGGTTCATATTGAGATATTTATATGAGATTATATATTTCAGACTCTTGCGGTCAGAATACATCTCACACTTCTCTCTATAGAGATAATGCCACTAGATATTCAACCCAAAGATCACAACTGCCAACTCCAGATCATGCATGGGATATTTTTGCACATGGATTTTTAGCAGCCTTGAGGTGTAGGCTATCACATGTTCATTTTTCCCCATATTACACCATGTGTAGACTTATTATATTTTTAGGAACAACATTACTATAAACCTAAACATTCGATACAATACTCATATAATTTTCCCCTAATGATATAATATCATTCCTGGTGGGGGCTCAATGTTCATTGAAAACACGAATGATATGCTAGAATGACATGAATTGAAATCCATTATGACATACAGTACCTTGAATTAGTGGTTTCAAGTAATTTATTCATCATCATCCACCTTAGCAAAGGACCTTCAGTGCTCCCTTGATCATAGATATTGTTTATGCTCATCATACTTCTCATCCCATGGAATGGATCATCGGGTTGGATAATTTCAAACTTCTCTCCATTTATGACATAGAATTATGTACGACTCCTTAGATGGAACTTTGATTACATTCACCACATTGCCCATTTTGTCATGGAAATTGGCTACATTGTTCCAAGCCATTCCACACTCAAAACTTCTCCCAGTCCATTATGACAATTCCCTTGGTGCCACTTTCCACTGTTGTTATACAATAGAAATTGGGTCTTCTTTCCCTTATAACCTTTATCAAATAGAACGTCATGGGCTTTCATCTTCCGCTTCACCAACGCCCTTGGGAATTCTACAAATTACCAATTGTTAATCATGATGTTTGATAGTTTCTTTTGAATAATCATGATATTTCTTTCTTGACCTCCCATCTGATTAGGGATCACGTTTTAAAAGTCATAACATTATCCTTCACATCAGTTGATAACCTGATTGATACTTTTACAAACCATTGGCTAGAATAAAAAAGAAACTTTTGGGATGAGTATGACATATATGTGAATCCAATGGAAATAAAGGTATAACATAAAAAATAATCTTATCTCCTTAAATTATGTGTTTCTAGGCCTCAATAAAAGTTATTCATGATCTATATCATATCTTATATTCTTATGGGATCATTTTGTTTCCCTTAATAATGGTTCATACTAAGATTATTATTTACCAAAGCATATCCCTCAGGTGTGTCAAACCAAGAGTGTACCAAGGCCCATTGTCAGGTACCTGGATACCATGGGTCAAGCACAAAACTCCTTGTAATTGTTTTCACTTCTATGTACATCTATTACAGAGCCAAGTTGACCTGTTTGTATCTAGACAAGGATATATTTTACTGATAAAACTCTTCCCCTTTACTTACAAAAATTTTGGGTAGTTTTCTTATAATTTGTCTCATCCTTAGGGAATTTACTAATATGATCTATTCCTAATATCATAAAATAACCAGACTATCCTCTAATATAAACTATAGAAACCATTTCCTTTTACTCTTAACATTACATGATTTTAGGCATAATTATACAGTAGAGTACAAGACAAGTATTGTTAAGTCCAATGTCTTGGAAGACTAGATACATATAAACAAAAACCAGGGGGCTAAAAAATTCTTTATTTAATCACCATAAAAATATCCCAACATCCTTTGATCCCTTACATGTGCATAGGGTACCATGGGGAACACATGAAAAACTTGATGAGCTAAAAATCCTAGTAAGTAAAATAACAAAATAAGAAATCTTAATCACATGACTTAGGAGGCATGACATAATGTTATCAAAATTATAGAACATATGGAATCATAAAATATATACTTGGGATCATATAAACATGGAATCATATAAATGTGGTAGAAAAATAAATGATGTATTTTGTACCAGTAAAGCCTAACCACCAATCTCATTTCCCATAGTTGTATGGGTCAAGAGAAATCTCTAATTTCATTACCCATAGTAGCACAAGCCTAGTCTAATCTCCAAGACCGTTGCACATAACAAATCAGGAGACATAACATTACCCAATACATTGGAGAAGTATCTCGATACACCAATATTAATATTTTCATAAATATTCTCACCACATAAATAATCATACATAATCAACTATACATAAACATAAAGGGAACCCAAGGAAAGAAAAGGGTAACAAAGTAATGTCATTAAGTATTATAAATAGGTGTATCATAAATGTTTTCATGATAGATAAGAATTAGAACTTAAATAGAAGTTCATAAGGTAAAATAAGAATATATCGTGGTAATTGATGTCAAAAATAAGTTATAACATGTAAGAAAAGTATTTAATAAACTTTACAATTAAAAACTTTTAGTGCGATTTTAAAGAAAACACTATAAAGCCTTTAAAATAGAAAAAAAGGAAAAATATTTTATATAAAAACATATGTGAAACAAGAGGATTTTTATAATAAAAATTAGGATTTTATAATGAAAATGGTGTCTTAAAACAGAAGATAGAGTTCACTAGAAATTGGTTAATAATTTTGGATGTTTCCTTAAAAGAGGTTTTCTTATCGGAAAGTACTTAGAATGGAATCTTTTAAAAACATGTATATCCCTAGAAGAGAGTGATGAAAATGTAATAATGAATTAATTTTTATAAATTAATCATAAATTAGAATATGGACATAAATAGATAAGGAAACACCATTTTGATATAATGAAAGATAAGCCAACCCGAAAGAATAAATGTTGTTCAGGTAGAATTCATTATGGATTATCGTCCTAGTGTCGAGTGTAACTATATGGGCTTTATGTGAGGGAAGATGGGTTTATAATCACTTATACATCATGAGAGAAGTATGGGGGAGGTATGAAATCATACCTCATCATTAATATTATAGATAAAATGGAATTTTATAGGGGACATCATGATTAAGGGTGAAACAGAGAGGATCCCTTACATTATGTTCGATAGGGATATTTACTTGAAATTAATGACTTGAATAATAATATTAGGTTTATAAATTGATAAATTAAAGAACTATTATATAATTATAAAAATTAGTATAACTTTTTTAAGTTCATTTATAACCATTTTGATTGGTTAAAACGTTCAATTTCATTGTTTGGGTCTGTTTACTTACTTGGTTTTAATGATCAGTTCACTTACATTCATGTTCAGATAAACAATGTAAAATTAAAGTTGTTGTCCTAACTGAATTTTTACATTATTAGTGAAAATATTATAGATTAAATTTTAATATAAATTAAATTGGTTTTGGGGGGTCAAGAAGAATTATTATACATTACCTTAGTGACAATCGCTTTGGTTAATCGGTGGGTTTGATTACAATGAACACGTTTTTCATTAAAACATAATAAAATTTTCACAAAAGGATTACAAAAACTTAACTAAGATGTATATTAAATATATAATTATATATTTCAACCATAACACAAATGGTTCCTTGAACAGAATTAAATATGATAATAGAAACTTATAACCTGTTGTCCTTGAATGTGAAAAATTAACACATGTCAAACAATATTTTCATCTCATTCAAATAAATGGTGGGGAAAGGAGGGAAGATAATGAAATATACCATTATAATAAAAATATTCCATTACTTTAATGGTACTAGATTTTTCATACCATTAATATGAGTATAGGTTAATAAATAAAATAGAAAATTGTAACTTAAAAATGAAAGAAAAGAACAGAGAAATTTTACCTCTTGAATAAACTTGTTTTAGATATTATTACAGGGAGAGGATTTTTGTATTTTGAATAGATTGGGGGCTGTTGGACGTTGGGAGGGATCTTAGGGAGATATTTGGGTAGAATATTGGTAAGGAACAGGGATTGAGAGGAGTAATGAGAAGAGAGAGTGAGGGGGGTCTTATAGTGCAGAAGAGGAGGGTTTTCATAAATATTTAATCAGTTGTTTATAAATCTCTCTCAGAAAAATAAATATTGATGATTCTATGACCAAAAATAGTAAATTTGTCATTTAAATTCGAACCAATGGTGGTCACATCAAACATGATTCTTGGAATAGTATATTTATCTTATAATGTATATATATGATAAATTATCGTATTTTACTCTCCATAAAAAATTCATGTATTTCAAGGAAATCTCAAAAAATAACACTAACCACTTATCGACATGTTGAATCCAAAAATGCATTCCATTTTTCAAAAATAATTTTATAGATATGATTATTTTAATATTTAATTTGAATCATAAATTATTATTAAAAAACAAGTTTTAAAGAATTCATTTACTTATTCTAAAATATACTTACATCATAATTTCACTTGAATATTTTTTATACTATCATAGGTAAGGTTATAATTCATTTGGATATATCACTATTTATAAGGGTATCTTACTATTCATAAGGGTAGGTTACTATTCTGCAAAAAATAATTTTTTCATAACGGACTCTAAATAACTTACTGATCACAACCATGTATGTCAAATTCTCCAAATTCAAAAAAAATTGTGAAAATTATGTTTAAAGGTTGCATAGCACTTAATAGTTTATTATGTTGTGATTTCATGTGATTATATAAAAAATATAATAAAAAGGAATTTCCCTTCATAAAACATCGGGTAATTACATTCTTCCCCCCTTATGAGATTTCTCCCTCGAAATATTGTATCAAATTCTATGATATAAACAGGTGCAGGTACTTTTCCTTCATTTCCTCCTACAGTTCTGAGGTTTCCTCTTCATACTTATGGTTTCTCTATAGTACATTGACCAGATGAGTTTCCTTGTTACATATAACTTTATCTCTATTATCCTAGATCTTCCCTAGATTCTTCTAAAAAAAGATCATCCTCTAACTATACCACCTCTGAAGGGAGTACATGTGAAATATCTGGTATGTACTTCCTTAAGAGGGATACATGAAATATTTCATGTAAATTGGCCATAGTAGGGGTAAGTGATGGTCTATAGGAAAAAACCCCAACACAATCAAAAATATTGAAGGTGCTGATGTACCTAGGACTTAACTTCCTTTTTCTTCCAAACCATATGAGCATATTATACTGAGATATGCGTAAAAATACCATGTCTCCAACTTTGAACTCAAGATATCGTTGGAAATTTCCTTCACAACTCTTCTTTCAACATTTGGCTGCATTGATATGATGCAAAATGGTTTTCACCTTCTCCAACATTTCTTCTACCATTTCAGTTTCTTTCAGATTTTGCTCACCGACTTCATCACAACTCGCCGGTGTTCTTCACCTTTTCCCATAAATGGATTCATTTGGTGATATTCAGATTCTTGAGTGAAAACTATTATTATAAGAAAATTCAACAAGTGGGAGATGTTGGTACCATCCTACATTGAAGTACATAGAACATTATATCAACATATCTTCTAGTGTCTGAATTGTTCGCTCATATTTTCAATCAGCTTGTGGATGATAATCTATAATGAAGTTCAGTTCAGTGCTTAGAGCATGTTGGAGGCTTTTCTTGAACATTGAGGTAAATATTGGATCATGATCAGATAAAATAGATAGTGGTACTCCATGAAGTCTTACCAATTCATTGAAATATATTCATGAAAGTTGATCCAAAGATAAGTCATCTAAAATCATGATAAATTGATCTATCTTTGAAATATGTTCTATAATAACCCACATAGCATTGTTTCCTCTGGATTTCCTAGGAAGTCCAGTGACAAATTCCATTTCTATTTTTTCCCACGTCCATGTTGGTAGGGTTAGTTGTTGCATCATCCCCATATACTTTTTCCTCTCAAACATCACATTCTGAAATTCCAATCAATTTTATGTATATTTAGTAATCCCCCTTTTCATATTTTCCTACCAAAAGTTTTCTTGGAGACCTCGATACATCTTTGTGCACCCTAGGTGAATAGATAAGGTTGAGCTATATGAATTATTCAAAATCAACTTCATTATCTCTAGATAATATGGTACACATAATCTTGACCCAAATCATACAACACCCTCTTCCTACACCTTTAACTCTAAGGATTTCCCATTTCAAACAACTTCCACCCTTTTCAGAATTTCCACATCCTTTCTTTGAGCATCCTTTATTTTATCAATGATAGATGGTTGTGGAATAATTTGAAAAAGTATTTATAATGTTCATCCCATAATAATTAACATGTTTATCTTCTAAAAATACAATAATATTAGATCCTTTTAAATTCTCATCAATGATAAATATGCATGATCTTTTCTACACAGAGCAACTGCCACATTATTTGCCAAACCAGGATAGTAGTGGATTGAAAATTCATAACAATTGACGAGCACTATCCATATTATCTAGAACATATTGAGATAATTCTATGTCAATATATATATTTTAGACTCTTTTGGTTAGTATATATCTCACACTTCTACCTATAAAGATAATGCTGCCAGATTTTTAATGCAAAGATCAAAACTTCCAACTCTAGATCATGCTTGTGATAGTTTTTCTCAAGGATTTGTAGTATCCATGAGGCGTTGGCTATCACATGGTAATTTTTCCACATATTACACCATGTGGAGACTTATAATATATTCATGAAAAACATTCCCATAATCTTCAACATTCGATACAATACTTATAGAAGTATTCCCTAATGATATAATATCTTTTCTTGTGGGGACTCAATGTTTAAAGAAAACATGAATGATATACTAATAGTACATGAATAGAAATAAATTATGACATACACTAATTTGATATAGTGGTTACATGTAATTTAATCATCAACATCCAATTTAACATAGGACCTCCAGTTCTCCCTTGATTATAGATATTGTTGATGCTCACCATGCTTCTCAGCCCCTACAACAGAGCATCATTTTGGATAATTTCCAACTTCTCTACACTTATGACATAGTACTATGTATGATTCCTTATATGTAACTTTAATTCCATTCACAAAATTATCCAATTTTTCATGGAAATTGGCAAATTTTGTCCCATTATTTCCACTCTTAAAACATCTCCTAGTCCCTTTTTGAAATTTCCCTTGGTGCCTTTTTCCAAAGTTGTTGCACAATAGTAATCGGGTCTTCTTTCCCTTATAACCTTTATCATATGGTTCTTCATGAGATTTTATCTTAACCTTCATTGACTCCTTTTGTAATTCAACAATTTAGGAATTGTTAATCTTGATTTTTGATAGTTTTTTTTGACATAATCATCATATTTCTTTCTTGAGCTCCCCTATGATATGGTATCTCATTTTTCTAGTCATCACATTATCCTTAAAATTAGTTGATAACCTGATTCATCCTATTATATTCCATTGGCTAGAATAAAGAATAAAATTTTGGGATTAGTATGAAATAATGGGAAAACCAATGAAATTAAAGGGATAACAAACAAATTACACTTATCTGCTTAACTTATGTGTTTCAAGGACTCAATCATTGTTAGTCATGATCTATCTCCTAATGTAAATTGATATGGGATCATTTTTGTTCCTCTAATAATGGTTCATACTATGCTTATGAATTTACCATAGCATATCTCCTGGGATTGGCCAACCATGAGTGCAGCAAAGGGTCATTGACATTTAATTGCATACCCCTGGTCACGCCCAATTTCCTTGTCGAAATTTTCACTCTAATGTACATCTATCCTAGAGCCACCCCCAACCTATTTATATCCAGAGATGGATGTATTCTCTTTAAAACCCACTTACTATATACTTAACAATATTTTGGAATGTTTTCTTATACAACGTGTCATCCATAGGGTTCTTACTAAATTGCACTACTTCAAATCTCCAAAAATAACTAGAACATTCTCTGATACCTACTATAGCATTCCAATCCTTTTACTCATAACATTACATGATTTTAAGCATAATTATACATCATAGTACAAGAAAACGATTTTTAAGTCTAGTATCTTGGTAGACTAGATACATAAAAATGTAAAACATGGGGCAAAAAAAACGTCATTATTTAATCTCTATAAAAATATCCTAATGTCCTTTGAGCCCTTACATGTGCATAGGGTACCCTGGAGAACACATGAACAAAGGGATGATTTAAAAATCCTTGTAAGGAAAAGAACAAAATAATAAAGCAAAATCACATGAGTTATGAGGCATGACATAATGATATCAAAATCATCGAACATATGGAATAATAACATATAAACATGGGATCATATAAACATGGAATCATATAAAATGTGGCAGTAACAAAAAACATGCCTTTAGTACCATTCAAGGATAACCACTAATATCATTTACCATAGTGGTATGGATAAATTCCAATCACCAATCCTATTTCCCATAGTAGCAGAAGCCAAGGATAATCGGCAAGACCGTTGCACATAAAATCTCATAAGACTTATCTTTAACCATTGCATTGGAGCACTATCTGGGTGCACCCATACCAAAATTCTCAAGGATATTCATGCAACATAAATAATAATACATAATAAACCATACATAAATATAAGGGAACCCATGGAAATAAATGGGTAATATAACCATGTAATAAAGCATTATAAATGGGTGTATCATAAAAGTGTCAATGAGAGAAAGGAATTATAACATACAATGAAGTTCATAAGGTAAAATAGGAATATATCATTGTAAGTGATTTAAAACAGAAGTTACAACATGTAAGAAACTTATTTATGGAATTTTATAATTAAAACATTTTAGTGCGGTTTTAAGGAAAACACTTTAGAGCCTTTAAAATTGGAAAAGGGAAAACATTTTAAATGAAACCATAAGTGAACCAATAAGGTTTACATAATAATAATATGGATTTTATAAATACAATAGTGTCTTAAAATATAATATAGAGTTCATTTTAAATCAGTTAAGAATTTGGGAAGTTCCCTTAAAATTGGTTTTCTTAACGGAATGTACTAAGGAGGGAATCTTTTAAAAAACATGTATATCACTTAAAGAGAGTGACAAAATGGTCTTGATAAATGAATTTTGTACAAATAAAAATAATTTAGAATATGAAAATAAATTGATAAGGTAACTATATTTTTATATAAGGAATGATAAAGCCACCTA
The DNA here is from genome assembly GCA_963277665.1 of Viscum album. Taxonomy (NCBI): domain Eukaryota; kingdom Viridiplantae; phylum Streptophyta; class Magnoliopsida; order Santalales; family Viscaceae; genus Viscum; species Viscum album. Next base: position 1,630,506,726 of record OY728152.1, read on the forward strand.
AAAGAATAAAGGTTGTTCGGGAAGAATTCATTACGGATTATCGACATGGTGTCAGGTGTACCTAAGAGGGAATGATTAGAGAGAAAAGGGGTTTCTAATCACTTATAAATCATTATGGAAGTATGGCGGAGGTCTTAAATCATGTCCCATCATTTGGTATTACACATAAAATGGAATTTTATTGAAGACATCATGATTAGGAGTGAAATGGGGAGGATCCCTTACCTTAAGTCTGATGGTGATCTTTGCAAGAATTTAATTACCTGAATAATAAAATTAGTTTCAATAATTAATAAATAAATAACCTATAATATATTTATAATCTTTATTATAATCTTTTTAAATTCATTTATATCCATTTTTATTGGTTAAATGGTTCAATTTAATTATTCGGGTTTGTTTTCTTACATGGTTTTAATGATCAATTCACTTACATTCATGTTCAGATAAAAAATATAAGATGAAAGTGGTTGTACAGAATTGAAGTTGTAAGTTATCCGTTAACATCTAGGAGATTAAATGTTTATATAAATTCATTTTGTTTTTGATAGTGAAGATGAATTATTATAATACCTTAGTGACAACTGTTTTGGTTAATTAGTGGGTTTGATTACAAGGAACATGTTTTGCATTATAACTTAATACCATTTGTACAAAAGGATTACATGAACTTAACTAGCATATATATTACATATATAATAATATAGTTCAACCATAACAAAAATGGTTTCATGAATAGAATTTAATATTATAATAGAAACTTATAAAATTTTATCCTTGAATGTACTAAATTAACACATCTCAAACGGTGTTTTCATTTCATTCAAATAAATGCTGGGGAAAGGGGAAAAAGAAAATTAAATATCCAATTATAATAAAAATATTCTAGTACATATATTTTATAGTATTTTTCCTACCATTTCGATGATTAGAGGTTAGGAAAGAAAATAGAACAATGGAACATAAAAATGAAGGAAAAGAAAAGAGAAATTTTATCTCTTGAATCAAACTTCCTTTAGAGCATCTTAAGGGGAGTGGCATTGGTATTTTGAAGTGAATAGGGGATGTTTAACGTGGGGAGGGATCTTGGGGAGATATTTGGGAAAACTTTTGGCAAGGAACAAGGCTTTTGAGGAGTAAAGATAAGAGAGAGTGGGGGGGGTTATAGGGGAGGGGAGGAGGGTTTTCATAATTTTTTAATCACACATTTATTAATTTCTCTCAAGACCAGAAATAATGATGATTCCATGAATAAAAATAGTAAAAGGGTCATGTAAATTAGAACCATGGGTGGTTAAATTTTCCATTATTTTAGGAATTGACTAGTCAGCTTATAATGTATATATACGATAAATTACCGTATTTTACTATTCATAAAAAATTCATATATTTTATAAAAATATCAAAATTTCACCCTAATTACTTTTCGATCTGTAGAATCAAAAAATGAAGTCCACTTTCCAAAAATTATTTTATAAATATGGTAAATTTAATATGTAATTAAAATCATAATTCATTACTAAAAACATAGTTTTAAAACATTCTTTTACTTATTCTAAAATATTGGTTCATTATACTATCACATGAATATTATTTTTGTACTATCATAGGTAAGATTAATTTTCATTTGGGTATATCGCTATTTATAAGGGTATCTTACTATTTATAAGGGAATGATACTATTTGCCGAAAATTATGTTTTTTTTATTAGACACTATATAAATTTTGAACCGCAACCATGTATGTCATATTTTCAAATTTGAAAACAAAAAATTCTGGGAATTATGTTTATAGGTCACATAGAACTTATTAGATAATTATGTTGTTATTTCAAGTGATTAAATGAAATATTCATAAGAATTAAATATCCATTTATAAAACATAGGTATGTTACCTTCTTCCCCCCTTATAAAATTTCACCCTTAAAATTTTGTTTAACATTCTAATCTATAAATAGGTGTGGGTAATTTTCCTTCCTTTCCTCCTCCAGTTCCCATGTTTCCACTTCGTACTTATAGTTTCTCCATAGTACCTTGACCAGATGAGCTGTCTTGTTGCGTAATTTTTTTTCTCTATGATCCAAGATCATCAATGGATACTACTCATAAGAAGGATCATATCCTAACTATACCAGCTCTGAAGGGAGTACATGTGAAGGATCTGGTATGTACTTATTTAAGAGGGATACATGAAAGACATCATGTAATTTGGACATGGTTGGTGGAAGTGATACTCGATGGCCACAGCCCCAACACAATCAAGAATCTAAAAGGGGATGATATACCTAGGAATTAAATTCCAATTATTTCCAAACCTCATGAACTTCTTCCATGGTGATATGCATAGAAATACCATGTCTCAAAATTTGAACTCAGGGTATCATCGACGATTTCTTGCATAACTCTTCTGTCGAATTTGGACTGCCATGATATGTTTCCTAATGGTTTTCAACTTCTCCACCATTTCTTCTACCATTTCTGTTCCTAGTAGCATTCACTCACTAACTTCATCCTAACATTCCAGTGTTCTTCACCTTTTCTTATAACGGTCTTCATTTGGTGCCATTCAGATGCTCAAGTGGAAACTATTATTGTAGGAGAATTTAACTAATGGGAGATGTTGGTCCCATCCTTCTTTGAATTCCCTAGGACATTCTATCAATATATCATCCAGTGTATGAATAGATAACTCAGATTAGCTGTCATTTTGAGGATGATAGGCCATACTGAAGTTCAATTCAGTGCTTAGAGCATGTTGGACACTTTTGCAGAACATTTCGGTAAATCTTATATCACGATCAGATACAATAGATAGTGGTACTCCAAATATCCTTATCACTTATCTGTTATATATTCATGCAATTTGATATAATGAGTAGTCCACTTGAATCATGATAATGTGATATGTCTTTGTAAGATGGTCCAAAATAACCCATATAGCATTGTTTTTCTCTAGATGTCCTTGGATGTTTAGTGAAAATTCTAATTCAATGATTTCCTACTTCCATGTTGGTATGGTTACTGGTTGCATCATACCCTTATAATTTTTCCACTAAACCTTCACATGCTTGCATACCAATCACTTCGATGTATATTCAACAATCCCCCTTTTCATATTGTCCCACAAAAAGTGATTTTGGATACATTGATACATCTTTATCCACCTAGGGTGAATAGAGATGGTTGAGCTATATGTGTTATTCAAAATGTCATTTTATATCTCTAGATCGAATGGTACACATAATCCTGACCCAAATATTACTACTCCTTCATCCTCCACCTTGATCTGTGAGGATTTCTCTTTATGAACAGCTTCCACCCTTTTCATAATTTCCATATCCTTTCATTGATAATCCTTTACTTTCTCCATGAGAGATGGTTGAGGAATCATTTGGGAAATAATTGATAATCTTCCTCCCTTAATGATTGCAGTGTCCATCCCCTAAAAATATAATAACATCGGATCCCTTTAAATTCTTATCATTGATATAGATGTAAGACAATTTTTATATAGAGCATCCACCACCTTATTCACCATACAAGGATGGTAGTGGATTGATAAGTCATAATCATTGATGGGATATATCCATATTCGGTGGAATATATTGAGATCTTTCTGTGGGAATATATATTTTAGACTCTTATGGTCAGTATATATCATACACTTTTCCCCATAAAGATAATGCTGCTAGATTTTCAATACAGTGATCACAAATGCAACCTCTAAACCTTGTGTGGGATAGTTTGGCTGTTGGATTTTCAGTTTCCATGATGCGTAGGATATCACATGGAAGTTTTTCCTCATATTCTATAAATTGGAGACTTATAATATTTTCAATAACAGCATTCCCATAAACTTAAAATTTTGATACAATACTCATAGACATTTTTCCGTATGATATACTATCATTTCAGGTTGGGACTCAATGTTCATAGAAGAAATGAAAGATATTATAATAGGACATAAATTTAAATACATTATGACATACAATACTTTGATTTTTTTGTTACATGTAATTTATTTATCATCATCCACCTTGGCATAGTTTCTTTAGTGGTCCCTTAATCATGGATATTGTTGATGCTCATCATGCTTCTCTGCCCTTGCAATAGAGCATCGTGTTAGATAATGTCCAATATATCTATATTTATGATATAGAACTATGCGTGATTCCTTATATGGAACTTTTTTTCCATTAACCACATTATCCATTTTGTCATGGATATTGGCTACTTTGTGACCAATATTTTGACACTTAAAACATCCCCCAATCCCTTTGTGAAAATTACATTGGAGCCACTTTCCACAGTTGTTGGACAATAGAACTTAGGTCTTATTTCCCATATCACCTTTATCAGATGGACCTTCGTGAGATGTAATATTCTTCTTAATTGAATCCCTTTGGAATTCAACCAAGTACCAATTATTAATCATGATTTTTTATAGTTGGTTTGGCATAATAATGATATTTCCTCCTTGTTCTCTAATTTGATTAGGGATCTCATTTTGGTAGTCATCCCATTGTCCTTCACATCGGTTGAAAACCTGATTCATCCTATTACAAACCATTTTATAGAATAAAAAAGTAAATTTAGGGATGATTATGACATAAGGGGGAAACCAATGATATTAAATGGATAACATAAAAATTACACTTATATCCTTAACTTATGTGTTTTTACACCTCAATAAATGTTAGTAATGATCTATCTTCTAACGTATATTATTGTGGGATCATTTTTGTTTCCTTAATAATGGTTCTTACTAAGTTTATGAATTTACTATAGCATATCTCCCAGGAGTGGAAAAACAAGAGTGTATCAAGGCTCATTGTCATTTATTAGGATACCCTAGGTCAATCCCAAAACTCATTATCTTATTTTTCATTCTTATGTACATATAGTCTAGTTCCACCTCTACCTGTTTGTATTTATACATGGATGTATTTTCTTGATAAACAACTTAATATATACCTATGAATATTTTGTAGTGTTTTCTTATAGTTTGTCTCATCCTTATGGTTTTTAATAAAGTGCTCTACTCCTAATCACAAAAATAACTAGACCATCCTATGATACCAACTATAGAGACCCTATCATTTCAATCATATCATTACATGATTTTAAGCATAATTATAGATCATATTACAAGCCAAGGATCATTAATTATAGTGTCTTGGAAGACTATGTACATAAAATATAAAACACAGGGATAAAAAATATCGTTATTTAATATCCATAAAAATATCCTAACGTCTTTTGATCCCTTTCATCTGCATAGGGTACCCTGGGGAACACATGAACAATGGGATGAGCTAAAAATACCAGTAAAGGAAAGAACATAATAATAAAGATTAAGAACATGAGTTAGAAGGCATTTCATAATGATATAAAAAGCATGGAACATTTGAAATCATAACATATAAACAAGTGATCATATAAACATGGGATCATATAAACATGGAATCATATAATTATGGTAGAGACATAAAACATGTCTTTTGTGGGATTAAAGGATAACTGCCAATCCCGGTTCCCATGGTAGTATGATTCATGGTAAACCTCCAATCTTGTTTCCCATAATAGGATATTCCAATGCTAACCACGAAGACTGCTGCACATAACATATCAAAAGACATAAATTTACCCAATGCATTTGAGGATTATCTGGGCACACCCAGCTCAAAATTTTCACGAATATTATTACCACATAAGTAAACATACATAATAAACCATATATAAACATAGGGGAACCCTTGGAAATAAATGGGAAACACAATCATGTCATAAAGGATTATAAATGGGTGTATCATAAAAGTATCCATGAGAGAAAATAATTAGAACATACATGAAATCTCATAAGGTAAAATAGGAATATATCATGATAAGTGATGTCAAATAGAAGTGAGAACATGTAATAAAAGTATTTAAGAAACATTATGATTAAAAGGTTTTAGTGTGGTTTTATGGAAAACACTATAGTGCTATTAAAATAGAAAAATTGAGAAATATATTATGTAAAACCATAAGTTAACCAAGATAGTTTTCATAATTAAAATACAGATTTTATAATGAAAATTGTGGCTTAAAAAAAGAAGATAGAGTGCACTTCAAATTGGTTAAGAATTCAAAAAGTTCCCTTAAAATAGGTTTTCTTATTGGAATATACTCAGGATGGAATCTTTTAAAAACATGTATATCCTTGAAAGAGAGTTATGAAAGGGTATTGATAAATGTATTTTATAAATCTGCATAGGAATTTATAATATACACATAAACAGATAATTTAACTGCACTTTTATATAACTAATGATATGGAAACCCGAATTAACAAAGGTGGTTCAGGTAGAATTCATTACGGATTATCGGGATGGTGTCAAGTGTACCTAAGAGGGAATTATTAGAGAGAAAATGGATTTATCATCACATATACATCATGATGGACATTTGGGGGAGGTTCTAAATCATACACCATCATTAGTGATTACACATAAAATGGAATTTCATAGAGGACATGATGATTAAGAGTGAAATGGATAGGATCCCTTACCTTAAGTCCGATGTTGATATTTGCTTGAACATGATGACTTGAATAACAAAATTAGGTTAATTAATTAAAAAATATAGAACCTATTATATATTTAGAATATTTAGTATAACATGTTTATGTCCATTTACAACCATTTTTATTGGTTAAAAGGTTCAATTTTATTATTCGGGTATGTTTGCTTACTTGGTTTTAATGATCAGTTCCCTTATATTCATGTTCATATAAACATGTATGATTATAGTGGTTGTCTAGAATTTTTTTTTAGTGAACATATATGTTATTAAATTGTTATATAAATTCATTTGTTTATTTGGAGTGAAGATGAATTGTTATATAAAACCTTAGTGACAACTGTTTTGGTTAATATGTGGGTTTGATTACAACAAACATGTTTTTGTTTATAGCATAATACCATTTGTACAAAAGGATTAAATAACCTTAAATATGATATATATTACATATATAATAACCTGGTTCAACAATAACACAAATGGTTCCATGACCAAAATTAATAATGATAATGGAAAGTTATAAAAAGTTGTCCTTGAATGTGGTAAATTAACACATCTCAAACCTTGTTTTCATTTCTTTCAAATAAATGTCTAGTAAAGGAGAGAAGATAATGAAATATCCCATTAGAATAAAAACATTACAGTACATTTATGGTACTGGATTTTTCATTCCATTTTTATGAGTAGAGTTCAGGAATGAAAATAGAACAATGGAACGTAAACATGAATGAAAAGAAAAGTGGAATTTTACCCCTTGAATCAACCTTCCTTTAGAGCTGTTTAAGGGGCGAGGTTTTGGTATTTTGAAGAGACTAGGGGCTGTTGGACGTGGGTAGGGACACTAGGGAGAGAATTGGGCTGAATATTAGAAAGGAATAAGGCATGAGAGGATTAAAAAGAATAGGGAGAAAGGGGTGATTTTATAGTGGAGGAGAGGAGGGTGTTGATAATGTTCTATTCCATAGTTTATTAATTTCAATCTAGACAAAAAATAGAGATTATTACATGAAAAAAAATAGTAAATGGGTCATGTTAATTGTAACCAATGGTGGGTACATCATCTATGTTTCTATGAATAGTCTATTTTGCTTATAATGTAAATATACGGTAAATTACCGTATTTTACTATTCATAAAAATTCAAGTCTTTCAGAAAAATCTCAAAAAATCACCCTATCCATTTTTCGATGTGTATAATCCCAAAATGAAGTCCATATTTTTAAATAAAATTCTAAATATGGTTATTTTAATATTTAATTAAAATAAAATTTAATATTAAAAACCAGTTTTAAAACATTCATTTACTTATCCTAAAATATTGGTACATCATACCTTCAAATGAATATTATTTTTATACTATCATAAATAAAGTTACTATTCATTAGGGTATATCACTATTTATAATGGTATGTTACTATTCAAAAGGGTAGGTTACTATTAACCTGAAATTAGGTTTTCCTTATTGGACTCTAATTAACTTACTGATTGCGACCGTGTGTGTCATATTTTCAAAATTCAAAACACAAAAGTGAACAAATTCTATTTCAAGGACACATAGAACATAACAGTTCATTATGTTGTGATTTCATGTCATTATATAAAATATTTAAAAGAAATTAATTTCCATTTATAAAACATTGGTTCGTTAGAAGATATATACTATTTCCCCCTTTTACTCATAATTCTATAATTGAACTTTTAAAAATCAAATAATATTGAATCTCTATCATTACTCATCATACAGAATGTAGTATAATATTTCCTAATTAGACCATCAACCAAATTTTACACATTCCTTAGCTGGAAATATATTTAGTATTAATAATATTTGATGAACTTCATCAATCTTCTTTGTATCATATTAATCTATTTAGGTGTAAATATATACTTCAATATTTTATGATGAATATATATTACACCATTGACCATAAAAATAATGAATCTATATCTTTATTGAAGAAGATATCATTTCTAACACCATATTATGAGTTGGAAAATTAATATCATGATTTATCATTTTGATAAAGCAATAATTTGTCCACATATATTTTTTTTCATAAGGAAGTATTCCAGTACCTTCTTTGATGCATTACTATAGATCACAAACCCTTCTCTCATGTAAGGTAGTGTAAGTTACGGATTTTTGGGAAACATTCACTATAGTTCTATTAAAGTCACCTAACATTCATTTTACTATATGAACTTAGGCTTCTTCCAAGTTAACATTGTTAGTAGATTTGATAGTTGTGGTAAATCTATCACAATGCATTTAGATTATTTTTTTCATACCAATAAAACATCATATATCAGTTACCATGATCTCTCTATTACATTAGTATATAACATCCATCATTGGAGGGTACACTTGTAAATGTTTACATGAAATTATATGACCCATGAATGAGGGTTCTTTATCATAAATAAAAACTTTTAAAATTTGGAATATAACTTCTCCTTACTCAAGGTTGTCAACACAATTCTCAAATAATATTAACTCATTTTCTTTCTTCGGAAATATTGAAGAATATTTTCTATAATTAATACCAAAAAAAATATTGAGGTACTATCTAAAGACATTGTTAATTATATATATGAACATTATTAGAGGATCGGTTATTCTAAATTTCATTATTATAAATTCACAATGATGATACCTCATATGGATGACTTTCATGGGTGTATCCTCTTTTTTGACCCTTAGCTGGTGATATCTATATTCAAGATCAATCTTGAAAAAATATTGAAATCCCCATAGTCGATGCAATAAATCATCAAAATTAAGTCAATGATACTTCTTCTAATTATTGGTTTTTTTATTCCCAATAATCAATGAAAATTTTATTTAACCTGTATTTATTATAAAAATAATAGTTGAAATGCAAAGAAAAATATATTGAAAATTAATCTATACTATATGTCCTTTTTGAGATTATTCATTAATTAATAAATATCAATTAGGTCTATTATATATGTTTTACTTTAAATATTTATAGTGCAATTTTTGAGTTGTATTGAATACACAACAACATGTTTCGTGGGATGACTATAAAAATATTCAATAAATATATCATAGAACTCAAATAAAATAGAAATATCTTTAATATTTTTTTTCTTCTACAAAACCATCTAAGATATATATTTTTCAAGAATATGTACTAATACATACATAATAGAATACATTTCCATTAGGAGTTCAATTTCATGCATGCACCAAAAAACTAACATAATTTGATTCATATTATTGAATGTAACTTCCATTCCGAAACAATTATTATGGGTCTATACCGAGAGACCCAATCCATGCCTAAATCCTATAAAAATTAAATAATGGTAGAATAATAATATTTTAAGGATGTATATTTCTATAATATTATTGTCAAAGAGGGGTCATAGACTTGAGATGTGATTATTCTATGAATCCTATTTTTCACCACCAAGTAAACTTATAATCATTGACTAGTGATGTGATAAACATAGAAAATTATTTAGAGATAAATCTGTTGGTAGATCCTGAATAAAAAAATTATTATAGAGTGGATAATAACAGTACTGTTCACTATATTTTTTCTAACTACCACTTTGATAATAGACATTCCATATGTTTGGCATTATCATGGTTTCATCTATTGGGTGTTCCCTTAATTATTTTCTATGATTTTTGAATAATTCACCATCTCATTATCATTGAATCACTGTAAAAGGGTGGATTAATTCATTGACTTATATCCCTTTATTGATTATTTGTATGACTAAACTTATAAAATACACTTTGAACCTTATAGAAATTCCAAAGATATTTGTTTCCATAAATCTTACATGACGGAAATTGTTTCATTTTATTATTCTTATTTGAGGTGTTCACATTTTCTTGGTGTTCACCCAACCTATTGTTCTATTTATTTCCCTTGAATATATTTAATTCATATAATTCGGTATCAGTTTTAATGGAACCATATAATTTATCAATATATGATGATTTTTTGAGAAACTAGTTCCAATTGATGACATGTATAGAGCCAATAAATTAAAAAGTCAATAATTATTTTGATATTATTTATGTAGTATGATGCATTATTGAATAATATATTAAATATAGTTATATACTATGAAGTAATTTTTCTATACTTCTTATTTAATGTAAAGAACTTCCAATCCATTTAAATCACTGATCATAAGGGAAGTATTTATTAAATAAATCAAAATAAATGTGCCATATTCCATAATTCTTAACGCTTCATCCTACTTAGAGTTCAAAATAAATATCCAATATTAATCATAATCTCCATACTAAAATTAAACATCTAAAACAACTGTTTATATTTCATTACTTATTAAGTATTTAAATATCTCATAGGGAGTCCTAATTTACTATTCTATTTCTAATTATGGAGTTTATCCATTAGTTTTTACATGATGTTATCCAAAATTAGTGAATCACATTGTATAACATCATGTTTCTCCATTTGGGAATGTTTATTCATTATATCCTATGTAAGATCTAGAAATATGTTCATGATATTTTTAGTTCCAACACCAATTGTATTGGATTTCTTAGCAGGGTAATCATGACATAACCTATGGGTGCTGATTCCCTATCTTACTTTATGTGCTATCACTAAATAATTGACTACACATAGGTCAAAATCTCCCTTAAAATTGATCTAGAAAATAAAAACCCATTTAATGTTAAATTTTCTCAAATATTTTTTTATATTATCATAATACTAATGTTAGTTATAGTCATTTAGAATATATTTTATATTGTTTTTGATGCACATTCCTCTAATTCTAATTGTAAAAACCCCAACTTGAGTAACCCAAAGATACTGTCTAATTTTTCAAATTAGCATAAGAAATAAGGGATATCATTACCGTGTTTCACAAAATTTAGTTATATTAATGATCCAGATATATACATGTTTCCCATTTTATATTATAAATATAAAAATCATAGCATAAGAAACATTCTCACATATCTGATATTATTAACAATATACTTCTTCATATCTTTGAGAATGAAAATATTGTAAAGGTATATCTTAGATGATCATTATGGGTAACATATAATGCAATCTATATTATGTAAATAAGGAATAATCAATATGGAATGGTAAATAACTTCATACACATTCCATTTCATCAAAAACAAGATCATCAAATAAATCTATGAATAATATCAATATGGTAATTTGATAGATAATAACAATTTATTTCTTAATGAAGGAAATACATAATATTGGATTTCATTATCTATGTGATCATGGTATCATTAAAATCAGTTTCATTTTCAAATAAAGTTCAATCAATTCGTTGGTATAGAAAAGTAATTTAGTAAGTTTTTTAGCTAGTTTGTCACACGTGACTATAAATGCATCGAGGGGATATCTAGAACTGTGGCCCACCAATAATTAATTTTCCAATGCATTCCTCTTATATTGAATGATATAATTAAATAATAAACATTTTTTATCAATAAATATCCATATTTATTTTGAAACTACATAATATTTAAATTTCCCAAGTCAATTTAATATATTTAATACTAAAACACAATATGTTTAAATGATATAAAATTATGGTAATAAAAATATCCATCATATACATATTTCTACCATTGAAGAGAAATTTAATTTACAATGAAAAATAACGACAAAAAAAATAATGTTTCAAGATAAATATAATGACAACACAATTAATTAAGGGTAAAATATAACAATCAATTCATCAAAAATATTGTTTTTATAATAAACTCATGAACTTTAAAGAATAAATTAAAATTGAACAAAAACAAAAAAAATATATTTTTAGGAATTTTCATTATTTTAATATCAATTAAAATATTAAAATGAAGATAAATTGTGTAAATTTTTTCGGGTGGTGGGAAAATCCATTTACATTGTGAACTTTAAAAAAACATTCATGTTTTATTTTGTAAGTAAATTGGAAAATGAACCATTCATAAGACATTATAATGATTAATTTTAAATGATTTTAAAATTCATGGAAAACATTAACTTTGCTTATTAAATAATTTTATTATAAAAACCACTTCTTTAGAACAATTTGGAATATTTATGGACATAAAAGAAAAATATACCCAATAAAAAAGAGAAATAAGACCTATTTGTTTATGTTAACTTCATGATTTATGTTTCAATGAGATAAAAATTTAGAAGAAAATATAGATAATCATTACAAATCTAGACTATAATAAAGTATTTTTATTTTATTTATTGGTGTATTATATGTTGTCATTATTAAACTAATAGAAATACAAAAATTGAAAAAGTAAGATAAATTCTTACCTCATTGGGAACATTCTAATTATAAAACCTTGAAAGAATAAAAATTTATTGAACCATTATTCATTATAAATAAATTGCTATTGATGTTAACAAAACAAAAGGTGGGTTATATACACTATATAAAATTCAATAAGTTCATAATATACAATATGTTTCAATGGAGTGAAATTGATACATAATCCCTTACCTCATGTTATACATGCCACACATGTGATTTTATGATAATTTATATTAAAAATAGATTAATTATAACTACAAAAAGTAACCATAGAGATATATAAAAAATTAATTATAAATAATTTATAACATATAATCACCCATTTGTTAATTTTTTTGTTATCATTGTTTTGGGTGTTAACTCCAAAGAATTTCATAAGAATTTAGGTTTATTAGTTCTAATCCTTATAATTGGATTATGGTTCCATTATCTCAATATTGTTTATCATCATATACGCAACATCCCAATTCTAGAATATTGATTTTTCATATTTATTAATATTTATGGATTATATAGAAATATAACTTTTAAATAGGTCTCTAGGTTCAATAGAACCCCGAACACTAATTAGGTTTATCACCAAGACCTTATATTGGAGAGAATGGATATAAATAACTATATTAGGTTTACTCATTTTTATTAAATGTTTAAAATTCATCCATTAATTTCTATATCATTAAAATAAGAATAAATCAAATTATATGAATAAAAAGATCTAATATTTTTAAAAGTAAGTTTGACCACCCTCTTATGGATAAAAAATTTTAAATAAAATTTATTGCACATTTATAATTTATATATGAAAAATTACACTTCATTTTTGAAATATAAATAGGAAAATTACATTAGGATAATATTTTGGTATTTTTTCTGAGAGGATTCATATTTTGATTAATAGTGAATAATACAAAATATTAGTTCCAAACTGCTTTTTCGACCAATTTATTTATAAAGGTAAATTTTATTTTAAATTGGATTTAATGTATAATTAGTTAAATTATACATTAATAAAGTCATTTTTTATAATTTTAATAAAGTTCCCATTAAAAGTAGAAATATAAAAAATGGGATCTTTTGAAAATTTCACTTTAAAAACTATATTTTTAATTGGGTCTGTAGGATTACTATTAAAGAAACATTTTCCAATTATGTGATTTGAATTAGTTAAAATGGATTAAATATTTTGAATTATTATGTTTAAATTATATTTTATGGTTAATTTCATTTTTATGTGTAGAAATGTTACCGTGGTAAAAGTATTATTTACCATAGTATAGTTAAAAAATACAATATATTAATGTTTGAAGTGTATATGTTTAAAATTCCTAAAAACTAAAAAAATAAAGGTTTTTTGAGGGGTTTATAGACACTAAATAGAATAAACAATATTAATATAATGTCAAATTTATTGAAATTAATTCCACCTCAATGTGGTTAGCTTTAAATATAAAATAATCTATAATCTAGTCACCTAAGCCGACCTCTCCTCAAGAATAAATACCATTACTCACCTCCCCATTTCAACCCATAATGAAGGGTGTCTCCTCAAATCTAAAAAACACCTATGCTCATCACTCTACCCATGTTCAACTATTTATGATCTAACCAAAAGATCAAATCCATGGTCCTGAAGTGTCTTTCTTGAAGGTGATATTCAAGATGTAATTTTCGAAAAGTACATCTCCTAATTTCTTTTATTTTTTTACTTTTCCTCACCTCATTAATAAATAAATACATGTGTACTCCAGAATCATGTATATATTGGAGTTTTATTATTTCTAATGTAATATCTCTTATCAATTACATTTCTCACCTCCTCTTATTTAATGAAACAAAATTGGTGTCCATGTTTTGCTGGATAATCTCCTCTATGAATAATGTTTTCATTATTTTTCCATTCCCTCCATCATGGATGCACTTAAAACTATTTTTATGGTAAAATAATATATATATATATATAATAACATAGTTCAAAATATTTACATGTTTTATTAAACATAACTTTATTCTTCCCATATTGTGAATATTTGATAACTTGGTTTGTGGACATGTGGACTACTAACTCCTCAATTCATAGCGATTCATTCACACATAACATGAAATGTATTAATGGTTGTTTTAGGAAATATATTAGATATAAATTATTTATTAATTATACTATAATTATATTATATATTTATTTATTTATTTACATACATTCAATTACTTTCATTCTTTCAATATGATAGGAAAAAAATAGCATTCTTGCATATATACAGCTTAACTTTTCCAAAAAAGGTGACTACCTTTTATATATAAATATAATTATAAATAATTATATATTGAATATATAGGATTTTTATATCATGTTTTATATTAGGTTAATAATTAAATCTTGATATTTTAAAATAACAAGTCAAAACATTCTAGATTAATAAAAAATATCCACCAAAACATAACTTAAACCTGGAGATCATAATAAACGAGTAATATAATGTTGAAAGTGGATCATATATGGTATTATAAATATGAATATGGTTCTTTGATAGATTAATAATAAACATATACTTATAATATTGTAGTTATGTAAGATTACTAATATTTGCAAAACATATGGTAATGGAATTTTTTACCCCAAATTCTATTATTTGGATTAAAATTATACTTCTTGATAATTTAATTAAAATATTATGCGTGAAAAGAATTTTTATTATATTATTTTGTATTTAATACTTATTTTGTTTTATTTACACAATATATACATATTCATTCCATTTTATTAATTTCAAATCCATTATATGATTTTTAAGGGATTTCATCTCAATACCCTTTCATTGAGGCATATATTAATAATATACACCTTTATTCTTTTATATAGTAAATATGAATATAATATGATATTTATTATCTATATATAATCGATAATATTCTTATTTAATGTTATGCTTAATTTATAATTTGATGGATATTTTGATATAAAATGTTCAAAGTGGTATTTGACACATTAAATTTTAAATGATTTTTTATCTAATAATTTTATCCATGTTAATATTCTTGAAATTATTTTTCTTAATTATTTATATGGATATTAAAGTATTATAAAGTAAATTTTCTATCTATTTTTTTGTGTCATTTAAATGTTTTCATAAGGTATATTTGTAAGTCCTTTATAATGAACATTTTGAAAAACAACAAATGGAATGGTTTACTTTTAACATAGATGGTGACAATTGATTTTACACCATAATGAATATTATTTAATTACTAGATTCCTATGAAAGAATATATTTTTTCATTAATTAAAAATCCTATTTAATTATTTTTAGTTATTTTATATTCAATTTTTTTTATTAAAAGAAAAGAATATTTTTTATACAAAAGTGTTTTTCATAGGGGATTAAAATATTTTTTTAAAAGGGTTTTATGATAAAAGAGTTATAAATAAATAGAAAGGTTCATGGTCAGTATATGAAATGGGTGACCCTAATACAACTTATACAATGGGTTGATCACCATTATTTCTTATTGGTCTGCCCAATATATCTTATGCTAAGGGTTAATCCCAATTATAACTCACAGGTGAGCCCAATATAGCTTATACGAAGGGATGATCCCCATTGTAGCTCAAAATTGAGCCTAATATTGTTTATTAGAAGTGTGATTCGAATTAAAGATCTCTAATTCATTGTTTAATAAATATTATTTAAATTCTATTGTCTGGTTATTCTAATTAAAATGGGTTTTAAATGGTTTTATTTATATTATGCTCTGTGTCACCTAAAGGAATTTTAATTGATTTTTATTCGTTTTAATGATTTTATCAAAGAAAATATTTGTGTGTTTTTCAGGGAAAAATGTTTAATTTCATTCATTAAATAGGATTCCATTTTTTCATTATAAAAATGTATTTCTTTCTTTTTATGTCATGTACTACGATTATTTGATTATCATATGTTTTGAATTTTTTTGGAGAGTTAATATATGAGTAGGGATAAGGAAAATAGCTATATATGAATTGTGATGCAATAAAGAATCTGTGTTTTATTTTATAATGCTTTCACTTTTGGAAAGAATTTTATACTAAGTATAACTATCCACTTTTAAAATATGAGTTTACATTTTAACAGTTTTTCCTAATTCCATAATACCCTAAAATGAAAATATCCAAAAATGGGAATTCTAGTTCAAACAAAATTAGAAGATGTAATTTTAAGGATGATTCCATATATTTGGTATCAAAGGAAGGTTTAGACCACATTTGAGGATATGAAAGTGTCAACATCATTCCTAAAGAAGATATTACTTTTGGGTAATGTTGAAATTATGAATATTTTTAAGATTACCTAGTTTCTTTATCTAAACTATGTCTGTTCCAAGTGGTTTTACATAGAGTGTATATGAATTCTATTTTAGGAAGGAATCTAGAGGAAAACAACCTTTCAAATAAAAATAATGAGGTTGTAAAAACTAGAACAAAATTGTTTATTAATATGATGCATTAATTTACATAGGATATTAATGTAGGTGTAATTAATGCACGATATTAGCTATATCAACCACATTAGAATATGTTAGTGGTGAAACATTTTAGGAAGAACATCCCTCATTATTCAATAGATTATCTGATGAAGTTGTACCAGAAGGATGGATATATTCCTTAAATATTATATTTGATTTCATGGGATGTTCAAAACATAAAAAGTTTACTCATACCATATATCATTATAAATTTTAAGATAATCGATACAGGTAATTTGTTCAGAATAAAAGAGAAAAAAATGATATTAATGCCTTGGAATAGGAAACATTTAATGATATTTACTTTAATAAATACTTCAATAAGGTTGTTAGTATTAGGAGGAATAAACAATTATTGGAATTAAAGGAAAGGTATGATGATTTAGTTTCTATATATGATGAAAAATTCACATGGTATTCTAGGTATGTTACCGATTTTATTTGAGATAATAATAGTAAAATTATATGATTTTACTCAATATTGAAACCAAGTTTATTAAGTTAATTGGACTCTCAATAATTTAATTATTATGAAAAATTTTATCTTTGTGATGAGAATGTTGTTATAGAGTTTTTTGAAACATAAGTTCCATGGGATGATAAGATTATGAAACATTCAAGGTGGTAGGAAATGGAGAAGCAACCAACATAGAATTTTAGAGGTAAGACTAAAACCTATTCCGAGTGTGGTAAAATAAATTTTGAGAAATCTATATCAGGATTTGGACTATGTTACTATTTTGGTGAGTTTGGTCACAAGGTTCGTGATTATAAGAAAAAATGTCCTTAATATTCCAACAATGAGATAACAGAAAACTAGTCTATAGTACGATGTATTATATATATTTATTTGGGACTTTATGTGAATATGTTTCTGATGAAATTTACTCAGGGTGGAAATAATTATGATCAAAAACCAAAAGGTGTGGGAAAAATCATATTCTACTATTTTAGTTGATGTTGAGACATCTGGTTAAGTGGTGGAAGCTCCATTGAGTCCAATATTTTTGGAATGATGACCATAAGTTAAAGGTTATTGAAACAACTTCTACAGTTTTAAGTGATGTGATAATTAGTTATTAAGAACATTTATATGAATTTTTTCTTTGGTATATATTTATATACGGATTTTATTTGATGTGAATTATTAATTTACTTTTGAGAATCATTTTTATGTTATTGATATCTTTTAGGGTTTGTGAGGTCTTTGCTGATAAGATTTATTCTTATAGATGTACATGAAAATTCTAGAAATATTAGAGGTTGAAAATTTTCTTATAAAATATAAATATATTATGTAAGGTCCATAAAACTAGGAAATTTAGTTTTTAAAGAAGAAATTGTATTTGTTTAATTTTATTACTATGAAATCGATGACCTTTGAATCAATCAGAGATTTATGGTTTTGCGATTATTAACTTTCTCCTAACAATTTTTTCTACCACTCTCCCATCGAACATGATGGTTATTTTTCTATTCCCTATCTATGTTTTCTAACTTGGATTATGAGTATGTGTTCTCTCATGTGACCATAATACTTTCATTTCATTCCCTTAATGTTCATTTTTTATTAATACTTTTTTATATGGGACTTCAATAATGGTATTTTGAAAAGCCGGACCCATTGTTTTTTATCCTGAATTCAAAATTGTGGGGACACAATTTCCAAAATTTGGGAAGAATGTAACATAACTAGGAATTATAGAATAATTTTTTTTTCATACTCATGAACATTTATGAATTAGATATTAATTTTTCCATGGAATAGGCTGATATCTTTGATACAGTACCCAACATTCACTATTGATTTTCTTTGAAATCATACGTTGCATGAAAGTATGTGTTATAATAAAAAATAATACAATTCTAATATTATTATTTTAAGTGGAGGTCGTCCCCTAAAAATCATATTAATGAGAATTTATAGAAATAACTATATTATGTATAAAAATTTTTATTAATTTTTTTACATTAATTCAATAAATTTAATAAGCTTAATATAAGAACAAATCCAATTTTAAGTAAAAAAATCACTAATATTTTTAAAATGTATTTTTATGGAATGTTGATTTAAAACCATTTTAAATGTAATTTTTCAAAAATATATACTCTATATATGAAAGGCTGTACTTCATTTTTTATAGAGAAACATAAAAAATAGGTTTGTGTAAATTTTTGGTACTTTTCTGATTACTTTCGTATTTTGATGAATGATAAATAATGAAAAATATTACTTCAAAGATTCTTTTTCATGAAATTTATTTATAGAGATAAATTATAATTTAAATTTAATTAAATCTAAAACTAGATCAGTTAAACATAATTAAATACAAATTTGGTCATTGGTATCAATTTTACATTGCAATTAGATATAAAAATGTTGGGAAAATTTCACCTTAAACCCATATTTTTTATTGTGTCAACATGATTGATTTTAAATCTAATTTTTCCAATTATATTACCTAATTTTGGTAATATAGAAGCCATATTTGGATTTAAAAGGTTGTAATTATATTTTAAGGTGAATTTTATTTTGAGGTCTAAAAAACATACCATGTTAAGAATATTTTTTACTGTGGTATAGATAAAAAATGAAAGATGTTAAAGATATAAGGGTAAATGATTACAATATAAAAAACCAAATTTAATTGTTTTTTGAGTTGTCTATCTACCCTAAACATAATATGTGAAATTAATTTAAATAATAATTCATTTAAATTAATACCAACTCAATATGGATAACTTTAAATATAAAATAATCAATAATTTAATCATAGAAACCCATATCTCCTCAAGTATAAATACCAACCCTCACATCCCAATTTTGACCCAAAAATCCATTTATCTCCTAAAAACACTTAACAGACATTTCCTTCTTACTCTCCCCATGTACAAGTTCTTCTGATCTTGCCAAAATAACGAATCCAGGATCCTCAAGGACTAGATATTAAAGAGGTTATTTTCCAAATGTACATCTCTTAATTTATTTTTCTTTTTTACTTTTTCATCACCTACTTCATCCATAAATACATGATAAATAAATAATCATTTATATAATGGATTTTTTATTTTTATAATGGAATATAATATATCCATTCCATTTCTCACCTCCTCTTATTCAATGAAACAAAATTGTTGTCCATGTTAGGCCCAATAATAGTCTCCATGAATAATGTTTTTGATATTTTTCCATTACCACCTTCATGGATGGGCTTAAAAATATTTTTTTTGTTTAATTAATTTTTTAATATGTATATGATAACCTATTTAAAATTTTATAATTGTTAAATTATACATTATATCATTATTTTCATATTTTGGATATGAGATAATTTCGTTTGTGGACTTGTGGACTACTGCCTCCTCCAAGAAATGTGATTCATTCATACATCGCATGGAATGTATTAAAAATTTTTTAGTAAAAATATATGATATAAATGAAATATAAATGATAATATAATGATAATATATATATATACATATTTACTTACTTTTCATTACTTATGTTCTTTCAAAATGACAAGAAAACAACAATAGTGTCCATGCGTACGTACAACTTACCATCTTCCTGAATGGTGTTTTTCATTTATATTTTAATATTATTATAAATAATTTATATTGAACATATAAGATATATATATAATTTTTTATGTTATAGAAAATAATTAAGTGTTGATAATCCAGAATAACAATTCAAAACACGTAATATTAACAAAGAAAATATCATATGAAACATAAACTGAACATAAAGTTAATAATAAAAGAGTAATATAATTTATTGAGTGAATATTATATAGTTTTATTCATATGAATATGGTTCTATGATTGATGAATAATAAAATTAAACTTATTATATATGAGTTTTTTATGAGTACAAATAGAGTCCAGACAAAGTTATGGGGATTTCATAACCCAGTTTCCATTTTTTGGGTTAAAATTCTACTTTATGATTATTTCATTCTAATATTATGTGTGAAATGAATTTTTAATAAATTATGTTGTATTTAATATTTTTTTACATGATTTTATAGAATATATTCATATTCATTTCATTTTTTTAGTTTTTACATCCACGTTATGATATTTGTGAGGGATTTTGTCTTAGTCTCCTTAATCAAAGTTGTAGGAGACACTGTGAGTGTTTAATTATTTTATTTTAAAATCATTATATCCATGTTAATATTCTATATATTATTTTACATATTTATTTATAAATAAAATTATAGGTCTATAATGGATTCTTTATGTCTATTATTTATTTTCATTCTAATGTTCTAAAAACGAATCTCTTTAATTATTTTATATGTTACTTTTTCAAAAATGACAAAAAGAATGTTTTATTTTTAACATAAACAATGACCAAAACCTTTACACCACTGTGATAATTATTTAATTTCTATCTTCATTTCCATGATTACTTGTTTTATTCAATTTGAAATTATCCTCAATTTTTTATGGTTTTTGATACGGAAAATGATTTCTTAAAAGAAAAGAATATCTCTATTTGAAAGTGTTTTTCATACGGGATTAAATTCTTTTTTCAAATGTGATGAAAGAGATTTATACATGAAATGTTTCAAAAAAATTATAGGAAATTGGTGAGCCGGATACAACTTATACGAAGTGTTTATACCCATTATATCTCATGGTTTAGACTGAGATAGATTATACGATGGATTAAGAACCATTATAGCTCATGGGTGAGACTAATTTATCTTATAAGAAGGGTGATCCCTATTAATGACATCCAATGAATTGGTTAAAAATAACTATTTTAAGTCATCTATATGGTCATTCCAATTAAATTTTTTTCAAAGGGTTTTATGTATATGATTCTCTAAGATACCTAAAAGAGTTTGAATTTATTTCTATTGATTTTAATTATTTTCATTGAAAAACATATGCATGTTTTTCATGAAAAAGTTAAATTTCATTTATTAACCATGTTTTCATACTTTCACTAGAATAATTTTTTTCTTTATTTTTTATGTCCCTTACTAAGACAATATGTTCATCCTATGTTTTAAATTGTTTTCCATAGGTTTAATGATGATTAGAGATAAGTATTAGATCCATATGGGAATTGAGGTGTTATAAAGAAAAAATGTTTTATTTTAGGATGTTTTCTTTTGTGAAAAAATGGATACTGAGTGTATGTGCCTACTTATAATTAATGGTTTTATGTTGTAAGTTTTTGTCCTAATTATCTTAAAATATAAATTGAAAAGATCCCCAAATGCGAATTCTACTTTAATCAACACTATAATAATTAATTGTTAAGTTAGAGTCTTTACCATATAAATATGATATAAATATTTTATATTTACATATTTATATTCATCCATAAAACATAGAGATATAAAAAATAAATTACACCATTCATAGAGATAGTAAGAATCATTTACACTGGAATATGGTTTTCACTTTTGAATGGAGGAATCCTAAGAATTTTATATAAGAATTCAAATTTACAAAATATGTTTTATATTATATATATAACATATAATTATTAAATGTATATTAATTAGTATCCACGCCAATAATAAATGAAAAAATGAATCGCATTGTTTCATGGATGTGGTAATCTACTCTTAAACATGAGTGAAATTATTAGTTTCCAGTGAATTGTAAGGTAAAAAGGTATATCTGATATTGTGATTATAGAATAATTATTTTATCTTAAATATAATATATATTCACTATTTATATCATAATAAATATCATTTTATTATTGTGTTGGAAAACAAATTACACCACTATGTGGAGAAGGTAGGTCGTATGTGTGCTCAAGCAATGTTTTGAAATTTCTTTTGATGTAAAAGCGATTGAAAATTGTTTTCCCATAATTATAATAATTTTATAATATATTTCTGATAATATCATTGTTATTTTCTATAGATATAACATAATATTTTATGACCCAAATATTTATAAATAAAATTCCACTTGTGATATTAATTAAATTCATTATTATTTTTTATTGATATTGAAAACATATGAAATTCTTTGGTTTTTTAAAATTCATTCATATTTAATTTTTTTTTATGAATCAGTACACATAATAATATATTCATTGAATTGTTACCATATAAACATTATAAATATTGGATTTTAACAAATCCAATTGATATAGGAAAAGGATGCGATGACCTAAACCAGTAGGATTGTACCATATGAATCCCTTTTTATCATATCTTCAAAGGGAGATATCATCACAAGGATTTGACCTCCACCAATAAAACATTGACATCCTACAACATAATCATAATAAATACCATTTATGATAGAAGTCCAAGCTTATTGGGATCGCAACCCAAACCTTTTAATGATGAACCACCAAATGAAATTATTATTATAACACACATTACCCTTGGATGTTTTTAGTATATAAAATTAATATGTATCAAAAACATAATAATATTTTTTTCTATATTTTATTTTATGTTGAATAATGTTCATATTTACTAATTATAATTATTTTAGTAATTATTTTTTTTATAAAACAAATCACAAATTTATATTTTTAACGGTATTAAATTTCATTTAATACGTAAATTTTAAAAAATTAATGGATTTTTAGAAATAATTAATATTTTTATGAAATAGTATTATAAAAAAAAATATTAAATATAAATGACCATATAATTTTTAAGAAGTGAAATGTAATTTTTAAAAGGGTTTGAAAACTGTTATTGTCAAAAAAACTCATCATTTCTCAATAACTGTCAATTCATATTTTACAAGTGAAAATTCAAATATTTATAAATTTTTATAATAAAATTAATATTATTTTTTGTAATCATAATGTAAAAACTTTCCAACAATGAATTTTCATAATTTTTCTTAAATATGTTAATTTTTTGGGTATTAATTAAATATCATATAAATATAGTGTATGTATTATGAAATTTTAATAACCAAAAATTTATGTAATAATAACTATGAATGGTATACACAACCAAATATATGTTTTCCTTTTTAATATAATCTCATTTTATGTTTATTTGAATAATTTTATAAAATATTTATGAATCCTGCAAAACCATCCATATATTTTGTGGGTTTAAATTCATTTCATAATATATATAACTCACATTGACATTAGAAAACGTATTATTTTAAAAATTTAATACATTTTACTCATAATTGAATGAATAACCAATCACATTAGGTATAATCCATGGGAAAAAATCATGGTATGCTTTGTAGTTTTGGTTATTCTATTATATAGAGTCCAAAACATATGTTTGATAAATAATAATGAATTCCCTACTCATTTTCTATATAATCCAACCCATGTTCACATTTATCTTCACTCAAAATCATCAGATAATGTCCTTAATCTTTCATTCCATCTATAGAGTCCTCCCAGGTTTCCCCAAGGTCTCAAGAACCTCCTATTAAGAATTTTAAGTCACACACTCAAGTAATAATTCTTTATCTTCTCCTGTTTATTCAAGTATCATCATTCTCTTATGCCTTTAATATCCATTTAATATGATTGGGAAATTCTTTTCCATGACCCTATTACAATAAATTCTAATTAAAAATTATTATAGGATCCTTATTATTTCATAATCCCATTATATGAATCTTTTTTTGATGTAGTTATGTGGATGAAATTTCACCATGATTTTCCATGAAAAATTTTTCTAGTGATTACCATACCCCTTTCCTACCAAGGGTGTTCAAAATTATAGAGTTATACATATTTATTAGTGAATTAACATTATGTGTTTTATACTCCATGATCATTGAATAGATAATGGTGATCATTGAATCCATGTGGTATGATCATTGTGAAACACTTAAAAATGAAAATTAAATTCAAGTGACAGGTGATCCCAATATTATATAGAACACTATTTCATTTGGTATTGTTTAGTCTCATGAGATTTCATGTAAAGACATAGAGTAAACATTATTCATTTGTGTGAATTTTTCTATCATTATGTATGTGAATTTATCCATGACCTCTGTTTATGATGCATTATTTTATGTTGTTTCTACATTTCCCATATTCATTTTATAATTTTCATGCAATTCCACTCCCCACTATTCATGTTTACAATTCTCACACCATTTATATCCCGTTGATATTGTTTTTTTCTATAATATATCACTTTCTTCATGCTATGTCATTTCTATTATCCTAATGGTATCTATATCTCGCCCATTTCTTATATTTGTCCCAAGGATAACCTATTCTATTTTTTGTTTGATAGAAATAATGATCATGTTAATGATGTTTTCAATAAAGATGATTTATTACTTGTTTTATATTGATATGTAATGTAACTAATTCCCAAATACACTAGACTATTATATCTACAGAGTTGTATTATTTGTAATATTATTTAAAAATTCATATATTGATGAGAAATATATTGAAGGGATATCATAGTTGGTAACAGAGAAAATTGATAGTAATTTTTCGGTTTAGGATTAGAAAACACTAATTAAAGCCAAATAGATAATAATATATACAAAGAAACATCTCAAAATTTTGTTAATTATAGAGTATGTGGTTTTAAAATAAAATAAAACCTTCTATAGATACAATAAGTTGATGTTACTCTGACACATATGTATATAAGTATAAAAAAAGAAAACAAAACATTTACCTAGACTCGACCAAAAACAGGTGGTTGAAAAAAAATTCTACATAGCTGTTTTGACACTCCCTCGTGACACAATTTGGTGAATTTATAATATCATTTTGAACTTTTAGAAATAGAATATGAAAAATACCATTATAATATATTTTATGAATTACTTCTTGGATAGCATTGATTGAAACGTAGAAATTAAAATTTTAAGATGATACAGATAATTCAAAATATATATCTGTATTGTTATGGGATTCCCAATTTTGTGCATAATAATTTAAAAATAATCACCACCCTTTTTCTTATTAATCTATCAAACGGCTGGAAATATGACGAATTGTGTAGACAACCAATGTGGCAAGAAATGTGATAACATCCCCAATGTGATTCCCAACCCGATGGGAGTGGGAATTGCGAACATTTCGACAATACTCTCTTAGATAAATCTAGTTCTAAATATTAAAATGGACCCTGAGAATCCACCCAAATATCCCTAAAAAAGAAAAATATATAATTGAGACCTTTATGCTATAAAGTCCATTGATTCTCAGTGGACCATCTTATCACATAATCATTTAACAATAGATCAAATCCATTGAGAAGATATTCTCCATCCTTCAATATTTTGAGAAAGATAATTTTGAACATGATGTTTATCATATATTGGGATAATTTGATCACTGGTGTACATTGATCAGTAATATAAATCTTGATAAATATATTGAATTGATGGGAAAAAAGTATTTCTAGAGAAGGTATTTTCATAAATATTGTCATAACACTCTCTGACTTTAAATGGAATGGGATCTCTATGACTGCATGAAAAAATACAACAAATATATTAAGGAGTATGAGGAAAACTTCATAATAATTCCATTATATGCATTTAGCTTTGTCTTTACCCCCAAATTCAATATTGACATCTTTATTGGTGGGACAAAACCTAGTCTAAAAAATCCAAGGAGATATGTGGTTTGATAGATATAAGGAAATTTTATGATGGTCCATCAAAGTCAAAATTGAGGTCAATAATATTAATGGTATCAATGGGATATGTAGTGAAATGTGGAATCTAATTATTCCTTTTCAATGGAGAAATCTAACAGTGCTAGGAAATTTAAACATCTCACCTGTTAGTGGTGTGGAAAGTGGAACCATAAAAGATTATTAATGGGAACAAGGAAATGATTTAGGTTTTGGAAGGACGGGAACTTATATTGTGACTGCTAAGAGGAGAACCCCAATAATGAAATTGAGGAAAAAAGTGCTTCTTTCAAAAATTAGTACATTGTTCATTGAAATTAATGTTTGTAACAGGTGTACATGGAAAATTAATTTACTAAGATATAGTTTTTTGGAGACATCAAACAACCTATAGGGATGAAAGGTTGATATTTTCCATCACAACTACAAAGGTGGATAATAGGAATGAAGTGGTGTTAGGTATTTAACTTATTCATTAATAAATAAAAAAAATTATTTTTTTTATTTTGGTTCTATGAATTCCATTATATCATGAATTTTATGTAGAAGTATTCATCCACTACTAAAAATAGTGTAGGTAAATATTTTTGTGAAAATCAAAAATGGGGAAATTATTTCATCCCAAGAATATAACTACTACCTTTTAAAAATATATGGTCTAAACAACCTAGAGAGACTTATCATACTCCCTTTGGTTAAATTTTATGAAATTATGGGCTTGTAAAGGCTTTAATGGCTTTACCTATATAATGCAACATAATTTTCCATGAGAAGTGAGTCACTCTCCACATGAAAAATCAACCCACAATTATTTACAAGTGTATGGAGGATGATGAATCTTCTATACCATTAACATATGAATCATGAATATTATTTATTGATGAGAATGTGTATCTGGCTTAGATGATTTAATATATGGTAGATAATCACCCATTAATACATTCCCATTATGAGGGAATAAACTGATTTTTCTCCCAAATAATTTCTTAGTCTTCCTCTTAAATGAGAGGTTGAGTTTTCAATCAAGGAAGTAACTTGGGAATTACCTTTCTTCATGTCTCTATATATAATGGATGTTATGGAACTTGATGAGGTGAAGTAAAAATTATAGTAGAATCTTCATAAAGGGTACATATGACTATGTGTTTCACATTTAGCTGAAATAGTCATCTTCATCAAGAAGATGGATCGGTCAATGCCTCTTTCAATGATTATCATTAGATCAATATAAAGAACAAGTATCATATACCATGGATTTATGGATTATTCCATTATATACATAGAAAACAATACTTATCCAAGGAGAATCTATAGTAATGAAATTACCATGTTATGGTGAAGGAGGATATCCCCAAGACTACTTTTCAATAAGATAGGGGAAGTACAAGTTCATAGTATTTCCATTTGGACACACAAATTCTACAATAATATTTATTTACATGATGAATATAGTCTAATAAATTACCTAGACAAATTTGGTATAGCATTTATAGATGCTATAATGATATACTCCAAAATCTAAGATGATCTTTAAGAGTATACATGCACTTTGCTAATGACCTTATGAAAGTAGAAGCTTTATGAAAAGTAAAAAAATGGGAGTTCTGGTTGAAGAAATTCTAATTATTGCCGAAAATTATCTCAGACAATAGGATATCAGTGTACCCTTTAAAAATAGAAGCAATCAAAGGTTATATAAGACCAATATCTTTGACATATATCCATAGTTTCATTGGATTATCTGGGTATTATTGTCGATTTTGAGAAATTTCTTATGCCTGTACAACCCTCTAACCGTGATAACATTGGAGGGAGTCATACAATCATGGAAGGAATAATGTGAGGAGACATTCAGGGATTTGAAAGTGAGTTTTATCTATGAAACTTTATTAAAACAACCCACATGTGGATAGGTTTTAGTGGTATTTTGTGATTCTCCAAATAATGGATTTAGATGTGTGTTACTCCAAATGAAGAGTAATATCGTATGCTTCAAGGAAGGTGAATTTTCATAAACATAACTACCCAACCAATGATTTTTAGGTGGTTGTAGTGGTGTAATCATTAAAAATATGTCAAAATTTTATATTTGGGGAGATGTGTGAAATATATACAGATCCCAGAATACTTAAGAATATATTCACAAAGAAGGAGATGAATATGCACAGACAAAGATGGTTAGATCTAATCGGGGACTATGACTACTAAATTAACTGCCATATAGAAAAATTGAATAAAGTAGAAGATGGTCTATGTAGAAGTTATTCATAAATTTTATCATTGATGAGAATTGAGAAGAATATGATCATCTTATATATAAAAGTGATGTAAATTGGAATCAAAAATTAAGGAACATAATCTATCATTTGATAAATGATTCCCAAAAC
Organism: Viscum album; assembly: GCA_963277665.1. Lineage (NCBI taxonomy): Eukaryota > Viridiplantae > Streptophyta > Magnoliopsida > Santalales > Viscaceae > Viscum > Viscum album. The sequence continues at coordinate 1,630,536,065 of OY728152.1, forward strand.
ACATTATATAGAGGATGAAGGACACTCAATGTTTAAGGACTCAGTCTTAAACATTACATAATGTTTCATTAAGTCAAGAATTCACATTTAGGATCCTTCTATGTTTAGAGTTTTAGAGAATTCAGACAAAACTATTACATTACATCTCAAGAAAATAAAAAGAAGACACTTATACTCATTTTCCATTTTTTCATAAATTAAAAATTCTTAAAAAAAAAAGAAACAAGTCCACTTCCAATTCTTTAGGCAACATGAATTTTCCATGATCCCATCCTTGAACATATTCATCTTTATGTCTTGTGTAAAACATTTCGAAACATGGGATGAGAATTAAAAGCTTAGTAAGGGTTACAAAATAAGGAAATAAAACATTAGTCCATTAATAAATATCAATCAATGAAATAATAATTTTCAATTATTAACTTACCACACAAAATCATAAGATTTATGAATAACACAGGGAAATAAGAAATCATAAAGGTGACTTATGGAATACATATCATACATAAATTGTTGATTTAATAGCTACATAGGGAGTTACGTTTAGAATACCCATCATAATATATTTCATAAATCTTTTAGTAAAAACAATGACTTTTATGTCCATCATGTTACCCAATGCAATGGTGAGATATCTTAGGGTACCCCACCCTAGGTATATAACGGAACCACCCATATACATAATCAATGCCCAATAACCATAACATATTAATAACACATGAATCAAGAAAAAGAAAATATAACATTTTCTCATTCCAATAATAATATAACATTTGTCTATATTGACATAATCAATCAATTATCAAAACAATTCTCAATACCAAAATACGTAAATGTGTTTATATTATTTATTTTCCTTTAAAAAACACTATGACATTTCAAGGAATCCAAAGCTCAAATAATACACGCAGCGACAGAAAGGTCATTGTCACCACATACATTAAAAATAATCATTTATTTTTCTCATTTAGTAAAACGCTTCAAAGATTTTTTTTAATAATAGTAAATGTCAAAGGGGTTTATACATGATATAAAATAAAGTTGTGTATAAATAAAAATTCAAATAAATTAAAGGATATTGAGATGAATACACCAAATATAAGTTGATATTAAGTGTAAAAAAATTAGAGGTCAATCAAATATATTCATCACATGAAAAAATCAAGAAGTATAAGTTTAACACAATTAATTGAAATTGGGTTAAGATGTTCTCTTACAGAAATTTGACAGCTTAACAACGTTACTTGGAAATTTTGAAAATGAGTTGATGAGAGAGAAATGGGTCTCTCATCACATGGATATAAAATGTACATCTATATGGATATAGAAGAACAGATCCCAACATTATAAAATTTTTATTTAATGAAATAATATTGATGAAGTCTTGGATTAGTAGAGGAGAGTGAATGGTTCCCTTACCGATTTGGTAACATACGAAACATAGACCACATGAAAGAAGGATCAAAAAATAAAGTTTTAAATACCCATAAATTAAGTTATATTACACAATGAACAAAATAATGTTCTGTACATACACCACACAAAAGTAAATAGTGGAAAATATCCCATGAACTCACGGGAATAAAAAGTGAGATGAAAACCCCTTACCTCGTGTATGACTTGACTAGTTTGTTACTTGTTCTTACTGAATAATAAAAATATGTAAATTTATACATTCTTTAGATCATTTTTCAAGTATATTAATCCTTTTATATCACTTATTTCTTAGATATAACAATTATTAATTATTGGAGTTCATGTCAGACATTTTTTCGATGTTCGGAACAGGAGTAAAAAAATAAACTTGTTATAATTACCAATTGTCCATGTTGTGGAAATAACATTATCTCCAGAATGATTATCATGATTTAGATATCATATATATCATATATATCAGTTATATATGTATTGATAATAGTCCATAACATTTGGACCCAAGGAAATTAAATGCACCATTCATGGAGATGGTAAGCCGTACGTACACATGAACGCTACATTCATTTTTTTCATTTTTAAAGGAATGAAAAATAAATGAAAATAGGTATATTATAACACCAGTATAATATCATATATAATTTTAGTAACTTGACCCTTTATACGTTTCACTTATGGAATGAATGAGTCATATCACTTTGAGGGGGTGATAGTCCACACTTCCTCAAATGAAATTATTGTATTTATGCATTATGGAAAGCCTAAAGGCATGATGTAAATTAAAAATAAAGAACAATATTGATAAACTAAATATAATAAATATCATATGTAATTACATTAATATCATAATTTCCACCATAATTGGAGGTAGGATAATATTGAACAATCATCATTTTGTGAGGTAGTAGTTCGCTGTCCACAGAAATTGTATGTTCGTATCCATTAGATAGAGGTGTGAGGAAATTTATTTATAATAATTATCCTAAAAACAACCTAGTATATTTAGTATACTGGTTTTGTTATAAAATATTGGAATAAAAAGAGTTTAGAGGGTTGGAGAAGTAAAATGATCGAAACGAACTTAAGAGAAGACATTACATTTAAATATGGTATCTCACTTTGGTTTGAACGAAAAGGTTTACTTGAATTGACTTATGCCTTGGGGAAGGATTCATATAAGACTATGGGGATGTAGGGAGCTTAATTATTTATTATTATAAGGAGACAAGTTGATTTAGGGGTGTGACTAATGGGTTAGAGGTGGTGTCCTTTTATAAGGGGGAGGTGGGGCTGTTTAGGAATGTTTAAAATTAAGATTTTATTATAAAGTGATTTTCAATTTCAAAAGTTCTAAAACTCATTAAATTAAAATATTATATGACTATTCTTAGAAATAAAATCATCCAATAATAACTAGATTGGTTTTGGATTTTTTTAAAATTGTATAATCTCATTTATTTAAATCATTCATTAATATGGTAAACAACGCATAATCATTGTGTCATAAATATTTTTATTTATATAATGTCTAGATATTATAAATAAAATACCATGATGTAGGAAATATTTTTAGATTTTAAATGAATATTTATATTCAAAGATATTACATATATAACCCAATATAAAAATTGTTTTATTAAATCATATATGTTTATTTCATTTTTGTCTTTACTTTTAATTAATTAATATAAAGTGTCATTATCACTCCCAACTGGCTCTATGGGGTACCAATATCGACCCAAGGATGCCCATGGTCAGACATGTATCAACCAATAATATTATTACATGTGTTTGGGTAATTTAATATTATTATTATATTATTTTTTACCCTTATTTACCTGATTTACCCTTTAACCATGGTAAATAAAATAATTACTTGAGTAAATATTGATAATGTCTAAAAATAAGGTTACCAACGTAAAAAATGTGGACCCCCTTATTCAAAATACAGAATCTATTTTTCTATATTCAAAACATATAAGTGGTAGAAATTAATTTAAAATTAATTCTCGTGGTCAAAATAAAAATCTTGTTTTTATGAAATAATAACTATCAAAATATTAACACTTGTTTATGTCAAATTTCCATATGAAATTACATAAAATGAAAAAAATTGTATTAAATTGTAATAATATAATCTAATTAAACTTTAAAACCCATTAAAATATAATCTAACCAAAAAAATAAATTTGATTAAAAGGCAGTTTTGAATAAAACGTATTACTTTGCATTATTCATTAAAAAATGATGTTTATCAGAAATTTACCAATGATTTAATACCAAGTAAATTTTTATGTCATCATTGTAATAGTGAATTTTATTTTGTCAAATATAACATATAAAAGAGATAAAAACAAAATTTAAAAAGGGTTCACCATCAAAAGGCGGTAAATAGACCTAATAAAGAATATTAGAGTATTTATGCTTAAAAATCAGTTACGTTATTATTTTAAGCCTCTAAAATTTATTGGATAAATGTAAATACATTTAACAAACATGTATAGTCATATTTTAGTTAGTTATGTTCCTTCTTGCCAATACAACACCTAGGCATTTTACACCATTTAAATTATTAATATTATTATATTATTCTTCGGTATAACTCAACATTGTGTGCAATATAATATTTCAGAGAAATGTGTTGTTGTGTGTTGAGTACTGTATCAAAAAAATCGCCCCCTTTGACATAAAATTAATATATTTTTCATAAGTATTAATATAAATCAAAAAATATTATTCTATAAATACCTAGGTCGTTACATCCTTCCCCACTTTTGGGAATTTTTTTCCTGATTTTTTAAAAGAGGGCTCAAAAACATAAATGAAAGTCCTACATCAAAAAAATATTCAATAAAAAATCACTTTAAAAGAAATAAATTGAAGTAAAATGGTCACCTGAGACAACCTATAGTAGGATTCTATATAGGAAAACATAGATATAGAGGAGAAACTAACTGACATGTTCTGATGGAGAGTGATATAAAACATGATCAAGAAAACTTTAACAATCTACAAACCATAAACTTGTAATGGGTTAAATAGTCTTTGATTACCTAGTAGGAAAAGGTAACAGAAAACGTTTTTGTTTTATGTTACCTTTCTTAATGTTGAGGAATTTATTTATGAGATTGACTATAATCATAAGGAAATATTCTTACCTTTCAAGTGAAGTTTCAAACCTTAATAAATTTCTTACACAAACTCATCTTTTCTCCAAATGATTAGTATTCATGAGGACATGGTCACACCTAATGCTCTAGAATCAACTTGTATATAATCACATAATCCAAAAATGAATAAATATATATTTCCCATATATTAACACATTAACCAAAACAAAAAAATAGTCCATACATGATCAGATAATCCCCAAAAAGGATAATCCTTTACAAAAAGAAATACTACCCTTAATCTCCAAAATTCATCAAATATTACCTAAAGTTCAAGAAAGACCATTCAATACACAATTGTCCTTAAAATTTTTCAAAATAATCCAAACTATTGAAACCCAAAAATTAGAATGATTTGATCACATAGTCTTCCATGATAAATCTTAATATTTACCTCCAAATAACATCGACTACTCTTAATGTCTCATACTAAAGTGTAATTAACCTAATCACATATTGTCTATTATAGTTTAATAATTTACATAAATAAAACAAATCCCCATATGTTCAATATAAAAACATAGGTTCTTCCAAAAATAAAATTTCCATTATTACTGCACAAATTTCATCCCATTGAATTCTATTTATGTTAAGCGTATAATGTTCCAAAAGAGAAAAAAATCTTCTAAAATAACCATTATCACTTATTCACTAAATCATTTTCTTTTATTAAGGATATCCATTTGATAAAACAATAGTTCCAAAAATCCACTTATTCTTGATCTATAAAATCATTTAACTAAAATGAATAAGGATTACTAACCAGGATCTTCACTTAGGCCACTGGTAGGTGATGCACCCTTGTCTCCCTTCAATTGTATGTTCGAATCTTATGGCCTTGCTGGATGTAACAGGTTTTCACCCATCTTACAAGTTATAATTTTTATAAAACTCAAAAATAACCCTTACATGGTTTAACCTCAAAAGTCTTATTATACCTTCTATTTGCATCCCAATATATTTAGTCCTCAACATCTTATATATTGACATTTTTTTAAAATACATATAATAAAATAAAACTATTCCTAATAGTAATATCATCATACCTTGATCATGGTGTCTATATGGTTTCACCATTATCTTGTTCACATAGGTTGATTGTCTATGAATTGCAACAATGATTTAGGGATTCTTCAAAAAAAAATCTTCCATCATCCAAATACACCTTGTACAACTTGGGTCATATGGGTTCCCACATAAAAACAGTTTCAAAATATAATCATGTATGACATATAATTTCTAAACATCTGATAAAACAATATTTTTATAAAAAAGTCCTACGATGTTTGTGTTGAAAATTTCAATCAATGGTCCTTTTAAAATACCATAAGAATGTTCTGAGAGACTAAATTGCAAAAGAAAATATAAATAGATTTCACAAGGGTCTCCTTCTTCAGCACCTTTTTTAAAATCATAATATACATCCAAATCTTGCGATAAAGTAAAATATTTGAAAATAAGTTGATAATATTTACCTTTCTTGAAAATATGCCAATGTTGTGAAAAATAGGATTTGATTCAATACCACCCATGACCAAAGATGATATTGAGGTATAGTAGAGGAGTTTGATATCTAAAAAAACCGCTTTCAAGTGAGTTGTTTTCTAGAAAAAGACTCACAATCATCTGAACATGAAATTAAAATAATTATTGTAGGCATGCCATCAATAAAAGATATGAATGTTACTTCAGGTTTTACTCCTTCCATTTGTAACCGACATTCCTTGATATAAAAAAGTTATAAAATAAGTATTTAACTGAAATAATAGACATAGGGACCAACCATGTGTTTAATGAAAACTCTTAATCCCTAATGTTGTTTAAACCGACCTCTGATACCAACTATATGAAATGGCCTTAAACATTACACAATTTTGTGTTATATCAGGAATTCACAATGAGGATCATTTTTGTTTATAGTTTTAGAGAATTAGACCATAACTATTACATTACATATCAAAAAATATAATGTAGACACTTCTACTCAGTTTCCATTTTTTCATAGAAGAAAAACCCAAGAAACATGTCTATTTCCATGTTTTAGACAACATGAATTTTCCTTGATTACATCCCTGACCCTATTCATCTTTAATTCCTTTGAAATATATTTCAAAACATTGTATGAGCATAAAAAGCTCAATAAGGGTTATAAATTAAGGAAAGAAAAAATTATCCCATTAGAAAATAAAAATCAACGAAATAATAATTTTCAATCTCTAACATATCACAGAAGATCATAAGATTTTTTAATAACACATGGAAATCATATATCATAAAGGTAACTTGTGGCATACATAACATACTTTGTATCTTTCATAGCTACATATGGAGTTATGTTTGGAATACCCATCCTAGTATATACCTTAAATCTCATAGGAGAAACATTAACGTTTTCCTCCATCACGTTACCTAATGCATTGGAGAGATATATCAGGCTCACCCTACCTAGGTTTATCGCATAACCAATCATTTACGTAAAAAATTCCCAAGAACCATAACATATTCATAACATATAAAAAGATCATAAATAAAATATAATATTTTCACATTCCAATCACAATATAAAAATTCTATATATTGATATAATAAATCCATCATCAAAACCATTTTCAATACCAAAATACATAAAAGAGTTCATGGTATTTATTTTCTTTTAAAAAACACTATGTCTTGTTAAGGAATCCATAGATCAAATAATACTCGCGGCGGAGGAAGGTCAATGTCACCGCGTACATTAAAAAGAAACATTCCTTTGTGTCATTTTGTAAAATGCTTCCAAGAAAAAAATATTACATTTGAATAAAAGTAAATATCCAATGGGTTTATACATTGTATAAAAGTAGGTCATGTATAAATCAATATTTGTCTCAATGGAAGGAGATTGAGATGAAGTCCCTTACAAAGATATTATCCTTAGATTAAAGAGAAATAAATGAAATAATTATGCATGACAAATAAAAATGAAACCAATTTAATTCGATAATTAGTTTAAAAAAATCTGAGTTCATTCATACATATTCAATTCATGATAAAATCAATAAGTATAATTTTAAACAAAATAATTGAAATCGGGTTAAGAAGTTCTCTTTCAGAAATTTGATTGCCTAACAATGTCACTTGAAAATTAAGAAAATGAGTTCATTATAGAGAAATGTGTCTCTAATCACATGGACATAAAATCATCCAAAATAAAGATATATAATAAAATATCCCAAAATTTGAAAATTGAAATTTAAAGAAATAACATAAAAGAAGTCTTTGATTAGAAGAGGAGAGTGAAATGTTCCCTTACCGATTTGGTAACTTATGAAACATACATCACATGAAAGAAGGATCATAAAATGAAGATGTAAATATCCATAAATTAAGTTATATTACACAATTAATACAATAATGGGTAGTACAAACAATACAAAAAAGGAAATAGTGCAAATATTTCTTGAATCTCACTAGAATAAAAAGTGAGATGAAAACCTCTTACCTCATGTCTGACTTGACTCGTTTGTTCCTTGTTCTTCCTGAATAATAGAAATAATTTAATTTATACTTTATTTAGAACCTTTTTCATGTTTATTATTCTTTTTATATCACTTATTACCTTGATATAATAATTATTAATTATTTTAGTTCATATCAGAAATTATGTTAATGTTATGAACTTTAGTAAAAAAATGATATTGTTATAATTACAAATTGTCCATGTGGTCGAATGTACATTATCTACAGAATGATATTAATGATTTGGATATCATATATATCATATATATCCAGTATATATGTTAATATAATAGTCCATAACATTTGGACATAAGAAATGAAATGCACCGTTCATGGAGAAGGTAAGTTGTACGTACACATGAATGCTGCTTTCATTTCTTTTTCGTTTTTAAAGGAATGAAAACTAAATGAAACATAGGTATATTATAATTAAATATTAATATAAAATATATTTTCACTAACTCCGTCATTTATATGTTCCATGTTTGGCATGAATGAGTCATATCAGCTTGAGGGGGCAGTAGTCCACACTTCCTCAAATGAAATTATTGTAATTACACATTATGAAAAGCAAAAAGGTAACATGAAAATCAAAAATACATAATAATAGAGATATAATAAATATCCTAAATATCATATATTATTATAGTTCCATCATAATTCCCACCATAAGTGGTGGAAGGAGATGATTGAACAATCTTTATTTCATGAAGCATTAGTTCACCATCCACAAAAACAGTATGTTTTTATCCATTAGATGGAGGTGTGTGGAAGCGTATATTGAATATTTATAAGAAAAAGAACCTATTACATTTAGTATACTGGTTTTTTTATAAAATAAATGAATATAGAGAGTTTATAGGTTTGGAGAAGTAAAATACAATAAATGAACTTAAGAGGAGACCTTACATTTAAATAGGGTATCTCCCTTTGGTTTGAAAAAAAGGTTTTCTTGAATTGACTTATTCCTAGAGTAAGGCATCTAGAAGGAAGAGTTAGATGTATGGAGCTTACTTTGGCCGAGTTTGGATGTTCCAAGGGGCTATAGAGGTGTGAGTAATGGGTTAGAGGCAGTGTTCTTTAAGGGGGAGGAGGGGATCATTAAGAAAGTTTAAAATTATTATTTTATTATAAAATTATATTTAGTTTCAAAAGGTCCAAAAATCATTAAATTACAATATAAGATTACTATTGTTCTAAATAAAATCATCCAATAATAATGGGAAAGGTTTTGGATATTTTTTAAATTTTATAATCTCAGGTATTTAAATCATTCATTAATATTGTAAACACTGCATCATCATTTTATCATAAATAATTTTATTTATTTAATGTATAAAAGTTATAAATAAAATACCATGATGTAGTTAATATTTTTATCTTTAAAATTAATATTTTTAGATGAATATAAAACTTATATAACCCCATATAGAAAGTTTTTTACTCAAAGATATATGTTTGTTCCATTTTTGTATACATTATAAATTAATAAATATAATGTGTCACAATCACTCTCAATTGGCTCCATGGGGTCCCAATATCTACCCATGGATTAACATGGTCGTAAATTTATCAACCAATAGGATTAGGACACGTGTTAGGCTAATTTATGATTATTATAATATTATTTATCCTTATTTACCTTATTTACCCATTAACCATGGTAAATAAAATACTTACTGAAGTAAACATTCATAATGTATAAAAATAAAAGTAACCTAATTACACAATTTGGACCCCCTAATTCTAAATATGGAATCCATTATTCTAAATTCAAAGCACATATGTGGTAGAAATTACATTAAAATTAATTTCCGTTGTGAAAACAAAAAACGTGTTTTAAAAAAATAATAACTATCAAAAGATTGACACTAGTTTATGTAAAATTTCAAAGTAAAATTACTTCTAATGACTAAAATTGGACTAAATTGTAAAAATATAATATAATTAAACTTTAAAACCAATTAAAAATATAATCTAAGCATATAAATAAAATAGATTATAAGGTAATTTTTAATTAAAATGTAGTATTTCACACTATTTATTTAAAAAATGAACTTTGTCAGAAAAATACAAAAATTTCATCCGAAGTAAATTTTGATGTTCCAATTCTAATGATGAATTTTATTTTTTTCAAATATAACATATAAAAGTGACAAAAACTTAAAAAGCTAATTCATTTGTATTTTAAGCCACTAAAATTTATTGGATAAAATTAAAAAAAATAGAAAAAATTTAGAATCATATTTTAGTCAGTTCTATTCATTTCCACCAATAAAATGGCAAGGCATTAACTACCATTTAAATTAAAAATATTATTATATTATTCTCAGGTTTAAGTCAACTTTGATTGCAATGTATGATTTTGGATAAATCTGTTGCATATTGAGTATGGTATCAGAAAAATCATCCCCTTTAATATAAAATTAAGATCTTATTAATAATTATAATTATAAATCAAAAGTTATAATTATATAAATACCTAGGTCATTACAAAAAGAGATGATGAGGGAATCTAGAATAATATGGAATCTTAAAAAAATTGGAAACCCTTAGAGATCAATTTTAATGAATAAGGATTGGTAGAATTTTTTTAAAGATATATATACCCTCAAATCCAAAATTAATGATGATTATTTTTGATAATTAACATAACTCAACCTTCTCAATCCATCATGGAGGAAAAAATATATATCATTATCTCTATGAAAAATATTTATGGGTAAATATAAATAATGAGATCCTTGAATATACATCATGATGTCTTGTAAGTTATCAAGTTAAGGTGGAAAGTAAAAAATATAAGGGGATGATGAAACCATTAGATATACCTACATCAGAATTGGATATATCACCATATAAACTTTCACTGGTCTTCCAAAGGCATCAATGGAAAATAATACTACATGGGTTGTGGTGGATTCCCTTACAAATACTGACCACTTAATTTCAATGAGATATGATTTCACACTTGGACAAATGGTAAGGATATACATTATAGACGTGGTGAGGATTCACAAAGAACCAATATCGATTGTATCAGATCAAGCTCTAAGATTTACCTCTATGTTCTGTAGTAGTCTCCAAGATGCTATAAATACAAAGTTGATATTTAGCAAGGATTATCACTCTCAAATTGATGTAATTTTTGAGTAGACAATCCAGACAAATGGGGACATATTGATAGACTTCTCAATTGACATCAAAGGTGGTTGGGATCAACATCTTCTACTATTCTAGTCCACATACAAATACAAATTTCCACTCAAGCATACAAATGGAACCCTATGAAGCCCTTTATGGGTAAACGTATAAAACACATGAAATCTATGATGATTTTAAGGAATTCAAACTATTGATTTCTAAAATGGGTTTTTAAATGGTAGAAATGATTAGAACATTCAATAGAACATCAAGGCTACTTAGATTAGATAATATATCTATACTAACAATAATCCCTGAGACCAAGGGATTAATGTTAGAGGAATGGTGTTACTATCCATATATCCATGGAATAATGTCATTAGATTTAGTAATAAGGGAAAACAAAGTAAAAGATACATTGGTCCCTTTGTTATCCTTGATCACAGTGGAGTAGTGGCTTATCAACTGACACTCCCAGATGGCCTATTTATTGTACATGGTTTATTCTATGTATCTCTCTTCAGGAATTACATTCCATAACCCTTACAAGTAATAAATCAAGAGGTGGTACCATTAGAGAGTAATCACTTATATGAGGAACATTCAATTATGATCTTAAATCATAGAGACAAAGTTTTATAAAATAAGATAATGTACCTAGTCAATGTGAGGTTGAGAAACCAGATGTTTGAAGAACTGATGTGGGAACCATTGGAAGTAATGAAACAAAATTACCCTCATCTATTTTAGTGTGGGGGAAAGAAAATTTCAAGGGATAAATTTTTGAATGGGGGAAACACGTAACAACCCAAATATTTATAATTAAAATCCCAATGTCATTTTAATTAAATGCATTATTATATATTACATATTTAGAAAACACATGAACTTCATTAGTTTTATTATATCCTATTAGAATTAAAAGTCCATCAAGAATAATTACTATTGGTAACATATCCATTAATAAGTTATCAAAGGTTAGTATAAATATAGGGTTTTAAAAAATCCAATTGTCATAAACAATGAATGTGATAGCCTCAACATGTAAGATCATAGCATATGAATCCCATTTTTCAAAGCTTCCAAGGGTGATAGAATCACTGTTCTTTTCCCCTGATGAAGCCAAAATGATATCCAACAACATATGAATGAATGAAACCATCTACGGGAGAGGTTCAATCTCATTGATATCACAACCCAAATCATGTATGTGGAACCACCCAATGAAAGTCTCAATGTCACGCACCTTACCCTTAGGGAATTTTCTAGTTTATTAAATGTATATGTATCAATAACCTAATAGAAAGAATAACTATGTTTCATTTTCAATATAATAATGTTCATATTTTTGTCTTATCATTTTTTGATAAATTATTTTGATTTTTATACAACAAAATATATATTTTATATTTAAGGGAACAAAATTTCAATTAATATTTTTAATTTAATGAATTAATATTTTTTTTGAAATAAATATTATTTTAATAAAACATTATTATTATGTAATTTTCATTAAGTATTTATGATCATATATGTTTTATGTAGAGAAATGTAATTTTTATAAGGGTTTGAAAATTTTTATTATCAAATAATAGAATATTTCTCTATAAATATTGATTCGTATTTTAAAGTAAAAAATTCAAATATTTTGAAAATTAAATTGGTAAAATTATTTATATTTATAGAATCTGAATATTGAAATTATCCAATGGTAATTTATTACTAATTTTTAGAGACAATGAATTTTTAGGTAAAAATTAAATATTATATAAATATATAGAGTGTATTATGACATAATAATGACCCAAAAATGTTGTAATAAATATAATAAATCATATAAAAAATATATGTTTTAGAATTAAAATAATATGATTTCATGTTTGTTTTATTTATCTTCTAAATCCTTTATGAATCCTCCAAAACTATTACAATATTTTATTGTTTTAAAATAATTTCATTAAGAGTGTGACTAAATCCCACATCAATAATGGTAAAATATTATTATGTTTAGCCATTGGACTCATAAAATAATGAAAAAACACTCCCATTGGAAGAAAAAAATGTAAAATTCCATGAGAAGGTTTGTTGTTTGGTGATTTTATTATATAGAGGCCAAGACATTTGTTTGGAAAATAAAAAATTAAATCCCCATTAATTTCATATATAAACCCCAAATCTACAACTTCTCTTTTCTAAAAACATATGGATAATGAACTTAATTTACCATACATTTTCTAGATTTGTACCATGGTGTCCGTAATAAGTCAAGAATATCCACTCAATCATTAGGAGCCACACACCAATGTATGGTTTCTTTTCCTTCTCATCTTTATTTAAGTTTCTCCATTATCTTATACGATCTATTTCCAATTCCAATTTTTGGGACATGTTTTTCCATGCCCCAATTACTATGAATTTTAATTCCTAATTATTTGAGACACATTTATATCCCATAATCCCATTTCAAAAATCTTTAAGTGACACTGTTATACTACCAACATTTCTTGATGTTTTCCATGACAAAACAATTATAAAATTAATACCATACCCATTTCTTATGAAGTGTGTTAAGATTAATTCATATATACATATTTATTAAATAATTATATGTATTTATTCCTCACTCCATGATCATGTAATAAAATATTACAATGAATGAATCCAAGCTGTATGATCTATATGGAACACATTAATATGAGAATGAAATTAAGGTGATTAGTGCACCCAAAATTATATAGCACTCCAGTTCATTGGGTAATATTTAGTCTCAGGATATGTCATGTTGGGATATAGAGTAATCCTGATTATTTCACGGATTTTTTTATCATTATGTATTGGAATGTATCCTTGAACAATGCTTATTATGCATTGTTTTATGTTTTTCCACATTTACCATTTTTCATTTTATGATTATCCGGATATATCGTGCCTCATTTTCTATGTTTATGAATATCACACTTTTTATGTCCCATTTATATAAATATTATCTAACATGTGTCATGTTATTCATTTTATTCATTGTCTATTCCCTTAATAAACTTTATAGCTCACCCATTTATTATTTTTATTCCCCAGAAATCCCATGAAGTTTTATGTTCAATAGAATATTACATGTTAAGGATGGTTTCAATAAAGATAATGTATTCCTTGTTTTATGTTGTAATGTTATGTAACAAATTTTAAAATAAAATATACTTGTAAATATTTTATTTTGAATTAATTGTACATTTATTTATTAAATCATTAATTAATGTGATATAAATAGTAGGGTTTTCATATCATAAGAGGAATTCAAATATGAAATAAACTTAAAGGAAAATGCTAAAATTGGTTTCCATTTTCTTCAGTGAAATTCCTTCAAATTGGTTCTAATGGGAATGAGGAATTATATTATAAGAATAAAACCCCCCTATATTGTGTATAGGTTTGTGTAGATTACCATTATATAGGGATTTATTCACATAGATTGTTAAATGTGGTATAAATAAAATATTTAAAGGGTGTCCTTTTATAAGTGAAGAGATGGGTGATTCAGAAACATCATTAAATATTATAATATAATTTGTGTCTAAATCTTTTCAAATGGTTCCAAAATAAATATATTAAAATATAATTAGATTTTTTATTAATAAAATCAGCTATGAAAAATTTTATGAGTTTATATATAATTTAGACCTTATACTTTTGATTGACACCTTGGTTACCCAATTTTAATGTTAACGATGGCAATGAATTTTAAAAAACTAAAGGTATTTATTTTTACTTATAAGGTGAAAATTCAATAAAAAATGTAAAATGGATGTTTTTAATAAAATATTATAACCATTCTCCAATTTTATTAGTTTTTTGATTATTAAAGAATTTATTAAAATATAAATTTCATAAAATATCAATAATAAAATTTTTGACATTATTTATTTAATTTGACATTGGAGGAACCACTAGAATTATGTTACTTTAACATAATATTATCAAACTCAAAAAATAAGATATATCTAGGTTATAAATATATGGTAAAAAATATTTTATCAAAATTGTATTTCTCCTATTATTTGTAAAATAATTTATTTTATATTTATATTAACTGAATAAATATTTTTTCAACGTTATTGGCACCAAATTTCGGGTAAATCCATGAGGGCACGTTGTTAAGAATGCCAAAGGCATATTTGGAGTCAGTTTCTAATCCTGAGATGGCCGAGGGAGGTGCGTGAAAGTTTGAAGAACCACATGAAAGACTTCAAAATAGTGTGCAAAATTTTTCACGCCTAATGCAGCATCAAATGGGGTCTTTCACACTCACATTCTGAAAACCATCCAAGTCATTAGCATGAAAGAATACTACTAGAAGTGCAAGATTCAATAATTTCCACAAGATCATTCTCACCCAATGTGATGTCAAAATGACTCTTTCACGTCGTTCATCTTGTACGCCTCCATCAAAGTTTTAGGTTATAAATAAAAATGTACCCCCACACTTCTATGGATAGTTATAGAAGAAGAAATGATGTTCAACTACATGAAATACATCCCATCCAAAATCATTTTAAAGAAATTGCCTCAAGGTACTGGTTCTTGCTAAAGAGGTCACCCATGGCTCCTTCATCAAGTGGTCCCACTAGGGTTTGATCTTCACCCATTTCCTTTTACTCTAAGGCATTTACACACTAAATATTCCTCTTTCATGCTACATTTCCCTTATTTATTTTTGATATTGTGTGTAGGGTCTCCCCTTGTGCACATCCACATATTTTGAAAGGATCCACACAATCTTTCACGTAACCCCTCTATTTTTTTATACCCCTCCAATCTATCACACGACCCTCCTTGTGTGATCCATGTATCTTTATTGCCTTAAGGAATTGTGTGTGAGCCCCTCTTATGTGTGACACTCCTATCTCTTTCATAATTATCCTGTACAAACCTCGTGATTTGTACAATGAGATTTCAATGACCCTTGGGTAGTGCTTAATGTTGTGTTGCTTTTCCTCATGCTTCTTCACATAGGCAGACTAATGGCTATTGCTTCTTCACATAGACATTCTAACATGATCCCCTCAATGGATCACTCCACAACCCCATACCACTCCCTTTGTGATTTATCACAATCAGGCCTGCATCCTATAGTAAGTCCCAAACTACATCTCCTGGGACCTCTAACAACACTTAAATCCATGTTATGTTCCTTAAGGACACAACCTTTGTGATATGGTCTACAGGTCTTTGTGGCCTCTTGTTTCTCACACCTAGAATAACTCACATGGGATTAGAGTAATCATCAACCATGACACCCTTTTTGTGCCGCCATAATGTGTAATCCCCATCTCACATCCATCCAAAATACATATACTTTGAACCTTTCCCTTTTCAATAAAGTTAGGTTAGAAGAATCTTTAAGGTCAATCATATTACCCATTAGTCTCGGAAACTTCATTTCGATTTAACCTCATCCCACATGAAGTTAAATAATATGATTAAGAACATAATGGATTTTGATCCTTGTATCTTAGTCATGGTACATTGGATGCCTCCTTGAGGTTCAACCACCAAATATAGTAAACATAGGTGTCACCTCTGTTTGGACCCACGTCCTTGGTCTGTCCCTTAGTGGTGTGAGACCAGATCTGGGGAGGCTAATCATGCATAGGTCCCACACTCAATTCAAACTCATCCAAACACGAGTGTCCCTCTTGGGATGGGTTGTTAATCACATGTAAGCCACAACATGTCTTCTGGTTATTGTCCTTTATGTACACCCCAATTCTATGACCCATTCTAAACTATGTGGACTTTCAATCCCTTACATGGGTATATGTAGGAAGACTCCATAAGGATCAATCCCATCATTTATGTCATATCCTGATCACTCTCTTGATGGTTTCCATTTTGGGACGGTCATGCCCCAACCCGGAGGTTCTACTTACTTCAGGGCACATCTATGCGTCCATTCACATAGGACACCTCCCCAAGTGTACCATCGCCCACCAAACAATGTGTGTTAGGTTGGTATAGAGTATGATATTCTCTTATGATACCAACTATAGGATCAAAATGATGATTTAGATGCTCAACATACAAGAGGGGGGTGAATTTTATGCTTTAAAAAATTCCATTGGAAATTTTAAAGATGGAAATGTTTGAAAATGTTAAACAAGACAAATTTATAAAACCTCTAAGTTCTACAAACTTCCTTGATTCCAAAAATGTGATTCCAATATTGTAATTCCGAAAAAGTGGATCCAGAAATGAAATATAACAAAATATTACAAAGATAAATATGCTACCTTAAAGTGTATAGAATAACAGTAAATCAGAGTATACAAGTATAAGAAAGTATAAGATAGTTATACTTTCCTCAACAACCAAAATGTAGCATAAAACGTGAAACAATACAAGTAACAAGTAGTAAATATTATAACCCAAAGAGAAGGGTGTCCAACAAAATTGGATAAAGGTCCCTTGATTTATACTTTCATGAAAGTCTGTCTTACCCACACTAGGGTAAGACATCGATATGAAGATCGGAGGTTGTCTTGCTATCCTCGCAAGCCCTCAAACAACAAGGTAGTCGGCACCTCTGTATTTCTAAAAAAGGGAGTCCTCTAACTTCTAAGGTAGTTATAACCACTATCTTCCTATACCCGGAAGCCCTGGAATGTACTCAGCAACATTCGGAGTTGCAAGAAGAAATTCTGAACAAGATGTTCAGTATGAAAAATGCAATAAACTCTCTATATCTAGAAATCAATTTAGCAGCATGTAATCTCTAGATTGATCAACTTGTATTAATCTCTTTCAAATGAGATCCTATTTATAAGAACATATAAAATGATCATCTCTCTCCTCCAACGGTCAAATTTTTCCTTGAATTTTGGAGGGACCTATACATGTTTCACTCAAAAAATGGTTAGTTAGTAACTGAATGCATGATAAATTTTATACATAAAACAAGAGTAAATATAAAATATGGTTTCTTAAACGAATTAATTTTTTGGATTCTAAGGAAAAATAAATGTTCGGAGTCTAACCAAAAACCATTTGGTGTTTATAATACATAAATATTCGGATTCTTTCTTGAAAAGAAATCATAACCTGAATTCTATAGATTTCCATAGTCAGAATTTCAAGGAAATTGGGAGTCTGAATTTAGTAGAATTCAGACATTGAAATTATAAGGTTTCGTGTCTAAATTCATAATAATTCGGAGTTTGATATTAGAATGTTCAGAGTCTGAATTCATTGAAATTAGGAGTCTGAATTCGTAAGAGTTTGGAGTCTGAATTCATAAGAATTCAGATTAAGAATTCGTAAGAGTTAGGAGTCTAAATTCATAAGAATTCAGAGTCTGAACATAGAAATTTTGGAATATGAATTCAGAGAATTTGGAACCTAAATTTGGATCCTGAAAGTAGAATGATCTATATCTAAGTATTTTAAAAGATTCCGAGGTTTTGGATACAAAACATAGTTTTCTACTAAGACATAATATGAACAATGAAAAACATGGTAAAAATAAATTTCCTTGGGGAAGGAAAATTTCCTTATGAATTTAAAAAATATGGTTAAAAATATTTTCTTTAAGATAAGATGTTTGTGATTTTCAAAACAAAGGAATCAAATGTTATAAGGAAACCTTATTGACTAAAAAATCACCCCTTTTTGGAAGGCACAAACATCCTTACCAAAACGAATATAAATACATAGAAAAAAAATTATGGTCTTTGAAAATAAAACATATAACCCTTAACACATGGGAAAAGATAAATACGACTAACAACCCCTTAGGAATTGGACACACTAAGGATCATATTTTTTATTTCCAGACTGAGACATAACATTTTATTGCATACAAAAATCATCTTTGATAAGAACTTCCCCTTAGATGAAATCCCCCTCACTGAGGGAAATTTTACTTTACATAGTATTATTTTTTCCTTTCTCCCCCTTTTTGATTTTCAAAAATCACAAAAGGAAATAGAAAAAAATAGTACCTAAAATATTAGTAATAAACACCAAAATATATGAATAACATCCAAAAATTTCATTACGATTGGAAAATTTTATACAAGTTAGGAATAAAACAAAAGATAAGAATTGAATAAGATTATCCTTCCTTCTCCTTCGTCATCAGCTTCTTCAAAATTATATTGTCCTTTTTGATCTCCTTGTGATATTCCTCTGTACGTTTGTGAAGATAATCCTGATACTCTGTTTTCTTCTCTAAGGCTTTGATTTTTTCTTCAAGAGCCTTACGAATTTCAGCCTGAGCCCTCAAAGATTCTTCCTGCTTAGTAATATTCTCTTGTATCTCAATCCTGAGATCTCTTTATCTTTTCCAACTCCGAGAAATTGAATACAATTTCCCATTTATATCTTTTGCTTCTTGAATCCGAGAATTCTATTCCAGGTTTAGCTATTCCTCAAAACTATTTCTGAGATCCTTGATCTTTACATCTTCAGTGTCAAATAAATCCATGACACTATCTTGAAAATCATCAAGAATTGTCATGTCTTCTATAGTTTTCCTTGACCAACTGGTCATTTTCACGAAATATCTTCTTTGGGATTCGTAGTTTATGAAAAATATTTTGAAATCCTCTTCAAGCTTGACACACTTATCCATCACCATTGATTCTGAATCTGATTTATTATTCAAGGAGTGTCGAAGAATTTGGATTCATTAGTAAATGATGGGAAATATTGGAATAGTCCCAACAAGCTTCTTCAAGGACTGGACTATGGAACCAGGACTAAGAAAGGATGATTCTAAATCAGAGATTTTTTTGGTGAGGTTTCTTTTTCTAACTCAGTAGCTTTCCTCTTTGAAGATCCACCAAAATACTTCTTATTTACAATAGCCTTGGTAGGTGTATCAACAACCACCTGTTTCCCCTTATCTGCTTTCAGAATGGCTTCCTCTTGATTATGAGAATCATGTTCACTATCAGACAGCTGAACCATTTTTTCTTCCTCTATATCTTCATTTTCAGCTCCTGCCTCAGCATCTTCTAGATGTATGAAATATTTATTGATACTTTCTTCTTCATATGGATTGTCTACTTCGTCTTCAGCCTTCTCATCATCCTACCCAGGAGTAGCAAGCTTTGATTATTCGGCATGAGAGGCTCGGAATGATAATTTTCTAAAGGACTCTCCTTCTCATGAGAATCCTCAACTTACTTTATGAGATATTCGGTATATCTACTTCCTTTTTTTCTTCTTCTTATACTACTTCTTCCTCAATAACTTTTTCATGGATTTTTTCCGGAATTAAAAACATTTTTCCAAGAGTCTTAGGTAGTGATTCTATCAGGAAGGATTCTGGTACTAAAATATTCTCGAAAGCTTTCTCAGTAGCCTTCAGATGGGATTGAAAAATTTTATCCTCAGACAACTAATTATTTTTCTTCTTGTCTTTCTCTTGTTTATCAAGATCATCAGTAGCATTTCCATTAAAAGCCTTAGCCTTAGTAGGATCCAATCCAAACTTAGGCTCCACTTCTTTCCAGTTCTTTTTATCTTCTATCCACTTGGCTACAACTTCATCAGGAGAGGCTTTTTCTTTCTTTGGGATCGTTTGGGAAGATTGGGCTTCCTTGGTCCTTGGAGTTTTTTCTTCTATTATACTTCCTTCAACTTCCTCTTCCTTCTACCATTTTTTTACGTCTCAACTACTTTCTATTTATTCATTTAGGCTTTTGCCTCCTCCTCAGGCAAATCATAAAATTCTTCGGATTCTTTGGAAAATCCAACTTTCATTCTTCTTAGAGTATCATCACTTAACATCATAACATTGCAATTACTCGACTTATATTTGCAAGGTATTTTAAAGGATTCTTGAAACCGAACAATCATCATTGAAAGAATGGCTGGATACATGATAATCTGAGCCTTCATATTTCAATTCTTTATGTTCCCAATTGTAACCAAAATATTCTTAATCATGTTTATCTTCCTTAGGATTACCAAGAAGTACATAATGTATATCTCAATTTTATTCAGAGTATCCTTGTCACCTTTTCTTGGTATGATGATTCCTTGAACCCACAATTCAAGAATCCGATAATTTGTAGACAGGTGAAGGATCTTCAGAGTCTTTACCTCTAAAAGACCATGGCAAACCATTTCTTTTTCCTTAATAAAACTTCTTTGAACATCAGGTAGATTATGTGGGAAGAACACTGCCTCTCCTTCATAGTGGATTCCTATCAAGCTTTCAGCCTTGGTTTAAGAAAGGGAATATGTCTTCTTGTTACTATGGAATGAAAACTTGCTTCTTCCTTATTCCTTAAAGAAATTTACTGACTAATAGAATTCTATTAACAGTTCCGGATAAACCAAATCCTAAGCTTTTGGTTTAGAAATGAAAACACTTTGACATCCATTCATCATTATATTCTTTGAGATAATAGAATTATACTTCATGAAAAACTTCGTATCAACTAACCATTTTCTGTATATCTTCCATTTTGAAATTATTTTGATAGTTGAAATATCTTTCAGAGAGGAAACTTTGGCAGAGATTCAGAAGTAAGAATGATCTGAGAAGTTTGGAATGTGCTTAAGTAAGAGGGCAGACCTTCAGCACACAGAAGCTTGAGTTTCAATGTAGGACATCCATCAAGGGGGTCCTTTATATAGGCGATTTAGGTGATTATTCAGCTTACATAGTCAATCAAATAGTTTATAAACCTTATTATCAAATATTTCAGTTGAGATGATAGCCGAAAGTAAATATTTATAGAATCCAATCTTTTTTAGTTTTTTTAATAAAAAAATTTGGATTTAAAGAAAAAGTGACTACAAAAATTTAAAAACGGATGAAAATACCAATAAGTAAAAGATGATTACGAAAAATTGAAGAAAGGAAGCATACCTTTCGGATTTCTAGGAAGATTATTCGTATTGATAAAAATTCTTCTTGAAGAACTTTAAATTCCAAAAAAATTTATTACGAAAATTTTAACTACGAAAAAATTTAAAACTACGAAAAATTTGGAAAACCTTCAATATGAAAATTTTAAAAAACTTCATTATGAAATTTTAGAAAATCTTCATTACCAAAATTTAAAAAATCATCATTTCGAAAATTTGGAGAATCTTTATTATGAAAATTTAGAAACGAAAAAATTTTAGGCTACGAAAATTTTTAGATATCTAGTAAACAATTGTACTCCCCCTCTGAAAAGGAGTTCCTTACTATAAAGATATTGATTTAAATAGAAAGTTAACATGGGAGATTATTTTATTGTTATCATTCTAACTTTGGTTTAATATATTCAAATAAATTGGAAGCTAAAGATTTTGTGAAAATAATAGCAAGTTGATATTGCATTCTGGTAAATTGAAGAATGATATCTCCTTTATGTGTGTGATCCCTAAGAAAGTGATACTTAATATATATGTGTTTTTCATGATAGTGATGTGTAGGGTATATACTTAAGGCAATTGCACTTGTATTATCCCACAAAAATTTGTGTTTTGGTAAAACTCATACCATAGTCTGTGAGTGTTTGTTGCGCCCACAACACTTGAACACAACAACATCCAGCCGCTACATATTCAGCTTCAGAAGTAGAAAGTGATATTGAGTGTTGCTTTTTTACATGACCAAGAAACTAATGAATATCCTATGAAATGAAAAGTTCCAGATGTACTCTTCCTATCTATTCTACATCCACCAAAATCAGCATCTGCAAGGATTTGTAAGACAAAATCATTTCCAGTAGTGTAAAAGTTTCCATAATCCATGGATCCCCTCAAGTAGTGAAAAATTCTTTTCATTACCATTAAATGAGATTCCATAGGATTGAATTAATATATAGCACATAAGAATACTAAAAACATTAAGTTTGGATGACTAGCTATCAAGTAAAGTAGACATCCAATCATACCTCTAAAAGTTGTTTAATCTAATTGTTTCCCATCTTCATATAGATCAAGTGAATTTGAGGTACCAATGGGAGTAATTATACTCTTAGTGTTGTCATATCCACACTTTTTAATAATATCTTTAATATACTTATATTGGGACATATAGATTCCTTCTAGTTTTTGAGAAATTTGAAATCAAAGGAAAAATGTTAACTCACCCATAATACTCATTTAAAACATAGATTTCATTAGATCTGAAAAGGAATCTTTTTAAAAATTGTTGACACGAACCAAATATAATGTCATCTACATAAATTTGGACAATCAAAATATTTTTCTTATCTTTCTTAATAAAAAGGTTTGGATCATCATTTCCCTTAACATAATTATTTTGAAGCAAAAATCCTATAAGTCTATCATACAAAGCTCGAGGGGATTTCGTTAGTCCATACAAGGCTTTCATATATTTGTAAACATGTTCAGGTTGTTTTGAATATTCAAAACTAAGAGGTTGTTCAACAAAAAGTTCCTCCTGTAGAAAACCATTAAATAAAGCACATTTAACATTAATTTGAAAAAGTTTAAAATTGATGAATGCTGCAAAGGAAAGTAAAATATGAATAGATTTGAGTTTAGCTACCGGAGCATAGGTTTCTTCATAGTATATTCCTTCTTGTTGATTATAGATTTTAACAGAAAATCTATCTTCATTTCTTACTATGATTCCATTTTTGTCACATTTATTTAAAAATACCCATTTTACTCAAATACATATGGTTTCTTTAGGTCTTTCAACTAAGGTCCAGAATTTATTCCTTTCAAATTTATTTATCTCATATTGCATTGATTTTATCCAATAATCGTCACATAAATCTTCCTTAGTGATTTTTTGCTCTAATTGGGAAAGGAATTGCAGATGTTCCACATCATTTATTAAGGAACTTCTAGTTCTTACTGGTTTATTTACATCACCAACGATAATATCACTAGGATGATTATTTAGAAACAACTGATTTGGATTTTGAAAAACATGTTCATCAACATAGGGTAGGATGTCTTCTGGGATAAATGCTTCAGAAATATTTTCTTTAACATTTTCCTTTTCTAAAGGACATTCTAGCAAAGATCGATGATCGGTTTTTCAAAACACATCCGAAGATTTCGGTTGAGGCTATTTAAAATCAAAAGAATTAGTTTCATCAAATTTGACATTCACTATTTCTTCAATAGTAAAAATGTTTTTATTAAAAAATGTTTAAGCCTTAGATGTTGTGGTGCAGCCTAAGATAATTCCTTCATCAAATTTTGGTGTGAATTTTTGAAGATTATCTTTAGTATTCGGAATGAATACCATGCAACCAAAAACCATGAAGAAGGAATGTATGGATTTTCTACCATTCCATAACTCATAAAGAGTTTTATTATGAAAAGGTCTAATCAAAACACAATTTATAGTATAATAAGCAGAACTTACAACATCAACCAAAAAATGTTTGGCTTAAAAATATTCCCTCAACATGGTTCTTGTTATCTCTTGATGAATTCTATTTCTTCATTCAACAACACCATTCTGTTGAGGTGTTCTAGGTGCTGAGAAGTTATGAGTAATGCCTTTTCTAATACAAAAAGTTTCAAAATCAGAATTTTTAAATTCTACTCCAATATCACTATGAATAGTTATCAAAGGAAGGTTTTTCCCATTTTTAAATTGGGCTCTAAAACATTTGAAATAAGAAAAATCATCAGATTTCATTGATAAAAAATAGACCCACACAAATCTAGTGTAATCATCAACTAAGAAAAATACAGAATATTTGCCTCCAATGATTCCAATTTGTGTTGGACCAAAATGATACATATACACTAACTACAATGCATCAGTGGTTGAGACTTCACCAACTGATTTAAAACTTGATTTATATTTCTTTCTATATTTACAAGGATCACAAACATTTGAAGAATCAAATCTATGATCTAATAGATACATAACAAGTCTTTTCATAGAGAGTTTTCATAGGACCTAAGGTTACAGTGTACTAACCTTCTTTTCCATAACCAAGAATGATCTTCCATTGCACTAGAGCAAGGTAGTTATGGGATCCTAAGGTATTCTATGTTTAGTGTGTATACATTCTCTTGCCTATTGGCAGGAGGAATAAAATCTTCCTTGGAATTATGTACTAATCACTTTTCATTCCTAAAGTTCATAAGATAACCTTTATCACATAATTGTCTTATACTAATGAGGTTGTTCTTAAGACCCTTAACAAATAAAACATTTGAAATTAATGTTTTCTCAAGAAGAACGATGTTACCTATACCAATAATTTATCCCATAGCATTATCTCTGAAAGTTAATTTTCCTTCGTTCATCTTGACAATATTTTCAAAGTAGTTTTTTTACCAATCATATTCCAAGAACAACCACTATCCATGTACCAAGTTTTTCTGTTGGTAATTTCTTTATTTTCCTGAAAATAAAAGAGTTAGACTTTCAGAATCTAAATATTCTTAGATCCAGAAATGTCAGAAAGAAAAAATTTAGGAATCCAAATTTTCTTTGAAAAATAATCTTTATGAAAACCTAAAGAATGATTTTTTGTTTAAGGAAGAATTTTTTTCTCAATTACCACAACACTTACACTTAGTATAGAAAGGAGCACTTTTTGGAACTAAATAATTGTTACTGAAAATCAGTTTTAAACTACTATAACCAAAACCAGAATTATTCCTTAGATGTCAAATTTGGGAATACATCTTATAAATTATTTTTACCTAAGTTAATGTTTGTAAAACACTTATTTAAGGAAAATATCTCTGAATTTAGTTCAATAACTATGTTCTTCTCTTCAAAACATCAGTTTTAGCACTAGGGTTAGGCTCGAAAACATTTTTCTTAGAAATTACCTTTTCTAGATCCTTAGAAATTTTATCCTTCTTAGAATTAACATCCTTATGATTTTTGGAAATACATTCAAAATTAAGAGTTTTCATATCAAGATCTTTAGAAATATCAGATATTTCATTAGTAAGTAGAGAAATTCTTGAATTTTCCTTATCAATATTTTTCTTGACCATAGAATTTTCATTCTCAAGAATCTTAGAAAACCTAGAAACATCTTCATATGTAGGTAATGTATAATCTTCACCAGAAGAAGATTATTCATATGAGGATTCATAATATTTACTATCACTATAATTATAATTCAATGATACATTGGTGATGGATTCAATATTTTGTACTTTTTCCATTATGCAATGATTTTCAATAGGTATTATGGCTATTAGACCAAGATTCTTCTATCCAAAAGATACATAATCTGAGGATTCATCAGAAGAGTTTCCACAACTGGCACTCCAAGTGTCATTATCATTCAAAACATTATTAGCTTTATCATCGTATTAATTATTTCTATTTATCTTAGAATGCTTTTCCTTTCTATATTTTCTCTTAATCATATGACAATCTGGCCTTTTATGTCTAATTATTTTGCATTCATAACAGGTGAGTTCAGAGTCTTTCTTGTCTTTCCTTTCTTTCTTATTGTATCTATATTGAAAGTCTTTATTTCTAACTATCTTGTTCATCTTTCATGAAAGATTATATAGTTCATTCACAGTTTGTTCACTTTTACATGATTCAGATTGAGTAACAAAATTCTTAGACTTGGATCTTGTAACTCTCTCAAGAGTCTTGGATTTCATATGATTTGATGTAGTTGTAAAAGAAACACTTCCATTCCATTTCTTATTATTAACATTGTTAGAATCTCTCTTAATTCTAGTCTCATGTTGAAGAAGAGTTCCAAAAATATCATCAAGAGTAATCTGTGAGACTTTCCTATTCTCATCTATTGCTATTCTCTTTGATTCCCACTCATTTGGCATGATGTCTATAATATTGTCGACAAGTGCTTCATCATCCATACCTTTTTCACCCATGGATTGTAAGCTGTTGACAATAGTCATCAATCTATGTTGTACATTATATATAGGTTCTCCCTAAAGAATGAAAAAACCATGATACTCAGCTATAAGAATAACTCTTCTAGTTTCAATAAATTTGGAAGTACCTAAATGTGTAACTTCAAGATTCCTCCAAATTCAATTTTCTGCTTCACATAAAAAAATCTAGATATATATATTCCTGGTTATAGAACACAATAATGTATTGCATACCTTATAGTTAAGTTGATATTCTGATTTCTCTTGATTAGTAAACAATCTTGACTTGGTTATCAGGAATCTTGTAATCTACTATAAGAATAATAGAGTTTTCCACTCTAGTGATAATAATAAAAGTCTTCATATGATCTCTATAATATTCAAAATCAGCCCCACCAAAAATAGGTTGTCTATTAGGATTTAAGTTGTCTATGAAAGAAATATTCATTCCAGCCATCTTAAAGAATATATTTCCACACAAACTTGTTAGTATTGAATGTTCATAAACAAGGATAAAAATATCCTAAACAAGGAAAATATAGAACAATGAAAATATTGAGCAAAAAAACCTATATGTGAATATATGTTATTCGGAGCCCTCCTCTATTACCAATTGTTAGGTTGGTATGGAGTATGATATTCTCCCATGATACCAACTATAGTATTGAAATGATGATGTAGATACTCAACATACAAGGGGGGGGTGAATTGTATACTTTAAAAAATTCCTTTGTAACTTTTAAAGATGGTAATTTTTAACAAAGTTAAATAAGAAAAATTCACAAAACCTTTGAGTTCTACAAACTTTCTTGATTATGGAAATGTGATTCTGAGAATGTAATTCTGAAAAGTGGTTTCCGAAATGAAACATAACAAAAGTTTGCAAAGATAAAGATTCTACCTTAAAGCGTATAGAATCTCACTAAATCAGAGTATACAAGTATAAGAAAGTATAAGATAGTTATACATTCCTCAACAACCAAAATTCAGCAGAAAACATGAAACAATATGAGTAACAAGTAGTAAATATTTTAACCAAAGTAGAAGGGTATCCAACAACCTTGGATAAAGTTCCCTTGATTTATACTTTCATGAATGTATGTCTTACCCCCACCAGGGTAAGCCCTCTATATGAAGATTGGAGTCTGTCTTTCTATCCCCACATGACCTCGAACATCAAGGTAATTAGAAACTCTGTCTTCCTCACCAAGAAAGTCCTAAAACTCTTAAGGTAGTTGGAACCACTGTCTTTGTATCCCCATAAGCCCTTGAATGTACTTAACAACATTCAGAGTCGCACAAAGAAATTCTGAACAAGATTTTCAGTACACACAAAGAAATAAAGTCTCTCTCTTTAGAAATCACTTCAACAGTGTGTAATCTCTAGATTGATCAACTTTTATCGTGCACTTTAAAATGAGATCCTATTTATAGTCACATCTTAAACTGTCAGCTCCCTCCTCCAACAGTCATATTTTTTCCTGAATTTCAGAGGGACCTATACACGTGTCACTCAAAAAATGGTTAGTTTGTAACTGAATGAACGACATCATTTTATAACTCAAACAAGAGTAAGTTAAAAATATGTTTTCATAACCAAATTCATTTTTCAGATTCTAAGGAAAAATAAAAGTTCAACATCTAACCAAAAACCATTTGTTGTTTATAATACATAAATATTCATATTTTGTCTTCAAAAGAAATCAGAACCTAAATTCTATAGAATTTTGGATACTGAATTTCAAGGAAATTCAGCGTCTGAATTCGTTGAATTCCGAGTCTGAGCATACAATCATTGCAGTCTAAATTCATAAGAATTCATTTTCTGCTCTTAAAAAGTTTGGAGTCTGAATTCATTACAATTCGGTGTCTGAATTCATAAGAGTTCAGAGTCTGAATTCATAATAATTCAGAGTCTAAATTTGTAATAGTTTGGAGTCTGAATTCAAAATAATTTGGAGTCTGAACATAGAAAGAACGGATCCTGATTTTAGAGAATTCGTAACATGAATTCAGATCATGAAAGAAGAATTCTCTATATCTAATTATTTTATAAGATTCCGAGGATTTGGATATGATATCGAGTTTTCTACTTAGGCATAATATGAACAATGATAAACATGGTAAGGATAAATTTCCTTGTGGGTGGAAAATTTATTTATGAAAGTAAAGCATAGGGTAAAAAAAATTTCCTTAAGATAAGGTGTTTGTGATTTTCAAAATAAGAAGGAATGGAAAAGTTATAAGGAACCCATATTGACTCAACAATTTGGAATTTGGTTCCTTGCCGCGTGGATACGTAGGAAGCCTCTCAAAGGTTCAAACCCAAAATCACCACCTTCTTCACATCAGTTCCACCGAATTCCTCCCATCAACTTCGTTCAACCATCCATCATCCATACTGATTCTTAACCGGGCCACCATATCCTACCGAGATCATGTCATTCATCTAAATGCATCTCATTTTCTCACTTAGGCAGCTAACCATGCATAAGCCCCGCCCAATCCATAATCCTCCAACAAATATTTTCCCGCTTGCGATGGTTCTCTAACCATACATAATCCCCAACATGTCTCTAGGTGGTTTTACTTTATGTACACCCCAAATCATCACCCTCGCGAACTATATGGTTTTTTATCCTTGTCCTCTATACAAGGTACGTAGGTGGACTCAACAATTTTCAATCCCATCCAATGGTAAAAAATGTTGTTTTCTTTATTGGGACCCAATAATACTCAAATCCATCCTCATTGGACGTTTTAATCCACTCATCTAGTAAACCATACAGGTGCTCCCTCCTAGAAATGTACCTATATGATCCACTCCCATAAATGTTCTGATCTATCTCTGTTAGACGTTAAACTCAAATAATACCTATCGTTAAACATGGGAAGCTAAGGAAAACCATGGAGACATGCCTATGGAATATAATTCCAAAAACACAATGTGGGATTCCTCAGGCTTCCACACCCTCTAGAAGCCCTACCATTAGGTGAATAAATCCAGGTGCACTAGTGTTTCAGCATCCAGACATTCCAGTGTTCTCCAATGTGACTACTACCCAAATCGAAGGTTATTCTCTAACATGAACACTTGGAATGTCTGGAATGAAGTAGTGTAATTAACTAGTTTCCAAAAATATATGGCCCTAGTAATTAGATTAACTGACAACGTCTTAATATTGAAGGGATACCGAGACTAGGCGGCGAATTTTGATGAGGAATCTATTGAAGGAGGAACCAACATCACATCATCCCATTTCCAAAAAGGAGAAAATGTCCCTAAACATGTGAATAATTTCACCCACTTATGGAAATAGGGAATGCTGGGAAACAACTAGAGCATCCCCATGGTTGAATGTGTGCCCTAACGAAAGCATCATAAATAGAAATGGTGAACCCGATGTGGATTGGGCTCTTCAATATGGAGATTAGTAGAATTCGAGACATCATCATATAAGCATGTCAATTGATCTAGATATTCGGAACTCGGTCCCTCCAAGAAAATAGAGGGCCTGATGTTAATCTCACTAATGTTGGGGTAGTTGATTGTTGGGCATCTTGACCTACGACATTGTCAGTGTGGATATTTCTATCTAGCCATTGAAGACTGAATGGTGTTGGGGCACTACGCATCCCTTTCATGTTTTCTATACAAATGAGTGAATTTTTCTAGTTTGTAGGACCTTAGCTCAATCTATAGGAAATTGATAATCTCCCTCTCATGGACATAGGGGAAGGGGTAGTACAAATACTGAAATTCCCCATGTGTTCACTCCTCTATTATAGCTCCCACACTCATAGCTAATAGATGCCCACTCTCTTCTAACCCTTAGAATTTATTCACAGGAGGATGATTGAGTCCCTTATTCGACGATATGAATAGGAATGGGTCATACCAATGAGGGATATAGGCCACCAAGACATGGATCCTTTGGTGCCCCGTCAATGCTTCTGCCCTCGAGGACCGAGTAGAGAGCTGCCACTTCCCAATTTGACCATCGACAACTTCAGGATCCTATCCCCGAAGTTCTCCAACAATTCACTCCCTTATACTGATGATATAAGGGATTTATGAGTCCTCCCGGCTAGGATATCAACTAGGGAGTGGCTAAGGAGGGATCCCACCTGGCCGCGTTAGCGTTTCCATCTAGTCCTACATACTGAGGAGTAGGCGGTCCATTCCCCTACACAACCGGCTCTAGCTCTACTGACCTGACATCAACGCTGGGTGAAATCTACAATGTATGCCTGCCAGGGGGAATCATCATCTGCAACATTAGTGTCCTGAGACAACACCTCAATGATCTATCAACTCATTATCATCATTGGGAACAGGAAACTCCTGATTACAGGGCATGGGTACTTCCATGCGCAACAAAAGTTGAAGAACTAGTATCCCTATGAGCAGGTTGAACATGCACTACCGATTACCAAGACAAGCAGCAGCCATCGCTGGATGCCCCATAATGATGATATCCAATATGTAAGTCCTCCCCACTCCTTCATTTAGTATAGAGTTCCTCCCCATGACACCATCATCAACTCTGGTGGAGTCCCTCCACGCTTCATCGATATTCCCCATGAAGGTCCTCCCCATGCTCGTGCCTCATGTATGAAAATTACCACACATGTCAGGTTCTCAAAATGGGGTTCTTCCTTGAATAGTAACCTAATATAATGGAGGCCCTACCCATGTTTTCATTGAATCCTACAGAGGTCGTCCCCATACTGGAAATCACCAAAGTGGAGATCCTTCATGATTTATCAACTGAAAACATGAAGGACCTTATAGTGTCCAATATAATCACTATGAAGGCCTTCTTTGTACTAATACTACCAGGGATTATCGACGTGAAGGTCCTACCCATGTTCCATTTGATATTTTTCTGGATTCCCCTCAAACCCCAGTTCATCAGAGCATAGGTCCTCCCTACTTCAGTAACATCAGATATGAAGGTACTCTTCATATCTCGTCACGTGTGAGAGGAGGTCCTCCCACTCTAGTGCCAATCTACACAGAGGACCTCCCTTTTTCAAAACCTACCCTGTATTAAAAAGCCATCCCATGGTATGAGGGTGGGTCTGCACAACCAAAGTAATAATCCTAAGAATTTTCAAACTGCAATCAAACACGTATTATTTTCAGATTCTGAGGTGTAGTGTGATTTAGTGAAGGAACCATCACCTAGATCTTCTGTGTTGGTGGATGGGGTATGAAAAAGGTGTATTAGTCTCATCCTTATAAAAATTGAGTTTTATCAGGTACCAACATCCCTCCAAAGATACATATCATAGAATGGACATTTGGCCCCTCTCCAGAGCCTGGCCATGCAATCCTTCTTATCGTCAACGTGATCATTCTCCACCTCAACAAGAGATCATTGAGAGTAGTTTTAGGGACCAATTGAGGAAGAGAAACATAGTGACCCAATTCCAATTCCTAGAGACCATATTCAAGAAGTAGTGGTCGTTATTCCATCTTATAGGGATGTGGTGTTGCAGTTAGTGCATTCGTCCAAAGACATCCCAAGATGTGGTGACTTTTCAGTTCATGCATCGTACTATCCACCATCCAGTCTACCATATCAGTAGTGCACTTCATTGACGTAACCTACCCCTAAAATTCCCACATTTGATAAGTATGGAAACCTAAGGCCAGATCACGAGTCTGAGTGAAGAAGTTTATGGAAAATGATCACTATGGATCATCTCCCAATGATTTTCTATCATATTTCAACAACAACTTTTGTATTCCAAAATCTATCACCTAGGAGGAGGACATGTGCTTCCTCCAAACTTTATGTGAAATTCACTTCCACCTTCTTCATCGATGGGTGGATTACCCCAAGATTAAGAGAAACTTCAACAACATTGGCCAACAATGATGGATGGTCGACATGGTTACGCTCCCTGAGTCTCAGTGCCCTGAGTCACCCAATCTTCATTGGACCCTCCAATAATGATTTTTATAGAGCATTATAGTGCACTAGAGAATTATTAGGGAGGCTTCCCCCTATGTCCTGATCTGTGGTTGGGGGTAGTATGATGCCCTTCATTTTAATCATATCTAGTGCCATCCTTACCTGATAGGTGATATTGATGATATTCTTCTAGGATTAGTTACAACCAACATGACCAACCTCACAAATGAAGATTCCAAGCTTGGACTAATTGAAGAGAACCTAACCCCCAGGCTGGTGCCACACCTAATAGATCCTTTGGGTAGGGTTACTCTCAAACAAGGAAATTTACTAGGTATATCTGCACCTTCTGAGTCATTGTATTTCCGTGGGGACCCCAATAAAGATAACGAGCAAATTGGGACCATCAAAAACTATAAACCATCTAGCTCATTAAAAAATATATAATATGTCCCTGAAAAGGATATGTTGCACCAACAACTCATGAAACATAAAAAATATGATCGATGACTATCTCGTCGAATGTGAAAAATAATGACAGCCAGATTACGGTGATCCATGGATGGGAAAGTAAGGGAATGTATAGCATCCCCCATGTAAGTGTCCTCCAGGTTACCTTGACCATCCTTCCTATATAGGCAATGTATATGATAATGTTTATTGTAAGAGGGCGGGATATGAATCACCGATTAAAACCTAGTTTCATGATACCTTCCTTAGGATGACACTAAGGTTCCCCCCACTATTCTATAGGCCCTTCTCCGAAAAGTCCCGCAAGTCATTTCCACTAACTACTCCACGAGATGAGGGACCTGCTTACCATATTGAAGAAACTAGCAACACACTGGTGGTTAGAGATGCTCATAATTATAGGAATCCCCACCAAGATGATCTAATGGGTGCTCTCATTTCCCATCTCATGGATTTGGAAACCCAACAAGTGGCGACCCTGCATGACAACAAGCAATATCCAGAAAGGGTGGATGATATGACAACACCCCTAGGTTCTATAAATCCTATATTCTCCCCCATTAGTGGGACATGAGACCCACTGCCACATCTGGCCCACTTCATTTCATGATGTGGACCCATGTTGGGAACTCCATCATAGCAGGAGGCCACCAAACTCTAGTGTATTCATCAAACATTAGAAGGGCCTACATTTGTCTAGTACAACCAGCTACCCATTGGGTCAATAACTTGTTGGGAGGATCTTCGTGGACAGTTTTTCTACCAATTATGTTCCCTAACATAGATGAAAAGTATTAATGACTTCTTCATGTGCAAGTAGAGGACAAACGAGCGCGTTGTATACTTTGTCGCTAGGTAGAAGTGCATCACATATTCCCTTGATATGCCACTAACCTAGGAGCAACTTCTAAAGATGTACATGGGGATTTTCAAGACCAAATTGGTCTTTTATCTCATCACTCAGAACATCCTTGGAGGATTTTGTGATTTCTATGAAAAATCCTAGTGCCTAGGGGAAGACTTATTTCAAGAAAAACTGGATCATCCACTGCCTGATGTGGTTCCTACAAGAATATCCCATAAGGACGAGCCCACCACTGTAGAAAAAATAGAAGATCCTAGTAAGCTGGAGTTATTACTAATAGAGCCACCTTCATAGCTTTGTCGAGGTCCACCACCATAGGAACAACCTTCAGAGTAGTAGTGCCCACCCCAGAATTGGAATTCACCCACACATAATGTGGTGCCCCCATCTAGGTGAGATAATCAGGTTCCACCTCCTTGACATGCATCGCCAACCCCTCATTAATGTTAGGATTCTAGGGCTCCATTCCCAGATCGAAGAAACCTAAAATACTCATTTAATGATGCTAAGGTTCCTAGTTATTTCAAATGTGCCTTGGACCAAGGAATCCTATGGTTTCAAGAATGCAAGATTCCCAAAGAGGTGGATCTCACTGATCACCATAATTACTTCACCTATAACCAGTTCCTTTTCACCACCCTCAAGAATTAAATTTTTTTTATAGACTAAATTTAGGAACAAGTCAATAACAATGTAATCTAATGGGGTCCAGCTCCAACACATGTGGAAAGTGTGTTTATAAAACCAGACATTGAATGTGAGGGTGAATGGAAATATGGGTCTAACGATGGGTCTCGAAAATATGACGACCAGATGGATCACTAGGAAGTCTCCAATGCCCATGGAATTGTCTATGCACGTTTGAATTGACCCAATCATCTAGAAGTCACTAAGTTACCCACAATCACTAATTCTATATCAACATCAACTTATTTATATTCCCAGAAGAGAAAACATTGATGAGGCAAGGGAAAGAAATATTCCCCACCGATTCCATCATCATTGCGTACTATCGATGATTTTATGACCCTCGAGATGGCGAATTCCCATAAAATAAGCCCAGTGATGGAGGATTCTTAATGTGATGACCAAGGGTACACTTCAGTCTACATCATCGAGCAGGTAAACCCTTACATGGTTCCTGAGGACGAAGAGTGTTGGGTGGACCCTACCAACGTCCCCAGTCGAAGCTAGCGTTGATGGTGTCGTGGGTATGTGAATCTCCAAAATGCATTGGTCAGTGCATATAGCCATATTGTGAATGCCACAAAGACTAGATAGTAGGCCTAGTCTAGAGCCCAGCACACACAACATTCTCATCTCATGTCATCAGATCCACCTTCGCCGTTGTTTATGCTAAATGATCAGGAAGAGCCACCATGACCTTTCTATGGTCAGTCACTTTATGTCATGGATGAAATTAATTCATGTGATCCTTAGATATTATTCACCCTATGAAATTTGAATAGTTGGAAATGAGACATTCCCAACACCTGCCAGAATCCATCGTTTCAAAAAGCAACACCCATCAAATCTCTCGCCACAGATCGTCCTCATGTACACAAAATTGTATAGCTTGACCTGAAAGTATGATATCCTAAATCATAATTCCATTGTTTTTGAAAATCAATCCATCCTCGAGGCTCTCCACTAAACAACAGATATGCACAAATCCCTTGTGTTGGATTTAAAAAGCCACCTCTAGTTTGAGATAGAAGTAGGAGCAACATAAGAATTCCATGATGAGACAATTGAGCAAGTGGAATGTTAGGCCATAAATATTTCTGTGAAGAAGATGAAGGTTGTAACACCCGAGAATTTTATGAGAAATATTTTGTTTTTATGTTATATAAATAATAAAAGTAATCCTTCACTACACGCAACACTAGCTTGGCTTGCTTTACACGCAACTTCTACCATCCTCAACAGCTTGCGTCGTACGCAATACCGAGTTTCACTAAACAACGATATGTTATTAAAATATTATTAAAACTAGCCGTTATGAATAGTAATAACCACTTTTTAAAATTTTATGAATTTTATTTTTCAAAATGGACTTCATTTTCGGATTCGGAATATCGAAATTAGCCTAGGGTGAAATTTTGGTATTTTTCTAAAAACTTTCATTTTTTGATGAATAGTGAAAACATTGGGTTACTATTTAAAAACTGACTTTTTATTTAAATAATTTTTTATTTTAATTAAATTTAATTTAGGGAAAAATTGATACATAATACCTATATAAGTTCAATGCAATTCATTTGAGTCCTTTTATAATAATTTTAGATATATAAAAATTTTATTGAACTTTTCCCCGTCTTTTACCCACCTCCTAGGAGAATTTGCAAATTTACATAAAACATAATTTTACCGCTTCTGTGACTGGAATTTAAAAAATCCGAGAGACATGGTTGATGTCAGTAAGTAAAATGTGGTTCAATGAGATGAAAATAATTTTTGGTGAATAGTAGATTTTTACTTTTTTTTATCACGGTTAAAAGTAAATAGGGTAATTAAGGGTAAAAATGATATTATTATTACCCTAACACATGTCCTAATTCTATTGGATACGTGTAATTAGACCAAAAACAACCTTAGGAATAAAATATTACCATTTAGGCCGAAATGGATTAGATTAGGACATTTATTATTAATTTATTTAAAGAAGGGTTAAAATAGTTAAAATCAATGTTTAATAACTAAATAATTTTTAATATAAGTTTATAAATAAGATAAATTAAACTATAAATGTTCATTAGAAAGCTAAAAATATTTCCTATAGAATGGTATTTTATTTGTAATTTTTAGACATTAAATAATTTAATTTATTTATGACACAAGATGATGCGGTAATTATCTTATTAATGAAATATTGACATAATTGATGTTATAAATACCCAAATAAATGTAATTGTAGACTTTTTATGAATTCCAATAATTTTCATGATTAATAAGACATGTTATTATTGATTTAATTAACTTTTTTCGAACAAATAATTCTGTTATGATTTTCAAAAAAATCAATTACTAAATAGTGTCAAAATTGACATAAAATAGTATCTAAAACAAATATTATATTATTAATTGTTACTTTATTCCTAAAAATATAAGGTTTGGAAAAATGACTTAGATAAGGTAATATATATTAATAATAAACAACTTGGGGTTCTTTTGGCTTGTTATAGTATGTTTATTAACTTTATAGTATAAGAACACAAGAAGACACGGTAAAAGTAAAATTATTTAACTTAATGTTAAATCTAAATGATAAGGCTAAAATAGGAACCTAAACTTGTCTAAATTCTATTGGATGAGATTATTGAGACCCATCCCCACCTTAGATAAGAAATAAATCATTTTGGAGCTATTTAAAACCGAAATTGAATTTATAATAAAATAATATTTGTTTAGTTTTTCCAAAGGAGCCCCTCTCCTCCCTTATAAAAGGGCACCTCCTCCCTCTCTTCCTCACACCACTCTAAGCCTTCAAGATCGGACAAACCCTGCCAATTTCTACTCCCCACTTCCCTAGAAACATCATAGAGTTCCTGGTCTTCTTCAAAGACCAATTTTAGTGCCCTAAAAGGAGATCTCAAAGAGGCGCTTCAAAGAAGAGGTAATGTCTGTTACCAATTCTGTCAACTTTATTTCTTCCTCCACTTCTTCTTCTTTAGTTGTTTCATTATGAAGTAATAACATCAGTATAACTAATATACTGATATGTTATTATAAGTATGAAACAACCCTATTTCACCATCTATCCATCCTATGGAAAACGAAATCACCACGCGTGCGTACGTACGGAATACCGTCTCCACGCCGTGGTGTAATCTATTTTCCACCACCACCTTACTTGGATGGGTATAATGGTGTACATAATAACTATGTATGATTATTGTAAAGTGATATTGATTATGAATTATTATAAATACACTCCAATAAAGTTCCATGATCATGAGAATGATATCATCGCTCGTGCGTACATACAAACTCTCCTCTCCACGATGCGATTAGATTCATTCTCCACGTTAACCATTCATGAATGATTATAAAGTATATATAATAAGTAATCATGAAATATATGACATAATAATGATACTGGATTTATGTGTGTATATATGTATGTCATCTACTTAATTCCATTCAACTCAATAAGGAAACGAAAATAGTGTTCATGCGTACGTACGACCTACCGTCTCCATGAACGGTGTATTTCTTTCCATTTACTGATCTATTATATATATGCATATTCTGAATATATATTATATATAAATCATGGTTTATATTCTGGAATTAAGTAATCATGATCTAAGTAATCATATGAATAATTACAAGTCAAAACACGGATGACAAATGAAACGATTTTACCCAAAACGCTCTTGAACATGGAATTTAGAAAAGAACGGGTAAAATAAAGTCATTTGTGAACCATATATGATATCATAATAATGAGTATGATTCTAGAATAAGTCAGTAACATTATTTAAATCATTACAAAGGAGGTTCGGACACTTACGAAGCAAATCGGACCTATGGTAAGGGAAATATCACAATCTCATTTTTATCTGAGATTGTTTATACTTCGGTATTTACTGGGCTGTATTTTATCATCCACATCCATGTTTCCTCAATATTTAATATTATTTCCACCCACCTATAATTTTTTAAATCCTATTTTACCCTTCGTTGAGTTTTTAGTAAAAGATATGAAAGGAATCTTTTGTCGTTTTTTGTACGAGGTACTTTTTTGACTTTTCTGACAAAAGTACGAGAAGAATGTTTTTTTAACTTATACGGCATGAATGGATTTGTAAAAAATTATTTCCAAGAAGATTCCATTACATGTTTTCAAGTTTATTTTTAATCAACTTCTTTTAGTTGAGAATTGTATGACATATTAAGAAAGGAAAAGTGTTTTTGAAGTAGAAATGATATTTTCCTCAAGAATGGAGTTCAAGTGTTTTATCAAAATTATTTTCCATCTAAGATAACAAAGGGTTCTGTTTTTATCCCTATTATTACATTTATTTGATTATGTTGTGATGGAATTATTTTTATGAATTCCTTTATCTTATTTGAATTGTTTTATGATGTCACGATGTTTAAGATTCCAATTTTCATTACATGGGTTATGCTATGATGTATGGTTTATGATTTTGTGGCACACATAATAATGGTATCATTATGAGATGGGTGGGACCTATATCTCCCTCCAATGCATTGGGTAAAGATTTTATTTCTCATGAGATAGACATTGCTGAAATGACAGGTTAAACTCGTTCAGTGAAACAGGACTGAAACGAGGAGTGAACTCGGTTCAGAAATGGACTTTGTCCACTAAGATAGTCTTGTAAATGAGTCTTGAATAATAAGAAATGATTCTCTATGATTATGTGTGTATTACACAAAGTTTCATGTTTTAGGTTATGATTATTGGTATTACATTTAACTAATATTATTTATCCCACGTTATGATATTATGATCACTTTTGCAGGTTAAGATTTCCAAAATGTTATATTCTTAGGAATATGATGTGATTGATATTTATTTTGTTTACCCTTACTGAGAATTTGAGCTAACCATTTTGTATGTTTTATTTCCCCAGGTCAGGAAGAAGGTAATTAAGTAGGATATGCCAAAAGGGACTCTAGATATGATGAAATAAATGGGAGGAAAAGTAGATGCTTTATGAACCCGTTGTTTATGTTTCCCAGTTTCTAAAGACTCTATACCTATACGGTCCTTTCCTGGTTTTGTTATATGTTGTAATAAGTGTGCTTCAATTCTGAAGTCATAACAATGTATGTAAAGTATGGGTCGTTATAAAGGTACTTATATATAGGGGCACATTCACCCACTATAAATCACTGTCCATTTCAATGGTGTGGTGGTCTGTCGTTGTCTTGTCAACATGGGATCTAGAATTAACATAATACTGACCTAGAAACTCCATAATATGGGGCTGTATGAAACAAATATAAGTCCATATGACCTAAAAATTCATAATTATGAAAGGATGTAATAGAAACCGGTTGGCATGATCAACCTGAAAACCCAGTTTGATGGCCTGGTTTCTAGAACCGAGTTTATGGTTATCTCAAAAGACACCGCTTATAATGCGTTGATGGGTTGACCATGGCTCCACCTGGATGCAGAATTCCCCTCTCTATATCATCAATTCCTTATGTACTCCCTTAATGGTCATGTAGGAGTAATCCAAGGTAATGTGTATCCCTTATCCAATTATGGATCCCGCTACATGGATGAAGACTATTACAAGAGCGAGGACAAGCACATTCAGGCTAATGAGGTTCAACATGCTATGGCTCCAACCGACCCATGGATATTCCTAGATGATTCCTATAGTTTATCAACTCAAAGGTTGGAGGCCACAACCCCAGAAATGGGGAAATGAT
The DNA here is from genome assembly GCA_963277665.1 of Viscum album. NCBI lineage: Eukaryota > Viridiplantae > Streptophyta > Magnoliopsida > Santalales > Viscaceae > Viscum > Viscum album. The sequence continues at coordinate 1,630,576,807 of OY728152.1, forward strand.
TTGGTGTTTTGGAAATGAGGGGGATGCGCATTCCCATGTCTATGGAATGTTAGAAGAACACCTCTTATTCTTACAAAAATCAGGTTGTAGGGATCCCCGATCCCCTAAATCCTATAATGTATCAGGATGTCCACCCCATGGAAATCGTAATACATCATACATGGTTTTTCTCCAGGATGAGATAAAATAGCTCTAGCCAACACACCACTATTGCTTTGATATCATCAAATGTGGCCCCATGGGTCGAAGGACAAATGGAATCAACTTAATAGAATTCATTATTATGGTTTCAGTAGTACCAGAGTCTTCTGATGATGTTTCCAACACTATCCATGCAATAACTAGTGTACCGTTAGGATCTGTCGACTCAGATGAATTTCCACTTACCGATGATTCTCTTTCTATGAGCGAGGAGGAGGATTTGGAAGATACCCCTCCCTCATTAGATGAGGGTGTCTCCACCATGGTCGATGAATTGGTAAAGGTGAACCTCAGTGCATAGACAGATCTGAAACCAACACTTATCAGTGATGTTATGCTTATAGAAGAACAACATCGATACATGGATTTCATAAAACAACATCATGACATATTTTTATGGATTTATGACGAGATTATAGGGATATATCCTTAGGTATCCATCCACTATTGTGGTCTCCCAGAAAATCATTACGAGTCCAAACAACCTCCCATAAAGATGCACCCTTCTCATGGTTCCATGGTCGAGGTTGAGGTCGATAAGCTCATCAAATACAAATTCATCAAGGATGTATACAACCCTAGGTGGTTCACCAACATTATGACCTTTAAGAAAAATAAAGGACTTATCAGAGTCCTCATTGACATCCGGGATATCAACCATCACTATATGAAAGATGATTTTCCCCTTCCTGTGAAAAACTGTTGATAACACCACCACTGGGTTCCAGGCTCTCTCCTTAATGGATACATATTCCAGATATAATCAAATATGTATGGACCATAAGGATGAAGATTATACTACATTAACATTACCAAAACGTACATTATTCTACCATGTAATTCATTTAGTTCTATATAATGTAGGTTCCATCTATCAGTCTACCATGAAACACATATTCAAGCCGATCATTAGGACATTGGTGGAATTCTATGCAGACAGTGTATTGATTAAATCTCAATAGCATCAAGTCCATATCACAGATCTTGTGAAGGTGTTCAGATTCCTTAATTCTTATCATATGATGATAATTCCATTTAAGTGATCCTTTGTCATAGCCTCTAGAATGTTTCTTATCTTCATTTTCAGATAAATAGGCATTGAGATTGATCCTGAGAAGATCTAGGCCATCATTCAGATGTCTCCTATGAGTAATATTTGGGAGTTCTGATGAAATCAAGGACACATACCCTAAATATTCATATTCATTTCTAATTTGGATGGAATGTGTTTGAAATTTTCCTAAATCATGAATAAAGGTTCCAATTATTAGAGGGATGAGGAGTGTTATACCACTTTTGAGGAATTCTAGCAGTACCTATTATAACATCTGATTCTGATGCCACCTATTACCTAAAAGCAACTGGTCTTTTATGTGGATGGTTTATAATGGTCCCTTGGAACACTTCTTGCCCATAAGAACAATGATGGAATATAGAATATATTATACTATCTCTATCACATGCTTGTAAATATGGAGACTAGATATTCCACTATTGAGAAGAGATTCCTTGTGCATGTATTCACAGTGTAAAAATTTCATTATTAATGGTAACACCATGTGATATAGCTAGTGTCTCGAGTGGATCAGCTAAAGTACATTATAATCTACCCCATTTTTATAGGAAATTTATGTTTGTGGGAGATGATATTTCAACAGTTATACATCTTTTTGTCCCCCAAAAATCTATCAAGTGATAAACATTGGTAGACATTTTTGCCACCCATCCATCCCCCGAATAGCAGGATCAAGATCATGACTTTTGAGATGAGGTAATCCTCTCAGTGGATCAAACTATTCCAGGATGGAAAATGCACTTTGATAGTGCTTACCAATGCCCTACCAACCGAAACACAGTGATCCTAGACTCAACAGAGTGGGCCTGGGTATCATCTTCATCAAACATTCACAAGCTATCCTACCATTTTCATTCCTATTATCAAAATGTGGTACCAACAACGGGTCCAAGTACCATGCTCTCATCACTGGTCTCAAGCAATCCCTCGATATTGATGTTCCCCAAATATATTTGAAATTGGAATCCAAATAGTACATCAAGTAGATCAATGGGGACAACGTCGTAAGGAAGTCAGATCTCATACCATTGTTGGAGTGTACTCTACAGCTGATGGACCAATTCCCTTCTCAGATATAAGTTTCTCATGTCCCTTGATCATAAAATGGTTGTGTTGATCCCCTGGCTAGCCTTTCTATATCTCATGCTGAGCCTGACAAGGATGGTTTGATTATCCATGTGGTGCATTAAAGATTCATTACTTCCGTCGCTCGGGACGATGATGATAGTCCATAGGTAAGTCAACTTACCACATATGACTTCACATCAGGACCCCCAGCCATCCTACCATGGTGTGGAGGGGACCTCGAACTAGACCACTTGCATTATCAAGTATCACCATCCCCATAATCTCCAGACTAACTACACCATACATGAGTGAGTCTGTTGTCAAGTAGTGTAGTTTACTCCCTAGAGAGCTCCCAATATTGAGAAGACCCTCTAAAAATGTGGGTTTTATGGTATTCTCCCTCACTACATTAAAAAAATGATATTTGTTAGGTTATGCAATAGGTTCATGATGGTTCCTACGAGGCTCATCAAGCAGGGCCAAAACACTATCATTAGATATAATGATTGGGATACTATTGGACCACCATGATCCATGTATGTATCAAGTTTTACAAAAGGTTCCATGCATGTTAGATCCATGATAATTTTGTGCATCAGCCACTAGATCCTCTCCATACTATGACGTAATCTTATCCCGTTGTGGTTAGGGGACTGGAGGTCTTGGGACCATATCCACCAAAAAAAGCTCACCAGTGCTGGTACATCCTGGCCGCTGCAGATTCCTTATCCAAATGGGAAGAGATAGTTCCGATCAAGGGATTCAAGTTATGTTCTATCATTGATTTTATGAGATCCAATATCATCTATCAATTTGATGTTTCCCACACCATCCTCGTCAATAAACATACCTAATTTTGAGAAGCTAATATAATGAAATTTTATGACACGTAATTCCACTCAGGTGACTCCATATTCCCAAGTGTATGGAACAGAGGTAGACATGACCATCTGAATTTAGTAACCCTTATTACACATAGCCAGTTACGATTAGTATGCACTAGAAAAAGTAGCTGAAATCCATCTGGCTAAACTGGTAGCACTTGACGAGAACAAGATTTGTACCCTGCACAATCTAGAGAGGCATCAAAAGAAGATATCTAGGGATTTCAATAAGAAATTAAACCTCCTTTCTTTATTATAAGGTGACATGGTATTGGACCTGAGAATGCAAAGGATACCTGAATGGAATCCACTGAAGTTAGAGCCTAAATGGGAGGAACCTTATATCATTCACAAGGATTACCCAAATGGTGCATACTCTCGGGTCAATATAGATGGTGAACGTATTACTCCTCCCACCAATGCTATATTCCTCAAGTATTATTTTTATTATGTTTCCTTCTTATTATATACATTACGGCATGACATTAAACTACATGATGCATATGGGCTGAATGATGTAAAACTTCTAAACACTCATCCCATATGATGATAAACTACAAATATGGACCATTTTCTATGACCATAAAAAATATCTATTACATTTTTGTTTCATGAAGTTAAAATACATGACACCTTCAGAACCACATTTCGATTGATTCCCATCCCAATGGTATATGTATGAATGCACAAACATTTTAATTTTTGGGTCAGGATCAAGTTTATCTATTCTTTCTCTTGGACACTGGGATTGAGTTCCCTCTATGAAATATGAATAGTGTGGAATATGTGGGCTTAGATCTTCATTCACGTTGGGTTATTCTCCAAAACATACACATTCCAAGTTGAGATACTCCTTACATCCATACCGCATGATGTTAAAGTGAACAATTCCTTCAGAATAACATTTGGCTTGATTCCCATCCTCAATGGATAGGTAGGAACAACTAGATATTTCATTTTCAGTTCCATCCCTTTCTTTAAGAAACTTGATCTTCCTTCTATCCCCTTGGCATATGTTCTTTGGGGGGTGGGTGTTGCGGTGTGGACTTGTGTCCTCATCCACATTGGGTTTGTAATAACTGCACTGTGTATATTTCTCCTAATATCTCTCTACCCCATATCCTCCACTTATCTCATGGATTCATATTCTTTTAATTGGGCCCCTCAACCCTTTTTTTCACCTTACCAATGTGCTTGGATGCACTGTGGTTTGGGACCTAGATTGTTGGATTCTGCATGGACTTGCTTTTCTCTTTCACCATTCGTAACATCTTACTTCCCTTGTGGTTTCCATAATCTTTGACATTAGAAAGCACCCATGAACGACAAGGATTATAGGACTTAATATATCCTATCGTCATTGGCCATTTTATGGGAGGATCTTGAATGAATAATTGACATATGTCCCACTTTGTGAATATGGCCATTGGTCGATGCTCATTCGTTTTTCCGATTTTATGTCACACAATATGGATTCTGTGATTCAAACGTAGTCAATAGTTGTCCTCTATCATTACACCACCCCCTTTAATCCCAAATATTGGAATTTGGGTTCACATACCATTCTAATCCGTCATGTTCCTGTTCAATTTCGACACCATTGGTGCTATCCTTCAGTGTGAATTTTCGCATTAAGGGGACGGATCAACGCCATGGTGACATCCTTGACTCCACACTATTTCTACTCTCTTTATATTCCACGTGTTGTGAAGATATTCTCCTCCCATATTTCCCTCACTAGGAATAGATCACATGGTCTTATGGACTTGGTCAAGGTTTACCCCCACTTGGAGGAATCTCACTTCCTTCAGTCCCAGCTCTATGACCTTAAAATAAAGCATCACTCATCCTTACCACATGATGTAAAAATACATGAATTTCTATAACTACATGGGGCTTTATTACCATCCTTATGGGATACATAAGAGTTCACTAACATTTCATCTTCAGGTCTATACCTAGATACCAAAAATCATGCATTCTATCCACTCCCTTGGCCCAAACTCTGTCCGATGAATGTGATATGGTGAGGACCTCTTTGTTCCACATTTCCAAAAGGGTCATAATAGTCATTCCATGTACTTCCCTTCATGGATATTCCTTCCATTATCCATACATCATTGTTTCATGATGATAAATTGAATGACACATTTAGGAACTATGTATGGCTTGATTTCCATCCTCATGGGATACATAGGAAATCCTGAACATTTCTTCCTCGGGTCCAACCCTGGGTTCATAAACCCATTTCCCATTCTCGTACGGACTTCTTGACTTCAATTATGCCTCATTAACAAGATCAGATGCCCTGTGGTCTAGGAACTAGAGTGTTAGATTTGACATGGACATGATTTCATCTATTTCCATGCTCTATGTCTCCCATTATTTTGGTTTCCATCATCATTCACTTATAAAAGGACCACTAGATGGTATGGATTCTATGACTTATGTATTTAATACTACATTGAAATAATGTCCTAGGGGATTTATAATGACATTATGAGACAGGTTCCACATTTTGAATATCGTTAGTAGTGAACCCTCATTTGTTGTTCCTTTTTCAGGTCACACAATATGGATGTTGTGTTTTGAATATGGTCAATCATTATCCTTCATCATTATTCCACCACCGTTATTCCTTAAATATAGGTCACAATATTCACATCCCCTTCCACTCTATCCTGTTAGAGAGGAATTTCGAATCCCTCAATGTTATCCCTCCATGCACCTATGCAGAAGAGGGTGAATCAGCATAATGAGGGTTTCCTTCAACCCCAAATTATCTCCCCCAACTGTGTATTACATGTGATACAATGATCATATCCAACCTTATTTCCCACATCGAGCATAATTCATGTGGGCTTAGATATATGGGTACAGTTTTTGCATACATGAAAAAACCACACATCTTTTGGTCTGAAAACTATGACAAAAAACTATGATCTTTTTCCCCTTAGTCCCGACATCAAAAAATTAAAAATTTGTGCGTTATTATGGAATTTTTTTGGTGTAGTGTGTACTATTTCATACCCATTCCCATTTGGTCTATTCATGAAACCATGACACATATTTCTGGTTCAAGAATCTCCTCATTTTGGTCTACGTTCGAGGACCATAAACTATGATATCTTATGTCCTTATCACATGGAACTAAATGGTGGCTTCTGCACTAAGGCTCTGTAATGATATGTTACCCATCCATTTGAGGTCTTAACTCAAGAAGATGTTTCCCCTCGTCAATATTTGTCGATAGCCTTATAACCTTCTATAACTATGTGTTTCTTGATTACCATTCATATGGGATATGTAGTGATGCAAAAAAAATTTGTCTATGGTCCAGTCTCATCACAATGAACCCTCTCTTTCTATTTCAGACTGAGTTTTCACAAGATTATGTGGTGTAGTGAAGAATATATTTCCTTATTCACATAGAGTTTGCAGTATCCATGCCACATACCTATCTTGAGAGTTGTAATTTTGTTTCTTTACCACATGACAATAAACTTCATGGGAATGACCCACGCACATGAAATTATATTGGGCACCTTACGGTCTGAGTTCTATGATCTTAAACAAATATTCTTACTTTCCATGTTGGAATGATGTTAAACCACATAATAATTATGCTATTGCTCTTTAAAAGAGGGAACTGCTCCCTTTTGGTATTGGTTTCCTACCATACAACCTCTAGGAACTAGGTGTGGCTTGATTCCTATCCTCATTGGATATGTAGAGACACCCAACATTCCTCTCCTTGTTATAGTCACAAATAATTTTTTCCAAACCCTTCTAGTTTGGGTTCTACCAAAATTATGTGGTGTGGTGTAGAATTTTGCGGTCCATAATCTTATAAGGTTTATAATAACCACACTGTCTACCTCCTTCGAGGTTTCCACTCCTAGTGATCATCTTGCATGATGCCTAAATGACAAGTTTAATGTTCAAAATTCTTACATTAACCATTTAGAGATTTTCATTATCATTCCCATCTAAAGGGACCCCCTATCGTTATAGATTCTAGGCCACATTTCTCTCCAACCATTTTGGGACAATGTCCCAAAATATTTTGGACAAAATTTTGAGATGGGATCCATGTTTTGAATATGGTTAGCAGTCAACCATCATTCTTTTGTTTCCATTCTAGGATAACACAAAAAGGATGATGGGTTTCGAACAGAGTCAATAGTTATCCTTCATCGTAACACCACGCCCACTGCATCTCAAATATCGAATGCTATCAATCACCTATTCAATGCCGATTTTTGTTTTATATATCCCCAACACCCCTGGTGTTGTAAATCCACACATTCACCATCATTGTGTTGGAATGTTGGTTCATCTAGGAATTTCCCCACCTGAAATTTCCTTTTATTGTTTCACGCTCTCATTAGCTGAGGAAGGCCTGAAAACGCTCCTTGTTTCATAAACCAAGCCTGGCTCACATAGCCTTATGGGTTATGGTAAGGTAGAATCTATATATGAGATAATGTAACCCCTGGGTCCTGCTATATAACCTTATAATAAAACACAATCTTCCTCACTCTATGATGTTAAACTATTCAGAATATAAACAACCACGTAAGGCTAGATTCCTACTCTTGAAGGATATGCAGAGACATTCGAGTATTTGATTCCTGAGTCCAACCAACTGAATGGAAGACTCCTTGTTTTAGACTTCTTTCCCCACGACTGTCCTTTTAAGAACATGTTATGTTCGGTGGACTATTATTTCCTCATCTACATCAGGTTATGAACCACATCGGACATTTCCCATTTGGTGGTACCCATGTCCTTGTCACATTACATTAAACTGTGGCCCTACCCTAAACAAGTTAAGGATACCCCATGATAATTATGGGATGCATCATATTCCTCACCATAGATGATTACCCCCACCAGCAACAGTCTTTGACCACATTGTACTCAAGAACTACATTTGGCATGATAATAATATTTAGGGGATATATAGAGACACCTATGAATTTCACCACCAACACATCCCTAGGACCATTAACATTCTAGATTTCCCTCCTAATCATGGTCTAAACTCCATAACCCTAATTTAGGGGTTCCCAGTCCATGTAACATGACTTTATATTGTTGTTAAGGGTCTAGGTAGTATGAACTTAATGTATGTGCAACATCCTAATCATATGATGTGAAACTCTTCCATGCACCATCCTCACTGTATGACAATAAAAATCATTCCTATAGTCCATTTTTACATTACATTAAACTATTGATCATCCAAGGTCCTCTTCTAAGAGGTCCCTCGTAGAAGTAGGCCTGATCTTCATTCATACTGATACATTCACTTGATGCATTTTTCCATGGTTGAATAATTCTAGGAGTGTTGGAATCCATTTGAACATCCCATCACCCCAACCCCATGGTTTTCATGTCCCTTAGTCAGATCCTCATCCTCTTTCCCATCTGAATGGTCCCCCAAATGGATTCGATGCTTGGACACTTATCTCGCATATCATTTAAGGATAATAGTCCGGAAGATATTGGACAAAATTTCTAGTTTGGCCCTATGATTTGAAAACAGTCGGTGGATGAACCTCATTCCCCCCCCATTTCAGGCTAACATGACATGTATATTGTTTTTCGAATACAGTAAAAAGTTATCCTCCACTATCATTACAAATCTCATTGTGTTTTGAATTTTTTGTATCATAATTCACATTTTTCGTTCCCCTTTGTTAGGATCTATTCCAACACCTCTGAAGTCATCCATCACGTGAACTAGAGTATATTGGAAAGAGAAATTTGGCTATTTTGGGGACCCTATTCTCCAGTCAAGACCCCTCTCATGTTTCAAAAAACCTGGGTGGTCATCTAGACCCAATGTTTTTGAAATTTTAGCCAATATTCTGATATATAATGTGAATAATTTTTTAGTCTTATCTTATTTTACATACTGAGTTCGACCCACATGATCTTATGGATTGATCACTAATTAATTCACAGTTACAGTTAGAATACACTAAAATAATCAAGAATGGGTATAATAAGTCCATGCACATTATTTAGTATATAAAAAATGAAGGAGATATATTTATGTGGTCAGCCAAAAAATAGACCTTATGGATCAACCCCTTTGAGGGATTTCTCTATCTCTTACACCTTCTATATCATATCCTCTTGGGCTACTTCATACTCCTTAAGATCACTCTCTTCATTAGCAGCTGTAGAGTAAAGCTCATTAGCTTTTTCAAGCATTCATTCTTGATCAGTTTGAAACATAGTCATTTGATGGCTTGCCTTCACTACTTGCTCTTAGGAATTCAACAACAGAGCCCTCAACTATTCAATGGTCTCAGAGTGGCTCACAATAAATGCTGCCCTTTCTTGGACGTTCTCTTCAAGGAATCAGACTTCCTACTTAACCTTAATAATCTTCTAAGTATTTGTTGATTCCTTTTGACACCTTGGATTATCAGAGTGTTGGATACACTCTCATATATTATCGGCCGTATAATCTTGGATTATTATATGTATATGTTGAGTTTCATCCCCTATGGCGTAGAGAAAGAATATCTATGTGTGAATTGATCCCATTAAGCTCATCCATTATACTTGTGATTCATTGAGGAAGAGTTTGATGTACTTACACACCTTGTGTCATGCCATATGACTCTCCTTTTCCACATCTGTATCAGTGTTTTCCATCTCCTCAGGATTTGGAGGCCTATAGTAAGGAAAAATTTCAAGGAGTTGTGTGGCTCGATCCTTTCCTATCTCTCTTTCTTCTTCATTAACCATACCCCCGCCTTCCTGGAGCTCAACCTGGAAAAAACATCACCCATTATTATAGATTCTTGTTCAATGGGTGAAAGGTTGGGACACACATTAATAGTTTTCTCTAAAAGAGCATGTTAAATCACTGGTAGATCTCCCACAGATGTTCCAGATTCAACAATTTTCTTAGCCTCTTGTCTTACAATCAATGCATAATGAACCGATATCATGGTCAGCCAAGTTCCCAAATAAAAGATGAGATCCAACATAGGTAAATAATTACCAGATACAAGCATATTAGTGTCCAGTTTCTAAGTCACGTTAGGAGTTTCCATCATAGGAGACCCATCAAAACTTTTCAATTAAATGATCATTGTTTGATTCTTCTGAATTGAAGGAATAGCTTGAGACTTTGAGGTCTCCATTTCATCCCTTCCATCTAGTTCATCCCTTATAACATTAACCATATATATTTTCCCACCCTTCTTGATCCAAAATGTATGTTCAAGGGGATTATCATCCATATCAATCTGTACACTTTCATCCTCTATAGTGGAAGATTCCAGGTAATCATCATCGATGTGTAATTGAATTGGGTCATTTTTTGTTAGTGTATTCAAGTTACAAATAATGAAATTCCAGTGGAGATATTATTTGAGACTAACATAGATCTATTCAGCCAGTTATGTGTCAAAGCATACAATTTCCCACCTCTTACATGGGATTCCCTAGCAGACAAATACTTTTGGAAGTCCCTCACTTATGGGACTTTCACCCCAACCTCCTCTTCCCCATCTTCCCCTTATCTCTCTTCCTCTACGTCTTCTTCATCCCTTCCCTCCTCTTATACCCCTTCCACTTCTTATTCCCCATCATCATCATCCTGGAATGAAAAATATTCTGGGTTGTTCTCCTAGACAAGCATCAATTTCACTAGGAGGTGCGGCACTTTATACTACAATTGTTAGAATGTATGAATATCCCTGGATGTCATGTATTCTTGTCATCAATGAATGTTTACCCTCTCCGCAACATGGATTCTTCCTATGTCTAGTTATTCAAGCCTTGTGTGCACCAGTCTCTTCCATAGCTATTCAATTGGCTTAGATTATCTTAGTGTCCTCCAAGAAGACTATAGAGATGGGAAGATGGTGTCAGAAGTCGACTTTAGGATATTCCTTAGTAGTTCCCTAGGGTGTTCCCTAGCTGGCCCACTGGGCCACCCATGAGACCACCCCTCTTCAGAAGGTAGAGGCACATTCTCAATTTGCAACACTCCCTCCACTTATGTTCCATCTCATGCAGTTCAAACCACCTAGACTATTCCTTGGATCACCACCCTTGCAATACCTAATCTTCCTCCTCACCGTCTGGACTCCACGCTATCCACCTTGATTTGACGGAGGAATTTCCACCGAATCACCTCTGGATACGTTTCTATTCAACGGTCAATATACCACGTTGATAGGAAGTCCTTGACATATGTAGGGGGGAATGTTGATGACTTTACCAAAACATGTAGTGAAGAACATGAGCCACATTTGGAGAAGAATGCAAGGATGTCAGCCTTCTCCAACCTCTATGTATTCTATATTCAGAATCCACTGAACGCACCCAATTTTTTTGGAAATCCTCTTCGGCACAATCTTAATAAAAAATATTTTCCCATCCATCTAAGATACCAACACACCACCCCTGATGCTTTGAATGTTCTCCCACTGCTCCAATGGGCCTCACCCATTATCTACCATCTAGCCAGCATGGGTCTGAAATGGTTCAAATCTGAATTTGGTATGATTTAAAATATTGAGTTTGATCATATCCTTTGAATGAGTCAGCGGGTAGATTCCAGAAATATTTGGGAGGTATAGTCACAAATCATCACTTAGAGGGAGGACAACAATCAAGAATTCATACCCACTACAATGAGCTGCAACCCATCCACAGAGAATCTAGAAAAACACACATATAATTCTAGGCATGCATCCCCTAAAGATGTGTCCAAGAATGTTGTACAACCTACCCAGTACATGCACCCATAGATTAACCTTGTTATTGGACTCCATGATTCCAACTACCACTAGTGTCCTTGGATGAACCTCTATCCTAGTATCCTGCACTGGATGTATCCTCCCACTCAGTAATACAATAAGGAACTTGGTGTATCGTTTATTTTCATACCAACATTAATTTATGCCAAATCCCCCTGATCATTACACAACTACTTCTAGGAACATCAAATATATTCCTTCATTTCCCCTCCATGATGTGTTCGAGTACTGCTTCCCTCATCATATCATTTCCATAGACTTGTCATACGTCTGAGACTGACTGAACCATCCCGAAGAGGATATGTACTTTAAAATGTATTTTTTTCATCTTATCCTTATCCATCTCAAATCGATTCCATCTAAGGATAGGGGTGTGCATCCTATCCCCCCAAATGTTCTCTATGGGGAGAAACTCATCATATTGGTAACTTTTTTGGGGAATTACCCTGATACAATGAATTTCCCATAGACAGATGCCTACCTCCCCATAGTGAAGGTTGAAGTTATTATTGTCAAGAGATCACTGAATAAAAAACTCTGGCACAAGGTCCTTCTGATGGTAAAAGTGAAATTATGATGTCCACATAGCTTCAAAAATTCCAATAGGCCATATCTCTACTCTGAACTCCTCGCATGTCTGGCGTAACCAATACACCAATGCTCATTCAGTAGTGAAATTTTCTCCAGACCGAACGTCCCATTATTTGAAACTTTGTTCTCATCAACAATGATTCTTTTAAAGGTACAGAAATAATGATATATGGATTCCACAAGAACCAGATCTCTCCTAGCAATAGTCATGGTCTTAAGATTCAGGATATGAATGTCCATGTTATGTGCTTCCCCAGTAGGGTTACCATTTCTCATGATGTTGAACTACATAAGTCTGTCTTCATGTGTTACCCATGAATGTGGCATATCGGTCTGAAATCATAGAATTAACACCGCTTCCAAAATTCTGAAGCTCAATATAGGTAGACCGCCACTCAAAATTTAATCCTTTTGATCTTGCGTCAGTCTACCGAAAATAATTTTATTATCAGACATGACTCTTCTCGCATGAAGAATCTGAGGGTTTGTGATCATCTAAGTCCTCTTTATATCTATGTTATCCTCCCTCCCAATGATAATTTTTTAGAAACCATTCTTGTCTGGTTTGAAAATTGAAAAATGGAATTGTGTAAAATAATGGGGGTTCAGCGTGCAAGAGAGTCTGTTGCATTCAAGATGAGCTTCAGGCACACAAGAATACCGCTAGGCCAGGTGCACACTAGAATCTATGGTTGTGCGAATGACTTGGTAGGTTCACACAAAACTTAGGCCAGATGCCAAATATTTAGCATAGAAATTGTGATTTTTTCATGAACAAGAGTAGATGTGCTTGTCGTACGAGAAAGTAAAAGTGGAGACCAAGGTCCCCCGATGTATTTATAGGCACATACAAGTTCTTTTTCATGTGACACTATCATTTTCATGATGAATGAAAATTTTTTCGCAGACTGAACTTCAACTGATCAGATTTTTGGCGTGACCCTCATAATCAGACCTTCAGGTTCCCCTTCTGCTCTAATTCTAAGGGGGGGGATTTTTTGGCACCGTATTTCAGGAAAATTCGTGAAGGCACATTGTTACAAAAACAAAAGGCATATTTGGAGTTAGTGTCCAATCCTGAGATGCCCGAGGAAGGTTTGTGCACATTTTAAGAACCACACGGAAGATAAAAAGTTGCACATAAAATGTTGAATGACAAATGCGAGGTTAAATGGGGTATTCCACAACAAACTTATGAAAACCATCCAATTCAGCAGCACAAAAGAATATTTCCCTATGGGAAAGATTCAAAAATTCACACAAGATCTTCCCCACCCAATGAGATTCCAAGATGAATCGTGAAAATCATTCATCTTTTGCACTGCCACAAAAGTTTCTAGCAATAAATTGAAATGTATCCTCATGCTTTAGAGGATTGATACAAAAGACGAATTGAAACTCTACTATTAAAAATATATATTTTCTACGACCATGCAAAATGAATGGTCTCAATTTACTAGATCTTGCGTGAAAGGTCTCCCAGGGGTCTTCCTTTGGGTGGACCCACTATGGTTTGATGCTCACCAATTTCCTTTTACTCCACGACATTTGCGCACTAAAGATTCCTCTTGTTCTCATGATTTAATTTGTGTCATGTCAATCTTGAGCGTAGGGTCTCCCCATACATGAATCGACTCATTCTATGAATATCTACCCAATCATGCATGAAACCCCTCTACTTGCGCTTTACCATCAAATCTTGTGCACAACCCTCCTTGTGAACTCCATATATTTTCCATTCCCTAAGGTACAATGTCTGATCCCCTCTTACACACAACTACACCATCTCATGCATACTAATCCAGTACAACCATTTAGGTTTTTATGAAGTGGTTTCAAGGTCCCTTGGGTAGTGCTTCATGTTTTGGTTCTTTCCCTCATTCTTATTCACATAGGCATGCAATCATTTATTTCTTCTTCGCATATCCATGATAATGAGAGCCACTCAATGGATCATTCTACAACCCTATCTCCACACAACATTACTAGGGAATTCTCTTCACTAATGGTTAAATAACTCTAGTTATGTTTGTCCTAGGGGTTAGGATAGAATACTAATCATCTGAGATGTCGGATGTTAAACTTCCAAACATCATCTTACATAGAATATGATGTTAAACTATAGCCTCACTGCTTGAAATGTACATGAGGTGACCCACCTCAGACATTTTTCACACCCACTCGTCTCCAAAAAAGTGAGATCTTCATCACATGGACTGATATCCTCCATTCATGGAGAAAAAAATTCCCATGGAGGAGGGGAAAGCATACTTGTGTAATCACCAAGCCATTATTGTAGGAGGTAGCTCCCTTGACCATCCTTTCCTCCTATGAGCACAAATACAAGAGTGGTGATGGGAACAGTGGACTCTCAATACCCCATCCCTCTTTCATTGGGATTTATCTCCATCGAGCCTCAATCCTGTTGTAAGTCTTAATCTCCATCTCTCTGGGACACTAACCACATGTAATCCTCACAACATTCCTTATGGATGCATCTTTTATGATGTGATCGTCTGGTCTTGGTTGCATCTTTTTTCTCACACTGAGCATGACGCACATGGGCTTAGAGTAAACATCATCTATGACACCCTTTTTAAGCCTCCTTAGTTTGTAAGACACATCCCTTATCCACCCAAATTACATGTACATTGATCCTTTCCCTTTACAAGAAATGTATTTAAGAAGGCTCTATGAGGTTCAATACCATCACCCATCGGTCCCGACCACTTCATGTCAGTATACCCTAATCCCCAATAACATTAAACTGTATGCTTTCGATCTACGTTGTATTTGATCTCGGTCTCCTACGTAGGGTCCATAGGAAGAATCTCTGAGGTTAAACCCCAAATACTTGTAAACTTTAAGGTCCCTTTTTTGGGACACACGTCCTTGGTCCGTCCCTCAGTGACATTAGACTAGCCCCTAGGCAGTTAACCATGCATAATATCCATACTAAATTCACACTCATCCAACCAAGAGTGTCCCTATTGTGATGGTATGCTAACCACAAGTATGCCCAAGCATATATTCAGGTCACTGTCCTTTGTGTACACCCCGATTCTATGCCCCATTCTGAAATACGGGTACAATGAGTCCCTACCATAGGGATACATAGTAAGACATTCTAAGGTTCAATCCCCACAGTCATGTCCTATATTGGTCTCTACATTAATCCTTTTCTTTTTGGGAAGGCCATGCCCCAACCTGAAGTTTCTAATTTCTTTAAGGCCCATCCATGCATCCATTATCATGGTCCACCTCCCTAGGTGTCCCATCACCCACCGAACTACCAAGACATTGATTCACCAACACAGGGATATGTAGGAATCCCCTCTGAGTTTCAAGACAAACATCAACATCATCTTCACATCAGTTCTACCCCATTACACCATTTCACTTCATTCAACTATCTATCATCCATCCTGATTCTTACCTAGGCCACCACATCCCTATGAGATCATGTCATTCATCCTATATCTTCTCCTTACGGAACTCAGGAAGCTAACCATGCATAATCCCCACACAATCCATAAACATCCAACCAAGAGTGTCCCTCTGAAAATGGGCTGCTAACCATGTATATGCCTCAAAATGTCTATGGGGTTTTTGTCCTTTGTGTACACAGTCATTCATCACCCTCTCAAACAACAAGGATTTTGATCCATACCCACTAAATAGGGCATGTTGGAGGCCTACACAAAGTTCAATCCCAACCAATGTTAAATCTTGGTGTCCCCATTATAGGGACCCAAGCATCCTCGTATCTATCCTCATTGGATGTTTTGATCCACGCATACAGTAAACCCCCCACATGCTCCCTCTAAGGGATATACCCATATGATCCACTCCCATAAGTGTTTTGATTTTTCTGATTCATCCCTGCTAGATGGTAAACTCATATCATACCCCGGGATAAACATGGGAGATGAGGAAAATAGTGGAGACATGACTATGGCATATAATTTCATGTAGTCTACATGGGAATCCTCGAGCTTCCGTGCCCTCAAGAAGCCCTATCATAAGGGTAATAAATCCAGGTGCACATGTGTATCCACATCCAGACATTCTAGTGATGTAAAGTGTGACTACCCCCTAACTAAAGATTACAAACCTAACATGACCCCTTATAATGTCTTGATAAAAGAAGTGTAATTAACCACCATCTACAATGATATAGCACTGGGAATGAGATTCATGTTCACTGTATTAATCTTTAAGGGAGACCTGGACTAGGTGGGCAATTTGGAGGAGGAATCCATGGATGGGGAAACCAATATCCCATCATCCTATTTTGATCAAAGAGGAAACTTCCCTGAATAAGCAATGGATTTATCCCACCTTTGGAATGTGAGATGGTGAGGAAACATCCAGTGCATCCCCACAGATAGATGTGTGCCCTGGTGAAAGCATTGGAAACTAGCATTGTGTAAGAATTTAATGAAGTTATTAAATCCCTAAAAATTATAATTAAATTACAATGATAAATAATTATTCTATATATTTATTAAATAATAAAAAACCTCCTTCTATCATTATGAAGAAAATATAGATATTAAAGTCAAGACTGTGAAATTATGTTTTTAACTTTTTCTCAGAAATGAAAATAATGGTCAATATCGAAGAAAAATTGCACCATGTGGCCATAATTCATATCCTTTTATTGATATAGATGAATTAAAGTCATAAATTAGCAATAAAAGAATGTTTCTGACTATTTTTGAATATTTATCCTAATGTTTTAACCATGTTTTACCCATTTTACCCTTAATAATGACACAAATATCCACAAAAGTTACTATCCACATTGAAAAAAAAGAAAGACAAATATTTAAAAAATATGATCCCATCGATTCCAAATATAGAATCCATTTTATCCAATTAAATATTAAAAATTAGAATCATTTAAATTATAAAAAACTACTAAAACAAACAAAAAACCCATTTTTTTAAAAAAATGTGTTTTTATTCCCTAATATTCACTTATAGAAATCAATTATAATTCTGATTAAAATATAATTAATTTTATTATTTTTAACTAAATATGGATCATAATAACTTAGAATTAAATTTAATTAATTATATTTATTTATTTAGTTTAATTAAATGATTTTTTTTGAAAAAATATTATTTTTTCATTGTTCAATGGAAAATCAATATCATCGTAGAAATACTATTATTTCAACTTATTATAATACTTATAATAGGGATTATATTATTTCAATTTTTATAATAAAATTATTTCAATAGGTTTTCATGGTTTATCTAAACTCTGAGTTTTATGTATGAAAAAAAAATTAAAGAAAATTATTTAATGCGTAATATATCATAAAATCAAAGCATGTTACATTAACTCCTTGATCCCTTACATTACATCCAATGAGATATATTTTTTTACCCAAATCATTACATGTATATTAAATTTAAAGATCAACCATCACATAAATAATATATATATATATATATGTCACACATGAGGGAAAAATCACACATAAATCATAAGCATGGTTAAACCCCTGAGATAGAAGTGATTTTTTGAATTTTGATTTATTTCATGATAGAAGTATATATCATATGTTTTCCCAAGTGATAATGGAATTAAAATTTTTTGATGTATTCATTTGAAAATGAAATATATTTATTGATTAATAAGTTACAATATTAAAATTTTATGAGAATAATCTTGGATAAGAAATAATTAAAACATACAACCTAGGCGAGTCATAATGAAATATATAAAGGATCTTTAAAAATTAGAAAAACCATTATTTTATTCCATATAGAAATTATTTAATGAATATAGTTATCCATAATTAATTAATTGTTTTTAGAGTCTCTTAATCTTTTACACTAATTTCTTGGGGTTGATGCTCGACAAGAGACAAAAAATAAAAAAGCTCTCAAAAATTGGGTTACCAAAAAAGTAGAAATATTGAAGGGAATTAAAAAAATTTAACCTCAAAAAATGAGTGGAATATTAAACAATATATATATACATATATTTATGGTTCCTATATAAAAAAATGGAATTTGAACATCAGAATAATTTTTCATAAAATATAAAAAAATAAAAATAACATGTACTCAAAAAGTCGAAGAGGGGGTATGGAAAATCACTTCTGACTTGAGTTACATTAATATTAAAAAATAGTATGTGAGAGTACGTGAAATAGAATATCATATCAAAATAAAATAAAAAATAAATGCTATAATATGAAGAAAATTATTCATATAACCATATCAAATAAATTGGTGCCTAAAATTAAATCTAGTTTCAAAAAAGAGGAAATTTAAAGGAAATCCTTACCATATATTAGTTTTGTTATAGAACACGCCTAATTTATGGAATAATAAATACATTTTATTATATACCTTATTAGGAACATTATTCTTCATTATTTAATTTAATATTAACCATTTATTACCATCTGGTATTTATTTATTATAATATTTTCCTTACATATTTCAGAAACATGAGGTTATTTAGTAAATTTTCCCATCACATCTTATATATTTTTACCTTGTTCAAAATCACTATAAAATTGTTTTATAATGTACATAATACTAGTATTGTTATATTAATTACTATTTTATATTAAATATATATATTTTCAATATAAAAATGGTGATTGATCACAATAAATAAAATATTTTATTGGTTTGTTACTTCCAGGATAGATATATTTTTATTAGGGTAGTTGGAGAAATTTGATGAAATTACAATGGACTTGACAGAGACATATTCTTATAAGTATTTTAGGTTTTGGTTCACGGTTTACACTGATCTCATTTCATAATATAGTGAATTGATGTTTATGAAGCCGTATAATTAATTCCTTTTTTGGATGATGTGTACTAAGTGAAAAAAATCATGTCATGAGAGTTGAATTCATGATATGTAACAATTAAAGGCCGAGTTGGAACTAATTTCATCAAAACCACCAAGATATGGAAATTTCACAAATTTTATATGGTTCATGTCTTGAAATCCACCAGACCATATGGAAGTCACGTTGTGAAAGGGTTAGAAGAAGTGAAATATTTGTGTTCCATGTTTTAAATATGTTTATATTCAACCAATACTTTATTATTTTATCCTATGATCGTCCTATTATTTTGAGTGAACCTTAGGTTCTCCCAAGAGAACTTCTTAAATAATTCTACCATTAGTTTCTCCTTGGGATATGGTGGATTCCCATTTTTGATATGTGCTATGTTATCCTATGTTTTACCATGGTTTTAGTTCTGTTATTCATTAGTGAGCTGAAGCAGTAGTGCCATTTTTTGTTTGGGGGTGTATAAGATGAAATCATTACAACCCTTAGATACATTATTGGTTGATCCGTGGGTTCCATGTGAGGTTGTGGTTTGTAGATTATTTCTTTATTGAACTGTGCTGTGTGGTGAGATCAGAAATATTCTTTAATGTATGGGATCCTCATTATCACACTTTTATGTTCTATATGTGCGTTTTAAATGATTTTTATAACATTTGGTTACATATTGGGGTTCAACATAATCATATAATAAATTTAAAAAATTATAAATTTATGGGAATGTATAGTCATCACATGATTTATATCTTTTATAGGTTGTTGATATTTTTATACATTCACGCTTCCAATTTGAAAATTATTGTATTTTAGGATACTTATTTGTGTTTTTGTTGTTATGATGTGTTCAACCATAATGTTTTATTATGTGATCACATAATGAATAAAATGTTAAAGAATGTATATTTTAATAATAAATTACTTTCTAATATATTCTTGTTTGTGTGATTATACTTATACTAAAAAATATTTAATCTATTAAAAGCCCTCAATAATAATGGATTGAAATTGTGTGTTTTTTGATTTTTTAGAGATATTTATATTACTATGTGATGCCTTAGATGTTGTATTGTGATAGGGGTGATCATTTGGGTGTTGTGATATATGGTGATATTTTGTGGTGGTCAGATTTCATGGATGCTATGTGTGTAGTTGTGTGATATAGTGTGAAGAGGTTGTGGTGCAGTGGTTGTGGAGTAGTGGTTGTGGAATAGTGGTGCTGGTGTAGTGGCTTTTTTATAGTATTTAGTGTTAGATATTTATGATGCTAGTGACTAGTGATTGGTATAGTGTGGAAGATTAGGTGATGTGTTATGGTGGAAATGGTGGATGTGTGGTGTTGTGGTGGAATTTGTGTGATTTGGGGTAGTTATTGCATTTTGTAGTTGTGTTAGTTTCCTGGTTATCCCTGGGATGTATAGTGATGATAAAAGAATCCAAATAGGATGATACATAATCAAGAAAGAGTAAAAAAAGGCATGTGATAAAAGGAATAAATTAATTGAATGATGATTGACTTGTTCTTTGGGAAAAAATTACTAAGGAACAAATTTGGTGAAATTTTTAAGAAGAATGGAATGCTTTGTGGCATGTGTTGTGGCTATTTGTTTGGTTGCATATTTTGGTGTCCATGTTTTTGACTGTTGATGAGAGGAATTTGGTTGTGTTTTATGTTCATTGGTGGTTGTTTGGTGTGTTTGTCATTGTTGTGTCTTATCTAGATAGCATTTATTTATATGTTATTTTATACATTCCCACCCTAGTGTGATAACTGTACCAATGTTTAGAGGTGTTGAGTTGTGAGTTTTTTTCCAACATCTTCGATAATGGTGATTCTTATGGATAGCAACCTCACTCCCCCACTATTCCATTAACATTAGTGATATAGGGTGGTGTTGGAGATTACCCTTTGTGGTGATACATGTTAGGGTTGAATATTACCCCACAATGATGTGAGGACCCATGTGTCTTTGGGTTGAATGTGGTATGTTGGCCCATGTTTCTATGATAGAGACATTGTGTGGTGTGATTTGATATGTGGTGGTGTTAGTTCATGGTTTTATGAGGGAACAAGTATTATTTATTTTATTTTGACGATACTATATAGATCTAGTTTTGGATGGTATGTGATGTGATGGCCTAGGTGTCTTCAAGAGGGATGTGATGTGATGGACTAAGGTCTTGCGTGAGGGATGTGATGTTATGTGATTTCCCGTGTGTCTATGAGTAGGATGTGATATTATATGATGTGGTATGTGCAGAATAAATTGGACAAAGAAATGTTATATGTATGAGTGTGAGATATAAAAATTAGTGGGTAAATGCCCATGAGGAACCTTGATTTGTTATGATATTGAATATGTCTTATTATATAAGACTTGTGATTTGTTTATATATCCATGGTGAGGCTAGGTTACGTTTCATTCTCTATATAGGTTATTGCAGATTCTACTATTTGTTCACTGGATTATTAACATTTTCTTTTCCCATGTTCGTTGGAGGGTTTATTTATGTCCTTACTGAGTATACCAGTTTGTTTGAACCTATATATATAAAATAATTTTCCGGTTTCTGGGAAGACATTGGGTGAAATTTTATATATTAAAATCTGGGGTTCAAGTTTCATTTTAGTCACAAATATAGACATGTATTTTAGAATATTTGGGTACTTTTATATTTTTCAATTTTACATTATTTATAAATTGTGGGATAGTTTTCTGTTAGCCACAATTTTATCTACAGTAGTTGTTTATTCATTTTTATCCTCTATTCGGAAAATGTTTCTTAATATAGATGCTATGGCCACCTATTCTATGTTATTTTATATTCCCTTTGATCTAGTATTCAACCCAAGGACTGCATGAGGTGGGAATGGATGGTCATTATCTATCTCCATTCATTACATCATATTTACTATGAGGGGTTTAGGATATAGTAGTATCAATGGATTTGTTTGAGAGATAGGATGATGTTTAGAGTTAGGCACTTTGTGGTTCTCATGGTCCCATATGGAAATTGTACCAGTTTCCATTGGTGAATTATATAGTATAAGAACGCTGATTAGGAATTGAGGACCTCCGTGATCCATTGCACATACAACGAGCTTATTTAATGACTGTGTTTGGTGTACCTATTTATAGGGTAGATACATAGGAGAGGAAAAAATAATTATTTTTTATGTTTGGGTATGAAATGGGTTTTTTGGGAAAGATAATGAATATATAAATATTGATTAATAAATTTACATGCTACTGAGATTAGGGTGTTCTCCTTTGTTTTTAGGAATGGCCCTAGTTTGTAGGATGCAAGTTTCTTAGGATGTTTTTGTTCAACAATATGATCCAATTGATCACTATACATTTGAACTTAAAGAGATGGGTGACGCAATATTAGGATACATTCATTCCTTTTTTCAGTAGAGTTTTGGTAACCATGAAAGTGTGTTCCTCATCATGAGATAAAGCATTGGTTCAAAGATCTCAATATCACTGATGGTTTGATTTGAGTATAATATGTGTTTTGGGTTCCATTGGTAGTTAATAAGATATTGGGTCTATACATCAGTGGTGGACACTTTTTCTTGGTTATTGTAATGAGTCATATGAGTTGTGGCATGGCATTCATAGGGAGTTATAGAGATCCATTCTTCAATGATGAGGGAAGCCATGTGTCATGAGATAATCTCACATTAGAAGGGGATATATCAAATACAGGAGTTTAAGATCATGTTTGAGGTTCTATTTCATATTTCCATGAATTAGTATCTAGATGAGAAAACTATAGAGTGTCATATGGAAGAGGATTCTTCCCAATTACCATGCATGTGGTCACCATGTTTAGGATCTTGATTTATATAGGGGAGAAGAAAAGGGTTGATATTATTCGATGTGTGATTTTTGTGGGAGTTGAGACCTTAGAGTGTTTCTAGTAAATTTTTTTTATTAGAATGGATTCAAGCAGTTGGAATAAAGTGTTCTGACTTCTAGGGATTCATTATAAGGGGAACCAACCTTTGAAGTTTCATCCCCTTCCATAATGGATTGGTGAATTCATATCTCTTATGGGGGATTTTACATTTTGTTTTATATCAATTAATGATATGGGTACAATCAAGATCTTTTGGAAACCACCAAAGGATTCTATTTTTAGTTGGTCAATAAGACCACTTTTCAACCAAAGAAGGTGCATCTGAGAGAGATTCAATGGAAGGGGAAATATATTCTATACAATAGCTGAGGGAAGGTACAACAGGTAGTGTGAAGTCTCATGATGTCCCCATCTTCTAGGACATAGTGTAGAGTGCATTCATGGGGATAAAATCAAATGGGAATAGGCGATGGGCTTGGCCAAATGCATGAATTAGAGGCAGACACACCATGAAATCTGGGAGATGTTTAAGGTACAATAATTTTTTCTTCTACCCTAGTGTGTGAAACTCATAATAAGAAGCTACATAATCCTTTACCAAATATCATTATTAGAGACTATATTTGGAGAGGGTTATAGGTCCCCATGTGTTATCCATACTAGTTGGATGTCAATATTCTTTAGTTGAGGTGATTCATGGATGTATCATAGTGATGGTGAAACACCAATCAATGGAGGAATTATTCTTATTGAAGAGACAACCAAGTGATATTATACAATACATGGATTGGTTGAATTCATTTTGTGAAGCCATCAATTTATTTATTATAATCTTTTAGTTTTCTGATGTGGAGGGTTTAAGAGTGGAATTCATTAGTGAGTGATGCTATCGATTGGGTGGTAGGCATGATCGGCCTCTTTTTTCATAGTTAGTCCAGATTTCAATAAAATATCAATTTGAGGGTGTTCCAAGTGTTGTAGAGGATTTCATGGATTTTTTTCTAGAATATTCTATGATACCTACTCCTTAAATTGATTTTGATTTTGGGATATAGTTAAATCCATGAACGTCTTTGATTTCTATGGATTTATATAGAATTTATCCTATAGGGTTGTATGAGTTGAGTGTGCATAAAGATATATGATACATAGGGGTTTCATCTGACCCATATTTTCACCATGGATTTCACTATTGTTTTTCTAATATAAGGTGTATAGTAGTATAAGGTTATGTATCGACTATTGAGGGTTGAATCAGTTGACCGTCAGGAACCATTATCCAATTCCAAGGATCGATGATCTTCTTGATCGACTGGGAGTAGCTAGCAAGGTCTTTATGAAAAATCATTACTCTGGATATCAATTGTTTCTGGAAAATGATGATGATATCCCAAATGCTCTCATCATATAAAGGTACATGAACATTCTATTTTTAATCACATTTTTTGATGATATGAACTCACCATCCAGGTTCATGGGGCTTAAGAACTCCCTATTATATGAGTTCCTAGATCATTTCATCATTGTATTCACCCATGATTTATTGATGTAATTGAGGTCTAAGATAGAGCATTTTCTGCAACATAGATCAATTTTAGGGCCCAACAACACCACTGGAATTATGTTATGTTTTTCATGTGTGAGTTATAGAATTGAGATGTTCATTTCCACGGTAATTTGGTGTCTCAATATGGTGTGGTGGCAGACCATTATATAGTAAAGATATTTTTTCTTGTGTATCATCCGATAATATGGCGTAGTTTAGTAGTTTCCTATGTTTCCTAGGATATTATCAGAGGTTTGTACTGGGTTTCACTCAAGTTTCATATACACTAATAGAATTGGCTAGGAAGGACTATGATTTTTTGGGACTGATTAATGTCATGAATTGATGTTTACATTATGGAGAACTTGGTTTGGGAACTAGTGGTTTAATTTCTTGAGGATGGTGTGTTGTTAAAGGTTCTCCATGACACATCCCATACGGTCTTGGGATTTCTATTTCTATAACAGTGAACATGTATCACATTTGTGATAAGATAATTACATATTTGTGAGAGTACCCGTGAAACCACAAATCTAGATTATTTTGTTCTCATATTTCTACCAAAACTATTATTCCACTACCTCATTGGGTAGAACCTTGTAATCTTCAAGGATCAGAATATAATGGGGTATATATTTTGTTAGAGTGATTTAAATTTTCAATAGTATAGGTGGATGAATATTCTTCATTATTTTTATTTTATGATCAATTACCCCCAAGGGTAATTTATATGCCTTTGTGTTTAGTAATATGTACCATTGAGATGTGGCATGTGGGTATGTTGATGTTTGGAAAGGGATAAATGATATTGTAGTGATGCTTCATGATGTTGGAGAGAAAAAAGGTCATGGTTTTATTTATCAGATGACTATGGATTAATCAATGATGTAGGTGGTAGAGGAGTCTCAGTTGATAAAATTAGAGATAGAGGATATGTGGGATCTTGTTTTACATGGTCATACACTTGTGGGATGATCATAGTATGGTTGAAATGTGGTGTTTTACTAATGAAGGTTGTCAGTCCTTTAAGTGTTTCAAGTGGTATTTCTTTGTGTGTTTAATAGAACACCATTAGTGTTAAATCCTAATGTGAAAAATATGTATTATTTCTCGAGGGGATGGATTTGGTTGTATGTAATGGAATTTACATTGGAAAAGTTTAATGTATGGGGTTTGGTTTGTCAGCATGTCAATGTCAATCAATGTGTTCCTAGTGGCTAGTTGTATTACCTATATTTTACATAGGTTAACTGGGAGGAAATCTCAATGGAATTCATCACATGTTTTCCTTGATATCATTGTTTCCTCAAATAGTACACCTACAATGGATGAATGGTATAATTAATTTATACAAAATTTGACCAAAGTCACGTGTGAAAACCAATATCCATGGATTTCTGAGATGCTATCCCACATCATATCCTCTAGTTCTTGGATGTTCATATTAGTCTTCCCATATATGTATGGTTTGAGTCAAGTTTTTTTTGGGTAATTATGGTCTTGGATGATGTGGTTAGGCTTCAGGGGTATAATGGATTATAATATATGATTAGTATCCTTATTTTAAATCATAGGTATTAAGGGTAATTCATATGGGTTTTGGCACTGAGTTTCCCCTCAACACTACTTTCCAACCATACACATATAGGAAGACTAATTGGACTATACAACAACTAGAGGATATGATATGGGATAGCATCTTGGCAATCCATTGATATTTGTTTTGACACATTCCTTTGGTCAAATTTTTGTATAAAATAATTATACAATTCATCCATTATAAGGGTACCATTTGGGAAATTTTATAGGTGATCATGTTATTTGATATTATGTTTGATGGAGTTTTGGGGGTTTGGTAGTTCTTGGTCCTAATGTGTTGAAGGGAATAAAAAAATACCCAGTTTGTTTGAGAGAAGAGGCGCATGTTGCAGGAATGTAAGAAATCCTATAATGATCATAAGAAAATACCCTTGGAGATTTTGGTGAGATACCATGGGTTTATGAGAGTATCCAATCAACAATGTAAGAGTATTTATAGTAGGTTAAATGCTACTTTTCCCTTATTTTTTGGGATCTTTGACGTGTTGGGGAGTATTGGTGTGGTGGTGTATAATTTGATTTTTCCATCATGGATGGAGAGGATTCAGTAAATATTTCAAATGTATTATATTTTCTGGTATCTTCATGATCAATACAACATTATTATTTACATATTCGTGGATATATCAAATGAAATGATGTTTGTGGAGTGGCCAGTAGATATCTAGGATCATAAAAAATATGTACTATGTGGGTAGTCCATTACAATGTTTTTCCTATTATTGATTCATTATGGCATGAAGGACAATAATTGGAAACAAGAGATACATATTCTTGTCCAATATCCATATCTACTTGATTTTTTATTTTCTATATATTTTTTATGATGTAATGTTTAAATCATTCAATGTTATAAGATATATTGTTTCCCTTATTGTTTGATGGTTAATAAAAACATTAAAATATGAAAAATGTAGGACATGAAACCTAATCAAGACACATTATAATATAATGTGATCAAACATTTCTAGGTGACTTAGTACATCATAGGGTAATTACACTATAAAATAGATTATGAAATTCATGGATTTATGTTTTCAGGATAGTGTTGTGTATGTGTGGAAGAAGTGTTTTGTATGAGTAGTGCATGGGTTAGTGTGTTTATGTGGGAATTTGGTGGTTTTTGATGGTTATAAGGGATTAGTTTTTGTTCTTTATGAGTTGGGGTGATGAGGTTTTATGGAGATGTTGTTTTAAAAGATGTTGTATTGACATTTCTATTAGGTGGGATTTCTCGATGGTAGAGTTATATGTTTAATGAAATCATTGAGAGATATATTATGGAGTGGTTTTTTAGATGCCTTTCATTCCATGTGTTTTTTTCCCAATGAATATAACAATATGGTTGGATTATAATGTAATGATCCCAGACATCCTAGCTTTTTTACTTTTCAGTTTGGGAAGTTAGAGGTGTTCATAGGAGGACAAGAGGTAAGGGGGGAGCTTGATATACAACAGTATTGGAGGTGGAGTTTCATGATGTGAACTAGATTCATATCATTAGACAATGATTCATTACTTTGGTAGCTAGAAAATTCATGTATATTGTCCTATTGATGTGCAGAATGTGAATCATACTAGCATCATTAATATCAATTTCGTGATGTGTAATAAATAATGGAGAAGGTGATGTGAATTTTAGTAGAAACCTGAGTGATGAGGATTTAATGAATATTACATGGTCTATGGATTTCAATCTACGGGAACCCTAGGAATTCATTTCATGAATGGGTTATACTATGTGAATGGGTCATGTTAATTGTTTTAAAAAGTTTATGGTTCATCCAAACTTTCATTATTCGAGGAAAAATTCCTCCTCTCATTCTAGGAGAACCTAAGGCACCCCTTGGAGACCATATATCTATCTTCTCACATGAATTGGTCCTTGAGATCTAATTGATTCCCTTTACAAATCCATAATGATTTATTCTCTCTATCATATGGTTTTCCATTCGTTATTCTTTAGATATCCATTGTGGGAATGCTGTCATGGTTTGGGGTGTGTATTGGATCCATTTTTTAAAACCCTTTACTATAGTGTACATTGATCAACGAATAATACATTTAGTTGTGGAATCTGGTTTTATTATTCTTTTTACCTATGATGAGAAGTGATATCTGAAATGATCCATGAATTAGTGGACCCTCATTTTCACTCATTAACATGCTATGTGTGGGATATTCATTCTATTACTTACCATTGGGTAGAATATAAGGGTTGTAAAAATATAATGATAAATTGGAAAATTTAAATTCATGGGAATGGGGTTTCATAATATGCTTTACTTCTTGGTTTTATGCTTTTTTTATTTTTATGCATTCATGTTCTTGATATTTAAATTGAATGCTACTAGGAGCCCTATTTTAATATAGTTCTTATGCGATGATGATCCTTTCAGTTTCATTTTTTAATCACAACATAATTAAAATATTAGCGAAGTTATATTTTTCTAATAAAAAAATTTACCCTTTTTTTTGTGATAATACAAATTATCAATAAATATTTAATGTGATAATCAACATGGATAATTATGGAATTTGGATCAGTGTTGTTGTATATTCTTTCTGTTTTTTTGTTACAAATGTTTGGATTTGGATATTTTGTGGTGAAGGAGTTAATCATCTAGGTTGTGTGATGTGTCAAGAAATGATATGGTAGTTTATTGGAATGTATGAGATGTGTAAAATTTGAAGAAGTTGTTTGATGGGATTGTGGTAGAGTGGTTGTAGCACAATGGTTTTGGAACACTCATTATCCTGGAGAGGTTGTGGCATAATAGTTGTGGCATTATTGCTTTATTATGGAATGTGGTGAAATTGTATCCTTAAGGATGTGATGAATGGATGATATAGTGATACGTATTGTTCTATTTGGTATAGGGATAATGGAGTATATGCAGTGTTGTGGTGATATTTATGTTAGTTGGGCCATTTGAAGCGTGGAATGGTTATTTTTTGTAAAATAAGCCATATGATGAACTTTAAGGATGAATGAAACATTATATGCTAGAAAATAACCAAGTAATAATGGAAGTTTATATTTGAAAATTTTTATTAAAAATTTATTGAAGAATGAGATGTGTTATGTAAAATGAAATGGAAAATGAAATTTTTTTGTGAAACTTCAATGTATAAAGTGTATTGTTATATGGCATTGTGATGATTGTCTGGTGTGTTTCTTATTTTTTGTATTGGTTGTGATGACTGATGAATGGAACGATGGTGGTGATAATTTTTACTCTAGTATGGTTTCTGTGAACATATATGTGGGGTATTTTTTCTATTTATTTATCATGTATTATTATATAATTTTATACACCCCCACTCATGTTGGATAACCCTACAAATGATCAAAGGTTCTGAGTTTAGGGTATTTTCCGCATAATCCAATATGGCAGTGATAACAATGGTGGGCTACCCTTTCCCCTATTTTCGCTTTAGTACTAGTAATATAGATTAGTGTAGGAGATTACCTAGAAATGGTGATATGGGTTGGTGTTCGAGATTACGAAGCAATGAAGTGATTTCACATGTTTCTTTGGGAGAGATACAAATCTATTGGCCCATTTTTATTTTCTTGAGACATGACGTGGGGTGGTTTGATATGTGTTTGGGGTCATTCATGGTAGGAGGATGTAGCTATTTTGATAATATTCACATTCATGAAACCATATTTCTTTATTTCTAGTTGGGATGTGATGTGATAGCCTTGGTGTATGCAGACAAGATGTGATGTGATGGACGAGGTGTTTGTGGGTGGGGTATAATGTGATGTGATTTAATAGGTTCTGTTGTGAGTGATGTGATGTGATACGTTGTGATGTGTGATATGTGGAAGGAATGGGAGAAGATGATGTTAAATATTGGCTCATACAATTGGATAATTATTGGGGATGTGGAAGTAGGGATCCTTGCATTATTATGATATCAATTTTATATTTTTATATTGGATGTGTTCAATTTTGAATGATCTTCGGTGAGGCTATTTATTATTAGATGACCTATGTATGTTCATGTTGAATATAATGTTTTTTCATGGGTGTGATTGAATGATCATTTAACATGTTCACATGTGGCCTTGGTTAGGTTCGTACTAGGTATACCTTTTATGTTCACCCGACATATAGAAATCGTTTTACATGTTCCCTAGAGGACATTGGGGACTGAGCTATACATTACTATTTTGAGTTTTAGTTTCTATTGATTAACATCCATATACTTGTCTTTTGGATTATTTGGAGACTTTTAAAGTTATAATTTTTATTCTTTTGATGCATTTTTTTAACAATTTCAATTACCTTTATTTTATATTCTAAATTTTGGATGATTGTTTATCATATCTCCCAATTATATTAATTTATATAGAGGGTAATGCCTCCAATACTATGATAATTATTATAATATATATTTTAGTAAACAAATTTTGTAATTCAAGAGGTTGGAATCAAGTTTAATTATATCTATCCATTTATTATTGTATCATTGGTGGGAAGGGGTCGAGATACGATTATTTCATATAGAGGTGATAGTTCACACGTGTGAAAGATTAATTTTTCAATTTCTCACAAAAATAATAGAAAAGTTATAAATGATAAATTAAAATTTATAGATCATAATTATATTATATGTATATAATTTTTAATCCTACATTACTTCACTTTTATCATCATTAGCTTATGGGGATGAATAATGTAAGATGTTGCTATGTGAAGGTGGAATTCCCGAAATACACTTTTGATTCTTTTGTTTTTCATAGAATATGGAGAGGAATATATAATAGTTATTACATTAATATATTAGCATATCAGTAGAATAATTATACTTATTTTATAATATTTTTATGGATATATGTTATTTGGAATATAATTTCTAATGAGAAAATGTTACGAATATGGTAATACTTATGTTGTAGACATGATATTCTCTTTGATATTACTTTAGAAGTGAATATTTTGAGATAAATTATAGAGACTAGGGAACTAATGATGATAAAATTGATTCCAGGAGAGGTAGTTTTATAATATTTTTAGGGGAAATTATAATGTTATGTGTAGCTATATAGGGGTAAAACTGAACCCCTTTTAAGTAATGAATGGTGATCTATTAGGAATACCATTTCCATTACATTATACCACTACACTATTCTGTTGTCAATACCAGCAAAAAATATTAATGATGAAGAGTTGTTAAATCATGGGGTTCTAAATATGTATCCTTCACTATAAAAACATTTTATAAATATGTTTTAATCACTTTACAATGGGTTTTTATAATTTTACCTTTTTTATTTTTACGTTTGTTACTAGTATATTTAGAATTTAAATACAATTTCATTAAAAATTATAAAGTAATTTTTTCCAATTCTTTATATATTGAACCCAAGATAAATATCCATTAAATATAACTCAATATTTTAATTATATTAAAAAATTGAATTAAAATATATAATATTTGAAACAAACTGGTAAAACATTTCTTTCATCCATTATATGTTCTTCTATATTATTTAATGTTGAAAACAAATTTAAGATGTTTTAATGCGGTTTAATAAATCTTTAAAAACTATATTTGTAACATCCCATGTAAATAATGAATAATACATATTTCATATTTAGTAATTTTTTTGAATTGAATATTAATTTTACTTTAAAAGTGTTACTATGTTCGATAGCGTACCCGATACGCAACAACGAGTTTCTTTGAAATATTACATTGCACAGTAATAATATAATATTATTATTTTAAATGGTAGTCAACTCCTAGACATTGTATTGGCAGGAATGAACAAAACTAAATACAATATGATTATACATGATTGTTAAATGTATTTACATTCATCCAATGAAAGTTAGAGGCTTAAAATGTGAATGAATCTAATATTATGCATAATTTACATTAAAAGGCTGATTTACCACCTTTTAATGGTGAACCCTTTTTAAATATAGTTTTGGACACTTTAATACATTCTATATTACCAAATAAAATCCTTCTTTAGAATGGGGACATCAAAATTTACTTTGTGTAATTTTTTGGAATTTTTCCGATAAAGTTCATTTTTAAGGAATATTGAAAAATATTGTATTTTAATTCAAAAGTTCCTTTTAATATAATTTATTTATATTCATAGATTATCTTTTTAATTGGTTTTAAAGTGAAATTAAAATATATTTCTACCATTTAATCCAATGTGGGTCATTGGAATTAATTTCACACTGAAATTGGATATAAACAAGTATCAATCTTTTGATAGTCATTATTTCTTAAAAACACGCTATTTGTGTTAATAGCGGGAAGAAATTTTAAAGTTAATTAATTCCACTTATATTTTTTTAATTTGGAATAATAGACATCATTTTTGAGTTCAGAATATCAAATATATCTTAGGCTGAATTTTTGGTATTTTTTCTGAAAAACATCAATTTTTGAGGAATAGTGAAACCACTTAGTGGTAGTTAAAAAAACTGACCTTTTCATTTAACTGAAATTTTAACCCTTATGTGAATTGAATTTAAAAAATCCGAAATATATGGTTGTTATCAATAAGTAAAATGTGATTTATTAAGTCGAAAATAATTTTTGGTGAATAGTAACTTTTGACTTTTATTTATCATGGTTAAGGGTAAATAAAGTAATTCAAGGTTAAAAGAATATTATAAATATTCAATATTACCTTAACACTTTTCCTAACCATATTGGATGAGTAGTGGACGACCATGGGTATCCTTGGGTCGATTTTTGGACCCCATTGATCCACTTGGTAGTGATAATGACAATTTGGATTAATTAATTTAATGTAAAGACAAAATTGACAATAAAAAAATTTTCTTAGTAATTAATTTTTATATGGTGTTATATAATACTATTTTCAACTATAAATATTCATTGGAAAGATAAAACTATTTCCTACAAGATAGTATTTTTTTATAATTTTTAGATATCGAATAAATTAAATTATGTATGACACAATAATGATGCAGTATTAACCTAATTAATAAATTATTTAAATAAATAAGAATATAATGATTGAAATATTATCCAAAACATTTCCAATTCAGATTGGATGATTTTATTTCGACCATGAGTCATCTTGTATTCATTTTTAATGTTTTTTGGACCATTTGAAACTGAATATCATTATATAATAAAATAACAGTTTCACACTTACCTAAAGAGCCCCTCCTCACCCTTATAAATGGAGAAAACTTCTAAAAAATTCCTCAAACATCTCAAGACACTCTGCCAAATAAATCTCCCTACATCCCTATCATCCCCTTAGAAGACATACCTTAGGTAGAAGGTACTTTAAGAAGTTGTTTTGGTTCAAACAAAAGGAAGTTACCCAAATTAAAGGTAACCGTTTCTCTTAAATTGTTTTCTTTTATATTACTTCTACAACCCCTAAAATATTATTTATTCCTTTCTTTTGTAACAAAACTAGTATCCTAAATATATTAGGATGTTGTTATGAGAATTATTCAAACTACACTTACACACACCTCCATCTAATGGATAAAGAACAAAATGTTTCTGTGGATGGAAAACTAACGCCTCACGAAACGATGATTGTTCAATTACATATTAATGCCTCTCATGGTGGCCATTATGATGGAACTGTATTTATATATGATATATATTATGTTTATGTTTTCTTTATTCTTCTTTATTTTCCATTTATATCATGCCTTTATGGTTTCCATAGTGGGTAAATACGATAACCTCATTTGAGGAAGTGCGGACTACTGCCCCATTAAAGCGATGTGACTCGTTAATTCCTAATATGGGATGTATAAAGGATGGGGTTAATGATATTATAAATGATATTATACTATAATTATAATATACCTACGTATAATTATATTATAATTCCATTAAAATAAGAAATATAAATGAAAGTAGCGTGCATGCGTACGTACGACTTACCATCTCCATGAACGGTGCATTTTATTTCTTATCTGTAAATGCTATGTACTATTAAGAATTCATGTATATACTGGATATATATAATATATATGATATCTAAATCATGAATATCATTCTGGATATAATGAAACTTTGACCACATGAATAAGATGTAATTATAAGAAGTCCATTTTTTGACTCAAGTACCAAATATCGACAAAACGAACATTATTATCCTAAATGATTACATAATGTTTATAACATGGTAATAAGTGATATAAATGGAATAATAAAATTTAAAACGGTTTTTAATCAATTATAAATTAACATTAGTTTATTATTCAGAAGATTAAATAATGATCGAGTCAAGTCGGACACGAGGTAAGGGGTCTGACCTCTCTCTTTCTTTTCAAGTACTCTCTTTTATGTCATTTCTTTTATGCTCCATGTTATTATGTTGTAGGATGTTCCATTATATTCACTATACTGTAATTTGTATTTTCATATGATGAGAGACCCCCTCTTACTCTCATCAATTAATTTTATGAATTGTTATGTGGCACCGTTAGGCTGCCGAATTTTTATAAGGGATTTTCTTATCTCATTTTGAATTCCGTGAGATTTCCATTGTTCGCCAAAACTTTATTGAATGTGGTGTATTGTGTACTTCCATTTGATATAAATTATCATGATTCTATTTATATTGATGTTATTCTGTGAATCATTTGGTGGTTATTAACATTTGTTCATATGACACAGTTGATGACAACGTGGTAAAGGGTTTCATCGCACTTTTTATTACCATAAGATTCATGCTATATTTTCCACTATTTACTTTTTTGTGGGGTATGTAATGCCCATGATTTTACTCTTTTTGTAATATAATTTCATTTATGAGTATTTACATCTTCTTTGTATGATCCTTCTTTCATGTGGCGTATTTTTTGTAAGTTACCAAATCAGTAAGGGAACCTTTCAACCTCCTCATTTTAAAAGATTTCTTTTTTTGTTATGTCATTTAATTTACATCTTATTATGATCGGATATGTTATTTTATATCATTTTTGATGAAAAATTTATTTCCATGTTATGATCCACCCTTTTTATCTCATCAACTCATTTTCTGAATCTTAAAGTGACGTCGTTAGGCTGTCAATGTTTTGTAAGTGAACTTCTTAACCCAATTTGAATTATTTGGGTTAAACTTGTACTTCATGAATATGTCATCCTATGAATATGTGTGATTGAACTCTGATTTTTTTACACTTAATATACATTTATATTGGGTTTATTTATATTTTTCACACCTAATTATGTGATTGATTTATCCTTAATTTAAGGATACCATCTTTATAAGGGATTTCATCTCAATTTACATTTCCATTGAGACTTCATTGTTGTTATGAAACAATTCACTCTTATAAGGTGTATATACTGTCCTTTGAAATATTATATCATTAATCCATTTATTCTGATGATATAATAAAGTTCGGATTAAATTTTATTCCTCAATTATTTTTATTCAAGAGTCTCTCATTTTGATAAAAAATATTTAACAAAAATATCATTTTTAATGTTTTAATGATTTATTATTCTAAATATTTATCTTTAATGTCCATGTTTTAAAAATGGTTTTTATTATTTATTTATATTGAAATTAATGTTTTAAAATTATAATTCCATTAAAAGCTTCAAAGTGGTATGGGACAATTTGATTCAAAAATCTCTTTTTAAAGGGTTTTGAAAATGATTCGATAAAGCATTGTTTATTTAAATATCTTGATTTGATATAATGGAATGTGGGAATGTTATATTTCCATTATACTTGTGTAATTAGTTATGATTATGTTATGGTTATTGGGCATTTTTTACGTATACGGGTGGTTCCGTGATAAACCTATGGCAGGTGAGCCCGAGATACCTCTCCAATGCATTGGGTAACATGACAGAGGTAAACATGATGTTTCTCCGAAGTGACTTAGGGAATATACTGGGATGGATATTCCAAGTGTAACTCCCAATGTCGCTGTGATAACTACAATGTATGTTTGATTTGGATTCCATAAGTAACCTTTATGATTTATGATTTGTGTGTGTTATTCATAAATCTCATGATTTCATAAGGTATGTTATGATTGAAATGTATGGTTTCATTGATTTGTATTTATTGATGGGATAATGTTTTCATTACTTATTTTATAACCCTTACTGAGCATTTTATTCTCATCCCAACTTTTGAAATGTTTTCACAGGACTTAAAGATGAATAGGGTCGAGGATGGGATCAAGGAAAAGTCATGTTGTCTAAAACATGGAACTAGACATGACTCCTTTTTTAAGAGTTTATTTTTTATGAAAAAATGGAAGCTGTGTAGAAGTGTCTACCTTGTAATATTTTGAGATTTAATAGTTGTGTGCTAATTCTCTAAAACTCTAAACCTGAAAACATCCTCAGTGTGAATTATTCGTTTAATTCCATACTATGTAATTTTTACGGCCGGGTCCTTATAGTTGGTATCAGAGGTTAGTTTAGATAACTTTAGAGGTTAGGGTACAATTTAAGCATAAGTGACATTACCATAATGGTTAGGATTTTAGAAAGAGTAATAGTTATTTTTATGAAGTGAATGAGTTTAAGAAAACATGAATAAGTATATCTTAGTGTTTACCCTCCTCATAAGATATTATATGATGATTTTACTAATATACTCACACTGACCTTTTTGGTTAGAGTAAATGGATGGATCTAGCAGGAACCAAAGTAACAGTGGATGTGAAGAAATCTATTAATGTTTTCTAAACGAGCAATAGAATGATATGGGGGATACAATGAGAATCCTTGTGGTTATTCTCAACCAACTATCTGGAGTCATGATTGACCACCTAAACCTTAGTGATTTTTATAAGACATCATATATGTGAGAAAAAAATCGCTACGGATGTTCAGGTAATAATCATAAAGGTATGTATGTTCAAAAACCTATGTGTCAAAGACGTGGAAAGAAACACATCGGAAAATGTTTCAAAGGGACAGAAAGGTGCTATAGATGTGGAAATGAAGGTCATAAAGCAAGAACCTGCCATAAAAAAAGGAAACATCTAGTTGACTCTAGGAAAGGGAATGAAGTTCTTTCTGCAGGATCAATTGAATGTTTTAAATGTGGTGAGATTGGTCATTATGAAAACACATTTAATATGAAGAAGTTTCAGGAATGGGATCACCAGGATCATTGAAATATTCATTTACCAATACCTAATTCCATTATGATTGAGGATGAAGAAACTAACAATGACCAATGAAAGGTATGGATTATTTCTTAACATATGTTTTCCTATTATTGAAATATTAGGATATGATACATGATTTAGTATGTAGGAAATAAGTATTTCAGAATATGTTGGTAAAGAATGGTTAATTTATCATGAAGAAAGTTGAATGAGTAAGAGGTCAACATATAAGGGATTCAAGAGTTATGGTAGATTTAAGGATGGTGAAATGCTTAAAAGTATTAAGACTCTTTTTATGATGTGATTAAATTAGAAGACTCCTTATAGTATGTGTAACCCTGAAGATTGATATATGAAAATTTTATTCAAGGAATAATTATCTTTTTTTGTGTGTTTGTAGTTATAAAGAACCATTTGGGTTTATATGATCCTTGAATTTGAAGCAATTACCGGTTAAAACATTTTGGGATGAAAAACGAAAGTTATTAGACAACCTTTGTGGTTAAAATAATTTATGGTTATTTTTGATGAATTTATCTATTTTGGGAATTTTATAAAATTATGTAGTTTTTGAAAAGGGACAACACACAAACCTTGTTGTAACCCATCGCGTCAAGCAAAGCTATGGGAATTGTACCCACAACCAAAGTGAATCCGATATTTATCGCCTACCACTGGACTATGTGAAGTCCCTGGTTAGTATGACTAATTCTTTTTAGTTAGATGATATTATGAATCAGGAATAAGTTGATTTTGGTTTATCTATAGAAATGATTAACCTATCATAGAGGATATGTGATTAGGTTAATTACTTTTCAGTATGAGACTTTAAGAGCAACTGATGTTATTTGGAGATAAATTTTAGGATTTATCTTGGAAGACTATGTGATTAAATCCTTTATAGATTTGGGTTTTAATCATAGATTGGATTACATTGAATAATTTTAAGGATATCTGTATATTTAATGGTCTTCCTTTACCCATGGGTTCTTTTTGTTGAATTTTGGAAATTAAGAGTAGTATTTATTTTTATAAAGGATTATCCTTTTGGTGATTATATGATCTTATACTAAAAGTTTTGGTTTTAGTTAATATCTAATGACATGGGAAATATATAGTTCATCTTTTGTGGATTATGTGATTCTCTCGAAGTTGATTATAGTTCTCTTAATGTGAAATAATGTCTTCCTGAATATTCATCGTTTGGAGAAAATATTAGTTGGTGTTAGAAATCTAATAAAAGATGAATGTCTACATGAAAAGTATATTTCATTATGTTTTTGGTTAATCACATAAATAAATTCATCAATTAAAAGTAACTTTAAACAAAAAATATGTCCATTAACTTTTCCAACTGGGGAATCAAAGACTGTTTAACCCATCACAAGTTTGTGATTTTCTGGTGGTTAACATTCTCCTAAACATGATTCCTAACACTCTACATCATAACTTGACCCTTTTTTTCTCCCCCATATTCATGTTTTCATGGAATATTATTATGGGTTAACTTTTGTGACATTTGTTCTTCTCTTTCTTTCTTTTAAAGTGATAGTTTTACTGACTCTTTTTCTGATGTGGTACTTTCAATGATGTTTCCGAGCCCATTTTTTTTAAATTACAAGGATGTAATTCCCAAAAGAGGGGAAGGTTGTAACATCAAAGGTAAATAAAGAATAAGAAATATTTCATATTTATTAATATTTTTGAATTAAATATTAATTTTACTTTAAAAGGGTTTCTATGTTCTATAGCGTACCTGATACGCAACAACGAGATTCTTTGAAATCTTGCGTTGCACACTAATAATATAATATTATTATTTTAAATGGTAGTAAACTCCTAGCCTTTGTATTGTAAATAATGAAAAAAAAACTAAATAAAATATTATTATACATGTTTTTTAAATGTATTTACATTTATCCAATGAATGTTAGAGGCTTAAAATGTGAATGAAACTAATTTTAAGCATAATTTACATTAAAAGGCCGTTTTTCTGCCTTTTAATAGCGAACCATTTTTAAATATAGTTTTGGTCACATTAATACATTCTATATAACCAAATAAAATATTTCTTTAGAATAGAGACATCAAAATTTACTTTGTGTAAATTTTTTGAATTTTTCTGATAAAGTTTATTTTTAATGAATATTGAAAAATATTGTATTTTAATTCAAAAGTTCCTTTTAATCTAATTTATTTATATTTTTATATTATCTTCTTAATTGGTTTTAAAGTTAAATTAAAATATATTTTTACCATTTAATCCAATTTGGGTCATTGGAATTAATTTCACTTTGAAATTGGACATATACAAGTATCAATATTTTGATAGTTATTGTTTCTCAAAAACACGCTATTTGTTTTGATAACAGGAATTAATTTAAAAGGTAATTAATTCCATTTATATGTGTTTAATTTGGTATAATAGAAATCATTTTTGAGTTCGGAATATCAAATATAACATAGGCTGAAGTTTTGGTATTTTTCTAAAAAACATCAATTTTTGATGAATAGTGAAACCAGTTAGTGGTAGTTAAAAAATGATTTTTTCATTTAAATAAAATTTAACCACTTTTGTGAATTGAATTTAAAAAATTAGAACTACATGGTTGTTATAAAATTTAAAATTTGGTTCATTAAGATGAAAATAATTTTTGGTGAAGAGTAACTTTTGACTTTTATTTATCGTGGTTAAAGGTAAATAGGGTAATTCAAGGTTAAAATAATATTATAATTATTCATAATCACCCTATCACTTGTCCTAACCTTATTGGATGAGTAGTGGCCGACCATGGAAATTCTTGGGTCGATTTTTGGACACCATTGAGCCACTTGGTAGTGATACTGACAATTTGGATTAATTAATTTAATGTAAAGACAAAATTGACATTACCGAAAAAAATTTAGTAATTAATTTTTATATTGTGTTATATAAGTCATATTTTCGACTATAAATATTCATTAGAAAGATAGAAATATTTCATACATGATACTATTTGTTTTATAATATTTATATTTCTAATAAATTAAATTATTTATGACACAATAATGATGCATTATTTACCTCATTAATAAATGATTTCAATAAATAAGAATATAATGATTAAAATATTATCCAAAACATGCCCAATTCTTATTGGATGATTTTATTTCCACCATGAGTCATCTTATCTTCATCTTTAATTATTTTTGGACCAATAGAAACCGAATATCATTATATAGTAAAATAATAGTTTCACAATATCCTAAAGATCCCCTCCTCCCCCTAATAAAAGGATACCACTTCTAACCAATTCCTCACACCACTAAAGACATTTGGAACCTCCAATCAATGCCCAATAATAATCCCTACATCCCTATTATCCCCCTAGAAGCCTTACCGTAGGCAGAAGGCCCTTAAAGATGTCCTTTTGGTTCTAACCAATGGAAGTTACCCAAATTAAAGGTAACAGTTTCTGTTAAATTGTTTTCTTTTATTTTACTTATCCAACCCCTAAAAACTTTTTTATTCTTTTAATTTTTAACAAAAACAGTATCATAAATATACTAAGATGTTTTTATGGGAAGGATTCAAACTACACTTACACACACCTCCATATAATGGATAAAGAACATAATGTTTCTGTAGATGGAAAACTAACACCTCACGAAACGATGATGGTTCAATTACATCTTCTCGCCTCTCATGGTGGCCATTTTTATGGAACCATATTTATATATGAAATAAATTATGTTTATTTTTTCTTTATTTTTCTGTATTTTCCATTTATAGCATGCCTTTATGGTTTCAATATTGGGTAAATACGATAACCTCATTTGAGGAAGTGCGGACTACCTCCCCCACAAAGTGATGTGACTCATTAATGCCTTATGTGGGATGTATAAAGGATGGATTTAATGATATTATATATGATATTATACTCGAATTATAATATAAATATGTATCATTATGTTATAATTACTTTAAAATAAGAAATAGAAATGAAATTAGCGTTCATGCGTACATACAGCTTACCGTCTCCATGAACGGTGCATTTCATTTCTTGCCTCTAAATGATATGTACTATTATAAATACATGTATATACTGGATATATATGATATATATGATAACTAAATCATGAGTATAATTCTGGATATAATGAACCTTTGACCACATGAACAACATGTAATTATAAGAAGTCCATTTTTGACTCAAGTACCAATTATCGAGAAAACGAACATTATTAACTTAAATGATTACAAAATGTTTATAACATGGTAATAAGTGATATAAAAGGAATAATAAACATGAAAAATGTTCTTAATCAAGTATAAATTTACATTAGTTTATTATTCAGGAGGTTAAAGAACGATCGAGTCAAGTCGAACACGAGGTAAGGGATCCAACCTCTCTCTTTCTTTTCAAGTACTCTCTTTTATGTCATTTCTTTTATGCTCCATATTCTTATGTTGGAGGATGTTATTATATATTCACCATAATGTAATTTTTATTTTCATATGATGAGATACCCCCTCTTACTCTCATAAATTCCTTTTACGAATTTTTATGGGGCGTCATTAGGCTGCCAAATGTTTGTAAGGGATTTTCTTATCTGACTTTCAATTCCCTGAGATTTCCATTGTTCACCACTAATTTGTTGAATGTGGTGTATTTTGTAATTCAATTTGATATATATTATCATGATTCTATTTATATTCATGTTATTCTGTGAATAATTTGGTGGTTATTAAATTTTGTTCATACGACACAGTTGATGACAACATGGTAAAGGGTTTCATCTCAATTTTTATTACCGTGAGATTCATGCTATATTTGCAACTATTTCCTTTTTTGTGTTGTATTTACTTCGCATGATTGAACTCTTTGTGTAGTATACTTTCATTTATGAGTATTTAAATCTTTTTTTTATGATCCTTCTTTCATGTGGTGTATGTTTTGTATGTTACCAAATCAGTAAGGGAACCTTTCACCCTCCTCTTTTTAAAACACTTCTTTTTTTTGTTATGTCTTTTAATTTACATATTATTAAGATGGGATATGTAATTATATTTCATTGTTGATGTAAAATTTATGTCCAAGTGATGAGATACCATTTTTATCTCATCAAATCATTTTTTTTAATCTTAATGTGATGTCGTTAGGCTGTCAAAGTTTTGTAAGGGAACTTCTTAACCCAATTTCATTTATTTGGGTTAAACTTGTACTTCATGAATATGTCATCCTATGAATATGTGTGAATGACCTATGATTGTTTCACACATAACATACATTTATATTGGGTGTATTTATATTTGTCTCAAATAATTGTGTGATTGATTTATCCTTAATTTAAGGATACCATATTTATAAGGGATTTAATCTCAATTTACATTTCCATGGAGACTTCATTGTTGTTATGCACCAATTCACTCTTATATGGTGTATATACTGTCTTTTGAAATATTATATCATGAATCCATTTATTCTCATGATATTATAATGTTTGGATTAACTGTTATTCTTCAATTATTTGTATTCTAGAGTCACTCATTTTGATAAAAAATCTTTAACAAAAATATCAATTTTAATGTTTTAAAGATTTATTAATCTATATCGTTATCTTTAATTTCCATGTTTTAAAAATTATTTTGAGTATTTATTTATATGGAAATTAATGTTTTAAAATTATAATTCCATTAAAATCTTCAATGTGGTATGGGGCACTTTGATTCAAAAATCTCTTTTGAAAGGGTTTTGAAAATGATTTGATAAAGCATTGTTTATTTCAATATCTTGATTTGATATATTGGAATGTGGAAATGTTACAAGATATAATTGATATTATGTTTCCATATTAATATTTATATAATAAACATTATATATAACCATTTATTCCAATATTATATCCAACCATGATAGGTGTATATGGATAACAATATACATCTCTTCGTGATGACGTAGTGTGTCGTACAAACTATCGGCAATTTAGTTTCCCATTTGATAG
The DNA here is from genome assembly GCA_963277665.1 of Viscum album. Taxonomy (NCBI): domain Eukaryota; kingdom Viridiplantae; phylum Streptophyta; class Magnoliopsida; order Santalales; family Viscaceae; genus Viscum; species Viscum album. The sequence continues at coordinate 1,630,620,377 of OY728152.1, forward strand.
ATGCAGAGATGGAGAAAAATTATTCCGTAATAATATAAAATATAAATATATTTTATATACTTATTTGTTATGTTGGATTTGTTAAAACATTATTTAAGGTGGAAAATAAGAAAAAAAATGAAAGATCTTTGTTTTGAGAATTACTTTCTCTAAGATAAACCTCCATTGGATCTCCACATAAGGTTCATATAGATGTTATTTTTGGAATATATAAATATATACAATATCTATAATGATATTTTTGAGGCATTTCTTCAAGTTTTTAATTAGTAAAATATTCTTTTTTGAGGTGAATATGTTAGTTTAGGGAGTTCCTTTTAATAAATGGGGAACGAGGACCTCCTACAAAATTACATTAAAATTTCCTAATAAAATTAAAAAATGATAAATTATTTCAAATGGAAAATAATTAAAATATAATTTGGTTCAATTTATTCATTGCATTATGTGGATTATAGCTATAAAATAAGATTTTTTTTAAAATATTTGTAGGACATTTTTAACCCTTATCTTCCAAATTAACCACCTTTAAACCCATTTTTACCATAATTGGAGTAATTAATATTTAATTCATTCTCAAATAATTTATGTAAAAATTTCTATTGAATGTATTTGATACCATTAATAATTATGATTCTATATATGGAAATCGATGTTTACAAATTCAATGCTTACAAGAACCAGGATCCAATTTAAAATAATACCTAAGGACATTACAAACAAACATGTTTTCAAATAAGAAATTATAAAATGTATGGAATGTTTTAATATGAATATTCACCATTAAATTGAGTAAACTGACCTAAATTTAATTAATAATAATATTATTATAAAACTAAAATTTTAAATTATATCTAAAATATAATTTCTTTCTGTAATTAATTAAATTGAGAATTATAATTTCAAATAAAAACTATTACAATTCATCATCCATATAGAAAATAACATTTTAAAAAAAATTAAAAACCCTTAATCTAATATAATTTTGAATTTTTTTATTAAAAAATAATGTTATTTTTATCAAATTATTTTCCAAAATTTTTATAAAATTAATTTTATAATATGTATGCAAGAAGAGAAACAACACTTTTCATTAAAAAGTTTGTTAGAAAATATTTTCTTTTTTATATAAGAATTATTATATTATTTCTAATGAATTGATATACATTTTATTTAATTTGTAACTATATAAACCATATAATTTTCGTAATTTAGTAATTAATATTAATTCATCCCATCAAAATGGCTAGGTTATATTACATTTGGCCCATCCTCATTGGCTGAAGGCAAGGTGGAATTTCTATATGGCGTTATGGGACATCCTTATGATTCCAAAGGCCAGAAATAAATGCGAAAGGCTTGATAATATGTCGGAGATTATTTTCAATTTGAAAATAAAATGACCACAACCAACAATAAAATAATAAACACCTACTACAAATTTCATGGTAACAAAGTAGTACAAATCAATGTATAAAAAACCAATTCAAACTATATTAGACTACCAATCGTAAACTAAGAAAAATATCAAAATAAAATGAAAAATACTAAACCAACAAAGATAAAAGACTCCATAAATAGAAACACAACATCTCAGAACATAATCCATGATCTAACTCCATTATATATTCCCATGTTTCATGAAGCACAACTAAAGAAATGCCATACCTTACATTTACCTCTGTCCTAATACACAATATCTAAAAATCACAAAAGTGGACAAGTAGGGGGTGAGTATAAATATTAGTAGGTCTTCAAAAAATTACTTCCCTAGTCATGCCACTATTATAGAACACATTAGAAAATTAATATAAGAACATTATAAGATTATTTAAAACATCTTAATAGTTTATATCAAATCCAAATAAATTACATCCAAAAATGGTTTTCTAACAAAAATATTTTCCCAATAATGAAATAAAAAATTTTAAAACCATTTCACATCTATTTTTGGCATACCCATTATGAATTCATGATATTTTATAAAATATAAACTTGAAAATTATTTAAATTTCTTAATGTATTGTGTTATATTCTATACATAGTTTAGATCTTATCTCATGAAATACCAAGTTTATCTTTCAATGGATGCAGCAACGACTAACTAAAACCCCAAGGATTTAAAAATAAATTTAATATTTAATGAATTAATCAATGAGTCTCTATGAAATTTTTTTTATTGTATTATTTATGACCTGTCCATTAGAATCTTTTCCATTTTTTTGTTTTACATTTCAAAAAACATACATGAACGGTTATGATCAGTAAGATATTTAGAGTCTGATAGGATCAACAAACATTTTTGGTGAATAGTAAATTAAGTCTTATGAATTTTATTGTACCCTTATGAATAGTAATATGACCCTTATTAATTGTAACCACACCCATGTAAGTATAAATAATATTTAGGCACCTTATAAATGAGAGTGAATATTTTAAAATTTTAGATTTATGTGTTGGAATTTTTATGAGTTATATATATAATTACAATATCAATATAAAAATTTGATTTAAAATATAAATAATTTTCAAAAAATATATTCATAATTAAATATTTTATTTTCGTATTATTTTAGTATAATATAACAACACCTTTATTAAATTTCAATGGAGTTATAAAATTAGTTTTAAATTTAAAATCTGTATTTTTCCAGTAAATTGTGATTTTATTCAAAAATTAAAATTAACCTATTTAGAATATTATTTTTATAAAATAGAGTCCACTTTTTAATTATAATCATATAAAAATTTATATAGTGATCATTTTGGATTTTTGAAAAATACTTGAATTTTTACTAAATAGTAAAAAAAAGTTAACGATAAATGATAAATACTTGATTTATTGAGTCATTGGTGATGTATGGCTCATGTAAGCACACTTGGTTGTAAATCACATGCACATATAACTATTTTTGGTCATATTAATCAACACTATTTTTTCTTAAGAAAAATAATAAAATAATGAATACGATATTCCATAATCACCCCTCTTCTACACAATAAAAACCATCCCTCACTCCCTATTCTTTTCACTTCTCTATTCCTCAAAGATTGTCAATGTTCTTACCAAATATTATTACCTAGTATCTAATCACATATATGAGTTATTATCCTTTCCAAAATACCAAAATACCTTTCTTTAAAGAAGTTCTCAAGGATGATATTTCAAGAGGTAAACACTCTTTATTTTTCATTTAATTCCAATTTATATTAATTTCTTTTCATATATTCTCCTATAATCCCATATAAATTTTTTCAATATAACACTATTATCATATATATATATATATATATTCTATAATTATGTCATGTTAATATATTATCCTTCCTTGAACTACTATCTTTATCTCTCAGTTTTAATTTAAAACTGAAATCATCGTCGAAGAGGTACTGATGTACAACCTTCATGGATGAAGAACCACACTTCTTCCATTTATTCATAAGGATGTTATTGAAACAATTTTTATGGTTTAAAATAATTATAAATGATTTATCACATATTAGGTAATGATTCTGGAACTAGTATATATACATAATACTAATTCAAACGAAAAAACTAGTTTGTGATAATTGAAATACTGCTGTAACAATCTAAACGATTATAACTAATGTTTTATCTAATAACTCATCATAATAACATATAACCAACCTTATTATATTACCATTTAATCTAATTTTCATTCATTACTATGATATATATTTAATTCTGGAAAATTATTTCCATCCCACATGAACATCCATTCTTATATACAAGTATTCCAATCATGAAAACTAATGAAACGAGCACTCATAAACGATAATATTGTATCTTTTTATTCAATAAATGGCCATAAATTTACATAATAAAATTATATTAAATTAAATTAATATATATAAGGTTCTGAATTAATTAATTAATGGATTTAATTAGATTATCTAGGATATTATGGTTATGTGTAGAACACCTTTATACATAAAGAAATAGTTTTCTAAACAAAACTCCTTTTTCTTTTATGTTACTCTTTTTATATAATAACCCAAATTAAATAATTAATAATTATTATATAATCCACATAATTTCAATTTTAATGTATTATACTTATGTACCAAAAATAATAACTCTTTGTATTGGTATTTATATGTTTTAAAAGGATATTTCTCAAATTTTTCATGATAAACAAGCCCGATTCAAGGGTAATTCTCAAATTCTTATCTATTTTAAATGGAACAATATAATCTATTTTAATCCACAATTATTTTTATAAAATCAATAATTTTATTATAAAAAATTAAATTGTTTTTGTTTTATACAAATAGTTTTTTGAAAAAGAAATCATCTGTTAAAGTAAATGATTATTTCTCTCCAGAATTACTCGATGATTTTAAATGAGTATTTTCATATATTTCAACAATATTTTTGATCAATATGTTTTATTAGGATTTATAATTTATTATATTGTCTTATATATATTATTTATTGGTTTATGATAAGTTTATTGTTAATGTACTATCCCGATACCATTCACTATATTACTCTGAATGGTTAGTGTTTATGTTTTCTGATTAAGAAGAGGTATTGACATTTCATATGTTATCTTCAATATTAATGTATATGTTGATTAAATTTATCCCCTTATAAATGAGGAATTATTTGGATGTGTTCTGTGAATGGTGGTTCCCACTATATCCCCTTGATGTATCTGTATATCTCATGAGATAAACTACAATTAGTTTTTACCCATTATGTATGGTGTATTGGGAGAGGCATTGATGGAATGATTTTGATGTCAGATATTACACATTCCCTCATTAGAAAAATAGTATTTTATTTTCAGTGTGATTATTTTTCTTTTATAATATCTATGGTTAGGTTTTATGAAAATTTTTATTCATCTTTCATTTCTACTGTGTAATTATCTTGTATATTTTAAAGGCATGTGTGTTTGATTGTTAACCACGCTATGTGTTTATTTTTCTGAGTAATTCCATTTTATTATTTACCCTTACTAAGAATTTTATCTAACTCTTTATTATTTTTTATTTTCCCCTAGGATATGAAAAGGTATATAATGAATGGAATTCAATGATAATATAGAAGTTATGGATGTTTTCAATGGAATTAACATATTATTTTTCCTTTCAAATTGTAATGTTGAACATATGTATGTATCATGTTTTCCGAAGTTTCTAAAATATTCAGTCCATCGGGATGAAATTCCTTCTAATCATACAAATTTAATGAAGTAAGGAACTGGCTCTGGGAAACTAGGGATGGAGTATTTTTGGTTGGTATCAGAGGAAGTATATTAGAAATTATGGAAACTAGATTTAGAAAACGTTGATTATGGAGAAAAAACCTATATTAGACTTTGGTGATAATAATAAAAGAATATACTATAATGTTGATAAGAAAGATATTATTTATATTTTTATAGAAATAAATCCCATTCTGGATAATACATGTGGACATGATTTTGGAACAGATCTACCTAAGATAAAAAACTCTGACATGATAGTCTAAGCTTAACTCGAGATAACCTAATACAAGACAACATATCTTACTCTTCACCTGGTATGATACTCTCATTGGATACTCTTAGTAAATTAAAATTTTCCCTAAAAACCATTAATAGAGATTTAGATGTAAATATTTACTTCAGGAAACCATGTTTGTTATTATTATATTAGTTATGTGTAAGATTTCAATTAATGTTATGTATTTTTTTTGTTGAGATTACACATTATTATTCATAATCTAATTTAGTGTATGTCATTATTTAGAAATGGAGCCTTGTGTAATGACTATAAACTGCATGAACACACATATCCCTTAGAGGGATTTCCCTCATATATAAGATAATAATGTTGGTTCTGCAGTTGTGACTGGTGCTGAGGAACATATAAATATAATGGGACAGATGGATCATGAATGGAATAATAACCTTACCCATATGAAGCATTATGAACCACAATGTGGATGATAAATGTTATACCAACTTATGATACAACATCCTCCAAATTTTAATTAGACTATAAACCCATTCTTAGAAGAGATGTTAAGAACTTTCTTAGAGAAGATATTTTTCACTTTGGGAAGCAAAAAAAAAAAGAAAAGGTATCCATGTAAGTTTTTTATCCATCGAGAGATTCTGGTCAATTGTGGTCGTCAATTCAATACACAAATGTGGATGATGATATTGAATATATTTAATAGAGGTAATTTATGTAAATTTTCATAGAAAAATAGTTCCCTCATTAAATGCGAGAAGATATGTAAAGGTAGTTTTTGAATTTGAGGTAAAAATAGTTTCATATTGTTGAGAAGTATTAATATTACTTGAAAACATTATAAATGAATTTTTTAGACTACATACAAAATTTATGGAGCATGGTTGAACAATTAATTGATTGTTTAAATCCATTCCTCCGAAACGAACTAGTTTCTCAAAGAATCTTATCAAATGAAGATATAATATCATGTACTATCAATATAGAAAACTATTTCTCCAAATCATAAGACTTTAAAGGAATTTAATATAAGAATAGGGATATTTAACACTCTAGAAAACAAAATAAGGAAAATTATATGAAATAAGGAATTGGATTTCCATCTTGTGATAATTATAGGAAGAAACACCCTAATAATTACCTGAAGGGTTTGGGTGTCTGTTAAAAGTGTGGAGGGAAATCCACCAAGTCCCTGAATGTAAGGGAAAGAAATAAGCTATGAACATTCAATGCTACATTTTCAAAGAGACGGGAAATTATGCAAATGATTTTCCTCATCATCAAGGAAACTTTCCCCAGTGAAGGCCATAGGAGCAGGGCCATCTTTTTGCGTCTACAACTATTAAGTTTGAGGTTCCTAATGATGGTGTGGAAGGAACATTAATCATTTACTCAAACATATCCAATGATTTAATATATTCTCTATGAACACATTCTTTAATATATTCCCTATTTTTCAATAAAATTATACATTTAAAATTTTATTTAATAAATGTGTTTTCATCCAAAACATCTACGGAAATTATCATTGTAATAAAAATGCATTTATCAGACCACCTTATGGCATGTAAAGAGGATTTACTTTTTTATCATATCACCATAATTATGATTTACATTGATATAATCCTTATCATGAAACTTCTTTCATGGTATTATGTTAAAATATTATTCAAGAAGAAGGAAATTACAGTTTTTGTGATTGATGTAGAATCCCTCATTCATAGAGTAGAAAAATCATCATCTAACTCTTATCAAGATCCACCCCTAGTATCTACACTGAATCCAATTCCATGGGAGGAATAGAAAACAATATCTATGGTTGAGGAAAGAAAAATTTAAATTGAGTATGTGTCTATTGTGGAAGAATACATTGATGTGTTTCTGAGGATATACCATAACATCATCAGGAGCAGAAAATTGAGGATTTTATTGATTTAACTTCTTGTGAAAGTTACATATCAAAGAATAATTATAGAACAAACATAGTGGAATTTTTATAACAAAAGAAAAAACAAGATGAATTGAGTGATAAAGGATTTTTCCAACCTGGTGTTTCTCCATGGGGTGTGCCTGTTATTTTTGTTAAGACAAAATATTGATCTATGAGACACTGTATTGACTATAGGGAGATCAATGCTATTATGAAAAAGAAAAAGTATCATCTTCATCAGTTTAATGATTCATTCGATCAACTTCATAGAGCGTAATATCTTTCAAAGATTGAACTTCAATCTGGATATCATCAATTACGTGTGAGGAAAGAAGATATTCCAAAGACAACATTTCAAACTATGTATGAGAATTACGAGTTTACTGTAATGAATTTTGGGATGAAAAATGGACATTATTTTTTCATGAATCTAAAAATAGAGTTTTAAAGGACTATATTTATGGCTTTTTGGTTTTATTTATTGATGAAATATTGGTATAATCTAAAATATACGAATATCATGAGAATCACCTACGCATTATTTAAAAAACTCTAAGATGAAATTAGATATATGGGATTTTTAGCCAGTGTGAATTCTGGATTCAAATGATTTTTTTTCAATGTTGTCTCTAATGATATATTCATAGTCGATCCGAAAAAAAAGTCTTTTCATGAATGGGATACACCAAATAACATAACTAAGAAACATAGTTTTATTAGTTATGTGTGTTATTATCAATGTTTCATTTTGAACTTCACCAAATCTGCAACCCCATTAACGAATCATAATCTTAAAAGGGGTTAAATTCCTATGAAATAAATACTATAAATAATGTATTGATGAATTGAATAGGAGTCTATTGAATTCTACGATCCTGAATCTACCATCATGAAGAGCTAGATTTGTGTTATATAATGATGCTTTAATGAACGGATTTGGTTGTGTCCTCATAAAAATTGATTGATTTATTTCCTATACATATTGGAAGTTAAAAATTCATTAACAAATCCATCAATCTCTTGATCTTGAGTTAGCAGTTGTGATCTTATCTATGATGATATGGAGACAGTATACCTATGGTGAAAGATTTGATATATATATGGATCACAAGAGCATGAAATATATCTTCTCACAGAAATAATTGTACATGAGAAAAAAATTCTCGAAGTACCCAAGGATTACAATTGTTCCATACACTACCAATGTGGAATGAAAAATAATGTAGTCGATGTTTTTAGTATGAAATATAATGGATTTCAAAACAAAATGTGAATTGATAAGGATCTTATGTACATGGATATTGAGAGGATGAATATGGGATTTATCAATGAAGGTGAAATATCACTACTTTTCTTCAATTGGTTGCCCAAATAGCCCAATAAGAAAAAATTAAAATTTCTCAGTGTAATGATGAGAATTTTCAAAAGAAAATTATTATTTTAATGATGGGACTTCAGCAGAATTTGTGTATGAGGATGGAATTATGAAATTTTTGAGGATGTTATGAGTTTCTTCAATCACCAAGACCAAAAGGGAGTGATATGATGATTCCCGTAGTTTTAATTTCTTAATACACCCTAATAGCACTAAGATATATAGATATTTGAAGGAATATTTATTGTGGGACAACATGAAGAGGGAAATTTCTGATTATGTAACAAGATTTTTATTCTTTCAAAATGTAAAGGTCAAAATAAATAATCCTAGTTGAGTCATGAAACCTATTTCTATTCCAACATGGAAATGGGATGGAAATACTTTGGATTTTTTCACTAGATTACCAAATATCTAAGAATAAATAATGTAATATGGATAATTGTAGATCCACATACCAAATATGCACATTTATTAACTACAATGGAATATTTTCAACTGGATATCCCTGAATGAATCTATAGAAATGAAGTTGTTAGACTTCAGGGAGCACCTCAATCTATTGTTTTTTATTGTGATCCACAATTTTCAATTAAATTATGTAAAAGTATCAAGAATGCATTCGAAACTAAGAATCATTTGAGTACTTCCTATCACCCTCAAACTAACGGGATGTCAAAAAGGATGTTCCAATATATATAATACATGTTGGGGTCATTCTTTCTTGTCTTTCAAGGTATGTGGGATAAGTATTGAACTTTGGTGGAGTTTTCCTAAAACACATGATTCCATTTTAGTATTCAAATTGCACCATATGATGAATTGTATTGAAAGAAATGTCATACACCAACATGTTTGTATGAAGTTGGTGAAAGGAAGCTTATGGGCCCAGATCATAGGAGGAAACAAAAGTGAAAAAAACTATTCAAACTGCTATCCAGGTAGATCAAAGCAAGAAAAAGTTTTATGGTGATACTTGAATGAAGGATTTGTAATTTCAGGTGAGTAATCACATTTTTTGAAAGTATATTTATGGAATGGTGTTATAATATTTGGGAAGATAGGGAAAAGGATCCCCATGTACATTGGATATTTTGAAATTATAGAGATAATTGGACCTATGGATTATCATTTGGAAATGCTTCCTAGCCTTTATAAGTTACATAATGTGTTTAATTCATCATTGTTGAGAAAGTACATGTCAAATCCATTAAAAGTACTCACATATGATGTTTTATAAGTTGAACATTACTAATCTTACTATGAAGAGCCTATTCAAATTTTGGACACTAAATAACAAGTTTTAAGTAATATGATAAATCAACTAGTAGTGGTACATTGGATAATTGTAAAATTGAAGAGGCGATGTGGGTGACCGAGGAGGGTATGATGAAGAACTACCCAAATATTTTTATGAGGTATCATTCTGGTAATTTTAAGAACCCAATATTTTTAAGAGTGATGAATGTAAAATCCCAATGATTTAAAAGTAAATTTAATATAGAATGCATGAAAAATAGAGTATCTATGAAACCAACACTTTTTCATTTATAGTGTTTAGTTATGACCAAGGTGATAGACATAATTTTTCATCTTCTATGTTTTGAATTTTGAAAAATTTACATATATAGTTGCAATCCATAATATATTTAGAGTCTTATAAGATAAACATACATTTTTTGTGAATAGTAACATTACCCTTATGAATAGTAATATACACCTATGAATATTAATATGACTTAGATTAATATTAACCTGACCCATGTAACTATAAATAATATTTAAGAACGTAATAAATGGGAGTGAATATTTTAAAATTTATTAATTAAGTATTGTAATTTTTTAGCTAGAAATATTAATTTTAAATTTAAATTAATATATTCATTTAAAATAAAATAAATTTTAATAAAATGTATTCATGATTTTTTTTTAATTTCTTATGATTTAAGGATAATCTAATAAGACAGTTGTTAATTTTTTAGGGTGTTTTAAAATTAATTTTAAATTTGAAATCTGTATTTATAAAGTAAATAAATATTTTATTTAAAAATTAAATTTCACATTTTTGGAAATATTATTTTGATAAAATAGAATCCATTTTTTAATTCTACTTATTGACAAATGGTTTTGTGAATTTTTAGATTGTTATAAAATAAAGAAGTTTTTAGTGTATAGTAAAATACCATATTTAATGAAAAATACTAAATACATGATTTATTGAGTCATATGTGATGTACGGATAATATAAGAACACATGGTTCAAACTCACATGAATTTAATAATATTTTTGGTCATAATAATCAATACTATTTCTCTTAAATAATAATAAAATAATGAATAAGATATTCAAAAATCACCCCTCTCCATCACTATAAAAACTACCCCTCACTCCCTCTTCTCCTCACTATTCTAAAACTCAAATACTTTCAACGATTTTAAGAAATATTATTCCCTAGTATCTTTCCTCATAAATTAGTTCTTTTTCATTACAAAATACCAAAACTCCTTCTATAATAAAGGTTCTCAAGGAGGATATTTCAAGAGGTAAACCCTCTTCATTTCTCTTTTAATTTCATTTTCAATTTATTTTATTTTATTATCTCCTCCTCATCTTCTCTATACTAATGATCATGATAACTAAACTAACATATATACACATGAAGGTGATCATGTTAATGGAGTATGGTTCCTCAAACTACTATCTGTCTCTCTCTTTTATTTGAAAAACAACGCATCATCCAAGGGGTCCGATGTAAAACCTTTGTATATGAAAATTTTCACATCCCTAATCTTCTTTAAAGGTATTATTATATTTTATTTTTTGTCTTTATTTTTTCCTTTGATATCTCTTTGATCATTGTAGGAAAATGGAGGTTTTTTTTGGGAAAACAGGACCCTATGAACAGTTGGGGAACGACTAGTAGTAATCGGGCGCTCACCTAGGAAACCATATGGTAGAATATAGAACCAACCACATGGCCTACACATAACCGTGTGTCACAAAATAGGTATCCCGGAAGAGGTCTCTATAAGTATAGAATAATCTACATGGTTTCTACACGGTTTCCAAACCATGCAAACTAACCGAGTGGATCAACCAGAACAATACAAATATCCCTCCCCTCTCAGTTGTAACCCCCCAAATCCCCAAATTTATCTTCCCTTACTAGATTTATAACCCTAGTAATGAATCTTCATTCATCAACAACCCTTGGAACTCCATTATCTTGATGGATTTGGTGTGATTCTTATTTAGTTTATCTGGTAAGTTATTTCTCCCTTGATTCCTCCCTCCAATCCATGTTTTCTCACTTCATTCAGGGGGTTCCTCTTTTCTAGCCCTAGGGTTTCATTATTAGGTTTCTATTTTGATGTTCTTGGTTTGATCTCTTGGATTAGGTCTCAATATTTCTTCCTTGGGGTGTGATAGAGATGTGGTGGGTGTTTTGAACCATATTTTTGGTATTTCTACACACAAGGAAGTTTATTGCATGCTTAAATGTTTCTTGATGAATTTATTGGGCTTCAATGTTTTCATTTACATAATTTATAAATTTTTAATGTGGTTATAATGTTGTTTTGGTTTATTTTTTTATATGAAATTTATTTTCAAATGGATTTATCATGTAATATTGGTGTATTCTTGATGTGAGGTCTTGGTGTATTTATTTGAAATGTTTTCTGAATTGAGTAATTATTTTATTAAGTCATGTTTGTATTTTGAACCATGTTAGGAAAGGATTTGTGGTGGGTTTGATTTTTGAAATAGGTTTTCGGTGTGAAAATTTATTTTTTTGGTGTGCATAATGCCTAGTGGGTCTATGTGTGTGAATTTGGTGTATCTTTTGGCATGCTAAAATTGATTAATCACTAAGGGATGCCAGGGTGACTAGGCGGGTGGACATTGACTTGCGTGCTAGCGATATAGAAGTGACTGTGACCCAACTTCACTTAGTGGGGTTGAAGATGAAAACCCTAAAAAATATTAATTATGATTGGAGACCACTAAAATATAGGATGATTCTTCCCTATAACATCTCATTCAAGGGAACAAGGATGGTTGTGGTTCTTTTACCACTTTACACTAACAGAACGATTTTTTGGATCCCATTTTTCATCATAATACCCATAGGGCCTCTACCATGTTGGTGATATTTTACTATAATGTGGAAATCATCAACATATAGTGTGGAATTGGGTTATTCCAAGTGTGAAGGAGTTTTTATTTAAAAATTAATTTCTTCAAAAAAAAATTTATAAAACTGATTTCCATTAAATTGTTCTATCAGTTCCATTCATATGTTAAATCTAAAAGTTTATTTGTCATTTAACAGGTATATCATGGAGTCATTTTGGGTGGAATCATTATTGGTAGTATCTCACAGTATGCATACACCTATTGGTGTAAGAAGACATGGTCATGTTCAATATAGTTAAGGGTAAAGCTTTTGGTGATGGTGGTTCGGGATGATAGTGATCCAATTAGGTCGTGTTGTGGCGATGACTTTAGGGAGATGTTCCCCTTACCTTATGCTTGTTTCGAAGATGGGGTTTGGTTCCCTTTTTTTAGTAGCACTCTTTTGGATTTGTATATATTTTATAGGTAAATATAAAACCTTGTAAGGGCTTGTTGGATAAGTTTTCCAAATTTTGGTTATTTTATATTTTTTTTATCTTTGTATGATATGGTAAATTGTTCTCCCCATCTGGTATTAGTACCATGGAACTTGTTCCCACTCATGGGGATTGGGAATTCCCTTAGGGCCTTGTTTGGGACTGATTCGGGCACCCATTCAGATAATGACCCAGCTTGGTAAGGGACAAAATGGTATCATAGAGAGGTTTACCTCTTTAGGCCAGGTTATTTGGGAAGTGTCTAGATAGATAAGAGCTTGGACTTTTGGGGCTCTAAGATCTGGTTGCGAGTAGGGTGTCTGGCCAATACACCCCATGAAAGACATCGAGTCTCCATGGGATGTTGTGGTGTTTGTTTGGATACTCCTCCTAGTGGGGTCATGCATGATTAATAATATATGTGTAAATTGGGTGGGAGTGATGTGGTTTGGTATTTGTGTTACTTTAGCATGTTTGATTTATTGGATTTTTTGTTTATTGAAAAAAAATCATATTTGTTGTGTTAGTGATATTATCATGTGACTATTGCTTTTTATAGAAATATTCTTCCCCCAGAGAGCTTCCTTGATATAGTGGGAATGATCCTGAGATATTTCTCCCTCACCTACTGATTAGAGGATGATAGATGTTGTGGTTTGAGATGTTTAGGCTCTATGACATGGAACGGGTCCTACTGCTGCTCCAGTCATGAAAGCTGAGCCAGGTTCTTAGAAGGATAAATCCCATGAATTCCTTAAGTATAAACATCATTATTTCTAAGATAGAATTTAACCTCAAGAAGAGGAGGAATTTCTCGAAAAGATAGACAACATGTTTGAGTTTATGGACACTCTAGAAGAGGCCAGGGTGAAGTGTGCTTGGTTTCTGCTAGAGTGTCCTAGTCAAAGTAGGTGGGACTCAGTGATTCAAGATATGAAGCATGAGAAGATGATTTTTATGGATTTCAAGATAGTATTCAATATCCAATACTACCCTTAATGTCTTTACATATGTGAGATCCCAAGAGTTCATGGATCTTGTCCAGGGGGAACAATTAGGGATGGAGCATGACAACCATTTTATTGAGTTGGTCTCGTATGCACCCAAAATAGTCTTCAATGAGTAGATGAATTTTCAATGGTTTGAGAAAAGATTATGATCATAGATCTATTCTCAGGTCATCTTGTTCAAGATGAAGACTTATATTGATGTGGTCGACTGAGATTGTATGGTGGAGATAGACTGTAAAGGTAGGTCAAGTTTCTCAGGGGATATGATAGAGAAGGGAATCATTAGTTCATTAGAAAAGAAGACGAAGCCTGAGGAAAAATGGAAGAAGGGATATAGTATCTTAGGTCATCCTTCCATGAAGCCTTCGTCGGTGGATTCAGATGTAGGGTCAGTTGTGTGCCACTAGTGCGGGAAGGTGGGACACACTCAACACACTTTTACGTCTCCTCCCAAATCTAGTCACCGATGTGGAGCGTTGGGGAACTTGTAGAGATTCGACAGAGCTACAGGTTACTATCATTGAGGTGTAGGATTAGCGACCACCATGGGAATGAATTCTCACCCAGAAATATCCAGGAAAATGGAATCTCGGTTTGGTGGTCCAGGAGATAGGACCATGTATTGTCACACCCGCCTATTTTAAGTTAATTATTTTATTAATTTTTTCTTGGTATTGGGGAGTCTGGGTGAAACCTGACTTGCAATTTTTTAATTCTTATTTCGAAACACACTTTTTGGCCTTTACGGCGTTCAATGCGCCGTTGTCGAAACCGCACGACCTTTCTTGGGTCACCACGCGGCCTCACTCGGTTCTCTGCATTCCTACTTGGCATGAAACTAATTAAACAAAAATAGTTATTGATAAGGAAATAAAATTTAATTAGTTGAAAAAGGAAGTTGGCACAAAATAAAGTGGGACAAATAAAATTATTAATGCATTCTAATAATAATAATAATAATAAGATTATTATTATTCTTTTTATTAATGTTCTAATTAAGTTATTAAGAATATTATTAAAAATTTTATTATTATCGGTCTGATTTTGTTTTTAGTTTTATTTAGTTTTCTTTTTATTTTATTTTT
Organism: Viscum album; assembly: GCA_963277665.1. Classification (NCBI taxonomy): domain Eukaryota; kingdom Viridiplantae; phylum Streptophyta; class Magnoliopsida; order Santalales; family Viscaceae; genus Viscum; species Viscum album. Next base: position 1,630,635,878 of record OY728152.1, read on the forward strand.
TTCTTTATCTTTTTTTTCCATTGCGTTGTGACCTATTTTCTTCCCTCCCCCTTTTTCATTTTTTTTCTCTTTCTCTTCTGTTGCACCGCACCCCTAGTTCACCATTTTTTGTCGCACCCTCCACTGCACCGCATCTACCTCACCAACTTCACCTTCCGGTCGCGCCGTTGCCCCTCCATGTCTGGCTACCAGACTCCTACTCCCCTACTCCTGCTCCGTCGACCTCGCAGCCTCCCGCACACCTGCTCCTTTCGGCGTCTCCTGCTTCGCTCGGCGCCCTATTCTCCATCCGGCTTGTGCTGGCGCCCCACACCCCCTCCGGTGACCAAGCCACGACGCCCCGACTACCCTCGCACTGCCTCGGGCCACCCCCACGAATCCCCCTCTCTTGTTCGGCCAAGCCCTCGATGATGTGGCGCACCAAACCAGTCGCGCCTCACACTTCTGGCAACCGTGAGCTCGCCGTCTCCCTCATTTGACTCTGCCTCCACACGCGCCTCGCTCTAGTGGTTTATTTCTTTATTTTGGGTAAATTTTTTATTTATGGTTTGGTGTGTTTGACTTTTTTTTGATGCTAGTGTTCCGATATCATGTTTTTAGGGTTCACCTTTGGTTTGTTTATAGTGCGCATTGGTGCGATTGAGGAATTCAACCAATTTGGGGTTAATTCATGATGTTATGGTTCAATTGTTTGTTTTAGGGTCAATTTGAATTTTTTTGGGTTGCGGATGGTGGACGACGATCCTTGCGCACCCTTTTTGTGAAGTGCTACACTGAGGTAGGTGGTTCCATTCATAATTATTGTTTGATGAATTTATTTGTGTGTTTAATTAATTCAGCATATTATTTAGTTAGTTTTCATGGTGAAAAGTGGTTTTATTTTATTCTCTTGAGATCTCATATGCATTGATTTGTTAATAATGTGTTTATGTGATATTAGTGTGATTTTCTGGAAACCCATTTCAAGATGGATTTTAGTATTTTATAAATTGTGAAATTTATAATTAAATGATATTAGCGATGAAAATAATGTTTTGATAATATTAAATCATGTGTTTGGTTCTAAATTGTCATTTTAAATAAAATCATATTTATCATTAGTGAAAAAATTATTGCATCGTTTGTTAGAACTTGTGTTAACCTACTCAAACGTTTTTTTAATTGGTGTAAGTGGTGTGGATTGAACTACTGATGTGGCGTTCTGTGTGTTTGGTTACGAAAGAGAGTTGGGTTGTTCTGTGTGAAAATTCATGCTTTCCTCTTCAAAATCTGTTATTAAAAATCTTAAAATTTTAATTTAATAAGTATTAAGGATGCAAGTTGTTTTAATTGGTTGTATAAGAAATGCAGATTCAGTTTTTAAATATATTAGTGTGCGTATTATTTCAAATGGATTTTGTGGGTGAAAATGGTGGTTTTGGTGTGCGTGATGTCTTTCTTGGTTTGCATATGTGATTATAGCATCAAACATGAACTCTGAAGTACTTGAGCACAAACAGGAAGCCTGGGTACTAGGTGGGCAGACTAGGATAAGAGCGCTAGTGATTCAAAAGTGGCTTCGTCCTGGTTTCACTTAGCTAGATTGACGACTACAACACTAACTAAACTTTTGGATGATTTTGTAGAACACTAGGTTATGGATGTGTTTCCCTACTAGTGGCTCATGCACGAGAATGTATATTATTGTGTTCCTGTACCATTGTTCACCGAGACACGAGGTTCTAGGGTCCCACTTCTCGCTAGTATCTTTATAGTCTCTCCCATATATTGTGCTCTTATTTTGCTCTCTGCTGACCGTCGGCACATGGTGTGACGTTTGGGATACCATGAAATGTGTGTGTGCATGTGTACGTGTGTGTGTGCGTCTGTGTGTGTGCGTGCATGTGTGTGGGTGTGTGTGTGTGTCTGTAAGTTAAATTAAGTTGTTTTCCTTTTAGAGAAGTTTCCCCTTAAAAATCATTTTCATTAAAATTATTTAAGCACTTATTTACTTTTATTCATTTAAATTAAAAATGAATTTTTATTTTAATAATTATGCGTGGAACCTTTTCTCGGTGGCATCCTACTTGGATTTTAGCTGACACCATACATACACCCTTGGGTGTATGTAGATTCTGTTTCTTCTGCTTTCCAGGTTGTGACTTTTTGCTCAGCGATGGTGGTTTAGGTCATTGATGGTCTTCTCGTGCAGGTTGGTGTTGTGGCATGGGGATGTTGTGTCTCTCTGGTTTCTTGGAGGTATGAGTTTGAGTTTTCTTTGTTGTCGCTTATTTTGGTTGTGGGTTCAAGTTGTAAAACCCTATTTTTGTTTTCTGTTTAAGGCCATGTTTGGTTGTCTACTTTTAGTTTTAGTTTCTTTATCTTATCAGTTGTTTTGTGTTTACTATGTCGGGTAAAATCATTCCCATGTGTTAGTTTTGATACCTAGGCACTTGTGACAGCCCGTAGGGATCGGGAACACCCTTCGGTCCATGTCGCGGACTGGGTTGGGCACAGGGTCGGATGGAGACCCGGCCTGGTTCGTGAAAAAATGGTATCAGTGGATGCTTACTCTTTGGGTCGTGTTCTTTTGGGTTAGAGTCATGGTAGATAGGAGTTATGGTTGTCGGGACTCGACGTCTTGGCTATGAGTAAGGAGCCTGGCCAGCACACCTCGTGGCGGGACTCGAGTTATCAGAGTAAGCAGAGGTTTGTCTAAACCTTTGGTCGGTGTGGTTAATTTCATTTCGGGGAAATGAAAAAAGAGTTGGGTCAGTGGTCCTAGTGAGCTCGCAGGGTCTGGAAAGCCATGTAGATCCCGGGGCGCTGTCCTAGAATACCCTCTGTGGTAGTGGTGTGATCGGTGTATGACAACTAACCATATGTTCCAGTCACCCACTGACACTAGTTTTCTCTTGCACCATTCTTCGTTTCTTTGTCTTGGAATTGTGGACATTTGATTTTTAAGTAAAAATGATTTGTTCATGGAAAAATGTTTTGGAAAATGTTTTTAAATAAAGCACTTTAAAACCAAAATGAGGTATGAGGATTGAAAGGTGTGGGATGGATGTTTTGGTTTTGGAAAATGGAAAGGTTTGGTTTTGACCCTTGGTGTTCTCATGGGAAACCACATGCATGAGTGTATATGGAAAGGGAAAGGGTTAATGGCACGAGAAGATGAATTACTGGATGGACATGAGGTGGGTTCTAGTGCGGCATGAGAACATGGATGTGCGAGGCTCATGGGACACCATTGGTGTTTGTGCAACCCAGAAGTTTTGCTTTTTTTCAAAATGTTTCTTAAACGAAAATTTGGTTTTTCAGTAATCCGCAATTGCATGGTGTGTCCTATTATTTTTGAATGGTTTGATGTGAGGCGTTTCAAGTAGAGAATCGTTTTTTACTGAATTGTGTTCGAGATTGAATTTTTATTTGTAAGTCGGTATGTAAGTGTTTATTTGGTGATTTCTTTTGAAAAGTACATCAGGGAGCCCTTGCAGTTGTTCTCCCTCCACATTTGGTGTTCGCTTATGGTAGTTGTTGACCATGGGACCAGTTTGGTTGGTTCCATGGTTTTCTTTCGTAACTAGAGTATGCCCCCATAAAGCATTGACATGTGATTGAAGTGAAGCCAAAGGCAAATCACCATTGGCTGACCCTCTAGATGATCAGAGGAATCTCTTATTAAATTGTAGAATTGAACCCACCTATCCTTTTTACAACTAATTGGGTCCTCTCACAGCAGGATGACAGATGTGATGGGAGTTGAAGGGAGTTTTGGTCTTTTAAACGTCTTGACTCATCGGTATGAAGTTTGATGTCGTCGTGTTTGAAGGTTTTCCCTGGAAACGGTGAATGGAAATCCAGCAGAGATGGGTGCAGGCGGTTCAAAATTATAGGTGTTGACCAGTGTCATAAAGGGATTTGTAGTATTTTCATCAGCTTCAAGGGTCATGTATGGTGACGTCTTGCAGTGTGAAATTCTCCTTGATAGTCAAGGGTGAAGTTTGACCTCATTAATTTGAATGTTCTATTTGGAAATAGTGAAGGAGATTCCAGTGGGGAAAGGTGGAAGTAGCCTGGAGTTTTTGGTGCAGGCCACTATTCTAAATGACCTGTGGTCCTTCATTGGTTTTGTTTTAGAAATGGTCTAGGTTAGGCCACTAGTGTGGCAAACCCATTCACATGGGGATGCTACGGTCAATTGTAGTAATCACGTGTTGTTTAAGACTTATTTTAAAGTCACTCTCCATATAATGTTCCTCTCCATAAAAATGGTCATGTTCAGGTGATGATTTGGGGTGTCGTTTTCCCATCCAGTGTGACAAAGGGTGATGCCCATGCACCATTTCAGCTCTTGTGTTGGTAAATGATTTGTGTATGATCAGCTGGATGTCGTAATGTGTTTTGTTTGCTGGTGTTGTCTCAGTTGCAGTGTGGTTGCGTGTGACACTGAAAGGAGAAGCTCCGTTCGGGAGTCTTCCATGCCTGACTGTGAGGTAGAACATGCTTCAAACATCAGGGCTCCAGCCATAGGCCTCGGAGTGAAGCTGGTGCATGGTAAGGAACCCCGGGAGTGTATGAGACCTCGACTTTATTTCTGTCATCGATGATGAAAGTGAAAGCAGCTTAAATTGTTTTTTTATGGTTGTCCCATTTCAAATGAAACGTCTGGTTGCGTAAGGTTTCACTGACTATCCAGAGGAATGTCTTCCCCGATGCCTTGAAGTCTTGGGGGTATCTTCCCATCGGATGTAATCTATTTTAGTGGTCCTTGAGAGTTTGTTGGTGAAAATCAGTCCCAAAAATTGTATAATGCTCATCCCAGGATGTGGAGGTGTTGGTTGGGTCTTAGGTCATGGTTTTGACGCCCGGGTGGTCGGGCCCCTCCCTCCCCGCCCCTTGTGGTGGGGTGTTTGGTCACAATCGAGAATTTTTCAAAGTTCTGTATCCTCTGTTAGTTCTTTTGGCGGAGAGACCCTTGATGGGTCTCACATAATGGTCTCTGGAATAAATCAGTGTTGGCCTTTCCTGAATTGTGGGGAGTCCACCCGGACCTCCCCATGTTGGTTTTCTAGTCTCTCCTTGGGAATTGGTAGGTTCTTAATGGTGGGGAGACCCACATTGGGTCTCTCAAGGATGTCTTTAGAATTAATTAGTGACGGACTTTTCTTTAATGGCGAGGAGTCCGCTCAAACCTCCCTGTAATGGTTTTCCAATCTCGTTTCGAGCGTCAGTGAGTTCCTAATGTCAGGGAGCCCCTCGGGCCTCCCCATGTTGATCTTTTGCATCTGTTTTTAAATATGTATTAGTGATAATTGATAAGAGTGTTTCGTGGATGTGGTTTGACCTTGTTTGTTCATTGTAGAAAAATGGTGTGGTTTCGGTTTAATAGTGCTTGAGGTGATTTGTCTTGTGAAGTTGGTTTTCGTGGGTGCAAGAGTTCCCTTCTTTGATTAGTCAACTGGAGGCGTTTTGACTCTTTGGGACGGGCGACATATGTCAGAAATACTTTTTACGAGTTTGTCGAGGTTGTCTTTAAGTCACTCTCTCTAAGCATGATTCCTTTCCCTCTCTTTTCATGATGTTTGTGGGGACCCCCTTTGAACCTTAAGGGAGTTTGGTTTTCTTCTTTGGGGTTTGGTTCTAGTTGTGGCTTTCCGGGGATGGAAAGATTTATGGTGGGGAGAATTTTCACACCCGCCTCTTTTAAGTTAATTATTTTATTAATTTTTTCTTGGTATCGGGGAGTCTGGTTGAAACCCGAGTTGAAATTTATGAATTCTTATTTAGAAACACAATTTTTGGCCTTTACGGCGTTCAGCGTGCCATTTTCGAAACCAGGCGACCATTATTATTATTATTCTTTTTATTAATGTTTTAATTATGTTATTAAGAATATTATTAAAATTATTATTATTATCATTTGGATTTTGTTTTTAGTTTTATTTAGCTTTCTTTTTATTTTAATTTTATTTCTTTATCTTTTTTTTCTTCCATTGCGTTGTGACCTAGTTTCTTCTCTCCCCCATTTTCATTTTTTTCCTCTTTCTCTTATGTTGCGCCACACCCCTGGTTCACCAGTTTTCGTCGCACCCTCCGCTGCACCGCATCTCCCTCGCCAGCTTCACCTTTCCGTCGTGTCGTTGCCCCTCCACGGCTGGCCGCCGGACTCCTACTCCCCTACTCCTGCTCCTTCAACCTCTCGACCACCTGCACACCTACTCCCTCTGGAATCTCCTACTTCACCTGGCTCCCCCTGCTCCGTTCTTCTTGTGCTGGCGCCCCACACCCCCTCCGACGACCAATCCCCGATGCCTCGACTCCCCTTGCACCGCCTCACACCTCCCCCAAGAACCCCCCTCGCTTGTTCGACCGAGCCCCCGATGAAGTGGCGCACTGAACCAGTTGCGCCTACCTCTTCTGGCAGCCGTGAGCTCGTCGTCTCCCTCATTTGACTCTGCCGCCGCACGCACCTCACTCTGGGGGTTGATTCTTTCATTTTGGGTAAATTTTTAATTTATGGTTTTGTGTGTTTTGACTTTTTTTTGATGCTAGTGGTCTGATATCTTGTTTTTAGGGTTCACCTTTGCTTTGGTTATGGTGCGCATTGGTGCGATTGAGGAATTCAACCAATTTTGGGTTAATTCTTGATGTTTTGGTTCAATTGTTTGTTTTAGGGTCAATTTGGATTTTTTTGGGTTACAGTTGGTGGACGACGATCCTTACACACCCTTTTTGTGAAGTCGGCTACACTAAGGTAGGTGGTTCCGCTCATAATTATTGTTTGATGAATATATTTGCATGTTTAATTAATTTATCATATTTTTTAGTAATTTTTCATTGTGTGAAGTGGTTTTATTTTATTCTCTTGAGATCTAATATGAATTGATTTGTTATTAATGTGTTTATGTGATATTAGTGTGATTTTTTGGAAACCCATGTCAAGATAGTTTTTAGTATTTTATAAATTGTGAAATTTTTAATTAAATGATATTTGTGGTGAAAATCATGTTTTGATAAGATTATGTCATATGTTTGGTTCTAAAGTTTCATTTTAAATAAAATCAAATTTATCGTTAGTGAAAACATTATTGCATCGTTTGTTAGAACTTGTGTTAGACTACTCAAACGTTTTTTTAACAGGTGTAAGTGGTGTGGATTGAGCTCTTGATGTAGAGTTCTGTGTGTTTGGTTATGAAAGAGGTTTGGGTTGGTCTGTGTGTAAATTCATGCTCTACTCTTCAAAATTTGTTATTAAAAATCTTAAATGTTTAATTTAATAGTTATTAAGGATGCAAGTTGTTTTAATTGGTTGTGTAATAATTTTAGATTGAGTTTTTAAATATTTTAGTGTGCTTATTATTTCAAATGGATATTGTGTGTGAAAATGGTGGTTTTGGTGTGCGTGTTGTCTTTCTTGGTTTGAGTATGTGATTATAGCATCAAACATGAACTTTGAATTACTTGAGCACAAACAGGAAGCCTGGGTACTAGGTGGGCGGACTAGGACTAGTATTCTAGTGATTCAGAAGTGGCTTCGGCCTAGTTTCACTTAGCTAGATTGACGACTACAACACTAACTAAACTTTTGGATGATGTTAGAGACCACTAGGTTAAGGATGTGTTTCCCTACTAGTGGATCATGCATGAGAATGTATATTGTTGTGTTCCTATACCTTTGTTCACAGAGACATGAGGTTCAAGGGTCCCACTTCTTGCCAGTATCATTAGGATCTCTCCCATGTATTGTGATCTTCTTTTTCTCTCTTCTCACTATTGTCACACAGTGTGATGTTGGGGTTACCAAGAAAAGTGTGTGTGCGTGTGTATGTGTGTGAATGAATATGTGTGTTTGTGCGTGTGTGCGTGCGTGTGAGTAAGTTAATTTAAGTTGTTTTACTTTTAGATACGTTTCCCCTTAAATACCGTCTTCATTAAAATTATTTAAGCACTTATTTATTTTTATTCTGTTAAATTAGAAAAGTATTTGTCTTTTAATAATTATGAGTGGAACCTTTTCTCGGTGGAATCCTACTGGGCTTTTAGCTCACACCCTACATACACTCTTGGGTGTATGTAGATTCTTTTTCTTCTTCTTTTCAGGTTGTGAATTCATGCTCACTGATGGTGGATCAGGTCGTTGATGGTCTTCTCATGTAGGTTGGTCTTATGACGTGTGGATGTTGTGTCTCTATGGTTGCTTGGAGGTTTGATTTTGAGTTTCCTTTTTTGTCACTTATTTTGGTTGTGGGTTCAAGTGGTAAACCCCTGTTTTTGTTTTTTGTTTAAGGCCCTGTTTGGTTTTATACTTTCAGTTTCAGTTTCGTTATCTTGTCAGTTGTTTTTTGTTTACTATTTTTGGGTAAAATCGTTCCCATGTGTTAGTTTTGACACCCGGGCACTTGTGCTAGCCCGTGGGGATCGGGAACGCCATTTGGGCCATGTTGCGGACCGGGTCGGGCGCCGGGTCAGATGGCGACCCGGCCTGGTTCGTGACAAAATGGTATCAGAGGAGGCTTACTCGTTGGGTCTTGTTCTTTTGCGTTAGAGTCATGATAGATTAGAGTTAAGGTTGTCGGGACTTGACGTCTTGGCTACGAGTAAGGTGCATGTCCAGCACACCTCGTGGTGGGACTCGAGTTACCGAAGTAAGAAGAGGTTTGTCTAAACCTTTAGTCAGTGTGGTTAATTTCATTTGGGGGAAATGAAAAAGGAGTAGGGTTAGTGGTCCTAGTGAGCTCGCAGGGTCGGGAAAGCCATGTAGAGATGGGGGAGCTGTCCTAGAATACCCTCTGTGGCAGTGGTGTGATCGGCGTATGACCGCCAACCATATGTTATAGTCACCCGCTGGGACTAGTTTTCTCTTACACCATTCTTCATTTCATTTTTTTGGAATTGTGGACAGTTGGTTTTTAAGTAAAAATGATTTGGTCTTGGAAAATTTTTTGGATTTTTTTTTTGAAATAAAGCACTTTGAAAAGAAAATGAGGTATGAGGTTTGAAATGTGTGGGTGGGATGTTTTGGTTTTTGAAAATGGAAAGGTTTGGTTTCAACCGTTTATGTTCTAATGGGAAACCACATGCATGAGTGTACATGGAAAGACAAAGGGTTAATGGCACAAGCAGATGAATTCCTGGATGGACATGAGGTGGGTGCCGGTGCGACACGAGAACATGCATGTGCAAGGCTCATGGGACACCATTGATGTTTGTGAAACCCACAAGTTTTGCTTATTTTTTTCCAAAATGTTTTGTTAAATGAAAATTTGGGGTTTTAGTAACCGGTGATTGCGTGGTGTGTCCTTGTATTTTTGAAAAGTTGGATGTGAGGCATTTAATTCTGAGAATCATTTTTGACTTAATTATGTTGGAGTTTGAATTTTTGTTTGTAAGTTGTTATGTAAGTGTGTAGTTGGTGATTTCTTTTGAAATGTACATCGGGGAGCCCTTGCAGTGGTTCCCCCTGCACGTTTGGTGTTCTCTTGTAGTAGGTCTTGATCGTGGGACCAGTTTGGTTGGGTCTATGGTTTTCTTTCTTGACTAGCGTATGCCCCCCCATAAAGTGTTGACATGTGATTGAAGTTCGGCCACAGGAACATCACCATTGTCCGACCCTCCAGATGATCATAGGAATATCTTCTTGAATTGTATAATTGAACCCACCTCTCTTTTTTACAACTAAGAGGATCCTCTCAAAGCGGGATGAGAGATGCGATGGGAGTTGAAGGGAGTATTGGTCTTTTGAGCGTCTTGACTCGTCGGTATAATGTTTGACGTCTTCATGTTTGAAGGTTTTCCCTAGAAACAGTTAAAGGAAATCCAGCTGAGAAGGGTGAAGGCGGTTTAAAATTATCGGTGTTGACCAATGACTTGAAGGGCTTTGTATTATTTTCATCGGCTGCAAGGGTTATGTCTGGTGACGTCTTACAGTGGGAAATTCTAGTTGATAGTCAAGGGTGATGTTTGACCTCATTAATTTGAATGTTCTGTTTGGAAATGGTGAAGGAGATTCAAGTGGGGAAACATGGAAGAAGCCTGGAGTTGTCAGTGCATGCCACTATTCTAAATGACCTTCGGTCCTTCATTGGTTTCGTTTCAGAAAGGGTCTATGTTAGATGACTAGTGTGGAAGACCCAGTCACATGAGGATGCTATGGTCAATTGTAGGAATCACGTGTTCTTTAAGACTCAGTTTGAAGTCCCTCTCTGTATAATGTTCCTCTCGACAGCAATGGTCATGTTTAGGTGATGATTTGGTGTGTCGTTTTCTCATCCAGTGTGACAAAGGGTGATTCCCATGCACCATTTTAGCTCCTGTGTTGGTAAATTTTCCATGTATGATTAGTTGGATGTCGTAATGTGTTGTGTTTTCTAGTGTTGTCTCAGTTGCAGTGTGGTTGCGTGTGAAACCAAAACGATAAGCTCTGTTCGGGAGTGTTCCATGCCTGACTACGAGGCAAAAGATGCTTCAAACAACAGGGCTCCAGCCATAGGCCTCGGAGTGAAGATGGTGCATGGTCAGGAACCCCGAGATTGTATGGGAAATCAACTTTATTTCTCTCATCAGTGTTGAAAGTGAATGGAGCTTAAATAGTTTTCTATGGTTGTTCCATTTCGAACTAATCGCCTAGTTGCGTAAGGTTTCAGTGGCTATGCGGAGTCATGTCTGCCTCGATGCCTTGAAGTCTTGGGGGTACCGTCCCATCGGATGTAATAAATTTTAGTGTTCCTTGAGAGTCTGTTTGGAAAATCAGTCCCAAAAATTGTATAATGCTAATCCTGGGATGTGGATGTGTTGGTTGTGTCTTAGGTCGTGGTTTTGACGCCTGGGTGGTCAGGCCCCTCCCTCCCCGCCCCTTGTGGTGGGGTGTTTGGTCACCATCGAGAATTTTTCAAATTTATGTATCCTCTGTTAGTTCTTATGGCGGCAGGACCCACAATGGGTCTCGCACAAAGGTCTCTGGAATAAATCGGTGTTGGCCTTTCCTGAATGGTGGGGAGTCCACCCAAACCTCCCCATGTTGGTTTTCTAGTCTCGCCTTGGGAATTGGTAGGTTCTTAATGGTGGGGAGACCCACATTGGGTCTCTCACAAATGTCTCTAGAGTGAATCAGTGCTGTACTTTTCTTTAATGGTGAGGAGTACACTCAAACCTCCCCATACCGGTTTTCTAGTCTCGTTTCGAGCGTCAGTGAGTTCCTAATGCTGGGGAGCCCCACGGGCCTCCCCATGTTGATCTTTTTCTTCTATTTTTAATTATGGCTTGGTGATAAGTGATAATAGTGTTTCATGGACATGGTTTGACATTGTTTGTTCATTCTAGCTAAATGGTGTGGTTTCGGTTTAATAGTGCTTGAGGTGTTTCATCTTATGAAGTTGGTTTCCGTGGGTGAAGGAGTTTCTTTCTTTGATTAGTCAACTCGAGGCATTCTGACTCTTTGGGACAGGCGACACATGTCAGAAAGTCTTTTTACGAGTTTTTCAAGGTTGCCTTTAAGTCACTCTCTCTGAGCACGATACCTTTCCCTCTCTTTTCTTGATGTTTGTGGGGAACCCCTTTGAACCATAAGGGAGTGTGGTTTTTGGCTTTGGGGTTTGGTTCTAGTTGTGTATTTCTGGGGACAGAATGATTTATGGTGGGGAGAATTGTCCCACCCTCCTTTTTTAAGTTAATTATTTTATTAATTTTTTCTTGGTATCGGGGAGTCTGGGTGAAACCCGACTTGAAATTTATGAATTCTTATTTAGAAACACAATTTTTGGCCGTTACGGCATTCTGCGCACTATTGTCGAATCTGCACGACTTTTCTTAGGTCACCGCATGGCCTCACTCGTTTCTCCGCATGCCTGCTTGGGGTGCAACTCATTAAACAAAAATATTTATTGATAAAGAAATAAAATTTAATTAGATGAATACGGTAGTTGGCCCCAAATAAAGTGGGATGAATAAAATTATTTATGCTTCTTAATAATAATAATAATATAAATAATAATAATTATATTATTATTATTCTTTTATTAATGTTCTAATTAAGTTATTTAGAATATTATTAAAATTATTATTATTATCGGTTTGAATTTATTTTTAGTTTTATTTAGTTTTCTTTTTTATTTTTTTTTCTTTATCTTTTTTTCTTCGATTGCGTCGTGACCTAGTTTCTTCTCTCCCCATTTTTAATTTTTTTCTCTTTCTCTTCTGTTGCGCCGCACCCCTGGTTCACCGGTTTTCGTCGCACCCTCTGATGCACCACATCTTCCTCGCCGGCTTCACCTTCTCATCGCGTCGTCGCCCCTCCACAGCAGGCCGCCAGACTCCTACTCCCCTGCTCTGGCTCCATCGACCTCTCGTCCGCATGCAAACCTGCTCCTTCCAGCGTCTCCTGCTTCGCCCAGGGCCTCCTGCTCCGTCTGGCTTGTGCTGGTGCCCCGTACCCCCTCCGGCGACCAAGCCCCGACGCACCAACTCCCCTAACCACTTCGCGCCACCCCCACGAACCCCCTCGCTTGTTCGGCCGAGCCCCTGATGAAGCGGCTCACTGAACCAGTCGCGCCTCCCTCTTCCAGCAGCCGTGAGCTCGTCAAATCCATCGTGTGACTCTGCCGCCGCATGCTCCTCGCTCCGGTAGTTGATTCTTTCATTTTGGGTAAATTTTTTATTTATGGTTTTGTGTGTTTTGACTTTTATTTGATGCTAGTGGTCCGATATCTTGTTTTAGGGTTCACCTTTGGTTCATTTATGGTGCACATTGGTGCTATTGAGTAATCCAACAAATTTTGGGTAAATTCTTGATGTTCTGGTTCAATTTTTTGTTTTAGGGTTAATTTGGATTTTTTTGGGTTGCGGTTGGTCGACGACGATCCTTTCACACCCTTTTTGTGATTTCATCTACACTAAGGTAGGTGGTTCCGCTAATAATTATTGTTTGATGAAGTTATTTGTGTGTTTAATTAATTCAACTTATTATTCCATTGGTTTTCATGGTGTGAAGTGACTTTATTTTATTCTCTTGAGATCTCATATGCATTGATTTGTTATTAATGTTTTTATGTGATGTTAGTGTGATTTTTTGGAAACCCATGTCAAGATGGTTTTTAGTATTTTATAAATTGTGAAATTTTTAATTAAATGATATTTGTGGTGAAAATCATGTTTTGATAAGATTATTTTATGTGTTTGGTTCTAAAGTGGCATTTTAAAAAAAATCAAATTTATCGTTAGTGAAAACATTATTGCATCATTTGTTATCACTTGTGTTAAAATACTCAAATATTTTTTTTTAATTTGTGTATGTGGTGTGGATTTAACTCTTGATGTGGCATTGTGTTTGTTTGGTTACGAAAGAGGGTTGGGTTGGTTTTTGTGTAAATTCATGCTCTGCTCTTGAAAATTTGTTATTAAAAATCTTAATTGTGTAATTTAATAGTTATTAAGGATTAAAGTTGTTTTAATTGGTTGGGTAAGAAATGAAGATTGAGTTTTGAAATATTTTAGTGTGCGTATTATTCCAAATGGATTTTGTGAGTGAAATTGGTGGTTTTGGTGTGCATGATGTCTTTCTTGGTTTGATTATGTGATTATAGAATCAAACTTGACCTCTGAACTACTTGAGCTCAAACAGGAAGCCTGGGTACTAGGTGGGCGGACTAGGACTAGTGCGCTAGTTATTCGGAAGTGGGTTTGGTCGGGTTTCACTTAGCTGGATTGACGAATACAACACTAACTAAAATTTTGGATGATGTTGGATACCACTAGGTTTTGGATGTGTTTCCCTACTAGTTCTCATGCCCGAGAACATATATTTTTGTGTTCCTGTACCATTTTTCAACGAGACATGAGGTTCTAGGGTCCAAGTTCTTGCTAGTATCTTTAGGGTCTCTCCCATGTATTGTCCTCTTATTTTTCTCTCTGCTCACCGTCGGCACACGGTGTGACATTGGGGTTACCAAGAAAAGTGTGTGTGCATGTGTGCGTGTGTTTATGCGTCTATGTGTGTGAATGTGTGCATGTGTGTGCATGTGTGTGTGTAAGTTAATTTAAGTTGTTTTCCTTTCAGAGAAGTTTCCCCTTAAAACCCGTTTTCATTAAAATTATTTAAGCACTTATTTACTTTTACTCTGTTAAATTGAAAATGTATTTATCTTTTAATAATTATGTGTGTAAACTTTTCTCGGTGGAATCCTACTGGGCTTTTAGCTCACACCCTACATACACCCTTGGGTGTATGTAGATTCTGTTTCTTCTGCTTTCCAGGTTGTGGCTTCGTGCTCAGTGATGATGGTCTAGGTCGTTGATGGTCAAATCGTGCAGGTAGGTGTTGTGTCATATGGATGCTGATTCTCTCTGGTCACTTGGAGGTTTGAGTTTGATATTCCTTTGTTTTTGATTATTTTGGTTGTGGGTTCAAGTTGTAAACCCCTATTTTTGTTTTCAGTTTAAGGCCCTGTTTGGTTGTCTACATTCAGTTTCAGTTTCTTTATCTTATCAGTTGTTTTGTTTTTAATATTTTGGGTAAAATCGTTCCCATGTGTTCGTTTTGATACCCAGGCACTTGTGCCATCCCATGGGGATCGGGAATCCCCTTCGGGCCATGTCGCGGACCGGGTCGGGCGCTGGGTCGGATGGTGACCCGACCTACTTCATGACATAATGGTATCGGGGGAGGATTACTCCTTGGGTCGTGTTCTTTTGGGTTAGAGTCTAGGTAGAGTGGAGTTAAGGTTGTCAGGACTCGACGTCCTGGCTACGAGTAAGGTGCCTGGCCAACACACCTCCTGGCAGGACTCGAGTTACCAGAGTAAGCAGAGGTTTGTCTAAACCTTTGGTCAGCGTGGTTAAATTCATTTAAAGGAAATGAAAAAGGAGTAAGGTTAGTGGTCCTAGTGAGCTCTCAGGGTCGGGCAAGCCATGTATAGACCAGGGCGCTATCCTAGAATACCCTCCGTGGTAGTGGCGTGATCGGCGTATGACCGCCAGCCATATGTTCCAGTCACCCACTGACAATATTTTTCTCTTGCACCGTTCTTCGTTTCATTATTTTGGAATTGTGGACATTTGGTTTTTATGTATAAATGATTTGGTATTGGAAAATGTTTTGGAAAATGTTCTTAAATAAAGCACTTTAAAAAGAAAATGAGGTATGAGGTTTGAAAAGTGAGGGTTGGATGTTTTGGTTTTGGAAAATGGAAAGGTTTGGTTTTGACCCATGGTGTTCTCATGGGAAACCACATGCATGAGTGTATGTGGAAAAAGAAAGGGTTAATGGCACGAGCAGATGAATTCCTGGATGGAAATGAGGTGCGTGCCGGTACGACATGAGAACATGCATGTGCGAGGCTCATGAGACATCATTGGTGTTTGTGCAACCCGCAAGTTATGCTTTTTTTTCAAAAAATTTTTAAGCGAAAATTTTGTTTTTTAGTAACCGGAGATTACATGGTGTGTCCTTGTATTTTTGAAAGGTTGGATGTGAGGCGTTTCAAGCCGAGAACCATTTTTTACTTAATTGTGTTCGAGTTTGAATTTTTATTTGTAGGTTGGTATGTAAGTGTGTAGTTAGAGATTTCTTTTGAAAAGTACATCGGGGAGCCCTTGCAGTGGTTCCCCCTTCACGTTTGGTGTTTTCTTGTGGTAGTTCATGACCATGGGACCAGTTTGGTAGGGTCCAAGGTTTTCATTCTTGACTCACGTATGCCCCTATAAAGCGTTGACATGTGATTGCAGTGAGGCCATAGGGAAATCACTGATGGCCGACCCTCCAGATGATCAGAGGAATCTCTTCTTGAATTGTAGAATTCAACCCACCTATCCTTTTAAAAGCTAAGAGGATCCTCTCACAGCAGGATGATAGATGTGATGGGATTCGAATGGAGTTTTGGTCTTTTGAGCATCTTGACTCGTCGGTATAAAGTTTGATGTCGTTGTGTTTGACGGTTTTCCCTGGAAACGGTGAAAGGAAATCAAGCTGGGATGGGTGAAGGCAGTTCAAAATTATTGGTGATCACTAGTGTCGTAAAGGGATTTTTAGAATTTTCATCAGCTTTAAGGGTCATGTATGGTGATGTCTTGTAGTGTGAAATTCTCCCTAATAGTCAAGGGTGAAGTTTGACCTCATTAATTTGAATGTTCTGTTTGGAAACGGTGAAGGAGATTCGAGTGGGGAATGGTGGAAGTATCCTGGAGTTGTTGGTGCATGCCACTATTCTAAATGACCTTTGGTCCTTCATTGGTTTCATTTTAGAAAGGGTCTACGTTAGGCCAGTTGTGTGGCAGACCCAGTCACATGGGGATGATACAGTCAATTGCAGGAATCACGTGTTGTTTAAGAATCAGTTTGGAGTCCCTATCTGTATAATGTTCCTCTCGACAGTAATGGTCATGTTCAGGTGATGATTTGGGGTGTCGTTTTCTCATCCAGTGTGATAGAGGGTGATTCCCATGAACCATTTCATCTCTTGTGTTGGTAAATGTTTCATGTATGATCAGTTGGATGTCGTAATGTGTTGTGTTTTCTAGTGTTGTCTCCATTGCAGTGTGGTTGCATGTGACACCAAAAAGAGAAGCTCTATTTGGGAGTCTTCCATGCCTGACTGCGAGGCAGAAGATGCTTCAAACATCAAGGCTCCATCAATAGGCCTCAGAGTGAAGATGGCGCATGGTCAGGAACCCCAGGAGTGTATGAGAACTCGAATTTATTTCTGTCATCGGTGTTGAAAGTGAAAGCAGCTTAAATTGTTTTCTATGGTTGTTCCATTTCGAACAAATAGTCTGGTTGCATAAGGTTTCAGTGACTATGTGGAGGCATGTCTACCTCGATGCCTTTAAGCCTTGGGGATATCGTCCCATCGGATGTAATCACTTTTAGTGGTCCTTGGGAGTCTGTTGGGGAAAATCAGTCCCAAAAAGTGTATAATGGTTATCCCAGGATATGGACGTGTTGGTTGGGTCTTAGGTCATGGTTTTGATGCCCGGGTGGGCAGGCCCCACCCTCCCCGCCCCTTGTGGGGGGGGGGGGGGTGTTTGGTCACCATCAAGAATTTTTCAAAGTTCTGTATCCTCTGTTAGTTCTTAAGGAGGTGATACCCATGATGGGTCTCGCATAAAGGTCTCTGGAATAAATCGGTGATGGCGTTTCCTGAATGGTGGGGAGTCCGCCCAGACCTCCCCATGTTGGTTTTCTAGTCATGCCTTGGGCATTGGAAGGTTATTAATGGTTGGGAGACCCACATTGGTTCTCGCATGAATGTCTCTAGAATGAATCAGTACAGGACTTATCTTTAATGGAAAAGAGTCCGCTCAAACCTCCCAATACCGATTTTCAAGTCTCGTTTCGAGCGTTAGTGAGTTCCTAATGCTGGGGAGCCCCTCGGGCCTCCCCATGTTGATATTTTTATTCTGTCTTTAAATATGGCTTGGTGATAAGTGAAAAGAGTGTTTCGTGGATGTGGTTTGACCATGTTTATTCATTCTAGCCAAATGGTGGGGTTTTAGTTTAATAGTGCTTGAGTTGTTTCGTCTTGTAAAGTTGGTTTCTGTGGGTGCAAGAGTTCCCATATTTGATTAGTCAACTGGATCCATTCTGACTCTTTGGGTTGGGAGACACATGTTAGAAAGACTTTTTATGAGTTTTTCTAGGTTATCTTTATGTCACTCTCTCTGAGCACGATACCTTTTCCTCTCTTTGCTTGATGTTTGTGGGGACCCCCATTGAACCTTAAGAGAGTGTGGTTTTCTACTTTGGGGGTTGGTTCTAGTTGTGGCTTTTCGGGGACGGAAAGCTTTATGGTGGGGAGAATTGTCACACCCTCTTATTTTAAGTTAATTATTTAATTAATTTTTTCTTGGTATTGGGGAGTCTGGGTGAAACCCGACTTGAATTTTTTTAATTCTTATTTAGAAACACACGTTTTGGCCTTTACGGCATTCAACACACCATTTTCAAAACCGCGCGACCTTTCTTGGGTCACCGCGCAACCTCACTCGGTTCTCTACACGCCTGCATGGCATGCAACTAATTGAACGAAAATAGTTATTGATAAAGAAATAAAATTTCATTAGAAGAATAAGGCAGTTGGCGCAAAATATAGTGGGATGAATAAAATGATTTATGTGTTATAATAATAATAATAATAATAATAATATTATTATTATTATTATTATTATTTTTATTAATGTTTTAATTATGTTATTAAGAATATTGTTAAAATTATTATTATTATCGATTTGATTTTGTTTTTAGTTTTAAATAGTTTTCTTTTTATTTTATTTTTTTCTTTATCTTTTTTTTCTTCCATTGTGTTGTGACCTAGTTTCTTCCCTCCCCCTTTTTCATTTTTTTTCTCTTTCTCTTCTATTGCGCCGCACCTTTGGTTCACTAGTTTTCATCACACCCTCCGCTACAACGCATCTCCCTCGTCGGCTTCACCTTCCCGTCGTGCTGTCGCCCCTCCACGGCCAACCCCCAGACTCTTACTCCCCTGCTCCTGCTCCATAGACCTCTCGGCCGCCCGCACACTTGCTCCTTCCAGAATCTCCTGCTTCGCTTGGCGCCCCTGCTCCGTCCGGCCTATGCTGGCGCCCCACACCCCCTCCAGCGACCAAGCCCCGACGCCCCGAATCCCCTCGCACCGCGTCACGCCACCCCCACGAACCCCCCTCGCTTGTTCGGCCGAGCCCCTGACGAAGCGACGCACCGAACCAGTCATGCCTCCCTCTTATGACAGTCGTGAGTTCGCTGTCTCCCTCCTGTGACTCTACCGCCACACGCACCTCGCTCCGTTGGTTGATTCTTTCGGTTTGGGTAAATTTTTTATGTGTGGTTTTGTTTGTTTTAACTTGTTTTTAATGCTAGTGGTCTGATATCTTGTTTTTAGGGTTCACCTTTGGTTCGTTTATGGTGCCCATTGGTGCGATTGAGGAATTCAACCAATTTTGGGTTAATTCTTGATGGTTTGGTCTAATTTTTTGTTTTAGGGTCAATTGGGATTTGTTTGGGTTGCGGTTGGTGGACGAAGATCCTTGCACACCCTTTTTGTGAAGTCAGCTACACTGAGCTAGGTGGTTCTGCTCATAATTATTTTTTGATGAATTTATTTGCGTGTTTAATTAATTCAGTGCATTATTTAGTTAGTTTCCATGGTGCTAAGTGGTTTTATTTTATTCTCTTGAGATCTCATATGAATTGATTTGTTATTAATTTGTTTATGTGATATTAGTGTGATTTTCTGGAAACCAATGCCAAGCTGGTTTTTAGTATTTTATAAATTGTGAAATTTTTAATTATATGATATTTGTGGTGAAAATAATGTTTTCATAAGATTACTTCATGTGTTTGGTTATAATGTGACATTTTAAATAAAATAAAATTTATCGTTACTGAAAACATTATTGCATCATTTGTTAGCATTTGTGTTAAACAACTCAAACGTTTTTTTAATTCGTGTAAGTGGTGTGGATTGAACTCTTGATGTGGAATTGTGTGTGTTTGGTTAAGAAAGAGGGTTGGGTTGGTTTGTGTGTAAATTCATGCTCTGCTCTTCAAAATTTGTTATTAAAAATATTAAATGTTTAATTTTATAGTAATTAAGGATGCAAGTTGTTTTAATTGGCTGTGTAAGAAATGCAGATTGAGTTTTGAAATATTTTAGTGTGCATATTATTTAGAATGGATTTTGTGTGTGAAAATGGTGGTTTTGGTCTTCATGATGTCTTTCTTGGGTTGAGTATGTGATTATAGCATCAAAATTGAACTTTGAACTACTTGAGCACAAACAGGAAGCCTGGGTACTAGGTGGGAAGACTAGCACTAGTGCGCTAGTGATTCAGAAGTTGTTTCAGCCCGGTTTCACTTAGTTGCATTGATGACTAAAACACTAACTAAACTTTTGGATGATGTTGGAGACCACTAGGTTATGTATGTGTGGCCCTACTAGTTTCTTGTGCACGAGAATGTATATTTTTGTGTTCCTGTACCATTGTTCACCGAGACACGAGGTTCTAGGGTCCCACTTCTGGCTAGTATCTTTAGGGTCTCTCCCCTGTATTGTGCTCTTCTTTTGCTCTCTGCTCACTATTGGAACACGGTGTAACATTGGGGTTACCAAGAAATATGTGTGTGCATGTGTACATGTGTGTGTGCCTCTGTGTGTGTGTGTGTGTGTGTGTTCATGTGTGTGTGTGTGTAAGTTAATTTAAGTTGTTTTCCTTTTATAGAAGTTTCCCCTTAAAAACCATTTTCATTAAAATTATTTTAGAACTTATTTATTTTTATTCTATTAAATTGAAAATGTATTTGTCTTTTAATAATTATGCGTGGAACCTTTTCTCTGTGGCACCCTACTGGGATTTTATCTCACACCCTACATACACCCCTGGGTGTGTGTAGATTCTTTTTCTTCTGCTTTCCAGGTTGTGACTTCGTGATCAGTGATGGTGGTTCAGGTCATTGATGGTATTCTCATGCAGGTTGGTGTTGTGGTGTGTGGATTCTGCATCTCTCTAGTTTCTTAGAGGTTTGAGTTTGAGTTTCCTTTGTTGTCACTTATTTTGGTTGTGGGTTCAAGTTGTAAACCCATGTTTTTGTTTTCAGTTTAAGGCCCTGTTTGGTTGTCTACTTTCAGTTTCAGTTTCTTTATCTTATCAGTTGTTTTGTGTTTACTATTTTGGGAAAAATCGTTCCCATGTGTTAGTTTTGATACCCAGGCACTTGTTCCAGCCCGTGGGGATCGGGAACGCCCTTCGGGCCATGTCGCGGACCAGGTTGGGCATTAGGTCGAATGTCGACCTAGCCTGGTTCATGAAAAAATGGTATCAAAGGAGGCTTACTCATTGGGTCGTGTTATTTTGGGTTAGAGTGATGGTATATTGGCGTTAACATTGTCGGTACTCAACGTCTTGGCTATGAGTAAGGTGCCCAGCTAGCGCACCTCATGGCGAGACACGAGTTACCGAAGTAGGCAGAGGTTTGTTTAAACCTTTGGTCGGTGTGGTTATTTTCATTTCAGGAAAATGAAAAGGGAGTAGGGTCTGTTGTCCTAGTGAGCTCACAGGGTCGGGCAAGCCATGTAGAGCCGGGGGAGCTATCCTATAATACCATCTGTGGTAGTGGCATGATCGGTATATGACCTCCAACCATATGTTCCAGTCACCCGCTGACACTAGTTTTCTCTTACACCATTCTTCGTTTCATTGTTTTGGAATTGTGGACATTTGGGTTTTAAGTAAAAATTATTTGGTCTTGGAAAATGTTTTGGAAAATGTTTTAAATAAATCACTTTAAAAATAAAATGAGGAATGAGGTCTGAGATGTGTGGGTTGGATGTTTTTGTTTTGGAAAATGGAAAGGATTGGTTTCGACCCTTGGTGTTCTCATGGGAAACCATATACATGAGTGTATATGGAAAGTGAAAGGGTTAATGGAACGAGCAGATGAATTCATGGATGGTCATGAGGTGGGTGTCGGTGCGGCATGAGAACATGCATGTGCGAGGCTCATGGGACACCATTGGTGTTTGTGCAACACACAAGTTTTGCTTAATTTTTTTTAAAATGTTTAGTTAAACGAAAATTTGGTGTTTTAGTAACCGGAGATTGCATAGTGTGTCCTTGTATTTTTTAATGGTTTGATGTGAGGCGTTTCAAGAAGAGAATCGTTTTTTACTTAATTATGTTTGAGTTTGAATTTTTATTTGTAAGTTGGTATGAAAGTTTGTAGTTGGTGATTTCTTTTGAAAAGTACATTGGGGAGCCGTTGTAGTGGTTCCCCCTACACGTTTGGTGTTTTCTTGTGGTAGGCTTGACTGTGCGACCAGTTTGGTTGGGTCCATGGTTTTTTTCATGACTAGCGTATGCCCCAACATAAAGCGTTTACATGTGATTGAAGTGCAGCCACATGAAAATCACCATTGGCCGACCCTCTAGTTGATCAGAGGAATCTCTTCTTGAATTGTAGAATTGAACCCACCTCTCCTTTTAACAACTAACCAGATCCTCTCACAGCTGGATGACATATGCGATGGGAGTTGAAGGGAGTTTTGGTATTTTGAGCGACTTGAATCGTCGACATGAAGTTTGAAGTCATCGCGTTTGATGGTTTTCCCTGGAAACGGTGAAAGGAAATCAATCTTGAAATAGTGAAGGCGGATCAAAATTATCGGTGTTGACCAGTGTCTCGATGGGCTTTGTAGTATTTTCATCGGCTACAAGGGTCATGTTTGGTGACGTCTTACAATGTGAAATTCTCCTTGATAATCAAGGGTGAAATTTTAAGTCATTAATTTGAATGTTCTTTTTGGAAACGGTGAAGGAAATTCGGGTGGGGAAAGGTGGAAGAGACCTGGAGTTATTGGTGTAGGCCACTATTCTAAATGACCTTTGGTCCTTTATTGGTTTCGTTTCAGAAAGGGTCTACGTTAGGCCATTGGTGTGGCAGACCCAGTCACATGGAGATGCTACGGTCAATTGCAGGAGTCACGTGTTGTTAAAGACTCAGTTTAAAGTCCCTCTCCGTATAATGTTCCTCTCGACAAAAATGGTCATGTTCAGGTGATGATTTGGGGTGTCGTTTTCTCATCTAGTGTGACAAAGGGTGATTCCCATGCACCATTTCAGCTCTTGTGTTGGTAAATGTTCCGTGTATGATCAGTTGGATGTCTTAATGTGTTGTGTTTGCTGCTGTTGTCTCGGTTGCAGTGTGTTTGCGTGTGACACCAAAAAGTGAAGCTCCATTCGGGAGTCTTCCATGCATGACTGTGAGGCAGAAGATGCATCAAACATCAAGGCTCCAGCCATAGGCCTCAGAGTGAAGCTGGTGTGTGGTCAGGAACCCCGGGAGTGTATGTGACCTCGACTTTGTTTCTGTCATCGGTGTTGAAAGTGAAAGTAGCTTAAATTGTTTTCTATGGTTGTCCCGTTTTGAATAAACCGTCTGGTTACGTACTGTTTTAGTGACTATGCAGAGGCATGTCTGCCTCGAGGCCTTGAAGTCTTGGGGGTAGCGTCTCATCGGATTTAATCACTTTTAGTGGTCCTTGAGAGTCTGTTGGGGAAAATCAGTCCCAAAAATTGTATAATGCTCATCCTTGGATGTGGATGTGTTGGTTGGGTCTTAGGTCATGGTTCTGACGCCCGGGTGGTCGGGCCCCTCCCTCCCCGCCCCTTGTGGTGGGGTGTTTGGTCACCATAGAGAATTTTTCAAAGTTCTGTATCCTCTGTTAGTTCTTATAGCAGTGAGACCCACGTTGGGTCTAGCACAAAGGTCTCTGGAATAAATCGGTGTTCGCCTTTCCTGAATGGTGGGGAGTCCGCTCGGACCTCCCCATGTTGGTTTTCTAGTCTTACCTTGGGCATTGGTAGGTTCTTAATGGTGGGGAGACCCACATTGGGACTCACACGAATGTCTCTAGAATGAATCAGTGATGGAATTTTCTTTAATGGAAAGGAGTTTGCTCAAACCTCCCCGTACCAGTTTTCCAGTCTTGTTTCGAGTGTCAGTGAGTTCATAATGCTGGGGAGACCCTCGGGCCTCCCCATGTTGATCTTTTTCTTCTGTTTTTAAATATGGCTTGGTGATAAGTGATAAGAGTGTTTCGTGGATGTGGTTTGACCTTGTTTATTCATTCCAGCCCAATGGTGTGGTTTCGGTTTAATAGTGCTTGAGGGGTTTCAGCTTGTGAAGTTGGTTTTCGTGGGTGCAAGAGTTCCCTTCTTTGATTAGTCAACTGGAGGCGTTATGACTCATTGGGACGGGTGACACATGTCAGAAAGACTTTTTATGAGTTTTTCGAGGTTTTCTTTAAGTCACTCTCTCTGAGAACGATACCTTTCCTCTATTTGATTGATGTTTGTGGGGACCCCCTTTGAACCTTTAGGGAGTATGGTTTTCTACTTTGGGGTTTGGTTCTAGTTTTGGCTTTACGGGGATAGAAAGCTTTATGGTGGGTAGAATTGTCGCACCTTCCTCTTTTAAGTTAATTATTTTATTAATTTTTTCTTGGTATTGGGGATTATGGGTGAAACTCGACATGAAAAATTTTAATTCTTATTTAGAAACACACTTTTTGGCCTTTATGGCATTCAGTGCGCCGTTGTCAAAACCGCACGACCTTGCATGGGTCACCACGTGGCATCACTCAGTTCTCCACATGCCTGGTTGGAGTGCAACTAATTAAACAAAAATAGTTATTGATAAAGAAATAAAATTTAATTAGATGAATAAGGTTGTTGGGGCAAAATAAAGTGGGACGAATAAAAGGATTTATGCGTTCTAATAATAATAATAATATTAAGATTAAGATTATTATTATTATTATTATTTTTTTATTAGTGTTTTAATTAAGTTATTATGAATATTATTAAAATTATTTTTTTTATCATTTTTATTTTGTTTTTAGTTTCATTTTGTTTTCTTTTTATTTTATATTATTTTATTTATCTTTTGTTTTTCTTCCATTGCTTCGTGACCTAGTTTCTTCCCTCACCCTTTTTTTCTTCTCATTCTATTCTGTTGCGCCGCAACCCTGGTTCACTGGTTTACTTCACACCCTCCGCTACACCGCATCTCGCTCACCGGCTTCTCCTTCCTGTCGCGCCGTCGCCCCTCTAAGGCTGGACACCAGACTCCTACTCCCCTGCTCTTACTCCGTTGACCTCTCGACAGCCCGCACACCTGCTCCTTCCGGCGTCTCCTGCTTCACCTGGCACCCCCTGCTTCGTCCGACTTGTGCTGGAACCCCGCAACCCCTCCGTCGACCAAGTCCCGATGCCCCGACTCCCCTCACACTGACTCACACCTGCCCCATGAACCCCCCTTTTTGGTTCCGCCGAGCCCCTGATGAAGCAGCGCACCGAACCAGTCATGCCTCCCTCTTCCGGCAGTCGTGAGCTCGTAGTCTCCATTGTGTGAATCTTCCTCCACATGTGCCTCACTCTGGGGGTTGATTCTTTCATTTTTAGTAAATTTTTTATTTATGTTTTTAGGTGTTTTAACTTGTTTTTAATGCCAGTGGTCCGATATCTGGTTTTTACGGTTCACCTTTGGTTCTTTTATGGTGCGCATTGGTGCGATTGAAAAATTCGACAAATTTTGGGTTAATTATTGATTTTTTGGTTCAGTTGTTTGTTTTAGGGTTAATTTGTATTTTTTCGAGTTCAGTTGGTGGACGACGATCCTTGCGCACCCTTTTTGTGAAGTCGGCTACACTGAGGTAGGTGGTTCCGCTCATAATTATTGTTTGATGAATTTATTTGCAGGGTTAATTAATTCAGCTTATTATTTAGTTAGTTTTCATGGAGTGAAGTGGTTTTATTTTATTCTCTTGAGATCTCATATGCATTCATTTTTAATTAATGTGTTTAGGTGATATTAGTGTGATTTTCTGGAAACCCATGTCAAGCTGGTTTTTAGTATTTTATAAATTGTGAAATTTATAATTAAATGATATTTGTGGTAGAAATCATGTTTTGATAAGATTACATCATGTGTTTGGTTCTAAAGTGGATTTTTAAATAAAATCATATTTATCATTAGTGAAAAAATTATTTCATATTTTGTTAGCACTTGTGTTAAACTACTCAAACGTTTTTTTTAATTGGTGTAAGTGGTGTGGATTGAACTATTGATGTGGCGTTGTGTGTGTTTGGTTACGAAAGAGGGTTGAGTTGGTTTTTGTGTAAATTAAGGCTCTTCTCTTCAAATTTTTTTATTAAAAATCATAAATGTTTAATTTAATAGTTATTAAGGATGAAAGTTGTTTTAATTGGTTTTGTTAGAAATTCAGATTGATTTTTGAAATATTTTAGTGTGCGTATTATTTTAAATAAAATTTGTGTGTGCAAATGGTGGTTTTGGTGTGCGTGATGTCTTGCTTGGTTTGAGTATGTGATTATAGAATCAAACATGAACTCTAAACTACTTGAGCACAAACCGGAAGCCTGGGTACTACGTGGGAGGACTAGGACTAGTGCGCTAGTGATTCAGAAGTGGCTTTGGCCCGGTTTCACTTAGTATGATTGATGACTACAACACTAACTAAAGTTTTGGATGATGTTGGAGACCACTAGGTTATGGATGTGTTTCCCTACTAGTGGCTCATCCAGGAGAACGTATATTGCTATGTCCTGTACCATTGTTCACCGAGAAACGATGTTCTAGGGTCCCACTTCTTTCTAGTATCTTTAGGGTCTCTCCCATGTATTATGCTCTTCTTTTGCTCTCTACTCACCGTTGGCACATGGTGCGATGTTGGGGTTACCAAGAAATGTGTGTGTGTGTGTGTGTGTGCGTCTGTGTGTGTGTGCATGTGTGTGCGTGCGTGTGTGTAAGTTATTTTAATTTTTTTTCCTTTTAGATAAGTTTCCCCTTATATACCGTTTTCATTAAAATTCATTAAGCAATTATTTTTTTTTATTCTGTTAAATTGTAAATGTATTTGTCTTTTAATAATTATGTGTGGAACCTTTTCTCAGTGGCATCCTACTGGGATTTTAGCTCACACCCTACATACACCATTGGGTGTATGTAGATTCTGTTTCTTTTGCTTTCAAAGTTGTGAATTCGTGCTCAGTGATGGTGGTTCAGGTCATTGATGGTCTTCTCATGGAGGTTGGTGTTGTGGAGTGTGGATGCTACGTCTCTATGGTTTCTTGGAGGTTTGAATTTGAGTTTCTTTTGTTAATTCTTATTTTGGTTGTGGGTTCAATTTGTAAACCCCAATTTTTTTGTTTCAGTTTAAGGCCTTGTTTGGTTGTCTACATTTAGTTTCAGTTTCTTTATCTTATGAGTTGTTTTGTGTTTACTATTTTGGGTAAAATCGTTCCCATGTGTTAGTTTTGATACCCAGGAACTTGTACTAGCCCATGGGGATCGGGAACGCCATTCGCGCCATGTCGCGGACTGGGTCGGGCGCCGGGTCGGATGGCGACCCGGCCTGGTCCGTGACAAAATGGTATCAGAGGAGGCTTACACTTTGGTTCATGTTATTTTGGGTTAGAGTCATGGTATATTGGAGTAATGGTTTTTAGGACTCAACGTCTTGGCTACGAGTAAGGTGCCTGACCATCACACCTTGTGGTGGGACTCGAGTTATCAGAGTAAGCAGAGGATTGTCTAAAACATTGGTCGGTGTGGTTAATTTCGTTTCGGGGAAATTTTAAAGGAGTAGGGTCAGTGGTCCTAGTGAGCTCGCAGGGTCGGGCAAGCCATGTAGAGCTGGGGGCCTGTCCTAGAATACCCTCCGTGGTAGTGGCATGATCGGTGTATGACCGCCAATAGTATGTTCCAGTCACCCGCTGACACTAGTTTTCTCTTACACCGTTCTTAATTTCATTGTTTTGAAATTGTGCACATTTTGGTTTTTAAGTAAATATGATTTCATCTTGGAAAATGTTTTGGAAAATGTTTTGAAATATATGACTTTAAAAATAAAATGAGGTATGAGGTTTGAAAAGTGTGGGTTGGATGTTTTGGTTTTGGAAAATGGAAAGGTTTGGTTTCGACCCTTGGTGTTCTCATGGGAAACCACATGCATGAGTGTATTTGGAAAGAGAAAGGGTTAGTGGCATGAGAAGATGAATTCTTGGATCGACATGAGGTGGGTGACAGTGTGGCACGAGAACATGCATGTACGAGGCTCATGGGACACCATTGGTGTTTGTGTAACCAACAAGTTTTGCTTATTTTTTTTCAAAATGTTTTGTTAAATGAAAATTTGGTGTTTTAGTTACTGGAGATTGAATGGTGTGTCCTTGTATTTTTGAAAGGATGGATGTGAGGAGTTTTAAGCAAAGAATCATTTTTGACTGAATTGTGTTCGAGTTTGAATTTTTATTTATAAGTTGGTATGTAAGTTTTTAGTTGGTGATTTCTTTTGAAAAGTACATCGGGGAGCCCTTTCAGTGGTCCCCCCTACACGTTTGGTGTTCTCTTGTGGTACGTATTGACCGTGGGACAAGTTTGGTTGGGTCCATGGTTTTCATTAATTACTATAATTTTCCCCCATAAAGCGTTGACATGTGATTGAAGTGCGGCCACAGGCAAATCACTATTGGATGACCCTCCAGTTGATCAGAGGAATCTCTTCTTGAATTGTAGAATTGAACCCACCTCTTCTTTTTTACAACTAAGCAGATCCTCTCATAGCGGTATGACATATGTGATGAGAGTTTACTGGAGTTTTGGTCTTTTGAGCGTCTTGACTCGTCTGTATAAAGATTGACGTCGTCGTGTTTGATGGATTTCCCGGGAAACGGAGAAAAGAAATTAAGCTAGGACGGGTGAAGGTGGTTCAAAATTATTGGTGTTGACCAGTGTGTTGAAGGGATTTGTAGTATTTCCATCGGCTGCAAGGGTCATGTTTGGTGAAGTCTTGTAGTGTGAAATTCTCCTTAACAGTCAAGGGTGAAGTTTGACCACATTAATTTGAATGTTCTGTTTGGAAACAGTGAAGGAGATTCAAGTGGGGAAAGGTGGAATCAGCCTGGAGTTGTTTGTGCAGGCCACTATTCTAAATGACCTTTATCCCTTCGTTGGTTTCATTTCAGAAAGGGTCTATGTTAGGCCACTTGTGTGGAAGACCCAGTCACATGGGGATGCTACGGTCAAGTACATGAATCACGTGTTGTTTAAGACTCAGTTTGAAGTCCTTCTCCATATAATGTTCCTATCGACAGCAATGGTCATGTTCAGGTGATGATTTGAGGTGTCGTTTTCTCATCCAATGTGACAAAGGGTGATGCCCATGAACAATTTCAGCTCTTGTGTTGGAAAATGTTATGTGTATGATCAGTTGGATGTCGTAATATTTTATGTTTTATGGTTTTGTCTCGGTTGTAGTGTGGTTGTGTGTGACACCAAAAGGAGAAGATCCATTCGGGAGTCTTCCATACCTGACTGCGAGGCAGAAGATGCTTCAAACATCAGGGCTCCGGCCAAAGGCCTTGGAGTGAAGCTGCCATGTGGTCAGAAACACCGAGAGTGTATGGGACCTCGACTTTATTTTTTTCATCGGTGTTGAAAGTGAAAGCAGCTTAAATTGGTTTCTATGGTTGTTCTGTTTTGAACGAACCGTCTGGTTGCGTAAGGTTTCAGTGACTTTGCGGAGACATGTCTTCCTCATTACCTTGAAGTCTTGGGGGTAGCGTCCCATCAGATGTAATCACTTTTAGTTGTCCTTGAGAGTCTGTAGGGGAAAATATGTCCTAAAAAATGTATAATTCTCATCCCGGGATGTGGATGTGTTGTTTGGGTCTTAGGTCATTGTTTTGAAAGCCGGGTGGTCGGGCCCCTCCCTCCCCGCCCCTTGTGGTGGAGTGTTTTTGTCACCATTGAGAATTTTTCAATGTTTTATATCATCTTTTTGTTCTTATGGTGGCGAGACCCATGATGGGTCTCACACAATGGTCTCTGGAATAAATCAGTTTTGGCCTATCCTGAATGGTGGGGAGTCTGCCCTGACCTCCCCATGTTGGTTTTCTAGTCTCTCCTTGGGCATTGGTAGGTTTTTAATGGTGGGTAGACCCACATTGGGTCTCTCATGAATGTCTCTAGAATAAATCAGTGATGGAATTTTCTTTAATGGCAAGGAGTCCACTCACACCTCCCTGTACCTGTTTTCTAGTCTCGTTTCAAGCGTCAGTGAGTTCCTAATGCGGGCGATCCCCTTGGTCCTCACCATGTTGATCTTTTGCTTCTGTTTTTAAATATGGCTTGTTGATAAGTGATAAGAGTGTTTCGTGGATGCGGTTTTACCTTGTTTTTTCATTCGATCCAAATGGTGTGGTTTCAGTTTAATAGTGCTTGAGGTGTTCCAGCTTGGGAAGTTGGTTTCCATGGGTGCAAGAGTTCCCTTCATTGATTAGTCAATTGGAGGCATTCTAACTCTTTCGGATGGGCGACACATGTCAGAAAGACTTTTTATGAGTTTTTAGAGGTTGTATTTACGTCACTCTTTCTGATCATGATACCTTTCCCTCCATTTTCTTGATGTTTATGGGGAACCCCTTTGAACCTTAATGGAGTGTGGTTTTCTGATTTGGGGTTTGGTTCTAGTTGTGGCTTTCCTGGGACGGAAAGCTTTATGGTGGGGATAATTGTCACACCCCCCTCTTTTAAGTAAATTATTTTATTAATTTTTTCTTGGTATTGGGGAGTCTGTGTGAAACCCGACATGGAAATTTTGAAAAATTATTTAGAAACACACTTTTTGGCCTTTACGGCGTTCAGCGCGCCATTGTCGAAACCGCGCGACCTTTCTTGGGTCACCGTACAGCCTCACTCGGTTCTCCGCACACCTGCTTGGCGTGAAACTAATTAAACAAAAAAATTTATTGATAATGAAATTAAATTTAGTTAGATGAATATGGTAGTTGGCGCAAAATAATGTGGGATGAATAAAATGATTTATGCGTTCTAATAATAATAATATTATTATTATTATTAAGATTCTTCTTATAATTATTATTCTTTTTATTAATGTTTTAATTAAGTTTTTAAGAATATTATTAATATTATTATTATTATAGGTTTGATTTTGTTTTTAGTTATATTAAGTTTTATTTTATTTTTTTTTTTCTTCCATTACGTCGAGACATAGTATCTTCCCTGCCCCTTTTTCGTTTATTTCTCTTTCTCTTCTGTTGCGCTGCACCCCTGGTTCACTAGTTTTCGTTGCACCCTCCATTGCACTGTATCTCCCTCTCTGTCTTGACCATCCCGTCGTGCCGTCTCCCCGCCACGGCTGGCCGCCGAACTCCTACTCCCCTTCTTTGGATCCGTCTACCTCTCAGCCACCTGCACACCAGCTCCTTCCGGCGTCACCTGCTTCACCCAGCGCCCCTTGCTCTATCAGGCTTGTGATGGCACCCCGCACCCCCTCTAGAGACCAAGCCCCGACACCCCTACTCCCCTCGCACCACCTCGCACCACCCCCAAGAACCCCCCCTCTCTTGTTCGGCCGAGCCTCCGACGAAGCGACGCACCGAACCAGTCGCACCTCCCTCTTCTGGCAGCCGTGAGCTCATCGTCTCCCTCCTGTGACTCTGCCACCACACGCGCCTCACACCGGTGGTTGATTCTTTTGTTTTGGGTAAATTTTTGATTTATGGTTTTTTGTGTTTTGACTTGTTTTTTATGCTAGTGATCTGATATCTTGTTTTCAGGGTTCACCTTTGGTTTGTTTATGGTGCGCTTTGGTGAGATTGAGGAATTCAAAAAATTTTGTGTTAATTCTTTATGATTTGGTTCAATTGATCTTATTAGGGTCAATTTGGATTTGTTTGGGTTGCGGTTGGTGGAGAATGATCCTTGCGCACCCTTTTCGTGACGTCGGGTACACTGAGGTAGGTGGTTCCGCTCATAATTATTCTTTGATGAATTTATTTGTGTGTTTAATTAATTCAACATATTATTTGGTTAGTTTTCATGGTGCGAAGTGGTTTTATTTTATTCTCTTGAGATATCATATACATTGATTTGATATTAATGTGTTTATGTGATATCAGTGTGATTTTCTAGAAACCCATTTCAAGATGGTTTTTAGTATTTTATAAATTGTGAAATTTTTAATTAAATGATATTTGTGGTGCAAATAATGTTTTGATAAGATTACGTCATGTTTTTTGTTGTAATGGGGAATTTTAAATAAAATCAAATTTATCATTAGTGAAAACATTATCGAATCATTTGTTATCACTTGTGTTAAACTACTCAAACATTTTTTTAATTGGTGTCAGTGGTGTGGATTGAACTCTTGATGTGGCATTGTGTGTGTTTGGTTACGAAAGAGGGTTTGGTTGGATTGTGTGTAAATTCATGCTCTCCTCTTCAAAATTTGTTATTAAAAATCATAAATGTTTAATTTAATATTTATTAAGAATGCAAGTTATTTTAATTGGTTGTGTGTGAAATGAAAATTGAGTTTTGAAATATTTTAGTGTACATATTATATCAAATGTATTTTGTGTGCGCAAATGGTGTTTTTGGTCTGCATGATGTCTTACTTGGATTGAATATGTTATTATAGCATCAAACTTGATCTATGAACTACTTGAGAACAAACAGGAAGCCTGGGTACTAGGTGGGTGGACTAGGACTAGTGCGCTAGTTATTTGGAAGTGGCTTCGGCCCGGTTTTACTTAGCTAGATTGACGACTACAACACTAACTAAACATTTGGATGATGTTGGATACCACTAGGTTATGGATGTGTTTTCCTACTAGTAGCTCGTGCACAAGAACGCATATTTTTGTGTTCCTGTACCATTGATCACCGAGACATGAGGTTATAGGGTCCCACTTCTCGCTAGTATCTTTAGGGTCTCTCCCATGTATTGTGCTCTTCTTTTGCTCTCTTCTCACCATCGGCACACGATGTGACGTTGGGGTTTCCAAGATAAGTCTATATGCGTGTGTACGTGTGTGCGTGCATCTGTGTGTGTGCATGCATGTGTGTGTGCGTGCGTGCATGTGTGTATGTTAATTTTAGGTGTTTTCCTTTTAGAGATGTTTCCCCCTAAAAACCATTTTC
This sequence comes from Viscum album, assembly GCA_963277665.1. Lineage (NCBI taxonomy): Eukaryota > Viridiplantae > Streptophyta > Magnoliopsida > Santalales > Viscaceae > Viscum > Viscum album. Next base: position 1,630,668,375 of record OY728152.1, read on the forward strand.
ATTAAAATTATTTAAGCACTTATTTATTTTTATTCTGTTAAATTGGAAATGTATTTGTATTTTAAGAATTATGAGTGGAACGTTTTCTCAGTGGAATTCTACTGGGATTTTAGCTCACAGCCCACACAAACCCTTGGGTGTATGTAGATTCTGTTTCTTCTACTTTCCAGGTTGTGACTTCGTGCTTAGTGATGGCGGTTGAGGTCTTTGAAGGTCTTCTCGTGCAGGTTGGTGTTGTGGCGTGTGGATTCTGCATCTCAATGTTTTCTTGGAGGTTTAAGTTTGAGTTTCCTTTGTTGTCTCTTATTTTTATTGTGGGTTCAAGTTTTAATCCCTGTTTTTGTTTTCAGTTTAAGGCCTTGTTTGGTTGTCTACATTTAGTTTTAGTTTCTTTATCTTATCAATTGTTTTGTGTTTACTATTTCAGGTAAAATCGTTCCCATGTGTTAGTTTTGATACCCAGGAACTTGTGCCTGCCGTTGGGATCGGGCACTGGGTTGGATGGCAACCCGGCCTGGTTCGTGACATGTATTCTTCAAGTTTGAGCCATCTTAGGGAAGAGACTTAGGCTGATGGTCATGGTTAGACACTGACTAAAACTTGGAACCTTCATATTGTAGAGCAGACACTAGTGGGAAATGATGCTGGTCCCCTGACCAGTTGAGGTACCATTCTGCTAGAATCTTTTATAGCTATAGTTTTATTTGATACCTGTGCGTTTTTGTCTTTTATATGTTCTAATCTTTTGAACCTGTTGAATCTACCATCCAATTTGTTATCTGTTGTGATGGAGTTGGTTATTCCATTCGGAAAGAAGAAAGAGTGGGGTCTCAGGTGCCAATCATCTGCGCTTTCTATGTTAGGGTTTAAGATGGAATGTGATTTAATGGTCCATGATATAGACATGTTTGGTGTGATCCTTGGAATGGATTGGATGATGTGTTTCCAAGAACAGGTTGACTGTTATCAATAGTAAGTTAGATTCATGTATCCTAATGAAAGTGACTAGTTTATCCTTGGCTAATGGGATTATTAGCTGGTTCGTGCCAGGATTTCACTCCTAGAGTTAGGTAATCTTGATTTTCAATTTGGGTTTCTCATGTAGGAGGATGAGGATAGTTCTCCAGAGGATAGGTTATCTCATGTGGTGGATGAGTTCCCAGAGGTATTCCCAGATGATTTTTTAGGGTTACCCTCAGAGCAGGACATCGATTGTTTAATAAATCTGGCACTGGGAACATATCCAATATCTATTCACTCATATTTCATGACCCCCACCAAATTGATGGAATTAAATATACAGTTGATAATATTGGAATCCATGGGGATCACTCTCCCAAGAATTTATTTTTTGGAAACCCTTGTTTTGTTAGTAAAGAAGGCTGATGGATCTTAATGGTTGTGTGTTGACTATCAGAATCTTAGTAAGGTACCTATTAGGAATAAGTACCATTTTCTATAAATTGGTTATTTTTTCAACCAGATCAACATGGAAAAGTTTTCTTAAAAAATTAATTTTCATTACAATTAACACCATGTTAGGGTAAAAGAGGTGGATATCCTAAAATAGATTTCCGAGGTAGGTATGAACACTTTGAGTATTCGGTCATGGATTTTGGACTGAAAAATTATATAGCGGTATTTATGGTGCTCATTAATATTGTGTTCCACGAGAATCATGACTTATTTGTTGTGGTATTTTTTGGATGACATCCTAGTCTACTGTAGATATGAAAAAGGTAATGAGAATCATCTTCAGAAATTGTTAGGCACCATGTGAGATCAACATACTTACACAATTCTCTCAAAAAGAACTATCTAGATCAGGTAAGTGAAGTTTATGGGCCAGGTAATCTCGGAAAAAGGATTTTTAGTGGACCCAGGGAAGATCAGTGTGGTTATGTCATCAGAATAGATGAAGAAAAGTTTCGGGATTAGAAGCATCCTCTAGAAGGTGGGGTATTACAAGATGTTTGTTTGGGATTTATCACATATAAATTCTTCCATGACTACACTCACCTAGAAAGGGGTGATGTTTGAGTGGAACCCAGAATGTCAGTAATCCTTGGAGGAGATAATGTGGTGGGTGACTATTTTACCCATGTTGATTTTTCTTGGGTCAAGAAAGGGGTAAGTGGTTTAGTAGGATGCATCAAGTATAGGCATTGGGTTTGTGCTTATATATGATGATCATGGGGTGGTGTATGGTTCCCAGAAACTCTGACCAAATTTGAATAAGTACCCAATCCCTAATTTGGAGTTAGCACTAGTGATGCATTATTTGTAGACATTGTGTAACTACATATTTGGGGATATTTTTTTGGTCTACTCTGATCAAAGGATCTTGGCATACATCTTTTCTCAAAAGGGTGTCTGTACGAGGAAGCATCGCTAGATTGAGTATCTGTAGGGGTATGACATTGATATTGCCTATACCAATAGAAATGGTAATGCAGTGCCTAATTACTTGAGTAAGAAAGTGCTCGTATATGATTTTGGGAAGTCCAACGATGAGTGTTCTTTGATTGGGATATTTTCATAGATGTACATAGAGACAAAGGGTCCCAGTGGAGTTGAACTCTTAAGGAGTGTGAAGTTAGATCCTTATCTTCTGGATTGTGTTCAATGAAGGATGCCTAGTGATGATCTATGTTAGCGGTATATCCAGTTTCTTCGTAGTGAGGAAATATACTCTTATTACTTGTTTTCTATCAAGGTAATTATATGTTTCAAAGAAAATTTCATGGTGCTATTTTTTCTAAGTAATTTGGTGATTCAAGATAGCCACCAGTCTCAGTGGTTCGTTCATTCAGGTGCTACAAATATTTATTATGATGTTCATCACTAGTTATGGTGGCTAGGTCTGATATGGTTCATACCCAGCATTATATCGAGATGATATACTTTTTAGTAGATGAAAGAAGATCATCAAAGGCCATCTAGTTTTCTCCAATCATTACCCATTCATACTTGGAATATGGATGTGGTCACCATGTATTTCATCATCATTTTGACTCATACACCTCGATGAAGGAACAGTATTTGGTTAGTTATTTACAATTTGATCAATTCATCCCACATTATCCCAATAACAGATTCAGCGGTGGTGGATGAGGTGGGATATTTGTATGATCATGAAGTGGATAAGTTTCATGATGTGTCGTTGGAAAATGTTTCTTGATAGAGACCCTCTCTTCACCTATCAGTTTTGGGGAGGCTTTCAAAATGACATTGGGGTCATAGATCATAATGATCAAAGAATACCACCCTCAAAAGGATGGTCAGATAGAGTGAAAAAATCAGATTCTGAAAGTCATGCTTTGTGCATGTGTCTTGGACATCAGAGGTCTTTGGATAACCATTTGGGATTGGTTTAATTTTTTTATAATATTATTTACCAATATTACATTCAAATGGATCATTTATGGTGATCTATGGTTGCCCAATTATGTTTCCCCAATGTTGGGATGAGATAGGTGACACCTCACTGTTGTGACTAATCATTTTGGAAGCGATCTCTGAGAATGTAAAGCTGATGATATAGTGGTTATTGATAGAATAGATTTTCTAGAAATCATATGCTGATCAGAGCTGTTAGGACCTTGGGTTCACTATGGGTGATCAGGTATTCCATAAATTGGCCCCTTTTTTGGGTCGTAGTCATTTTGGGAGCCAAGGGAAGCTATCAATGAGGTATGTAGGGAATTTTAAGATCACATAATGGATTGTTAGGATAGAATATAGGTGATCCATTCCCTCTTAGTTAATGTTGATTCACCAAATTTTTCATGTCTCTCAACATAAAAAGTATAACATTGGCACATCTTAGGTAGTAAATTGGGAAGAGTTGGAGATAGATCCCGATTTATCAGCGTTCGAATAGTCGGTTCAGATAGTGGACTCCCAAGGGAAGGGGAAATGTGGGAAGTCTATTTTGTTGGTCGGTGTCCTTCGGCAGCATATGAATGATATATATGAGGTTTGGGAGCAAAATAATTGTGTTAAGAAAGAGTACCAAATTTTTTAGATCATGTTTCGAGTTGGAGGTCTTTAGATGGAATGTTTTTATAATAGGGAGAATTATAACATAAATGATCTCATTTTTAGGTATTCATATATTTTAATTTTGGTCAATCTTTTTACCTTGGATTCCCACCCAATTTTGGAAGAAAATGGATGAATTTTTGGAAAACAGGACCCTATAAGATGTTGGTGCACAATTAGTAGTAACCATGAACCCACCCAAGAAACTATGTGGTGGGAGATAGAACCTACCACACAACCTCTTCACAACCATGACTCTCGACCTATGTTAAGAGGTAGAGGTATTTATCAAGACAGAATGGTCCACACGGTTACAACATGGTTTCACAAACCATGAGGACTAACAATGTAGAACTATCGACACAATAAATTTTATCTCTCATATCAGGTTCAACCCCCAAATCCCCCCATTTTCTCCACTTTATGTCTTCCCCACCCCAGGTACGACTCTCTATTATTCCACCTCCCTTGGATCTCTATTTTCTTACCAGATTTAGTTCATTTCTTCCTCCGTTCATCCAGTAAGTTCTTTCTCCCTTGTTTCCTCCCTATAATCTAGGGTATTCTCTATTATTTTGGGAGATTCATATTGTAATTCCGAAGAGTTCTATTTTATGGTTGTATTTTTTTGTTCTTGGTTTGATCTCTTGGATTAGGACTCGATCATTTCTTTTTGTAGTGCGATCAAGCTGAGGTTGGAGTTTTACAATGGATTTTGGGGATTTCTACACCAAAGGTAAACTTTTTTTTGATCAAACATCACCTGATGAATTTATTGGGATTTATTGTGTTCGTTAACATGTTTTATGAATTATTAATGAGGTCAAAATTTAGTTTTTTTAATGATTTTTTATATGAATTTGATTTCAAAATTTAATTTGTAAGTAAAATTGGTGTATTCTTAATGTAAGGCCTTATTGTGTTCATTTGAAATGTTTTATGAATTGAGTAAATGATATATTAAGTGGTTTTTGGAATTTGAATAATGGTTAAAATGGTTTTGGGGTGTGGTTGAATTTTGAATGTGTTTTCAGTTGTGAAAATTGTCATTTTTGGTGTGAGTAATGCCTTTGTGGGGTTTGTGTGTAAATGAGGAGTATCTTGTGGAATGTGAAAATTTATTAAGCACTAGGGGAATCCTAGGTAACTAGGAGGTAGGTATTGGACTAGTGTGATAGTGATACAGAAGTGGATACAGCTCAGATCCACATAGTTGGATTGATGATAAAAACACTAAATAAGCATTGATAATGATTCGAGACCATTAAGAATATTGGATATTTCTCCTCTCAAATGGACTGTGCATGAGAACCTGGATAGTTTTGGCTCATAAAAGACTTTACACCAAGAAACATGGTTATTGGGGCCCATTTTTCCAGATAATACCCATATGTCCTCTCTAATGTCGGTAATCTTTCACTATGATGTGCTCGCTATCTATATATGGTCTGACTTTGGGTTATTCTAATGTTAAAGGTGTTTTCATATAAAATTTCATACCTTTAAAAGTTTTTTTTAAAATCTATTTCCCTTAATTTTTTTCTATCACTTCCATTCATTTGTTAAAACATAATGATTATTTTTAATTTGAAATTTAGTGTGTGGAATCCCTTTGGGTGGAATACAACTAGGAAATAGATTGCACCCTACGTACACCTTTGGGCGTATGTAGACTTCATCATGTTTGTTATAGGCATGGGTAATGTTTTGGTGACGGGGTTTTAGGATGCTACTGATGATCTTTGATGGTTTTGCGGTGATGGATTGTGGGATATGTTCACCTTGACTTGTGGTGGTTTTGGAGATGGTTTTTAGTTCCCTTTTTATAATTGATATCTTTTGGTTCTGTCTAACTTTTATATGTAAATCATAAACCTTATATTGGCTTGATTGGTATTTTTTTTCCAGCATTGGTTAATTGTATATTATTGTTTGTTTTATATTTTTATGTTCAGTAAAATATTTAATACTTGATTTTATTTATAAGTATACAACTGTTTCATGATTGGTATACTTGCATAATATTATAGATGTTCATCAGTATCATATAAATTCTATTATGGAAAATCATATCCATTTCACATGATCTTCCATCATTATATAAAAGTATACCGATCATGAAAACAAATGAAACAAATGATCGAGAGTGATAATATTGTATCTTTCAACTCATCAAAAAACAAAAAATAAGAATAATAAAATTACAATAAATACAATGAAAATTTATTAGGAAATTTAATAAAAATTTAATTTATTTAATTTCATTATCTAGGATGTTAATGTCAAGTACAGAATATGTTTAGGCATAAGGTAATGGTTTTCTACCCAAACATCCATTTTCATTCGGGCTGCTCTTTTTTTCATCATTACCCAAATTAAATACTTAATTATTCTTATTTAATCCTCATAATTTTTATGAATGTTCTATATATCTCTACCAATCAAAATCCATATTTGTTTTAAGGGGATTTACTTTTTTTTAAATGTATATTTTTCAAATTCTTCCTGATAGACGAACCTGATTCAAGGTAACATCTCAAATTCATACCTATTATATTGGGTACTCTATAATCGATATAAATCAACGATTAATTTTCTAAATTTAAAAATTTTATATTGAAAAAAATATCTTATTTCAATTCTAGTTTTATAAAAAAAATTCCAAAAGAACTCCTCTTTTCAATGTAATAGATAATTTCTCTCAAGAATTACTCAATGATTTTATACGAGTGTAATTATTTATTTCAAAAATATTTTTGATTATTCTGTTTAAATAGGATTAATATATTATGAAATATTACACCACATTATGTGTAATGGTTTTTTATTTGTTTAAATTTGAATTTAATATCCCGATACCATTAAACATATTACTCTGAAGTGTTAGTGTTTATGTTTATTGAAAGGGGAAGGTTATTAACATTTCATATGTTATTTTAAATATGAATATATATGTTAATTATGCATCAACCCTTTAATACGAGGAACACACTGGAATTATTATGTGTCATGTTGGGGCCACTATATCCCCTCGTTGAATCGGTAATTCTCATGAAACAAACTAGCTTGGGTTTTAACCCAATATGTATGGTGTCCTCACTCAGGCCATGGATGTATGGTTATGATGTCTGAAATTTTGAATTCCCCCATTATGAAACTAGTAATTAATAGTCCATGTGATTATTTTACTGGTAGAATATCTGTGGTAATTTTTATGGAATTATTTATTCAGATTTCTATTATACCATATAATGCTCCAGTATATTTTAGAGGCCTTTGTTTGAAGTTGCTCACCATGCCTATTGCTTTTGTCTATGATTTCTAATGATATATTATTTAACCTTACCAAAAATATGAGCTCACCAATTTCTTATGTTATATATTTCCCTATGACGAAAAGAAGTATATTATAAATGAATTTCATGGATAATCTAGAAGTTACGGATAATTACAATGGAATTTACATTCTTTTTTTTCCATTCAAGTTATAATATTGAACTTATGCATGTATCTTGTTTTCCAAAGATAGTAAACTTTTTTGGTCCATTGAGATGTGATTTCTTGTAATCCTACAAATTTAATGATATAAGGCACCGACTTTGGGAAACTAGGGTTGGGGTCTTTACAGACCCCTATGACAACTTTTGTTACACAAAAGCTCAAATATCATTAGAAAATAATATACTATTTGTATTATTAGGGAATATATCACATAGATGTTGGAATGTCAATAATAAAATTGAATATCTAAATTATGGAATTATTTTTTTAATGTTTTATATAAGAATTATTCATTAGTTACAATTAATTATAAATAAAAATAAAGACAACTTGAATATAAAGGATGCAAGAGCCTAGATAATGATATAATAAGTCCTTTTCCAATTTGTTAATATTTATGCATAAGATAGTAATTTTACATTAAAAATGATTTGATGTCTAATAGAATTCTAAATAAAGGAAAATGATTTAATCCAGAACCATTTGTTTCTTGAAAGACTAAATTATACTGAACAATATTATAATTTTAATGATATAATTTAATATGAATATTTTTCCGCCTTTTAAGGGATGAAATATAATTAAAAGAAATATTTTGATATTTATAATTTTTTATGAACCAAAATAATTTCATTTTCAAAAGGTAAATAAAAAGATTTACTTTGGAGGATTTTTTATCTTCCTGAGAACTTTAATATTTTAATAAATATTGACATATACAGAATTTTAGTTCAAAACTGTATTTTCAAAAAACTTATTTATATATTTAATATATGTTTTAATTGGTTTTAAGGTATAATTAGATTATTTATGTTTTGGTTAAACCAATTTAGGTAAATGAAAATATTTTCACTTCTAATTTATATATAAAATCATAGAAAACATTTAATCATTTTTTCTTTAAAACACTATTTTGTTGTCCTATTCGTGGTATTAATTATAAATTAATTACTAAACCTTATTTTTTTGGAGTATTGAAAAATTGATTCTATATTTTGATTCAAGAATATTTATAATTTATAATATGGTAAAATTATTATTTTTTACCAAAATGATTATTGAATGTATTTTTGATTAACAATAGCGGTTAAGGAAAAAGGAGGATAAAAAATAATTAAAATGGAAAATAAGGTGTAAAACATAACCAAAAAATGTATAAAAATTATTTTATGAAAATATTTAGACCAATAAATCTGTGATGATCTATACTGATTTAATTTTAACCCTTTAGGATTATGTTAAATGATGAGAGTACACAAATATTTTCCATAATACCCAATGTGTCTTTTTCTAAAATTATAAAATTCCTCCTCACCCCCTAACTTCTAAAAATTTCTCAGGTACCACTAGCTCATACAAACAATAACTAAATAATATCACAACATCCCTACCCACAACCTATATGCCTCAAAATTTGATGAAAGCAATCCAAGGATGTCCATTGGTGTAAAACAAATGAACATTTTTGAAAAAGAGGTAACAATCATCAATGCTCACTTTTGTTTTATTTCAGTTTCAACCCATTAAAATAATATAAATCCATGTTTATATAAAAAATATCATTAACCCAAATATACTTATATGTTTTTATGTTAAGGGTTATAAAGTCACCTATACACTTCCATCAAATTGGTAATCACGAAATGATGTCGTTAATTTTTCCTTTACAGCATCTCATTATTGGGAATTATGATGGAAAAAATATTTTAATATGCTATATATTATATTTATGTTTTATTAATTCTTATGGATGTTTTTATAACACATACCATTATCATTAACATTTTTTTAAATATGATAACATTGTTTGTGGATGTGTTGACTACCGCCTCCTTCAAGCGATGTGATAAATTCACACATTAAATGAAATTTATTAATGATGGGTTTTATTAGAAATATGTGATATAAATAACATATATAAAATATTCATGAAATAATTAAATTTATATAAATATAATATGACATTTTCATTCTTACCCTTTGACAAACAGAAAAATGTAAAATCATCATTCGCTGACATGTGGACTACTGCCTCCACAACACGATGTGAATTCATTTATATAAAAAGAATTATATATTATTAAATAAAATATTATTTATTTAATAATTAAAATTTTTTATGGATAAATGTTAATTACCTACTTTTCATAATCATCATCAAAAAATGAGACCGTTACTCATGCATTTGTCTGACCTATTGTCTCTATGATTGTAACATTGGTCCATATTTCATAACCATTATGCCTGAAAAGTGTAATTTATTTATAAATATGATAAATATTTCATTATTATTATCTTTTATAATTTTATATATTGACCCCTTTTCCATTTACAGCCATCATTAGTCATCATAAAACATAAACTAAATATGGTCAAAACACCAGACATAAACATAATTGATGAAGTTGTAGTATAAATAATTGTAATTAGTGAAATAAAATTAACATTAAAATTTAGAATTGTTATGATGAAATAAATACAATTAATATAAGTTTATTATTATGGAATATACAGCCACACATGACAAGTATGACTCAAGGTAAGGGATTTTCATCTCACTTTTTACATTTGTGAGATAAAAGTTATAATCACCACATAAATATTTTCTATGGTGTATATAATTACCCAATTCAAAAATTAAATAATTAATTATTTTTCCATCATGGAATTTAAATGGGTTGTTTTATGATTTGTACTTTTGTGTTTTCCATTTTACATTTTACCATAGTAGTAAGGTATTTCTTCTGTGTTTCCTTTCATTAATGTATTTCTTGATTATATATGCCTTTATTATTTTATAAGGTGTAGTCACCTTTCATCTGACATTCTATATCCATATTTTATATATTATAATTTTATTTAATGTTTTTAAATGATATTATTTCATGGGGATTATGATTTAAATGTTTAAAGTGTTATGGGACACTTTTTATGCTTAAATAAGTAATTTAAAAATCCATTTATACATGTCAATATTCTTGAATTAATTTTTAATATTTACATATATTGGTATAAAAGATTTATAAATTAAATTTTATGTTAATTTTTAATTTAATTAAAGGTTTTCAAAGAGTACCATGTTTCATGTTTCATATATAATTTTTTGACAAATGAAAAATGTAATGTTCCATTTCTAATGTACCTAATGAAATTTATTTTATTGGGTACAAGGACATTAATTTTATTCATTTAATATTTTGTAGTACTTGAAGTTCCATAAATAAATTACCATATTTTAAAATTTGATATTTTTTGAAAACTTTCTTTCAATGAAAATGTTGGTTTCTTATGGAAATTTTATTTTTAAAAGAGAAATATATTTATATCTAAAAGTGTTTTTAATATGAGTTTGAAAGTGTTTTTCTAGGGGTTTTATGAATAAAGTTTAATATGGATAAAATTGTACATCATAATTAAATCATGGGGATTACTATATAGACCTCTAAAATCCCACTAAATCTTATCAAAGGTTGGACTAAATAGCTTCATGAATTCCAGTTATATCTTATTATGGGGTTTCCCAGATTTTTCTCGGAAATCCTTTAACAACATAACATCGAGTGTGACAGATAACACCGAGTGAAAACATTATATCTCTACAAATCATTGAATATAGATAATATTGGATTTTACCCATATTATTATTTTAATTGATAGGGTTTTGAATGGAATTTATGGGTATGAATCTCTAAGTTACCATAATGTAGTTTTAATTTTTTATATGGGTTTTAATGATATTATTTGAAAAAAAATATATGTTTTTATTCTTATTAAAATATATTATTTCATATTATCAGATAATAATGAAGATAATGATAAAAGATTTGGAAATTTTAAGGATATTACCAAAATAATAGTTTTCTTTCTTTTTATATCCCTTACTACGATTTTGTTCTCATCCCATTTCTTTTGGAAATATTTTCATAGAGTTTATGGATGGTTAGGTAAATAAATAATTCAAGTTATAATTCAAAGAGATTTTACATGAAAATAATCATGTTTTATTTTAATTGTTTTATATTATAGTAATAATGGATACTAATTAGAAGTGTGAACTTTTTATTTTATTGTTTTCTATATATGAGTTATTCTCTAAAAATACAAACCTATAAAGATACTTGATGTGAAATATATTGACTTCTTGACTAAATCACATCATTATGTAAGGTTTATTGTTGAATCATTGTAATTGGTATCAAAGGAAAGGGGAAGATAACATTAGAGATTATTATAGTGTTAATATAAAGCCCATAAAATATTTTACATTATGGTTAAGATGAAATGATATAGAATTTAATGAATTGATTGTTTCATTGATTAAAATTAGTATTTTTATAATGTTTTTCGATGAAAAAAATGAAAATATTGTTTTAAGGATGTTAGATTAAAATATCCTTTCGATTGAAAGCCCCAAGCTGGTTGCAATTGGAACATAACAGTTTGGTGATATGATGGTTTAATTGACAGAAGCAATAAATGGTAGTGGATTCCATGAATGATAGTAAAATTATGTATTAATGATTTTACATGTCTGTTTTAGTGAAATTAAACTGAAAAAATAACCAATCATTCAGTGGATCATCTAACTTAGTGATATCTCAAGGATGGTTCAATTCCCAAGAGAAGATATTTTATGAAATGGGATGTTCATAATGTTAATTGGTAAATATTTCATGATCGGTATACTTGAATAATATTATGGATGTTCACCAGTATCATAAAAATTATATTCTAGAAAATCATATGCATTTCACATGATCTTCTATCGTTATATACAAGTATACCGATCATAAAAACTAATGATACAAATGCTCTAGAGCGATAATATTGTCTCCTATAACTCATCAAAAGACCAAAAATGAACTTAATAAAATTAGCATAAATAAAATAAAAATTTATAAGGCAATTAATTAAAATTTTATTTGATTTAATTTTATTATCTAGGATGATAATGTCAAGTACAGAATATGTTTAGGCATATGTTATGGGTTTTTTACCTGAACCTCCATTTTCAATCAGGTTTCTCTTTTTTTCATCATTTCCAAAATTAAATACTTAATTATTCTTATTTAATCCTCAAAAATTTTGTTTTAATGTTTTATATATATGTACAAATAAGAATTCATATATGTTTTATGGGGATTTACATTTTTTAAAAGTAGATTTCTCAAATTCTTCCTGATAAACAAACCCGATTCAAGGAAACATCTCAAATTCTTACATATTTTTTGGGTACTCTATAATCGATATGAATCCAACATTAATTTTAAAAATTTAAATATTTAATATTAAAAAAATATCTTATTTCACTTCTAATTTTATAAAAATATTTTTCCCAAAAGAACTCCTCTTTTCAAAGTAATAGAGAATTTCTCTCAAGAATTACTCGATGATTTTATAGGAGTATAATCATTTATTATAAAAATATTATAGATTATTATGCATGATTAAGATTAATATATTATGAAAAATTACACCATATTTTATGTAATGGTTTTTTATTTGTTTGACTATGAATGTACTATCCTAATACCATTCAACATATTACATTGAAGGAATAATGTTTATTTTTATTGAATGGGGAATGTTATTAACATTTAAAATGTTATATTCAATATGAATATATATGTAGATTATGTTTTACCCCTTTAATATGAGGAACACATTTGTATTATTATGTGTCATATGGGGGCCACTATATCCCCTCGTTGAGTCTATAATTCTCATGAGACAAACTAGCTTGGGTTTTTACCTAATATGTATGGTGTCTTGGCTGAGGCCAAGGAAGTTTTGTTAGGATGTTTGAAATTTTGAATTCCCCCATTATAAAACAAGTAATTGATAGTCCATGTTATTATTATATTGGTATAATATCCATGGTAATTTTTATAGAATAATTTATTCATATTTCTATTATACCATATAATGCCCAAGTATATTTTTGAGGCATTTTTTTAAGTTGTTCCCCATGCCTAGGGATTATGTCTAGGATTTCTTCTTCTATATTATTTAACCTTAACAAAAATATGAGATCACCAATTTCTTATGTTGTATATTTCACGAAGAATAAAATAAGTATATTATAAATGACTTTCAGGGATCATCTAGAAGTTATGGATGATTTCAGTGGAATTTACATATTGTTCTTTCCTTTCAAGTTGTAATATAGAACATATGTATATATCTCGTTTTCTAAAGATAGTAAACTCTTTGATCCTTTGAGATGAAATTTCTTGCAATCATACAAATTTAATGATATAAGGAACTGGCTCTGGGCAACTGTGGTAGGTGTCTTTACAGACCCCTACAACGACTTATGCTACACCCAATCTCGAATCTCATTAGAAAATAATATAATATTAGTATTATTATGGCAGTTATCACCTAGATGTTGGAATTTCAGGAATAAAATTGATTATCTAAATTATAGAATTATTTTTTAATGTTTTATATATTATTTATTCATTATTAATTATAAATAAAAATAAAGAACAGTTGAATATAAAGGTTGCAATAGCCTAGATAATTATATAATAAGTCCTTTTCCAATTTGTTAATATTTATGCATAAGATAGTAATTTCACACTAAAAAGGATTATATGTCTAATATAATTCCAAATAAAAGAAAAATGATTTACTCAAGAACCATTTGATTCATGCAAGACTAAATTATACGGAAAAATATTATAATTTTAATGTTATAATTAAATATGAATATTTTTCCTACTATTAAGTGATGAAATACAATAAAACGAAATATTAATATATTTAAAATTTTTATGAACAAAAATAATTTAATTTTCAAAATATAAATATAAAAATGTACTTTATGGTATTTTTTTAACTTCCTGAGAACTTTCGTATTTTGATAAATATTGACAAGTTTTGAATTTTAGTTCAAAAATGTATTTTTAAACAATTTATTTATATAGTTAAATTATGTTTTAAATGTTTTTAATGTATAATTAGATTATTTTTGTTTTTATTAAACCAATTTAGGTAATTGAAAACATTTGAAATTTGAATTTAGATATAAAAACTTAGAGAAAATTTAATCATTTTTACCTTAAAACCCTATTTTGTTGTCCTGTTGGTGGTATTAATTATAAAATAATTCTTGAAACTTATGTTTTTTGAATTTATAAAAATTTAATCTATATTTTGATTTATAAAAATTTATAAATTATAATATGGTAAAATTATTTTTTACCAAAATTAATATGGAATGTATTTATGATTAATAACATATGTTAAGGAAAAAGGAAGTAAAAAAATAATTAAAATGGAAAAAAAGGTGTAATATATATCCAAAACATGTATAGAAATTATTTTATAGAAATATTTAGACCAATACATCTATAATGGTATATAATGGTTTAATTTTAACCCTTTGGGATCAGGTTAAATGCTGAGAGTACACAAATATTTTTAAGAATACCCATTGTGTCTTTTTTCCCAAATGAAAAAGTCCTCCTCACCCCTACACTTCTAAAAATTTCTTAGGTACCACTATCTCGTCCAACCACTAACTAAATAAGATGTCAACATCTATACACTCAACCTATAAGCATCACAATTTGATGAATGAAATCCAAGGATGTCCATTGGTGTAAACCAAATGGGCTTTCTTGAAAAAGAGGTAACAATCATCAACAATCAATATTGTTTTATTTCATTCTCAACCCATTAAAATATTATAATTACATTTTTATATAGAAAATATCATTAAACAAAATATACTGATATGTTTTTATGTTAATTGTTATATAGTCACCTACACACTTCCTCCAAATTTTTAATCATGAAATGATGTCATTAATTTTTCCTTTACCACATCTCATTGTTGGGAATTATGATGGATTTTTTTAATATGATATATATTATATTTATATTTTCATAATTCTTATATAACTTTTTATAACACATAATTTTATGATTAATTTTTTTTAAATATGACATCAATTTTTGTGGATGTGTTGACTACCGTCTCCTTAAAGCAATGTGATAAATTCACTCATTTCATGGAATGTGTTAAGGACGAGTTTTAGTAGAAATATGTGATATAAATAAAATATATATAATATTCATGAAATAATTATATTTATATGAATATAATATGTAATTTTCATTCTCACCCTTTCACAAATGGAAAAATTGAAAACATCTTTCGTTGAAACGTGGAATACTACTTCCCAAACAAGATGTGATTAAATTTATATAAAAAGAATTATATATTATTAAATAATATAATATTTATTTAATAATTACAATTATGGAAGGTAAATTTTAATTACCTACTTTTCATAATCATTGTTGAAAAATGGAATGTTATTCATGAGTATGTGTGATCAATTGTCTTTATGACTGTAACATTGGTTCATGTTTCATAACCATAATTCATTATTAGTTTGAAAAGTGTAATTTATGTGTAAATATGATAATTATGTCATTATTATTATCTTTTATATGTTTATCTATTGAACACTTTAACATTTACAACCAACATTAGTCATCATGACATACAAACTAAATATGGTAGAAACACCTGATATAAACATAATTGATGAAGTACTAGTATAAATAATTGTAATAAGTGAAATAAAATTAACATTAAAATTTAAAATGTTTTTGATGAAATTAATAAAATTTATATAAGTTTATTATTAAGGAATATAAATTCACACACGACACGTCAAACTCAAGGTAAGGGATTTTCATCTCAGTTTTTTTCATTTGTGAGAGAAATGTTATAATCACCACATACATATTTTGTATGGTGTATATAATTAATCAATTTAAAAATTAAATAATTAATTATTATTAATTCATGAAATTTAATTGTTTTGTTTTATGATTTTTACATTTTTGTTTTCCATTTTATATTTTACCATAGTTATAAGGTATTTCTTCTCAGATTCCTTTCATCAAAGAATTTCTTGATTATATGCTCTATTATTATTTTAGAAGGTGTGTAAATCTTTCATCTGACATTATATATCCATATTTTATTTATTATAATGTTATTTAATGTTTTTAAATGATATTATTTCATGTGTATTGTGATTTAAACGTTCAAAGTTTTATGATACACATTGTATGTTTAAATAGGTAATTTAATTTTTTTTATCCATGTCAATATTCTTGACATAATTTTTCATATTTACCTATTTTGGTAAAAAAGAGTTATAAATTAAATTTTATGTGTATTTATATTTTAATTAAATGTTTTCAAAGAAGAATATGTTTCATGTTTCATATATAATTTGTTGACAAATGAAAAAGGACTGTTCTATTTTTAATGTACCAAATGACATTGATTTTATTGTGTACCGGGTAATTAATTTTATTCCTATATTATATTATTGTACATAGAGTTCCATAAATAAATAAACACATTTTAAAATTTGATATTTTTTGAAAACTATTTTTCAATGAAAATGTTGGTTTCTTATTTAAATTTTATTTTTAAATGAGAAATATATTTATATTTAAAATTTTTTTAATATGATTTTAAAAGTGTTTTTCTATGGGTTTTGTGAAAAAATTATTTTATGGATAACATTGTACATCATAATTACACTATTAGGAATCCTATATATCACTATAAAATCCCACTAAATTTTATCAAAGGGTGGCCTAGATAGAAACATGAATGCCTGTTATGGCATAACATGGGGTTTCACATATTGTTCTAGGAAATCCTTTTATAACATAACATCGAGTGTCACAGATAACACTGAGTGATAAAATTATATCTCTCTAAATAATTTGATAAGGATAATATTGGATTTCACCCATATTATTATTCTAATTGATAGGTTTTTAACGGATTTTATGAGTATAAAGCTCTAAGATACATAAAGTAGTTTTAATTTTTTTTTCTACGGGTTTTAATGATATTATTTGAATTCAAGTAGATTTTAAATGAATGTAAATCATGGTTTATTTTAAATGTATTATATTATAAGAATAATGGATACTAATCAAAAATATGAAATTTTTATTTTATAGTTTTTTGTATACGAGTTATTCTCTAAAACTACAATCTTATATGGATACTCAATGTGAAATAAAGATATTTCTTGACTAAATCACAACATTATGTATGGTTTATGGTTGAATGTTAATAAATAGTATGAAAGGAAATGTGAAGATAATGTTAGAGATTACTATAGTGTTAATACAATGTGCATACAATATTTTAAATTATGGTTAAGATGAAATGATAAATTAGTTAATGAATTTCATGTTTCATTGATTAAAATATGTACTTTTTTAATGTATTTTCAATGAAATAAAATTAATATATAGTTTTAAGGATGTTAGATTAAAATTTCCATCCAATTCAAAATCCCAAGATCGTTGCAATTAGAACATAATAGTTTGTTGATTTGATGTTTTAATCGACAGAAGCAGTAAATGGTAGTGGTTTCCATGAATGATAGTAAACTGATGTATGAATGATGTAACATTACTATTATAGTGAAATTAAATTGGAAACATAACCAATCATTAAGTGGATCATCTGACTCAGTGATATCTATAAGATGGTTCAATTCCTAAGAGAAGATATTTTATTTTATGGGATGTTCATAATGTTAAAAGGTAAATATTTCTATCAATAATTTTTTAGGTGCAGCTAATCGATAGTGGTATTTCTTTATGAATACTATAGGGGGAGTTCATATTGATTCCATGTAATGGGAAATATTTTATGATATAATCCTTGATAAATATTTCTTTAATGTTGTTCATCTTAGGATGGAGAGAAAATTCATATAATTATTGAAAAAGGATGATGATTCAATTTCCATGTACAAAGCACACATCACAAGTTTTTTCAAGGTATTTTCAATATTTTATTTGAGACATTGATGGTAATGTAAATATATTTTAATTTTTATTGAAACGAAGTCTATAAAGTGAGTTACCACATTGATAATATAAATTTTATTAAAAAGTTTCCATTATGTAGAGAAATTATGGAGTTTTTCGAAACATATTTTCTAAATGATGAAATTAGTAAGAAATGATTATTGTGGTATAAAGTATATAAAAACAATAAATATGTATGGATGTAGGCCAAACAAATGTTCCAAATAGGGAACACAAATTTTGAAGAATTTTTGACAAGTTATATGAAGTGTTTTTGATGTGGTTCATTTAGTCATATGATTTGATGTTGTAATGAAATGATCCACGAAAAATAAAATAATGAGGTAAGAAATTTCCATAAAAAAGTGAGATTTTTTGATAAATTTTTTTATTTATTTATAATAATTAGTGTCTTAAGAGGATGAATCAGTATGGAAATCATCATGACTAGAAATAGAAACGTGTGGGAAAATCTGTTTCTACTACTATAGTTTATTTTTGGCTATCTGTTGAAGTGATGGACTCTCTAGAGTGCTCGGAATTTTTAGAAGGATTTTATATTCCCAATGTATTTGGAAGACCTAATTTAATGTTTTAAATAATGAAAATTTATTGGGAGACATTTATTGAGTTTCTATATATGTATGAGGTAAATATTGAAAATTTATTTGAGAAATAATACCTCTACTTGGGTAGATGTATGTTTAATGGTATTAGTTACCATTAAAGTTATATATATATGGAATGATTTAGATTAAACATTGTGTAATACTATTTAACTATAGAGATTAATTCATTTCATCATCACATGAATATTTTATAGTCTTAATATGTGATAACCATGTTGGTTTTGGTTAATATCTAAAAGATTGGATAAACAATATGCTTTTATTTTGAGGATTATCTAGTCCTTTAAAAGTTAATTCTTATGATAAAGAAATAAAAATTAATATTGGATACTCATTTATTTACAATGAGATAATTTTGTAGTGGAAGTTGATAAAAAAATAATTTTATACTCATCATGTATGTATATTTCCTTAATTTCATAGATTGTAGTATAATTCCTCAATTATCAGAAAAGTATATTTAAAAATATTAATCTTAATACCATTGTTCCTATTTATCCAATGGTATTATCAATCATTATATATTTATGTTTTTGAGGCCCTTAACATTTCATTGATCATTCACTTTATGGTGACCAATGATCATTATCACTCTCTAAAATTATTCATTTTTTTCATTCATTTCCTATATTCACTCCCAAGGTATGTTATCCATCATATAAACCGAGTTATGAGTTTCATTGGGTAACAATTATAGTTCCAAATTTCTATTTTTAAATAACTTTTTAGTATTATTTTTTTGATACATGATTATTTGAAATGAACTTTCAAATATTAAACCATTGATAACCCATAATAATTTAGAATGGGGAATTTATTTCAAGGGGTCTAGGATGTAACATCAAAATATTTTATGAAATATATTATTTCAAATTTATATAATTTATTTAATTGATTTTGTTACAAGATATACCCTTTTTATATTTCATCACACACTATACTGTGTTTATCTTTCATTTAATGCAACATCGACTCCCTTTGATTAGTTATGTTACACACACCCCCGAGTCCTATTAGAAATAAATACACTGTCAATATTATTATTAGAGATATCACCTAGTTGTTGGAATATAGAGAATATAATGTATTAACTATATTATGAAATTATATTTCACACATGTTTATAATATTAATTCATTGGTAACTAAATAAATTTTAAAAAATAAAGACCAATTGTATAGAAAGGATTCAACCACACAAGTAATGATATAATAATAATTATTCATATTTATTAATATATATGGAATATAAAGTAATTATTTCATTAAGTGAATTATATATACAATTTAATGCTGGAAATGAAATATGTAGTTTCTCCAAAACCTTTAATTTCATGCAAGTATGTGTTAAACCAAAGAACGATATACTTTTAATATTATTATATTATTTGTTCGTTTTACTGCATTTTAATGGAAAATAAAAATTAAAACTAAATTTTTACACTTTTATAATTAATATATGATAAAATAATATTTATTTTTGATTGATAAAAATAAAAATTTACTTTGGTGATTTTTTTGTATTTTTATGAGAATGTTCAAATTTTGATGAATATTAAATAATGCAACATTTTTTTAAAAAACATCAATTACGTCAAAAATATTTATATAATTGAATTTTGTTTTAATTTATTTTAAATTATAAAGAGATATATTTTATATCATTTATAAAAATTAAAGCAATTTTTAACAATTTCACATTGAATATAGATATAAAAAGATAAAAAACTTTTGAACATTTTTATTATAAAAACCCGCTTTGTCATCCAGTTTGGATGCTTAATATAAAATTAATTTCTTCCACATATATTTTTGGAATTTTTGAAATTGTTTAAATATTTGTAATTATAATAATTTTTAATTTCCAATGATGTCAATATATTTTTTAAATAAAATGTTTAGTGAAATTTAATAAATTATTTATAGTGATTAAGAAAAAAAGGTCCTAATTAATGACTATACATGGAAACTAAAGGGTAAAAATTACCCAAAAATATAATGAAAATTATTATTATTTATATATTTATAATATTTTGGATCTATTTATCTATAGTTTTTTATTTTTAAGCCTTTAGGGACAAGTAAAATGTGGAGAGCACTCAAATATTTTAATGAATACCCAATGTGTCATTTTCCCAAGTTATAAAAGGAATCATCTCTCTCTCACTTATTCAGAAATATCAAGCCCATTTTTATCATCCATCCCCTTCCAAATTTTCCTCCCAAAATACCAAACTTATTCTTAGAAGCCTCACTTTGTCCAGAAATAAATCCTATGAATACGTTTAGTGTAAACTAAGTGTGGATACCCATAAAAGAGTTTACATTCTTCAACGCTCACTATTATTTTGTTTATTTATCAAAACATTAAATTATAATTTATGCCTGATTACATAATAAAATAAGTATCCAAAATAAACTAATATTATTTTTATGGGTTTTAACATCACCTATACACAATTCCATCAATTGGGTACTGAAATTACTATTCATGTATGACGAAAAAACACCTTAGGAAACAATGTTGTTCTTTTTTAAATGTACCACCTATTATTGATAATAATTATTATGGGAAAAATATTTTTATTTGATATATATTATATTTATGTTTTTTTAATACTTATATATTTTTTATATAGCACGTAAATTATTGATTTCCATTTTTTGTAAATATGATATCATATTTGGTTGACATGTGGACTACAATATCCTCCAAGAGAAATGAAATGTACACAGATTACATTGAATGAATTAATGATGCGTCTAACTAAAATATGGGATATATATAACATCTATATTAAATTAATTAAAAAATTATCTTAATGAAAATATAATATATCATATTCATTATTACCCATTCACAAACTAAAAATAGATAATGTTGTTATGGACTTGTGGACTACTAGATCCTCGATGCGATTTGATTCCTTTTACATAAAAAGAATCATATGTGTAATTATATATGACTAAAAAGTGATTTTTTTTATTTTTATATCATTATATAAAGATAATTTTTAATACCTTATTTATATAATGATCATCGAAAAATGGGAATGTCACATATGCGTACATACGACCTACCATCCCCATGGTGGTAACATTGGTTCATTTTCATAAAAATGTTTCATGATTAGATTTAATAGTGTAATAAATTTAAAATTATGATAAATATTTCATGATCATTATTCTGGATATGTTTATTTAATGACCCATTGACTATACACAACAAACCTTATTCTTTTTGACACATAAATCGAATATAACTGAAACACACAACACAAAATTATTTTATTAAGCAGTTGAATAAAACATTATAAAAAAATTAAAATTTATAATAAACATGAAAAATATTCTATTTGAAGTAATTAATTATCATATGTTGATTATTCAGGAAGATAAATAAACACATGAAAATTTAGACTCAATGTAAGAGATGTTCAGATCACTTTTTACATCTATAGGTTAAATGTTATAATATACACTTAATTATATTGTGTGGGTAATCTACTAAACCTTTTTAAACATTATATCAGGTATATTTTAATCTTCATGTATATAAATGTTTATTATTATTATTATTACTTTTGGAATTTCAAATTCATATGTTAATATAATGGTAATGGATTTAGTGGCAATATCTTTTCATTGATGAATTTTTTGATAATATACACCATTGTTATTTTAAAGGTGTACAAACAAATCCATTGAAATTACTTATCCAAATATTATATATTCTAATGTTATTATTTTATAAATGTTATTCTTTCAATAGGATAATTATATGAATGTTAAATGTGGTATAAGAAACCTTTATTCTTTATAGATTTAATTTTATAACATTATACAATATGTAAATATTCTTAATATTTTGTTAACATGTTTACTTATATGGATATAAAAAAGTTATAAATGAAATTTAATTTCTATTTTAAATTTCATTCCATTTTTTTCAAATGGAATAATTTATGTGCTTTATATTGAATGTTTTTACAAATGAATAAAGTAATGTTCCACTCTTAACCTACATGACAACATTTTCTTTTTCATTTTTATGGACATTAATTTTATTTATCGATTCTCTTTCATTATTTAATGTTCCTTAAATTTTAAAAAACTGTATCTTTTGGTTATTTCGGTATTGAAAATGGTTTTTCAATCAAAATGTAGATTTTTATTTGAAAATAAGTTTTTAGAATAAAATGGTTTTATTATCCAAAATTATTATTCATAAAAGTTACAAAGAGTTTTTAAAGGGTTTATATAAAATTTTATTATTAATAAAGTGTTAATTTTAATTACATGATGTGGTGGCCAGGATAGAGATGGGTAGACCATTGCATCTTATCATGGGGTATCACTAAGAAAGACTATTATAGCTAAACTTGGGTAGCCCAGATAGAACCAGAAATCCTATTAACACATAATATGGGGTGGCCTAGATAGTGTAGGGTGAGAACTTTATAGCTCTCTAATGAGTTGTGTAACTATTATTTTTCATTTATGTTGTACGGTTATTCCAATTGAAAGGGTTTTTAGAGGGTTTTATGAATATAATGTTCTATGTCACATAAAGTAGTTTAAATTTATTTCTATGGAATTTAATAATATTATTTTTAGAAAATGGGGTTTTTAGTCATCTGAAATATTTTTATTTGATATTCTAATATATAATTGAAGTTAATTGTAAAATATATATGATTTTTCATGATTTTACCGAACAAATAATTTCCCTTTTTGATATACCATAATATCCATTTGTACTCATCCCATGTTTTTAAAATAATTTCAAATGATTAAAGGATTGGTATGGAAAATTAATTATTACTGTTGTATGTCATGAGTATTTTCCATGAAAATAAATAATTAATTATTTCAAATGTTTTATATTGTGTGAAAAATCGATACTGATTGGAATTCTTCAATTTGTTCTTTATGGTTTTTTATGAGTTATAGCCTAATTATTTAAAAAAAATAAACTTGGAAAGATCCACAATGTAAAAAATTTAATTTCATGATTAAAACATATGATTATACAATGTTTTAGGCCAAATCCTTATACCCATTCCCTGATTCACAAACACCGATAAATGCCAACATTAGTTAATTTTCAATACTCATGAGAATTTTCTACTCCATCCAACATGTCAATAATAAGTGGAAAATCTTCTAGTTCATTAATGTTTCAAACCAATTATGTAGGGTCATGCCCCTTGTACCCCAATGGTATAATCCCCATAGTTAGGGTCATGCTGAAAGCATGAAATCACACCAAATAATGTATGCAAAAACTATTTCATTCCAACCATAACAGGCCATTTCAATAAAAAATTTAATTATTTAAACATATCAATATAAATCCATTTCTATAACTCAAAAAAGAATCATTTTAAATTAATCAATTGAAAATCCATAACCAAAACACATTTCATAAGAACTGCCTTCCACAATTACAAATATCACCACTAAAGAGGGTTTCTACAATGATATCTACATCAATTTCACAACCAATTTAAATTATTTAAAAAAAATTAACTCTAGGCCTTAATGATCATATTATAGGATTCAAGGGTGAATCTACATACCTTGGAAATTATAATAAAAATGAAGAACAACATGAATTTTTCAACAAAACCAAGTTGAATCTCTAAAACCCTCCATATATCTGGTTACCTATCATCAAACCCTCCAAATGTCAAAAATATTGGAGTTAAATAACATAGATGTATCCCCAATGTATTAGAAATATGAATCAAAGCTAGATAAGGATAATATATCTATAGAAAAAATTATAAATGGAGACTTACCAGGCAATATGGATTTCAATGCACCCAGATTTTCCAATGGGTCACCCTTATTTCGAATAAAAGAGTCCTAACATATTTTACAAGGATGAAAGAAATACTTATGGTCATAATCAAGGGAAAACTAGGGTTATTAGTCGAAATTATATAATATCCATAAATTTCATATCTACGATTTGGAAGTGCATGAAAAACTTGCACAGTTAAGTAGACTATTCACAAACTATGAAGATGCCTCTACCTCTAGATGAACCTCGTACGGTCCACTAATTTGGCTGGATGTGTTCCAATCATGATAAATCCCTCCATACAAAAAATGTATAGTTTTTCAAGGGTTTTTACATGGTTTTTTAAAGAGTTCACCAATCCATAGCCCAATGTTTCACCTTGAACGTTTTCCTGGAGGTGTTCCATGGCTTCAACTAACATTTCTCAAACCATAAACCTGCATAAGATCAAAAAATAACATCCTTATAGCTTTATAAATCCTCCTAAACGTCATCCAAATACACTACATACATAAAATAAATAAATAAAAGGCAACAAACTTGTATCCTTGGGTTCTACATGTTATAATGGTTATGTGTATACCACATTTTAATAATTTATTTTAATTTGAACCTATTGTTTCTTATATCAATTGATATTTAAGATATTGAGTTAATTAAATTTAAATTAGAATCAAATATCAGTTTTTTACAATCTTACCTCCAATATAAATTTCTTCCTTGAATGTTAATCCATATAACCTTCCCAACAGATGAGGCTAGATCTTCTTTATTACATCCTCTAGTTTATACATGGAATCCCCCATTTTTTGATTTCCATAAAATACCTTTACCAGATGATTCATCCTATTAAAAATCAATCCCTATGTAGTATCATAAATCTAGATTGGTTATCTTCAGTAAGATATATATTTTTATTGTTATGTTGGTTCTTAGTTCATCACATGTGTTGGGTCTGGCATAACTTTGTTAAAAATTATATATAAATCACATTATGTAATTTTGCGAAACTTGGTGGAATTTACAAAATGACACAAAGTAGATCTAATTATTTTAGGGGATAAAAGGGTTTTATGTACCCATGGATCAGATTTACCTTTTTATACAACCTTACGACACCCTTCAATAGAGATAAATTCCCAATATCATGATCTCCCACTTGGAATCCCTAATATTTAACCTGATTATTGGCATAAAACCATTTAATGAATTTAAATTATTTAATTTGTTATATAATAGGAATAAAATTTATTTTATCTCTTTATAAATATAAAGTCCTATGATTTTCATTTCATGAACTTCATCTGAATGGGTTGGAGCATGTCATCTCCTTGTATATAATTATTTAAATAACGCTATTTGACTACTTGAATGGAATCATTTGTTATAGGAAAAATATATAAAAGGTAAATAATTTTATAAAATTACATGAAATTTAATTTATAATGATCTTAACTTGTCTTTTATTGTTTGAATACTCATTTTAGACAGTCTATCAGTTTGAGGATAGAATCCATTGGCCCAATGGATCCAAGTATCATGAGCCTTCTAATGAAAAAATATATTTCTTATATAAAATTGTAATCTTGATTAGATATGAAAAAATGAGGCGATTAATGACATCGTATAACTTAATTAATATATATCATTTCAAATAAATCAATAGTTGAATGTTCTCTTATATTTTAGGAAATTTGTATATTTGGATTAGAGATTAATGGTAACCCATATTTTTTCATTCATTCTATGATCCTTTAAAATTATTTTGATAAATTCCATATTAATGAAATCCCATTTCCCCACTGGAGGTATTTTCATGAATCTTATCATATTATTTATCACTAAATTAAAATTTAAAAAACCAACTATCTGGAAATTTAATCAGTATTTTTATGCATAGTTTTATCCCCAAAAAATGTTCCATATAATCTCTATATATCATTTTTCAATCAGAGTGTATAGAGAAATTAGGGATTTGAGTGTCATCAAACCATTCAATTTATAGATTAGGTATATATAAATGATATAAAATCATTCCATGTTTCAAAACACTATCATCACAAATGAAGCCTTTTAATTTTCGATTATTCATGGATTAGTTTTCATCTGAATGTTCACAATATCATATTGATAAATTTTTATCTTTTTTAATAAAGGTGGTTCATAATCATTTAAAAAATTAATTATGTTCTTTCTTCCTTAATAATTCCCATTTTTAAATTTACTATATCTAATAATGTAAATTCTCTCTCAATTATCATTTGGGTTAGAAATCCATGATATTTCTTACTCAATGCATTCAATACATTGTTGTCCTTCACTATGAGGCAGTGATTTGAGAAATCATAATCCATATTTATTAAATTCCATCTAATTTATATCATATTGCAATTTATTTATGAAAATATTTATTTTGTAATTTTATGATCCTTCTATATTTTAAATCATTCACCATTGATACAATGAATCCATATATTCAATGAAACTGTCACATATGACAATGAAAGGTCATGTTTTGGATATTATAATTTAGGATTATTCAATTTCATTGATGAATGATCCATAACATTATGATTTTTCATTAGTAAAAAACCACTTCTCTTTTTCAATGCATCAATGTATATCACAAAACTGTCATTTTTATATGGTGGTGTCAAAATCAAAGCATTGAACAATATCAAATTCAGTTCGTCAAAAAATTATTCACAATTCCCTTTCCCATAGAACATCAAACATTTACATGTATGACCATTTAATGGGATATCCAATAGGTCAAAATTCTAAATAAATCACCGATATAAACCTTCCAAACCAATGATAATATATACCTCAATTATTTCATTGGTGTAGTCCATTCTCTTACATCTGTTGCATCATAATATTAAATAAATGTCAATATTTAGATAAAATATATCCATGAAAAGAAACATATTAAATCTAGTAATTTCTCATACTAAATTTTCCTTATAAATGTTTATTTTTAATATTCCCAAGAAGGATTCAGAAGTGATTTTTATGTGATTTATAGAATATATTATATACACAAAATTATCATTAATGAGTAGAACCAAAAAATCAGCAAGATATTCCTAGAATACTATGCCCATTGAATCTATAAAAACAGAGGGTGCACTGGTCATTCATAAATAAATTACTGGAAACACATATCATCCATACGTTATACATAAATCTATCTTAGGAATGTATTAAATCCTTACATGAAATTTATGATACCTATAATGAAGCTCAATAATTGAAAACAATTTAGACTAGTGAAGTTGATTGAATAAGTAATAAATATGAGGAAGAAGATAAATGTTCTTTAACATATTTGAATATATTTTATTATAATCAATGAAAATTCTTGAGGATCCATATTTTACCTTAATGAAGATAATTTTGGATTACCAAGGAGAAACACTAGGGTGAATAAGTATCTTCTCACACAATTGTTCATATTTTTTCTTTATCCCATTTAATTACACTTTGGTATTTGATAAGGATTATTTGTTATTGATCATAAATTATGGACTAAATGAATGTAAAATATAACATCACAATCTAGGAAATTTATAGTTCATTCCTCATGTAATGCATCAGTGTATTACTGTAAAATATAAACATAATCAATTTGATGATTACATTATCCATTGAATGATTTTGTTTTCTATTTTTCCCTAAGAATATTATTCATTAAAGCTACTTGGGGTGGAATTTTTGGTGTCTCAGATGACGATACATCTTCTCTAAACATATATAATTATACATCTTCATAATTATACTTAATTTCAATATCCTTGCACTAAATTATTACATCACATTTTTAAAGATATTATATACCAAGGTGTTGACCTCACCTGTTTTGATAATCTCAATCATGTATTCATATGTGTTGAAAATCCCGATTATGTTTTCATTCTCTATGATATTTTTAAGTATCATTGATCTATACTTTAATTCTTTCAAATCTATAATCAAACCAATAATAATTTTTAAAATAGTCTTTGGAATATGTTAATCCTAATTTATCCATGTTCATACAAGTTATAAATTGATTCTAACACAATCGGATGTGTTCTGCATAAAACAGATGTAATCTGCCTATAGCTACTGATAAAGAGCTACCGGTAACCAGTCTACCGATAGACTTAGTCTACCGACAGACAGCTACCGATACACTTAACACAGAGCTACCGATGTGCTCACAGACAGCTACCGATACAAACGTAGAGCTACCGGTGTAAGTATAAATAGCTACCGATGGAGTAAGAGTCACCGATGGACGAAGCTACTGACAGACTCATAGCCACCGATGCATGAAGCTACCGACGCATGGAGCTACCGATAAAACAGTCACTGATACAAGCATGTACCAACCGACGCATAAAGCAACCGATAGAGTCAGAGCAACTAATGACATTGAGCTACCGATGTTCAAGATACCGATGTTCAAGCTACCGATGTTCAAGCTACTGATGTTCAAGCTACCGATGTTCAAGCTACCGATGCTGATTACCTACCGATCACTCGAATCACTGAACCCGTACCTCGTACCAGCTGAAAAGAAATCTTTTCTGTCCCCTGATGGGAGATAAAATACGAGAAGACTACATACCAGACACACGAGGGTGTGAAGAAAAAAACAAACAACAACAAGAAGCGAACCAGAAAAGTGCGGTGCATCCAATATACCAAAAACTACACAAGCACGAGAAGAACATAGAGAAGCTCATAGACAATCAAGCATACTCGAGAAGTGTTCTGTGCATACAAGAAGAACTTCAACTACTACATTGTCACTTCCTGTGAACCTGGAGCATACGACACTCTGTTTCTCAAACAGAAACGAGAAGAGGACTCAGACTTACTTCTAGTCGAATTCAAAGGAGTCCAGAGCTACACTGAAATCACCAGAACCATCTCTAAACTCTACATCTCTTGTTCTGTGATTTATTACCATTCATTTCGAGAAGTGTGTGTTATCTGCTGTATCTAACACATACACTGTCTCCTGTACTCAAACTGAAGGATTTGTAAATCCTTACCAAACTCTTCCATTCTTTCTTTCCCACGAATAACAGTGGTAGAGGTCGTGTGTGACCTGAACAGCTGGTTGCTGTTGTACTGTTTCCCACGAAGAACAGTGGTAGAGGTCTTGGACCTGGACAGTTGTAAACTGTTGAACCCCGATCCAGGGTGTGGATCATTTTATATAAACTTTTTAGAGGACTAAGTCTCGGCTTGAGACTGAACCTCTTGGTTACATTGTTGTGCCATCTCTTTCAAAGTTTTATTCCGCTGATAATCACTTTAAAACCAATACTGTTTTTAAAGTTACTTTGATAATTAAATTAGCAAGTGTTTATGTTAAGTGTAGATTAGTAAGTTAGTTTCAAAAGATAATCACACACTCCTGTGTTGATTAACTGGGAATTAATCAATCCCTTGAGAATCTAACAGAATCTCTACTTTAATATAAATTCACTACAGTTTAATTTATTATTTTATTTGGGGGTCTTTAAGACATTGTTTTTAAATACATAAATTTTAATTGGTACTCAATTCACCCCCCCTCTTGAGTAAACCACTCCGACCAACACTTGGTATCAGAGGTTGAAAATACTTTCTAAAAGTACTCTGCTTTTGAACTGCGATTGTAGTTGTATTTTAAAGTTCTTAAAATTTCTGTTATTTCTAAATTTTTATCTCTTTAAAATTTTCTCATCATGGACAATAGACTTGAGGGTGCTGCTACTAACCGGCCACCTTTCTTCAATGGAACTAATTATGCTCAGTGGAAACTGAAAATGAAAATCCATCTATAAAGCATAGGTTTTGATATTTGGACTACTATTGAATTAGAATACAAAATGCCTACTACTGCTAGATCTACTTGGGATGAACCTACAAAGACTGCTTACAATAACAACTGTAAAGCTATGAATGCCTTGTACTGTGCTCTAGGAGATTAAGAGTTTAATAGAATTTCTGCATGTAAAACTGCATATGAAATTTGGGATACCTTAGCTGTTTCTCATGAAGGAACAACTAATGTTAAAGAAATGAGATTGAACACTTATACTATCAAGTATGATAATTTTAAAATGAAGCCTGACGAACCCATTTCTGACATGTATCTCAGGTTCAATGAAATTGTCAATACAATGATCTCGATGGGAAAGGATGTCTCATCGAAGGAACAAATTATGAGAATTTTGAGATGTCTACCTGATAGATGGAGAGGCACATCTGTCTCAATCAGAGAATCATGTGACATAGCTGATTTACCTGTCAAGGAACTAATTGGCAAGCTGATGATGTATGAAGAAGAGCTTAAAGTGAACAAAGAGGAAGAAAATGAACCTGCAAGAAAGTCTGTCGCTTTCAAATCCTCAACTTCAAAGAATAAGGACAAGGAAAAGCTTCAAGCTGTAGTTGAAAGTTCAAGTTGTGAAGACAGTGAAAGTGATTCTGACAGTGATGCTGAGATGACTCACATTGCTAGAAGATTTAAGAAATTTTATAGGAAAAATAAGTTCTTCAGAAAAACAAATTATAAGGGTAAGTATGATCACCAAGGAAAATGGAAAAAGGATTGGAAGAATAATGACAAGTCAGATGATGTTGTCTGCTATGAGTGCAAGAGAAAAGGACATATTAAAGCCGACTGTCCAAAGCTGAAATATAAAAAGAAATATGAATATAAGGACAATAAGTTTAAGAAATCCATGAAGGCTACTTGGAGTGCTTCAGAAGACAGCACAAGTGAAGCTGAATCTTCAGACTCTGAAAGGAATCGAGCCAACATCTGTTTTATGACAAACACTTCTGAGGTAACTGCTGAAACTCCTGCTTTAAATTATTATTACTCTGGAGATAATGCAGAATCTGATTCAGATTCTGGAACAATGTCTAAAAATGAATTGTTTGAGTACTGTGATATGCTGGAAGAGACATGTAATGAACTTAAGGATAAATACAAGTCATTAAAGAAACAGCATGCTCTCACCACTACAGTTAAAACCGAACTCACTATTGAAAAAGAGAAAAATGCTCGACTGTTAAAAGAGAATACTGAACTGAAACTATCTAATGAGCAACTCAAGAAAGACTTAGAGAAGTTCACCAATGGCAAAAATACACTAACACAGATGCTAGGAAAGCAAGTAGCACCTAAATATACTACTGGTATAGGATACCAACCTGGACAAAGGAAAATTTCCAAAACAAAATTCATTTCTAAATCTGGACAGAATGAAGGTAATTCTGGAACTTCATATGCTTCAACTAGTTATATACATAGCTATGGATCTAATAAAGTTTATCTTTCAAATCATGTCAATTCTACAAATTATATGAGACCCATTAGACAAATATGGGTACCTAAAGTGTTATTGGCTAACCTGTCTGGACCCAAGAAAATCTGGGTACCAAAATCATCTCCCACCTGAATCTGTTTTGTAGGGAACATTCTTAAAGAGCTTCTGTAAAGAGACTTGGTATTTGGACAGTGGATGTTCAAGACATATGTCAGGAGACTTCTCTTGTTTCAAGAGTTTAATAAAAGTTGATGGAGGCTTTGTCACCTTTGGTGATAATTCAAAAGGGAAAATCATCGGCCTAGGCCAGATTGGTAACACTGATTCAATTTTGATCTCTAAAGTTTTATTTGTTGATGGCCTTAAATACAATTTATTAAGTATTTCTCAGTTATGTGATGATGGTTTTCATGTTAAATTTGAAAATGATTCTTGCAAAGTTTTTGATTCTAAGAATGTTTTGGTATTTTCTGCCTTAAGAAATGAGAATGTTTATGCTGTTAATATCAATTCTTTAGCTAAGTAGAATATTACTTGTTTGAATGATTTTCATAAAGAATCTTGGCTATGGCACAGAAGATTAGGACATTGCAACATTCACTCACTTAGAAAACTTTCTAGGAAAAACCTAGTTAGAGACCTACCTAAGTTAGAATTCCCAAATGATAGAGTGTGTAACCCCTGTCAAAAGGGAAAACAACACAAAGTTTCTTTTAAATCAAAGAAAGAAGTTTCAACTTCTCAACCACTTGAATTGGTTCACATGGATTTGTTTGGACCATCAAGAGTTTCTAGTTTAAATGGGAAGCACTATGTTTATGTTCTTATAGATGACTTTTCTAGATATTCTTGGGTATATTTTCTAGCTCACAAAAGTGAAGCTTGTTCTTACTTTGTCAAATACTCCAAGTCTGTAGAGAACCTTAGTGGACTTAAGATTAAGACCCTGAGAAGTGATCATGGTCGTGAGTTTGAAAATCAAGATTCTGAATCTTATTGCTCACACAATGGCTATACTCATAACTTTTCTGCCCCTAGAACACCCCAAAAAAATGGTGTAGTAGAAAGAAGAAACCGAACCCTTCAAGAAATTTCTAGAACCATGCTCAATGAATATGACTTGCCTATTTATTTCTGGGCTGAAGCTGTAAATACAACTTGTTATGTCATTAATAGAGTCTTAATTAGACCAGTTCTTAAGAAAACCCCTTATGAATTGTGGAACAATAGAAATCCTAAGGTTAATTACTTTAAAGTTTTTGGTTGCAAAGTATTTATTCTGAATACTAAAGATAATCTGGATAAGTTTGCTTCCAAAAGTGATGAAGGAATTTTCCTGGGTTACTCTATTTCAAGTAAAGCCTATAGAGTATTCAATAAGAAAACCAAATGTGTGGAAGAATCTGTTCACATCAAGTTTGATGAAACTGATCCACATGAGCCTAAAACCTCTCTTGAGAATCTTGAAGAAGATTTGTCTATTCTGGACCTTAATGATAAATCTAAAGAACCTGTTATAAAAGTATCCAGTTCTGGACTTTCTCCAGAATCTGCTTCTGTTGAACCCGAACCTATAGATGAACCCGAAATTTCTAGTCCAACCTTTATCAGATCAACAAGGATTCTAAAGAATCATCCTTTAGAAGCTGTTGTTGGTAATCTTGATAGAGGAACACAAACTAGAGCTTCTCTAAGAAACCAGGTTGAACATCAAGCTTTTCTTTCACAGCTAGAACCCAAAAATATCAATGATGCTATCAATGATGAATTCTGGGTAATAGCCATGCAGGAAGAATTAAATCAGTTTGAAAGAAACAAAGTCTGGGAATTAGTTGACAGACCTAAGGACACTTTGACAATAGGCACAAAATGGGTTTTTAGAAATAAAGTAGATGAATCTGGAAATATAGTTAGAAACAAAGCTAGACTAGTTGCACAAGGATACAGTCAAGAAGAAGGTATAGACTATGAGGAAACTTTTGCACCTGTAGCTAGACTAGAAGCCATTAGGATCTTACTTGCATATGCTGCACATCTGGATTTCAAGTTATATCAAATGGATGTGAAAAGTGCATTTCTAAATGGTTTTATAATTGAAGATGTTTTTGTAGAGCAACCACCTAGATTTACTAACCCCCATTTTCCAAATCAATTTTTTAAACTTTCTAAAGCTTTGTATGGTTTGAAACAAGCTCCAAGAGCTTGGTATGATAGACTTAACAATTTCCTTATTTCAAAAGGTTTTACTAAAGGGATTGCTGATCCAACTCTTTTCATTAAAAGAATTTCTAAAGATGTTTTAGTTGTACAAATATATGTTGATGATATTATTTTTGGATCTTCTAAACACTCTTTATGTACTGATTTTTCAAAAAGTATGCAAAATGAATTTGAAATGAGCTTAATGGGAGAGCTTAAGTACTTTCTTGGATTTCAAGTATTTCAAAATGAAAATGGTATTGTTTTGAATCAAAGTAAATATACAAAGGATCTTTTAAAACGTTTTGGTTTGGATAGTATCAAGGAAAGTGAAACTCCTATGAGTACTACCTGTAAATTGGATGCAGATGAAACTGGGAAATCAGTTGATCAAACAAATTACAGAGGTATGATTGGTAGTTTACTTTATCTTACTTCTAGTCGACCTGATATTATGTTTAGTGTGTTTATGTGTGCTATATTTCAAGCTAATCCAAAAGAATCTCATTTGCTTGCTGTTAAAAGAATTTTTAAATATCTCAAACACATGGTTAACTTAGGTTTGTTTTACCCAAAAGGACAATCCTTTGAGTTAATGAGTTATTCAGATGCTGACTTTGCTGGTTGTAAGTTAGATAGAAAAAGCACATCAGGAACATGTCATTTGCTTGGAAAATCCTTAGTTTCTTGGTGTAGTAAGAAACAGAACTCAGTTGCATTATCTACTGCCGAAGTAGAATATATAGCTACTGGTAGTTGCTGTGCACGAATTCTGTGGATGAAACACACTCTTTTGGACTATGGATATGTTTTTAAACATGTTTCAATCAACTGTGATAACACCAGTGCAATAAACATATCTAAGAATCCTGTATCTCACTCTAGAACCAAACACATAGATATAAGACACCATTTCCTAAGAGATCACCATCAAAAAGGTGATATTTCTCTTGAATTTATTGGCACTGAACATCAATTGGCTGATATTTTCACTAAACCTTTAAGTTCGGATAGGCTAAGTTACATAAGACACGAACTGGGAATGTTTAATCACAACCGGTGTGAAAATTCTCACTGATGCGAAATTCTCACCGACGTGAAAATGCTCACCGATGTAAGTTTCTCACCGATGTAAAACTCTCACCGATTTGTTTTTCTCACCGATGATTAACTCACACCGATGCAAAGTTTTAAAACTTCTGTCTGCCGCCAAGAATACGAATCGTTTTATTTTATTTTATTACTCTATTTTAGTTGTTTATTTGGAATTCCTAAATGATAAAACTAAGTCTAAGCCACTTATTACCTCACCAAGCTCAAAACCTCTCATCTTCGAACCTTACCTCCCAAATCGGCCAAGAACCCTAAACCCGTGATGGAAAAAACCAAGCTTCCTATCGTCAGAGATGAAAGTGTAGAACCAAATGCTAAGAAGTAGAAGACACAGCATAAAGCCAGTGTTAGTGAAGTCAAAACTAGATAGGGAAGGCGACCAGTGAATCCTCACTTGCAGAATAGAGACATAGTAATCGAGAAGGAACTGTGCGTGGAATGGCTACTGCCTAGCAAATCCTTAGTGCTCGAGATTCTGGAAGGCCAGAAATGGGTGGATTGTTTCTCGAATAACAATGGCCCATACTACCCGAAGTTGGTAAAGCAGTTCTATGAGTTTGTAACCTTCGAGAAGTCTGAGAATGAGAATCGGGTAAGCTCTTTTGTAAATGGAAAATAGATGTCTTTTTCTTCAGTAGAGTGGGCTGAAAGTTTGAATGTACCACATGAAGGTGTTTCTGGGTATGTATCAAGAGCTATGCCACCTAGCAGTGATATCTTTGATTATGAAACCGCCTTACAAGAACTGACTGGTAATGGAAATCAAAGGCAAGTGGTTTCTGCTGAAATGGATGGAGAGAATCGACTGCTTTTCAAGTTTGTTCAGCATGTGTTGATACCGAGGAGAGGAGATTTTGTAAATCTGAGATATCAAGATATCTATCTTCTTTATTTTCTAAGACATGGTGTACAAATCAATCTGTGCAGATTGTTGATGCTTCAAATGGAATACATGATTAGACCAAAGTCAAAGACCAATTCTTTGTTCTTTGCCAAGCTGATTTCAGTGATGGAAAAAGTAAAAGGTATAGCTGAGTCTCAGGATGAGACAGTTTTAGTCAAGAACAATTTCTGCATCACCTCGACTGTTTGTAAGTATATGAAAATTAACTGGAACCCATGGAAGGGAGAATGGGTCAGTGATGATCAGAAGATCTATGATAGGTTTAATCCTGTGGATTATCCCTCAAGACCAAAGGATATGAGAGATCCGAGTCTGAGACCTGATGAAGAGGAACCTGCTTATAGTGATGAAACAGAAGAAGAAGAAGAAGAAGAAACTCCTATGGATGTTGGAGGAGATCCAGACTTGCCCCCAAGTCCTGTTGCAGAATTGGTTTATTCTAGGAAAGGAAAAGTAGAGGAAATTTTGCCTACTTTTGAGGAAGACCAGTCTGTACCTCACCGAGAAGAAGAGGAAAAGGAGAATGCTTTTGAATCGCCTGCTTCTGGTAGTTTAAGTATGAGTCCCTTGATTGGAAACTCAGCTATGCCTGCTGCTGAAGTAGAGAGAGATAGAGAAGAAGTTGTACCTGTTTCAGAAAACCTCCTTACTACTGCTGAGATGGAAGTTGTTGTGGAAGATTCTGATGAAGAAAGGCCAGCAGAAAAGGCTATTGTGATACATGAGAATGCACCCATTGAGGGGGAGCATCAGTCTGTGCTTGGAAATGTTACAGTAGCTGTTGAGCTTGGAGACTGGGTAGAAGACCCAGGGTTTATAGTCTGTGGACTGGATTATCCAGATTCTGACAATGAGATGTCTGTGGATAGACCAAAGAACAATTATGATCTTGCTGCTGAGTTGTTGCCAGATGATGTGGTCAGATTTCATGATTTGAATAAGCTGAAAGAGGATCTCAAAACCAGTTTTGTTGAAGAAGTGAAGCTAATGGAAACCTCTCTTGCTTCCTCAATTAATTCAATAATGACTACTTCTGTAGTTAAATTGGCCTCAACAAGGGGATCTGCTGCAGTTGTCTCAAGTGATTTTGTCTCCAAATCAATATTGAATCCATGAAGAATGAGCTGAAAGAATCATTCAGTGCTTCAGTTGCTGAGATGAAGCAAAGCTTTTATGAAGAAATGAAAATGCTAGAGAGATCCTTCGAGCCATCCCTGGCTTGTAATTTATCCTCTTTTATGTCTGAGCTTATGGAAGAAGTGAAAGAGTTCCAGACTCAGTCTTCAAGAATCGAAGCAGATCTGGAAGCTCTCAAGACATCAGTTGTTGCTTTGGATTCTTATATGAGCTCCAAGTCTCAAGCTGACAAGGACCTAGCTTATGTGAAGAGTGTAGTAAGCCAGTTTGTCTCAGTGTTTGAAAGTTTTAAAACCTCAGTGAAGGATCATGTTCAATTGCAAGACTCTCAAGTTCAAAGCTTAATCAGTGGTTTGTCTAAGAGTTTTAAAGAAACTGTTTCCTTCTCTCTTGGTCCTCTCACATCCAAACTATCAGTTGACATGAATCAAGTTCGAGCAATGTTAAATGAGGAGATTGGCCCTATTCCTACCAGTGGTTCTGTGGACTCATCAGAGTTGAGCCGAGTGGTGCTTTCTACAAGGGATTCTGCCAGAGAAATCATGAAGATAGTTCAAGACTATATGAGAGAAGCTTCTGCCTCTCAAGAAACCATAAAAAGCAAAGTGGACTACTACTTCACCAAAATTTTCACCAAGCATCAACTCGAACACCACTTCAAGCTAATGTTGGAACACATGAAGCTCCCTCCAGTCACTCAAGCTTTTAGAGAACAAGTGAGCAAGCTAAGAGAATTGACTCCTGCCTTAGAGAAATTCATGGAGAACAAAGATGATTTCATCTCTGCTATGGAAAGAGGAGGAGGAATTATTATGGATTTTAGAAATCTGCTGCTGCCCTTCTTGCATGTTGATGCCAGACCAGTCATCATCCCTCCTGCTTTGCCTGCTTCTGCCTCAGCTGCTTCCACAGTCCAGCTGACTCCTGTTCAAGCCATTCGAAGCCTCACTCCAATGATCACCCAAAAGTATTCAACCTACAGACCTGACTCTGTGTCAGTGGCCCAGCCTCCTTTGATCTTTTCTGGAATTCCAAAACCTTCACCTGAATCCTCACCACCCGAGCCTTCTTCTGATCCCAAAGGAAAATCTCACGTTGCAGATGAGGATTGAACCAGTGGCCAAGCTTTTTGATAGGAATTCATTTGTAATCTGTTCTTGTACTTTTTGACTACTCTAATACAGAACTCTTTTTACTTCTCTTGTTTTATTTGTCTCCTATATATATATATATATATATGCTTTCCCACTTTTTGATTATCACAAAGGGGGAGAACAATAAGAGGGGGAGAAACTTTTTATGAGAGAATAAGGAGGAGAACAAAATGAGAAAATAAGGAATAAGGGGAGACACATTACCCTTTGTTTTGTTTTCATTTTTACCTCTGATACCTTATGTATATATAGTACCTTATGATTTTTTTTTCTTTCCTCTGATAACTTATGTCTATATCATACTATTTCTATTATCTATGATGCTGTTTTCTCTGAGAAAATTTAATTCAATATTATACTCTTTACTATTATATTTTCACTATGTTAAATGCCAATGTCATAAATTGTGATTATCAAAAAGGGGGAGATTGTTGACCTCACCTGTTTTGATAATCTCAATCATGTATTCATATGTGTTGAAAATCCCAATTATGTTTTCATTCTCTATGATATTTTTAAGTATCATTGATCTATACTTTAATTCTTTCAAATCTATGATCAAACCAATAATAATTTTTAAAATAGTCTTTGGAATATGTTAATCCTCATTTATCCATGTTCATACAAGTTATAAATTGATTCTAACACAATCGGATGTGTTCTGCATAAAACAGAAGTAATCTGCCTATAGCTACTGATAAAGAGCAACCGGTAACCAGTCTACTGATAGACTTAGTCTACCGACAGACAGCTACCGATACACTTAACACAGAGCTACCGATGTGCTCACAGACAGCTACCGATACAATCTTAGAGCTACCGGTGTAAGTATAAATAGCTACCGATGGAGTAAGAGTCACC
Organism: Viscum album; assembly: GCA_963277665.1. Lineage (NCBI taxonomy): Eukaryota > Viridiplantae > Streptophyta > Magnoliopsida > Santalales > Viscaceae > Viscum > Viscum album. The sequence goes on from OY728152.1 coordinate 1,630,707,919, forward strand.
GATGGACGAAACTACTGACAGACTCACAGCCACCGATGCATGAAGCTACCGACGCATGGAGCTACCGATAAAACAGTCACTGATACAAGCATGTATCAACCGACGCATAAAGCAACCGATAGAGTCAGAGCAACTAATGACATTGAGCTACCGATGTTCAAGCTACCGATGTTCAAGCTACCGATGTTGATTACCTACCGATCACTCGACTCACTGAACCCGTACCTCGTACCTGCTGAAAAGAAATCTTTTCTGTCCCCTGATGGGAGATAAAATACGAGAAGACTACATACCAGACACATGAGGGTGTGAAGAAAAAAACGAACAACAACAAGAAGCGAACCAGAAAAGTGCGGTGCATCCAATATACCAAAAACTACACAAGCACGATAAGAACATAGAGAAGCTCATAGAAAATCAAGCATACTCGAGAAGTGTTCTGTGCATACAAGAAGAACTTAAACTACTACATTGTCACTGCCTGTGAACCTGGAGCATACGACACTCTATTTATCAAACAGAAACGAGAAGAGGACTCAGACTTACTTCTAGTCGAATTCAAAGGAGTCCAGAGCTACACTAAAATCACCAGAACCATCTCTAAACTCTACATCTCTTGTTCTGTGATTTATTACCATTCATTTCGAGCAGTGTGTGTTATCTGCTGTATCTAACACATACACTGTCTCCTGTACTCAAACTGAAGGATTTGTAAATCCTTACCAAACTCTTCCATTCTTTATTTCCCACGAATAACAGTGGTAGAGGTCGTGTGTGACCTGAACAGCTGGTTGCTGTTGTACTTTTTCCCACGAAGAACTGTGGTAGAGGTCTTGGACCTGGAAAGTTGTAAACTGTTGAACCCCGATCCAGGGTGTGGATCATTTTATATAAACTTTTGAGAGGATTATGTCTCGGCTTGAGACTGAACCTCTTGGTTACATTGTTGTGCCATCTCTTTCAAAGTTTTATTCCGCTGCTAATCACTTTAAAACCAATACTGTTTTTAAAGTTACTTTGATAATTAAATTAGCAAGTGTTTATGTTAAGTGTAGATTAGTAAGTTAGTTTCAAAAGATAATCACACACTCCTGTGTTGATTAACTGGGAATTAATCAATCCCTTGAGAATCTAACATAATCTATACTTTAATATAAATTCACTACAGTTGATTTATTATTTTATTTGGGGGTCTTTAAGACATTTTTTTTAAATACAGAAATTTTAATTGGTACTCAATTCACCCCCCCTCTTGAGTAAACCACTCCGACCAACACAAGGAATATATCAAAGTCAACCACAGATATGAAAATAAGGCCAAAAAATAGAGCATGTTTATATGGTATATTGGGGACTTCCTAACACATCATTATTGTAGTGAGACTTACACTGGTAGTATAGAGTGATAAATACCTAAAATTTTCCCTGAAAATACTTAATTCTCTATGAAATAATGAAAGATATAAAATTGTGTTACGATAACTAAAAAATAAATATTTATCTAAATTTAGGATTTGATTAGTTTACCACAGACCACATGACTGGGTACTTCATACTTGGTTGTAGTGATTGCATAGTCATGGAATTCTCTAATTGGATTCTTATGGAAGATTACCTTGATGCACGGGGAATTCATTAGTATAGTTCATGTACGGCCCTTGCCTTAAAAATTACATAATATTGAGTTAATTAAAGAATTCACATTAATGATCATTTCCGGTTTAGAGTTTTAGAAAATTATTCTATAACTATTACATTACATCTCAAATATTACAAAGTAGACACTTCAACTTAGTATCCATTTTATTCATAAAATAAAAAATCTTAAAATAAGAATTATATTATTGATATAAATCTTCTTGAATATTTCCATTCTCTTACACTTCCTTATACCCTATAAAAAATATTTCAAAAACATGGGGTGAGCATAAAAATTTTAGTTAGGGTTATAAAACAAGGAAATAAAATATTAGTTTATCAATATATACAAATCAATGAAACAATACTTTTCAATCTTTAAAACCCCTGAAAAAATCATATGATTTATGAATAACACCTGGAAATTATAAATCATAAAGGTAACTTGTGGGATCCAAAACAAACTTGCTTATTTTTTCTTTCACAGCTACGTATGGAGTTATCATAGAATACCCATCATAGTATATTCCCTAAATATCTTATGAGAAATAAAAAAGCATACCTCCCTCATGTTAACCAATTAATTTGAGATCTATCTAGGGCTCACCTACCCTAGGAATATCATAGAACCACCCATACAAGTAGACAATTCCCCATAACCATAGCATATTCATAACACATAAAACACACATAAAGGAAAGATAACATTTCCATATTTCTTTCAAAATATTTCATTTCAAGATATTGAAATAAACAGTTCTCTCTCAAAACCACCTTAAATAACAAAATATGAAAAAATAGTATATGGTATTTATTTTCCTTTTAAAAACATTATGGCTTGATAAGGAATCCAAATATCAAATAATTCTCATGGCGGAGGAAACATCATTATCACCGCATACGTATAAAAAGAAACATTATTTTTTGTTGTTTAGTAAAATTCTACGTAGAAAAAATATTCCCTTTAAATGAAAGTAAATTTCAAATTGGATTATACACCATATAAATAAAAGTTGTGTTTAAATTAAAGTATTCCCTAATGAATGGAGATTGAGGTGAAGTCCCTTCTAATGTTTATTTCATAAATAAAATTGATCTATTATGTGTATTCACAATATGTACACATTAAGAAATTATAAATACAATATAGAACATAAAAATTAATTTCTCACATAATCATAGAACTATATAATTAAAAAGTATAATACTAACCCAAATAATGAAAATTGTGTTAAGAAGTTCCCTTACCTCATGTCTGACTTGACTTGTTTGTTATTTAATATTCTGAATAGTAAAATAAAGTAAGTTTCTACTTTCTTCAGAAGTTTTTTATGTTTATTATTCTTTTTATATAACTTATTAACATGTTATAAATGTAAGGATCCAACCATAAACATTACATAATCATCCATTAAGTTAGGAATTCACATTTAGGATCTTTCCCGGTTGAGAGTTTTAGGGAATTAAGCCATAACTATCACATTAAATTTCAAAAAAATAAATAGTATACACTTCTATATAGTTTCTATTTTTTTCAAAAAATAAAAACTATTAAAAAAATAAACATGTCTAGTTCCATGTTTTAGGCAGTAGGACTTTTCCTAGATCATATCCTTGACCCTATTCATCATTAAGTCCTGTGATTTTTTTTTAAAACATGGGATAAGCATAAAAAAGCTCAGTAAGGGTTATAAGATAAGGAAAGAAAATATTTGTTAATAAGTAAATAAAAATAAATGAAATCATACTTTTCAATCATTAATATAAAAAAAGATCAAAAGATTTATGAATAACACATGGAAATAATAAATCATAAAGGTATCTTGTGGCATACATAGCAGATATACATTGTATCTTTCACAACTTCTTAGGGAGTTACATTTGGAATACCCATCACATTATATTCCATAAAACTCTTAAGAGAAACATTAGAATTTACCTCTATCATGTTACCCAATTCATTAGAGAGATATCTCGGTCTCACTTGCCCTAGGTTTATCACAGAACCACCCGTATACATAAACAATGCCTGAGAACCATAACATAATCATGAAACATAAAATAATAATAAAGAAAAGATAAAATTTACACATTGTAATCACAATATAACATATATATATTTACATAATTAATCCATTATCAAAACCATTTTCAATACCAAAATACATAATAGAGTATATGGTATTTATTTTCCTTTAAAAACTATATGGCTTGTTATGGAATCCAAAGATCAAATAATACTCACGACATTAGAAATGTCATTTTCACCACATACATTAAAAAGAAACATTACTTTTTTAATTTAGTAAAATGATTTGTAGATAAAATATTAATTTTGAATAAAATTAATAGTAAAAGGGTATTATACACTATATAAATTAATGTTGAGTATGAGTCAAGATATGCCTCAATGAAAATAGATTGAGACGATGCCCCTTACAAAGATTGTATCCTTAGATTAAAGATAAATAAACGACATAATTATGTGGTAAAACTAAGAATAAACCCAGTATAAGGTTATATAATTTATAATATATCATATATTATTCACTAATATTAATAGCACGACAAAATCAAGTAGTCTAATTTTAACCCAAATAATTGAAATTGGGTTAAGATGTTCTCTTACAGAAATTTGACAGCCTAACAACGTCTCTTAAAAATTGAAAAATGAGTGGATGAGAGAGAAATGGGTCTCTAATCACATGGACCAAAATTTACCACAATAATGATATAGAAGAACATATCCCAACATTTGAAAATTGATATTAAAATACAAAACATAAAAGAAGTCTTTGATTAGAAGAGGAGAGTGAAAGGTTACCTTACTGATTTGGTAACTTACAAAACATACACCACATGAAAGAAAAATTATACAATGAATATTTAAATACCCATTAATTAAGGTATATTAAACAATTAATTCAATCATGGGCAGTACATGAACCAAAAAAATTGAAATTGTGGCCAATATAACATGAATTTCATGGGAATAAAAAGTGAGATGAAAACCCCTTACCTTGTGTCAGAAAAGACTCATTTATTCCTTTTTATTCTTGAATAATAAAAATAATTAACTTTATACATTCATTAGAACCTTTTTCATGTTAATTAATCCTTTTTATTCACTTATTACCTTGATATAAAAATTATTAATTATTTGAGTTCATATCATACATTTTGTCAATGTTCAGAACATTAGTAAAAAAATGAATTTGTTATAATTAAAAATCATCCATGTGGTCGAATGTAAATTATATCAAGAAATATATTCATGATTTAGATATAATATATATCATATATATTCAGAATATATGTATTTATAAAAGTCCATAACATTTGTACAAATGAAATGAAATGCACTGTTCATGGAGACACTAAGTCATACGTACGCATGAAGGCTACTTTCATTTATTTTTCATTTTTGATTGAATGAAAACTAAATTATACATAGGTATATTATAATTCTATTATAATATCATATATAATTTTGGTAACTCCACACTTTATGTGTTACACGTATGGCATGAACGAGTCATATGACTTTGAGGGGGCGGTAGTCCGTATTTCTCAAATGAAATTATTGTATTTACACATTATGGAAAGCATGAAGGTATGATATAAATTAAAAATATAGAAGATTATAGATAAAATAAATATAATTAATATCATATATAAATATAGTTCCATCATAATGGCAACCATTAGAGGTGGTAGGAGAAGATTGAACAACTATCATTTTGTGAGGCCATAGTTATCCATCCAAAGAAACAATATGTTGGTATTTATTAGATAGAGGTGTGTGGAAGGGTAGTTTGAATAATTCTCATAAAAAAAACCTAGTATATTTATGATACTAGTTTTGTTATAAAAGAATGAATACTGTGAGTTTAGAGGGTTAGAGAAGTAAAATAAAACAAAAGAACTTAATAGAAGACATTACCTTTAAAATGGGAATCTCCCATTGGTTTGAACCAAAAGGATTAGTTGACTTGCCTTATTCCAATGTAAAGGATTTTAAGAGGAATATGGAGATATGGGGAGAATAATTGGAAATTTTTGTATGATACAAGGGGCTTCAGAGGTGTGAGTAATGGGTTAGAGGTGGTTTTCTTTTAAAAGGTGGAGGATAGTCCCTTTAGGAATTTTTAAAAGTATTATTTAATTATAAAATGATTTTCATTTTAAAATGTCCAGAAATCAAAAAATTATAAGATTGGATGACACTTGTTCAAAATAAAATAATCCAACAAGCATTAGACAGGTTTTGGATATTTTTTTTAAATTTTATAATATCATTTTTTAAAATCATTAATTAAAAAGGTAAAAAATTCATCATCATTGTGTAATAACTTATTTTATTTATTTAATGTCTAAAAATAATAAAAAAAATAAAATGATATAGGAAATCTTTTTATCCTTAAAATTATTATTTATAGTTGAAGAGATAACTTATATTACCCCATATAATTTTTTTTAACTAAACGATATATGTTTATGTCATTTTTGTCTTTACATTAAGTTAATTAATTTAAGGTGTCATTATCATACTGATGTGGCTCCATGGGGTCCCAATATGGACTGAAGGATGACCAATGTCAAAAATGTATCAACTAAGAGGATTTGGATACATGTTAGAGTTATTTAATATTATTATAAAATTAAATTTTACCCTTATTTACTCGATTGACCTTTTTACAAAGGTAAATAAAGTATTTACTGAAGTAAATATTAAAAATATCTAAAAATAAGTTACCTACATACCAAATTTAGACCCCCTGATTACAAATATGGAATTAGTTTTTCAAAATTCCAAGAACAGAAGTGGCGGAAATTAATTTAAATTTTTTCCCATTATCAAAATAAAAAAGTTTGCTTTTAATAAATAATAACAATGAAAATATTGACATTTGTTTATGTCAAATTGAAAAGTGAAATTTATTTTAATGAACAAAATTGGATTAAATATATAAAATATAATATAATTTAACTTTAAAACAAATTAAGAAGACACTTTAACAATATATATAAATTAGATTAAAAGGCAGTTTTGAATTAAAATGTAGTATTTTGCACTATTCAGTAAAAAATGATCATTTAAAAAAAATACGAAAATTTCATCCGAAGTAAATTTTGATGTATTTATTATAAATATTAATATTATTGTTTTAAATATAATCTCTGAAAGTGAGAAAAAATATATTTAAAAAGGGTTATCCATCAAAAGGAAGTAAGACAACCTTTTAATGAATATTAGAGTATTTATGCTTAAAAAGTGGATTCATTCTTATTTTAAGCCTCTAAAATTTATTGGATAATCGTAAAAACATTTAAAAAACATGTATAATCATATTTTAGTAAGTTATTTTCATTCTTTCAAATAAAATGGCTAGATGTTAACAACCATTTAAATTAATTATATTATTTTATTATTCTTCGGTATAACTCAATGTTGTGTAAAATGTAATATTTCAGAGAAATCAGTTGTGGCATGTTGAGTATGGTATCAGAAAAAGCGTCCCCTTTAATATAAAATTAATATATTCTACATAATTAATATTACGAATCAAAAAATATTATTCTATAAACAGCTGGGTCATTACATCCTTTCCACCCTTTTTTGAATTGCGTCCTCACAATTTTAAAATTTGGCTCGGAAGCATTATTGATATTCTCACATCAGAAAGGGTCAATAAAAAAATCATTTTAATAGTAATAAAGTGAAGTAAAAATGTAACTTGAGAAAACCCATACTAGGAATCCACGTAGAAAAACATGGATGTGGAAGAGAAACTAACCATCATGTTCTGATGGAGAGTGATTGAAAACATGATCAGGAGAAAGTTAACAATTTAAAAACCTTAAACATGTGATGGGTTAAATGGTCTTTTATTACCAAGTAGGAAAACATAACAAACAAAATTTTTGTTTCAAGTTACCATTTATAATATAGAGAAATGTATTTATGAGATTGACTAAGAACATAATGAAATATTAATATCTTTCAAGTAGAATTTCATCCCTTAATAAATTTCTTCCACCAACTAATTTTTTTTCCAAATGACGAGTATTCATGACAACATGGTCACACATAAAGCACTAGAATCTACTAATTTAGATTCACATAATCCAAAAAATAAGAACTATATATTTCTTCTATCTTTAGACATTAACCAAAAAAATGGTTAGTACGATACCTGATAATCCTCTAAATGGATAATCCTTTACAAAAATAAATACTACTCTTAATCTCTAAAATTCAACAAAAAGTACCCAAAGTTCAAGAAATTCCACCCAATACAAAATTGTCCTAAAAATTATTCAAAATAATCAAAACTATGTTTGAATCCCAAAATTTAGAAGGATTTGATCACATAGTCTTCCATGATAAATATTAACATTCATCTCCAAATAACATCGACCACTCTTAAAGTCTCATATTGAAGTGTAACTAACCTAATAACATATTATATAGGATAGGATAATCATTTCCATAAATAACCCAAAAATCCATATGTCCAAAATAAAAAAACCGATTCTTCAAAAAATAAAATTTTGACCATTACTCCAAAAAGTAGATCCCATAGTATTCTATTTCTCTTAAGCATATAGTGTTCCAAAAGAGAAAACATCTTCTAAAATAACCTTTATCACTTAATCACCAAATAATTTTCCTTTATTAATGATATCAATTTGATAAAAAAAATTCCCAAAAATAAACATATTATTGATCTATAAATTCATTTAACTAAAAAGTATAATTCTTACTAACTTGGGACATCACATAGGCTAGTGGAAGGCGATTCACCCTTGTCGCCCTTCGGTTGTAGGTTCAATTCTTGAAACCTTGTTGGACGCGACATGTTGTCACCCATCTTATGGGTTATCCTTTTTATAAAACTCAAAAAATAACCCTAACATGATTTAACCTCAATAGTTTTCTTATACCTTTCATTCCCATCCCAATATATTAATACCTCAACATCTAATATATTGTTATTTTTTCACCTACATATAATAAAATAAAACTATTCCTAATAGAAAGAACATTATACCTTGATCATGGTGTCCATATGGTTTTATCACCATCTTGTTCATGTAGGTAGAAGGTCTATGCATTGTCACAATGATTTAGATATCCTTCAAAATCATTTGCTTCCTGTATCCAAATAATCCGTTAACAACTTAGGTTATATGGTTGTTCTCATAAAAACAATTTCTAAAAATAATCATTTATGGCATATAATTTCATAACATATGATAAAACCTGATTTTTATAAAACAGTCAGACTGAGTTTGAGTTGAAACTCTCAATCAATTGTCATGTTAAAAAACATAAGTATGTTCTAAGAGACTATACTACAAAATCTAATAAAAATTAGTTTCACATGGGTCTCCTTCTTCTACACATTTTTCAAAATCATAATATGATTCCAAATCATATGATAAAGTAAAATATGATAAAATTTATTGATAATATTTACTTTTCTTGAAAATTTGAGAATATTGTAAATATAGGATTTGATTGAATACAACCCAAGATCCATAATGATATCCATGTATAGTGGAGGTGTTTGATATATGAAACAACTACATGGAAGTGAGTGGTATGCTATAGAAAGTTTCACAATCATATAAACATTACTTTTTAAAACATATTACAAGTATGTAATCAGGAAAATATAGGAATGTTGTTTGAGATCCTCCTCCTTCAATTTTTAATCCAATTTAGTTGATATGAAAAGGTTATAAAACAAGGATTTAACTAAAATAAAAGACATAGGGAATAACTATATGTTTAATGAAATATCCTAATCCCTAAATTTGTCTAAACCGACCTCTCATACCAACAATTAGGACCCAACCATAAAAATTACATAATATAGCATTAAGTCAAGAATTCACATTGAGGATCTTCTTAGGATTAGAGTTTTATATAATTAGGCTATAACTATTTCATTGCATCTCAAAAAAATACAAACTAGACACTTCTACACATTTTTTATTTTTTCATAAAATAAAAACTCTTAAAAAAAGAATCATTTCTAGTTCCATGTTTTGGATAGAATGACTTTTCATGGATCCATTCCATGACCCTATTCATCTTTATGTCATGTGAAAAACATTTCAAAACATTTGATGAGCATAAAAATCTCAGTAACGGTTATAAAATAAGGAACAAAAAAATTATCTCATAAATAAATACAAATAAATGAATCATACTTTTCAAACATTAAGATACCACCCAAGATCTTAAGATTTATGAATAACACATAGAAATAATAAATTATAATGTTAACTTGTGGCATAAATAACATAATTACATTGAATCATTCATAGCTACATAGGGAGTTAAGTGTGGAATTACCATCACATTATATTACTTAAATCATTTATGAGAAACATTTACATTTACCTCTATCAAATTACCCAATGAATTGGATAGATATTTCGGGCTCACTCACCCTAGGTTTAAAACGTAACAACCCATATACATAAACATGGCCCAAGAACCATAACATATTCATAAGACATAAAACAAGAATAAATAAAAGATAACATTTCCACATTCCAATCACAATATAAAATAACTATATATTGACATAATCAATCCATTATGAATTCCATTTTCAATACCAAAATACATTAATGAGTATATGGTATTTATTTTACATTAAAAAACACTATGTCTTGTCAAGGATATCAAAGATCAAATAATACACACGGCAGCGTAAAGGTCTTTATCACCGCGTACATTAAAAAGAAGCATTCCTTTTTGTCGTTTGGTAAAAATCTTTGTAGAAAAAATATTACTTTTGAATAAAAGTAAAAGTCAAAGGGTTTTATACACTGTATTTCAGAAAGTCATATATAAATCAAAATATGCCACAATGAAAGGATATTGAGATGATGTCCCGTACAATGACTGAATCATGAGATTGAGGATAAATAAAACACATAATTATGTGTGAAAAATAATAATACACTCAATATAAGTTAATATTAAGTGTAAAAAATCAGATTTAATTCACACATATTCATAGTATGAAAAAATCAAGAAGTATATGTTTAACCCAAATAATTTAAATTGGGTTAAGAAGTTCTCTAATAAAAATTCGGCTGCCTAACAACGTCACATGAAAATTATGAAATTGTGTTGATTAGAGAGAAACATGACTCTCATAACATGTACATAAAATGTACATAAAAAGGGATATATAAGAACATATCCCAACATTTTAAAATTGAAATTTCAATATATAACATTGAAGAAGTCTTTGATTAGAAGAGGAGAGTGACATGTTCCCATACCAATTTGGTAACTTATGAAACATACACCACATAGGAGAAGGATAATACAATAATGATTTAAATACCCATAAACTAATATATATTACACAATTAATACAATAATGTAAAGTACACACACCACACAAAAGGAAATAGTGACAAATATAGCATGAATCCCATGAGAATAAAAAGTGAGATGAAACCCCCTTACCGTGTGTCTGAAATGATTCATTTGTTCCTTATTCTTACTAAATAATAAAATTAATTTAATTCAAACTTCTTTAGAACCTTTTTAAAGTTTATTATTCCATTTATATCACTTATTATCTTGATATAACAATTATTAATTATTTGAGTTCATATTGAACATTTTGACAATGTTTGGAACATGAGTAAAAAATGAACTTGTTATAATTAAAAATTGTCCATGTGGTAGAAGGTACATTATCTCCATAATGATATTAATAACTTAGATATCATAGATATCATATATATCTAGTATATATTTATTTATAATAGATCATAACATTTGGACATAAGAAATGAAATGCACCGTTTATGGAGACGGTAAGTCGTACGTACACATGAATGCTACTATCATTTCTTTTTCATTTTTAAAGGAATGAAAAATAAATGAAAAATAAGTATATTATAATTAAATTTTAATAAAGTATATAGTTTCCGCAAATCCATCCTTTATACATTCCATGTATGTCATGAACGAGTCATATAACTAGGAGGGGGCGGTAGAAAGCATTTCCTTAAATTAAATTATCGTATTTCTGCATTATGGAAATCATTAAGGTATGTTGTAAATTTAAAATATAGAAGTATATAGATAAAATAAATATCATAAATATTATATATAATTATATTTCCATCATAATGGCCACCCAAATAGGTGTTAGGAGAATATTGAACAATTATCGTTCTGTGTGGTAGTAGTTCACCATCCACAGAAACACTATGCTCGTATCCATTAGATGGAGGTGTGTGGAAGTGTAATTATAATAGTTAGTAAAAAAACAACGTAGTATGTTGAGGAAAATTTATTTTTTATAAAATAGTGGAATTAATAGAGTTTATAGGGTTTTAGAAGTAAAATAAAAGAAAATAACTTAAGAGTAGACATTTCCATTAAATCGAGAATCTCCCTTTAGTTTGAACCAAAAGGTTTATAGGAATTTCCTTCTTCCAAGAGGAAGGCATCTAGAAGGAAGATGGGGCTTTAGGGACCTTAATTGGTAATATTTTTGATTAGCCAAGGGGCTTGAGAGGTCTGAGTATTGTGTTAGAGGTTTTTTCCTTTTTTAAGGGGGAGGAGGGGCTCTTTAGGAAAGTTTAAAAGTATTATTTTATTATAATGTAATTTTCAGTTACAAAAGGTCAAAAACTCCTTACATCCGAATATAATAAGACTCTTGTTCAAAATAAATTCATCCAACATAAATTTTACTTGTTTTGGATTTTTTTTTTATATTTTATAATCTCAATTATTTTAATTGTTCATTAATACTGTAAACATTACATCATCATTTTTTCATAAATAATTTTATTTATTTAATGAATAAAAATTATAAATAAAATACCATGATGTAGGACATAGTTTTATATTTGAAATTTATATTTTTTTCAAATATATAACTTAAATAACCCCATATAAATATTTTTTACTAAAATATATATGTTTATGTTATTTTTGTCATTACTTTAATTAATTAATATAATGTGTCATTATCACTCCCAAGTGGCTTCATGGGGTCCCAATATCGACCCAAGGATACCCACGGTCAGAACTATAGCAACCAATAGGATTAAGACACATTTTAGGGAAATTTAATATTATTATAATATTATTTTTTACCATTATTAACCTGACTTACCCTTTAACCATGGTAAATAAAATATTTACTAAATTAAATATTCATAATGTATAAAATAAAAGTTACCAACATAAACAATTCAGAACACCTGATTGAAAATATGTAATCATTTTTTCAAAATTCAAAAAATAGAAATGGCAGAAATTAATTTAATATTATATATCGTGGAAAAACAAAAAAGTGAGTTTTTAAGAAATAATTACTATCAAAAGGTTGACACTTTTTTAGGTCAAATTTCAAAGTGAAATTACTTCCAATGAACAAAATTGGATTAAATGGTAAAAATATAATCTAATTAAACTTTAAATAAAATTATAGAAATAGTCTATGCATATAAATATATTATACTAAAGGGTAGTTTTGAATTAAAATGTAGTGCTTTGCACTATTCATTAAAAATGAACATTATCAGAAAAATACCAAAATTTCATCCAAAGTAAATTTTCATGTCCCTATTATAACGATGAATTTTATAATGTACACTATAACATATATAAGTGAAAACTAGATTTAAAAAAGTTTCTCCATCAAAATGTGGTAAATCGACCTTTTAAAGAATATTAGAGTATTATGCTTAAAAATCGGATTCATTTTCATTTTAATCCTCTATTTTTTTGGATATATATAAAGACATATTAAAAATATGTATAATCATATTTTGGATAGTTTTTTTCATTCCCACCAATAAAGAAACTAGGCATTAAATACCATTTAAATTAATAATATGATTATATTATTCTTCATTATAACTCAACGTTGTGTGCAATATATGATTTTATAGAAATATGTTGTTGTGTGTTGAGTACGGTATCCGAAAAATCATCCCCTTTAACATAAAATAAATATATTGTTTTTAAGTGTTAATAGAAAATAATAAGTATTATTCTATAAATACCTAGGTCAATACAATAGACATTAAAAAATCATTTAAGTTAATAACAATAGTTTTGTTGATCTTTGGTACATGAGTAAAAAATGAACTTATTATAATTACAAGTTGTCCATGTGGTCAAAATTATATTATCTCAAGAATTATTTTCATGATTTAGATATCTTATATATCATATATATCCTATATATATATATATGTTTACTTATAATAGATCATAACATTTGGAGATAAGAAATGAAATGCACCGTTCATGGAGACGATATGATGTACGTACGCATGAATGATACTTTCAATTATATTTCTTATTTAATGGAATGAAAACATAATGATTCATATTTATAGAATAATTCTAGTATAATACAATATATAATTTCATTAAATCCATCCTTTAGACATTCCATTTTTGGCATGAACGAGTAATATCAGTTTGAGGGGGCGGTAGTCTGCACTTCCTCAAATAAATTATCGTATTACCAATTATAGAAAAAATAAAGGTATGATAAAAATGAAAAATAAATAATCATTGAGACAATATATATATAATTTATCACATATAAATACAGTTCCATCATAATTTCCACCATGAGAGGCAGAAGGAGATAATCGAACAATCATCATTTCGTGAGGCAGCAATTCATCGTCCATAGAAACAGTATGTTCGTATCCATTAGACAGAAGTGTGTGGGCTTTTAGATATAATAATTTTCATAAAAAAATCGTAGTATATTTAGAATACAATTTTTGGGAAAAAATAATGGAATAAACAGTGTTTGGGGTGTTATATATGAAAAATAATAGAAAAGAACTTGAGAGAAGATATTACCTTTAAATTATGTAACTCCCTTTGGTTTGAACAGAAAGGATTTCTGGAAGTTCCTTATTACAAAGTTAACAATTCTTGGAGGAATAGAGGGATGTTTAGAGATTATTTGTGTAGCAGTTGGATGAGAAAAGAGGGCTTGAGAGCTGTGAGTAAGGGTTAGAGGTGATGACTTTTTATAAGGGTAAAGAGGTGCTCTTTAGGAATGTTTGAAAATATTATTTCATTATAAACATAATTTTGATTTAAAAATATTCTAAAATCATTTAATTAAAATATAATGTTATTATTGAACTTAAAAATCTCAGACAATGGGTTTTAGACATGTTTATGGCATAAAATTAACCGTAGCTTTTGGCTTTAACCTTTAGTTTTCTAATTTTACTTTTACATCGTCCTCTTGTATATTCATAATATATGGTTAATATATTTCCTATAAAATGAAAAAAGATCATAAAATTGATCCTTAATGACATTAGTAACATCATATATGTCATTTTTCTGAATATTATATTTTAAGACTATTTTATTGTTTAATGAAATATTGGTTGATTTAAATACTCTTTTATGTCAATTTTAATACAATAAAAATCATGAATTTTAAAAAATCAACCCAATTTTATTATTTATAAAAACCTTAATTAAATAAAATAAAAAGGTTATAATTATACATAAAATTCATATATTACATAAATAGTTTAAAAATAATTTTATTTTAATATTTATAGTCTCGTTTACTTAAAATATTCATTATTGGGGTAGTTATAACATTATCCTTGTGTCATAATTAAATATATTTATTTAATCTCTAAAAATAATAAATAAAAAAAAATGATTTATAATTAAGATTTATAGTATAACATATAACTTCTATAACCCCATATAATAATTGTTTTAGTAAATGATATTTGTTATGTTACATTTTCCTTATCTTTATATTAATTTTTATAAAGTCCCATTTTCACTTAAATGTGGCTCCATGGGGTCCCAAAATCACCAAAGGATTTCTATGGTCGGGAATGTATCAAAAAATAGGTATTGGACACATGTTAGGGTAATATAATAATATTATAGTATTAATTTTTATCCCAATTTACTAGATTTACCCTTTAACTATCTTAAATAAAACTTTTACTGAAGTTACTATTAATAATTTCCAAAATAAAAAGTTACCTATTCACACAATTTGGATATCTTGTTTCCAAATTTTTAATTCATTCTTCCAAATTCGAAACAATAAATTTTTAGAAATTAGTTTAAAAGTAATTGCTGATTTCAAAACCAAAAATCATGTTTTTAAGAAACAATAACTATCAAAAGATTGACACTTGTTTATGTAAAACATCAAGGTGAAATTTCTTCCAATGGCCAACATAGGAATAAATGGTAAAAATAGAATCAAATTAATTTTTAAAAACCATAAAATGAAAAATATAACTATATAAATAATTTATATTAAAAGGCAGCTTTGAATTAAAATGTAGTATTTTTCAATATTAATCAAAAAATGAACTTTAATAGAAAAATACCAATATGTTTCCCAAAGTAAATTTTGATTTCAAAATTATAAATAAGATGTTTATTTTGTCAAATAAAATATATAAAATTGAAAAAAACTAGATTAAAAAAATGTTCACCATCAAAAGGATGTAAATCTTCCTTTTGAAGAGTATCAGAGTATTTCATGCTTAAAATCAGATTCATTCTTATTTTAAGCCTCTAATATTTATCGTATAAAAGTAAAAAAAATTAACAAAAAATGTGTATTCATTTTTTAGTTAATTCTATTAATTCTTAGGGATACAATGTGTAGGAGATAATTACCATTTAAAATAATAATATTTTTATATTATTTTTCTTTATAAATCTAAGTGGTGGGAAACAAAAGATTTCCAAGAAACTCATTGTTGGGTGTTGAGTTTGCTATCGAAAAAAGTGTCATATTTAACATAAAATATTTATCTTATTCAAAAGTATTAATAGAAATATAAAATTTTTATTCTATATATACTTGGGTCATAATATCTTTACCCCCCATTGAAAGTTGAATCATAACTATTTTAAAATTGTGCTAAAAAACATCATTAAAAGTCCCACATTGGAAAAACAATCAACAAAACTATCAATTTAAAATAAATAAATAGAAGTTCAATGGTCCCCTGAAATAACAAAAACTACAGTTACATGTAAGAAAACATGCTTATGGAAGATAAGCAGAATTTCATGTTCTGAAGGGGAGTGATAGAAAACAAGATCAGGAGAAAGATAACAATAGGAAAACCACATGCATCTGATAGGTTAACTAGTCTTTGATTCCCTAGTAGGAAAAGTAAAGAGACTATATTTTTTAAGATCCATTTTGTAATTTTGGAGAAATTATTTAAAATATTGACTAAGAACATAAGGAAATATACAAACTTTTTACGTATAGTTTTATCGTATAATAAGTTTCTACAAAAACTTATATTTTCCCAAAATGATGAGTATTCAAGATGAATTGGTCACACCTGATTTTATAGAATAAACCGTTACAAAAAAAAAATAATCTACAAAAGATGAACAATATATTTCCCCTATCTTTGGACATTAACCAAAACCCAAAAGGTTTGTACAAGATCAGTTAATACTCAAAAAGGATAATCTTTTATAAAAATAAAATACTACTCTTAATATAAAAAATTGAACAAACAATACCCACTTCTTAACAAATACCATTCAATATACAATTTTATTTAATAAAATTGCTTCAAATTAAATTAATTAAGATTGAAACTCAAAAAATAGAAAATTTTTATCACATAGTCTTCCTCAAAAATCATAAAATTTAGATCCAACTAACATCGGCTACTCTTAAATTCATATACTGAAATGTAATTAACCTAATCACATTTTATAAATGATAGGTTAATTATTTCCATAAATAATCCAAATCATCATATATACAAAATAAAAACAAAGATTATTCTAAAATAAAAATTTAACCATTACTCCACAAATGAAATCCCATAGTATTCTATTTTTCATAGGCATATATTGTTTCCCCAATAGGTAGAACATCTTCAAAAATAACCTTTATCACTTAATCACAAAATCATTTTACTATACCAAGGATATCCATTTGATAAAACATAAGTTCCCAAAATAAACGTATTATGGATCAATAAAATCATTTAACTAAAAAAGAATTAGTCATACTAACCAAGGACATCACATAGTCCAGTGGTATATGATAAATCCCAATAGCACTTTGGTTATTGGTTCGATTCCCGAAGCATTGTATGACGTGAGGGGTTGTCATACAGTTTTCGTGTTGTCCATTTTCAAAATCATTAAATGTTTATAACATTCAAAAAAATGAGATAAATTATTAAAAAAATATCCATAATATATTTAAACCACAGATGTTATCTCATACCTTGTATTTTAATCCCAAAATGTATTAACCTATAAATTACTCAAATTCAAGGATCATATAACCCAAAATGGTTCATTATAACTATATCCATAAAAGAAAAGATTATTCATTCTTGAATAACATTTTCACAAATCAAATAGTAGTTTTAAAGATTCTAGAAATTTTTTTCCAATGAAATCCAATATTTCAATATAGCATCATCTATAAATCCAACATAACACTTCAATTCCTAAAATGTAGACATCTTAATCATCGGACATTCTTCTTGATCCTTTATACATGTTTTTACATATTATTCTTTTATACATATTTACTATAAACCAAGCATACTTAATTTCCTAATATTTTAGTAATGTAAAACATGAGCTAAGAAATAATCCATACCATTCATAAGTCATTTTTAGTTTCCTCATATTCAATTAGAATGGAATTAAGAATTTGTAATCATATATTTGTACAATACTGATGATCTAATTCCCAAACCTTCTTTGTAGTACAACTATTGGTATAATGACCATGCACACCAAATTTAAAAAATTCAATTGATCCTTCAGAAAGAACATCATTACCTTTCCTTGAGTCAACTCGATGCTTCCTTTTTCTATGTCATGTTCTTTCTTTATATCCTTCTTTACCACATCAATAGCATCTTATCATCCATTTGAATATTTTTCCTAAATATTTATTTCCCTATATTTGACACATATGTTTTGGAATATACATACATTTACGGTTATTACAAGAACTTCCATTGGGATTCTTTTCTCACATATATGATTCTTTTAAAAATCCCAAATGTTCAAGTAGTAAATTATGGCTCCATATAGTTGGTTAAGAATAACCACAAGAGGTATCATTGTATCTCCCATTTAATTAGGTTTCTCATTTAGAAAACCACCATAGTATTCTTCACAACGATTGTTACTTTGGGTCATGTTGGACACAACCATTTAGAAAAACTAAAAAGGTCATTGTGAGTGTATCAGAAAAATCAACATATAATATCTTTGGAGAAGGGTAAATAATAAGGTATACTTATTCATATTATCATAAATTCATTAAATTTATCAAAAATAACTCTGAACCTTTATAATATTCTAACAATTATGGTAATATCACTTATTCTTAAATAACACCTTATCCTCTATAGTCATCTAAACCGACCAATAATACCAACTGTAAGGACCGATCCTTAAAAATCACATAATCTTAAGTTATGTCAAGAATTCACATTGAGGATCTTTTTAGGTTTAGATTTTTAGATAATTAGGCCATAACTATTACATTATATCTCAAATATTTCAAAGAAGACACTTATACACAGTATCCATTTTTTCATAAAATTAAAACTCTTAAAAGAATACAAGAATTATTTTCATGATATAAATATTAATGAATAATTCGTTTCTCTTGCCCTTAAATCTTGTGAAAAATATTCCCAAATCATGGGGTGATCATAAAAATATCAGTAAGGGTAGTAAAACAATTAAAGAAAAAATTAGTTCATCAATAAATACATATAAATGAAATCATAGTTTTCAATCATTAACATACCACACATAATCATAAAATTTATGACTAATAAAAGGAAATCACTAATCATTAAGAAAATTTGTGGCATCCATAACATAAATATGTTGTAGGTTACACAGCTATACAGGGAGTTACGTTAGAATACCCATCAATGTATATTCCTGAAATCTCTTTGGAGAAACCTTAAAGTTTACGTTTTTCATGTTACCCAATGCATTTGAGAGAAATATCAGGCTCACCTGCCCTATGTTTATCAAGAAACCACCCATATATGTAAACAATTCCCATGAATCATAACATATTCCTAACACATAAAATAAACATAAAGTAAAGATAAAATTTCCACATTTCAATCACAATAAATCATTTTTAAATATTGAAATAACAAATGCATTCCCAAAACCACATTAAACACCAAAATATATAAAAATGGTATATGGTATTTAATTTCCATTTAAAAACATTATTTCTTGGTAATGAATCCAATTATCAAATAATGCTCGTGGTGGCAGAAAGGTCATTGTCACCATGTTCATTTAAAAAGAAACATTTCATTATTCGTTTAGAAAAATGATATTTAGAAAAAATATTCTATTTGAATGAAATTAAAATTCAAATATAATTATACACTATATAAATTTAAGTTGTTTAAAGATCAATGTATGCCTCAATGAAAGGAGATTGAGACGAAGTCCCTAACAAAGATCATTTTACAAATTAAATAGAGAAACTAGGTGTATTCACTATAATTAAACATAAATCAAGTATAAAGACAATATAGGACATAAAAATTCATTTCTCACATAATCATAGAATGACATAATCAAAAAGGAGAATATTAACCCAGTGAATGGAAATTGGGTTATGAAGATCCCTTACCTCGGGCCCGACTTGAATAATTTATTCTTTAATCTTCTGAATAATAGACTAATGTTAATTTCTACATGCATAAAAACCTTTTTCAGGTTTATTATTCATTTTATATCACTAATTGCAATGTTATAAACATTACACAATCATTTAAGTTAATAACAATCATTTATTCGATATTTGGTAATTGAGTCAAAAAAGAAAATCTTATAATTACATGTTTTCCATGGGGGAAAAAATTCCATTATATCTAGAATGATATCACGGATTTAGATATCATATATATCATATATATCCAGTATATATATATATACATTTAATTACATAACATTTGGACATAAGAAATGAAATGCACTGTTCATGGTGACGGTAAGCCGTATGTATGCATGAAAACTACATTCATTTCTATTTGAAATTTAATTGAAAGAAATCATAAATATACAAAGGAATATTATAATTTTAGTATAATATCATATATAATTTCATTAAATCCATCCTTTATACATTCTACCTATGGAATGAATGAGTCATATCACATTTAGGGGGTGGTTTCTCGCACTTCCTCAAATGAAACTATCATATTTACCCATTATGAAACCCTAATGGTGTGATATAAATGAAAAATGGAGAAGCATATATGAAATATAAATATAGTATATATCATATTTTAATACATTTTCATCATAACTACCACCATGAGAGGTGGATGGAGATAATTGAACAATCAGTATTTCGTGAGGCAGTAGTTCGTCGTCCACAGAAACAGTATGTTCGTATCCATTAGGTGGAGGTGTATAGAAGTGTATTTAGAATACTTCTCCTAAAAAATAATATTATATTTAAGATACAGTTTTTTATAAAATAATAGAATAAATAGAGTTTATGGGGTTATATAAGGAAAATAACAGAAAAGAACTCGAGAGAAGAAGTTACTTTTAAATTGGATAAATCCATTTGGTCTGAATCAAAAGGCCTTCTTGAAGTGCCTTCTTCCAATGTTAAGGCAACTAGGTAGAAGATATGGATGTTGGGAGACTATTTGTGTAGAGTTTGGAAGAAAAAAGAGAGCTTGATAGGTCTGAGTAAGGGTTAGTGGTGATGGATTTTTATAAGGGGGAGGGGATCTTTAGGAATGTTTTAAAGTGTTATTTTATTATAAACTGAATTTAAATTTAAAAAGGTCCGAAAAAAATTTATTTTGATTATCTGATGAGTATTTTTCTAAATACTCTCATAAAATTGGTTTTAGTCAAGTTGAGTTCATAATATTAACCTTATCTTTCTTCTTTAACCATTAGTTAACAAATTAAACTTTTACCATGTCCTCTTGTATATTCATAATATATAGTTAATACAATTAGTATAAAATTACAAGAGGAAAAAACATGGATATTTAATGAAATTAGTAACATAATACATGTCATCTGATAGAATCATATATTTTTAGGACAATTTTATTATTTTGTAAAATATTTATTGATTTAATAAGTCTTTTATGTCAATTTTATAACATTTCATATAACGACTTTAAAAAAAACCAACTTATAAAAACATTCATTAATTAATATAAAATATTTTATAATTATCTCTAAAATTCGTGGATGATATTAATAGTTTCAAAATAAATTTATTTTAATATTTATATTCTCATTTATTTAAAACATTCATTTATGAGGTAATCATTACATCATCATTGTGTTATAATTAAATTTATTTATTTAATGTCTAAAAAAATATAAATAAAGTAACATGATGTATGCAATATTTTTATCTTTCTAATGAATTTTTATAGTCTAAAATATCATTTTTAACCCCATATAAATATTTTTTTACTATATGATATTTGTTTTGTTACATTTTCTTTTATTTTATATTAATTTTTATAATGTGTCATTTTCACTTACAAGTGGCTCCTGGGATCAAAAAATCAACCCATGGATGCCAATGGTTGGAAATACATCATAAAATATGTTTAGACATGTGTTAGGTTAATTTATTATTTTTATAATATTAAATTTTACCCTTATTTACTAGATTTACCGTTTAACTATGGTAAATAAAATATTTACTGAAGTTACTATTCATAATGTATAAAAATAAAAGATACCTATTTACAGAATTTGGACATAATATTTCCAAATATTGAATCCATTTTTAAAAATTCAGAACATAGATGTAGGAAAAAATAATCTAAAATTAGTTACCATTGACAAAACCAAAAAATGTGTTTTATGAAATAATAAATATCAAAAGATTGACACTTGTATTGGACAAATTTCAAAGTGAAATTTTTTTCAATGACCAGAATTGGATTAAATGGTAAAAATACAATCCAATTAATCTTTAAAACAAATAAAAATAAAAAAATTTCTATATAAATAAATTAGATTAAAGAGAGTTTTGAATTAAAATGAAGTATTTTTCACTATTAATCAAAAAATGATCTTTATCAAACAAATACCAAAATATTACCGTAAATAAATATTTATTTCTTGCTTCTAAAGAATATGTTTATTTTTTAAAATGGTATATATAAAAGTGATGAAAAATAGATTTAAAAAGGGGTCCCCATCAACATGTGGTAAATTGATATTTTAAATAGTATTAGAGTATTTAATGCTTAAAATCAGATTCATTCTTATTTGAAGTAACTAATTTTTTTTGGATAAAATTAAAAACATTTACCAAATATTTTTAATCATATTTTAGTTATTTTTTTTCATTCCCACCAATACAATGGCTATCCATTACCTACTAATTAATATAATAATATTATTATATTACTTTTCATTATAACTTAAAATTGTGTGCAACATAAGATTTCAAAGAAACTTGTTGTTTTGTGTTGATTAAACTATAAAAAGGTGTCCTATTTAACATAAATTTTATATCTTAGTCATAAGTATTAATAGAAACAAAATAGTATTATTTTATAAACAACGTGTTCGTTACAGTTCCCCATCACCTTATAATTGAAACCTTGAATTAAATTATTCTCTTTATTTTTTTTAAATCTTTATACTGATGACTATTATATCTAAAAATATAAAAAACTCCCATTAAATTTATGAATTTCCATAAATTTTTCATTCCAATGTTACCACACAGTGTAAATTCCATTGTTATCTTATTATTCTTCTATTCATCTATTTTTTGTGATCATGTGACCAATTCTTCTCTTAATTTTCCATGGAAATGTCGGATCTAGAGAACAATTAACAATTTTGAGAGAATCTAAAACTATTTCATCTATGATAATTTTTTTTGGATTCCATCACCCTTTGGATTCTTGGATAATGACATTCAATGAAATTTTTAGCCTTTCACTCTCTGTTTCTTTTACAATATACATTATAACTGGATAGCCTTACTAAGTAGTCCTCACACTTAGAATCAATTTCTTATACCCTATACATTAATTTGAGGAAATTTTTATTCATTTAATATTGTTTATCATAAGGGAAATATTTTTCAAATAATATCTATTTTATATAATTCTATTCCAATATATCTATTCCTTTTTACTCCGAAGTATTTTGGATCAATGACTATCATTAATCATCATATCCTTTGAGATAAAAAATTGAAAGTGTTTCCATTTCCTTTTCATCAAATACCAAGTCCATAAATATATTATTTAGATACATAAAACAATTTTCAAGGAGTCAAATATATAAGTCATTCGACTTATTATTTTTTGAAAATTATATATACACATGATTCAAATATTATATTTGGAAGGTAAAATAAATAACCACTAAATTAAATATTCATCATCCTTGAAAATAATTAAAATATTCATTTACATAACATGGGGAAAGGGAAAAAAATAAGGGAGAGCTTAAATGCCCATTAAGGGTTACAAAAAATAGAGTCTATCATGAATTAATAATAAATAATCTATATGGAGTGGAGATTAAGTGACCATGTATTTAATTTAAACAATAACTTGAATTTCATAATTGGTTAAGGCATAATCAATATGGAATGGGGAATCCCTAAAAAAATGTTGTTTAATCAATAAAAAAGGAATTAAATGCATCTATTGATATTATCATAGAGAAATTGACATTTATAATTGTAATATATGATTATTCAATAAATTTAATTATTAATTATTTGAAATCATGACATTAAGCATCATGGAACCTCTTCCATCATGTTCCTTAACAAGACAGTTTAAAACTATAGGGTAAAGACCCAACTAATTTGGACAACTTGTTTCTCTAAAAATTATTAATGTTGGATTGAGTGGATATATACAACCATGACCAACACAAATCGTTATTTCCTAATAATTTCTCAAATATTGAATAAATGATAAATTTTAGGAATCAATATTCCTATAATAAAATATTTGTTTTGCGTAAAATAAGTGGATTTATTAACATTTCAAAGGTTAGTTAATTATATATAATATTGAAAACTATATTTAAAAATGGTATTTTTTAGGGGTAATGACATCCATCATAAATTAGTATCCATATTTAACATAAATTTAATTTCTGAGGAAAAATTATCACAAAAATGTAATTGTTTTTAGATAAATTTAATAATCTTAAAATACAGCGAGATTCCATAATAGATTTTTCCACTAGGGAATTTTCAATTAAAATCCCATTTGATTAAAGAATGAAAATTTAAAAATAAAATAATATTAATTTTTAAATAATAATGATATTAAATGTCAAATTGGATTAATATACCCCGTAAAAATGAAATTAAGGGAATAGAATTACAATATTATTCAATTGTGACATCCCAGGTAAATAAAGAATAAGTCATATTTTATATTTAATAATATTTGTGAATTAAATATAAATTTTTCTTTAAATGGTTTCTATGTTCGATAGTGTACCTGATACACAACAATGAGTTTCTTTGAAATCTTACATTGACCACTAATAATATAATATTATTATTTTAAATGGTAGTTAAATCCTTGCTTTTTTATTTGTGGGAATGAACAAAAATAACTAAAATAGGATTATAAATGTTTTTTAAATGAATTTACATTTTTCCAATAAAAGTTAGAAGCTTAAAATTTGAATGAATCTTATTTTAAGCATAATTTACATTTAAAAGGTAGATTTAACGTCTTTTAATGGAGAAACCTCTTTAAATATAGTTTTGCTCACATTAATACATTATAATTGACCAAATAAAATCCGTATTTATAATGGGGACATCAAAATTTACTTTCTGTTAATTTTTGGAATTTTTCTGATAATGATCATTTTTCTAATGAATAGTGAAAATATTGTATTTTAATTCAAAACTGCATTTTAAATTAATTTATTCATATAGTTATATTATCTTTTTAATTAGTTTTAAATTTTAATTAAAATATATTTTTATCATTTAATCTAATTTCGGTTATTCAAATTAATTTCACTTTGAAATTGGACATAAACAAGTATAAATCTTTTGATAGTTATTGTTTCTTAAAAACTCTTTATTTGTCTTGATAAAGTGAATTGATTTTAAAATCAATAAATGAAACTTCTATGATTTTAATTTGAAAAAATAGATATCATTTTTGAATTCGGACTATCAAATATATCTTAGTCTGAATTTTTGGTATTTTTCTGAAAAACTTCAATTTTTGATGAATAGTGAAACCACTTAGTAGTAGTTAAAAAACTAACTTTTTCTTTTAAATGAAATTTTACCGCTTCTCTGAATTGAATTTATAAAATCCAATATACATGGTTGTTATCAGGAAGTAAAATTTAGTTCAATAAGATGAAAATAATTTTTGGTGAATAGTAACTTTTGACTTTTTTTCCCGCGGTTAAAGGTAAATAGTGTAATTCAAGGTTAAAAGAATATTATAAATATTCAAAATTTACAATAACACTTGTCCAATCCTTATTGGATGAGTAATGGCCGACCATGTACATCTTTAGGTCTATTTTGGGACCTCATGGATCCACTTATGAAATAAAATGACACATTAGATTAATTAATATAATCTAAAGGAAAAAATGACAACAACAAATATCTTTTAGTAAAATAATTTTTATACGGTGTTATATAAGATATTTGTTTGACTATAAATATTCATTGAAAATATAAAAATATTTCATACATCATTTTATTTTCTTTATAATTTTAGACATCAAATAAATTAAATTATTTATGACACAATATTGATGCATAGTTTACCTAATTAATAAATGATTTAAATAAATAAGATTATAATGATTAATATTTTTTCCAAATCATTTCCAATTCTTGTTGGATGATTTTATTCCAACCATTTGTCATCTTATCTTTGACTTTCATAATTTTTGGACCTTTTGAAACAGAATATCATTATATAATAAAATAATATTTTCACAGTTTCCTAAAGAGTCCCTCCTACCCCTTATAAAAGGAGACCACTTATAACCAATTACTCACATCTCTAAAGCATTTTGGCTCTTCCAAACTCTATCCAATTAATCTCCCTACATACCTCACCTATTCCTAGAATCCTTACCTTAGGCATAAGGCACTTCAAGAAGTCCTTTGGTTCAAACCAAAGGGAGTTACCCAAGGTAAAGGTAATAGTTTTTCTTAAATTTTTTTCATCTATTTACTTCTCCAAACGCGAAACTCTTTTTATTACATTATTTTGTAACAAATCTAGTATCCTCAATATACTAGTATGTGTTTATGAGAAGGACTCAAACTACACTTACACACACCTCCATCTAATGGACGAAGAACATAATGTTTCTGTGGATGGAAAACAAACACCCCACAAAACGATGATTGTTCAAATATGTTCAACCACCTCTCATGGTGTCCATTATGATGGAACTGTATATATATATATATGACATATATTATTTTTATGTGTTATTTATTATTCTGCAATTTCCAATTATATCATACCTTTATGGTTTTCATTATGGGTAAACACGATAATTTAATTTGAGGATATGCAGACTACCTCCCCATCAAAGAGATATGACTCATTCATACGATATGTGGTACGTATAAAGGGTAGATTTATTGATATTACATATGATAAAATACTGGAATTATAATACTACTATGTATCATTATGTTTTAATTCCATTAAATTTTAAATAGAAATGGAAGTAGCATTCATGCGTACGTACGACATACCGTCTCCATGAACGATGCATTTCATTTATTGTCTCTAAATGTTATGTACTATTATAAATACATGTATATACTGGATATATATGATATATATGATATTCAAATCATGAATATCATTTTGGATATAATGAAACTTTGACCACATGAACAGCATGTAATTATAAGATGTCCATTTTTGACTCAAGTACCAAATATCGACAAAACGAACATTATTAACTTAAACGATTATATAATTTTTATAACATGGTAATAAGTGATATAAAAGGAATAATTAACATAAAAAAGTTTCTTATGAAATTATAAATTAAATTTAGTTTATTATTCAGGAGATTAAAGAACGATCGAGGCAAGTCAGACACGAGGTAAGGGAACTTCATAACCCAATTTCCGTTCTTTGGGTTGATCATCTCTTTCTTGATTATGTAATTATTTTATTATGTGATAAATGAATTTTTATGTATTTATAATTTCTTTATGTGTGATTATATTGTATACACATAATCAATATATTTTATTTTCAAAATGATCTTTTTAAGGGACATCATCTCAATCTCTTTTTATTGAGGCATGTTTTGTTTTAATACACAACTTTCTTTTATACGCAGTATAAACACCCTTGACTTTTCAAAGGGAATATTTTTCTATGAAGAATTTTACATAAAGAAAAAAAGGAATGTTTCTTTTAATGTAATCGGTGACAATGACTTTTCCACTGACATGAGTATTTTTTGATCTTTGGCTTCCTCAAAAAGCTGTAATTTTTTTAAAAGAAAATAAATACCATATACTATTTTATGTATTTTGGTATTGAAAATTGTTATGAAAATGTAATTGTTATGTTAATATATTTATGTGATATATTTTTATTGAAATGTGGAAGTGGTTTCTTTCCTTTATATATTTCGGTATGTGTTATGATTTTATAATGGTACTTGGACATTTGATGGGTGGTTACGTGATAAACCAAATGATGAGTGGTGCAGTGAATACCAGGATGGGTGGTTACATTATAACCTACAATGCATTAGGTATAGAAGTCGGATGTATGGATATTCCATTTAGTGATATGTATATAATTCGGCTGTATGGCTATTCCATTTAGTGATATGTGTTGAAGTAGACTGTATGGTTATTCCATTTAAGTATGTTTATGTCCAATGTTACCATTATATGTTATGTGTTCTTTATATAGGTTTTACGGTATTATTTTGGATACTAAAGGGTAAGTAGTGATCTTTATTTTAGTGAAGAGTATTTACTACCTCATAAAGGTGAAAAGTATTAGTTTTGTTAAAGTATTCATGGTTTACTTGTTGTTTTGAAAAACTAACAGTTTTCGTTCTTTTTTGTATCCCTTACTAGGATTTTTATGCCTATCCCAAGTTTTTGAAATGTTTTTTCACAGGACATAATGTGGTATAGGGTCAAAGATGGGATCATGGAAACATATTTCTGTCTAAAAACCTGGTACTAGACATGATAATTTTTTTAAGAGTTTTTATTTTATGAAAAAATGGAAACTGAGTACATGTGTCTGCTTTGTAATCTTTTGAGATGTAATGGATATGTCCTAATTCTCTAAAAATCTAAATGTGAAAAGATTGTCAATGTAAATTATTCATTTAATTCAATATTATTTATGGTTTTAGGCTGAGTCTTTATAGTTGGTATCATAGGTCAGTTTAGATAACTTTAGGAGTTAAGATATTGTTAAATAAATGTCCATAAATTAATTTATGGTAATATTGAAATGATATAGCATTTATAGATTACCATGTTTTATTCACCTAAGGTATTTTTGTGTTAAGAATTGTTTTTAAAAGCGGAAACATTGCAGCTTTTCAGGGAAGGCATACAGAGGTGAATAACCTTCCAATTCACATCATAAGATGGTCAAAATCAGAATTGAGCAGTTTACTATAGTGATGGCTCAGTTGAATCAGGTTATAAATGGTGGTTGTGTTTATTAATGATATTTTGGTTTATTTTAAATGTAAATAGAAGCATGAATTTAATTTAAGGGTTGTCTTCCAAAGCTTAAATGAAAATAAACTGTTTGGTAAATTCAGCAAGTGTGAGTTATGTTTACAACAAATTTCTTTCCTTGGTCACATTGTTTAAAAAAATGGCATAACTGTTGATCCTAGTAAAAAATGTTGTTGAAGAATGTCCAAGACCCACAAATATAACTAAGATTCATAGTTTTCTTGGTTTGGTAGGTTATTACCAGAGGTTTGTTGAAACGTTTTCATGGTTATCTAGTCCAATGACTAAGTTAACTCGAAAAGGTGTTATGTTCATCTGGACAAAAGAATGTGATGATTTTTTTCAAGAATTGAAAAGTAGATCGGTGAACTCTCTAGTTTCGGAACTGCCATACAGAAATGGTGAGTTTGTTATCTACAATAATTCATTGTTGAAAGGACTTGGTTGGGTCCTACTATTAAATGATCAGGTAATTTCTTATGCTTCACATTAGTTGAAACCACATGAGTTAAATTACCCTACATATGATTTGGAATTAGTTATTGTTGTTTTTTGCTTTAAAAATTTAAAGGCATCATTTGTATGGAGTAAAATGTGAAATATATACTGACCACAAAAGTTTAAAGTATATATTCACTCAAAAATAATTGACCACGAGACAGAGGAGATGGAAAGAAATAATCAAGGATTATGATGCACGAAATATTACCATAAGGGAAAAGCTAATAATGTGGATGATGATTTGAGTAAAAAAGTAATTCTTCATTAACTATGTTATGTTTGGAACATGATCCTTTTGGTTTTTTATTTGATAAACTTTGGCATAGAAGTTGTTGGTGCAGGAAATTATTTTGTTTTGTATCAGGTGTCTGTGAGATCATCTCTATCAGATAGAATAAAGCAAGCCCAGAAAGAAGATAGTGAGTTATAGAAAAAGGTAGAGTTGGGTCATAAGGGTAAGTTGTCTAAATTTAACATTGATAATGATTGTGTTTTTGAGGTTTGGAAAGATATTATGTGTTCCTTGAGATTCACAGCTAATGAATGAGTTGTTATGTGAAGCTTATAGTTCTTAATTTTCAGTTCATCTTTCTAGTACTAAGATATATAGAGTTCTTCGTGAGTATTACTTGTGGGATGGAATGAAAAGAGATAATGCTGATTTTAGTATGAATTGTTTGACTTGTCAGCAGGTTAAAGTATAGTGGATGTTACCAAAATGAATGCTTCGGACTTTATCGGTGCAAGAGTGGAAATGGGAAAAATGTATCAATGGACTTCATTGTGGGATTAAAAAATGGCATCTCTTGGTAACAATGCAATCTGGGTTATTGTTGATCGACTGACTGAATCTGCTCATTTCCATCCTATCCGGGATACATTATCTCTAGATAAACTTTTGCGATTGTATGTTAAAGATATATTCAGGTTGCGTGGAGTTCCCCTCTCTATTGTATATAATCGTGATCCCAGGTTTACTTCTAACTTTTGGAAATGCCTTCATAAGTCATTGGGTATTGAATTAAAATTTAGTACAACTTTTTATCCTCAATCAGATGGGCAACCAAAATGTAAAATTCAGACATGGAAGATATGTTACATGCTTGCTCGATGGATTATCAGGGAAGTTGGGACCAACAAATTTCTTTGGTTTAATTTTAATATAATAATTGTTTTCATTCTAGTATACAGATGGCTCCATTTGATGCATTATATGGAATGAATTGTAGAACTCAAGCTTATTGGGATTATGTAGGTGAAAGGAAGCTGATGGGACCAGAATTGGTAGAAAAGATGGTAGAAAAAGTTTAGTTGATTCACAAGAATATGAGAACAGATTAGAGTAGTCAGAAAATTTATGTAGATAACTGGAGGATGGATATTTCTTTTGAGGTGGGTGATCATGTCTTTTTTCAAAGTATCTCTATGGAAAAGTGTAATGTGTTTTGGTAAGAAGGGAATGTTGAGTCTAAGGTTCATTGGAGCTTATGAAATTCTGGATAATGTTGGATTAGTGGCATACAAAGTGGATTTACCTCCATATTTGTCCTAGGTACACAATGTATTTCATGTTTCGATTTTGAGAAAGTATATTCTAGATCCACCTCATGTTTTAAGCCCAGAGGTAGTTCAGTTGGAAGAGAATCTATCTTATGAAGAAAAACCAGTCCAGATTCTAGACCATAGAGAGAAAATGTTGTGGAATGAATTAATTTACTAGGTAATGGTTTTGTGGAAAAACTATATGGTTGAAGAGGTAATGTGTGAATCTGAAAATGCTATGAGCATAAATACCCCAACTTATTTTGATAAGTAAAATTGTGAGGACGCAATTCCCAAAAGGGGGGAAGGATGTAACATACCAGGTAAATAAAGAATAAGATATATTTCATATTTATTAATATTTGTTAATTAAATATTAATTTTACATTAAAGGGATTTCAATGTTCGATAGCGTACCAGATACACAACAACGAGTTTCTTTGAAATTTTATGATGCACACTAACAATATAATATTAATATTTTAAATAGTAGTTAACTCATAACCATTGTCTGGGTGGGAATGAAAAAACTAACTACAATATTATTATACATGTTTGTAAAATGTATTTACATTTATACAATAAAAGTTAGAGGCTTAAAATGTGAATGAATCTAAGTTTAAGCACCATTTACATTAAAAAGGTTGATTTACCACCTTTTAATGGAGAACCCTATTTAAATATAGTTTTTTTTCACTTTTATACATTCTAATTGACCAAATAAAATCCTTCTTTAGAATGGATACATTAAAATTTACTTTGTGTAAATATTTGGAATTTTTCCCATAAAGTTCAGTTTTATAATTAATAGTTAAAATAATGTATTTCAATTCAAAACTGCATTTTAATCTTTTTTTTTGAAAAAAAGGTACTATTAATGATGAATATCCACAACCGTACATAAACAAATACATAAAGGGAAATTTTCCAGCCATAGATGGTTGACATCGAAGGGGCCTGAGGCTGCAAGATGGTGGGCTGCATTGTTTCCATCCCTTTTAGTAAAGGATAAGGTGAAGAAAGAGAAGCCTTGGAAAAGTGAGTGGATTCTTCTGATGATGAGGCCAAAAGGCTGGAGTCCGTAGTCATGGTGATTAATAGAATTGATAATAATAAGGCATTCAGACTCAATGACGATATCAACCCATCCACATTTCATAATGAGCATCATCCCTACAAGGATAACATAGGATTCCGCTACTACATGTTCCCATAGGGAATGATGTAATTCATATTTTGCTGCAATGATCCACCCCATATGATTTCAAGCCAGAAGGCCAAGAGAAACTGGCCCATCTTTGGGGAGAGAAGCATCCACGTTAAGCTTAAGCCTCTCTTCCATTGGGGGGGGGGAGGTCTAGTGAGGGGGATAAGAGGGGGTAACACCTGACATAAAGTGTCTTTTGTGGTCCTTCCAACCTTCCATCCATAAAATTGCTTGTTCAATCCAGAAGTCAGGGGTATTATGGATGTGGTGGAAAACCTAATTTTTGCACCGAACCCAAATAATCCAGGTCAGGGTGTGAAGAAAACTCGTAGTAGACGATGAAAGGGAGGAGCACCAACGCATCAGAAGATCAGGGAGGTCAGATGCAGTGTCCCGTGAGGCCTCCGAAGCCGGGACCCATTTATTCCAATTTTACTTAGCTCCCAGGCAGTTAATGATGGTGTGGCAAGGAGTTTCTGGGATATTCGGGCAGAAAGGGTAGGACTCGGCAGTGGCCATATGACGAAAGGTGAGAAGGATCATTGTAGGGAGGGTGCCCGTGCATACCTTCCACCAGAAATGGTGGATTTTTTAGGGGACATTGAGCTTCCAAACCGCATTCCCTGGTCCCTCTTCATGGTCAAGAGAGTGGATGTCAAGATCCAGTCTGTACCCAGATCTCACTGTGTAATCTCCAGAGGAATCGTTGGTCAAAAATAGATTGTCAGGGCCTGCATCAGGGACCCAGGGAATACTGAGGATAATTCTTTAGTCTCTTTCGCTAAACCAAGCTTGGATATTTTCCACACACCACCCCGAGCCTTGGTCTAGAAGGAGGCAATCGACAGTGGCATCTTTGAGAACTGGTTGGGCAGGGGATGTGGCCTACATACCATCCTTATCAATAAGCCAGGGGTCGGTCCAGATGTTGACAGATGATCCATTTCCAATCCTCCTGCCTAGCCCTTCTTCCATGAGATTGCGCCCCCCCCCCCAAATAATTCTCCAGATGAAGCTTGGTCGAGGGGCGAATAGAGGAGCCAAGGAAATCCGTGTGGGCAAAGTATTTGGTACGGAGTACCCACACACAGAGAGATGATGGGCGGTTAATAAATCACCATCCTTGCTTGGATAACAGAGCATCATTGAACATGAGAATATTCCAGAATCCCATCACTCCCTCAGACATGGGTTTGCAGAGTTTCTCCAATGCCAGCCAGTGGGGTCTATTCTTTCCCTCATTTTCCCCCACCCGAAGATGGTAGTATGTGAATGGATCATATTGACAATAGCCACCGAGAGCATAAACAGGGAAATAAAATAGCTAGGGATAGACTGAATGATAGCTTTAATGTGGGATCCTTTTCCAGCTTTGGAGATAACTTTTGGGGTCCATCCTTGGATTTTTTTCCCAATTATTTCCACCAGAGAAGTAAAAAATTATTTTTTTGGACCAGCCAATCACCTTAGGGAGCCCAAGATACTTCTGGTGTTTATTGACCATATGGATGTCTGCATATGCACAAAGCTCATCTCTCTTGGCAAGAGGCACCCCTGCGCTAAAGGAGATTTCAGATTTGTCGTGGTTGATAGACTGTCCAGACGCCCATTCATACTGCTGGATCGCATGGATAATCACCCGAAATTCATTGATTTTTGCTTAGGAGAAAAGGAGGCAGTCGTCGGCGAAGAATAAATGTGACACTTGTGGGCTCTCACGGTAGACTTTTTCTCCATGAAGAGACTTAGTGACTACAGCCCTGGAAATAAGGTTAGAGAAAACATCAGCCACCAAGATAAAGTGAAAGGGAGAGAGGGGTCTCCCTGGCGTAGGACACAGGTTGGGGTGAATCCTCTGGTGATCTCCCCATTGACCTTGATTCTAAAGGAGATAGTCGAAATGCAGTTCATGTCAATATCTGTCCATTTCAGGAAAAACCCCATTCTCAGCATCACAACTCTTAGGAACTGCCATTCCACTTTATCATAGGCTTTGGTCAAATCCATCTTCTATGCCATGGTTCCTCTTTTCACAGTGGATAACATTTTCATCAAGTGGAATACTTCATGTGCCAAAAATGAATTGTTAGTAATCGGCCTCTTGGCCACGAAGGCGATCTGGTTTTCGGATATAATAACAGGAAGCCAAGGGTGTAGCCAATTGACAATGATTTTTGAGAAGAACTTATAAGAGACATTGTAGAGGCTGACAGTTCGAAAATCAGAAATTTCCTGGGGTTTCTTGATTTTGGGAATGAGGATGAGGAAAGTTTCATTGATGGCCGCAATTCTTGTATTCCCTTCCCAGATATTTTTGATCATTTTGCAGATGTCGGGACCGATGATGTGCCAGTATTGTTTGAAAAAAAGGCGTGGAAACCATCCGGTACTAGGGCCTTATTAGGGTGGATATGTTTCAAAGCCATGTGAATCTCATCATTCGTCACATATTTTGAAAGATTTTGGTTTATCTTTTCGGTGATCACAGGTCAAATGCAATCTTCCACTTCAGCCGACGTGAAAAGATTCCCTATAGAGAAGAGGTTCTGTAAATAGGCTAACAAAGCTTCGTGAATGCCATCAGTGTTAGAAACATTGCATCCTTCAGGTCGAGTTAGGCTTCTGATTGAGTTTTTCTGATGCCTAGATCACACTTTCATAGGGAAATACCTTTTATTAGCGTCGCCCTCCTTGATAAGGGTGTCTCGCGCCCGCATGGCCCAGAAGCATTCCTTAACACGAAGAGAACCATCCATTAGATTATCTTTTTAATTGGTTTAAAGTGTAATTATAATATATTTTTACAATTTAATCCAATTTTGGTCTGTGGAATTAATTTCACTTTGAAATTGTACATAAACAAGTATCAATCTTTTGATAGTTATTGTTTCTTAAAAACACACTATTTGTTTTGATAACATGAATTAATTATAATATTAATTAATGCCACTTATATGTTTTGAATTTTGAAAAATAGACATCATTTTTGAATTCATAATATCAAATATATCTTAGGCTGAATATTTGGTATTTTTCTGAAAAACATCAATTTCTAATGAATAGTGAAACCACTTAGTAGTAGTTAAAAAACTGACTTTTTCTTTTAAATGAAATTTTACCACTTCTGTGAATTAAATTTTGAAAATTCTATATACATGGTTGTTATTAATAAGTAAAATTTGGTTCAATAGGATGAAAATAATTTTTGGTGAATAGTAACTTTTGACTTTTCTTTACCACGTTTAAAGGTAAATAGGGTAATTCAAGGTTAAAAGAATATTATAATAATTCAAAACATACGTTAACACTTGTCGTAACCTTATTTTATGAGTAATGGCCAACAATGGGAATCTTTGGGTCTATTTTGGGACATCATGGAGGCACTTATGAAAGAAAATGACACATTAGTTTAATTAATTTAATGTAAAGGCAAAAATGACAAAAACAAATATCTTTTAGTAAATAAATTTTTATATGGTGTTATATAAGCTATATATTAGACAATAAATATTAATTGTAAAGATAAAACTATTTCCTATATCATGGTATTTTTCTTATAATTTTTAGATTTCAAATAAAATAAATTATATATGACACAATATTGATGTAGAGTTTACCACATTAATAAATAATTTAAATAAATAAGATTATAATGGTTAAAATATTATCCAAAACATGTCCAATTATTATTGGATGATTTTATTTCGACCATGAGTAATCTTATCTTTTACTTTAATGATTTTTTGACCTTTTGAAACCGAATATCATTATATAATAAAATAATATTTTAACACATTCCTAAAGAGCCCCTCCTCCCCCTTATAAAAATAAAACCACTTCTATCAAATTCCTCACACCTCTAAAGACCTTTGTCTAGTACAAACTCTACCTAATTAATCTCCCTATATCCCTATCCTTCTTCTATAAGCTTTACTTTAGGCAGAAGTCACTTCAATATGTCATTTGGTTCAAACCAAATGGAGTTACCCAAATTAACGGTAACAATTTCTCTTAAATTGTTTTTTTATTTTGCCTCTCCAACCCCAAAACTCTATTTATTACATTATTTTGTAACAACAACAGTATCCTAAATATACTAGGATGTTGTTATGAGAAGTATTTGAACTACACTTACACACACTTCTATCTAATGGATGAAGAACATAATGTTTCAGTGGATGGAAAACTGACACCTCATGAAATGATGATTGTTCAAATATCTCCAACCGCCTCCAATGCTGTCCATTATGATGATACTATAATTATATATGATACATATTATTTTTATGTTTTCTTTATTCTTCTGTAATTTCCATTTATAGAATACCTTTATGGTTTCTATTATGGGTAAACATGATAATTTCATTTGAGGAAGTGCGGACTAAATCCCCCTCAAAGTGATATGACTCGTTAATACCATATGTGGTACATATAAAAGATATATTTAATGATATTATATATGATAAAATACTGGAATTATAATAATACTATGTATCATTATGTTCTAATTCCATTAAATATTAAATATAAATGGAAGTAGCGTTCATGCGTACGTACGGTTTACCATCTCCATGAATGGAGCATTTCATTTCTTACCTCTAAATGAAATGTACTATTATAGATACATTTATATGATTAATATATAAGATATATATGATATCCAAATCATGAATATAATTCTGGATATAATTATCCTTTTACCACATGAACAACATGTAATTATAAGAAGTCCATTTTTTACTCAAGTAGCAAATATCAACAAAACGAACATTATTAAATGAAATTATTACATAATGTTTATAACATGGTAATAAGTGATATATAAGGAAAAATAAACTAGAAAAAGGTTCTTAAGCACGTAGAAATTATCTTTAGTTTATTATTCAGGAGATTAAAGAACGATCGAGTCAAGTCGGACACGAGGTAAGAGAACTTCTTAACCCAATTTCCATTCTTTGGGTTGATCTTGTCTTTCTTGTTTATGTCATTCATTGATTATGAGATAAATGAACTGTTATTTATTTATACTTGAATTATGTGTGATTATATTGAATACACATAATAGTTCTATTTTATTTTCAAAATGATCTTTTTATGGGACTTCGTCTCAATCTCTTTTCATTGAGGGATATTTTTTTAATACAAGACTTTCTTTTATACACTGTATAAACACCCTTGAATTTTCAAATGGAATATTTTTCTATGAAGCATTTTACCTAAATAAAAAAAAGGAATTTTTCTTTTAAACTAATTGGAGAAAACAACTTTTCCACTGACATGGGTATTATTTGAGCTTTGGATTCCTCAACAAGTCGTAATGTTTTTAAATGAAAATAAATACCATATACTCTTTTATGAATGTTGGTTTTGAAAATGGTTATGATAATGGATTTGTTATGTCAATATATTTAAGTGGTATATTGTGATTGAAATGTGGAAATATTTTCCTTCCTTTATATTTTTTTTGTGTGTTATGATTTTATAATTGTACATGGACATTTTATGGGCTGTTACGTTATAAACCAAATGACGGGTGGTTCCGTGAATACGAGGACGAGTGGTTACATTATAAACTCCAATGCATTGTGTATGGTAGTCAGCCGTATGGCTATTCAATTTAGTGACATGTATGGAAGTCGGTCATATGACTATTCCATTTAGTGATATGTGTAGAAGTAGACCGTATGGTTATTTCATTTAAGTATGTTTATGTCCCATGTTACCTTTATATGTTATGTGTTCTTAATATTGGTTTTATGGTAATATTTTGGTTATAGAAGGGTAATTAGTGATCTTTATTTCATTGAAGAGTATTTACTACTTCATAATGGTGAAAAGTATTAATTATGTTAAAGTATTCATGGTTTACTTATTGTTTTGAAAAAAATTCAGTTTTCCTTCTTTTTGTATCCCTTACTGTGATTTTTATGCTCATCTCATGTTATTGAAATGTTTTTCATAGGATATAATGTGGAATAGAGTCAAGGATAGGATCAAGTAAAAGTCATGCTATTTAAAAACATGGAACTGGACATGAATCTTTTATTAATATTTTTTATATTATTAAAAAATGGAAACTGAGTAAAAGTGTCTGCTTTGTAATCTTTTGAGATGTAATAGTTATGTCCTAATTCTCTAAAACTCTGAACCTGAAAAGATCCTCAATGTGAAATATTCATTTAATTCAATATTATGTAATGTTTAAGGTCAGGTCTTTATATCATTGAAGGAAAATCTTGATGACTTCCCTTACCTCACACTTTTACATAGTTGAAAGTTATTTAACATCATATATAATTGTTATAATAAAGTTACTAATATATATTGAGGATATTTTAATATTTTAATATTTTTAATTTTAGACACGATTCCCTTAGAACATTTTATGGCCTGATTGATATCAAGATTTCATTATTTTCATTGTTTCTGGTGTTAATTTCATTTTTTCTCAAGTATGTCTAGTGATAATTGTTTTTTGATTTAATTGTGATATAATTAAATCATATTATAAATTCAAATAATTTTATAAAAATAATTTTTACTCAATAGACACAATATTAGATGCTCTTAAATGTTGGGCAACAATAATGAATCACATAACTACATTGTGATGGTATGTCATATATATATAGGGGTAATGATATCATTTCCTTAATACGTAAATGGGTAAATAAGTGATTTATGTGTTAAATTTATTAAATAAATATCAGGCCATTAATATCACATATATTCAATAATTCAATATTTATTAAATTTCATTTAAAATGTAAGTGAAAAACAATTCATATCACTTTGGAAGGTACTAGTATTTCTTACAACTCAGAGATATTATAATACATTAATTGGTAATAATTTTAAGAACTTATATTTTATATTATAATTAAAGAAGAATATTTATATCATAAAGTTTATATATCAAAAATAATACCACTATTTTTCAACTCAATAGTGGTTTTGATGAAAAAAAATTTATATCGTTTCTTGTGGTAGTAGCATTCCTAACACATTATCGATGATTTCCATTCGCATTTCATGGAAGTCTAGATGGGTAAAAAATTTATATAAATGAAATCACAAATAAATTTTTGCTATACACATTTAATATTATATTTTTACTATTAATATATAATTTTATGTTGAAGAAAGACGAATTAAAATGAATTAGCTTTGATAAAAGAGTTACTGTCTCTAAGGGAAACCCCCTTCGGATATCCTCTAAAGGTATCTCCAGATGGTTTATTGGGTGGAAAATAACATCTAAAATATATGTATTTTTTTTGGAGAGATTCTTTTAGGGTTTTGTTAAGGCATATTTTCAATGGAGGTGTGACTAATAGAATGGATGGGTCTCCATTTTATAATTGTGGACATGGGACCTCTTTAGAAATTACATTGAAATATCCCAAAAGAATCCAAACTGAGAAATAAATACCAATGAAAAGGAATAAAAATAAACTTATGGTCAATTTTTGAGCGTATAAGATCAATATATGCCCAAAAAATATGTTTTTAAATGTTTTTATTTCAATTTTAACAATAATCATTTAATTTAACCCCTAGTAAACACATTTTTACCTTAAATGTGGTAATTAATTTTTAATGTTTTCATGATTAATAGTTTTTAAAATAATTTTGAACTTATTATAAAATATATATTATTATAATTCAATATATTGAAACCATTTTTTCAAATTCTATTCAATCATGTTTATGAATTCAGTATAAAAATATGCGTGTACACAAGACGAAAAAGTGGTGTTTCAAAGATATAATTCTCTTATGTATGGGTGGATATAATATAAGCTTCAATATTATATTTAATCAAATAACCTAAATTGTAAACATAAAAATATAATATTCATTTTTTAATTTAAACATAATTTAAAACAGTGTTAAAATTTGTAAATATATTAAATGAAAAAGAGTTTTAAAATAAAATTTAGTATTTGTCCCTATGCATAAAAAATTAAACTTTTTAAAGAAATAAAATTAATCCACTCAAAGATATTTTTGATATCAAGATTTATAAAATTATATTCATTTTCTCAAATAAATATTTTAATTGTGTAAAAATAAATTTATCATAAGTGTGCAAGAAGTGATAAATAATTTTTCATAAATAAAATTGTTTTTTAGAATTTTTTTTATTTTGTGAAATGATTCATTTTTATATAATCAATAGAACCGAATTTAAAAAAATATATATATTTATATAAACCATATAATTTTCATAATTTAGTTAATGATATTAAATCCAACCAATATAACAACTAAGTTATAATTGTATGGATTAAATTTTATTTTAAAATAATATTTTCTTTTAAACACAATTTTGCATGCATATGATGATATTGAAGTGAATAAATTTATTTTAAAGGAAAAAAATCATAAAATCACATATTTTTACAAAATAGTTTTATTATTTCAAATATAGAGCCAAATAAACTATCCAAACTTTTGTAGTTCCATAATTTCACTATATGAAAACAACGT
Organism: Viscum album; assembly: GCA_963277665.1. NCBI lineage: Eukaryota > Viridiplantae > Streptophyta > Magnoliopsida > Santalales > Viscaceae > Viscum > Viscum album. The sequence continues at coordinate 1,630,749,106 of OY728152.1, forward strand.
AAAAATTATTTTGAAATCATTATATGGTACGATATAAAGAAAATATTAAATTAATATATCATTCAAAAAAATTTGGGATATGAATTCAGGAATAATGGTAACACAGTTCAATTTATAATCCATTTGAGTTTCATAAATTCTAAAATTCATTCAGCTTTTACTAGAGAGTTTCCACTATAAGGACCCTAACCCTAGTTTCCCAAAGATACTAACTACTTTTTTATATAGGAATAAGATACATGGAGTTTCATATTGAAGAAAAAAATACATCAATACTATTACTAAACTAGATACATACTTGATATTCAAATTACTAATGAAATCATGATAACACAAAGTGTTTTCTTTGAGAACGTTCTTATTACTCATATCATATCTATGCATATAAAAGACAAAAACCCTCCTCACATAATATGGAAAATAAAACATAATAGAATGGTTATTCTAGATGCTAATTAATGGTATATATAAAATGGAATATATCAAAAATAAATTGTCATAATCAATATTTAAAGGTATATAATAGAAACACATGACGTTTTTTTAAAAAATGGATCATAATATTGAAGAAATCAATGATGATAAAATAATTCCACACAAAAAATCAAATAATATTGAAATATATCCATAGATATTCTAGATATTCAAATAATAACATGTACATCAATAAATGATCTCAAACTGAGGGAATGCTTAATTTTGATAATCTGAAATATACTATCAAGATAATTCATAAGAATGTTTAATTTATGGGTAAAACCCATCAAATTTGGCCATTAATTTTTTATCATTATACATTTTGATGCATTAAGGGGATATATAAATCTACTCCCCACCCACTATATTCTATTTAAAATCCATTCCTCAAATGAAAGCTACGAAACATAATAAAAAAAATCATATAGAAAAAAATAATATATGAAATGTTAACACTTACAAAAATAAAATGAATATAATTATAATCCAACTCTAGTAAAATTGTGAATGATAAAAAATTGTTCATCTAAAGTCAAACTGATAAAAAAATATCTTTATAAATAATAAAGATGATATCAATACAACATATCAATATTAGATATTATGAATAATGATGGTTTTTTATTGATGTAAAAAATTGCATGAAAGTATCCTTAAAAAATTTATTTAGAAAAATAAACATTACACTTTGAAAAAAAAATTTAAAACATAAAGTTGAAAAAAAAAATTAAAAAAACTCCTAAAAAAATATCCATACATATAATAGAATCATTAAATTTTTTTTAGGATATGGGAAATTATGTTCATGGTGAAAACAATAAAAACATGATTTCTTTCTGTTTTACAATAATAAAAAAATGCTTCGTTTTAAAAACGAAATGAATATTAATTTATTAATTTTTAAAAAATAATACATGGTAAAAATAAAATTAATAAATAATTTGTAGAATATTGAAAACATTGTTCAAATATAATTTATAATACATGGGTTTTGAATAAAATGGATATTTGACCGAAGAGGAAAATAAAGTGTAATTTTCATTAAAACACTTTCTAAACCAATTCAACTCCAAATGAGTCAAAAAAATGATATAATTACTTTAAAAAATTAATAATTTATATAGGGGTTGAAAATATATTATTTAAAGATAGGAATACCAATAAATTCCCCCATGGGAGGTGTAAACATAAACAATACCGAATAATGATGAGAGTATGAAATTAACAGTTACCAAATTTGCGGCATTCGAATCCTAATACCAATTGAATAAATTTAATCAAATGAAATATTAAATAATATTAATAAAAGTAGATTAATTATATGATATATATATATTGTTATAAATAAACTACATAATGGAAAAAGTTATTAAAATGTCATATGTCTCATAAAATTAAATGTGAGATGAGAAATCCTTACCATGTGATCAAATTACAACCAATGATTCTAAAACTCCTATATAATTAATATTTGAGGAATATAAATCAATCATATAACCATACTAATATATCTCATACAATATAAAATTTACTTATATCCTTCTATCTCCCATTTATTTACAATTCTTTGTTTAAATCCATATTTTGTTTGATAATTGCTTCATTTTTGATGTATTTATTTTTTGGATATATCAGACCATTTAATTAGATCATGATTAAATAATAAAAATAATTATAAAAATATTATAAACAGAACATATATTAATTTTTTATGTTTTTTGGTAATATAATAATTGTTAATGGTAGAAAATAGAATACACTATTCATGGAGATGACACGCTATATTTACAGATGAACATCGATGCAAATTTTCCTTTAAGATGAAAATACTGAAAAAAAAATTTTATTGATCATAAAAGAATAAGTATTATATTTTCTGTTGAGTTTATATTAATAAAATATATCACTATTTCTATCCAATAAAGAATAAACTAAAACACTTTTTAAATTGCAATGTGGGGGTGGTAGTCCACTCCTTAAAACAATAAATGTGAGTTTTTTCAAATTAATTGGAATGTAAGAAGTTGGATAATATATTATACTTCCATAATTGTGGTTATATCATAATAATTACACATAATCATTAAATTTAACAATACTACCTTTCATGTAATGTGTATATGAAAAATGAATTAGATTTCTTAGCAAGGCGGTGGTATACAATGCACATGAGTGACATTTTTGTATCCCCCATGGAATGAAATTGAATAAAGTATATGTGTAATAATAATTAAAAAGTTATCATAATTTCATAAAAATAATAAAAATATATTAAATAATTCATTATATCTATATGTAATGGTTGTTATTATAAGGCCCCAGCATTAAACATTACTTAATCTTGAGTTATTACAATATTACACATTGAGGATCTTTTCAGGTTTAGAGTTTTAGAGAATTAGATCATAAAACATGCATTACATCCCACATTTAAACAATGTGGTTACATAAAAGATAGTATTATTTTTTCCCATCAACGGAAACATATTTAAAATAAATCATGGAATCTTTATTGAAACTTCCTTGAAACTATCATCATATCATGTACCCTTCCCTTGACCAGTGAAAAACATTTCAAAAACTTGGGATGAGCATAAAAATCTCAGTAAGGGATATAAAAATATGGAAAGGAAACATGAGTACATGTATACATAAGAATCAATGAAATCATACTCTACTCATAAAACATATGCACTTTAACATACCTCATCAAATCATGAATAAATCATAGAAATCATTAAGCATAAAGGTAACTTGGGGCATTCATAACATTCTTACGTAGGGAGTAACCCTCTTGGTTACGTTTGGAATACCCATCACCGTATATTCCCTAAATCTCCTCGGAGAAACCTTAACGTTTAACTCCTTTGCGTTACCCAATGCATTGGAGAGTTATATCGGGCTCACCCGCCCTTAGTTTATCATGGAACCACCAGTCTTTAAAATAATGCCCAAGAACCATAACATAATCGTATCACATAAAACATGCATAAAGGAAACATAACATTTCCACTTTCAATCACAAGATATCAATACAAAAAACTTATATAAAAAAATTATGAATACTATTTTCAATACCAAAATAAATGAAAAGTAAAACATGGCATTTTTTTAAAAAGGTATGGCTTGTGGAGGAAGCCGAAACTCAAATAATGGTCATGGCGGCGGAGAAGTCATTGTCGCCGCATACGTATGAAAAAAACAATCCCTTTTGTCGTTTAGTAAAACGCTTCGTATAAAAAGATTCCTTTTGGATAAATGTAAAAGTCAAAGGGGTTTATACACCGTATAAAAGAAGGTTGTGTATAAAACAAAATATGCCTCAATGAAAGGAGATTGAGACGAAGTCCCATACCTCAGGTCCGACTTGACTCGATCGTTCTTTAACCTCCAGAATAATAAACTTGAGTTAATTTGTACTTGTTTAAGAACCTTTTTCAAGTTCATTATTCCTTTTATATCACTTATTTCCATGTCATGAGAACTATGTAATTATTTAAGTTAATAATGGTCGTTTTAACGATCATTGGTACTTGACTCAAAAATAAAATCCTTATAATTTCAATTTGTTAATGTATCCATTATATCCAGAGTTATACTCATGATGTAGATATCATATATATCATATATATCCAGTATATATATGCATTTATAATATTACATAACTTTTAGAGGTAAGAAATGAAATGTACCGTTCATGGAGATGGTAAGCCGTACATATTCATGAACGCTACTTTCATTTCTATTTCGTATTTTATGGAATGGAATCATAATGATATAAAGGTATATTATAATTCCATTATAATATCATATATAATATCATTAATTACATCCTTTATACATCCCACATATGACATTAACGAATCATATCACTTTGAGGGGGCGGTAGTCTGCACTTCCTAAAATGAAGATATCGTGTTTACCCATAAAGTAAACCATAATGATATGCCATAAATGAAAAATACAGAAGGTTAAGTAAAACATAAACATATTATATATCATATATAAATATAGTTTCATCTTAATGGCCACCTTTGAAGGTGTTAGAAGAATATTGAACAATCATCGTTTCGTGAGGCAGAAATTCTCCATCCACGGAAACAGTATGTTCTTTAACCATTAGATATATGTGTGTGTAAGTGTAGCTCTAATAATTCTTATAACAACATCCTAGTATATGGAAGATACTGTTTTTGTTACAAAATAAATTAATAAAAAGAGTTTAGGGGGTTGTAGAAGAAAAATAAAACATAAGAACACAATAGAAGACACTACCCTTAAATCGGGTAACTCTTTTTTATTTGAGATAAAAGGCTTCCTTGGGAAGACTTATGAAAAAAGTGAGGCTTCTAGAAGTTATAGAAGGATGTGGAGAGACAAAATGGGCAGGGTTTGGCCGAGAAAAAGGCTTTGTAAGTGTGGGTAAGGTGGTAGAGGTGGGGGCCTTTTATAAGGGGAGAGGAGGGGCACTCTTGGAAAGGTATAAAAGGATACTTTATTATAAAATGATTTTCGGATTTAAAAGGACCCAAAATTATATATTTCGAGACTAAGGTGATAATAGTTATAAATACACCCATCCAATATGTTTTTGACATGTGTAGGTCTTATATTGTACATTATCTTTTTATTTTATTTAAATCGTTAAATAATGTTGTAATCGCTACATCATCATATGTCATAAATAATTTAATTTATTTAATGTCTAAAAATTATAAAAAAATACTATTATGTCGGAAATCTTTTTATCTTTCCAATTAATATTTATAGTAAAAAATATGACTCGCATAACCCCATTTAAAAATTGTTTTAGTAAAAAAACTCATGTTTGTGTCATTTTTACTTTTACATTAAATAAAAAGATATTAATGTCATTTTCTTTCCAAAGTGGCTCCATGGGGTCCCCAAGTTGACACATGGATTTTCTTTGTCGTCCATGACACATCCAATAATGGTGGAACATGTTTCAAGGTCATTTAATATTATTAAAACATTATTTTTACCTTAAACTACACTAATTACCTCTAATCGCGATTAATAAACATAAAAGTTACTATTCACCAAAACATTATTTTAATACCATTGAACAAAATTTTACTTCCTTATGAAAACCATGTATGTCGGATTTTTTAAATTCAAAACACATAGGTGGTAAAATTTCATTTAAACGAAAAATCAGTTTTTTAAGTACCACTTAGTGGTTTCACTATTCATCATAAATTGACGTTTTTTAGAAAAATACAAAAACATAACCCTAAGATATATTTGATATTCAGAATTAAAAAATGATGTCTATTTTAAAAAATTCATAAAATATAATTTACATTAATTAATTTAATAATTAATTCCCGCTGTCCGAATAAATAGTGTGTTTTTATGAAACAAAATATATCAAAAGATTGGCACTAGTTTAAGTCCGATTTCAAAATGAAATTAATTCCACGAACACTATTGGATTAAATGGTAAAAATATATTCTAATTTAACTTGAAAACCAATTCAAAAGATAAGATAATCATCTAAATAAATTAGATTAAAAAGAGGTTTTGAATTAAAATAGAACATTTTTCACTATTCATTAAAAAAATGAACTTTATCGGAAAAATACCAAAAATTTACCCAAAGTAAATTTCAATGTCCCAATCATAAAGAATTAGTTTATTTTGAAAAATATAGCTTATTAAATTGTCAAAAGTTTGATTTAAAAATGGTTTGCCATCAAAAGGCAGTAAAACAATCTTTTAAAAATATTAGTGTATTCAATGCTTAAGATTGGATTTATTCTCATTTTAAGCTTCTAAACACTATCTAATTCATTAATAGACATAGATAAAAATATATATTATTCATTACTTATTTGGGATGTTACATCATTCCCCCCTTTAGAAAATTGTGTCCCCGTAATTTATTTACTTATCGAATAAGTGGGGGTATTTAACCCTCATTGCATTTTCAGATCCCCATGTTGCCTCTTCAATCATGTGGTTTTTAAAAAAAACCATTACCTGATGAATCACCTTATTCCGTAACACTTGCTCCATGTGGAAAAGAATCTAGACCGGTTTTTCCTCATAATATAGGTTCTCTTCCAGTTGAATGACCTCTGGACTCAAAACATGAGATGGATCTGGCATATACTTTCTTAACATCGAAACATGAAAAACATTGTGTACCTAAGATAAACTCGGAGGTAAAACCACTCGATATGAAACTAATCCAACTCTCTCCAAAATTTCATATGGTCCAATGAACCTTGGACATATCTTTCCTTTCTTACCAAATCACATCACACTTTTCCACGGTGAAAATTTGAGAAAAACATGATCACCTACCTCAAAAGATAGATCCTTCCTCCTGTTGCCTGCATAACTTTTCTATCTGCTCTAAGCTGTTCTCATGTGTTTCTGAATCAACTGAACTTTTCCTGCCATCTCTTCTACCAATTCTAGTCCCATCAGCTTCCTTTCACCTAATTCATCCCAAAAGATGGAGTTCGACATCGCTTCCCATATAATGCCTCAAACAATGCCATCTGTATACTAGAATGAAAACTGTTATTATATGAAAATTCAACCAAAGAAAGATGTTGGTCCCAACTTCCCGGATAATCCATCGAACATGTATGTATCATATCCTCCAATGTCTGAATTGCTCATTCTGACTTCCCATCTGATTGAGGATAAAAAGCTGTACTAAAATTTTATTCAGTACCCAACGACTTCTGAAGGCCTTTACAAAAGTTAGAAGTGAACCTGGGATCACGGTCAGATACAATGGAGTTTATAACTCCATGTAACCTGACTATCTCTTTAAGATACAAACGGGAAAGTTGATCTAGATAGAGAGAATCTCAAATAGGAAGGTAATGAGCAGATTTAGTCAAGCAATCAACAATAACCCGAATTGCATTATTACCTCGAGGTGTCTTCAGCAATCCCACAATGAAGTCCATGGATATATTTTCCCATTTCCACTATGGTACTGGTAAAGGCTGAAGCATCCCTTTTGGTAACTGCCTCTCTGCTTTAACCTATTGAAAAGTCAAGCACTTCACTATAAAATCAGCAATATCTCTTTTCATTCCATCCCACCAGTAATACTCCCGCAGATCTCTATACATCTTAGTACTGCCAGGATGAACTGAAAACGGAGAACTATGAGCCTCACATAACAACTCATTCATCAACTGTGAATCACCATGCACACATAATCTCTTCTCAAACCTCAAAACACAACCATTATCAATATTAAATTCCGACAACTTACCCTTCTGAACCAGCTCTACCTTTTTCTGCAACTCACTATCTTGCTTCTATGCTTTCTTGATTCTGTCAGATAAAGAAGATTTCACGGATACCTGAAACAAAATAGAAGGACATCCTGCACCAATAACTTTTATTCCAAAGTTCATCAAATAAAAAACCAAAGGATCTCGTTCCAAACGTAGCATGTTAATAAAGCATTACTTTTTCGACTCAAAGCATCAGCCACTTTATTTTCTTTTCCCGAATGGTAATGAATTGTACAATCATAATCCTTGATTAATTCTAGCCCTCTCTTCTGTCTCATGTTCAATTATTTCTGAGTGAACATATAATTTAAACTTTTGTGATCAGTATATATTTCACACTTTACTCCATACAAATGATGCCTCCAAATTTTTAAAGCGAAAACAATAGTAGCTAATTCAAAATCATGTGTAGGGTAATTTACCTGATGAGTTTTCAATTGTCGTAAAAAATAAGAAATTACCTGATCATTGTGCATTAGGATGTAACCATGTCCTTTCAATGAAGCATCACTGTAGATAACAAACTCACCATTCCTGGAAGGTAGTGCCAAAACTGGAGCATTCATCAATATTATTTTCAGTTCCTGAAAACAATCATCACATTCTTTTGTCCAGATAAAATTAACACCCTTCTGAGTTAGCTTAGTCCTTGGACTAGATAACCGTGAAAAATTTCTAACAAACCTTCAGTAATATCCTGCCAAACCAAGGAAACTACGAATCTCAATTACATTTTTGGGACATGGCCATTCTTCAACAACCTTTGTTTTTGCAGGACCAACAGTTATGCCATTATTTTTAAAACAATGTGACGAAGGAAAGAAATTTGTTGTATCCAGAACTCACACTTGCTGAATTTTCCATACAGTTTCTTTTATTTTAAGGTTTGAAAGATAACCCTTAAATGACTTTCATGCTCCTATTTAATTTTATAAATCACCAAAATATCATCAATAAAAACAACCAACATTTTTCACCTGAGTCAACTGAACTATCATTGCAATAAACTGTTTAGTTATGATTCTGACCATCTCAGGATTCTTATTTGAAAGGTCATTTCCCTCTGTATGCCTTCCCAGAAAATCTGTTCTATTTCCTCTATGAAAAATCATTTTTAACACAGAAATATCTTAGGCGAAGCAACTTGGTATTCTTTAAATTCTATATCATTTCAATCATAACATAAATTAATTTACAATTTAACAATTTTGTAACTCGTAAAGTTTTCTAAACCGACCTCTAATATGAACTATAAGGCCCCATCCTTAAACATTACTTAATCTTGAGTTATTTCAAGATTACACATTGAGGATCTTTTCAGGTTTAGAGTTTTAGAGAATTAGATCATAAATCTTGCATTACATTACACATTTAAACAAAGTGGTTACATAAAAGATAGTATTCATTTTTTCCTATCCACGGAAACATATTTAAAATAAAACATGGATTCTTTCTTGACACTTCCTTGACACTATAATCATATCATGTACCCTTCCCTTTACCTGTGAAAAACATTTCTAAAACTTGGGATGAGCATAAAAATCTCAGTAAGGGATATAAAAATATGGAAAGGAAACATGAGTACATGTATTCATAAGAATCAATGAAATCATACTCTACTCATAAAACATAATCACTTTAACATGCCTCATCAAATAATGAATAAATAATAGAAATCATAATACATAAAGGTAACTTGAGGCACTCATAACATTCTTACATAGGGAGTAACCCTCTTGGTTACGTTTGGAAAACCCATCACAGTATATTCCCTAAATCTCTTCGGAGAAACCTTAACATTTATCTTATTCGCATTACCCAATGCATTGGAGAGCTATATCGGGCTCACCCGCCCTTAGTTTATCACAGAACCACCCATCTTCATATTAATTCCCAAGAACCATAACATAATCTTATCACATAAAACATGCATAAAGGAAACATAACATTTCCACATTTCAATCACAAGATATCAATACAACACACTGATATAAAAACATTATGAAAACCATTTTCAATACCAAAATAAAAGAAAACTAAATCATGGTATTTATTTTTCTTTTAAAAAAAATCTATGGCTTGTAGAGGAAGCCGAAACTCAAATAATGGTCACGGCGACGGAGAAGTCGTTGTCGCCACATACGTACGACAAAAACATTCCCTTTTGTAGTTTAGTAAAAATCTTTGTATAAAAATATTCCTTTTGGATAAACGTAAAATTCAAATGGGTTTATACACTGTATAAAAGAAGGTTGTTTATAAAACAAAATATGCCTCAATGAAAGGAGATTGAGACGAAGTCCAATACCTCTGTTCCGACTTGACTCGATTGTTCTTTAACCTCCTAAATAATAAACTTGAGTTAATTTCTAATTGTTTAAGAACCTTTTTCAAGTTCATTATTCCTTTTATATCACTTATTTCCATGTCATGAACACTATGTAATTATTTATGTTAATAACGGTCGTTTTAATGATCATTGGTACTTGAGTCAAAAATAAACTCTTTATAATTAAAAGTTGTTCATGTATCCATTATATCCAGAGTTATACTCATGATGTAGATATCATATATATCATATATATCCAGTATATACATGCATTTATAATATTACATAATGTTTATAGGTAAGAAATGAAATGCACCGTTCATGGAGACGGTAAGTCATACGTACGCATGAACGCTACTTTCATTTCTATTTCATATTTTATGGAATGGAATCATATTGATATAAAGTTATATTATAATTACATTATAATATCATATATTATATCATTAATTACATCCTTTATACGTCCCACATATGGCATTAATGAATCATATCACTTTGAGGGGGCGGTAGTCCGCACTTCCTAAAATGAAGATTTCGCGTTTACCCATAATAGAAACCATAAAGGTATGAAATAAATAAAAAATACATAAGATTAAGTAAAAAATGAACATATTATATATCATATATAAATATAGTGTCATATTAATGGCCACCTTTTAAGGTGTTAAAAAATATTGAACAATCATCGTTTCGTGAGGCAGAAATTCGCCATCCACGGAAACAGTATGTTCTTTAACCATTAGATGTAGGTGTTTGTAAGTGTAGCTCGAATACTTCTTATAAAAACATCATAGTATATGGAATATAATGTTGTTGTTACAAAAGAAATGAATAAAATGAGTTTAGGGGGTTGGAGAAGAAAAATAAAACATAAGAACACAATATAAGACACTACCTTTAAATCGGGTAACTCTTTTTGATATGAGCTCAAAGGATTCCTTGGGAAGACTTATGCAAAATGTGAGGCTTCTAGGAGTTATAGAGGTATGTGGAGAGGCAAAATGGGCATGGTTTTCCCGAGCAAAAGGCTTTGTAAGTGTTGGTAATATGGTAGAGGTGGGGGCCTTTTATAAGAGGAGAGGAGGGGCACTCTTGGAAAGGTATAAAATGATACTTTATTATTAAATGATTTTCAGATTTAAAAGGTCCCCAAATTATATATTTCGAGGATAAGGAGATAATATTTCTAAATCCACCCATACAATAGGTTTTTTACATGTTTAGGTCTAATATTTTACATTATTTTTTCATTTTATTTAAATCGTTAAATAATGTTATAATCGCTGCATCATCATAGTGTCATAAATAATTTAATTTATTTAATTTCTAAAAATTATAAAAATAATAATATGATATATGAAATCTTTTTATCTTTCTAATGATTATTTATAGTAAAAAATATGACTTGCATAACCCCATTTAAAAACTGTTTTAGTAAAATAACTCTTGTTTGTGTCATTTTTACTTTTACATTAAATAAAAAGATATTAATGTCATTTTCCTCCAAAGTGGCTCCATGGGGTCCCCAAGTTTACCCATCGATTTTCTTGGTCGTCCATGACACCTAAAATACGGTTAGGATATGTTTCAAGGTCATTTCATATTATTAAAACTTTATTTTTACCTTAAACTACACTAATTACCTCTAATCGCGATTAATAAACTTAAAAGTTACTATTCACCAAAAAATTATTTTAATCCCATTGAACCACATTTTAATTCCTAATGACAACCATGTATGTTGGATTTTTTAAATTCAAAACACAGAGGTTGTAAAATTTCATTTAAACGAAAAATCAGTTTTTTAAGTACCATTTAGTGGTTTCATTATTCATCAGAAATTGAAGTTTTTCAGAAAAATAAAAAAACTTCACCATAAGATATATTTGATACTCCGAATTAAAAAATGATGTATATTTCACAAAATTCAAAACATATATGTTACATTAATTAATTTAATAATTAATTCCCGCTATCAGAATAAATAGCGTGTTTTTATGAAACAAAATGTTTCAAAAGATTGAGACTAGTTTAAGTCCGATTTCAAAGTGAAATTAATTCCACGACCACTATTGGATTAAATGGAAAAAATATATTCTAATTTAACTTTAAAACTAATTCAAAAGATAATATAATCATATAAATAAATTAGATTAAAAAGATGTTTTGAATTAAAATACAACATTTTTTACTATTCATTAAAAATGAACTTTATTGGAAAAATACCAAAACTTTACCCAAAGTAAATTTCAATGTTCCAATCATAAAGAATAATTTTATTTTGACCAATATAGCTTATAAAATTGTCAAAAGTTTGATTTAAAAATGGTTTTCCATAAAAAGGCAGTAAAACAATCTTTTAAAAATATTAGTGTATTCCATGCTTAAGATTGGATTTATTCTCATTTTAAGCCTCTAAACACTGTCTAATTCATTAATAGACATAGATAATATATATATTATTCATTACTTACTTGGGATGTTATAGTTATGGAAAACGAATTGTGACGGTTCATGAGGCAGTGGTCCACAGTAAACACAATCAGTAGTTTCAATTCCCATTTTATCAAAGTAAAGGTGAATTTGGATTACTAAATTAACATAACAACAAAAATTTATATATTATATTATATTATTTTTATATTATCATAGTTTTAAATAGTTTTATGGATTTGGAAGAATAATTAATAAAAATACCCATGTTTAAAAATTTTACCACTTCAAAAGAGAGCCTATTTAGTTCTAATCCTAAAACAATGATAGGATTGATTAATAATTAAAATAAGGCACAAAGAATGTTGGTTGGTATTTAAGGAAGTTATTTATTATTTTATTTTGAAAAAATGGCTTTTTCATTGTGAAGATGGGTGGATATAGGTATATTTTTATAAGTGGAGGAAATGACTCACATTTATTTTTTTAAACTAATCAAAGTGATAGCCATGATGGTGTCATTACAGAACCCAAAAAATGTGAAATTTTAAAAAAATCGATATTATAAGGTCTAATATGTCATTCCAATGGGGTTATTATACATTTTACATCATTTTAACCCAAATATTATTAGTTTAACCTTTTGAAAAACCCATATTAATCTTCACCATATTAATTATTCTTACTAGTTTTACTATTCATTATGGTCAAAAGTATGTTAACATAATTATACAAAACTAATTATTCTTATTCCAAATTTGGAATCCATTTTTCTAAATTCAAATCTTATAAGTTGTTGAATTCAATTTAAAAATACACTTTAGATGGGATGAATTAGCGATTTTCCCAAGAGATGGTTATTATAAATATATAATGTATTAATTTTAAAATTTAGTGTTAAATTGATTTAAATTAATTAAAATATTTAAATTTTTATGTAATTGAAATAATTATAATTCTTTAATGATTTAAAAAATAATATAATAGTAAATAATTTAAATTTCTATGTTTTTTTATAAAAATTGTATTTTACACTCTTCATAAAAAATTATCCTTTTAAAAAAAATTAAAAAATTACACAAAAAATATTATTATTATTATATACATATGTATGTATTTAAAAATTTATGTTTATTTTTAAAATTAAATTTTATAAAATTGGTAAAAAAGTTAATTTTAAATTATGGGAAGAATCAATGACTAATTATTCATTTACGAATATATAGTTTTTTATAAAATCGTTAATTCACATGGTTTTAATTTCTATTGTAATAGAAAAATAAATATTAAATTAATTTTATGCATGTTTAAAACATATATTTTTCATAATGTAGTTTTTTATTATTAATACTATCTAACTTAATTGTTATGTTATAATGGCTTTTAATAATATTTTAATACAATATGAAATTTTGTCTAAACCCATTGTTTCATCTATCAGAATTTATCTAACATATTTAATTTCCTTAAAAAGTGATATATCATAAATACTTATGGTGTTATGTTTTTTTATTATATTTTTTTTGTGTCATATACTCTGTAGAACATGATTATCATGTCTTAAAATTCTGGGGTGTTATATTTTACCCCATTAAATAAATTACATCCATGCAATTTAAAAATGACAATCGATATTAAGCATTTGAAGTTTGAAAATAACAATGAATGAAAACCACTTCTAAAAAATGGTTAGTAAAACTACGCTTAATAATAGATAACAGTATATAATAATTTCATCAAATATATCACATAACTAGGTTTCCTGATAGGAGAACACTTGTGAATATTAATGATATGTACATAGATGAAAGGTGATATATATCACTGATCACAAGAATTTTATTTATATATTCAATTATAAATATAAGAAATTATTTTACTATCATGATAGATAACACAAAAAATAAACATACATAATATATATATAATTATCATTTCATCCTTTGGTTGTACGATATTTCTTACTATAATAAATTAATATCAAATAAGAATAGTTTTTTTCCTAAATCACTAAAATTATATTTTAACGAATCATAATATCTATAAAAGCGTAACAAGATATTCCAAATATCTTTACATAAACAAAATTAGTTAAAAAATGACCCAATATAATACATTAATCTCTATAACCACAATAGTAACAAAAAAAAATTCAACATAATCAATTTTGTAGTTATTTCACCCTAATACTTGTGAAAAATATATATAACTATATTCAACATCTAATAAATTATAAGTAATGTCACTAAATAAAGATTATTATCACAATAAAATATATATTTTCTATTAATGAAACATTCCAAATGTTTGAATAACTTAATCAACATAAAAACGTAGTGAAAAGAAGAATACATCAAAAAATAAAATCAAGAACTGTCGAATATATTCCATGAATCCAAACATGTAGTGAACCCCAACCAAGATAACATAATACACAAAATCACTAATCAATTTCATGGTCATTGACACTATCCCATAAAAAACATTTATCTCTATTATATCATAATAGGTATCATGTTAAGGATTATCTAACTTCAAACAAGTATTTTCCAAAAAGATGTCTATATTCAACTGAACCCCATTTCGTGGTCATTGGTACCATTCAATATATTCTCGCAAATACTTAAATAAAAATTATTACTATTAATCCCATATACATTTCAAGGTTCTTATCACTATAATTTTATTGAATAATACTCATAAAAATTAAATCTTAAATCCAAAGGAATCAGTATTAATAATTACCCTACATTATTAAACCATCAAATTGCATTCATAATCTTGTTTCTTAATACCTATATTAAATCATATGTCATTTTTAGTCTAACAATTATCATCAATAAAAAAATTAATCAGAAAACCTTGATGATTCTCTTCACGAGCTTTCCCCATAGGAAATTAATTTTCCTAATTAATAAAAATTCCAAATTTAAAACATTTAATCATCAATAATACCTTCCATAGGGAATTATTCACATCAATTATATTAACAAAACTTTTCAATTATCCTTTATAATAACATGATTTATTTCATTATTTTACACATATAATACATTTTCTTGTTCTATTAAGACACTTTTCTAGGAATCTCCATCCAATATTCATATATCAAGGAAATTTATCCTTCTATCATCCATGGTCTTCACTATTCATTCTTATAATGGATTCCATCATTCCTTACATCAAGGAGTTTAAAAATTACTTAATGTTTTTGTTTGTAATCGTATAGTGTGATATCTAATTAAAAATTGTCATAATATTTTATCCTTATCCATCATACCATTTGGGTTCCAATGAACACATTTCCTATTACATTCAATGCTAACTAAGATCCTTTTAGTTCAATCCATTGACTAGAACAAAAATCACAGATTTGAAACACTGATCCTAGTGTGAAATCACTTATTCATGATGAATCATTTATAGGATGTCAATTTCATGACACCTTATGTTAAATCATTAAGACATTATGTTTAATGTTATTACATATACCACTGTATCCTAGAGATACTTTCTACCTTTGTATATTGGAATAAGATACAAGGAATTACATATCAATGACTCAAATATTTAATTATCCTTAGAAAACAAAATAATAACTTCAGTCTAGAAATATATGTGATTTCAAAGACTACACCATAATTTTTTTTGATAGTACCATTATTCCATAATATGTATCCATAAATATCATTCATAGTACACATCCTGGATTCCTCAGAAATAAATAAAATAGGTGTGAGCTCAAAATCTCGGTAAGATTTATGTAACTTTGAATATATGATTAGTAAATGAATATTAATTAACAAGGAATTATCAATATAAAAATGTCAATATCTGAACAATCACACACACCAATTAATTCGTAACACTATTATTATGATTCGATAAGAAATAATCAATAAGAGAAGTCATATAATTGAACAAACCTTACATTTAAATAACATAACAATATGTAATGGATAAGGAATAATCAACATGTAAATGTAATAAACTAGACATATATGCCTTAAAATACCTGACTATCATATGAAGATAATCAATAATCATAATGGATTTGTATATAACAGAACTCACATTCCATTTAAATAACACTAAAATCTTAAATAGATATTGAATTATCAATATTTAAGGGTAAATAACAGATCACACATTCCATTTAAACAATATGAATATCATAAATAGGTAAGTAATTATCAATATGGAAAGGTAAAGATATAAAAACACATAAAATATAATAAATTAACTGGGAAGGAAATTCATCTAGTTATAATATCATTATGAGATTATCAAGTAGTATAATACAAAAATTGTTAATAAAATGAAAAATAATAGACATCATGATGTCAGTAATTAGGATACAAAAACTATTAGTACATTTCATAACATAGTTTAAATATCATGGGTATGTGTATAGAAGATACATATTTAAGAAATACAGATTCATCTCATTAGAGTTCCAATGCATTTAGAGGCTAAATATAAATGGGCCCAACCCATTTCATTATTTTCAAATCATTAATATTATATTTAATAATAGAATTTATTCATGAATAATGTGCCTTATCATATAAGATTCATATTGAGTAGTGAATATATAATTTTCAATATTTCCCCAAAGAATCAAATAACCTAAAATGTGGAACACCGTTCATAGAAATGATATATGGTTTATGAAATAATTAAATCTATTATAAATAATATTTAAATTTGGGGAAAATATAATGTCCATTGATCATGGGAAAGTGAATATTTCAATTTAAATTTAACAACTACAAAAATGAATAATGAAATAGAATTTCAACACAATCCATTGAAAAAATGATCCTAAAAATACATATAAATTATAAGGACACTAACAATAAAACATATCCCATACTGATTATTGTTAAAATATAAGTTTGTTCTCATTGATGATTATAAATAACATTAAATTGTTTTTAAAAGAATTCATGAAGAAAATATATTTTTAACATTGAATATATTTTTAAAACTAATAGTTAGAAATATTTTTTAAAAATATTTTTTTATAAAAATATCATTTGATACTGATAAATAAATATTTTCATCATTGAGTGTTCATGATGCTCATTAATTCAATATATGATGGACATGTTAAATAAAATATTCTATTCCTTTGTTTTATAATTTCAAAATGGGCCATGGTAGTAAAATGACAAGAAATATTTTTTTGAAAAAATTGTGTATAAAGTCAAAAAGGGTAGAAATTTATTTATTACATTATATAATTAATTTTGTAAAAATTATTGATAATATTTTTTAGAATAAATAGTTTTGGAAGATGAAGTATTTTTTATAAAAGTGGGAAATGAGGTTGGATTTTTTACAAATCATTTTCCCAATAATTTTAAGAACCAAAGAGTAAGAAATGGTACTATTACATTAATAATTAATTAATAAGCACATGATAAGAAATTAATTGGTTGGAAAGTTATTAAAATAATTATTCAATTTCAATTCAAGAAAAAACACTATCAATTAAAATTATTTTGTAAAATAAACCCTTACAATCAAAATATTGTTAAAAAGAGAATCAATTAATGAATAGATTGTGTGTATCAAATAAAAATCCATATTAATAAAATGTATTTGAACCGCTATATATTGAAATTTAATTACACATATAATCATAGGAGATTAATTACAAGGATGATGTAATGTAACCTTTTAAAAATAAATCCAGTTAGGAAATTGTTTTCCAAGTGTAAATTTTCCATGTAAATTAACCATGGGCGCATGTACTTTAGCAGTACTGTAGCGGTAAGAACCCCATAATCATACATGAAAAATGGGGTTTCAAACCCCATTGGGTGTAGGTTGTTGTAGTAGTACTATATTGTTATTGTAGAAGTTGAGTCACTATAGCAATGACATGCACCGTAGTGGTGGAAAACAATGTAGCATCGACATGTTATGTAGCAGGTGGTACTGTAATAGTACTATTCATAGAATGGGCCTTGGGCCAAATTTTCTTGCCTACGAGCCATGTAATGGGAAACATTCCAACAAGGCCTTCTGGATGTGTAACAGGTCTCCCTCTACCTCGTAAAAGAGGTCTTTGCTTTGTTTAAATAATAAAATGAGGATTCAGCCCCAGACATTAAAAAAATGTAAATTAACCTTGGATGGAATATTTCAAATTTAAATATAAAAAATGATTTAAAATTGAAAAATTATTATACATGTAAAATTTGGGGTTTATACAACATATAAAATAACATTGGTGCATGAATTTACAATATGGATCAACAAATGAAAATTGTAAAGAGGTTCCTTAACACTTTGGTAATTGATTGAATCATAAGATCTAGTAAATCATATCATGATATAAAACATTAAATATACAGAAAATTAGGATTTTAAATTTATATCGCTACAATGGGGATTTATATATTCCACACAAAAGAATCAATTGGTTAATATATAATATACCCCAATTAATTGAAGGGAAAGTCGAAATCCTATACAGTACACTTACATTTTTTTAAACATTAATTAAACTACTGCATAATCATTTTAATAATGTTAATATTTTATAAAATAACTATATTTTTATTTATTATATAAAATTTGATCATTTTTTATATTGTAGTATATGTTTGTTAATATCATTTTGTTATATTTGTTTTGAGGGTGTTAGTTCCCTTGTTTTCTTATGATTAATATTTCATGAAATCTCTAGTTATTATAAATTGGATATAGAAACATAATATCAGTAATTATAATAATTTTATTATTATATTATTTTTCCATAGATACATTATTATGATCATTATTTATATTTTAACATAGATAATTGATCACATCACTTCATTGATGTGGTATGTCATACATACCCATGAGCAATGATATCATTCCGCTAATGGGTTAAAGGGTAAGACAATTGGGTAATATTTTAATTTTATTGAATAAATATCCCATAATATAAATAAAATATTTCCTTTAATTTATCCATTTTAACCTCAATGAAAATATTTTTTGAGAAATAGAAAACATCGATTCCTGAGGCAATAGTCTTCCATACGATTGAAAAATGGAATTTTATTTCTGAAAAGCATGTAAAATAAGAATTTATATGTGATATTATAATTAAAAATGTTAAATAATTTCATAAATATTATATATATATATATATATTCATTAAATTATTTATTATATAACATCATGATATATTTTGATGGAAAACGAGTTACATCAGATTGGGAAAAGGTAGTCCTCCAAACCCAATTTATGATTTTGTTTCCCATTTGATAGAGGAGGATAGATATAAATATTGTTACCTAAAAATAATAATTTGATATTTTATGGAATTCTTTTTATCTATTATATTTTATGTGTTAATAAATAACTGAATGGGTCAAAATAAGAAATAAAATGATTGGACTTTGTTAGGAAAATTAACTTCTCTTAGAGAAGCCTCCTTGATATCTCCTCTTAAGAACAAAAGGGCTAGTGTTTTGAGAATACCAATATTTATAGAATGTATATAATGATATTTTTTAGACATTTATTCTATCAAATGGTCATTATAGGTGTGAATAAGTGAAGGGAGTGAGTCTCCCATTATATGTGGGGGAAGGATGCACACATAACGTTTTCATTGAATAATGTGAAACCACGTTTCTAAAATTAAAAGGCTTAAAAATGATACGTTACATAAACATAGAGGTTTATAGGGACAAATATTTCCATTCAATAGGTTTCTGGGATGTGGGTTGGTAATTTTAACATTTATCTTTTTAGATCGGCCCCTTGGCTAATCAGTTTTTATTATAACCATGGTAATTTATTTTTATTCCTTTTACCATTCATAATGGTTTCAATTAAGTTGAAAATAATTTATAATATAAATTAATATTATTCTAAATAGGTTATATATTTTTTAAAAATAATTTCATTGAAATGGGAGATCCCAATTTAAAATTGAATGCATAAATGAGAGGAAATAAAAAGATTCCAATGAGAAATTTATTATTAGTGTAGAAGGTTTTAATATCAAAATTTGACATTAAATTGATTTAAATAACCCAAATTGAATAAAATTCAATATAATTGAACTAATATTACGTCTAAAAAATAAAGATATAATATAAATTGTCAAATAATTTATATAAAATGTATTTTTTTAATAAAACTCAGTATTCTTACCATTCATCATGAAAGTAATCATTATAGAAAATTCTAAAAGTTCCATAGAAAATTATTTTTTGAAATCATGATTTCATAGATTTTATTTAATTTTTTAAAATATTTTTTATAAATTTTAATTTTTGTATAGAAGGTACAACACATACATCTTAAAAAAACCTTATTTCCAAAAAAAATCATTTTTATTTGATTGACTTCTATTTTATATATTATCAATATCTAGCCTTAATTTCAATAATTATGTAAGTACTATTAATTCCCACCAATTTAATGGATAGATTATAACCATATAATTTATTACAGTTCTTTTTGACTATGGGTTTCATGTTCTTTAAGTTATCAAAAAGATCCAATTTAAAGAAAAAATTTATATAAAAATTATTGGTGTGTTTCATTCAAATCTAAGTTCAGGGTAACGTTTAATATATCATATGAATCCCAATATAAAATTTTTCAAATCATGGGTTTTAAAATTTTACACATTAAAATAAATTTTATCACCATAATTTAATTTTTAATATCAATCATTGAGGATTATACATTGAAATTACATTTTTGGTAAAATGACATCATCCAAAGGTATAATAAAACATCTACATAAAATAAGATAAAGGTATATAAAAAAATGAAATATGGAATAACATATTCTATGTTTCAAAATAGTATAAAATTTGTGGAAATTAATAACATAAATATAGAATAAAATTGAATGTTATTATAGAGGGTGACTGTTGGAATTGAATACCATAATTTGATTTATAAATAGAAGTATAAATACCTATAAACTATAAATCTGTTGTGATTCAAAATACCTTTTTATTCATCATATATAAAGATAATAAGACAAAATTTTTGTTTCAAGTTACACATTCCTTAATTTAATGTATTCCTTCAATATATTAACTATTTACAATAAGAAATATTCTTACATTATTTATTTATATTTCATAAGAACTAGTTCATCATTTAGTAATTGATCAATCAATATCCTCTTCATATATTACTATATTAAATGATTATAAAAAAAATGAAAAGTTTAATCCTTGAGAGATAAAATTATCTTTTAATGGACTATAAATTCCATTAAATAGTTACATTTCTTTCAATATCTCTGTAAATATTTTCCCCAACTAATATAGTTAGTATATTATAGCCAATATTATACATTAATATATAATCATCAATAATAGATAAAATAGTTGGAAATTTATATTTATCTAGAAAATTGTTTAAAAAAGCACAATGAAATATTAAACATAACATCACATAGTAAAGTGTTAGGAGATAAACCCTTATCATCATTTGGTTGTGGGATCAAGCACCATTAACATTTCTTAATGTAACAGGTTGTCACCTACCATGTGGGTTGTCCTTTTTTCAAAACTCTATTAATATAATTCTAATAACATTCTTAAATTGCGATGTCCCCTAATTACTACAATATCAAGGAGAAAATAACCCTTTACGGTTACCAATACATGTAATCTTATTTAAAAAAATGTGATTTCATTCTTCCTTGAATAAATATTTCTTTTACTAAACCAATTGGTTGTTTTAAAATAAATTTTTTCCACAAATATCCTTATTCATGCTATATTCCTACCTAAAAAATATCCCAATGGTGCATTTTAGACTATGAACTTATGTTTAAAATCAAAATCATAAACACATTATGGTATCAAAAATTATTATGTTATTAAATACATATATGCTTCTTAGATTTAACAACATCATTATATGTAAGATGATTTTTATAACAAAAATAACATTGGTAAAAATAAATATACAATATAATATTTGAATCCAAATATATAAATACTCCAACCATTTTATTTTAAAATAAGTCCTTCCATTTTGTAGGAGTTATCCTTTACACGTTGGTTTTGAATATTATATTAACTAGGCTCCACACTTTTAAGAAAAAAAACAAATATATATGTTGAAATTTATTTTCTTCTAGAATACAATTAATTTTACATCATTATTTCGTTTATTTTTTTCCCTTATGTTTCATGAATTAATCATTTTACCATTAATTTTAGAAAATTTCCTTCATATATACATCAAAATTTTAGACAATTATGAAATTGACCATTATTTTCTCTCTGTCCTCCACCACCCGAACTATTATTAAATTCCATTATTCCCTGTAGTTGTGAGATCTAGTTTTTGATAATGTATATGTTTGTAGTCATATTTTTATTATAATTGAATAGTATTAAACATGTCATATTTCTCTTCGGTCATCATAGATTTAGATTCTAATAGTCACCAAATTACCCTACATATACAATATTGACATGACTCCTTGTGTATCCTTCTATTTACTGTATAAAAATTATATTTTTTGAAACAATAATCACAGTGGGAAACCATATAATCATTAATAATATTTATACATATTTGACTATTTTTTTATCAAATGAATATTAGGATAATCCTAGGTCATTCTGTTTCATCATCTATTGAAATAATTTATAATTTTTTATAATGAATTTTTAATTTTCTAGAGCATATCCCCTGTGAGTTTTAACCCATGTGGGAAAGAATATTTGGCTTTCAGGTACCAGGTAATGTTATAATCAGTATTTCTTTTCCTTTTTCATATTTATTAACCATAGGTACATTTATTATACGACAACATATACATTTAGTATCAATGTATAGAAATGTTTCTTGGAAAGGAAAAATAAACAATAACACACCAAAACATTAGGTTTTTTTTCTCTACTTGTCTTAAATTTTGATCATGGGGATATGTTCACTAATCTATGTTTCCCATAATCTAGTTCTCATGGTTTATAATAATCCTCCTTATATAAAAATTGTAATAAACCTAACCTCGACATCATATATCTAGTGTTTATATTACTACCTTGTAATAAGATACAAGGAATTACTTCCAGAGGGATCAAATAGTGTGGTAATTTTTTATATAATACCATAATTTCATCTAGCATATATTAAAATATTATTCATAGAAGACATCACAAAATCCTTAGAATGGAAAAAAAAGAAGGGAGAGATAAAACTCTCAGGAAGAGTTACATAAAATAGAATCAATCTTGTGTAATTTATGATTAATCAAAAATTCATACTCAAAATTTCAAGGTAAATAATTGAATACATATTCCATTTAATGAATGAAATAAAAATAATTAATAGATATGAAATAACGAATATTAAAAGGTAAATAAATAAACAATTAATCATTTTAATAACTTGAATATCCTCAACAGATTTAGAATAATCAATATGAAATGGTATATTACTGAACAAACATTCCAATTAAATATCTTGAATATATTAAATACATAGGGAATAATTAATAAGGAAAGTTAAATAACTAGAAACAAATTCTATTTTAATAACCTGAATATCATGAATAGATAAGGAATAATAAATATGAAAGGTAAAAAACTGAAAAAGAATTGTATTTAAATTAAAGGACCACTATTAATAGACAAAGTCTAATCAATACCTAAAGGCAATTAACTGATGAAAATACCCTATAATTTGTAATGTGAGAATAAAAATCATCCCGTGGTAATATCATTACAAAAATATCATTAATAATAATAAAAATAATGAAGAAAATGATTAATTATGTGATGTCGTGATCTCAAACAGCATGATACTGCTACTGTAAATACCATTAATAATATATTTTAATACTAATGGTATGATTTACACTAGAAACAGATTTATCAAATGATATCCATGTAATTCAAATCATGAGACCACTAATGCATCATGGTGATATCTATAACATGGACCAGAATTTTCTTCACGTCTGATGTGTTCCATTTATATTGAATAATCAATTTCATTCATGAATAATGTGTCTTATCCTTAAATATCCATATTTAGTAATAAATATGGAATTATCAATTTTCCACTTGATAATCAAATCATATTCAACGGGTAATTCCTATTTTATAAATGATATACTTTATGAGAAATAATCATATCCATGGTAAATAATGTAGATATTTTCCATACAATTTAAGTCCAACGATCACCTGAAAGTGAATAATTCAATGAAATGTTAATGAAAAAAAGAATCAAGACAGATAATTCCAATACATAAATTTGTTAAAATTACACTAACTATCCATTTAAATAAAAAAAATTGTACCAATAAAACATATCATAGTTATGTATAATTAAAATATTTTTTTTTTGTCATTGATTAGTAAAAATACAATAAAAATTTCATTTGAAAATTCGTGATAAACTTATCCATTTTTACTTGTTTTTTCATAGAACTATATTTTCAAAAAACAATTGAAAATAAATTTCATTGAATATTAAATATAAAATATTTAATGGGAGCCTCAAATCATCTATTGGTAATGAAAATGGAATTTTCCTAAATTTCTCAAACAATAAATTGACGATTCCATTTATTGTGTCATTAAATTACAAATGGGTCTTGTTCAGAAAATCATTTTAATATCTCATTAAAATAAATTTATTACATGTAAATATGGGTAAAAATTAATGTAATTAATCATTTGAATAATTTTAAAAATAATTTTTAAAAATATTTAGGAACTATTGTTTTTAAGTAAAAATTATTTTCAACCAAAGAGGGAAATGAAGTAGTATTTTATTAAAAACATTTTCGAAATAATTTTAATTAACAAAGAGTGATAAATTAATACTATTAATTAATTAAATAATTAATTTAATTATGAGGGAAATAAAAAAGTGGGTTTATTTTACAATGATGATATAATTTACTCTATTGGAAATTTGGGCACATGCAATACTGATTAAACTGAGGTAGTGAAATATTATATTACAAGGATCTTAATGTTGAATTTAGAATTAACCAATGAATCAATTATGTGTGTAAAATTTAAATCCAAATAAAAAAGAAGTTAAATAGTATATTTTAGTCTAAATTTAATAAAAATATTCTCCATTAATACCAATGAAAAGGAATAAGTAATAAAACCCAATGAAAAGAAATCGAGTTATGAAATTCTTAACAAGTTGGAAATTTTCATGTTAAATCCCCAAGGCCAAAATAATTAACATATAAAATTTTAATAACCCTAATAGTGGAATATTCATGATATTAACTCTAAAATGGTTATTATATACACCATTTTATTGAATCTAGGTTTATAACATTATAATATTCCATAAAAATTGAAATTAAGATAAAGATCATAATCGCTTGGTAAGTATTTTCAGTTGTGAGAAATAATAACGAATAAAATAAAAAGGAAAGAAAAATATAATTGAAATTATTAATTAATGATATAACATGAAAAATTGTTATTATATATGTTGTAAAAAAATAAAATAGTGGTGAATACGACAAACGTCGCCTAGAAATAAAGGAGAGATTAAAAATCCATTACCAATCTCTTATTTGTTTGTTGAATGTTTATTAAAATCTAATATAAGTGGTTTTAATAATTCTATTAATTTATAATAGAATAATTTTTATTTTTATAATTTCATATTTGTTCATCCTACCATGTTTTACCACATATTTATTTAATATATTTCCTTATATTCGTTGTTTTTCATGTTAATTTCCATTTTTATCAGGTGTTTTTGACCTGAAACATCCAGTTATTGGGTATAGGATATAGATAAATAATCTAAATATTTATAATGAATTTATTAATATCTTTTTTTAATTATTTAATTTTTTTTATCGTTATATTAGATCATTGAGAATGGATCACATTGCTTTGCGGAGATAGTAGGTTATGTGTAAGAACATGGAATGTTATCATTTCATTAATGGGTGAAAGTGTAATAAAGTGGGTGATATATTAAATTGAAATAATAATTATAATATAATATATATCACATATATCCAATAAATTTATCATTATTTCCATATATTTATTTTATTAGATAAAAAACGAATAACACCGTGTTGTGAGGCAATAATCCGAAAAACACATGATTAACACTGTCTGAATGTAAATGAAAATTAATATAAGAAGGTAAATGTAAAATTATAATACCACAATTTATAAAAATATATTAGATATTATACATATTCATTAAATTACTTATTATATACAATCATGAATGGTCATTATGGTAAATGAGTTATATCAGTTCATGAGGTAGTATTCCTCAGTATACACGTTCGATGGATTACTTTCCCTTTTGATGGCAGAAGATGAGGATACAAATTAATCCAAAAACATATTAATTTTCTTTTCTGTGCGATATATTCTTTTTATCATAATTAAAGTGTAAATATATAATTTATAGTGAAATAATAAGATATAAAATGAAATAGAATTGTAATGAAAATTACATTTTCTTAGATAAACCTCCTCTGGAACTCTTATTAGTGATGCCCAGATTCTTATTTTTAGAGGACCATAAAATCTTAAATGTGTATTTTAATTTTTGGGGAAAATATTAATATGAATTTTGAGATAAATTTCATCATAGTGGAGATGATGTGAAGAGGTGGAAGTTCCCTTTAAAATTGGGGGATAAGAAACATATGGAATTTAAAAAATGAATAATGTGTAGAGAAGTTTTTATCATTTTAGAAGGCTTTAAAAGGGTCATTATAGAAATTAAAATGTGATAAGGATGAAATATATCTATTTAATGGGCGGTGTATATTTTTTTGTTCATTTTTACCATTATATTTTCTTACAACCCCTTAGTAAATCAGTTTTTACCTTATCAAAGGTAATTAATATTTTCTTATTTATATATTATTAATTAGGAAAAATTATTTTAGAGATACTAGATAATATATATTTTTATAATCCTATAAATGGAATCCTTTTTTTCATGTCATATTCACAGATGGATATAAAAAAATTTAAAATAATACCCACAGAGGTAATAAATAAGCTGGTTTCCAAAGAGAAAAGTTCTAGAACTATAGAATATTATGATATGAAAATTCAACATGAAATTGACTCCAATAATATTAATATGTTACTATTATTCATACACAATAATTTTAGGGTTATTTTATAATTGTATGTTGTATTATAGAATGTTTAGACTATGTGCTGTGTGTTCCACTTGATTTTGAAGAGATAAAATTTAATTTAAAAAATAAATATGTCATGATGTTCTTAAAAAGTGTAGGTTTATTTTATGAATAATGATCCTAACTAGACTGACTAGGAAGAAGATAGGACTGGAAAACAGTTTTGAACATAGTATATGATCAGGCACAGATAGGTTCTAATTCGTGTAATCCAAAGGATTTATTTCTTATCATAATTTTTGGAACATCATATACAATACATCATACATGAATGATTTTTTTTGTGACAGGTAAAAATGTTGTCGATGTATTCCAGTCTAAGATCATTACTGTGAGAATCACCGGACACAAAAAATATTTGAAGGATGATAGTTTTAAATTAATGATGTAATATGTTTTTCATATTTTTTTATTGAAACTGGTCCATATCACAGAGTATAACATTGATTCTAAAGAAGAATAAATACAATAGTTAAATCATTAGTTGTATAGAATCTAAATGAAATTAGTCTCTACCCACATCGGTCTATTAGACACAATATCACACTAATTAATCAGATTCAATATTTATGTTTATATGTTGAATAAGAAGTTATCATTGGTGCATTTGATGGTGTTAGAAATCTATAAAACAATTTTCACATATCATTAGATGGTCTATAGTGGATAAAACCAATTCCTTTACCTAATCATAGATAGAGGGAGAGTGCATATTTCCAATCAAAATCCTACAATCATTCTCACAAGAATTAAAAATAAGACTATCATAATTATAAATTTAGTGAAATATGTGAGAAATTTATGTATTTATAATAGAGAGGATTATGGTAAAAATTGTTTAAAGAAGGATAAAAAAATATCTAACCACTATAAATTGACTCAAAGAACCAAAGTTTGATATCATATGATTTTTTTAGTTGTTTAAGAATTTTTTTTTTGAAGTTATTCTATTCCTGGTTCAAATGGAAATGATGTGGCAAACAATTTGTGAAGTTACACTGATATATCAGAAAGAAATTTCATGATTTATCCCATCAGACACATCTTCTATAATAAATTCCATTATTCTGAAGCTAAGGGTTAATGAATAGCCAGATTCACTAAACATAGAAGCATAAAACTCAAATGACAATAATATTTTTTTTTAAATTCAATGATATTTTATTTTTTATAGGATTCAAGCTAATTAAAGAATATAAAAATAGTGTTTATAAAAGTTAAAGTATTCAAAGATTAAGATCAAATAAAAATTAAATTTAGAGATATGAAAATCTCATCGAGTTGGAGGATGAAATTTTTTTATCATTATTACAATTATGGGATGCCTATAAATAGAAATAATAGTATATTTTTTAAAATAAACTAATAAAATGTTCCGAAATAGGAATCCCTAAAATTTTGGGAATATGTATTGATATCCCAAACATTTTCTTCTGGTCGAACTAGACTTCAATAAAATCGATTCTATGAGAGTGTGTTCAAATGGAAAAAGATCCACTATAATGAGATCTATTGGAGTGATATACCATCAAAAAAAGTTCTATTAGACCACGGGGATGGGATTTTTTCATTGAGTTTTTACACAGTTAAAGCAAGAAGCATGAAAGAAGAATCATATGAAGTCTAAATAAAATTGACTTTGTCTATCATCATTTTCCACACATATTTCTTGAAAAGGCTGAATTTTAAAATATTCAGATATGTTGATGATATAGAGGAATTTTCAAGACCAACAAATTCATAAGTGATTTTTTGACGTCCTTAAAGACTATAAAAAGGTGATTTTTACTAGGAAAACGTTTTCTGTAAGTGAATAAATTTTTTAACTGGGTTAGAAAAGAATAAATTATAGAATTATTTAGTTTTGGGTTCTCATACGTTTCTGAAAAATATTTATTGGGGGTGTAAAACCATACTACTGCCAATTTAGCATATTCTCACGGTTTCAACATGTCATGTACAACCGAGGCATTAGTATAGCCTTCAGCTATATTGGTTGTTATAGAAACCTAAACATATGGTTTGAAAACATTGGGTATAGACTATAGTCATTGTTTAGAAAATTGTTGGTACATCAATCATCTATAACCATGGTTCAGAACCATGGTTATAGTTTTCAAATAAAATGAAACACATGGGATTCAAACCTGTACCGCTACTCTGCAGCTGAAGCACCTTACCACTAAAATAATTTATCTTATATTAATATATATACATAAGCTTATATATATTTATTTATATAAATTATCTTATATATATATATAAACTCAAGGTATAAATAAAATGTTGTGTAGTGGTATTCGAACAAGAACCAATGCTCCGAAGTTGATGGACCTAACCACTACACAATTTTCAATTATATGTATATATATACACACATTATATTATATATGAATACATATAAATACACACACACACACACACAAATATATATATATATATACTATGGGTGTAAATAAAATACGACATGCAAAATTCAAACGTACCACGCCGCTCTGCAGCTGACACAACATATCACTACACAAATTGGCTTATATGTGTATATAAATATATATATTTATTAAATTATATATAAGTATATAAACCATGGGTACTACTAAAACAACCATGTAAACAGGATTTACTGCCCGTTTTTTTCAAATGCAAACATAAGGGAATCTATACCCATGGTTCAGTAACACCGTGGGTGCATGATTATATAAAGAAGGTAATGCTCATGGTTTTTAGAAACCATAGTTATAGGAAAGTATACTGATGTTTATACAATTTTTTTTTGAAAAATATGGGTATATTCCCACCAATATCCATGGTTCAGTGTGAACCATGGGTATTGGTTTTCATGTGTAATTCCCATAATGTATTTTGGTTTTCCAGAAATATATTGTTACCCGAAACCCATAGTTTAACAAGAATTATAGGTATAAGTTAGAAAATATAACATATACCCTTGGTTCATGATGACCAAGGGTATAGGTGGGTCTATAGCCTTCGTTTTAGGGAAACCATGGATATAGTCCCATCTTCTTGTAGTGCTAGTGGTGGAAAAGTGGATATGAAAAGAATTGTTTTGGGGATAATGAATTATATAATAAATGTTGAATACTCATCATATAAAAATTTATTTCTTGTTCATTTTTATTCTGAAAATATGTTTGTGTTGGAATAGATTTTTGTGGGACTATTGAAAAAGTAAAGGATTAGTTCTTTCTACTGAACCTTGTAAATTTCTTGTGCTGCTCAGTCATTATATTTGTAGTATACAGAAGGTGGTATTGATAACTTTTTTTGATTAGATCATAATTGTAATAACAAGTAATGGTTTTTAATGTTTAATAAATAAGTTATGAATCATTTTTATAAATATAAATAGAACCACTAATTTACCCCAACCCCTCAGTTGTCTTGATCCTATTTGGGAACTTTAGTAGGTATATGACCCTTGTATTCTATATGAATGATACTTTTCTGATAATGAAGAATTTATATTTAGTAAACTATAGTGTTGTTCCTATTTTTTACTAGAAAAACTATCATATTTAGAGTAATAATTTGTTACTTAATCTTCTACCACATAGCCATGATTTTAGAGATACAATTAAGTGGTGTTTCCTCCCATTAATGTTAGTTTTATGATAGCTATAGAAAAGATATTCCTTGAAGATGATGGAAAATATCAGAAATATTTCTTGATGGGTAATAATAATACTTTTTATAAAAATATTATGGTATTTACCATACCCAATAAATTTTGGGAAAAGATGAGAAGTATCTATGAATGAAACATGAAATTTATGGAATCCATCTTTCAAGTATAGAGATGTAGATATTAAGATGTAAAAATGGATGATTAAAAAGGTTTTGAAGAATAAACTATAAAATTTAATGAACTTTTGATCATAATATGAGGTTTTTTGAAAGGAAAGATGATTATATAATATTTATGTATCAAATGATAAGTATTTTAGATAGATTAGCTGCCAATGTCAAAGATTAAAAATATCATTAATATTTATATTAGGATGAACATCAGAATATTTTTATGAAATATGAAGTGATAAATAATATTCTCAAATAAAAATGAAGACATATAAATTGCATAGAATAATTTTTTAGAATTAAAATAAAAAATATAAAGTGGTTGTATGAAAATTTAGTTATTCATAATAAGGATAATAAGAAATTTTTTTGAACACAATTGATTCTCTCATTTCTAAAAGATACTACCTGGGAAATTGGAAGGGAAAGCATTGGAATTATCTCAAATTCGTTAACAATTATTTTAAATGAAATTCTGAAAAAAATTATACAAGGAATAAAATAAAAGAAAATGAGTATGAATAATATGATAACAAATCTCGGATATAAAAGTAGAAGAAACATAATGAAATATTTCCTTATAAAAATAATGAGAATAGTTAAATGAGTAATGGAATGACAATTTTTTCCTCACCCAGTAATGAATTAGATCATCCTGTAAACTTCCTTGATAATTTAATAAAAGGATAAACATCCTCATAAAGTTATGGATATGGTGATGAAATTTTAGTATAATAGTGGTTTCACGAAAAAATTTGAAAAAATTAATTGAGAAGAGTAGACGACTCAAGAATGAAATAATGAATTTAATGAATGGTAATGAAAAGATAAATTTTGATAATAGTGGTGGAATAAAAAAATAAAAATAAACACAATTTTATTAGAGCACAAAATATAATGATTGTTTCATTGTAAGAAGAGAAAAAATTGATAAAGAAAAATAAAGTGGTGTGATAATTTCAACATTTCCAAAGATACAATTGTTGAAGAAATTATGGAGAAAAATTTGAATATATCTGAGTTTTAATGTTTTTTAATATATTTTGAATGATAAATAAGAAGAGTTTTTAGAAAAGTAATTTTTTTCTTACAAAATAAATTTAGTCAATAAGGATGTGAGAAGAAATCACTAAATCAGTTGAGATAAAGGGTGAAAAATAAAAAGATTGTGAAAAGAAAAGTTTACATAAGAATGTTATTTCTTGTGATAAAAAAATTCAATGTATATGTAATTATAATAATAATTTATGTTAAAATAATAATATTTATATGAAATCATCATCCACTAACAATGAGCGGTATTATTCTGGAATGTTTCCCCTGGGAAAAGTTTTCCTTGTTTTTGGAAGAAAAAACAACAACAATAATAATATTTTTAGAAATATTACATTTATTATGAAATATAATGATTATGAGGCCCCTATTAGTGTTGTATAACATTCATACATTGATAATTTTTGTGTTGGTAAAACAGGCCTGAACAGGTAAATATGTATGTATCGTTGGGGAGTTATGGAAAGTAAAGAAAGATATATTTTCCAAAAAATGAAATGAAAAGAACAATTAAGAAGTTAAATAATGTAGGATCCTCATCAAGTCAAAATTAAATACTAAATAAATATGAGTACTTCAATAATGTTGATAAAATTAAACATGGTGGGTATTGATAGAATGAGCTCATAATTAGTTGGAAAGAACATGTTCCCATGGATAGAAAGTCATAACAAGCACACAAATATACTAAATTGAAGGGGATGAAAAATGTATTAGAAGATGAGAATATTGTTGATAAAAATACGTCAATAAATTGTGGTTTTAGGATTTTAATTTTTTTAGATGTTTGAATAGAGGAAATATAAGTAAATTTTGTATGACAATCTATCCATCATAAGTACAAAACATAATATAATTGTTATAAAGTCATTGTTACAAAAATGTAACCGTAAATAAATAACTTTTGACAAACACATATACTGATTCTAAATATGTGATGAAATCTTTTATAAATTTTGAGAAGGGTGAGAATAAAGAATAAAACACATCAAATGAAAATTCAAAGAAGAAAAAGAGGAATTCAAGATGACGAGAGGATTCCTTGTTAGAATGTTTCATCAATGAAAATATTTTTTTTACTCATTATTCCAAAAAATAATTTAATATTTTTATAAACTTGTAGAGAATTAAAGAATTTTAAATAAGTGTGGTTGGTCAAAACTATATATTTTTTATAATAAGAGGACGTGGATACACTTCAAGGGATAAAATATAAAGTATTGAATTTTTATGTTAACAAATATCTATCAAATTTCCCCATATGTGATAATTTTTAATTGTTCATGTAAATGTATTACTCAAATTATATTATTGAAAACATTAATATCTTGGATTATACACACTTTTTTCTATAAGTGTTTTCCCATATAGAATTAGAGTTATTTAATTAAATGGTCTTTGTTAAGAAACTCGTATTATTTTTTTTGAGAGGATGGTTATCAAAAATCACGAGTGACCACTTTTAATTTTATTTTAGATAAGGGGAGATGAATAATATAGGGATAAAAGGAAAATATCTGTTTACCTACTGATTATGTATATATTTAATGGTTTTATGTGAGTAGTATTTTCTAGTTGTTGAGTGGAAACAAAAAGGGAAAGAATATTAATCCAAACTTTTGATTTTATTGTATTTTTGTTCAATTGATATAATATTATAAATGTTGAGAAGATGTAGATATTTGGTTCTTGGAAACCTATACATACTGGAAAAATTAAAAAGAATACATGACGCACAACGATTCTAGAAATAGTAAAAAATTAGACATATTATTGATATGATTATAATATGTTTAACGATGCTTTTATGCTATTAATTTTCATAACATCATGAAGGAGTCAGGATGAAATGAATTTTTGGGTGATTGGTAAAAATGAATTTAAATTCTTTCGGTCACAGATCATCTGTGTAAGAATCAAGAGACACAGAAATTTTCGAATGGATGGGAGTGTTAGTTTTTATAAAGCCTGGTATTTAACAGACATAATTGTTAATATTGATACATCAGATATGGTATGTCATGGATTCATCATATTAACTGGCCAGTCTTATAAATTATCAGTTTTATTAATTCTATCGACATAGTTCCATTAGACAACGTATAACAATGATCCCTAAAATGAAATATTTATGATTCCCTATAGAATAAATTGTTTCCACCAGTTCATCGTACCATTGTTAACAATGAGAAACAATTTTCTGTAAATTATTTTTTGGAATAGATTTACTGACACTAATTAATTACCTTGATCATATCTATTGGGTATGTACAACATTACAATCAAAATCATACAATCGGTCTAAGAAAAGGTATGAATAGAGGTATAATAATGAGACATTAAGTGCAATATTAGAAAAATGACTGACTCATTACTAATGTTGTTTAAGGATATAGTTTTCTAATGATGTTTCATTTATGTAGACAACCATATTCAATATACTAAAAGCATAAATGTGTGAAACGATTCTAATTTTATTAGTGGGTTAACGTAATTTTTTTTGAACTTGTTCAATTATTCATTCAGATGAAAATGATAAATGTTATATGTTAGGGATGATATAATGATCCATTGGCTGACCATTCCATCTGTAATTCCATCAAAAAATTTCTATATATAAAATCCCATGAGATTGAAACTAATGCAGAAACAAAAATCAGTGTCACTAAAAAAATAAACATGGGACTCAAATTGTAGACAGAAGAATTATCTTTTAATTTTGAAAAAATAAATTTTTTTGAGATGATTCAAGAATATATTATGTGCTCCTAAAAGTGATTATAATACTTTATTTATTAAAATTTCAAGTTAAAATGAACATGAAATTTAAGGATATGAGAATTTCATTGAGTAGTAAAAAAATTGGTTTCTGACTTTATTTTATAGTGATTCATATTAATTTAGAGAATAGATAAATTTGTACATTTGTACTATTAATATGCAATGAAAGTTAAAGGTTCAAAATATCTATGACAGGAATTGGGATCCCAAAAAAAATATTCAGTTCTGTTGAAGTAGAGTTCCATTAGACAATGTCCATCAGAGATATTAAAATAAGAAAAATATCAATAAAAACATGATTAATTAGAAAAAATTCTGATTAGAGAGTGTTTAATTATACCAATAAGCTATGAGTATCTGATTGAGTTTCTATTCAGTTGGAGTAAGAAGTATAAGAAGATATGTTTGATGAAAACCCAATCTGACATAATTTTTCTATATTTGTTTTCTATAAATAATTTCTAGAAAGATAAAAATTTAGCATATACATAGTTTTAAGATATGTAGGAATATTATAAACTAACAAGTTATTTTCAGAATTGTTAATGTTCTCAAAGATTTAACATTAGTGAATTTGATCCATATTACTTGTGTTGGAAGTGAAAAACATTATAAAGTAGAATAGAAGAGAATAAAATAAATAATATTGTAGTTATGGGTTCTTAGATATCACTCAAAAGTCCTATTTTATGATGTGTATAAGTAGAGGTGGGAAAGTAGATATAAAATTTATTGTTGGGGGGGAGGTATAACCAACTATAATATAAATCTTTACTACTTTTTTACAAACCTGTTTTCTTCTAGTTTTTTTAATTCTAAACATATGTTAATAAATGAACCCATTTTTATTTGACTATCCAACAAGGAATGGAATATATATTATTTAAAAAATATATTATTTATGAGTTATTGATATATATTTATATTGTTTTGTATATAATGTGATTTTTATAACATTATTTTAGTTCATCGTGACTCTAAGAGGTTTCATGTGTTCAGAAATTTTTCAACAGAAGTTAAGAACCATTTAAAAAAAATAAACTAGCAACAGATTCATCCCCCGACCCACCTCATAGTGTTTTTATCCAATATTATAGATTCAATAATAATATAAATAGGTTCATAATATAATACTTCAAAGAATTTGTATGTAGAAAACACAATGGAATTAGAGGGGAATATTAAATATGACTCATCAAATTAAAAGTGAAGTGAGAAACCCTTACCTCAGGTTCAACTTCCTTAGTATTTGACTAATACATCAATATAATAAATATTGGATTATTACTAAACTATTAATTAAAAATAATAATATATCTTATAGCACATATTATTTACATATATTCTTTTATCACCCGTTTATTAACAATTCATTTTTAAATAATTTTTTTGGGTGGGAAATGCTTCATTATTCATGTATGTTTGAGTTCTGTAATTTGGGTCCTTTTAATTTGATCATTGTTAAATCATATCTAGATGTAAAAAATTATAAAAATATAACATATATTTATTTAATGTGAGTTTCTAGAAATAAAATAATGTTAGTGATAAAAAATGGATCACACCATTCATAGATTCGGTATGTTGTACATACACATGAACACTGTTTACATTTGTCGTGATGGATATTAAAAATTGAAAATTAATATTATTTAACATTTAAATAATCATTATAATTAAACATATAGTATTTAAATTTTTCATATATATCCTAATTATCATCTTTTTAAAAATAACAGAAAAAAAGTTTCACATCGCTATACGCACAAGCGATGGTATTGTTTTACAATATATTGAAAAGTAATTAGTTAGGTGAAATATAATATTTCAATAATTATTGTAAGATCAATAACATAAAAAAATTATTAACATTAACTGTACCACATTATACTTAAAAATATGATAAAAATGAATCACTTTTTATAAAAAGGAGGTAATTCTTCATACATACGAGGGATGCTATCATATCTCGCCAAGGAATAGTATATAAGAATTTTTATGTGAAACAATAATTAAAAATTTATAATAATGACATAAATATCATATAAACATGGTAAATTCATTAATTTATCCTAACATAAAATTTGGTCATTGAAAATGAATTTCATTGGATCACATTATGGTAGTTCATCACACACATGATCGATGGTTTCATTTCTCATTTGATAGAATTAAAGGTTGATATGGGTTACAAAATTAACATAACAATATATAATTATAATGTATATAGTGGTTTTATTATATTATCAATGTTTAAAAATGTTTTGAATAAGGTGTAAAATTAAAAAAAACAAATACCTCAGTTTAGTAATTTTACGTATTCTTTAGAGAGCCTCTTTATGTTTCTACATAAATGATTGTTAAGGGGACTTGATGAAGAATATAAACCCTCTAGAATATTATAAGGGAGTAATTAAAGTTATTTGATAATTTCATGGCTTAAAAATGGGTTTTTGATGTGTGAAGAATAAAGGAGAGGGGTGGCCATTCATAAGTGGCGGATAAAACGCACATGAAATTTTTGAAAAATAAAGCGATACCAAATTCTTTATCATTAAATACTCTACCATTATGTGTCCTTATTAATCAAAAGTGATTATAGGGTCTATATATTCTCAGAAAATGGGTTTTTCGAAAATTTCATGTCATTTTAAACCCTTATCATCTCAATGTAACCCGATGTTAACACAATTTTACCTTAACTGCTGCTATTAATATTTACTGATTCCCCAATTTATTATGGTAAAATATTAATTTGACATTATTATATACTATAAATTATGATTATTCAGAATATAGAATACATTTTTTCAAATTAGTATCACAGAAGTGGTTGGATTTAATTCAAAATTAAATTTTAGATGGGAGGAAACATCGATTTTCAAAATATTCAATTCTCACAAGTATATATATTATTAATAGAATAAATAAATATGAAATTTATTCCGATGAAATTATTTAGGAAAATAAAAATATAATTGAAATTATTTTAGATTAAAAAAAATATAAAATATAATTTATCATTCGATATAATTTTCTTGAAAACATAATGTTTTAAAAAATAAATAATTTTTATTATCTTCAAAAAGTAATATATTATGAAAATTAAAAAAATAACATAAATATATTTATGAAA
This sequence comes from Viscum album, assembly GCA_963277665.1. NCBI lineage: Eukaryota > Viridiplantae > Streptophyta > Magnoliopsida > Santalales > Viscaceae > Viscum > Viscum album. The sequence goes on from OY728152.1 coordinate 1,630,787,590, forward strand.
TTTATATTACATTATGACACCGCATGTTTTATAGAATGTTATCTCATTAATGTAATTTCAATAGCTTGCATTACACGCAATACTGAGTTCGAAGGCACCACACCTTACAAAACTAGCCCTTTAAAAAGATGTTATGTGTAGTATTAACTAAATTTTGAATCATATATACTACATATAATTTTAACACCCATATTATGTGTTTTCTAGACATAATATATGAACAAATGCAATTTTTCAAATAAAGGAAGTATTTACCAAAATGAAATTTTACTTCCCACTCATGGTTAATCATTTTAAATGAAATACATGACAACTTTATATTAAATTTGACAAAATAAACTTCTTATTTAGAAGTATGACATAAATAATTTAGTTTGGAAAAAAATTGGTACTTTTCTGATAACTTTCATATTTTGATGAATAATGAATATACAATGTTTTAATTGAAAACAACTTTTTTAATCGAAATAATTTACAATGTTAAATTAAGTATTTGAATGGTTTTGAAATATAATTAGATAATATTATTATCATTTAATAAAATTTAGGTCATTATAAGTAATTTCACATTTAAATTTGACAAAAACACATGCTAATTTTTGGATAGATTTTACTTTTTTTAAAAACCGATTTTTGGCTTTGACAATTAGAATTAATTTTAAATTAATTAATGAAACTTATATGTTATGTATTTGGTAAAATATAATTCATTTTTGAATTAGTAATATCAAAATTATGTTAGGGTGAATATTTAGTATTTTTCTAAAAACGTTCTATTTTTTATAAATAGTGAAAAACACTTTGTTGTGGTCTAAAACCGACTTTTTAATTAAAGTATTAGTTTTTTTATTTAAATTTATTTTAAGTAAAAATACATTTATAATACCTATATAATTTCAATGTAATTAATTGGAGTCATTTAATAATATAATTTGTCGTATAAAATTTGATTGAGCTTTTTAACTTTTTTTACCCACCTTCTCGGATCATTTGAAAATTTGCATAAAAAATCATTTTACCACTTCTGTGAGTTGAATTTCAAAAATACTAGAGGCATAGTTGAAATTATTATGTAAAATTTGGTTCAATAAGATTAAAATTATTTTAGGTGAACATTAACTTTTGACTATTATTTACAACGGTTAAATGTAAATAGGGTAATTAATGGTAAAAATGATATTATAATTACCCTAAAACATTTATTAATTCTATTTGATAAGTGTAATTATACAAAAAACAAACTTAAGAACAAAATATGATCCTCTATGGTCTATATGGATTAAATTAGGACATTTATTATTATTTTACTCAAAAAAGAGTTAAAAGTGTTAAATTTAATGTTTAATAACTAAACTATTTTTATATAATGTTACAGACAATATAAATTATACAATAAATAAAAATTTTAAATATAAATTTATTTACTACAAAATTTAATTTTATTTATAATTTATAGACAATAATTAATTTAATTTATTTATGACATAATAATGATGCAGAAATTACCTTATTAATGAAATATTAAAATAATTGAAATTATAAATATCCAAATAAATTTAAATTGAAACTTTTGATGAATTAATCTAATTTTATAGGTTAATATGACATATTAGGGTTTATTAGATAATTTTTTTTCGAAATTATAATGTTTTTATGACTTTCCCAAAAAAAATACCAAATACTGTCAAAATTGATATAAATTAGTTTTTAAAAAAAAATACTATATTATTGTTTAATATAACATTACTAAAAATCTATGGTTCTGCCAATGGAATTAAATAATATTATATATTTCATTAATGAACCACTTGAAGTTATCTTGGATGTTTAGAATATGTTTATTAACCATATAGTGTAAGAACATAAGAGGCCACAGTAAAAGTTAAATTACTTAACTAAGAGTTAAATCTAAAATATAAAGTTAAAATGGTAACCTAAACTTGTCTAAAACCAATTGGTTGAGATGATTTCGACCCATAACCACCTAAGTCTCTAAATAAATTCATTTTCAACCATTATAATCTGAATATTATTGTATAGTAAATTAATATTTTAATCTTTTTTGAATGTCACCCACACCCTCTTATAAAAGTGTACATCACCTTCTCTCAAAATCACACCTCCTAAGCCATTTGGATCTACCAAGACCTACCCAAATTTTCTCAAAACTACCCTTATATTAACCTAGAGTACTTACATTGATCAAAAAGCCAACCTAAGTATCCCTTTTGATCAACTCAAAAGGGAACACCCGAAAAAGAGGTTATAATTTCACCACCTTCTTTCAGGTTCATTTCTTCTTCCACTTCCTCTTTCTTTGTTGTTTCCAAACCAAAATAATAACTCTATTACCTTATACATACTTTTATGTTATTATAAATATGGTTCAACCATATTCTTTATTCTATACATCCTATAAATGACAAAGTCACCATAAGTGTGTGTGTATGACTTGCCTTCTCCACGTCATGGTGTAGTTTGTTATTCAAACACATCATTTTTTTGATTGGTATAATAATGAGTATAACTGAGGTAAATAATAAATATAACATGTTAATTATTCTGTATATATTATATACTATCAAATTAGATATTATTTCACCATCAATATAATGATATTTTAGCACGTGCGTACGTACGGATTACCATCTTCGCGACGTGATTTGATTGATTTCCACATTCACCGTTCAATGATGATTATAAAAACACATATTATTACTAAGTATGTAATAATGAAATAACAATTCTATTGGATATATATGTGTGTGTGTGTGTGTGTCAGTTTGTATATACTTACATATATCTTATTTACATGCGTTCAATACGATATGAAAACAGAAACAACATTTATGCATACGTACGTCCTACCGTCTCCATAAATAGTGTATTAAATTTTATATATCTATCTATTATAAATATTTATATTCTAAATATATATGTTATATAAATCATGGTTTATATTCTGGAAGTATTTATATCATAATCTAAATGATACGATCATGAATAACAAGTTAAAACACGTATGATAAAGAAAGTGATTATTACCCGAAATGTTAATTTAACATGGAAATAATTATTAAATGGGTAGTATAAAGTCATAAATTAATCATGTATAATGTAATAAATATGAATATGGTTTTGGTATAATTTAATAACATACTAGGGTCATTATAAAAGAGGTTAAATGTACCCTCGACCAAAGGAAAGTGCAAGGTAAGGGTTAATTTCTCAATATCATTATTATTAGAGTTTGTATATGGGTATGTTTTAAACAGAAAATTTTATTATCTATATCCATGTTTAATAAAATAGTTTTCAATGTGTTTCATTTTAAGGAACTCTTTAATTAAAACATCATTTTAAATATTTTAAATATTTATTCTTCTAAATAATTTTCATTAATGTCCATGTTTTCAAAATGGTTTATAAGGATTTATATAGATGAACATGAAAGTTTTTAAAATGTTAATTCCATTAAAAAGGATGAAAGTGTTATGGGACACATTGATTCAAAAATGACTTTAAATTTCATCCTTTTTAAATTGTGTGACTTTAAATGTTTTCATGAAAAAGGGATATTTCTCTCAAAGTGTTTTACAAATCATCTTCATCTATGTCAACATCCTTTGATGGATTTTAAACTTGTTTGAAGTTGATTTATTATGATAAAAATCATCCATATCGTATTGAAGGTTTTGTGATATGTTTGATAATGGTTGTGTTATTTATATACCATTCATGGTTTATGTATAATGTATTGACATTTAGAATTCTAGTTTTAATACAAATGATTATGTTTTGTTTAAACCTTTTCATATAAGGAATGCATTGGACTTAGTAAGTGACGGGTGGAGCTAGCTATTTCATCTCAATGCATCGGTAGTTCTCATGAGACAAACTAGTGTCTTGTCATAAGGCCTTGAAAAAATTTTATTTTTATCCTTGGAAAAAGGACTTGACTATGTGGTTATGAAGTCTTTCATTATGCATTCCATCATTATGAAATTAGAAATTGATATTACATGTGATTATTTGACTAGTAGAATATGCATGTGAATACGAAAATGGAATTATTTGATTTATCTTTTCCATATTATTTTGAAGTTTATGTTTAAAAGGCTTTTGTTTTATTTTATAAATTTACATAAATGTTTATACTTATTTATGAATGTTTTCTCTATATTGGTATCCTTACTGAGCATCTGATCTTACCCCCATTTTTTATTTTTCCCATGATTCGAAGAAGAATATTATAACTAACCTACATGGATAATATAAAAGATATGATTTTGGTCAATGGAGACATTTTCGTTGTTGTTTTTTCATTTTATGATGTAATGTAACATTTATGTATGTAATCTATTTTCCAAGAATGCTAAATTGATCGGTCCTTCGGGACTTGTTTCCTTGTAATCATGACAATATATTAAAATAATGATCTGTCTCTAGGTAACTGGGGTCGAGTCATTATTGTTGTTATAAGAGGAATTTTAGTACAAGTCGGGAAAACTATATTTAGATAAACTCTCATCAGAGCACATTATCCAATGATAGAATTTGAGGATTAGTATAGAAGAAATTCCTAGAATTTTGGTAATGTAGGTATTTTGTGTATTTTCTAGGAAATATATCCCTATCTGGATACAAGCAGGTAGAGGCGGATCTTTCACAGATGTACCTTGGAGTGAAAAATCGGACAAGGAGGTTCAGGCATGACCCGGGGTATCCTGGTACACGAAAATGGGCCTTTCTGCACTCTTGGTTACGAGACTCCCATGGGATACGCTTATGATAAATCACATTTTCAAAATAAGCCATTATGAAGGATTTAGGAATAAATACTTCCTCATAGAAAAAATTTTATGATTATAGATTATATGCATAATCATTTAAATTTACATTAGGTATATTACAAGTTTGGAATTATGCATTTTGATTCATAAACTAAACTAGTGTATGCCATTTTTTAGAAATTGCATCGAGAAGAATTAATTAGAATTCCAGCAATACGCATGATTGAATGATTAAGAAGGATCATATATTTCATGGTATTAAGCTAACATTTAAAAGGCAAATAGTCTCCCATGTATTATCATCATTTGAAGAAATGGTATCAAGTGTTAATAAGATAAGTAATGAATTCTCTGATTCCTATGGCTTGAAGGGAAGGAAGAGGAGAAAAGGATGGAAGAGAGAAAGATGGATAATGGGAAGAGGGGAAAGAAGTATTTTCCAGATGTGATAATTGTGGAATTAATTACCTTGGTAAATGCTTGAAGGGAATGGGAGTTTGTTATAATTGTGTAGAAAAAGGAAACTAAGTAGGTTATTGTAATTATAAGAAAAATATTTCAAATTTATAATGCTTCATCAACAAGGAGTTGGGACACTACCCGAATCAACCTCCAAATCATAAGAGTATACTATAAATGATGTTGTTGAATAATAATAAAGTTATGATATTACCATGGATGAAGTGTAACAACTAATTTTCTTACATTGATATTAATGTATTATGTCATGTGAATATTGTATCAATTATGTATTGGTTATAATAATTATGAATTATATAATGATTGTACTGCATTACTATTTTATTAAGAACATGAGACTGTGTGGAACCAAGAAAAGTGAATCAATAGTAGGATAATTTTTTTGGAAAATATATGGTTGAGAGAAAGAAAATCTATAATATTGTTCTCATACTGAGGTAGTGATTTTAGAATAATATATGAAATATTCGGATAAATTATGTTGGATATTTTTGATTACCTTGAAACTGATTAATGATTTGTATATTCCATCATTGTTGGAGTTTAAAAAAATTTTGGATAGAAGGATTATATCTAATATTCTATAAGGAATTAGGGAGAATGAATGTAATCAATACGGATTTATGGTAATTCGAGGTGATACAATGTTTTAAAAGAAATCATGATAAATGTATTTACATGTTATTATGGGAAAAATGTATCTTGATTGTGCTTAGATATCTTATAAATTTTGGACTGTGAGTTTGGACAGAAGTATTTGGGATAATTATTAAGGTTGGTATCAATTAAGTTTGACATTGGATACTATTGTTAAGGTTAACACATTTCTGGAGATTTTTTTTGGATTGTCATAAAAAGGACAACTTAGAGGTCGTGGGATAACCCATTGCGTCTGGCAAGGCTGCGAGAATTGAACCTGAAACCGAAGAGAGACTAGGGAGCATCACCTACCACTCGACAATGTGATGTCATTGTTTGTATAATGTAGTTTTTTTAAATGGGCTGAAAGATAAATTATAAAATCATTTTTTTGGATCCTTATACTATTAAGATAAATAAAATATTTTTGAATTCCATTATATTTTGGAGTGAAAGATGGGTTTGTGGTAAGAATTAGTTGAAGGATAAAAATCTACATGTCAAGTATATATATTCCCCTTATTCTATGAATAAATTTATTATTAAACATTACAGATGGAATCTTAAAACCAAAAATGTGTTACCATAAAACCATATGTTTTGTTAAACCGATGATATTTTTCATCATCTTTGATTGACGGCTTAGATGCCTTCAATTGTACACTTGTTTGTGATTGATGACCTCAATCACTCCCGTTAAATATTAATTTTTTTCCTCCGATTTTATGTCTCTAATTTCTACCAATGTTCTCTTAATCTAGATCATAATTTGGTGGTGACTTTTTCATTTCCCTTTCCCACCAATTAAGACTAAATTTTATTAACCCAATGTTCGATGTGGGTTTTCCACAATGTGATTTTTCAATTTTTCACCATTTATTTTTGAAGAACAATTTCAAATTTTGAGGATTAAATTTATTGGAGGAGGGAATAATGTAACACCCCAAGATTTTATAGAACGTTCACACATTAAAATAATTCAATATCATACGCTACACACAACACCGAGTTCGAACGCAGCACAACTTACCAAACTAGTCGTTCAAAAAGAGCTTATGAGATGTCATAACTTAATTTTTAATCTTATATACTCTATATAATTTTAACACTCATATTATGTGTTTCATAGATATAATATAAGGACAAATGCAATTTTTCCAATAAAGGAAGTATTTTTCAAAAATGCCTTTTTACATCCTATTAATGGTGAATTTTTTTTACATGAAATACCTAACAATTTTATATTAAATTTGAAAAAATAAAATTCTAATTTAGTAGTGGGACATAAAAATTTAGTTTGGAAATTTTTTTGGAACTTTTCTGATAACTTTCATATTTTGATGAATAGTGAAAATATTATGTTTTAATTGAATACATACTTTTTAATTGAAAAACTTTATTGGGTTAAATTATGAATTTGAATGGTTTTTAAGTATAATTAGATTATATTTTTATCTTTTAATACAATTTAGGTTGTTATAAATAATCTTACATTTAATTTGGACATAAACACATGTCAATCTTTTGATAGTTTTTTATTTTTTTAAACCCACTTTTTGGATTTGACAATTAGAATTAATTATAAATTAATTAATGAAACATCTGTGTTTTGAATTTGGTAAAATAGAATTCATTTTTTAATTAGGAATATAAAAATTATCATTGGGTGATTTTTTTGTATTTTTATGAAAACATTAAATTTTTGATGAATAGTGAAAAACACTACGTTATTGTTTAAAACCGACTTTTTATATAAATAATTATTTATTTTATTTAAATTTATATTAGGTAAAAATTGATATATAAAACCTATATATGTTAAATTTAATTCATTGGAGTCATTTTATAGTAAAATTAGATTTAATAAATTTTATTGAACTTTTTAACGTTTTTACCCACCTTCTAGAAGCATTTAAAAATTCACATAAAATTTAATTTTACCACTTATGTGAGTTGAATTTAAAAAATCTGAGAGACACGGTTGACATGAGTATGTAAAATGGGTTTCAATATAATGATAATAATTTTTTGTGAATAGTAACTTTTGAATTTTATTTACAACGGTTAAAAGTAAATACGGTAAATATGGGTAAAAATGATATAATAATTACCCTAAAACATGTCCTAATTATATTGTATAAATGTAATTATAACAAAAACAACTTTAGGAATAAAATGTGATACTATTTGATCCACTTCAATTAGATTAGGAAATTTATTAATATTTTATTTAAAGAAGAGTTAAAAGTCTTAAATTCAACGTTTAATAACTAAATCATTTTTTTATTGGGATATAGACAATATAAATTCGACTATAAATATTAATTAGAAATCTAAAATGATATCCTACATAATGGTATTTTATTTATAATTTTTAGATAATAAATAAGTTAATTTATTTATGACATAATGATGTTGCAGTAATTACCTGATTAATGAAATATTAAAATAATTGATATTATAAATATCCAAATAAATGTAAATTGAGAATTCTGATGAATTAAAATAATTTTAAAGGTTCATATGACTTGTTAAGGTTTATCAGATAATGTTTCTTCGAATTTATATTGTTTTTCCGACTTAAAAAAAAACAAAATACCAAATAGTGTCAAAATTGACATAAATTAGTTTTCAAAACAAATACTATATTATAGGATGATATAATATTCCAAAAAATCTATGGTTTTGAAAAATGGTTTAAATAATTCTATATATTTTATTAATGAACCACTTGAGGTTATCTTGTTAGATTAGTGTATTTTTATTAACTATGTAGTGTAAGAACACAAGAAGACACAGTAAAAGTTTAACTACTTAACTAAGAGTTAAATATAAACGATAAAGTTAAAATGGTAACTTAAACTTGTCTAAAACCTATTGGTTGAAATCATTTAGACCCATTACCACCTAATGATAGAAATAAATGCATTTTGATCCATTATAAACCTAATATTAATGTATAATATATTAATATTTTAATCTTTTCCTAAAGTGACCTTCACCCCTCTTATAAAAGGGCACTTCCCCTTCTCTCAAAATAACAGCTCCAAATCCATTGGGATCAGACAAAGACTACCCAAGTATCCTCTCAACACACCTCAAATCTACCTATAGTACTTAAATTGATCATAAATCCATCCTAAAGAACCCTTTTTATCAACTCAAAAGGACACACCCGAAGAAGAGGTAATAATTTCACCACCCTCTTTCAAGTTCTTTTCTTCTTGCACTTCCTCTTTCTTCTTTGTTTCCATTCCCAAATAATAACTCCAGTAAAATAAACATAAATTAATGTTATTATATGTACGGTACAACCATATTCTTTATTCTACACATCCTATAAATGAAAAAGTCACTATACGTGCGTATGTATGGCTTACTGTCTCCACATCGTGGTGTAGTTTATTATTCAGAAACATCATTATTTCGATGGGTATAATAATGAGTATAAATTATGTAAATAATAAATATTACATTTTAATGATTCTATATATATGATATACCATCCAATTACATACTATTTCACCATCATGATAATTATATTGTCGCTCGTGCATATGTACAGATTACTGTCTCCACGACGCGATGAGATTAATTTCCACATTAACCATTAAACAATGATTATAAAAATATATATTATTAATAAGTATGTAATATATGACATAATAATTCTATTGTATATATATATATAAACTTACATATATCCTATTCACTTACTTATGTTCAATACGATATGAAAACGGAAAAAGTGTTTATGTGTACATATGGCCTACTGTCTCCATAAACGGTGCCTTCAATTTTATATATCTATCTATTATAAATATTTATATTATAAATATATATGATATATAAATCACGGTTTATAATCTTGAAGTATTTAAATCATGATCTAGATGTTACGATCAATAATTACAAGTTAAAACACGTATGACAAAGAAAGTGATTATTACCCAAAATATTAATTTAACATGAAAATAATTATTAAATTTGTAGTATAAATTCATTAATGAATCATGTGTGATATAATAAATATTAATATGGTTCTGTTATAATTTAATAACATACTATTTTAATTATACAGGAGGTTAAACGTACCATCGACCAAAAAAATGTTCAAGGTAAGGGTTAATTTTTCAATCTCATTATTATTCGAGATTATTTATGGGTATGTTTTTTCTTTGACATATTTATTATCCATGTCCAGGTTTCATAAAATAGTTTTAAATTGGATTATTTTAAATTAATCTTTTATTAAAATTTAATTTTAAATTTTTTAAATATTCATTCTTCTAAATAATTCTCAATAATGTCTATGTTTCCAAAATGGGTTTTTAAGGATTTATTTATATGAACATGAATGTTTTTAAAATTTTAATTACATTCAAAAGTTTCAAAGTGGTATGGGACATTTTGATTCAAAAATGTCATTAAATTTCTTCCTTTTTAAATTGTGTGACTTTTAAATGATTTCATGAAAAAGGGATATTTATCACAATGGTTTTTACCAATCATTTTCATCTATGTCTAAATCCATTGATGGATTTTAAACTTGTTTGAAGATGATTTATATGATATAAATATTCCATATTGTGTTGATGTTTTTGTGATATTTTTTACTATGGATGTGTTATTTTTATACCATTAATGGTTTATGTATAAAGTATTAACATTTCGAATGCTAGTTTTAATACCAATGTTTATGTTCTGTTTAAACCTTTTCGTGCGAGGCATCCATTGAACTTAGTAAGTGATGGGTGGAGCCCTCAATATCTCCTCGATGAATCGGTAAGACTAATGAGACAAATTAGTGTCCTGGCACAAGGCCTTGAAAAAAATTTATTTGTATTCTTGGCACAAGGCCTTGACTATGTGGTAATGAAGTCTGGTGTTATGCATTCCATCATTATGAAATTCACCATTTATATTACATGTGATTATTTGACAAGTAGAATATTTACGTGAATAAGTAAATAGAATTATTTGGTTTATCTTTTCCATATTATGTGGATGTTTATGTTAAATTGGATTTTTTTAGTTTTATACTATTCGTTAAATGTTTATGCTTATTTATGAATGTTTTTTCTATATTGTTATCCTTACTGAGCATCTAAGCTCATTGTTTTTTTTAATTTTTCCCAGGACATGAAGAAGTATATTATGACTGACCTGAAGGGATAATTTAAGGGATATGATTGTGGTTAATGGAGACAATGTTATTGTTGTTATTTCATATTTTAATGTAATTTAATGTTCTTGTATATAATCTATTTTACAAGACTGCTAAATTGATCATTTTTTCGAGACATTATTCCTTATAATCATACAAATGTATTAAAATAATGCAAAAATCTGGGTAACTGGGGTCGGGTTGTTACATACATAAATTATGTTTATTTATAAAATATTTTTTTAAAATAATAATAATAATTATTTTTATTTTTATTTTCAAAAAAAACATAATGAATCTTTTTTTCTAAAAAATTACATTTTTTTCTGGAAACAATTCATTCTCTTTATAAATGTACTAATTTTTTTATAATAAATATATATCCACTTAAAATATTTTTTATATGTTTTAAAAAATAATTTTAATATTGTAGTTATTATAACTCTTACATTACACCATAATGACTCTTTTATAATGGTCATAATACTATTGTTATAAATTAAAATGATTCATTTAAGAACAAATTTATTTTTCATAGAAAGTTATTGAATAGATTTAATTTATTTAAAAATAAATATATTATAAATTTTTTTGTTGTGTCATATTAAATTAGTGGAACAATTTTTCATGTCTTAAATTTTACCAAACATGATGTTAGTATTTTAATGTCTTTGGGTGTTACATCTTCTAAATGAGGGTAAACAATTTTATGAAATGAGGGATGATTAAGTAAATGGTACACATTACAGAAGTGTTATTTTTGAAAAAAAAAACAATGTTTAGCTCTAAATTCCATAAAATTGCTAATTTAAAAAATAAAAATTATAATTATATTGTCAATAAGATTATTTTACAATGTAAAATTATCTATAAATCCCTTTTATATGTTTACAGAGACACTTATCAGAAGATATGAACAATATATAATAGAATAAGAAAATAATAATCTGGCACACATTGAAATACAAACAAAATATTATATTATTCATATATTCAAGTAAAAAAATTTAACTAATAACATAAAATACCACCAAAATTCATTGTAAGGTTGGAAAAAATAAAAACCAAATGTTTTCTATATTACAGGTTTTTTATACATATTCTATCTAACCATTTTAAACCACACATGGACCACAATATATGTGTGTTTTTGATGCACTAATATGGTATAAATTTTTGAGATATATAAATAATCATTAAATATATACTATTACCCTTTTAAAGTGGATTCAAAATTTTAGAAAGGTATGTTTGTTATTACCTCATACTATACACCGATAAAATTTAATCCAAAGTCCATTTTTCATGATAAAATCAATCAGAAAATGATATACTACAAAAAAACCAAAAATAATCATTATCAGCATCTAATGGAATAATTGGTCCTGTTATAATAAATTTTTTGTTATAAACAATCAAAGAACATTCCTATTTTATTTTCATGATATTATCCCAAATCTACCTTGACTACCTAAATCTCAAAATGAGGATTAATCATATTTTTTTAATAAACAAACCTATGATATCATGTTTTGGTACCCAAGATAGGTCTAGGTGCTTTCTCGGACACCCAAAATAAGAAAATATTTCTAGGTAACCAAACATTTAATTTTGGGAATAATTTCTATAATGCCCCAATCCTAGATAGCCAGAGTTGGTGTATTATTTTAATACATTGTAATGATTACATGGACCCAAATCCTAATTGAACGAGTACATTATTAGCTTTTGAAAAACAGATACATACATGGGTTTGACATTACAATTTGAAAATAAAAACGATATAGTTGTTTTATTGTGAATATTCACAACTCAACGATTATCCTTACAGGTCAATAATAATAAACTACTACATGTCCCTAGAAAATTAATCATAGAAAAGGAGTGATCTCAAATGCTCAGTAAGGGTAAAAAATGTAGTTGAAGAAATCATAAACATAAAGATTAATCATGGTGAATAATTGAAAGCACATGAAGTTAAAATTAAAATTTAATATAATATAGAATGAATATGATAAAAGCAAAAATTTTGATAATAAAAAAAATAGTAGGTGTTCTACAAGTCTAATAAATAAATGATCCATGAGTTTATAGCTTCATAATGAGGGAAATGCATATGTTGGACACGCAAAAATATACTGTCAAGGAAACATCCAAGATGTCTAAAAACAATTAATGCTTCGGCGAAAAATATATTCGAAAATGGGAAAGGCCTCGACCAACTCTATATATATTTGTGTCATGGGACCAACCGATGCATCGAGGGGCTATAGTGGGCCCCACCAATCACATACTAAGTCCAATTCATTCCTCATATGAAAGGGGTGTACAAAATCAACATATACATTCATATTGATACTAACATATGAAATATATATAACTTTACCCAATCATTTAACATAAACAGTAACCATTCAGAAGAAATAGGTGAATGGTATCAGCGCAGCACATCCATAGGAAACATAACCAAAAAACCACTAAAAAAATATTATAGATGATATCATAATAGATAAAACACAATGAATTGAAAGATTAAACAATGTATGTTGACATAGATGAAGATATTTTTAAATTATACCATCAACAAATTTTTGAAGAAATAATCCTTAAACAATACAAAGTGTCACATACCACCTTGAAAAAATGAAATCACAATCCCTTAGAATATCATCAGAATAATGAGACTCTTGATATGATACTAAAATGGTCATTACATACACCAATTTCATAGAATAAGTGGTGAACAAGTAATGTACCACATAAAAGTTATAGCGTGATGATAAAAATCCTTTTTACCACGGAAAGAAGAGTTCTTTTGGAAATTAATTTGTATTTTCCATGAAATCTTATAGTAATCTTTTATATACAGTAAAATAAATGCGATGGTCATTAAAATTATATTTTAGTCTTAAATAAACACTTAATGATGTGTAATAATTTAAAAATAATTTTTAAGGAAGCTTTAGAAATAAAACATTTTAATTTTGTTTGAGGAAAATATTTAAGTATTTTGAAGCCCAAAGGCATGTTTAGTTTCATAAAATAAGAAATGACCCAAAAATATATTTTTAATGGTATCTTTTTAGAATTTAGAAAAATAAATATGTAATAAAACATTTTATATTTTGAATGACAAAATAGGTAAGAGTTCAAGAAGTTACTTTAATCGGGCTTTCATTTCGGAGGAATTTTTGAAAGATTATTTTAAAACATCTAATTACCCATATAATAAAGAAGGATCATGATTGGTATCAATATATATAATATTTACACCAAAATTATGAGGATTAAATTATGAAAATGAATAATTTTATTGATATTAATAGAGAATAAGGGCATCCAAAATGAAAATGGAGGTTTGGGTAGAAAATACTTAAAACCTTGTAATCAATTTATTCGTATGCCCCCAAATTAATAATCATAAAATGATACATTGAATATAATTAAAATAAATATATTAATGAAATGAAAAATCAGCAGTCATTTTTCATACACCATACACAAGTAATAGTTGTGAATACAAAATATCTCACAAAAATAGAAGTGAGATGAAGAAACCCATTACCTTATGCCTGAATGAGTTCTTCGATTGATCTTAATAACCTGTATAAAAAAATTTAGTTACATTAATTAATAATTAAACTACCTCTTATACATTTATTTTATTTATTTTAACCTTATTAGATTCATTCATGGCCTTTTTATGGGTTTAAGAGGTTCAATTTTGTTGTTTTGGAAGCATTTTATTCCTTGGTTTTCATTATTAGTTTACTTGTATTTATGATTGGATGTTCATTTCAAATGTTGTTAAAATCCATAATTTTTAATATATGTTATCAGTGACATTAAAGAGACTTAATTTATTTTATAATTATATTGGTTATATTCAATGAGGATGACTCATTAGATAAATGTTAATGATAAATACTGGGATTAACTTGGCGGTTTTGTGCATAATAAACTTGTTTTGTATTATTATTATTATATATAATGAGTGTGTAAGGATTATAGAATATTATATAAGATAAAATACATATAATTATGATCTTGTTCAACCATTTTAATGGTAAATGACCAGTCTTGAAGAAAGTCATGCAAATTGAAAACCAGTCTTCCTTGAACGTGATTATAAACACATATCTGACAGTGTTCTCATTTATAGTATAAAAGGAGGGAAAATAAGAGATGATGATGTAATATTACATTATCATAACAAAAATTATAGTAAATATAAGGTACTGGAGTCCTCATGAATAATTGGATAATAGTAATGGATAATCTATAAGTGAGAACGAATTCATTAGAGGAGAAGAAGAAACATTACCACTTGAATATTTGTTTTTTTTAAACCACATCAAGGTTCATAGAGGTGGGTTTTTTGTGAAACCAGAAGCACACGAAGGTGTCAATATATTTTGAGGAAGGAATTTCTCAGAGTTTGGATGAAGAATAAGTCTTATGTTTATCAAATTTGGGAAGGAAGGAACCTATTTTTATAAGTGAGGTGATGGGTAACTTAGGAATCACCAAAATTATTAAAATATATTAAATATATTATAGGGTTTATGATTCCAAAAATGCATAAATCTAAATGGGGATTACATTTTTAAAGTTATATTATCATTTTTAGAATCTTTTAATAATTTTTGAATTTTCATATATTTTAATAAAATATTTTATTCAAGAAAAACTATTTTTTTCATCATAAATACTATTTATATCTATGACTCTAAGCACACCAAAACAATGTTTTAAAGTTGAATAAAATTTTATATTAAATCATATAAATTTCATATTACTCTATGTAATCTATGAATTATCTTATAAATATAAAATTATATCAATTTTATATTATTAATACCATTTATTTTATTTATTCATCAAAATAATTAATGTTGCATCATCATTGTAGATGAAATTAGGGAATTTATTTTTTAATTAAAATTTAAAATTAAAATTCAATGTGAAAGATACTTTTATTATCTTACCAAATGATATTATTTTTTGAATAAATACTCTGGAAAATATCATATAAAAATATAATAAAATTAATAACTATAATTTGAAAACATTATTTCCTTCTGAAATAAAATATTATAATGGATTTATTGTGATTCATGTGCGTCCAAAATGTCCCAAATTAGAGTAAAAAAAATTTAATAGTATAAAATTTATTATATGAAATGTTTTTTTAAAAATATCGGTCATTTAATAATCCTTATAATTTTAATTTACTTTTTTCTTTATTTTCTGTATGCCTGCACGGGAACTGCATCGGTGTTGCATAAGAATTATTGTTAATTATTTCATACAAATAAATAAAAAATAAAAAAATTTCATAAAAATAAATTAATTTGGTTATGAATAAAATAATGAATTTAATTATTATGTATATTCACACTTATACAAAACAAAAAAATTCTTAACATTGTTATTTTTTCTTTTCTTTCCTTGCATAAGCATTGCACATGCATTTGGATAAAACTCATGTTATATAACAATAAAATTAGAAATTTGAAATAAAATAAATAAATAAATAAATTAAAACTAATAAATTATACATGAATATAATTCTTAGAACTCAATTATTATATATAAATTACTAATCATGACTTTTTCTGTGCTGTGCAGGCACTGCGTCGACATTGATCATTATTTTTAAACATATCATAAAAAATAAAATGTTTATGTTGCAACTTTGTTAAATAAAATCTTACAAATTTAATATAAATCTTGTTATTACATAGTTTTAATAAAATTTTATTTCATAATAATTTCATGACAATGTGACAAAAAATGTCGTATTTTATAAAAAACGGAATTTTTTACTATTCAACAAAAAATAAACTATTTCAAAAAAATATGAAAAAATCATCCAAGCCATTTACGATATGTAGAATTCAAAAATGAAAACCATTTTCTGAAAATAATTTTATAAATATGAGATATTTAATTTTTAATTAAAATCATCATTTTCTAAAAAAATACATATTTTAATATTATAAATAATTTTATGACACATCAAAAAATTAACTAGGGTCTGAAAAAATCATCTTATAAATATAGGGGAAAAAATATTTATTCATGACTATGTTTTATTAATATTAATTATCATTAAAATTAATCTATTAATTATAAAATTGTAATTCATTATTTATTTCTCATAATAAACCCAACACTAGATTATATTTTTTTAAATATTCACTCTCATTTATAATGTCACTAAATTAAATTTTTACTGAAATTGGAGAGGTTAATATTCACAAGGTTACATTACAATTCAATCATTTTTTCATAAGGGTATATTACTATTCATAATGGTCAAGTTACAATTCATAAGGGTGCATTACAATTTATAAGGGTCAAGTTACTATTCATAAAGGTAACATTACTATTCATAAGGGTGATTTACTATTCACCAAAAATTATATTTGTCTTATTATACAATAAATATCATACTGAATGAAACCATGTATTTCAGTTTTTTGAAATTTAAATGACAGGTGAAAAAACTATTTTTAATGGTTAGGTTATAACAAAATCGTGTTTTTTATAGACTCATTGTTTCATGCTTTCAATATAAAATTTATTTTCAAAATCATTTGGTGTTACATTATCCCCACACTTCAAAAAGTCTATACTCGAATTTTGTAACATAATGGTTGATACTTGAAAAATACCTTGATGAAAACCAATATAAAAAATATGGTTAAAATATCCTTTTAATAAGAGGGAAAGGGAAATTCATCAGTTAATAAAAAACTACACATTATAATTGGGGAGTACGGTTATGGAAGAATAATCAAACAATCATTTTTCGAATGAAAGTTATAGGGAACGTGCTCATATGAAAGATCATTACCACAAAACCATAAACTATTGTAATGAAAAAAGGATTAAAGGGAAAAATTTTAATTTAAGACTCTTTTCCTAGAGTTGAAGAATTATTCCACTCTCTAAGAGTTTAGATATACGTTTCTATTTCATAAACACTATCTTATCATTTGTTTGTGCTTTGAACTATCTATTCATCATCTCTTATCTCAAGTTGCATCATGTGGTGACCTTAACCTATAAATACTCATTCAATGATCAATGTAAAAATGTTTCATAAATAGTTTAACTTTCCAAAAGATCATGATCCAATAAATTTGAAGCATTCTCAAATCCATCCTTTACAGATCCATATACACCAGGTCCTTATAAGTCCTCATCTATTTAGAACTCTACAATCTATCATACTCAATGCATCTCCTACATTATTTTTGTTCCCTCAACATGAAGAATCCTTGAATTTTTACATTCCTGACAAGTTAATATCCCCATCATGTGTTCTGTTGAAATATGGTAATAGCTCAAATGAACATAAAAACTTATTGCAAAAATGCATTAATTCTTAATAATTATATAGGATATATTATATATATCTAAAAATTTTGTAAACTCCATCAATGATAGCATAGTCTACTTTTCCACAAGTAAAAAATATGTTTTGAGGTAGACAATACTTATCCAAATGAATCATTTATTCATCATTATCTTTACCATTATAAATATATAAAGGGTTTCCCTTCCCTCAATCATACGTTTTCCAAAAAAATTTACTTTCACTGAATATATTTTATTGGTACAATTCAAATTATGGTTTAAAATCCTTAATAAATATCTATTGTAGTAAAATTCTCATATATTACTTAATTCTCATAACCAGTACATTGCTGGGTTTTTTTGAAATGATGTGATTCTTTACTAGGCATATTAATAACAATAATTTATCTCCAGTAGCATCATTACTTGATCATTATGCAGTTTTATCACTTGGGGTATATTTCTTTGACACTTAGGATATTTATATTTATAGTGTCCCTTATACTTTTGATTGAAGCAGTGTACATTGGAAAAATTTTTCTTTCACTTGATATCATGAAGTTTGTTTCCTTTTTCTCCTCACTTATAACAATCCCTTCCTGAATTTACCAGGTGTTTTTTTCACAGTTATCACATGTGTGAAAAAGCTTATTTCCCTTCATTCCTTTATCCATATTTTTTGGACATCCTATTATTTTATTTCTCCCTTTAGAAGCCATAGGACTCATAGAATTATTTACCTATATTATTAACACCTGATATTATTTCATCATATGTAGAATAAAATTGGGAGAATATATTCCTTAGAAGTGATGTATTAAGATCCTAATAGATATGATCTTCTTACTATTTTCATTACATGAATTGGTGATGTTCTCATTTCTTTTTCAAATCCCCATTTCTAATTAATTACCTATAATTAATTAGCTCATAAAATAATGAAATTTCTATAACTCTAAACATAGAATAAATTAGAGCATAGTATATCCTAGAACCATATACTTTTGTTACATTGGGGGCATAAATTCATCATAACGGTGGGTAAATAAAATTTTAATTATCCAATGAATATACCCCAGGAGTTTCAAACAAGGTTCCTAGTAAGGAATGTTGTCGTGTATCGGGATACCATGGGTCACAACTGAAACTATTTTTCAGAGTTTTTACTCCTAGGTACATTTGTACTAGAGGCACATCAATTTATAGTATACAGAAAGGGATTTATTTTCATTAAGTATTGACATAATTTTTTCCTTACCATTGTTCTAGGATGTTCATGTATACATATCCTCAAACATAATCTTAGGGTTTTTTTCCTAATATACATTTTCTAAATCTAAATTCCACGTTTTATATTAAACATCCTCTAATACCAAATGTAACACCACAAAATTATAATAATAGAGCTGGTGCATTATTTTAATACTTTGGAGTGCACTAGTGGATAAAATATTTAACACATCAGCATTTTTCAAGTCGGTTCAATATAACTGATGTGCAAAGATATAATGATCGATATATCGTGTAGGTTATTTTATAACCTAATTGATATATCAACCAGGATTCATATTTTAAGTCGGTTATTTTATAACTGACGTAAAATATATGGATATTTGATTTTTACATCGGTTATTGTATAACCAGCGTGAAAATCGAATCTGGCATGCTTTATCACATCCGTTATAAAATAACCGACGTGATAATGGAAATCTCGACACTTTATCATGGAGGTTATCTAATTGTCAACGTGATAAAAGAAATATTGGCACTTTACCATGTCAATTATAAAAAAACCGACATGATAAATCCAATATCAAAAATTTATCATGTCCGTATGAAGTGACATATATCACGTCGGTCTTAAAATAAACGACATGATAAATTTTTTTCTACGTCAGTTATTAAATAACCGACCTAATAAACATTAAAAAACATAGTTTATCATGGCTGTTTTTAAATAACTGACATGATAAATCTTTTAAATGATTTATCACACCCTGTATTCAGTCATTCTATTTTCTTCGATATGGAGACCTGCGACTCGTCTCTCTCGCATAGAAAACCTAGAATCAATTCATCAAAGTTGTTCCATCCATACTTGTTTTTCCAACACCATTATTCATATTTATTTTTATCAAATATATCAGGTTGACTCACAACACTCATGTAAGCCTCACACGACTCATTTTCAGTTTTTTTTTCACGATACCCTAAACTAATTTGTTTAGATGTTATTTTTCTTTGTTCTTGAAATCATGGTTAGTTTCATAGCATTCATCTATACCATGCTAAAATATTTTTTGGTAAAACAATCCAATGGAAGTGATATCATTAAAGATTATGTTTTTTTTTTGTGTTATATCATGTGTGTGTGCACATATAGGGGGTTTCCAAAGGGGTGGGGGGCTCTGCAATTGGGTGAGGTTGTCCAGGGGAGTTGGGTGGGCTTTCCAATTTGGTGTGGGTGTCCAGGGGGTGTAAAAGGGGGTGGGGCGGTGTCTAGGGAGGTGAGGGGGATATTCAAGGGGGTTGGGGGTGTCCAAAGGGGGTGTGGGGGATGTCATAGGGGGTGGGGTGTCCAAGGGGTGGATGCTGTGTAGAGGGTTTCGGGGGGCATTCCAGACGGTTCGAGGGGGGGGGGGGTGTTAGGATGGTATGACTCTGAGTATGATATACTCTATAATACCAAACGTAGGATCGAATAAGTACAATGAGATATAAATTAAAGAGGTGGGGGGGGGGGGGTGAATTGTGTACTTTAAAAAAATTACCTTAGGAAATTTTGGATAACCAAAATTCACAACACCACTATGTTCTGAAGACTTTCTTGATTCCAGAAAAGTGATTCTGGAAATGAAACATAACAAAATCTTACACCAGCTAAGATTCTACCTTAACTCATATAGAATCATACTAAATCAGAGTACAATTAAGGAAGTATAAAAAAGTTACACTTTCGTTAACCATTCAAAATTTAGCAGAAAAACAAATCATTCAAACTACAAGTAACAAACAATAACTCTTTTAACACAAAGAGAAGTGTATCCAACAACCCTAAATAAGAGGTCCCTTGATTTATACATTCAAGAATGTCTATCTTACCCACACCAGGGTAATCCCTCGATATGAAGATCGGAGTCTGTCTTGCTATCCCTACAAGCCCAAAACTATCAGGTAGTCGGCACCTCTGTCTTCCTCAGCAAGGAAGCCCTCAACTTTAAGGTGTTTTAACCTCAATCTTCCTATCCCCAGAAGGCCTCGATTGAAATCAGAAACAATCAGAGTCGTACGAAGCAATTCTTCACAAGGAAAAGTTTGAACAAGTTGTTCAAACTTTCTACATGAATCTTTGAGAGTGGATAAGAGCCTCTCTCTGTATAAATCACTTGAACAACATGTAATCACGAATTTCAAAGTTAAGTATCAGTTTCAAGTGAGCTCATATTTATAGGCAAAGCTCTAACGGTCGGCTCGCTCCTCCAACATTCATATTTCTCCTTGAGTTTCATAGGGACATGTACACATGTCACTCAAATAATGGTTAGTCAATAAATGAAAGCATGAAATCGTTTTGTAATGAACCAAGTGTAAGAATAAGTAATAATGAAGTTCCTAATGTAAGCAAATAAATGTTTGAAGTCTAACCAAAATAGAATTCAGCGTCTATGATAAATAGATATGTGGATTTAGTTTTGTAGGAATTTGGAACCTGGATCCTGTAGAAATACTAAGATTGAATTTCTAAGGAAATTCAGAGTCTCGTTTCACTAGAATTCATAATGTGAACTTACAGAGTTTGGAGTCAAACTCGTATAAGTTCAGAGTTGAACTAGTAGGAATTAATAGTCGAACTCATAGAAGTTCAGAGTCGAACTAGTAGGAGTTCGGATTCTAACTCATAGACGTTCGTATCCATAATTTTGAGTTAAAATTATTGAGAGTTCGTATCCGGAATTCAAAGAGTAACTACATGAGAGTACATACTCGGAATTCAGAGTGGAACTTCATGAGAGTTTGTATCTATAATTCCGATACTAAAAAAGAATTCTTTATATCCAAGTATTATATGATTCTGAGGTTTTAGATATGAAATTGATTTTGGTACTTAAGAAAAATATAGATATGAACAATGAAAACATGGTAAGGGTAAATTCCTTTGGGAAAGAAATTTTCCTTATAAAAATAAAATATGGATTTTCTTAAGTATAATGTGTTTGTGATTTTCAAAACAAGAAGGAATGGAAAAGTCATAAGGAAAACATTATTGACTCAACAATCTCCCTCTTTTTGGAAAGCACAAACAACCTTTCAAAAATTAATATAAGGACTTAGAAAAATTTCTTTAGACTTTGAAATTAAAACTTATCTCCCTTTGTTCATAGATAATGGTGAATACACCTACCCCCTAGGCTTAGGAACTCTAAGGATTATATTCTAGATTTCTGGAATGGAGTTATCATTATCATGGGAATTAAAAACATCGTAATGAGATACTCCACCTTACTTAAGGATAGTTATTAACTTTGAAATTTTTCATTCTCCCTTTTAGATTTTTCCTTCTCCCTCTTTTGAGTAGTTCTTTTTTCCTTTCTCCCCCTTTGTGATTTCAAAAATGAATTAAGGTAATGGAAAAGAAATAAAGTACCTGAAACATTAGTACATAACAACACAAGATAAAAACAACCAGAGGTTTCATTAGAATTGAAAGAATTTTTACAAGGAAAGAAATTACAACAAAAAAATTGGATTGGTCTATTTGTCATCATTTTCCTTGGGGATTAACTTCTTCAATAAGGTTTTCTGCTTCTTCAAGTCTTTCTGGTCCTCCTCAGCTTGTTTCTATAAGGCTTTAATCCTTTTATCTTGAGACTTCAGAGCCTCAGACTGTGCCTTAAGAATTTCATCCTGCTTCACAAGATTCTCTTCGAACTCAATCTGGAGATCTCTTTCTCCTTTCCAGTTTTGAGCAACTGAGTTAAGCTTCCTATTCGGATCCCTTACCTGTTGATAACAAGTATTTTGTTGAAGGGTCAGATTATCCTAAAGATTCTTCATCTTGGCATCCTCGGTGTCAAAATATTCTTTAACATCATTATGAAATTAATCAAGCTCTACCATGTCATCATCAATTTTCTTTGACAATAGAGTTGTTTTTCTGCATGATTTTCTGTGATCATCATAATTGATGAGAAAATTTCTATGCTCAGCCAAAATCTTCACACACTTACCATTACCATGGATATAAATTCTAATTTCGGATTTAGGATGTGTTTAAGCATCTGGCATCTAGAGTCTATGGTGGTAAAGATCTTAAGTGTATCCACCAATATTTTCAAACATTCAACTACAAAATCATGTCTTAGTGCTGACGATTCCGAATTAGACACCTTCTCGGGGATTGTTCTTCTTCAATTTCCACCAACTTTCTTCTTGAAGATCCACCAACATCCTTATTCCTTATAATATCTTCTATTGGGGTGTCCATAAGCACTTGCTTACCCTTATCAACTTTTAGAATGGGTTCCTCATCAAAATATTCTTCCTCACTTTCAGATAGATGAACTATCTTGTCTTCATCATGTTTCTCCCTATCTCCTCCTTCTTCAAGAAAGTACTTTTCATTGCATTCTTCCTTATATAATTAATTTTATTTTTCTTCTTCTTTGTCATCATCTCTCTTACCACCTTTCTCATCTCCCTTTCTAGGAGTGACAAGCTTTGAGGACTCATCCTCAAAAGTTCAGAGTGGTAGTTTTTCTGATGTTTTTTCCTTCTCTTGATACTCATGAACTTGTTTAATCATGTTATATAGATCACAACTGTCTTCTTCTACTAATTTTTCTTCTACTACTTCCTCCTCTTCTTATTCTCTTTAAAAAACTTCTTTCTCTTTAGGTTTTTCCATAGTGAAGTACTTCTTTTCAGGGGTCTCTGGTAATGTTTTAACAACAAAAGTTTCTAGTACGGGAATCTTCTCAAAATCTAATTCTGTGTCTCTCAAAAGGGATTGTAAGCTTTTCACAATAGACATGAATCTTCATTTCACATTAAAAATTGGTTCTTCATAAGAAAAATTAAAACCATGATACTCAGCTCTGATCATGGCTCTTCTCGCCTCAATCACTTTAGATGTACCAAAATGTGTAGCTTGAAGTTTATTCTATATACAGTTAGCTACTTCACAAGAAGAAATTTGGTTATATATGTTCCTAGTAATTGAACAAAGTAAATTATTTCATACCTTATATTTGAGTTAGTATTCATGCTTTTCTTGATTAGTAAAATCATTAAGTTCCTTATCATGAATTTTGTATCCTCCAGTAAGCATGATAAATTTATCTACCCCAGTATTGATAATGAAAGTCTTCATGAAATCTCTCCAATATTCATAATCATTATCATCAAATATAGGTGATCTTGTAGGATTAAAGTTTTCTATATAACCAACATTTGAACCTTCCATCCTTAGGAAAAACATTGGCACACAATCTTATTTGAAGTATATGTCTGTGAACAAGACAAACTATTCTAAGAATGAAAGATTGTATCTATAAGAAAAAAGGGAATTAGAACTATGATATCAAAAAATAGATTCTGAAAAGTATGAATCCAGAAATAAGAATCCTAATTTTCAATTCCATATGTTATAAAAAAAATTCGGAATCTTTTCGTGAGATTAATTCACATTGAACCAAGTGCTCCGATTCCAATTGTTAGGATGGTGTGACTCTGATTATGATATACTTTGTAATACCAAACGTAGGATTGAATAAGTACAATGAGATAAGAATATAAGGGGGGTGGGGGTGAACTATTTACTTTTAAAAAATTACCTTAGAAAATTTTGGATAACCAAAATTCACAACACCTCTTAGTTCTAATGACTTGCTTAATTATGGAAAAGTGATTCTGAAAATGAAACATAACAAAATTTTAGACGAGCTAAGATTCTACATTAAAGTGTATAGAATATAAATATATCAGAGTACAAGTAAGGAAGTATAAGAATATTATAATTTCCTTAAAATACAAAATGCAGCGGAAAAACAATGTAGTAAAACTACAAGTTACAAACAAATACTCTGTTAAACAAAAGAGAAGGGTATCCAGCAACCCTGGATAAGAGGTCCCTTGATTTACACATTCAAGAAAGTATGTCTTACCCACACCAGGGAAAGCCCTTGATACGAAGATTGGGGTCTATCTTGATATCCCCACAATCCCTCAACTATCAGGTAGTCAACACCTCTATCTTCCCCAACAAGGAAGCCCTCAAATTTAAGGTGTTAGAACATCTGTCTTCGTATCCCCAAAATCCGTCGATTGTAATCAGAAACAATCGGAGTTTCACAAAGCAATTATACACATGGAAAAGTTCGAACAAGGTGTTCAAACTTTATTCATGAAGCTTTGAGAGTTGATAAGAGCCTATCTCTCTAGAAATCACTTCAACAACATGTAAGAACGGATGTCAAATTTAAGTCTCAGTTTCAAATGTTATTTTATTTATAGGCGAAGCTCTAACGGTCAGCTCCCTCCTCCAACGGTCATATTTCTCCTTGAATTTTGGAGGGACCTATAAAAATGTCACTCAACCAAAGGTTAGTCAATAATTGAAAGCACGACATCATTTTTTAATGAAAAAAGTGTATGCATAAGTAAAAATAATGTTCGGAATGTAAGAAAATAAAAGTTCAAAGTCTAACCAAAATGGAATTCAATGTCTATGATAAATTGATATTCGGATTCTGTTTTGTATGAATTCAGAACCTGGATTCTGTAGAAATCTATAGTCTAGATTTCTAAGGAAATTCAGAGTCTGTTTTCACTGGAATTCAGAATATGAAATTACAGAGTTCGGAGTCGAACTCGTAGAAGTTCGGAGTTGAACTATTAGTAATTCAGATTCGAACTCATAGAAGTTCAGAGTCAAAATAGTAGGAGTTCGGATTCAAACTCATAGATTTTTGTATCCATAATTAGGAGTTGCAATTCTTTAGAGTTCGTATCCGGATTTTGGAGTGGAACTACATGAGAGTTCGTACTCAGAATTCGGATTGGAACTTCATGAGAGTTCATATCCAGAATTTGTATCCAAAAACTGAATGCTTTATATCTAAGTATTATATGATTCTGAGGATTTAGATATGAATCTGATTTTTATACTTAAGAAAAATATAAATATGAACAATTAAAACATGGTAGGGGTAAATTACTTTGGGAAGGAAAATTTCCTTATAGAAGTAAAATATAGATTTTCTAAAGTATAAGGTGTTTGTGATTTTCAAAACAATAAGGAATGGAAAAGTCATAAGGAAAAACTTATTGACTCAATAAGGGGCAGTCCAGGGTTGTGTGTGGGGGCGGGGTCGAATGGGGTGGGGACTGTCCAAAGGAGTGGGGGCATGTACAGAGGGTTTGGGTGGTTTTCCGAGGTGGGTGGGGGAGTCCAGAGGGTTGGGGGTGTCAAAGGGGGCAGGAGGTGGTGGGTGGTGTCTAGGCAGGGTAGGGATGACAAAGGGGGTGGGGGTGTCTAGGGGTGCGGGGGATGTCCAGGGGGTGGAGGGTTGTTCCGAGGGGTGGGGGCTATCCAAGGGGGTGGTGTTCTCCATGGGGTGTCTGAGGGTGTGCAGGTGGTGTCCAGAGGGTTCAAGGGGGTTGTCTAGAGGGTTGGGGGTGACCAGTGTGTACATGGTGGAGGTGGGGGGAGGGGGCAGTCCAGGGGTGTGTGTGGGGGGGGGGGGGGGGGTCTAAGGTTGTGGGGGTTTCGAAGGGGGTGGGGGGGGGGGGGCTGTCCAAGGGGGTGGGTGGGGGGGTTCCCAAGGGGGTGGGGCTTGTCCAGGGGGTTTAGGGGTAGACTGGGTGGGCTATCCAGAGGGTTGGGGGTGTCTAGGGGGTGTTCAAGGTGGTAAAAGGTGGGTGTGGTGTCTAGGAGGGGTGAGGTGTCCACAAGGGTGGGATGTCTAGAGGTGTGGAGGCTGTCCAGGGGGTGGGGGTGTCCAAAGGGGTGGGGGTGTCCAGGGGGTGCCCAAGGGTGTGGGGATAGTGTCCAGGGGGTGGGGGGGTCCAAGGGGGTGGTGGTGTCCAGGGGGTGTCCAAGGGGGTGGGGTGGGGGGGGGGGGTTGTACAATTGGGTGATGGTATCTAGGGGGTGTCCAAGGGGGTAGGGGGTGGTGTCCAAGGGGGTGGGGGATAAGTGCAAGTTGGGATTGACTATTGCATAGTGGTTTGGGAGATTATGTCCTGATGATTGTATTGTTTCATGGATATTAGGCTATACTTTATTAGTTTTGTTTAAGGGGATGTGGTTGGTGTCCAAGGGGGTTGGTACAGTTATGTTTGATGTTTCCACTATGATTTTTAGGGATTCATGAATTATGAAAAGATGATAGGTGTTGCAATATGATTCTATTTGGTTATATATATTTTGAATAGTTATTGAATCTAAGAAAATAATGGGTTATGGGGGAGACCATGTCATGGTTTTCAAAGATGCGCAGTTATCCTGACCCCATTGTGTTGTGATTATAGGTTTTACACTGTCTAGGTGGTGGGGGCATTCCAGGGGTGTGGGGGGTGTCCAGGAGGGTGGGGGATTCTCTAGGGGTGGGGGGATGTCTGGGGGTGTGGGAGTGATGGCCATGGTGTGGGGGGATATACAGGATGGTTGGGAGATGTCCAGGGGTGTGGGAAGCTGTCCAGGGGGTGGTGGGGTAGTCCAGGGGAGTGGGGGTGTCTAGGAGGTTGGAGGGTTGTCCATGGGTGTTTGGGGCTATCCAAGGGAGTGGGGGGGGGGGCAGTCCAGGGGTGTGGGGGTGTCTAGTTGTGGGGTGGGGGATGTCCAGTTGGGTGAGGGGGTTCTGGTATGTTTTTGGTAACATTTTTGTTTGTTTCAGGGGTGTGGGAGGGTTGTCTAGGGGTGTGGGAGTGCTGTCCAGGGGGTGGGGGTTGTACAGGGGTGTGGGGAGCTGTCCAGGGGGTGGTGGTGATGTCCAGGGGTATGGGGGATGTCTAGGGGGTGGGGAGCTATCCAGGGGTGTGGGGAAGTGTCCAGGGGTGTGGGGGGGGGGGGTCTGGTCTGTTCGGGTCTATTTTTGGTAACCTTTTGATTTATTTCAGGTGATTTGGTTGTGCATTACAGTGGTTCGATTTTATTCAAAAAAAGTTTTTTTACATCGCTTATTTCATAAACTACTTAAAAAATGAATTTGTATTTGTTTTAATGTCAGTTATTTGGAAACCGACGTAATAACTTCATGGGAAATGGTTTTTACATCGGTTATTTCATAACCGACTTAATAAATTCAAATGGATTGTTTTTTACATCGGTTATAAAATAATGGACGTCATAGATATGTTTTTACGTCGGTTATTATATAACCGACATTGAAACCCACTTGGTAGACATGTTTATCACGTCGGTTATAAAAATAACTGACGTGATAAACACTTCAGAAGAGTTATTTATAACAACGGTTATTATATAACCGATATTAAAGGGTATAAACCACATCGGTCATTAAATAACTGAAGTAATAAAGCACTACTCTGAAGCATTTTACATGTTAGGTTTTTATCAACTGACGTTAAAAACACTTCGGATTTGTGTTTTTTACATCAGTTTTAAAATAACTGATGTATAAAACAATGTTTATAACGTCTCCCTTAATAACATTGGAAAAAAATCCAACATTAAAAATAAAAAATAACCGCCATAAAAAACGTTTTTGTAACTAGTGGTGATTACAGGGAATCAAAGATGGAAGGATAGATTAGTTTAATAGTTTTGGAAAACCAGATACATACATGGGTTCAATAGTACAACATGAAAATAAATAAAACACATCATGTTTATTGGGAATATCCACAACTCTATGTTTATCCTTGCAGGTCAATCATAATAAACTTCTTGATGCCTTGATAAAATTATACATAAGAATTGGGTGAGCTCAATCACTCATTAAGGGTAAAAAATACAACAGAAAATATCATTAACATAAACATTGGGCATGGTGAATAATTAAAAACATGTGATTTTTAAAATATACATGAACATAATATAGAGGGAAGATGAACTAAGTAAAAATTTCTATAATAAAACATAATAATGGTTATTTTACCAGTCGAATAACCACATGAACAATTAATTTCAAGATTTACAGTGAGGAAAATGCATTTTTACGACATGTTAAAACAAATCGGCGTGGCCTCATCTAGGACATCTAAAAATGATTAAGGCCTTGGCCGAAACCATATCTCAAAATGGAAAAGCCTTCAGCAAAGTCCATATATATAAGTCTCATGAGACCTACCGGTGAATCGAGGGTATATAGAGGGCCCCACCCATCACATAAGATGTCCAATGCATTCCTAATATGAAAGGGATAAACATAATCAACATATACATTCAGATTTAAACTATCATATGAAATTTAAATAACATTCCCCAATAATTAAACATAAACACTAACCATTCAGAAGAAATTGGTGAATGATATCAACATAGAACATCTATAGTCAAACTAATTAGAAAACCTTATAAAACATATTGTAGATGATATCATAATAGATAAACCTCAATGAAGTATAATATTCAACAAATTATTTTGACACAGATGAAGATATTTTTAAATGATACTATTGAAAAATTCTTGAGGTAATAACACTTAAACATTCCAAAGTGTCCTATACAACCTTGAAACATTCAAATCATAATCCCTTATAATATCATGAGAATGAAGAAACTCTTGATATGATATATTAGTTTCCAGTATATACACTATATTCAAGGAATAATTAGTGAACAAGGTACATACCACATAAAAGATAAATCGAGATGAGAAAATTTTATTTATACTTTGGATATAATAGTTCTTTTGGAAAATCATTTGTATTTTCCCAGAAATAAAATTATAAAAATTTATAGTCATGAAAATAAAATGGAATTTCATAGAAATTTTATTTTAGGATTAAATAATGTCTTATTTAGGGGAAATAATTTAAATAGAATTTTTAGGGATGCTTCAGAATTAAAACATTTTAATGTAGATTAAAAAAAATTAATGGATTTTAAAGATCAAATGTATGTTTTCTCTTATAAAATCAAAAAAATGGAAGAAAATAGATTTTTCATGTTAAAATTTTTTATATTAAAAAATTAAATATGGAATTAAATAGATTATAGATAGAACATCAAAATATGTAATAATTCAAGATGTTCTTGAATCAGGCTTTCATTTCGGAAGAATTTTGGAATGATTATTTTAAAACAAGTAACTATCCATAAAATAATGAAAGGGTTATGATTGATACACATATATATAATATTCAAAAGGAATTTATTAGGTGTAAATATTAATAAATAATAATTTAATTGATGTTAATACATAATAAGGGCAACCCAAATGAAAATGGGGATTCTGGTAGATTATACTTACAACTTTGTAATAAATTGATTCATATTCCCCAAAAATTATTAATAATAAAATTATACATATAATATAATGAAAATAAATAGATTAATGTTATGAAACATTAATTAGATGTATACATACACTATGAAATAATAATAGTAATGAATACATAATATCTCATAGAAATGGATGTGAGATGAAGAAACCCCTTAACAAAAGCCTAAATGTGTTCATCGATAGACCTTAATGATCATTATAATCAAATTTATATATATTAATTATGAATTATAGAACCTACTATATATTTATTTTATTTAGATTAACCTTTTTTGGTTCATTAATGTACTTTTTTATGGCTTTAATAGGTTCAATTTTATTGTTTTGAAATCATTTTCTTCCTTGGTTTTCATGATCGGTTTACTTGTATTTATGAATGGAAGTTCATTTTAAATGTGGTTAAACATTGAAAATTATTAATATATATTATTAATGACATTAAAAATAAATAAATGATCTTATAATGATATTGGATATATTCCATGAGGATGACTCATTAAATAAAAGATAATGACAAATGCACGGACTAACATGTCAGTTTTGTGAATAATGAACTTATTTGGTATTATTATTTTATATAATGAGCATGTAAGGATCATAGTAAATTACATAAGATAAAATACATATATTATGATATATTTCAACCATTATAAAAGTTTCATGACCAGTCTTGAATAAATTAAATAAAACTAAAAACCCAACTTCTTTAATGTAAAAACAAATACAACATATATGTTTTATTGGGAACATCAACAACTATATGTTTATCCTTGAAGGTCAATGTTGAACCCATGATGTATTTATTTTCAAGTTGAAATTTTGGCAATGTTTTTCAGAACAAGAAGGCTTATGGTTAGGAAATTTGTGAATGAAGGAACCTTCTTTTTTAAGTGAGGTGTGGGGTAATATAGAAATCACCAAAATTATTAAAATATAATAAATATATTCCACAATTTAAATAAATTTTTATATCAAAATAATTTCCATACAATGTCACGAAAAATTTCGTATTTTATAAAAAACATTATTTTTTACTATTCAACAAAAAATAAACTATTTCATAAAAATCCCAAAAATTCATCCAAACCATTTTCTGTCGTTTAGAATACAAAAAAGAACTCAATTTTAGGAAAATAATTTTATAAATTTTATAAATTTGTTTTTAAATAATATCATCAGTTACTCAAAAAATACAAATTTTAATATTATAACTGATTTTATGACACTTCAAAAAAATAACTATGGTATGATAAAATTATCTTATAATCAAAGGAAAAAATATATATATTCATGAATACAGTTTATGAAGATGAATTATCTTTTAAATGAATACAATGATTATAAAATTTTAATTACTTTTTTATTGCTCATAAAAAACATTGCTTAATTATTAATTTTTAAAATATTCACTCTCATTAATAAATTTCCTAAATTAAATGTTTACTTACATTGGTGGGTTTACTATTAATAAGGGTACATTAATAATCAATATACTGTTCATAAGGGTATGTTACTTTTCAAAAGGGTCAAGTTACTATTCATAATGGTTCATTACTATTAATAATGTTCATGTTAATATTTAAAAGGGTACATTACAATTAATAAGGGTAATGTTACTATTAATAAGGGTAAGTTACTATTCACCAATAATTATGTTTGTCTTATTAGACTCTAAATATCTTAATGAATGCAGTGGTGTATGTTAGTTTTTCAAAATTGAAATCATAAAGGTGGAAAAACTCTATTTACTAGCTTAGTTATAAGAAAATGGTGTTTTTAGTGACTCATTATTTCATGAATTCGATATTAATTTTTTTTTCAAAATCTTGGGGATTTACATTATCCCATCCTTACAAAATATTTGTCCACAAATTTTTTAAAGATAATGGTTGATACATGAAAATTCCCTTGAGGGAAACTGACATCATAAATATAGTTTCAATATCCTCTTAATAAGAGGGAAAGGGAAATTTATTAGTTGCTACAGAACTACGCCTTATAATTGGATAGTAGGTTCTTGGAAGAATAATCAAACCATCATGTTCTAATAGAAATTTATCAAGAACTTTCTCATATGGAAGATCATTACCACAAAACCGTAATCTACGGTAACGAAAATTATGATAATAGGGAAACATTTATATTTAATACTCTTTTCTTAATGTTGAGGAATTATTTCACTTTATAAGAGTATAAATATATGTCTTATTTCATAAACTCAATCTTATCTTTGGTTTTTTTCCTTGAACTATCTATACTTCATCATTTAGAATAGGTTGCATCATTTTGTGACATTAACCTATAAATAATCATACAATGGTCAACCTAAACAATTTCATAACTGGTTTATCCTTCACAAAGATCATGATCAAATACTTTAGAATAATTCTCATATCCATCCTTTCTAGATCAATACACACTAGGCCCTTAGAAATATTTATTTGTTTAGAACCCTATGATCTTCCTACTCAATGCACCTCCTAACTTATTTTTAATTAATCAACATGAATCATCCCTTAATTTTCACATTCATGACATGTGAATTTCCTCATCATGTGTCCTCTTGAAATATGGAAATAGCTCAAATTGCCATAAAACCTTACTAGAAACATGATTTCATCCTTACACACACTATTGGATATATTCTATATATCAAAAAATGTTGTAAACTCCACAAATGATAGAATAAACCACTTGTAAAAATGTCAAAAATATGTTTTGAGGTTGTTTGTACATAACCAAATGAATCATTTATTAATCATTATATTCATCATTATAAATATGTTGAGGGTTTTCATAACCTCAATCATGCATTTTACAAAAAAATTTAACTTCCCAAAGATTATATTTTCTTGGTACAATTCACCATATGGTTTCAAATACTTAATAAAAACTTATTGTAGTACAATCCTCATATATTCCATAATTCTTACAAACACTACATTTCTGAATTTTTTTTCTTCAAATGAACCGATTCTTTACTAGGAAAATTAATTATTATACTTCATCTACGGTAGCATCATCACATGATCACAGTCCAATATCATGATTTAGTGGTATATTCATTTGATGTTAGGGATATTTATTTTCATAGTGTCCTATCTCTGTGAATATGAGGAATTGTACATTGCAAAACTTTTTCTTTCCCTTAAAATCATGAAATTTGTCTCCTTTTTGTCCTTATAAAATACTATCACTCCCTTGTAGAATTTACAAGGGTGATTCTTTCCACAGTTATTACATGTGGGAAAACCTATCTTTACCTTCATTAATTAATCCAACTTTTTATTGGACATCATTTTCATTTATTTCGTCCCTTCAAGACATATGACTCAATGAATTATTTACATAATTTGTTAACACGTGATAATATATCCTTATATGATGAGGATACAAGGTAGACTAATTTTATATCTCGAAATGATGGCTTAAGAACATTAGAGATATGATCCTTCTTACTCTATGCATCCCAAATAGTTGTGAAGTTCTCATAACTTCTACTAGGCCCCATTTCTATTCAATTACATATAATATATTATATCTTAAAATAATGAACTCTCTATAACATGAAACATATTATAAATTAGTGCATCGTATAAATGAGAACCATATACATTGGTTATATTGGGGGCATAAATCCTCCATAATTGTGGGTAACAAAAATGTGAATTATCTTAAGCATAACCCACCTGGGTTTCAAACCACGTATGCAATAAGGCCCATTGTTGTGTACCAACATACCTTGTGTCAAGCCCGAAAATCCTTGTTAGAGTTATTAATCCTAAGTATATCTATGCTAGATCCATGTCCACTTATAGTATCGAAAAAGGGATGTATTTTATAGAAGGATCCACATAATATCTTCCTTACAAAAGTTCTAGGAAGTTCATTTATACTTATTCTAAATGAAAAACATACAGTTTTGTTCTCTAATCTACATTTTCTAATACTAGCTTCCATGTTTTCTACTAAACTCTCTCTGATACCAACTGTAATATCCCAACCCCAAAATCCCTGAGCTCAGGCATTATTTTTAATAAATTGGAATGATTATAAAGAATCAAATCGTAATAGACCTTGTAGATTAGAAGATTTGGAAAAATATATACATATATAGGTTATACATTACCTCTTGAAAATTAATACAATATATATGTTTTATTAGGAACATCCAAAACTCTATGTTTATCTTTTTAGGTCAATCATAATAAACTTCTCAATGTCTTGTAAAAATGAAATATATGAAATGGGTGATATCAAACACTCATTAAGGGTAAAAAATATAGGATAAAATATCATAGACATAATCATTAGCCATGGTGAATAAATGAAAACACATGACATTAAAAATAAACTTGAAAATAATACAGAAGGAATATGTTCTAAGTAATCATTCCTATAAAAAGCATAATCATAGGTATTCTACTAGACGAATAACCAAATGAACTATGAGTTTACACATTCATAATAGGGGAAATGCATATACTAGACATGCTAAAACATACCATCAAGGCCTTGTCCAAGACATCTAAAAATGATTATGGCCTCAGCCTAAACCATATTTTAAAATGGGAAAGTCCTTAGCCAAGTCCATATATATTTGTCTCATGAGACCTAACGGTTCATAGAGGGGCTATAGAAGGCCCCACCAATCACATAATGAGTCCAATGAATTCGTCATATGAAATTGGTGAACATTATATACACACACCTTTATATTTAAACTAATATATGGAATGTAAATAACATTCCCCATTAATTGAACATAAACACAAACCATTCAGAAGAAATCGGTGAATGGTATCAACATAGCACATCCATAGTCAAACTAATAATAAAACCATAAAATACATATTTTAGATCATATCATAACAGATAAACCTCAATGTAGTATAATATTAGACAAAGGATGTTAACATAGTTGAAGATATGTTTAAATGAGACCATTGAAAAATTCTTGAGGAAATAATCCTTAAACATTCCAAAGTGTTCCATACCACCATAAAAAATTCAAATCATAATCCCATAGAATGTCACTATAATAAAGTATATATTGATATTATATACAAATGGTTATTACATACATCACATGAATAAAATAAGTGGTGAACAAGGAATGTACCACGTAAAAGTTAAACCAAGATGAGAAAAAATCATTTTTACCTTGGAAATAAGAGTTCTTTTGGAAAATCATTTGTATTTTATATGAAATCGTATTGTAAACATGTATATTCTAGAAAATCAAATTTAATGTCATTAAAATAATATTTTAGGCTTAAATAAAGTCTCATTGAGGTGAAATCATATAAAATGTGTTTATAAGGAAGTTATAGAAATAACACATTTTAGTGTAGTTGAAGGAAAATATTAAAGGATTTTTAAGCGCGAAGGCATGTTTTCTTTCATAAAACCATAAATGAACCAAAATATAATATTCATTTTAAAATTATTTTCTTTAGAAATGTAAATTTGGAATAAAATATGTTATATAGTGAACTTCAAAATAGGTATGAATTCAAGAAGTTCCTTGAATCAAGCATGAATTTCGGAAGAATTTTTGAATGATTGTTTTAAAACATGTATCTAACCTTAAAATAAAAGAATGATTCTGATTGGTACACATAAATAGAATATTAACACAGAATTTATTATAAGTAAATAAGAATAAATAATAATTTCATTAAGGTGAATATATAATTAGGGAAACCCGAATGAAAATGGAGGTTCGTGTAGAAAATACTTACAACATTGTTATCAATTGAATAATATACCCCAAAAATAAATAATAACAAAAAGATACATTGAATATCATAAAAATAAATGGATTAATTAATTAAATAATTAATGGGATGTATACATACCCCATACACATACAATGGTTTTGAATACAAAATATCTCAGAAAAATGGAAGTGAGATGTAGAAACCCCTTACCTTATGTTTGAACGTGTTCTTCAATTGATCTTAATGACCATCCTAATAAAATTTAGATTAATTAATTCATAATTCCAAAGCCAATATATATTTTATTGAATTTTTTTATCGTTATTATGTTTATTCATGGATTTTTTTATGGGTTTAAGAGGTTCAATTTTATTGTTTTCGAAGCATTTTCTACCTTGGTTTTCAGGAATAGTTTACTTGTATTTATGAATGTAAGTTCATTTGAAATGTCTTTAAACATCTGTAACTGTTAATAAATATTATTATTTACATTAAATATAAATAAATTATCATATAATGATCTGGTTTATATTCCACGAGTATGAATCATTTAATAATAGTTAATGATAAATGCGTGGATAAATTTGGCAGTTTTGTGCATAATGAATTTATTATCAATTATTATTTTATATAATTAGTTTTTAAGGATTATATAACATTAATTATAATAAAATAAATATATTCTTATCTAGTTCATCCATTATAATGGTTTTATAAATAGTCTTGAAGAAATTAATGAAAATTGAAAACTCGTATTCCTTGAATGTGATAATTAAAACATCTTGGATGGTGTTCTCATTTATAGTATAAAAGGAGGGAAAATAAGAGATGAAGATGTAATATTAAATTATAAAAAAAATTAAAGTAAATATAAGGTACTATATTTTTCATGAATAATTAGATAATAGGTAGGGTTAAGGTATAAGTGAGAATGAATTTAAAACAGAAGAAAAAGAAATCATACCTCTTGATTATTTCTCTTTTGAAACCACATTAAGGCAATTGGATGTGGTATTTTTGTGTGAAAATAAGAAACAAAGTTTTTCAAGGGATAAGGAGGATGAAATTTGGTAGAGGTGGGAATAACAATAAGGCTTAAGGTAATGAAAAATTTGAAGGAAGGGACCTTCTTTTTTTAGTGAGGTGAGGGGTAACTTAGGAATCAAAAAAATCACTAAAATATATTAAATATATTATATGGTTTAAGACTCCAAAAAGTCCTAAAAACTAATAGGGGATTAACTATTTGAAGTAATATTATCATTTTTGAACTTGTTGAATGATTTTAGAATTTCTTAATAATTTTATAAGATAAATTATTCATGAAAATAGTTTTTATCAGGATAAAAACTATCTATATCTAGGAATTTCAACACATCAAAAATAATTAAAAAGATGAATAAAATTATATATTATATCATATAAATGTCATATTCATATATGTAATCCGTGAATTATCTTGAAAACTTAAAATAATATTTATTATAATATTATTAATATTATTTATTTGATTTATTCATTACTTTAATTAATACTACTTCATCTTTGTGGAAAAGACTATGGTATATATATGTTGTTTGAAAATTAAAAATAAGATTAAATGAGAAAGATAATTTTATTATATTTTCAAATGTTATTATTGTCTGAATAAATACTTTATAATATCTCAGATGGAAAATTTATTAAATTAAAAACTATAATGTGACAACTTGATTTCATTTTGAAATAAAATAGTATAATGTCTTTAAAATGATTCATGTGGATGCACAATTTCTGAAATTCGAATAAAAATTGGTAATAGTTTAAAATTGATTATATAAAATGTTTTATGCAAAATATAGGTCAACTAATAAATCTTATACTTTTAATTAGAAACATTTTTTTATGTTTTATGCTATCATGAGTGACGCATCGATGTTCCATTAGAATTGATGTTAATTATTTCATTAATGAAAATTAAAAATAAAATACTATCATAATTATAAATTAATTGGTTAAAAATAATTTTATGAATTTATTCATTATATATATTCACTCTTATGAAAAACATGACATCTTCATAACATTGATACATTGTCTTTTCTTTCCCTACACAAGAACTGCACAGACATCTGGATACTACTCATGTTATATAACATTAATATAAGAAATTAAAAATAAAAGAGATAAATAATAAATAATAAATAACAATTAGTTCATGAATTTAATTTTTAAGACTCAATTATTATATATAAATTACCAATTCTGACTTTGTCATTGTTTCACATGAATTGTGTTGACAATGAAAATAATATTTATACATGTCATAAAAAATATATTTTTTATGTTCTAAATTAATTATGTAAAATATTACAAATTTAATATAATTATTTAGCAATTAAAATGTTAAAATAAATTTAATATCATGATAATTTCTTGACTATGTGAAGAAAAATATTGTATTTTATAAGAAATAATATTTTATTCGGTTCACCAAAAAATAAACTATTTCATAAAAATCCAAAAAATTCATCCAAATAATATTCGGATGTGTAAAATTCAAAAAGAAACACCATTTTATAAAAATAATTTTCTAAATATGATAGATTTAATTTTTAAATAAATGAACCCTTTACATGAAAAATAAAAAATTTATTATTATAATAGATTTTATGACACTTCAAAAAATTATCTAGGGTCTCATAAAATTAGCTATTAATCATAGGTAAACAAAATATTGATCAAAGAATTCAATTTATGATGTTGAATTATCTTTTAAATTAATTTATTAAATATAAAATTTAAAATCATTATTTATTTCTCATAAAAAACAAAAACATAATTTTTTATTTTTAAAATATTTACACTCATTTATAAAGTTCCTAAATTCAATTTGTTTTATTACATTAGTGAGGTTACTATTCATAAGGGTACACTACTATTCAAATTACTATTCGTAAGGATATATTACTATTCATAAGGGTCAATTTACTATTTATAAGGGTGAATTACTATATAAGGGTCAAGTTACCATTCATAAGTGTTAATTACTATTAATAATGGTAATAATACCATTAATAAGGGTATGTCACTATTCACCAAAAATTATGTTTTCCTTATCAGACTATAAATATCTTACTTAACACAACTGTGTGTGTTTGGGTTTCAAAATTCAAATCATAATTGTTGAACAACTATGTTTACTGGAATGGTTATAGCAAAATGGTGTTTTGTATAGACACATTGTTTCATGAATTCAATATTAAATTTATTTTCAAAATCGTGGGGTGTAATGATTTTTTTTGACAACTAATCAAAATAAAGAGATGGGTTTTGTTTAGAAACTACAAATATTCTTCCCATAGATTTATGAAACATTCACACACAACAAATACATTGAAAATAACATTAAAAAAATGAAATTTCAACCCAAACCCTATTTTTATTGATTAAAAAATAGAAATAAAACCTATATAATATAAATAATAAACCACCAAATTATCTTGGATGAATACCAATGTCTGGAATGAAATGTGCAGGTAAAATAGAGAGGATTCTGATATGAATAAACATATATATGATAACATAACATATGACAAAAAATAAGAACAAAAATAACTATCACTACCCATATCTATAATAGAATAGATAATCTCCCATCATTTCACGAACTCCGCTTCCTAATAAATAGGTTTTGTGAACCTTTCACCTTATAATGATGTCATAACATTACATATACTAGAATACACGATAAATATATTCTTCAAGAGGATCCATGTTGGGTTTGTTTATGGAATTCCCAAAGAGATTAAAAAAATTACTATGTACAATCTTTGTAATAATAATAAGGTTGTTATAGTCTGAAATGAATGTATGAAAATTAAATTTAATCCTTATTAAAAATAGATGAAAATAGGGTATGCATATAACATATGAAATGAAAAAAATAATCAAATGAAACATTTTTTTATAAATTATGTATTTAAGAAAGAAAAATATATAAAAAATATAAAAAACATGAATCATGGGTTTCTATAAAGGGAACAATAGTAGAGACTCTAAGGATTATTTTACTAATCCGCCATTTACCATAAACTAAATCACCAACATCAAACCCATCATAAAATCCAAATACATTAGCATATAATATTATATCCAAATCATTATATTCTTCTTAATGAGAGACTATTCATATAAATGTGGAAAAGATTTTCATTCTAGAGTGGCACATACTAGTGATGTCATGTTAGGGAGATTTTATTTGTATCCCATCCAGTTTCTTATTCTGAGATCTATCAAGAAACCGAAGTTATTTTCCTTGGGAAATTTAAGAAAAAAATTTTAATGATCAAAATAAAAAAAATGCTTGAATTTACACATTAAAAAATTATCCATAACTTATCAACAAAAAATATGATATAAATAAACACCACACTATAAAAAGATAAATTATAATATGGAAATTCAAGAATAAACAATTTATTTGAAAATACCCAAAACAATTTTGATTAGGGAAATATTAGTAGGATTATAATTGATAAATGATTATAGTTCATATCTAAACATTCCATTACTTTTCCATTTAATCTTATAAAATTTTGTTAGAAAATTTTAAAAACACACTAAGGAATTGAATATATAAAAATTGTATATGAATATTAGGTAAAATGTCACAAACCAGCCTGAGTAAATCCTGAACCGGTCACCCAGGCTAGCCCGTGACAAGTCCCGAGAGGCATTCTCGGTCCTCCTGGGATTTCAAAAAGAACAAAGGGTATCAAAAGTGCACATAAGGTAATGATTTTACCTATATATAAACAATCAAACAAACAGTGGAAAGAAATGGATCACCCAAAAAACATTTATATAAAAATTGAACTGAACATTATTTTCACATTAAACAGAAAGTACATCTAAACCAAAAACTCAACTGACCATACTAGTTAACCAACGAACACCATGTGACCCCACTGGTCACCCTCTTACAAAATGATCACACAATGCCCATGGAGAACAAACTCGAGCTGAAACCTGCACAAGGGATAAAAACAGAAGAAAACTATAGGCGTGAGTATTAGAACTCCATAGGTTAGCCTGATATTATATTCCCAATGCACATCCTATAAATAAAATAAAAAAAATTTATAGATTTAAATAGAAGATATAAATGTATTTATTTCAAATGATGTTCCATGATATAATAATTATGTGACAAAAATATGCATGTTTAATAAACAAAAATGAAAGTAATAATTTTTCAAAGAGGTGAAACTTCAAAATGATTTTTTTTCAATGAGGGTTGTGTTAAAGATTATAAAATTTTAAATAAATAAAACACACTACTGAATTTATCAACCAATCACAATTTATGTCGATGGTGAGTACAAAATAGCTAATGAGCACAACTCAGGGGAACAACCCTATGCATTAGTTAGTTGTGAGCCCCAGGTACCACACATCTCGGTGAAAGTAACCATAAATAAATATCCATTATCGTGCACACAAGAAACTAGTAGGGAGCATACTGATAAACTAGTGGTAACCCCAACATCATCATCACCATAGTTTATTTAGTGTTTTCATCATCAAACTTGCTACTTTAAATAGGGGCCAAACCCCCAGAATCATAGGAATACTAGTACACGTCTTCCCACCTAGATACCCAGGATTCCCTTTAGTGCTCAATCAAGTTACACATATTATAAAATAGACATTTCTCATCCAAATTCCATTCCCAAACAATAATAACATAAAAATCCCATAAATGATTTTCACATTTCTTTAACGAATCAATAAACCACTACAAATTTTTGTAAAACATATTCAAGGAGTGTATTGAGGATTTGCATATAAAACTCATTCAAAAACATTATTTGAATTATAAAAAACCAATAAGACCATAACCAAAAATATTTAGATGCCCTAAAAACATTTATGAAGATCATTTCATGGATGATAAAACAATCCCTATAGACACAGCATGGTATATACAAGTAAGACACTCATTCTTCATTTTTAATAAAGTCCAAACAGACCTTTAAGCATTTTCCAAAAACTAACATTTGAAAAAGATATTAATTTAAATTTTTCTTAAATAGGTGTATACACTCCCTATATAGAATCAAATCACATTAATAAATCCCATAAAACACTGAAGTTACATATTTAAACAACAACCATTTTCATAAGAATGTGAATAATGCCATTTTCCAGCAACTCAGGCTAAAACATGTTGTTAAAAAAACCCATTTATTTGTAAAACCAAATACAATTTGGAAATCCAGAAAAAGATCCCAAAATAATTTTTTTACATTCTACCAATGTGTTTAAAATCCAAAAAAAATCATTTTAAATTTCACTAGACACATAAAAGCCAACCAGGCAATTTACCGAACACGTGGCGCAAAATCTATAAAAAAACAACTTATGTTAAGCACTTAACGAGGGATAAAATATCATTTTAATTCCATAAAGTTATCAAAGAAAC
Organism: Viscum album; assembly: GCA_963277665.1. Taxonomy (NCBI): domain Eukaryota; kingdom Viridiplantae; phylum Streptophyta; class Magnoliopsida; order Santalales; family Viscaceae; genus Viscum; species Viscum album. The sequence continues at coordinate 1,630,830,696 of OY728152.1, forward strand.
TAAAACATATTCAAAATACTATAAACCAAGTGTGTATTCTCATGGAATAATTTATCAAACAAGAGGAGTTCAAATTTATACCAAAACAACTATATTTTAAACAAAATAAGTCATAAAACATAATTTCCACACAAAACCTTTAAAACCAATGTTTCACAGCAGAAAATATCATATAAATAAGATTATAACTTTATGAGAATGATGAAACATAAATGAAAAATGCTTGTGAAATGGACGTCCTCCCTCAAATCCTTGGGGTACTGGAAATGCACTCCCAAAATCACCATCTGAGGGTTTACAAACCCTAATCCTATGAAGACCAGACCCAAATGAATAACAAACCCAAAAAAATCATGTAAAAATATAACCCTAAGTGAAACAGTACTGGGGGATATTATAAAGCCAAGAAATAATGAATTGAGGAAGAAGATGGAGGATAATGGAGAATGAATCTCACCTTTTCAACTAGAGAACTTTTCGTATTCCCCTTGATATGAACCCTTATAAAAAGGGAATCGATTGAAACTTCTTAGAGAGAATCCTAATGTATGGAAGAAACATGGAAAGATGTTTGGTGTCCCAACGAGTATGAATTGATTGAGTTATGAATTATATAATTTACTTTTCCAATTCATGACGATTTGAGAGACATTGAAAATGTTTCCCCACTCCGTGACTATTCTGAGCTCCAAAGAGAGAAAACAGATGATGGGGGTGAGTATTGGGATAAGGGATTCGTGTCGGATGTGGAAGAACAAAAGAAACATAAATATTGAATTTGATATAAAATAAACAAATTATTTTTTTAAAACTGGAAATATGCCCTTGGGCTTGCCTAAGGCCTAAATAAGTAATCCCAATTCACCATGCTTATGAATTCTTAATGGGTCCTAAAGGATATGGTGGTTTAAATATATCAGTTGAGGAAATATGGGAAGTGTAATGGGTGAAAACAGTTGAAAAATAAAGGAGTTATAAAAGAAACAAATTTGGTTTTTGAAACTAGAAATGGGCTCACGGTTGGTCCACATCCTGAAGTAACCACCCTTTCTCCAAAAACACTTAAACAAGAAATGTGGAACCAAAATTAGTGTGATTATACATAGATGAATCTTAATAACTCAACATTAATCTCACACAAGAGTGATGAAACATATCAATATTTCAAATGATCCAGATCAAAACAAAGACTTGAAAAACCGGGTGTGACAATTCTCCCCACCATTAAAACTATCCGCCCCCGGAAAGCCATAACACTTTCCAGTTGAAAGATAAACACATAAATATTCATTGTCAACATGATAAAACCAATAAATATAGTGAAATAACTTTTTCCAACAGCATAACATAATCCTATTTACCAAATAAAGCACCAACTCATAACCACTTTTTGAACATCAACGGAACGGTCAAGCCACCACCTCCACAACCAAGACACAAACTCAATTGTTGGGCATTCTACCAATGAAAAAAACAATCACCCAAACTAAAGAGAACTCAAGAAAACCAAGAAATCTAGGGGAGTAAATAATTGAATCCTGAATATTAATAACCCACTAGCACTATAAAATTCTTAGGAGGAAAAATCAACGAGACCTATGATGGGTCTCCCCACCATTATAACCCAACTAGCAACGAAAAAATACAAGAACTCAACACTAACTCACTTTCAGAGGTGAAAAAAAACACTCCCACAACAACCCACCAACCCATGTTAAGAGGGTTGAAACATAAACATCTAAACACCCCACTCCTGAACAGAGGGGATAATAACTTGGCCAACACTTTCAGCACGGATCCAGACCCCCACCACTCGGGGAGGGGACGGAAGGAGACCCAATAATTTGGCCAGTAGAACCACAAAAGAAACCAAGGAACTACCCAAAACACTCCACCAATGAATAGGTAACACCAATACTGTACTCGATTTATAGAGGCATTCCACAAAGTGACATTGATCTGAAACCCACATCCATTAAGGCATAACCATAGACACTATGTGATGGGTAAGTCCACCACAATTGATGTGACAAATGGAAATTCAAAGTAACGAGGAACAAAAATATAGACATAGAAACAACCTTAACACATTGGTGGAGGCAGGAGACTGGTCAAGAACCCCACACCTCTATAGATTTTCTGACTGCGTGAAAAGCATCACTCCGAGGCCTATGGTTGGAGCCCTAAATCATGAAGCATCTGTTGCCCTGCAGTCAGGTGCTAAGTATCAAACCACTAAAAAAACTCACTTTCTCAACAAAAAACTTTCATATAAATAGTAACTCATAGATATATATCAAAATTATATCTCACTCAGAACAAGGATCATAATGGAAAACGAATACGGTGAAATGCATCAAAATCAACAAACACAACGATTATGTCCACAAGAATTATCACGAACTAGAAGCACTTTAAATCGATCCCAAACAACACTCTATTTAAACTAAGGAGATTAGGAATTTATTTACCAGGTAGATCTAGCTTTTGAAACTTGAGGAAGAATCCTTAGGTTTATCAATTGGAAATATTGCAAACATAGAACTATTTGTGGCCACATCAATACATCAAACACATCTTTAGAATCCCACTGAACATTTCTCCAAAACCGAGCCACCAACACTATCCCATTTCAAGATGAAACAAGAGTACGAATTCTAGATCATAAGGAATCATGCTAAATATAAAACACTTCTAATACATAGGATAAACCATCCACATAACCATCAGTTCAATATAGACACCATAATTTTTCAACAAAAACAATTTTGAAAAACAACTAACTTGGTGGATTTTCACAGTCATCAATGTTTTTTCATCAAGTATCACTCACATTAACATTTATGTGCCACCCCAGGAACTCAAAAACTATACCATATAGTCCATCCTTCCAGATATCAATAAAACTATGCATTTGAGAACCCATAAAAACACAAAAGGCTAAAACAAAACAACATCATTCCCAAAATCATGTACCGTCTAAAGGAACACCCACTGCCAAGTCAAAAAATAATTTTCATATTCCACAAATCAAACCACACTTCATCAAGAACCACTTGATTAAAAAAACAATACATTTAATTTAATAATACTTATAAAAAAACCATTCTATTCCAAATATCCCTTACACTTTTTAAAAAAAAATGCAATGTCTCTTTTCAAAATATCAAAACTACAAAAGCCAAAACTCCTTTCCAAAAATACACCAGCTGCACAAAACTAAATTTCCAAAACCTATTCATCAGATTCAAACACTTTTCAACAGCCCAAAAAAGACCATTTAAAAAAATGTTTCAGAATAACTTTAAAGTGATTCACACTTTCAAAAAAAATTATTTCAACAATCCACAAGTTTATATTAGGGAAAATCCAATCCTGTTAAATCATTTCCACTTCCTCCCCAAAATTTGTTCAAAAAAATAAAACCTTACCAAAACCATTATTATATTTAATTTTTGAAAACCCCTTTTCTAATTTTCCAATTCCAATATTTCCATTAAAACCCATTTCCATAATTCTCACACAAGGATTTTCAAAACAAAAATTCAGAATTCATGAAAGGTCTAAGGAACCCACAAAAGGGAACTAGTGTCGGGGGTGACTTGACCATATTGTTGGAGGCCATATGTCAAACACAACACCAACATGTAGAGACTTATTAGGACCATGCCTCAGCTCCACATGGCTTTTCAGGACCTACGAGCTCACAGATTCCATAGGCAGACTCCCCTTGTCATATCCCAACACCAAACAATCAGCAAGAACAAAGGACAGTAATAAAACTAGACTTCCCATGGAAACCAGAGGATCAGAACGAGCAAGAGTTCATGATGCTCTTCCCACCCATATCCCTCATGTCCCAACAATCCCACTCCATCTACCTTTACATCCCCAAATAACAAGGGAACTATAAAATAATGGTATGCTAAGATCCATCCTCCTCTAATACCATTTGTCACGAACCAGCCCGAGTCAACCTTGAACTTGTCACCCTGGCCAGCCCACGACAAGTCCCAAGAGGCATTCCTGATCCTCATGAGATGAAAGAAATCACCAGGGGCATCAAAAGAGTACAGAAGGGAATGATTTCTCCCTTATATAGACAATCAAACAAATATCAGAATGAAATGGACCACCCAAAAAACATTTATATAAAAATTGAACTGAACAGTATTTGCAAAGGAAACTGAAAGTACAACTAAACCAAAAACTAAACTAAACAAACTAGTTAACCAATGAACTCCATATAACCTCGTTGGTCACTCTCTAACCAAATTATCACACATCACCCAAGGTGATCAAACTCGATCTGAAACCTACACAAGGTCTAAAAACAGATTAATATTATATGCGTGAGCATTAAAACTCATTAGGTTATCCCAATATTCTATTCCCAATTCACATCCTTTAAAATAAAATAATCATTGATTAATAGTTTTAAATAAAAGTTAAAAAAGTTTGTTTTTTAAATGAGGTTCCATGCTATAATAATTATCATACAAAAACATTCATGTTTAATAAACAAAAATTCTAGTAACAATTTTTCAAAGAGGTGGAACTTCAAAATTAAAATTGTTTCAATGAGGGATCCTTTAATGATTGTACACATTTAAATAAATAACACACACTACTGAATTTACCAACAAAACACACTGTAATCCGACGGTGAGTACAAAATAGCGAATGAGCACAACTCACGAGAACAACCCTAGGCACTAGTTAGTTGTGAGCCCCAGGTACCTCGTTTCTTGGTGAAAGTAACCATAATAAATATCTATTCTAGTGAACACGAGCCACTAGTAAGGAGCATACCCATAACCTAGTGGTCCCCTAATGACATCATCATCATAGTTTAGTTAGTGTTGTCATCATCAAACATGCTACGTGAAATAGGTCCCAAACCCCACTGAATCACTAGCATACTAGTACACGTTTTCCCACCTAGATACCCGGGATTCCCTTTAGTGATCATTCAAGTTAAACATATTATAAAATACAAATTTCACATCCAAATTCCATTCCAAAACCATAAAAACACAAAAATACCATAACAATTCTTCAAATTTCATTATCAAATCAATAAACCACTACAAATTTTCGTAAAACATTTTCAAGGAGTGTATTGAGGCTTTACAAATATAACTCAATCAAAAACACTATTTTAATTATAAACATACAATAATACCATAAACAACCATATTTGGCAGCACTAAAAACTCTTATGAAAATCCTGTAAAACAATCCCAATTGACACAACATGGTATATACAAGTAAAACACTCATTCTTCATTTTTAGGAAAGGCCAAATAGGACTTTAATCATTTTCCCAAAACTAACATTCGAAAAAGATATGAATTTTAGTTTTTTTATAGATGTGTCTACATACCATATACAAAATCAAACCACATTCATAAATCCCATAAACCACTCAGGTTAAATATTCAAAAAACAACCATTTTCATAAGAATGTGAAACATGCCATTTTCCGTCAACTCGGGCCAAAAAATGCAATAAACCAAAACTGGTTTATTTTTAAAACCAAATAAATTTTTTATATCCATAAAATGATCCCAAAATAATTTTTTTATATGCTTCCAATGTGTTTATAAATCGAAAGAAATCATTTTATATTTCACTAGACACATAAAATCCAACTGGGAAATTTACCGAACACGTGGCATGCACTCTTTAAAAAAACAAATTATGTTAAGCACTTTAAAAGGGATAAAATATCATTTTCATGCCATAATATTATTCAAGAAACTGAAACATATTCAAAATAAAATATACCAAGTGCAGAGGATCATGGAATAATTTATCAAACAAGAGGAGTGCACATTTATAAAAAACAACTATATTTTTAACAAAATAAGTCATAAAACATAATTTCCACACAGAACCTTCAAAAAAGGATTCACAGCAGCACATATCATATAAATATGGTTATAACTATATTATAATGATTAAATTTAAAATATAAAGGCTTGATCAATGGCCATCCTACCTCAAATCCTTGGCGTAATGGAAATGCACTCCCAAAATCACCATCTAAGGGTTTATAAACCCTAAACCTATGATGAACAGACCAAAATGAATAAATACCCAATAAAAAATCATGTAATAACATAACCCCAAGTCGAACAGGACTAGGGGAGACTATAAATCCAAGAAATAATGAATGGAGGAAGAAGATAAAGGTTAAAGGAGAAGGAATTTCACCTTTTCAACTAGAAAAATCCTTGTATTCCACTATATATGCACCTTTTGTTAAAAGGTAATGGCTTGAATCATCTTGAAGAGACTCCAAAGGTATTTTCGACCTATGGAAAGAATATTGGTGGCCAAAAGAATATTAATTGATTGAGTTATGATTGATACAATTTACCTTGTCAAATTTGGATGATTTGAGAGACAATGATAATGTTTCCCCACTCCACGACTATTCCAAGCTCCAAAGAGGGAAAATCGATATTGGGGGTGATGATAGGGATATGGGATTTTGGTGGAAGGTAAAATCACTGAAAAAAATTAAATATTTAATTATATATAAAATAAACAAATTATTCTTTTAAAATTTGAAATGGGCCCATGGGATGGCCTAAGGCCTAAATAAGTAATCCCAATTCACCATGATTATAAATTCATAAGGTGTCAAAAAGGATATGGTAGTTTTAATATATTAGTTTAGGCCATGTGGGAAGTGTAATGGGTAAAAAAGGATGACAAAAAAGGATTTATAAAAGAAAAAAATTAGGTTTTTAAAACTGGAAATGGGCTCATGTTTGGCCCAAATCATGATATAACCACCATTTCTCCAAAAACTCCGAAACAAGAAATGTGGAACCCAAACTAGGGTGAATAGACATATATGAAAATTAAAAATTCAACATTAAACTCACATAAGTCCCAAGAAAATTATCGGGATTTCAATTGAACTGGATAAAAAAAGACATGAAAAATCCAGTGTGACATAAAATATTTCCCTTATTAATATTAATGTAGGTTGTAAAATAATATAGCTATAATGTCTCAGATTTTCTACGTATTATATTTTTTTAATTTTATATGGAATTATTTTGAGACCGGGTGTGAAGATGTCACATCATTTCGAGGCCCAGTGAGCCCGGAAGGGTGGTTTGAATTTTTTTAATGTTAAGTGAGTCAGCACATGTGCATGGTAGTAGAAGTTTCTAAATGGATGCCTGGATTAAAAATATGAGGGCACCATTGCATCTGGGCTGATGACTTTACCCAAGAACCAGCATATCCCCAACTAGAGCGGGTCGAGTGAAAAAGTAATTTTTTAGACGTTTTAAGTAAGATAAAATATAATAAATTCACAAGTTTATTTTATTTCTTTTATGGAAACATCCACTTTAGGGAAAGGACGGGGTAGCGGTTTTAGTCATTAATGTCATGTCATAATGACTCAGAAATAGTAACACTGACTCATTAATGCCGCAGCGTGATGGGATTTCAAATACACTTCCCTTTTTATTAGGATAATCTATTTTTTCTCATTGGTGACGATTAAGAAAAATCTCTGGAGAATCCACAGAGTGTTGGAGTAAATTCTTAGAGACAAACGACAAAATATTGAAGCTACGAGTCGCGGTGCCAATGATGTTGAAGGATCTCGACGAAGACAACAACATGACCCTTTCATCAACAATCGATCCTTCTTTAAAGGTAGGGGTTTGTTATTTAATTTTCTTTTCCCCACATTTGATTTAAATGAATAATGAAGATAAAACATGAACAAGTAGATCCATGGATTCATGCATTCCTGTAGGAGGGATTTATTTGGGATGAATATGGGGAATTAGTTCATGTTGTTTATTGTGTGGATTTCTGCTCCATTTAATCCAATTAACAAGAGCAGATCAACTCTATGACGAACGATGGTGGATGTTTGTTCCTTAATTTGTTCGATTGGTTTTCCTTCCCCCTTTTCATCTAACTTGTGATTCAAATTCTTCACATTCATCGCGGGGCTATGAACAACAGATCATTTAACACCCATCTTGAAATGCAACGATCCCAAACTGGAGATCTGACACCGCAACGATCCTACATATGTGTGACGACCACGACAGAAAATGAACCAGATCAGAACGGAAGAGGTCGTTCTTTGAGCATTCTTCATGCAAGAAGATAAAACCATGTTTTTGGGGATGATCAGATGTTCAGAAACACTAGAAAAAGCTTCGCGGTGTCGAGGAAACCAAAACTTGGCAGTTTTATGGCAATTGAATAGCCGAATCGACGAATGGAGCATCACCGGAAGCGTGACAGTGGAGGTCAATGTTTCTGGAAATTTACTGAATACAAGGCGTGTACTTTTGAACAACATGTCATGTAGTGCTGGTGGTGGTGTCTAGGGTTTCAGGGGTCAGATAGGAATCACATGGCATGTGACCCAGGTCACACTGCGTGTTGGACATTCCCCAAAGCTCGGTGTGTATTTTGGGAAGTACACAGACACGAAATGATCCACATGGCTTCAGAACACAGCATTTATAGCATGGAAGAGGTGGCTACACAGAACCTGGCATGTATCCAGAGGGTACACAAACACCCGATGGAGTACAAGACCATGTACTCCATGACACAGTTAGGAGAGGCAAGTAACGCGGGTCACCCCATGTACCGATTACACGGGTTAGTGGACCCTGTTTGATGACCGTGTAGGGAAACATGGTCAGCGTACACGGAGCTGACCCTAGCCACTCGGACACAGTGTGTACAATGTACTACATGCCATGTACTCAGTTTTCTACAATACCAGCCTTACGACATGATCTTTTGTACACGGGCAGTACCCTTGTTCAGACAACAAGACGTGTATCTTTACTATAAGACGTGTACTTTTTGGAAAATGACGTGGTCCTCTTGTTCACCATATTTTGGACATCTTTTGTTTGGTTTTGTGACTCTTATTTTCGTTACCCTGAAGGTAATGCATTGTTTCCTCACATAAGAGTATGATCCCATCAGCAGGACTTTCTGTGATAGACTCGGGCATCCATACGAGAGGCCCAGATCGAGATCCTCTGTCCATAATTGACCCTAGGTAGAGACTGGCATCGACATGACCAACTCCACGGGGTGTTGATCCTCTACATAGTAGGTGAATTCCAGATGAGTCGCAGTATCCTCCATGTCCCTGGCAGTGATCCTCATCTGTGTATCATGATCTTTCCCACTCAGGTGTGTGTCTCCTATAATCAGTGCATGTATTTATTTTAACCTTCTCACACTGAAGTGTGTCTCCCATAATTAGTGAAACTTTACCTTGTGACATTTCTCGATGAACAGTACTTCCCAGACGGACATCATCAGAGCTATAAGTCTCTTGGAGTTTGTTCTCCTGGAACGAGTGCTTCATGGAAATCTTGGAGCTGAATCTATAGATTGGGGTATGCGGTTGTGTGACTTGTCTCTAGACTATGAGACTTGGTTTTTGAGTACATCTGGATAGTGTTCTCTAGACATATAATGTGCATAGCTGACTTTACCTTTAATTTGTGTACTGGTTTGTTGTTTTCTAGGTCCCCTACTGAGTATTGTTATACTCACTCATACACAGGCTTTGCCCGCATGTGTCGTGTCTTGTGCAGACGAGTATCCTTTTGACAGAGTCTAGGGTGGACCAAGATAGGACCAAGCATTCTGAGTTCCCTACAGGTCAAGGTGTTCCTATGGCTATGAGCAACAGTCCTAGTACCTTTTGTGATTATAGATTGGACTCTGTAGTTTTAGACTCTTATTTTGGGGGGCTTTTATTCTGGCCGAGTTTAATTTCAGTACATTACATTATGTCATACTCTATTGGTTGGGATTAGTCGTATTCATGCATTTTTTGTTCCTTAGTGATTTTACATTTCATCATTTGTGGGATTGGAGATGTGTTCATGTGTACAAGTGCTTAGGCAATGCCTCCCATGTTTTTAATCTGCCTAATCGGTGCTAGTCACCATCCCCTGGCCTATTGGAGGTGGGCATGGGGAGTCACAGCACAGGCCCCAATGGGACGGGTCATGATAGAGTATTATTATAGGTGGCCAGTTCTACCTTAGGACCATGATTCTGTGAGATTGGTTTCTGGAAACAGTGTTAAGTGTTTTCAGTTCGGATTTCAGGACAGATACTCCAGTGTTCGTGCGGTGGCCGATGTATCCATACACCAAGACTTTGATAACCTAATTTTTTCTCGGTACATGGAAACAATTTTTTCAGGAAGTAATATAATCGTACATTCATCATATAGGAATGGGTTGTGTATTCCATGTCCTTTATGTCAGCTACCCAGATATACTCATTGACCATGGTACATCTTGTTTCCTTATAGGATGCCTTTGTGATGCATAACCACTAGGTTTCAGCATCATGATCACGAGGATGAACCCCTCAGTGACGAGCCTTTGATACAGTGACTAGTTCCCCAAGTGTTTCTACAAGGTGGTGCACCAGTTATGCCACCACCCATGGAGCATCTTGTGGTACATGCTGTACCGACAAAAGAGGATCATAGGTTGATCACACTCCATGAGTTCTACAAATAGATATCCCTCAATTTCTGAGGTGATCCTGACCCTCAAGGGGCTAAGGACTGCATTGAGGTGGTGACTAGAGTTTTCCGTCTAGTGAGGACACCAGCATACCAGATGGTGATCCTAGGAGAGAGCCTTCTTTATGATTCATTGGGATGCTGGTGGAGTCTGACCACACATACTCAAGAAGAGTAGACTCTTTCATGGATGGAGTTTGAGAGACTCTTCATGGAGGAGTTCTCTCCAGTTATGCTGAGAGCTGTACACATCCAGGAGGTTCATCAGCACCAACAAGACAATATGACAGTAGCTGGCTATACTTTGAGGTTCAAAAAGCTTGCCCGATACTTGATGGATATGGTTAAGGATCAGTAATTCAGAGCATGGAACTTAGATTGAGGTCTACAACGAGACCTCAGAGCTAGTGTCATGAATCTATGCATTTCGAATTTTGCTGGAGTGCTTGAGTTGGCCTTAGTGATCAAGAGCTTCTTGGCAGAGTAGAGACAGACGAAGGTAGTCAGTAGTAGGAAGACAGGTGTGGGGACCCCGTAAATAGGGGGCCAACATCAAGCACATGGATCTGGACATATGGAACATCATAGGAGGTCCGAGTATAGAGGATCAATAGTCCAGGGATTTCAGGCTGGATCTAGTCATCCTAGGGAGAAGCGATGCAACACGTGCAATGACAGGGGACATCTCGCTAGAGATTTTCCGACCCATTGAGATGCAGATAGGGAAGATGTGGATAAACCACTGAGGTAGAGGCATAGAGTGGAGTAAACAGACCCGCCAGATGGTAGACATAGTAGAGGATCAGGGAGTGCTACGGGTGGTGGCAGATGCTTTGACATACTTCAACCACCACCCCCAGGAGGTCCACACTAGGCTCATGGAGCTGGGGGGATAGAGAAAGAGATTGCTGCATGTGGTCGAAGCATATGACCTAGGGGCTCCAGGGATGATTCAAGGTATGATATATGTCTTTTCTACCTTATCTTTCATACTTATAACCCACATGTTCCATTCATTCCTTCATAGCCACATGTCTTGTATGAAAAATCAATATTCCAGTAGAACCGTTGATTAGATCCTTATTCTTAGAGACACCTACGAGAGGAGACTTGACGATCACACACCTTTTTTGATAGTTTAATCTTACCCTTGGAGGCAAGAGTTTTGGTTGGAACCTCCTGGTGGTAGTGTCGAGGCATTACGATGTCATTCTTGGTATGGATTGGTTATCTTCGATCCATGCCCAGATTGACTATTTTAGGCGAAGAGTGTGGTGTGTCCGCCGTAATGGAATGAGGTTTTCCTTTGTCGAAGAAAGGGAAACCCAGGAAGTGCAGAATTGGCTTATGCATATGAGGGTGAGGCCAATCACTCATAAGTTGGCTAGCCTTTCCCTCAGATCAGTAGATGTTTTGAGCTCCCAGTTTCCAGTAGTAGTGGTGGAGTATGAGGACATCTTTCCTGAATATGTTCATGGATTACCTCCCCACTAGGAAATCGACTTCTACATTGACATAATCCATGTGACAGAACATATATCCTCATCATCATATCATATGGAACCCATAGAGATTCTCAAGCTATGGGTACAGTTGGAGGAATTGTATATTAAGGGTTTCGTGAGACCCATCATTTAACCCTGGGCAGCCCCAGTCTTATCTTAAAAAAATACATACGAGATTTTGAGGTTCTGTGTGGATTACCATCCCCTGAACTAGGTGACGGTGAAGAATAAGTACCCAATACCATGAATCGATGACCTCTTAGACCAACTGAGAGGGGAAAATGGTTTTCGGAGGTTGACCTTCGATCTAGCTATCACATGTTAAGAGTACGGGATGAGGATATATCGAAGACAACTTTTAGATGCCTCTATTGTCACTCTGAGTACATGGTGATGAATTTCAGCATGACGAACACCCATGCAGTGTTCATGGGACTGATGAATCAGATCTTCCAGTCGTACTTTGACCGGTTCGTAGTATTCTTCATTGACTACATCTTTGTGTACATGACGTCAGAAGAGGAGCATGTGAGACACCTGGAGATGTTTCTAGACGTACTTTGGGAGCACCAGCTTTATGGGATTCTCTCAAAGTGCCAGTTCTCGATTCAAGAGGTCCAATTTCTCAGACATGTCATCTCAGAAGATGGAGTAGTGGTTGACCAAACCAAGGTGGAGGCTGTGTTATCATAGGAGCCACCTCAGAGTGTGACGGAGGTGAGGAGCTTCCTTGGGTTGGCAGGATATTACTGGAGACTTATTTCGGATTTATCCCAGATATCAGCACTGATGACTTCCTTGACCAGGAAGGGTCAACCCTTCATGAGGATGGAGAAGTTTTAGTAGGATTTCGAGTAGTTGAGAAAGAGTTTGACAAGCACCCCAGTCTTCATATTGCAAGAGGAGGGGGTCGGGTACATAGTTTTCCACGATGCATCAGAGACCAGGTATGGCTATGTCTGGATGCAGAGATAGGTAGATATTTCTTGTGGTTCATGCCAAATTAGAACACATGAGAAGAACTATGCGACCCATGATCCTGAGTTGGAAGCGGTAGACTTCCCATTGAATATGTGGCGACAATACCTTATTGGCGAGCGGTTTACCGTCTACTTTGACCACAAGAGCCTCAAGTACATCTTCACATAGAAGGATATAAATCAGAGGTAGAGGCATTGGTTAGAGTTCCTCTAGGATAATGATTTCGAGATCATCTATACTCCTGGGAAGAGGAACATGGTGAAAGATTCTCTTAGCAGAAGGTCGAGCTCACAACTGTTGAGTGAGGCGACATAGAAGTTAGTCGCATTACTGTTTCCCTTCATGGATGGAGTGGATACAACTTACCTATAGTCGATGGTTGTTACCCTACCAACCTTACAATGGGTGAGGGAGGCATATCCAGGAGATGTTGACTATATGGCCTTATGTGCTATGTTATCCACAATACATACTCATGATGGATATTCATATGGTGGGGAGCATGTAATTATTTTCAGAGGATGCACTATCGTGCCAGTGGTGTTGTAGGAGGATGTCCTGATGGAGTTTCATATATCCCCCTTGGCAGTACATCCTAGAGTGGAAAAGATGTACCAGGATCTTCGATGACAGTTCTAGTGGTCATACATGAAGAAGGCAATAGTAGATTTTGTTTCTCGATGCCTTACATGCCAGTAGGTAAAGGTTGAGCACCAGGTTCCCGCGTGATTATCCCATCACCTGGATTTTACAAAGTGGAAGTGGGATGGAATATCGATGGGATTCATGACAGGCTTACCATAGAAGTCCAAGGGGCATGATTCCATCTGGGTGGTTGTTGACCGACTCACCATGTCAGCCAACTTCCTAGCTATCAGGGAGCATAAATCCATATAAAGAATGTGATGCCTCTATGTGTAGGAGATAGTTTGGCATCATGGTGTCCCCTTGAAAATAATCTTAGACCAAGATTCCTGTTACAAATCCTGGTTGTGGAAGATATTGCAGGAGGATTTTTGGACTCAACAATGCTTGAGCACAACGTTTCATCCCCAGACAAATGGTCGAACTCATAGGACCATTCAGGTTCTAGAGGATATGTTGTGAGCTTGTGTCTTGGATTTTTGTCGCAGTTGGGAGGACCACCTACCGCTGGTGGAGTTTGCGTATAACAATACCTTCCACTCCACCATTGGTATGGCACCGTTCAATGCCTTGTATGGATGACCCTGCTAGTCATCGCTTATCTGGACCGACCCCAGAGAGTCATCACTCATGGGTCCATAGTTAGTGTGGGATACCACTGAGAAGGTGCAGATCATCCAAGAGTGGATGAAGACTGCACAGAGCTGGCAGAATTCTTATGCTGACAAATGAAGAAGACCTCTAGAGTTCGAAGTGGGATACCCCATCTTTCTACATGTCTCACCGCAATGAGGGTTACAGAGATCTGGATGAGGTGGAAAGCTATCTCTGAGGTTCATCGAACCCTTCCAGATACTATGCAGAGTTGATGAGGTGCAGTACCAAAAATCTTTACCACCATAGTTGAATCTCGTACATAATTTCTTCCACGTGTCGTAGATGAGTAGGTACGTGCATGACCCCTCGCACGACATCGACTGGGGGGAGATGGACATCAAGGATGGAGTGACCTTTACTGATTACCCTATGGAGATCAAGAATCAGCATGCGGGGATCCTTTGTGGGTGATTGATTCCCTGGGTGCACGTTCGGTGGCATCACAGGATTCATCAGGAGAGCATGTGTTAGCGGGAGGCCCAAATCTGTGCCCAGTATCCACATCATTTTGAGCAGCACTTGTTTTGGTTTTTCAGGGATGTAAAGCCCCGAGGTGGGGAGAATGTAATGTGTCAAATTTTTAGTGTATTTTTTTTATCTTATATGGAATTATTTTGAAGCAGGGTATGAATACAGAACATCAATCCAAGGCCTAGTGAGCCCAGAAGTGTGGTTTGAACGTTTTTTAAGTTAAGTTAGTCGGCACTTGTGTGTGGTAGTAGTAGTTTTCAAATGGATACCTGGATTAAGAATATGAGGGCACCGTTGTATCCCGTGTGATGACTTTACCCAAGAACAAGCCTATCCTCGACCAACACGGGTCGAGGGAAAAATTTAATTTTCGGACATTTTAAGTAAGATAAAATAAAATAAATTAGCATGTTTATTTTATTTCATTTATGGAAACATCTAATACAGCGCGACGGCGGGGCAACTGATTCAGTCATTAATGTCATGTCATAATGACTTAGAAACAGCAGTGCTGACTCATTAATTCCGCAGCGTGATGGGATGCCAAATAAATTTCCATTTTTATTAGGATAATCGATTTTTTTCTTGTTGTTAAAGATTTAGAAAAATCTCGAGAGAATCCACAACGCATTGGAGTAAATTCTCAACGACGAACAAAGACAGATCAAAGGTGCGAATCACGACCACAATGAAGTTGAAGGATCTCGATGATGACGACAGTGTGACCCTTTCGTCAATGATCGATACTTACTTAAAGTTAAGGGTTTGTCATTTAATTTTATTTTCCCCAATTTTGATTTGAACAACGAATGAAGATCAACCATGAAAAAGTTGATCCGTGGATTCGTACATTCCTATGGTAGGCATTTCTTTGGGATGATTATGGGGAATTAGTCCATGTTGTTTATTGTGTTGATTTCTGCTCCGTTTAATCCTATTAATGGGAGAGGATCAATGTTGTGATGAACGATGGCGTAGGTTCGTTCCTCAATTTGATCGATTGGTTTTCCTTCCCCCTTTTCTTATCACGTGTTCTTCGTGTTCCTCATTTTCATCACGGGGCGAAGAAAAACTGATCATTATGCACCCGTCTTGCAATGCAATGATCCCAAACTGGAGATCCAACATCGCAATGACCCCACAGAGGTGCAACGACTATGAAGGACAATGAATCAGCTCAGATCGGAAGAGGCCATTTATTGTGCGTTCTTTGCACAGGAAGATCAAAACATATTTTGGGGCCGATCAGAGGTTCGAAAACACAAGAAGAAGCTTCGCGGTATCGGGGCGACCGAAACTCAAGAGTTTCATGGGGATCTGACTGCTGGATCGACGAATGGAGCATCACCAGAAGCGCGAAGACAGATGTCTGCGTCTTTGGAAATTTCTAGAATGCACGATGGGTACTTAAGAAGAACACGTCATTCAGTGATGGCAGCGGCGACTAGTGTTTCAGGGGTCATAGAGGAATCAAACGGTGTGTGACCCTGGTCACACGACATGTTGGAATTTCCACAAATCTTGGAATGTATTTTGGGATGTACACAGACACGAGATGCTCCACACGACTTCAGAACACGTCATGTACAATATGGCAGAGGTGGCTACGCAGAAATCGATGTTTATCCAGAGGGTACACAAACACTGAATGGAGTACATGACCATGTACTCCATGACATGGCTAGGCGAGGCCAGTAACGTGGGTCACCCCATGTACTGATTACATGGGTTGGAGGACACCGGTTGATGACCATGTGCGGGCACATGGCCAGCGTACATAGAGCCAACCCCAGCCACTCGGACACGGTGTGTACAACGTATTACACACCCTGTACTCAATTTTCTACATGACCAGCCTTACGACATGATATTTTTTACACGGGCAGTACCGAGGGACAAACAACATGACGTGTAACTTTTCTATATGCTGTTTTTTTTGGAAAATGGTGTGGTCCTCTTGTTCAATATATTTTGGAAATCTTTCATTCAGGTTTGTGACCGTTCTTCTCATTACCGTGAATGTAATGCATTGTTTCCTCACATAGGAGTATGATCCCTTCAGCAGGAATTTCTGTGATAGAGTCAGGCATCCATCTGAGAGGCCCAAATCGAGATCCTATATCCATTATTGACCCTAGGTAGAGTCCGGTGTCGACGTGACCACCTCCATGGGGAGTTGATCATCTACATATTAGGTGAATTCTGGATGATTCGCGGTATCCACCATGGCCCTGGTAGTGATCCTCATCTGTGTATCATGATTTTTCCCACTCAAGAGTGTGTCACCCATAATGAGTGCACCTATCTATAATAACCTTATCACATATGAGTGTGTCTCTTGTAATGATTGTAACTACCTCTTGTGATGTTTCTTGATAAGAAATACTTCTCGAATGGACGTCATCAGATCTATAAGTCTCATGGAGTGTGTTCTCCTGGAATGAGTGCTTTGTGGAATTCTTCGAGATGAATCACTAGACAGGGGTATGTGGTTGCCTAACTTGTCTCTAGACAATGAGACTGGGTTTTGAGTATATCTGGTTTGTGTTCTGTAGACAGATATTGTGCATAGATGGATGTACCTTTACTTAGTATACTACATTGTGGTTTTCGGGGTCCTCTAAAGAGTATTGTTATACTCACCCCTGCATGTGATTTTACCGCACGTGTCGTGTCCTGTGAAGATGAGAAACCTTTTGACAGATTCCAGGGTGGACTAGGACATGAATGTCCTTTCTAAGTTCCCTACAGGCTGAGGCGTTCCTACGGCTATGAGCAATAGTCTGAGTACCTTCTGTGTTTACAGATTGGACTTTACAGTTTTATACCCTTGTTTTGGTGGGCTTGAATTTTGTCCCAATTTATATTCAGTACTTCACCTTCTTTCGTACTCTATTGGTTGGGAATATTTGTATACATGCATTTTTTTTGTTCATTAGTGATTTTACATTTCAGCATTTGTGGTCCTGGTGATGTGTGTGTGTGTGTACAGGTGCTTAGGCAATGCCTCCCATGTTAGTAATATGCATACTTGGTGCTAGTCGCCAGCCCCTGGCCTATTGGAGGCGACATTAGGGACACATGACATGGGCCCCACTAGGATGGGTCATGACAATAAAAAACCCCGAATAATTGTTACTGCAATAATAGAATCTATTTCTATAGGAAAACCATTTTGAATCAGGAAATCATCGAAGGGTCAAATAAAAATGATTTTTACATAGATCAGCCAAATAAATATGTTAATATTCATTTTGTTTCCCATATTGAAAATAAATATACATAGTTATGTATTTAATCCCATATAATTGAAATCCCACATGAAAATTATCCCACACTAATGAATATTCCACTATGGACATTGATTTAAAAAAAATAAGATATAGTGTTGATGTTGATATTAAATGATTATAAGATACACATGAAAAATTAATTTTACTTGATGAATAATAAACCTAGAAAAAGTGAATGATGAGGATGATCAAAACGAATGTGTTCACCCATTTTATGATTTTCCACTAACGTGATTTGGGCTAAACAAAAAGACTCACATTAAAAAATTTAAGAAATTAAAAATTTTAAATTTTTTAAACTGTCTCATGTTTTGGTTTTTCAAAATTATAACTACGAAAAAATCATGAAGGTGGTTCTAGAATTAAAATATAAATGCAACATATTTTAGTTTCATTTTTGGGATAAATGTTCATCAATTATTGTAGATCTACTGAAAAGTTATTTCTTACATTCTTGATTTATTTATGTAATTAGGGAAACATATAAATTTGAAAATTTATTCATCATTTTGTATTTCCATCCCAATGATAAAAACAATGGGTAACCAAATTTATATAAATCACATACCATAAAATGATGTAGTAATTATCACTATAATAATACTATAAAACATTAAAATAACTATATATAAATCCATAACTAATAAAAATAATTTTTCCGAAGTGATATATAGTGATTTATTAGTATTTAGTGGTTTACTTTAATTTAATTTGTTATATTTGGAGAATGCGTTCCCAATACCAAAATAGAACATATATTTTATAATTACTATGTCATTTATATCATTTTATATATACATGTATTTATATATCTGTGTTAGAATTATGAATTTTTTTTGTACTATATGTGGTAATAGGCTTATATTATATCTTATAAAAAATGGTTATTGCAGTAACCAATTTATTGAGAAATTTATGATAGTATAATGAGGAACTAATCATTTCTTCTATCATTACGATACATAAATATGCTGTGAATGAATTGATATATTAATATTAAATGTGATCGACCGTAATCATTGGTAGATTCCATAATGAACTTTACACATCATAATCTCATGTATCAGACTACATGGAAAATCAAAACACAATAGGAAAATGAATTTTTAATGTCATTGTATATTTTATTCTCTGATAATGTGTGTTAGTTTCTAAAATTATGGTCATTTTAATTTTATTTTATAATTCATATATGTAAATTCTCACTGAATAGAAAATGGTTTATATTTTTATAATGTTGTCTTGTGTTGGCAATGTCAATAATGGAATGAAATTAATTAAATGATCCGGATAGAATTTATCACTTCAATTTTTTGAAATGATATCCTTATAAAATTGGTTTGATGTTCGTTCCTTAATTATAACTATTGATATGTTAGAAGAATAAAATAGTATACAATAATATCAAAAAATTATGAAATGAATCATGGAATGATGTTCACACAATACATCCATCCTTCAATATCAGATATCTCATGTCAAACAGAATATATTAAAAAACAAGGGTTTACAAGAAAATTTATCAATACTATGACATTTAGTTATCTATATAGAGTTCAAGATATATTTTTAGCTATTGTTTTTTGGTCTATTATTTTGATGGTTTCCATCAAGAAAAGGTCAACAAAGGTAACAAAAAATATGTATCCTGATGTTCTGAAAAATCAAATGAATTGGAATTTAGGATATTGTATCCCTTTTTTGGTTCAGGGAATATTATTTTTCGAACAACATAAATTGAATAAATTTTAATAGTCATTATATTTTATATATTTATAGAATCATAATAATTGAATTCATTTCTCTAGGCATATACAGGTTCTTAATTTTTAAATATGTGATTATAAGAATATAATTTCTCAAATTAATAATAATTATTTAGGGTTCAATATGAATATTTGGGTATAATGAAATGAAATAATGTTTTTTGTTTGATTATATTTAATATAATAGTTTTAATAGATATTTATGAAAGTATTTTAACAAATATGAAATGTAAACTTTGAAATTTGGGACTTAATAGGTTTATTTCAAAGTTTAACATCCTAAAATGAAAAATGTTAAATTAATGTAAGTTAAAACTTGGTGTAAAAAATATTATAGACCCATGAATTATTATATAATCCATATTCATGATTTTGGTTCTCTCCTATATTCTCTCTTTATTCTTAATGTGAGAAACAAAAAGGATAAATAGGATAAAATTTATTTCAATTAATTAATTAGTCAAATGTTCATCTCATGAACATAATAGCATCTTAGTGACAATAAATCACTCATAAAAATCTCGATATTTTTAGAATTATGATCTATAGTTTTTGGAGATTTTTTATTATCATGAGGGCTCCCTAAAGGGATTATTCAATCCATGAAACACTAGAAATGAGTGAATTATATTGAGATCAAATTTATATACAAGGTATCATTTTATTTTTTTATTTTTATAAATATATTTTTCTAAATATTATCTATTGAGGGAATAGAGCATTGATATGTTGGATCTCATGTTATGACATAAATATATGAAAATTTTATAAGACTAATAATCTTATAAAATTTACTATTCTTGACTTTCTTTGAATTGACCCTCTTTTTTCATGCCTGAGACGAAATGGAGGGACATGGGGGAGGACCACATTCACATATTCACCTTTTATTTTATTCAACATTTATTTATTAGTTATTATTAAATCATGAAGGATGTATTTTTTATATTTTCTTATAGTGATTGTTTTAGTAATAAAAACCAATGGTATCATAATCCTTGTGTATATAAATATTATTATGTAGTAAACCATATTTAGGTTTTTATCATAATACATGGTTTATGAAAATTTTATGATATTATATTGATATAAAATTAGAACATGATATAGTTATGATAAATATTTTTCATTTTATAGGTATTCCTCTACAGAAATTATTATCAAGAAGTTGAGAACGCCATATATTTTTTAAAATAAGTAATCCATTTTTCAATGGATGTACCAATGAGATAACTCAACTATTACCAATGAAATCCTTCCATGATGGTTTTATTATTTATGGACTCGAATAAACCATTAATTTGGTGTAGATTCTCCCATATCAATTAATTATTTGATAAATTAAGGTTTCATTTATAGAGTCAAGGGTCAATGATTCTAAATCGATGTAAAAACATAATTAATTGATGTGATTATTATTTTCATAATTTTGAATCTTGAAATTACCCTTCCATGGTATGGTTATGTACCTTTAAAATTAGTTAGATCGTTTATAATGTATCTATTTATAGGAATATTTATTTATCGAAATCATAGTATAAAAAATTATATAATTACATAAATAAATTATATATTTCAGAAGATCTCATAAATTTTTGAAAACTGGGATCAATCATTATACCTAATTAATCATATTTTTACCAAATATAGTTAATAAACAAAATAGTGAGGTTAAATATAAAAAACTTTGGTTGTTTTATGTCGAATATAAATCAATTGGTTACTCTTTTACTTTATGTAGAAGAATACTGATAGGTATTTTATGAAATTTATGATTTTAAAGGGGGTATTAGGAAGTGAATTGTATGAAGAATGAAGAAATATAAATTAATAATGATAAATAAATTTTTTTATATCTAATGATACATTTGATCAGTAACTAAGAATGATATCATATCTATATTATAGAAATAATGAAAACTTGAGATCTCATATAGGATGTTCTAATTATAATTATATGCATATTTATGTTGTTGGAAATCATCTTTAACATGATAATTTAATTAATGATAAAAGTGACACAAAAGAACCGTCTAAAAATAATTATGCTCCATTAACTAAAGATCATCACAATGTAATAGGCCATTTATCATGGAATCAGAAGTAATAAAATATTAATGGATCAAATGGAGTTACTTTAAAATGATTCTTGACAACATGATAAACCTATGAATAATGTTTTCTATCAATGGTCTCATCTGAATAAGAGGAATTTTATACAGAAAATTTTTATAGAGGGTCTAAATTAAGTATGTTGGTGACCTCATTTTGAAAATGAGAATCCCAATATAATTAATAAGTATTATATGGATACCACATTAAAGGTATGTATTAATTTTATTATTACCTATTACATTGAAACATTCAGTGACACATATGTAGACTATAATAATAAATAGGGAAAACAATTCCACTCCATTAACACAAAATGTGAATTTCTTTCCATATGTAAATGGGTCAAACTCTTTTCAATAAATTATATCAACCATTTATATAGATTATTCAAAATAAAAAAAACTATTACTTAAATAAGAATATCTACTGTTGAATAAAGGTTTATTTCAAATATCTCTAAAAAAGAACAAGATTATAAAGCTAAGGTTAGGTAATTTGCAGATGTTAAATATTTTGGTTCTTTAATTGAGTAGATTATGGAAAAAACAAGGATAATATTTTTAGTTATAATGGTATATAGATCATCATTAGTCATTACCTAAAATTAATTATTTATATTCTATAAAACATTTATGAAAATGATAAATGAAATAATTATCTAGAATAAAAATATATCTATTGGTGATTATTATTATAAATTGTTCTAGGGCCCTGACATCTTATGTTTGGAATGAGGATTAAATTTTTTGTAAATTGATATTCTGAATTGGGTTACTATGAATTTTTCCTAAGAATAAGTATATGGATTTGATACACATATACTCTGTAAATTGTAGAAAAATTTGTGGGTATTGTTATTTTTTTAAGCATACAAGAGATATTTTTTGACATGTTCTATCTAGGGGAAGGAAAAAAAATATTATTAATGGTAATATATTTATAAATAATTTTGATAGAGTATATTGGTTATTTGTTAATTTCATAATTTTTACAGAATAATTTAAGATGTTTCAGTTGAATATGGATGAATAGAGCATAATTTATAGATAATGAATCATATATGTAAATTATATGACCGAAAATGGATTTATAATTATACTTATTGAGTTAAAAAATATTTTCTATAAACATTAATTTGAGTTAAATAGGTGTGTTTAGGGATATGGTACTATAACAACCATGAACTTTTATATGATATTTTATTCAAGAATAAATATTTTTAAAAGTTATATAATTATATAAACATACAAAAAAACTAGTAACCAAATTTTTTTATGAAATTAACCAGTATAATTACATTATTAATCTATTAAGAAAATTATAATTCCAAACATTATACAAGACAATGTATATGAAATAGAATAAGTAAAACAGGAAAATGATGACATTATTAATTATCTAATTTCATTTCCCCGTATAAAAATGTAATAGAAATAAAAAAATATTGGTAAATGAATCAATATCATAATAACTGAAAATATAACCTTAGGGTCACATTGTAGTTAATTTTTAGTGAAATAATTATTTGGTATTTATAGGTTATATAGGGAAACATGACTGTTGGGATTTGACCATTATATAGCCATTGCTCAATATAACTGTTTGTCAATATGAATAATTGTCAACATGATCATTGGACACTATACGATTGGTTGAATATTTTACCAATATATTTATTGATTATAAGTAGTAATGAAAAAGTATAATTCATAATGAAAGGAGAATAGATGGCCTCAAATAGTAGAGTCATGTTTTTTGAAGCCCCTTTTCCGATCACGATAAGGAGGTAGATTCAATGGGTTTCTCCCATGACCAAGACCCAACCAGTATTTAAAAATAGAAGAACCATTTAAATAACACATGGGAGATGTTCATGTTAGTGGATATTACCACTTGGTCAATGTTATTTGCGTATGTTATGAACTATCTCATATACCCTAGTAACTCGATAATTAATCTGACCCTAACATAGCCTGAAGCGCATTCCCAATCCCCATGGGTTGGATAATGGTACCTGGTATCATAAAAAATGAATGGGGGGAACTCTTGTTCCATGACCTTTACAGAAGTAGGATAATAACATAGTATGCAAACAAAAGAAACCCCATAGTTTTAAGTATAATACAAGTCAAACAGGTATAAAAAACCTAAATTATAACAGAAATGTACCAAAAAACTGAAATTATTTCCCATGTACCAGATGATGAATCTCACCAAGTCCACGGATAAATTGATAAAACCACCTCAATGTGGTGTATTACCACTTCTCGAACCCAGAATGAGGTAATCTAAAATCCCCAAAATAACCATGGAGGGTGTGAGTTAAAAGCCCAATGTTATCTCACCAAGGATTCAATAATGAGATTCTGATATTTTATTTGTAAAATAAATCACCTTCAATTCTAAACATAAAAATATAACATTTAAAAATCATATTAAAAAAACCCATTCCTTACTTTTCAAATGAATGAATGATTTGTATAAAAATGGATTAATTCGATAACTTATATAAAAATGTTCCTATAAATCATATGGATTGTACAAAAATTTACAACAATGGTATATATTGATTTCTAATACAATCAATAGAGAAATACGGTCATTTCCCAAAAAATGTAAGATAATCTAGGCTATATGACTCCACACACTAATTTTGACACATCAATACATGTGTACACATACCTACATTGACACTGGGTAAGAGGACGCCATCACCATCCCATCGGGTAAATGACTCGATGCACTTATGTTTTGGAATGAATTAAATCATAGTGTGATACCCAAGTAACTCACTAACTACCAAAGGCATTCATATGGTTTAATGAAAAAAATGATGTGAAAATTATTTTAAGACATCTCAAAATACAATTCATCCAATTATCTATTTCAAATTTTCTAATTTTCTATTTAAAAAAAAAAATTAGTTTTTAATCAATGGCATGAAATTTTTAAGATAAAACTCAAACGTTTCTTTCAAAACAATTTTAATCCAATTTTCACAAATTATAATTCAAAATTATTTCAAACATAAATTTGAAAATTCAATTTTACAATTTAAATTCAATAATTTTAATTCATCCAAATTCCATCAATTTCACAATTTTCCCAAATTCAATGGAATTGCATATGATTCCAAAATCTATGGAAAATTATAATTTCCCAAACAAAATCAACCAATTCAGTGTAATTGTGTTTTAAATCAACCCATTTTTATAAGAATCAAATCTCATTTATTCAAATGATATTAATTTGATCAAATCAATAAATCTATGGGAAATTATATTTAAAAAAATCAATACCGGACTACCTACAGTGGGATCTCATGATCTCAAAAATTTAAACCCTAATCAAAATTCACTAATAAAGAAAATGGTAAACATGATCCAGGAATTAAAACAAGGTTTATGATCCAAAAAGGGTTATTATATCTTCCAACAACACAATGATTCATAAATAAACATAGGTATATGAATATAGATAGTAGGGTAAAGAGAATGGGTATAGAAATCTAACTGAGAGAAGAATCAACGTAGTTCCCCTAGATTTTTACCCCTTTTATAAGGGGTTTGAGGGGGAAAAACTACTCTTGGGGTATCATAGGGATGTAGATCCCATATACGGGTCATATAGTTCCATCGAGGCTCTAAAAATATGGTTTTGGTATTTTTAATAAAATTATTAAATGAAAAATCTCAAACAATCATTTAGATTTTTAGAGCCGCAAGGTTTTGAAAATCATTACACACTAATCAGGTACTAATTTTAAATGGGTTGAACATTTTATCCTAGTTGGTCTCACATATTTTCAAGCCATGAACAAACCATGGAAACCATCTCTACAATGGATTTCATGGGTTCCTCTATTAGGGTGCATAATTTGGAAAAACCATATACCAATAGTGTACAAACCAAAACCATTAAAAAATGTTTTTACCCCAAGAAACCCAAATGACACCAAAATATATAATGTTTAAATGGGGTTACGGAATACCTACACACCATAGAAATATTTTTTCCCTATAAATCTTAATAAAAATCTTCTATTCCAAGAAGATGAGGCCACTACTCTCTCATCAGTTCCTCCCTTTCCCATGTCTCATGACTACTAGGGTCGTGCTACCACAGTACTCATTCCAAATGAATCATCCTCCCAAAAATTTCATTGGATTTTGAATCAACTCTCGAGACTAGCTATTCAGTCAAGGAAAACTCTAGGTCAATATTAGGATCACTCCAACTCATAAAATGCGATATATCAGATAGATACATTAAAAGATACAATACTTTGAATATGTTACCTATTGACATCAACTACAATAAAAGTGGATACTAATAAGAAACCTTACCCACCTTCTCACTAACCATAAAAGGTCCCACAAAATGGGGAGAATGATTCCCTTTCCTCCCAAGATGTCGATGACTCAAATGGGGTGAAATATTCCAAAAACCTTTTTTACCAACTAAATATTTCAATGGTCTGTGATGATGATCAGAATAAGACATATATCAACTTAGTGTTGTCAAAATATTCAAATGATTCAAAAAAATCATTATGTTTTCTATTGAACCAGGATTTCTCCAACCATTCAAATTTCCCCGATATTCACACAACACAATAGAGATCTGCAATACCGGTTGGACAAGGCCTCAGAAATATCCATTCTAATCATAGAATAATAATAATCATTATAATAAATCTCAACCAACCCCAAATGATTATCCATTGCACCACCAATATCAAGAAAACAAGGGAAATTATATCATTAAGAATATTTATATCCATTCTATCTAGCCATATGACTACGAATAATATAATGTTCTCAAATGGACCTAAGTTCCCAATGCCTCTAAATGTCCCCTAAAACATGAAGAAAACTTAGGATCCATATAAGAGATAGTGGGAGTAATAATTATTTTCAAGTGAGCAACCTCTTTCACATATAGATTTACCCACTCCATAACATTGGTTGTATCACAAATTGGTATAAAGTGATCCAATTTAGTCATAATCTCAATCAAAAACCATGTAACATTATTCTTTATCTACATAAGTGAAAACATAAACAAAATATCTATAGGGGTCTAATACCACTAATATGTTGGCACTATATGTAGCTGAAGAAAACACGAGGGTTTTTCATCATCATCCATGGCATGTTGGCATTTATAGCAGTGAGATAAAAAATAAACAATTCCTTATCTCATACCTAGCCACCAAAATTTACACCACATATCACAAAACATCTTTATGGTACATGCGTTAACATCCCACTAGAAAATATAGAACCCCCCCCCAAATTACATATCACTAATAGAAAAAAACTCAATTCATATATAATATAATTCCATAATTAGAAAACAACAAATCAATAACCATATCCCAACTAATAAGAGAGTCTCTAATACTACAGAACTCATCATCTAATTGTTTTTCTTGAAAAATCAATTCATGAAAAGATGATATCCCAAAATAACTAAAAATTAAACCTCCCCCCTTAACACCACGACTCCAATATGCCTCTATTTAATGATATTCATCATGTTCTTGTCTTTAAATGATTCCTTCAAAGCCTAGGATAGAGGATTCCTACTCAATGAATCCACAATGAAATTCCATTTCACCAGGGTGTCAGTGATTTAAAAATCGATAGATTGTAATTATTCCCCCCAAATAATCTAGAGATGATTATAATATCTTTGACATAAGATATATCTCAATAACTAATGGTATAGAAACATGGAAAATCATTATTTAAAAATGTGATACTACCAGATATTATGTTAATTCATCACAACTTCATGTCATAGATCATGAGTAAGAAACTTATTCTCATGTTTCCTTAGATGACGAATTCCATAAGCGATTATTTGATCACCATGCATAATAACACAATTGAATCATGAACCTGAAGCATCATAGAATACCATATAGCCCTGACCGGCCTCTTGATGATTCACAACCATTGCAGTAGTCAAAATTTGTTTCAACTCAATAAAATAACTCTTAAATTTCCCATTATAAGAATACATTTATCCCTTATAAGTCATACTATTCATCCGATATGCCATCAAAGATCATTACTTAAAAAAATGATGATAATAACCAATTAATCCAAAAAATCTATGAACCTAAAAGAAATTTTATGGTCGACCCCATGTCATAATAGCCTTTAGCATCCCATTATCAACTAATTCACCATGTTCGGAAACCACATGTTCCAAGAACATCATTTCGTGAATCCATAAAAATTTTCAAAATATTTTTATTATGTTTCTGATTTCTCAACCATTACAGAGTTTCTCTCAGATGATACACAAGATCCTCCTTGTACGTAGAATAAATGAGTATTTCATCAAAAAAATGGTACCAAAAAAAGTATCTAAATACTCATGGAATATAATGTTAAAAAAATATTTATAGAATATAAGATCATTTAATAGACCAAAGGTCCTAAAACGGTACCCATAATGGCCATAACATCTCCAAATGTTCATTTTCTAAAAATTATATTATTTTAAACTCAACTGATGGAAACATGTATAAATATTGATCTTCGAGAACCAATTAAGCCATTTCAAATATTAAAAAAACATAAATCCTTTTAAGTTGATACTTGATATTCACCATCAACTTCTTTAGATTATTGTAATCAATACATAGAGGGAGTGAACCATCATCATTATTATCAACAAAAGTCTATTCCGCCCATGGTAAGACACTTTGGAATATAAAGACTTTCACTAGAAGATCATCCAATAGAGTCTTAAACTATTTAATTTTAGCTAGTACCATGTGGAAAAAGGGAATATAAATTATTTTAGTACCAGAAACTTAATAAATAAAAGACTATTCCTCCCCTACCAGTGAAAAAACATAGATTTCAGAAGGAAACTCATTGAGAACTCGATGATAATTGGAAGGATATCAACTCTCAAAATATTCCCACATCAGATCAAAAGGAAAAATATTTTTCACATCCCCCAAATCCAAATAATATGGTCTCTCTTTACATGACCATTTTTCCCATTCTCCTTTAAAGAGATAAAACACACTAGTAGGGGAAGTAAATGAGACTCATTAAAGATAAAATTATATATGTGATTTATTTTAAATGACCCAATATATCCCAAAATTGACATTAAGTGTTTTCTTGTTGAGAATATGAAATCACCAATAAATATAAACATCTTATAGAGAGAAACAACTAGTGTGGTTATATAGAAACTTTTCTCTCCATTTACCAAGGGGAGTTGTAATATCCAATACATAAGAAAAAAGCATCATTAGTTGATTGAAAAAATTAACAATATGCATTGAATTGAATGAATGAGATGCACTAGTGTCAAATAAAGATGTTAGTAATGATGATGTCATTTTGATGGTGCCTCGCACATTTGATGGACCCATATTCTCTTTCTCTATAGACTCTTCCACTATGAGAATATGATTTGTTTTGGAGTCATATTTTTGGAAATTTTTTTTGCATGAAACAACTAATTTACCCACTATTTTATAAGGACATGATAACCATGTTCCACTACAAGGAGTTGAATAGATATGGAAGAAGATTTTTAGAAAACCCGAGCGTCCAATTGAGAAACATATCATAGGTTCCTAAATGAAAAACCTCTTTAAATTCCCCAATTTTCCACATCGATAACAAATATGGTCCTCTTCCTAACACTAAATTTGGTATATAAGAACCATTCTATCGAGAATCCCCTTGAGAATCATCGTGATTCTACATTACATTGAAGAACCTTTCACCATCATTGGAAGAGAAAGAAACTCTATACATCCATAAAATTCCAAATATGACCATTTCAACTATCGACTCTCTATCTAGAACATCAGTATAATATGATAGAGTCAGAAAAAATAAATCATAATGAACTTCTATTGACATCCCAACTAGAACCTATGATCCCTAATATTTCCATTCGATACTATCTCAGGTGAAAACTGTAGTAGCTCATAAAAATATTTTTCATATTATTTCACTATATTATTGGCCAACTGATGCTAGAAAAACTCAATGATCGTAAAAAAAATAGTTACAGATAAAACTGGTTGGTGAGAATATCATTAAATCCCTTTCAATAGTATCACTCTTGCTTCCTCAACGTCACCATTTTTTCCAGCATCACCTGCACTGTCCTTTTACCATGAAGGAGGAATAGTTCTACTTGATGTTTTCTGGTTCCTTAAACAATCCAAACAAAAAATCCCTACTGATCAGCCATTCCCCATCCTCTTGAGGATTTTTGATCCCTTGAACGCATAATAATTCTTGAAATTTAATTAATGAGAATGGTTACAATGATTATTCCATTGAGTTTCCATTGTGATATCCTCAAATGGAGTGGGTGGTGGCTCTTTTCCACGAGCGTGGATAGTACAGACAATCACCTTATCCACATTCTGGTCCACTAAAGGATTTGACCACTAAGGTTCAGAAATATTTTCTTCTTAAATCAGATTTGAACGGCTTATCAAAGAAATGAATCTAAACAACATCAATGTGAAATAAAGATGAATTCATATTAACACTCAAATATATCAACAAGGGAAATTAATCCTAACAGATAGACAAACATGATTTTGATTTCATTCTCCCTAAATCAATATAGGAAAAAGAAATGAAATAATACTAAATATATCTCTCCCTAACCACCGATAGTTATATAATGTTCATTGGTTTAGATATGGAAATAAAGACAATCACAACTACTTCTTATGTCAGGACATGAATATTCCATACATGATGACATCCAGATAAGAATCGAAACCCAGATATCTAACATAACTTGATTACCCTAATAACATGATAATCGAACTGTTATTGACAAATGCCCATGGGAATTATAAATCCCCATGTGTTGGTGAATAAAATAAGAATCACACAAAATGAAAGTGGGAAATATTTTTCTAGAGCCATTGGGGAAGCAATAGAACCAGACAATATGAATTCCAATGAAAACCCATAGGGATAAGTTTACCAGAAGTAAAACATGGATAAATAAACAAATGTACTACACAAATGTACTAGAAAACTAAAAGAAAAAACCAAAATCCCAATATATACAAAACTCCTTTTCCATGGATCAAATTATTGAACCACCTCCATGTGGTTCTTTACCCATACTTAAACATGGAAGGAGGCAACCTACAATCACCCTCAGGAAAAAGTTAGGTGTGAGTTAAAAGTAAAATATGTTCTCACCATGGATTCCATAATAAGATATCAACATTTAACTAACAAAATAATTTTATTTAAATTTTAAATAAGTTAGGTTATCATTTTAAAAGAATATTTAAAAAATTCATTCTTTACATTTCCAATGATGGAAATTATTTTAAACAAATAGAAAAATTCAATACGTCAAATAAAATAGTTCTTATAAATCATAAGGGTTCTAAATGAGTTTAAACAAAGGAATATATTAATTTTAAATAAAAAAATGTGAAAAAAATTTCATATGACTAAAAAGGAATGATATTTCTTGACTATAGGACACCACACACTCAAGGTGAGACAAAAATATGTGTATACACACACCCCTTTGATGTTCTGAATACTTGTTTATGAAAATTTTAAATAGAAGTGTTCATTCCAAATAACTCACTCACATCCTAAGTATTTCATGTTCTATCATAAAAAACAACGATGCAAATTTTATTTTAATAATTCTCAAAATGTAATTCATCCCATTATCCATTTAAGATATGATAAATTTTTATTTAAAAACCAAAACAAGGCTTTAATAAAAAACCTACTATTACCCCAAATAAAGTAAAAAGGTTTCTATCAAAACCATTTTAATCCTTTTATCCAAAATAATAATTTGAAATTTGTTAATAAATAAATTTCACAACTCACTTCACAATTTAAATTCAATAATTTAAATTCCACCAATTTCCATCAATTTCACAATTAAAAACACATTCAATGGAATTTGAGTGTTTTCCAATTTCATGCTGAAATATAATTTCCAATATCAAATCCCCCAATTCAAAGGAATTGAGGTTTTAAACAATTAAATTTCATAATAATAAAATCTCACATATTAAATTGAAATAAATTTAATCAAATATAACAATTAAGTGTTAATTAGGATGAAAAAAAGAACCACATACCTCGAGATATCAATATCTTGAAACTCTAAACCCTAATCAGGATTCTCCAACAAAAAAATAAAGACTATGGGATCTGGGAATCAAACATGGGTTTAATATCCAAGATAAAGGTTAATAGATCATCCAATAACATGATGATCCAAAAATCCCTAGGGATGATAATATATATAGCTGGAGAAATTTTGATTCCATCAATTCCTTTTATTAATTTTTTTTAATAAAATATATGTTTAATTGAGGTAAATTTGATACATTAATTTTTTATTGCAATCAAACACTCATTATATTTTTTTAGAATAGTTATAAAATTTTATAATAAACAAAAGTATTATAAATAATAATTTTTTTAATCAATTAGTCTTTTAAATATATTACAGCTAAATATAAAAGATAAAATATTTTATAATGGCCTATATTTTTTTATAAATGTCAAAAACATGAATGGGTATAAAAAACTGCTAGTTTTTAATTAATCTATTATTAATATTTAAAATCTAACAATCGTTTATTTTTAAAATTTTACTAAAATAGAAACATAGTTTAAATCAAAGAATCAAAATTATGTTTGGGTGAATTTATGTGTTTTTATAAAATATAATTTTTTTATAAATAGTAAAAAAATGTTTTGGGTTTTTAGAATAATTAATGACATAGTATTTATGTAATATTCATTTCATAACTAAATTACCATAATAGAAGACCAAAAATATAATACTTTATTAATTTTAAATATTTTAATTAATATCCAAAACCTATAAGAGAATCTCCAAAGCCCTAAATGGAAACATTGACAATAATAATAGTACTTTGTGAAAACATTTCTTTAACATGCCAAAAGATGTAATCAAAAATGATTTTCAATTCTGGTGGATTAAAATAACCTTAAATCTATCTCAGTTTTCCAAAACCATGAAAAAAAACCATGGGTAAGCTAATGGTTTTTCACTTTTCACAACATAGAATTCCAAGGCCTATATTTGTAACTTATTAATCAAATCGACCACCTTTGATATAAATACCCAACCATTTCACATATACCATTCACTCTCTTTCTATCCTCCATGAATTTTATGAGATTATTTATCCCATTTAGACCCCCAAGGTTCCCTAAATCCCCAAAGGACCCCATCTTCATGATTTAATAGTAAATTATCAAGGAAAAGGAATTATCCTTATTTTCTCTTTAATTCATGAATCAATTTTAGTATTTATCATAAAATTGAAATGGTGAAACTCTTTTATCACTCTATTGATCATACCCTTAATTTATAGTTATTTATTTTTATAAATGGAATAGTATTATCCCCTGTAATTTTCCATTTTCTAGAACCATTTTAATACTAACTATGCTGCTGAATTTACCTCTCAAATTTTTTCACTATTATCCTTAATAATTTATATTTTATATTTATTTTTTGGATAACCAAACATTTTCCATTCCCTATTTATTCACTAATATGTAAAAATGACTTATTTTATTTGTGAATTTACTCTATAGAAACAAAAACCCCTTTTCTGGGATAAAAAGTATATAATAATGATGTCATTAAGAACATTTTTACACCATTATTTTGATAAGAAACTAATTTTTTATTCTATAGGGATTATTAATTAATTTATTGATTATTATCTTTTTAGAAATTTTTAATTAATACATATATTGGTTGTTCCCTAATATCCCTCCAATAAACTGTGTAATAAATTTATTTTGTAGAGGTGAAATGTTTTACCCTACCTTAGTGATAACCTTGAAAATTTTAATTTGTAAAAAAATGGTGAAAACCCATGGTTATATTCTTATAAATGTATCATTTAAATCTTGTACCCAAATTTCATTGATATAAATCATCTTTTTATTGTTATAACAAGACCCTTTATCATGCCACTTCAGTATTCCTTATGTTCTTATTGAAATGTCTATAGATTATATAATCTTTGTCTATCTTATTTATTCCCTTATTAGGATTCATGATCACCCATTTTCATTGATTTATATCACTAGGATATGATATTAAATAGATTTAATGTAGTTTAAAACCATGAATTATTCATTATAGTGGTATTCTTAAGACCCTATTTTGGAACCATGTAATGAAATGTTATATAATAAAAAGCTAGGATTCCATAGTGGGTGTCAATGGATGATTTAATTATTTTTTGGATGTTTATACTTCCAATCATAAATATGAACCCTTGGTACATTTATAAATATATGAAAACATCATAGTATTTTGGTAAGTATTATGTAAGTGGTTTCAGAAAAATAAATCCCTATGTTGATACTAAATGTGGAAGTGGCTCTATAATAGATATAAATAGTGGTAACACAAGAATGTATAGTA
The DNA here is from genome assembly GCA_963277665.1 of Viscum album. Lineage (NCBI taxonomy): Eukaryota > Viridiplantae > Streptophyta > Magnoliopsida > Santalales > Viscaceae > Viscum > Viscum album. Next base: position 1,630,865,179 of record OY728152.1, read on the forward strand.
TTGAGCTAGAATCAATCAGGTACTTGTACACAAAAATGGGCCTTGATGGAAACCTATATTTACACTCCCTAAGGATATATTTTCTTGATTAAAAGGTTTTTATGAACCATTATGAAGGATATATAGAACATTTATTTTCTATTAGATAAGATTAATGAAATATTTAATATTGATATTTTAAGATATAAAATACATTTTTAATTATATCATTCCTACAACTTTCATGTTTTTCACTATGGTTTTATTATTTTATAAAAATATGGTGAAAAATAAGGGGAACCACATAAATGATTTTTCTAATGGATGATTAACTAATGATGTGATGATGAGGCTTGAATGAAAAATTCATGTTGATGATGAATCAACTAACATGAGTTATGAACAATAACATGATTCATGTCGGGAGAAAAAATTCACATGGAAGGAATCTCATTTCCACTAAGTCATTTATTTGTCATTAAACTCATTATTTTAGTTGATATACTAACCCATTAATTTCTGAAGATTGTATATGCTCTATAAAAAAGTACTATTTCGTACTAGGTTTTTTAGAACAAGGAAAATTCACCATAAAAGTACAATGCTTTGATAAAAAAGATAATTTGTGTTGGAAATTGATTAAAAACATGATTCATATATGGGAGATTTATAATATGGAGTGGCAGGAGTTCAGGGGAATATTATTCAATAACTATTCTCTTTATTCAATGAAAATAATTTTTATGGAATTAATATATATAAATCACAAGGAAAATTAATTGGTGGGAGGAAATGAAATGAAATTTATAGGACTTTCCCAATACATGTCTATCTTCATTATAGATCTTAATAGAAAATTTGACATATTTTTTAATGGAATGAGGCCCATCGATGGAGAAATCATGAAAGTTACAATGAAATCTATAAGGGAATAATTTAGAGTTAAATTAATGTTTAATTGGAGTTTGTAGAGATTCATTGTTACCGTAGATCGAATGGAAATAAGAATGAAGTATAGCAAAAAATAGGGTATAATTTAGATTATAGAAGAGGAGGAATGAAAGTAAAACATCCCACATACATTAAAGGTGGGAAATATCATTTGAGTAATTACTTTCCTTGGAGTTAAAAGTGATAGAATTCTGGTACAGATGGACATATAGACTATAATTTTCATAGTGATTTGAAGTCTCAAATTCTCAATAATAGTAAAAAATGAAGATGGTATATTCCCATACATGAGTTCAATTATTTATGAGTATAAATTTTGTTCAATTTTATAATAAATTTTTATATAATAAGATGATGGATGAGAACCACCATCATTCTCATAATAGTCCAATATAAGAATGTTGTGCATTTTCTATCATGAGTATTGCTTTTGAGGCTTCAAATATTATGATGGAATGTACTCTCTCATTATATCAACGAATAAATGTTAATTGTGTGATTTTTTTTCTATAAATTCCTTTATTTAATCCATATTTTCAATGAATATATAATTTAAAACTAAACTTCTAGAAGTATAGTTAGTAGTCAAGAATCCTTGTGGGTTTATCCTAGCATCAAAATTGTATTGAAACTCCATCACTAACATTGACGAGTAAAATTGTAGTGACCTGGACACAGATAGCCCAAAGATGATGTCTAATATAAACTACATTATCATGGTTAAAATGAATCAAACCCCAAAGGATAGAAGACTTTAGTAGTCTTGGTAAACCATATATATAAATTAGAATATAATATACTATTTACAACATATTTTTCCTTATTTCTAAATAAATAACTTCATGAATAAATTTTTTCATTCCAATATATCCCTGCATATATTTCATAGTAAACTTCTTGGATTCATGGGGAAAAAATATAATAAGGGTAAGATCACACACATAATAAGGGATAAGTATAGTATAATCAATAGGGAATCGATATGAATAATAATTATTTCATTGTAGTTAACAGAACACACATTCCAAGTAACCAATCAGATGAAAATGAAGTGATTAAAGAAGACGTAAAGTTAAATTAAAACACATGACATTAAAAAAACTAGACAAGGAAAACTAAATATGGATAGGTAAGAAACTAAAATACATTCTATTAAAACAACTACTAAAAGAAAAATAATATATCATTGTATGAAACTAAAAAAACTTCTATTTATTCAATTAACTACAAATAAAATGTATCCATATATATGTCGACACAATATCTCATGGATAAATAATAATTGAAACTAAATGGGGGAAGTTCTCAATTAATAGATGTTATGTTTCCTAGGTACATGGAACCATTAACATTAAGAGACAGTATACATATTACAATTTGCGCAACTAATTCATCCCATCAGACTACTAATTCATTAAGGTGATTTCTTTAACAAGTCCCCAACCTCTAGAGATTTCCTTAAACAAACCCCATCATATGTATTACATTTCCATAACATTCCTCACATCGAATAAACAATATTCCTTTTCACATATTCATATTAAATATTGTATATTTATTTATCAATATTTACCAAATAATTTGATAACATTAAAATTTGAAACCATATGAACAATGGTATATGGTTTAGGTAATAGTAATTTCCATTAAAATGATGTAGATTTTTAGGAAAAATTCAATGTCAAATGATCATGATAAATTGGATATTTCATGTTGACCCAAAGGTTTCAAGGAAGTGAATGAGAATACTCTACTTGAAAAAAATCATAATACATAAATAATTATATTAATTATGGTATAAATAAAACATTACCAGAGTGGAGTTAATTAAATGGTTGTTGTTGTTAATGATGAATGAAAACATTAAAAAAATTACTTGAAAAAAACATCATAAGGAATGTATCATTTTGTTTTTAATTTTTATTTGAAAACCATTGTCTTTGAAAATAACTTTTATAAATACATTATTTAAAATTTAAACATTTAAAAATTTAAGGAGGGTTCAATGAAATGATGACAATTAAATCCCTACAAGCTGTACAAGGAAAAAAGTACATTCCTTTTAAATAGTTAATGTTTAGAAATAATATATATTTAAAAAGAGACAATAATATTCCCATAAAAATATTGGTAAATGAAAAAAGGGGAAAAATTTATTAACAATCCATTTTAAACCCCATTTAATAAATCAACTTTTTCAAAAGAAAACTGGTTCTGTGACTAAAGATAAATTCAATGTCAGACTTTCTAAAACATTATATAATAATTTTGTGTACCAATGAGTGAAAAAATGGTATAAATACAAGATAATTTAATGTATAATTTTAGGAGATAAAATTACAGTTTTTTTTGAATAATGGAGAAATAATTTCCTTTAAGGGAAATACCATTGAAATGTCATTAATGTTATTATTGAGGAAAATATTCTCTTATCATTATAAATTATCTAATTACACAATAAAAATTTTTAAATAAAAACCCTCATGACGAAATAACATTAAATAGATTTCCAAAATCCGATGATTATAAAAGGAATAATTATATAATATAAAAAAAGTAGTAGTAGATACAAAAAACAAAATATTTACATGGTAAGCATGGCATTTGTCTCATCGATGTAAAAAGCGAGATGAGAATCCCTTACCATACGATTAATTTTAGGTGAATGTAATTTAACATGAGGTAAAATAAAATTATATTAATTATTTACATTACTAATAACCCTTTTCATGTTTGAAATTAATTTAATTTTACATATTCTGATGTTGTGTACAATAACTTAATTAAATAAATGTACATCAGGTGTTTTGACCAAATTCGATTTATGTGTCAAAAACCACATTTGAAGGTCAGATATGGTCAAAGGGGACATTATATAACATCTACAGAATAATAATCATGAAATAATTATCATATAAATATTAATATATTATAATTTTAAAACCAATCATTAAATATGTTTAAAAAAATTAACTAACGTTACAATCATGGAGATGTTAAGACATACGTATACATGAGTAACGTTCTCATTTTTTAATGATCGTTATGTAAAGAATGTAAGTAACACTATATAATTTAGTAATGAACAGTATATAATAAATAAAATATTAATCTTTCAAAAATACTTAAATATATAATTTTTTGGATGTAAAAGGAATCACACCATGTCGAGGAGGAATTAGTCTCCTAATATATGAATGACATTATCATTTTTTGTGTGTGAAAGGATAATAATGAGAATGATATATATATATAGAGAGAGATAATAATTTCATGAATATAATATATTTGTTTGTATTTATCATGTTTTTAGTTATAATAATCTTTTTTACGTTCGATATATTTTGTGAATGAATCACATTACTTTTTGGTGTGGTTCTCCACACATCCACAAACTATGATATCATTTTTACACAAAATGGAATGTATAAATATTGGTGTTATAAAATAATTAATGAATAATTGAGACATAAAAAATAACACATATTACATCTATAAATATATTTTCCACCATAATGACAACCATGTGAGTTGGAAAAAGAAAAATGAATTATCATCATTTTCATGAGGTAGTACTTCATCGTACATAGAAACATTACGTTCATTTCCCATTAACTGGAAGTGTGTATGTGTACATATAACCCTTATAATACAACATACTATTTTATTAGTTATAGAATTTTTTTTATACATGCATAAAATACCAATTGTTGATCGGTTGGATTATGGAAATAAAATTAAAAATCACGAGAGAATATGTTACATCTTAATCATGTAACTACTTTTAGTTTGTACCAAAAGGATTCCGTGGAAGGACTTACGCCCAATGTGAGGCATAAAGGTCAAATGGATAGATTTTGGGAATACATATGGGCATATCTTGGCTGAAACTAAGTTGTTTAGGAGGTGTGAGGAATTGGGAGAGTGGGTGGCCATTTATAAGGGTGGAAAAAGATGTACATGGTATTTTTTAAAAATAAATTAGGTGTACCATTGTTTTTACCTATCCCAAGTCTTTAATAACCAACAAAAATAAATAATGAATGGTTCATGGATGATTTATTTCCATATAATTGGTTTTGGAAAATTTCTTATGTCATTTGGGCCCTTTAGATAAAAAATTAGTCATTTATTAATCCCAATTTATCATTTATAATTTTAACTACACTCACAAATATTTCTGATAAAAACAATGTTGTCCTTATTATAAATTATAAATTACACTAGTTCCATATATGGAATCAAATTTTTAAAATTTATAATAATATAAGTGGTAGAAATTAATTTAAAATTCATCTTGTTTGTGGGGTTACAATGCACGTTTTTAATGTAAAAATGTTTTGAGGTTTCCTAGGTTTCTATAATCAATTTCATAAGTGAATTGATTTCTGTTTCATTAATTGAATTAATTGAAAAAAATAATATATAATTATAATTTAAAACCAATTAAATGTATACATTAACATTATAAATAAATTATATAGAGAATTATTTTTGAACTAAATTTTATTATTTTCAACAATTCATTAAAAATTAAATGCTTTTAAATTAAAAAAAACCACAATACCCAAATTTTTATGTTTGGATTAAAAATAAGAATTTATTTGGAAATATAAAATCAACTAATGTATAATAAATTATATTTAATATGGTTTATTAATTAAAAGGTGGTAAAATTTTCTTTATAAAAATATTAGTTTTAATATAAAAATAGAGTTTGCCATTATTTTATGCATATCAAACCTAATGGATGAGTTTAAATAATATTTTATTGAGTTTTTGACATTAGTATTTCCTTAAATGTTTTTACTAAATGTGGTTAATTATTTAACATATGATGAATCTCCTTGGAAGCATAATTTTTTTTTTTATCAAAATGGTTTTTATATTCATTTCTTGATATTTGGTAACCAATGAAATCATTTAATAATTTTTGGAAACATAATTTTAATTAGTTTGTTTTTACTATTCATAAATTTGAATTTAACTGCTAGTTTATGTATCATTATATTTTAATAATACATTATTTTTGGATAAAACTTAGTCTTACATGTACCGCAAGCTATTGAGATAGGTCTCTTTTACATGAAATGCACGCTAACTCCGCATTTCATGAATTGAAATATATATAATCTATTTTAAAAAAATATTATAAAGTATCTAGTTATTAAATTACATTATGTTCTTTGTATCACATGTCATAATCACTATAGAATAAAAGGATCTTACATTAGATTTTCAGGTCGTCACATTCTCCTCACATTTATAAAATTGTGTCATCCCTATCTAAACTCGATCAAGGTGATAGATAGTTTTATAATTCAAATGTTCTAAATACCACATCATTATAGGGATTCATAACTCATCAATAATAAAATAGAGAATGGAATGTTTGAAGGTCACATGGAATACCTGGGAACTAATTCAATAAGTCGGATAAAATCAATGGAATGTATAGATATGTAATTGGGAGAAAATATTAAATGTTTATAAGCAGTGAATGAGGTAATAAATAAAAAATATGAGAATGATAAATCGTTGGATGAGGGACCCAAATTGATACATCTAAGATTATTTATAATAACATTGTTTGAATAGAAATTAAGGTATTATCACCACATTGTGTTAAGAAGTATTTTTCCTAATATTGGGTAATTTTTTTACTATCATAAAATATAAAAATTATTATTAATTAATGGGGTTCAATTTAATATGAAAAATCATAACTTTTAATTTTTCTTAGATAAAATTATAATTCATTCATTTACTATGATAAATTAATTATCAAAAAATATTTTTTATGCCTGAAGCTATAAAATAACCTTTTAATGGATCATAAGGCCTATAAAAGAGGAAAAAGTCTAACTGTTTGTATTTAACTATCATTAAAAGAAAATATGGTTTATATATTAATATTAAATCCTCAATAGTTATACTACTGGTTCATCATTAAAATTAATTCATCAAAATATTTAACTAAAAACAAGGAAAAATTAACTAGGCATTTCATATATTAGTGGTTGGCCAGAAACCCTTATCGTTATTCGGTCATGGGATCAGGACCTGTGGCCTTGCCAGATCTGATGGGTTGTCTCACAACATTTAGTTTATCTTTTTCTAAGAAGATAACAATATAAATCAAAATATAAATATGATGTACAACCTTGAAAGAAGTTCAATAAATATACTTTTAACAATGATTTTCAGTACAACCCCAATACATAAATACTTTATCCCTTAGTTTCTATATAAGTCCTTCCATGGTATAGGGATAATCTATAATATCATTTATAGAATTCATAAATCATGACACCATATATTAAATATAAAAAACATTATTTTTAACTGTGGTTATTCAAAGAAAATTCCTTCATACTGATTTGTAATGAATATGTGAATTATCTAAAGAATATCCCTTAGGTGAGTCAAACTAGGTGCGCAGTAAGGCCTATTTCCAAGTACCATGTTACCAGAAGTGAGGATTGGAACACCTTATTAGAGTTATTATTCTTAGGAACATCTATTCCAGAACCACGTCTAGATATAGTATCCAAATATGGATGTATTCCTAGGAAGACCCACATAATAACTACCTTAAAAAAATTATATGATATTCTTATTTACTTATCCTCAAATTATACAATAGGTTTAAGTTCAATAACTTATGTTTTAATAAATTTAGTTTCCAAGGCCACTACTAAACATCCATTAAGACCAATAGTAGATACACAACCCCAGATAGGCTAGAGCATGTGTATTCTATCAATTACATTAGCATGATTACTAGGAATAAAATTCCAATGGACTGAATAGTTCAGTAGTTTTGGTAAGTTATATATATACATGATAAAATAATAAAACAATTATAACATAATTTATTTCTTATATATAAATAAATAACATCAATAATAACATTATTTATTCTATTATATTCATGAAAATAGTTCTTAGTACGCTTCATGGATTTCTGGGGAATGAAAAAAATAAGGTTGATATCAAATTATAAATAAGGTAAAAGTATAATAGTTGAAATAATTAATTAATATGAATAATAATTATATAATGGTAAATAACTAAACAGACATTCCATGTTACCAGTAGGTTGAAAAGTACATGAATAATCTATAAGGAATGTAAAATGAAACCACATTCCATTAAAATAACTTGATATGGAAAAAAATATGGAGAGGTAATAAACTGAAACACATGCCATTTAAATAGAAAGATTAGAAAAAATAAATAAATAAATGGTAACAAACAAAAAAATGTTAAATTTAATTAATTAACTAACAATGAATGTATCTATAGGTATTTCCAAACAAAATCTCATGGATAAATAACGACTAAAACTAAACGTGGGAAATAAATATTTATTGGACACTATGTTTACTAGGTACATGGAACTATTACCATAAATAGGTAGTTTAAATACTACATTTTTTTCTTCAAATTCATCCCATGAGATAAACAATGCATTGTGGGGCTTTCATTAACTAGTCTAGATCCCATAGAGCTTTCCTTAAATGGACCCCAACCCATGTATGGATTTCCCATACATTCATCTTACTAAATAAAAAATAAGTCATATGATAAAATTTTATTAAATAATGCATACTGGTTTATTAGTATTTCCCAAAATAATAAAATAAATTTCAAAGTAAACACCATATGAAAACATTTATATTGTTATGGATATAATCATATAAAAAAAATTATATTGATGTTTAGGGGAAATTCAGTGACAAATTATCATGGGAAATTGAATTTTTCCATGGGACAAAAAGGAATGAAGAATGTGAATCTGAATACTAACCTAGAAAAAATATACAATAATACATCCATAGGTTTATTAAGGAAGGTATGAATACATCATATACCAAATAGAGTAAAATAATGGGTTATTTTCGATGATTAATGGAAACATTATAAAATGGTCTTTTAAAAACATTATTGAAAAAAAACATAATTTTGTTTTGAAAAACCATTTGTAAAATATTTTCATTGAAAATCCCTTTTGAAAATAGTTTCTTTATAAATAATACTTTTAAACAAAAAATATGTGATTCCATGAAATGGTTGTAGGTAAATCTGTACAAGCCGTACGAGGTATGAAAAACATTCCTTCTACACAATTAAAGGTTATAAAAATTCTTTGTTTGGAAAGAGTCAATGTGATTCATTTAAAAACATTTGTAAAATCAAAAATGGTATAAATTTATTTACTAAATAATTTTAAATACATCAATGATTTTTTTAATAAAACATGGTTTTTAGAAGAAAACAAGATCTTTTATTTAATAGAAATACAACGTTGAATTATTTCAAGAATGTTTTCTAAACCATTTTGAGAACCAAAGAGTGGAAAAATGGAACCAATACATGGAAGTGTTCATTAATAACTAGTAGATAGAAAAATAATGGTTTTAATGAATAATTTAAATATAATTTCTTCTAATGTAAATACCATTGAAATATCGTTAATGTTATTATTGAGGAATATAATCATTAAACGTTACAAAGTATCCCATACCACTTTGAAACATTTGATGTCATAACCATCATGAAGTAATGACATTAAATATAATATTTATGTACCGTAAATATAAAATTATTAATTATATAATATAATAAATGGGGAATTATATACAGCACCCAAAATATGTATGTGGTGAATATGAAATTTATCTCACGGATGTAAAAATTTGGATGAGAATTCATTAAATTGTGTTTCCTTTCAAGTGAACATCCTTTATCTTACTATAATATAAAATAAATTTAATTATCGTATTATTTAAAAACCATTTTGAGGGTTATAATTATTTTATTTCACATATAACAATGTTTTATATAAAAAATTAATCAATTAAGTTTATGTCAGGTGTTTTGATGAAATTCAGTTTACTTGTAAAAAACTACTTTGGCAGGTCAAATATGGTCAAAGGGGCCAACATATAAAATCTCCAGATCAATAATCATGCAATAATTTCGATATTTATACCTCAGTTATACTTTTAAAATCATTATATATATATATGAAAATTCATCCATTGTTGCAATCATGGAGATGGTAGGTCGTACGTACATATAAGTAATGTTCTCTTTTTTCAAATATCATTACGGAAACTAGGTAAGTAATGCTATATTTTTCAATAATAATAATTATATAATAAATAAGAAATTTTTTATTTATATTTACTTATATATATAATTCTAGTGATGTAGGTGGAATCACATCATGTTGAGGAGGTTGTAGTCCACACGTCCTCAAATGAAACTATCAATTTTTAGTGTGTGAAATGATAATAAGGAATATATATATATATCCATAAATGTGATTATTTATTGAATGTAATAAATATATGTTTTTTATGTCTCATATTTTTAATTATAACAATATTTTATATATTCTATTTATAGATTGAATGAATCACATCACTTTGAGGAGGAGGTAGTCCACACATCCACAAATGATGTTATTGTTTTTATGTAAAATGGAACAAAAAATGATAACTATTATAAAATAAATAATGATGAAAAATGACATAAAAAATAAAATATATAACATATATAAACCTATTTTCCATCATAATGGATTCCTTGGTAGCTAGTAATGTAAAAATGAACAATAAGTGTTTCATGAGGCAGTTGTTGGCCAAAAATAGAAACATTAGGTTTGTTACCAATTATATGGAATTATGTTAATGTATTGGTATAAAACATAGAATAAAAAAACTACTATATTTATGATGTTTTGTTTGTTAAAAAATCATAGAATAAGAATAGTTGAGGGGATGGAGTATGAAAATAAAATTAAAAAGATTGAGGGAAGATGTTACCTCTTAGTCAGGTAACTACTTCTATCTTATACCAAAAAGCTTCATTAGAAGGATTTATAACCAAAGGAAGGCATCAAGATATGAGGTCTAGATATTTTGAATCTATTTGGGAATATATTGGATTATACTATGTGGTTTGAGAGGTGTGAGGAATATGGAGCGGTAGTGTTCTTTTATAGGTCATGAAAAGGAATCACATTGAATTTTTTAATGAAGTTTGGTGTACCAACTTTTTTACCTAATAAAAGACATTAAAAAAACTAAACTCATATATATTGTGTTAAATGACTATATATGTCCAGAAATTTGGTGTTGGTTATGTGTCTAGGTCATTTGGGCCCTTAAATTAACAGTTTACTCGGTTATTAAGCATAATTTTACCTTAATAATTTTAATTAATTTCAAAACAAAAATCAAATTTTTTTTTCGTATTAGAAATTTTAATTTATTTTGATTCAAAATCATTAATACATTTTAAAAACATTTAATCCTATAATTTGAATAATTTAATTTAAAATTCAACTCATAGACTGGATGGCAATGCATGATTTTAAAGTAAAAATGCTTGATTGTTTGATGTGTTATTAAAATCTATTTCAAAAATAAAATTGATTAAAATAATATAGATTATATTAACTGATAAAAATATTATATAATTAATCTTTAGAACCAATTTAATTTATAATTTAAAAATATATATAATATGTATGAAAATTAGTTTTGAAATAAAATATTCTAGTTTTCACTATTCATTAAAAATGAATTATTTCAAAAAAATACAAAAAAAATAACTGAAACATATTTTTTTATTTACCTATTTCTATGATTATTTTTATTTGAATATATTGAATAAAATTAATTTGAGAAATTAATATTTTAATTGGGGTTCCCATTAATAGGATGTAAACTTTCCTTTATAAAGTTTTTTGGTTTTTGTGTGAAATAGAGTTTGTTCTTATTATATGCCTATAATACCTCGAGGATGAATATCAAAAAGAATTTAATTAGTATATATAAGATATATTTATTTAAAATATTTAACTTATTTTAATTAATTATATTTATTTAGATAAAACTCTTTTGGAAGCATAAAAATAATAATATTTCTTTTCTACACAATTTCATTTTATTTTCGAATCTCAATAATTGGGATCAAATGAATACATTTTATATTATTTTAAACCATATTTTTCATAGGTTATTTATTAGAATTAAAAACTACTTATTTAACATCATGTTTATATGTCATTATATTTTAATAATATACTATTTTTTGATAAAACTCGGTCTTGTGTGTAACGCAGACCATCAAGGAAGGTATCCCTTGCGTGTAACGCATGCTAACTCAGTGTTACAAGAATTAAAATATAAAGAATCTATTTAAAATATTAAATATATTATAAATTATCTAGATACTATATATTCTATGACATTTGGTGTCACGTGTCATACACACTATTGAAAACAAGGTTCTTACTTTTTAATTTTGTGAAGTCACAATAATATCATCGCAATTCTAGTAGTCATTACAATAGGGGAATTTGACACTATACGAGGAATGGAAGGAATATCAAAGTATAATTCTCACACCAATTACAAAATCAATTAAAATTTAGTAGTTTTTTAATAGGAATCCTATAGTCAATTTTAATAGATAGATATCACAACCTACCTATTTTCTAGAAGCACCTCCCATAACCATCTTTACAAAGATGATTAGTGAAGGGGGGGGGGGGGGTAAATGAATTTATAAATATAATTCATGTCTCTTTAATTCAAGAATAAATATACATATTTTTTGAAGTGTTACCTATACCTCTACTAAAAGGAGAGCAGATTTCCCCCATGACCTCATATGTTGCTCCAAGACCATATCAAAGACCACATATAAAATGGAGAATATAGAGTTAATGTAATTAAAGAAGATAATTCAAATCTGTCAGGGAAGGGATTTATCCATCTATGTGGTCTCCATGGGGAGAACCTACTCACTTTGTGAAGAACAAGGATGGATTAGTTCAGATAATAATTGACTAAATAGAACTTAACAATATCACAGTGAAGGCTAAGTACCATCTCCGGGGGATTGATGATTTATTAAAAAAACATCATGGGGATATGTTCTTCCCCAAGATTGAACACCAATCTGGGTATCATCATTTGAATGTGAGTAAATAATATATTACAAATAATAACTTCCTAAAAATATATTTATATTATGTGTTTCTTATTATTATGTTTTCATAACTAATGTTTCTTCAATATATATGAATTTGTTGCTTCCTTAATGAATATCCTAATAAATTTTTGGTAGTTTTATTAATATTATTTTGATATATTCTAAATTTAAGAAGGATCATGGGGATCATCTAATTATTATATTGAAAACTCTTATAAAAGAGATCATTTTTGGAAAAATCTGAAAACGAGAATTTTGGTTAAAATAAATTACATTATTGGGGAAAATTGTATCCAGTGTAAAAATATCATTTGACACTAAAAATAAAAAGGCTATAATAAAACAGCCTCATATGATAATGACAACTAATATTACTAGATTCCTTGTGTTTTTATGATATTTTATGATGGTTTTGAAAATATTTTCTTGACATTCCAATACACTTTCAATGTAAACTATAAAGGGGGATATGTTCATATAGATAAAACGATGTGAATAATGTTTCCATGAAATGATGAATTGATTGGTTATTTCACCTGTCTTAAATCTACCCTATATTATAAAAGGATTCATTGTGTATAGAAATATATTTTTTATGTTCTTGGATGAACCCTCATAAAAAATGTCAAGGTGATTTCATATGCATCGTGAGAGTTAAATACTCATAATCATAGTTATCCTATACAAGAAGTAAAGCTATTTTAAATTATTTTTTCTTTGAAAATACTGATTCACTATATTTATGCATTCAAATTTGATATATACACATAACACCAATGAATGAATTTTATTTTCCCACAATAGGAATAAAACATAAGGAAATGGTGATGGATGGGGATTCTTAATGTCTAATATGGTTCAACACATTATTATCTTCAATTTGGAAACAATGTCACTCATGCAATAATATTGAAATAACTTATTGTTCTTGAAATGATTTGGATTCTATGAGAACCATTTATCAAGAAAATAGTAATGTCTAACATGGGAATCATAAGGGATGGTTCATAGTTATCCCTATCCAAAATTATTTCCCAAAATTCACTACAAAAGATGATAATGATAACTCAATGAGTAGGCCCTTTGAAGTAATTGAAGATATAAGAGGTGAAGAATAATATGTTTGTTGAGTTTAATATTGATCATGAATGTGTAATGAAAATTTTTTACATGGAACTTTGTACCATCTATTTCAGTGATAAATAAGTATATAGTGGATGAAAATAATATCTCATAATCAGCAATGCATTGTAGAAGAATAAAAATTAATAGTGACCTTCATGATAATTATTAGTAGGATAAAATAAAAAGGGATATTGTCAATTACACGGAAAGGTTCAGGGTATTTCAACAAGTAAAGGGGTATCAATAGATTCCTAAAGTTGTATTTCAACCACTACCCATACCGTCATAGATGTGGCATAAAATCACTATAATCATCATAACTGGTCTCCCAAGAACATACAATTGAAACGATAGGTTATGGGTTATATCGGGTAAACTCACAAAGACTTATCATTTCATCTCAATTCAAGAGGATCCCTCTCTTGAAGAAAATTTCATGATATTAATAATGGATTTGGTGTGGTTTCATTGGGTTCACAATCTATAGTTTCTGATCACAATCTAAGGTTCACATCAAAACTCTTTATAATTATTCAACATGATATTAATATTTAATTGAATTTCAGTAACACATATCACCCCCAAACTGATGGATAACATTAGTGGACTATTGGGAAACATTAGGACTTTCAAGGAACATGATCAATGTATGTTAATGGAGGATGATATCAACATAACCCCTTTAGTTGAGTACTCATACAATAACAACGTCCATTAGATTATTGAAATTGGTCTATCCGATTCTCAATATGACATTCTATGTATAACATATAATTTATGGAATGATATTAGTTATAGAATGATAATCCTACATAATATTATGTAACAGAGGGTAGACAAGGTTCAGTCAATCCAACATCATATCAAGTTCAATAACATATGGAAAATGATCACTACTAAAAATCATTATAGGGAAGTGGAGATTGATATTGGAGGCAATATTTACATTTTTATATCACTATGGTAGATAGAAATGCACTTTGTAATGAAAGGGAAACTTATCTGAATATACATTAGACCCTATTAAATAAATGATTACATATTGGAGTGGCCTTTAGTCAAGAACTCCCATGAAATCATGATCCTGTTCATGATATATTATACGTATCTATCTTGGGAAAGTAAATTCCCTATCCCTCACATGTATTGAATATGAAGGTGGTACAACTGAAACACGATTTCTCTTATGAGGAGTATCCAATGGAGATCATAGAAAATAGATAAAAGTTTTTTAGAAAAAATTATACCCACCACGTCAAAGTGTTATGGAGTCACCATAAATATGAAAAAATCCATGTGATATCTAGTAGATAAAATCAGACAGAAGATCCCTCACCATTCCTAAACCAATAAAATGTGTTTATATTTCGGATATGAAGTTTCCTAATGGGGAAGAATGAAATGAGCCCAAAATTTTTAATGACATTTTTTTTCAAGAATTAATGTTCGTTACATATTATATAATATTAAATAACATTACAAATAAAGTAAATCTAAAAATATTTTGTCACATTAACCATTATCCATACATTATTCATCTATAAAACCAATTAAAATGTTAAACATTACAAATGGACGACAAATATATTATAGAATAGCTGAAATTAGAAAATTAGGGTAACCTTAATTTTTTAAAATAATCTCCACCGCTGTAAATTATATTGAAATAAATAAAAATATTAGTGAACCAATAAATATATTTATATATGAACACATATCCTTATTGGGATATTGATGTGAAATTTCAGTTATTGAATGAAGTTGTATTTATTGGGTATAAATGGAATTATGATAGGTGTCACACCCTGTTTTTTTCTACTCATGTCATGGTTTTGATCTGGATCATTGAAAATATGAACCCTTTTATTGGGTTTTGGGTGAGATTAATTTTGATTTTTGAACACCTATATATGTATAATCATCATAATTTTGGTTCCCCATTTCTTGTTTAAGAGTTCTTGGAGAAAGGGTGTTTAATTCCTAATTTGGGCCAACCATGAGGCAATTTGTAGTTTTAAAAACCAAATTTGTTTCTTTAATAAATCCTTCGTTTTTAAACATTATTCATTAATTCCACTTTCCCAATGGCCTCCACTAACATATTAATACTAACATATCCTTTTGTACAACTTAGAAATTCCTAAACAAGGTTAATTGGGGTTACTTATTTAGGTACAAGGCCATCCCATAGGCCCATTTCTAGTTTCAAAAAAATAATTTATTTATTTTATATATAATTTCATTTTTAATATATTTCATTGATTACACCTCCCAGTCGAATACAATATCACTATCCTCACTCCCATTATTGATTTTCCCTTTTTAGAGATCTTATGAATCTCTGATTAGGGTGAACGTTTTCTTGTTACCTCTAATAGTCTAGAATTGATAAGGTAAATTTTTTCATAAACAACTCATTAAATTAGTTATCTTATTCCCACAAATAGTCTTTCCCTGGTTATTAATAATATCATGAGAATCTCCAAGAAGTTTTAACCCATTACTTTTTCTATAAGGGTGCAGATCTAATGTAATACGAAGATTTTTCTAGTTGAAAAGCTAAGATTCCTACTCCGTTATCATCCCTCTTCTTCCTCCGTTACTTATTTCATGGTTTTATAATCTCCCCTAGTATGTTTGACCTAGGGTTAATTTATCCAATTATTTTTTATGGGTTTTTTGTTTGGGGCTGGTCGTTATAGGTTTAGGGTTTGTAAACCCTTGGATGGTGATTTTGGGTGTGCATTTCCATTACGCCAAGGATTTGAGGTAGGATATCCCTTTTACAAGCATTTATCATTTAATATTCATAATTATAATTCTTATATAACCTTATTTATATGATATGTGCTCCTGTGAAACCTCGGTTTTAACATTTTTGTGTGAAAATTATGTTTTATGACTTATTTTGTTAAAAATATAGTTGTTTTGGTATAAATGTGAGCTCCTCCTCTTTGATAAACTATTCCATGAGATTTTGCACATGTTTTATGGTATTTTGAATATGTTTCAGTATATTTAATTACTTTATGGCATGAATATGCTATTTTAACTTTTTTATGAGTTTAACATAAGTTGTTTTGTTAAAGAGATCATGCCATGTGTTCGGTAAATTGCTCGGTTAGATTTTATGTGTCTAGTGAAATTTAAAATTTTTTGTTTGGATTTATAAATACATTGGAATAATGTAAAAAAATTATTTTTGGGATACTTTATGGATTTCCTATATGTATTTTGTTTTAGAAACAAATTTTTTTGGTTTACAACATGTTTTTTCCCGAGTTGCCGGAAAATGGCCTATTTCACATTCTTATGAAAATGGTTGTGTTTGGAATATGTAGTCTGAGTGTTTTAAGTGATTTATGAATGTGGTTTGATCCTTTAAATTGTGTGTATACACCTAATTAATAAAATTGAAATGCATAATTTGTCAAATGATAGTTTTGAGAAAATGTTAAAAGGCCTGTTTGGCCATTCCTAAAAATGAAGAATGAGTGTTTTACTTGTATATACCATGTTGTGTCAATTGGGATTATTTTATGGTCAATGAAATGATTTTATTAAATTTTTTTAGGGAAGAAAAATATGTTTGGTTATGGTTTTGTTGTGTTTTTATAATTAAAAGTGTGTTTTTAATAATTTTTATGTGAAAATCCTCAATACACTTCTTGAAATTGTTTTACAAAACTTTTCTGTGGTGTATTGATTCGTGAATGAAATGTGAAGAATGTTTGTGGGATGATTGTGTGTTAATTGTTTGGGTATGTAATTTGGATGTGAAATGTGTATTTGATAATATTTGTAACTTGATTGAGCACTAAAGGGTATCCCATGTATCTAGGTGGGTGGACATGTACTAGTATACTAGTGATCCTGTGGGGTTTGGCCCCTGTTTCACGTAGCAAGTGTAGCGATGACAACACCAACTAAAAATATGATTATGATGATGTTAGGGGACCACTATGTTATGGGTATTATCCCTAATAGTGTCTTGTGTGCACGATAATGGATATTTATTGTGATTACTTTCACTGAGATACGAGGTACATGGGGCTCACAACTAACTACTGCCTAGGGGTGTTCCTGTGACTTGTGGTCATTGGATATTTTATACTCACCTTCAGGATATGGCGTGTTTGGTTGTTAAATTCATTATTGTGTGTTATTTATTTAAAAGTGTATATTCTTTAAATCCACCCTCTTGAAAACAATTTTCATTTTGAAGATTCACCTCTTTCAAAATTCTTACTAGAATTCTTGTTTATAAAACATGAATGTTTTTGTCTCATAATTTGTTTTATATAGCATGAGACCTTATTTTTAAAAAATACATTTATATTTTGTATTCGAAATTTGAAATTAATGTTTCTTTTATTTTAAAGGATGTGCATTGGAAATAGAATATCGGGTTAACCTACTATGTTTTAATACTCACGCATATAGTCTTCTTCTGTTTTTAGCCCTTATACAAGTTTCAGATTGAGTTCGATCGCCTTGGGAGACTTCTGACCATTATGTTGGAGAGTGACCAGAAGGGTCACATGGAGTTATTTGGTTATCAGGTTTGGTCAGATGTGTTTTTGGTTTAGTTGTACTTTTAGTTTCTTGTACAATTAATATTCAGTACAGTTTTTATATAAATGTATTTTGGGCTACCCATTTCTTTCCTCTGTTTGTTTTATTGTTTATATATGGGTGAAATATTTCCCTTGGGTACTCTATTGATGCCCTTGGTGCTTGTTTATATCCTAAGAGGATCGGTAACACCTCTCAGGACATGTCACGGGCTAGCCCTTGCGATCGGTTTAGTGTCAAGTCGGGCTGGTTCGTGACAAAATGGTATCAGAGGAGGTCGTCTCTTAGCATAACTTTCTTTTTAGGGTGCCCTTGTTTTTTCGGGGATGCCATGGTAGATGGATAAGTATTTTTGGTACTTGAGGGGTAAGTGCGGGAAGAGCATCGTGAACTCTTTCTCGTTATAATCCTCGGGTTTCCATGGGAAGTCTTATTTTATTAGTGTCTTTTTTTTCTTTTTGAATGTCTGGTTTTGGGATATAAAAAGGGAAGCCTAAATAATGTCCTCTATGAGCTTGCAGGGCTTGGAAAGCCATGTGGAGCTAGGGCATGGTCCTAATAATTCTCTCCGTGTTGGTATTGTGTTTGACATATACCTGTCAACCATATGGTCAAGTCACCCACAAACACTAGTTCCCTTTTGTGGGTTTCTTAGACCTTTCTTGAATTCTGATTTCTTTTAAAATACTTATGTTAGAATTACGGAAATGGGTTTGAAAAGAAAAATTAGATTTTTAAAAAGGGAAATTGGTTTTCAAAAATTAAATATAAGAATGTTTTTGGAATGTTGTGTTTTTATTAAACAAATTTTAGGGAGGAAGTGAAAATGATTTAATAGGATTGGATTTTTCCTAATCAAAACTAGTGGTTTTTTGAAATAAATGGTTATGAAAGTGTTCATCATTTTAAATTAATTCTGAAACATTGTTTTAAATGAGGTGTTTTGAGCTATTGAAATTTTATTTAATCCGATGAATAGGTTATGGAAGTTTCGTTTTGAGCGGATGCAAATTTATGGAAAGTGGTTTTGGCCTTTGTGTTTGTCAGATTATGAAAAGAGATCTTGCTGATTTTTTTTAAAATGGGAAAGGGATATTGGGAATAGAATGGTTGTCTTTGTAAGTTCTATTAAATTAAATGGATTGTTTTTAATCAAATTGTTCTTGTTGAAGCGTGGCTTGTCTTGTGAAATCTATTTTTTTTGATTTGGTGGTTAATGTGACTTTGGAAGGTACATGATTATTTTTGTAATGATTGTTCTTTGATTTTTCATTCGGTGTTTTCATGGTTTCTCACATGCATGGTTTTCTAGAAACATTGATTAATGGCCAGTATGGTTTGGTATTTGAGTGCCTGAGGTGTCACGTAAATATTCATGTAAGTGAGACTTGATGAAACACCATTATTGAATGTGAAAATCCACAAAGTTAGTTTATTTTTTATTTATTTATCAAAAGAGTTTTTAGCATAAATATTGTGGTGTTTGTTTTGAATAGACAGTTATATGTATGGTTTATCTTATGCCATAGAAGTGTTGTATATTCAGTATACGTATTTATGATCTAGAATTCATACTTTTGTAGCATCTTGAGATGACATCTTGTTGATGGATCGGTTTTGGGGTAATGATTAGTGGGTTTATAAAGATGTGTGGGATGTCCATGGATAGTTCTCCATTGCTTTTATTTACAGTTGATCAAGCTGAGGATTTGTTTTAAATGTTAAATCCTCCACTTAGAATGATACCTCAGCCCAATTTTTAAAATAGAGAGATGTTTGGGATCAATTTAATGAGACTTCCTTTTATGGTGATTCTCTCAATTGTAGTAGTTTTTCTCGGTGAAGTTATGTGGGTGTTGTTTTTTGTGCCTTGTTTATTCTTCTCCCCATTCGGAGTGACAAAAAATAGTGTTTTGTATCTCTATGTTCTAGTTTGGGTAAAAATGTGTTGTTGAGGAAGAGAGTTCAATGGTGTCTCCTGATCTGTTTCTTCCTACTGGGAGTGTTATGTGGTACTGTGTGGAACTAAGGGATGGAGTACTAGTTGGGGGATATCAAATCCAAGCTAAGAGGCAGGAGATGCTTCGTCCATCAGAGCCCCACCCATAGGTTTCTATGTGAATCTAGCGCATAGTCACGAGTCCTAGGATTGTAGGTAGAATTTCTAAGCTCATTCCTATACCATTTAGTTGAGGTAGTACCATTATTTATTTTGTGGTTTCAATGTCCCAATTATTGGGTCCCCTTTCCTCCCCTCCCTAATCGGTGGGGGTTTTGATCCATGCAGAGAGTATTGGCCCAGTTCTTGCCACCTCCATTCGAGAGTGGGTGGCATAAATGTTCATTTTGTGTTCCTCTAAACTCTGGTTTATAGGTTGTTGTGGGAGAGTTTTGGGGGTCATTTTTTAGGTTAGTCCTAATTTTAGTTCCTTTTTATTGGTTTTTTTCCATTTCAAGTTGGTATCTAATGTTGGGGAGACCCACTGTGGGTCTCGAAGAACATTCCTTTAGGAATTGTCGGATTCTAGTTGTGATTTAATGTTGGGGAGACCATTCTGGCCTCCACCCCATGTCATGGGATTTTTTGAGTGAACTACTTTTTGAGGTGATCTTTGGGATCATGTGGAGAAGGCCCAACAATATATTTCTTGGCATGGTTGTGGAGGTGGTGGAAAGATCTTTCTATTGATTTTCCCAGAAGTTGTTGTGATTTGGTGTTATGTTTGGGAATGAGTATTATGTTACATTGTTGTTAAATGATATTTAATTAGAATTAGAGGATATATTATGTTTATAAGGAATCATTAGGTGTTTTTATATCAGTTGAAAAGATTTATGGAATTCCGTGGGTGGAACGCTTTAATGGCGGGGAGAATTGTCACACCTGTTTTTCTTTTCTTTTCAAGTCATGGTATTGATCCGGTTCATTGAAAATACCAATCCTTTTATTGGGTATTGGGTGAGATTAATTTTTATTTTTTAACTGCCATATATTTATAATCACCCAAAATTGGGTTCCCCATTTCATTTATAGGAGTTTTTGGAGAAAGGGTGGTTACTTCATGATTTGGGCCAACCGTGAGCCCATTTGTAGTTTCAAAACAAAATTTGTTTCTATAATAAATCCTTTTTTTTTTAATTTTTTTCAATAATTCCACTTTCCACATGGCCTCCACTGAAATTTTAATACTACCATATCTTTTTGGACCCCTTATAAATTCCTAATCATGATTAATTGGGGTTACTTATTTAGGAACTGGGCCAGCCCATGGGCTCATTTCCAGTTTTAAGAAAATATTTTTTTTCTTTTATATCTAAAATAATTTTTCATATATTTCGGTGATTACTCATCCTAATTGAATTCAATATCACAATCCTCACCCCCATTATCAGTTTTCCCTCTTTGGTGCTCATATGAGTAACCGATTAGGGGGAAAGTTCTCATGTTACGTCAAATCGTCTAGAATTGATAAGGTAAATCATTTCATACATAACTCATTCAATTCGCGATACTATTCCCACAAATCTTCTTTAACGGGTTCTTCCAGAACTTAGTAGCATCCCCAAGATGTTTTAACCCATTCCCTTTTCTATAAGGGTGCATATCTAATGGAATACGAATAGTTTTCTAGTTGAAAAGGTGAGATTCCTTTTCATTTATCCTCTCATTTCTTCCTCCTTTCATTATTTCATGGTTTTATAATCTTTCCTAGTTATGATAGACCTATTGTTATTTTATCCCATGATTTTTGATTGGGTTTTGTTCGTTTTGGGCTGTTCATCATAGGTTTAGGGTTTGTAAACCCTCAGATGGTGATTTTGGGTGTGCGTTTCCATTTCTCCAAGGATTTGAGGTAGGATATCCCTTTCAAAAGCCTTTATCATATAAGATTCATCATTATAATTCTTTTATAACATTATTTATATGACATGTTCTTCTATGAAACATTGGTTTTAATGGTTTTGTGTGAAAATTATGTTTTAGGACTTATTTTGTTAAAAATATTGTTGTTTTGGTATAAATGTGCAGTCATCATGTTTTATAAATTATTCAATGATATTTCACACATGGTTAATAGTATTTGGAATATTTTTCAGTATCTTGAATTAATTTATGGAGTGAAAATACTATTTTATCCCTTTTTATGTTCTTAACATAAGATGTTTTTTAAAGAGTGCATGACATGTGATCGGTAAATCGCTCGGTTGTCTTTTATGTGTCTAGTGCAAGTTAAGATGAATTTTTAGATTTATAAATTCATTGGATGAAAGTAAAAAAATTATTTTGGGGATCCTTTCATGGATTTACTATTTTTATTTGGTTTTACAAACTAATGGTTTTTGGTTTACAACATGTTTTTTCCCGGGTTGCCAAAAAATGGCATGTTTCACCTTCTTATAAAAATAGTTGTGTTTTGAATATGTAAACTAGGTGTTTTAAGAGATTTATGAATGTGTATTGATTCATTAAATGGTGTGTATACACAAAATAAACAAAATTTAAATGAATAACTTTTACAAATGACAGTTTTTAAAAAATGTTTAAAGGCCCGTTTGGCCCTTCCTAAAAATGAAGAATGGGTGTTTTACTTCTATATACCATGTGGTGTCAATTGGGATTATTTTATGGTCAGTGAAATGATTTTATTAAATGTTTTTAGGGCATATAAATATGTTTGGGTATGGTTTTTTTTTGTGATTATAATTAAAAGAGTGTTTTTGAACAAGTTTTATTTGCGAAGCCTCAATACACTCCTGGAAATCGTTTTACAAAACATTTTAGTGGTTTATTGTTTCATGAAAGAAATGTGAGGAATGGTTGTTGGTTGTTTCTATGTTAATGGTTTTTTAAGGGAATATTGATGTGAAATGTGTGTCTAATAATATGTGTAAATTTATTGAGCACTAAAGGGAAACCCGTGTATCTAGGTGGGAGGATGCTTATTAGTAAGCTAGTGATCCTGTGGGGTTTGGCCCTATTTCACATAGCATGTTTGACGATGACAACACTAACTAAACTATGATGTTGATGACGTTGGGGGACCCCTAGGTTATGGGTATGCTCCCTACTTATGGCACGTATGAACGAAAAGGGATATTTATTATTGTTTCTTTCACCAAGATACGAGGTTCCTGTGACTCACAACATACTAGTGCCTAGGGGTGTTCCCGTGACTTGTGCTCATTGGCTATTTTGTACTCACTGTTGTCATATGGTGTGTTTGTTTCCTAAAGTCAGTAGTGTTTGTGATTTATTTAAAAGTGTAAATTCTTTAAATCAGCCCTCTTGAAAACTATTTTCTTTTTGAAGTTATACCTCTTTGAAAATTGTTATTAGCAATATTGTTTATAAAACATGAATGTTTTTGTCTAATATTTTGTTTTATATAGCATGAGACATTATTTGAAAAAAAAACCTTTATATTTTCTATTTAAAAATTGAAATATATGTTTCTTTTATTTTTATGGATGTGCATTGGGAATAGAATAACGGGCTAACCTATTGAGTTTTAATACTCATCCATATAGACTTCTTCAGTTTTTAGCCCATGTGCAGGTTTCAGCTTGAGTTCGATAGCCTAGGGTGACATGTGATTATTATGTTGGAGAGTGAAAAGAAGGGTCACATAGAGTTATTTGTTTATCGGGTTTGGTCAGATGAATTATTGGTTTAGTTTTACTTTCAAGTTCATGTACAATTAATGTTCAGTTCAGTTTTTATATAAATGAATTTTGGGCTGTCCATTTCTTTCCTCTGTTTGGTTTATTGTTTATATATTTTAGAAATAGTTCCCTTGCATACTATATTGATTCCCTTGGTGCTTGTCTCCATCCCGGGAGGATCTAGAATGCCTGACGGGACATGTCGCGGGCTGGACCTTCTGATCGGTTTATGGTCGACTCAGGCTAGTTCATGATAGTAGGTGTAGCTGAATAATTATATGTACAATGGTCAATATGACAAGTGGCCAATATTAACATTTAATACTATACCCTTGGATGATAATTTTACAATCATAGGTAGTGATTATGAGTACTAATAAAAAAATATAATTGTTATAGAATGTTGAATCAATTTCATCAACAAGTATATTCATTTCATTTGAAACTCATTTTTTCAAACATGGGATAGAGGTAACATCACTAGGGTTCATCCTTTACCAAGATAATTCCATGATTTACCAATGTTAATTATATATTCCATTTAATGAATTTCTATTTCCCATAGAGAGAGTTGAATAATAATTTTAATCACAATACGATAGATGTGGTGGAATCGAGGTTTTTCCTAGAACATAGGGACACCAAGGAAAATAATGGAAATATTAACTTCTCTAATATTTGACATAGTATTTATTATCACTATTTTTCTTCAATTTAATTTTTTTCCAATGTACATGAATGGTTTTTTTCAGAAAATTTTCCCACCTAATACATTTTCATAGTGAAGAAGATCATTTTTTATGTTTATAATTTTTCTTTTGTCCCTCTGGATGAAAATAATGATATCGTCAGTATATGAAAGATGAGTGGGAGATGCCATACCACTACCATACTTAATGACAATATCCTTTCCTTCCTTCCATAATTTGGTAATAATCCTATGAAAGTAGTCAATATCAATAAATAAAAGAACTTCTAAAAGTGGATCACCTTGTATGACACATCGAGATCATGAGAAATATACCCAGGAGAGCTATTTATTAGCATTGAGATATGGCATGAGGTCATGAACATTTTAACCCAATAGATAATGGTTTCCAAAAATACACACATGGTTAATATAACAAAAATAAAGCTCTAATAATGAGTGTAAAATAATTTTTTGACATCATATTTAATAGAAATTTTCTACCATCTATAGGGTTTCCCATGGCTATTAAGATAATAAGAGGATATAAAAAGACAATCTTGTATGGTATAACAATTAATGATGCTAAATAGAATATGATACATAATATGGTTGGAATATCCTACCAATCTATTAATAGGAAGTATCCTATAATATTTATAAAATGTATTGACAAGAGAAATAGGCATGTAGAGATGTATCTCTTTTTCATTATCCACTTTAGGGATAAGGGAAATGAATTGATAATTTCTACCATGAGTGATATTTCCACCATTGTAAATATTACTAACTGGTCTATAGTCATTATTATGAATGATATAACAATATGTTTGAAAGGAGGAGTTTATAAAACATTCTGGTCTTCGAGAACTCCTATTATTAGGACCAAAGATTGCACATCTAATCTAAAAAATAATAGGAATGGTTGAGAGATTATAATTATTCTCCTGGTGGAAATATTATTAATTGGATATTTGAAGGATTCAGTATGAGTGTCATAGTAATCATATTTCATCCTATAATAATAGAAAACATGTTCTTCTAAGTACAATCATTTTTAAAAGATTTTTCCTTTATCATTAAGCATAAAAAAAGGTAAATTAGTTTTCATTAACCTATAAAGATAATTAAATACCATATCATATATATCACCATCATTCCTAAAAAAAATTTATTTTCATTCTTGTACATGTGTTCTTTATAATTAATATGATCATTCAGATACTAAGTGATCTTATTTTCCTTTTTAAGAATAGTAACTAAATTGCTCGTAGTGTATTTCTCTTGAATAAATTGGATCAAATAATAAATATAGGAAATAAGTTCATCTATGTGACTGAAGAAATTTTCACTACATGTATTCATATTTTTCAAGATGATTTTGAGCATTGAAACACAAATGAGAGCATAATCTCTAAAGTTAATAGAATTCTAGGTTTCATAAAGAATAAGTCTATAACCATGTTGTAACATCAAATAATTGTTAAATATTGAGGGTAAGGGTGTATTAACTAATTTATAATTAATTATTTCCAATATAAGGTGGTTATTAAAGTTAAAATTTTCAAGGTGTTTTCAATGAGAATGATGACCAATAAATAAAGGGTTTCGTAATTGAAAAAATATCTAACAAATTTACTAGGAACAAAAGAATAAATGCTTATTCAGTACTCAGTATATTTCTTTTCAACATGATTAATTTCATATAGAAGGAAGCCTATAATAAATACTTTAATATATATTCTTGAGGAGGAACACATATCATTCCAAGTCCCTTAGTAGGATTAATAATAGAATAAAAATCTCCCATGATTGTCTCTATGAAATTTATAATTATAATGATGTCACAAATGTTTATCGATATAACTCTTCATTTTTAATAACCATTACTGGAATAAATTATTGAAAATCATTTTTGAATTATATAATAATATTTATTTATGTAACCTTATGATTGTGTTAAATAATGGATAAAATTCCAACCGGTCAATGGTGTCTGAGGATGCATAGTCTTTTAGTGCCATTGTTGGAAAACATTATTCAAAAATACTGATAACCTAATTTATAATAATAAGAAATATTATCTAAGAAATTCCTTTTATATTTATAGAGATCTAGAATTAATGGATTATTATTTCATAAAATTAATTTAAGGTGCCTAGTTGTCTCAGGATTGAAGATCCCTTGAATATTTCAAAACATGATCTTGATTTGAACATTAGCTTGGAGAAAAATCCACACTTTTTAACCAATAAGAATTTCTATTTCTAATTGATTGTCTAATTGAATGTTGACTTTTCCATATTTATTAGAATCACCAGACTCTAATGAAACATGATCGTCTAGAATTAAGAAAACTATTTTCATGTTCTATAGGGAAATTTTATCATTATTAGTGGGAAGAGTATTTGATTATTTAATTTTGTGTTGTAAGAAATTAACATAAAATTTTTATTATCAACCTCTTTTAGGACATGACCAGCTAGTTTTGAGTTGTCCACTTGGATTTCCAACATAGTGGTTTCATTATAATCTATGAGTGGTGATAATGATTTTCCAGTAGAGTCACCAATCTTAGTTTCATTTTGATCAACTGGGGTTGGGCAGTCTAATAAAATTATAGTATAGAAGATTAATAAGCATCATCGGATACTATTAAACATGGAGTAAAGTTCATCCCATAAGGGATTACAATAACATTATCCTATTTGAATCTTACAACTAAATTTCTCATTCCCTCACTAAAATTACCTGAATAATGAATTGTTTCTTCAAATTTTAATTTATCAATATTCAAGGAATCCACCTATACAGATGAAATTCAGAATAATTTTGGGTGAGTGATTACAATAACATTATCTTTTTTTTACTTTTAGGTGATTCACTTTCAATGAGTCTATGAATATCAGAAAGGTATTTTCCTTGTATACATTGAGAGGTAGTGGAAACATCTCTAAAGGAACCATCATTGATAATGATAGGAAAATTCCCAACTGAAGGGACCCAAGGAGAAGTATGTAAGAAATCATGAACAGATTGAATGTGAGAGGAATCGATATGACTATAGTTAAAAAAATGATAAATTAGAATTAATTACTTTAATAAAATTCATTATATCATATAAGTTATCATGTGAAACATCCCCATCCCCACTCATTGGGATATTAGAAATAGCTAAACTATAGTAAAGGGGATAAAAAATAATGACAAACCAATAATAAAAATCCTCCTCTTATTCATCAATAAGGGATTCCCAATTATTTCCTTTCATATCTTTCACATCAAAGATATTTTTCTATTTTTATTCCATTTTCCAAGTAATATTTTTCCTAAAGGATCAATTATATATAGGGAAATTACCTTTCCAATATTTATTTTACTATCATTTTTCTAGATATATGGTTCAATTATGAGTTTCATATTATTTTGAATATTACAACATATAGAAATGTTATACCCCAGAATTATACAGTTTTTATAAAATGAGGGAACAAATAAAAACTATATTTTTACCTCAATCTTGTTGTCATTAGAAATTAAACTGATAGTGTCCTGAGGTTTCATTTCATTATCATATAAAAAATTTACTCTATAATACATCCACATTTCTCCATTCATTTCCCAACGATCAATATTTAAAGGGATTATAATATAGGCCACATGGTGAATTCATATAATGGGGTGCTAGTAATCCATGTTAATCCCATGAAATCTATCCCAATTTTTTTGTAGAATTATTTTGATTAAAAGAATAAAAATGAATGTCCCTCTCTGATGTTATAAAATTACCTTCCTTTAGCAGGACATTCCCAATCATTCAGACACTTCAAGATCATCTTATCTTATCAAAAGAATATATAAGATACCCCAACCAATCGGGATCATCTTCTTATCAGAGAAACTCCAGCATTGGGAGATACAAAATTTGAAATCATCATATAAACATGGTTTGTCTCTAATTTAGTACAAAATACACCCAAGGATTGTTAATCTTCATAAAATCAATCCACATTTACGTGCATAGAGATATTCCTCAACTAAATAGACTCCTTCAACCGATTTCATAAAATAAGAAGGCCTTGGAAGTTCACAAGTTCCATTATTAGATCCACGAAGTGCTTACGTGAAGGAATTTCCTTCGCTATTTGATGAAGATTAAAAGTTACCTTGAAGATTAAGGTTTTCCACATTAAGATTCATTAAAAGAATCTGTTTCCCAATTTCTATAATTGAATGACCTCCCACACTGTGGGAAAAAATAATCCATGGATCATGAGGGGAATCTAGATTAAGAGTGATCATCTTTTTTGCAATAAGTGGATGCTTTTGAGTTGCTACTGGATTTCTTTCCTCACGAGAATGTGATCCATCATCCATTTCTAAACTCGACAAAGTTGAATTGATTTCCAATTTCAAAAGAAGTTGGAAGGACAGTAATTATTTTAGAAGACTAGTTTTTTATGAAAATGATGATTCAAGGATGAAATATATCACATCCTAGAGAAATCATAGCACCATAGTTTTTTCTAGATATCAATCATGGAACAATAATTCACCATCCAATGTTGATGAATCCTCAATAAAT
Organism: Viscum album; assembly: GCA_963277665.1. Taxonomy (NCBI): domain Eukaryota; kingdom Viridiplantae; phylum Streptophyta; class Magnoliopsida; order Santalales; family Viscaceae; genus Viscum; species Viscum album. Next base: position 1,630,894,761 of record OY728152.1, read on the forward strand.
GATATATATTATGACACTACATTGAAAGCATGATGAAATAATATTTGATATTAGAGAATATGTTTTAAACCCACAATGAATAATTGTCTTCATGAAATAGAATACCCAAATGCTGAACTGATGCCATCTAGGATGCAGATCCACCTGAGTTTATGAGGAAGAACTCGATTCAATCTAAAAAAATAGAACATCCTTGTGGGATCATAGCTCTAAAATAGATCATGATATCAATCTTGAAACATTTCACCACCATATATACGGATTCCCATTAATTTCATTTAGGAAAACATTGTTGTTTACCAAATATATCTTTAATTGATATAAATTTAATTAAGTTATTTTTGGACACAAATAAAGACTAGATTTTATTTTCAAGAAAATATATACCTTTTTATTAATAATAAAATGTAATCTAAATAACATTTTTTCATTAAATATTCTTTTAAAACACTCTCACCTAAATATAATTCATAAAATAATTTTATATTGGCCTGATAAATCTAATATTAGTGTTAAAAGATTTATTATGGCATAAAAACTAATATTTTTTAAATAAATATGGATTTGTGTAATTATTATTTAAAATTTATATATTTAGATAATTTTTATGATAAAATAAATATGATATTTTAATGCATTATTTCAAAATTTGGGTAGGGTAAGTATATGATAATTTTATAAAATATAGTAATTTTTTTAGTGAATTCTAAAAATAAGGATTTCAGTTTTCTATAATTATAACAACATCAAATTTATTTCATAATGATGTAATAATTAATTAAACATGATCCATGACCTAAAAATGTTATTTTATAGTTATTAAGTATTTTAATAAATTATAATCAATTTACAAAACCTATAAGTTACATTCCAAAGTCTAAAATAGTATCCTTGACATTAAAATCATAACTATGTGTAAACATTATTTTTCCATTCCAAAAGAAGTAAAAAAATTATGTTCCATAATAGTGTTTTAAAATAACCCAAAATGTATCACAAATGTTCAAAAATATGCAAAAAATCACAGCTAAAGAAATGGGTTTTAATTTTATACAATCAAGATTTCCAAGGACTATATTTATAATTTATTAAACAAATCCTCCATGTTTTCTATAAATACCCAAAAATTTTACCTCTACCCTTATCTCTAAATAAAACTCCAGGATTTTTTGTGTGTTTCATTTCCCCTAGGAGTCTCATAAGGTTTCTTCCAGACCCCAAGGACCCAATCCTCATGATTTAGGAGTTACTCTTTAATGTAAGGGAATTGTGCATACTCTGTCGTCAATTCAAGAACCTCTTATAGTATATGAATTCTTATTTTTATGTTTAAAATTATTTATTAGACATTTATATATAAAAATACTACTAGATTATGTTTTATCAATGGTAGACCCTTATCCCCTCTCATTTTACCCTTTTATAAAACAATTTTTCATACTTATCATTCTGCTGAATTTACTTCTAAAAATTTCCCCCTTTTATATAATAAATTAGATTTTATTTTCTCTTTGTAGATACCTAATCCTTTTTCATTTCCATGGGGTTTTACCAAGATATGACATGTCTTACAATAACTTGGTGAATAACCATGGTAATTATCATTTATGACACCTTAGTGATAAACCTAGGTTATATGATTATGAATTACTCATTTAACTATTATAGCCACCATTCCATGTTATAATTCATGTTTTTACTGTTTTGATATTTATATTTCTCACTCATTATCATTATGACACATGTTATTATTAATATTTCTCAAGATTACATATTATATTTCTCTCATATATATTCACATACTGGGCTTCTTGTTCACCCTTTCCTTTGATTTATTCTCCAAGATACGATATATAGTGAAAGTAACCTATTGTGAACCTAAGAAGATTTATTTTAGTGGTTCTAGATGAATTTTTATGATTTCATTTATTATGAAAATTATTTCAATTAACAATACATTAAAATATCATCTTTTTTACAATGTAATGAAAATATATGTAAACAAAGGTGGGATTCTATAGGTAGTATGTTATTATAGTTGACGTTTTATATACCTTGTATATGGGCAGGTGGATATGAATTTTTTGGGTGGATGGGAATGTTTTTTATTCTTATAATTTCATTTTCTTATGAAATTTTATTCTTTATAATCCAAAAACCTTGTTTTTTGTGTGCGTATTTTTATTATATCTTCAATTTTCACTTGAATTCAATTACTCATTAAATAGTTCTAATAGTTTTAGATTATTAAATTATAAATTACAAAGGTATTCAATATTTTATTCTTATTCACACTCTATATTCACTAACATATAACATATTTATTGTATGCCCCATGTTTTAGGAAACTCATATTCTATTGAATAATATAATTTTTTATAAAACTTTTACATTGTGATGTTCTAAAACATTATTTCCTGGGAAATTATTTTTCATAAAAATTTATTTTTTTCATGAATAATTTTGATTTTTTGTTGTAATCAACATTAAAAAAAGGAAAATAATTTCAGAACAAATTCATATATTACGTAACTTGTTTAAAATAATTTAATTTTTTTGAACCAAAGTATGAATGATGTAAAAAGGTAGTTAAAAACAATTTTTTATAATTTTATGAAAAATATCCTTTGCTAAATGTCTATATATTACAATCATGGGACATAATTTCTTTAATTGAGTGACAATAATAAATTTAATATTCATGTATATTCAATTTTTCATTTTTTAATCCCATTATTAATATATGTGTTTTAAATTCATGTTTTATTAGATGAAAAAAGTGTATAAATTTATAAAATAATTTAATCATAAAATTTTCGTTATCAAATGAATATAATTGTATTACCTCACACTATAAAAATAATGAATCTACCTTACACAAGCATAAATATGTATTTAAAATAAAATTGGTTGATAAATATTTAAAAGAAAATTGATTATAAAACAGAGACTCATTGCCTATTGGCTATATAAAATAACTATTTTTAGAAGAAGCATGCTTTCAAATTAAAACAAATTTTAATTGTTTTTAAAAATAAATTAATGTTATGTGTGGTAAAGTGATTAGAATTATGTAAATGCATTGAAATGTATATTTGAAATGTAATTATATCAATATTGTATGGTGGAATTTTACATGATTTATCGGATGACTATTATAAAACCAATTGGATTAGCATTACATTAATATTAATCTATTATTATGAATTTCCATAATGTAACCATTATAAATAAAAAATTAAGAAAAATTTAAATTATTACTATGTAATGGAGTTTTCTTATATAGATATTACAATTTTATAAATTTTTTAATGATTAGAAAATAAGTTTCTTGTTATCTTATTATAGGAAGGAATAAATATTATTAAGGGTTTAATTTTATTACAGAATTACTCATAAGGTATTCAATTTCTAATGATGGATAATAAATTTATATTTAATTATTAAAAATAAAATAATGTTTAATATTTTGAAATTTTTATAAATAACATAATATGATAATGAGCTATAAAGACACATTATTTATTTAAATTATACATTAAAAATGAATTAAGATTTATGAATTGATGTAAATACTGAATTATTATATCAAAATAAATAAAATATACTTATTAGAAATGTTTTAAATTCTAAACTATTTTATTATGTTAAAAAACCTAAAAATAACCATCTATCAAAAAAAATTAAATTCTAAAACACAAAATACATTTTAAAAATATTCAATAAAATATATTTTATTTATCTAAATCTATTATGTATTTGAAATAAATGAATTTTCAAAATGATTTATTAATTAAATTATATTTTTACACATAAAAAATAATCTCTTGCCATTTTTTATTATTTTACATCTAAAATCCACAAGATATATTTCTATGGGATATATTAAAAAATATTTAATATTTAGCACTATTATATTATAATTACACGGCTCTTAATCCCACTATACTCACTCAAAATTATTATTCTATCTACATTTTTCCCATATATTAAAATCTCATAGTGCTGATATTCAATTCTTAAAATTATATAATCCATAGAGGAATTTTCTTGAAGATATTAAGAAATATAGGAAATTGTATTCTTTTGTCAACATATGTATCCCTTTTACTTATTTAAAATTACATTATAGTAGCCCCTTAATTATTTAGCTTAGAAATGTATTGTTAATTATATATATATATATATATGTTTGATTTTATATATATTAAATTTTATATTGTTGTTACCTCCCCTTAAACAATGTTCATAACTACATAATGAAAAAAAGAATAATTTTATTTTATTATTATAGAACACATTCACATATGTTTTATAAATAGTTAAGTATGAAATGTTTTTTGGGATATAAAAATTATAATATATGTGACGTCCTAAACCTGGATGCTACTTTAGGGTGCCACAAGCCTGATGGGCCACACTACCTCCAGCGTATCTCCCTGAATGCCAGAGGCTTCTGAATAGTAGTGAGGGACATGGGTGTGTCCATGGGGATACTATTCCCTCTTTTCCAAAGTGTAGTATAGTGGGTGAGTGTAAACATAGGTAAATAGTAGAATAAATATATTTAAACAGAAGGTACATCAGAAAAGTAGATAAAAGATGAATAATAACTGAAATAACAGTAATAACATTCAATTATAGATGTTGATATGTCATACAGTAGAAATATGGAAAACATGGATACAAACAACATGTATAACATGTTCAACAAAGTATAAATGAATCATAAAACTATACAAATAATCCCATGTTCCAACTTAGTCCTCTACTATCATGCTCCATCATAAATAGAAAGAAATAAAGTCTTCAAAGCTATATGATTCCCTTTGTCAACACCTGATACCATGTAATATTCCCCGCGTACTAAACAACTTCTAGAGAGGGTGTGTGATAAATCTTCATAGGACACCACCATTGGTGTCTATAAAATCCTTCCTGTGTAATAGAAATGTAACAGTGTGATGGAATTAATATATATAGTAAAGCAGTACAATGTAAATAAATACCAAATTACTTACTCCATCCATCCGTTGGTGTGTGAACATGTAACCAGTTCATTTTATTAATTAATTACCAATTTTATGTGGATATGTATCATGAAGTAGAGTCAACACATACATCACCTTATCATAATGTAAACAGTAACGGTCCAAGGATGTAACCAGACAACAATGATTTATTATATTTAGTAATTAAGTCCTAAAGTAATAACCAAGGTGAAATTGATATTAATGGTCTCTAACTTTGTAATAAATGTAGCATGAAATCGGTAAGAATATAATAAAAGGAGAATAATCTTAGGCATTACACAATCGGGTTCCAACCTATTCCAAGGTGATCAATCAAGGTAAAACAAAGCTAAGTAGAGATAGGGCTCGATGAGATTTATCCATGGAACCTACATAACAATTCTGGATCTAAGTAGTGTATCTAAGGAATCATATGATAATATGAAGGGACACACAGTGTCATACTGGGAATCCATGAACAGCCCGAGATTGAGATCTAGGTGGGTATCATACAATGTAAGATGTTTCCTAGAATCAAAATGGGGTTCCCATGTTGTAATGGAATTCTATGATAACAATTCAGGGAAATATTGAGTCATGAATTTTTTTTTAATTATGAAGTCATTTAATGTTTCCTTTGTTTGAAGCCTTTCATTTAATTAGTGTGATATGTTCAAGTAGCATTCACCATTTTAATTAAGTCATTTGGTTCAAGAATATCATTTCATTAGTGTGATAAGGAAAAGTATCATGCAACCATTTAATCCAATTAATAAATATTCTATATTTAAGGGTCATTCCCCTACCTTATATTAATGTGAAAAGGGGTTCTATAGATAAGCATCGTACTATTCATTAAAATTCAACACGGTTATGTCAAATTCTCAATATATTTTCTAATTTCCATTTTAGATTTAATTATCAATTGAATAAATAACCTCAGGCATGTTAATGGGTAGGAACACATTGTACATTCCATTTTTCAATTCATAACATAAACAAGACAATTGATATAGGAATACTTGACTTTAGATTGTTCAATCCAAGAAACACCCGAATTGTGGTGCAAACATGTCAAAACACTAAACATAAAATATGGTATAACCTATGACATGGGAAAGGTTGGATTTATAGTCATAACCACTAATAATTAATTATTTATTTTGAAATACCATAACCGTACAATTATAATACGTAAAATAATGAATTATTAATTCCCTAAACAACACATGATGAAATCAATAGTCCGCATGTGACTAATCCAAAATCAACAAAATTTAGGGTTGAGTTAGAGGCCACCCACCTTAGGATTTTATGACTATTCTACTCTAGTATCATCCCATTATTTTCCTCAAATCGAAGTAGATATAAGAAATGTTGAAAATTTATCAAACCATAATAACTAGGTTGAGAGTAAATGAGACCCAGAATGGGAAATGAGGACTTGAGTACTTATCATAACACATCCAACATGATGAATGAAAGCATGATAAAATCACAGATGAAGGAGATCTCTTCATTCCGAGGAGAGATCTTTAAAAATCCCTCAATAGAGAGAGAAATGGGTTAATCCAACATAAGATTGTATTTGTGAATAAGGAGGGATATTAATATATCATTAAGGAAATAATTGTAAATTTACCTTGAAAATATTTATGTGCATGGTTTTTTTCCACACAGTTAGTAAAACTATGCACAAGCCCTACAAGGTTATCCTGGTGAAAAGGGAACATTCATGGTTAGGCTACATAGTTGTATGCCAACCATGTGAGGTGTCTTTTTCTAGAAAAATGAAATCCCCACATTTTTTCAAACCGTTCGTAATTCCTTCACTATTTACTCTAAATCGTGTTCTAAGCTAGGTTTTCCCAAACAGAAGGGTTCTGAGATCTGAAAATTCCCAATAATTCCATGAGACCTTTACTAACCCATTTGAATACAAAAATGTTTCAAAGTAATGATTTGGCCCAATAATTAAAGGATCTATTCCGGAGTGAGAAATTGGGCAGTTAAAATATTCCCCCCTAAAATGATCTCATCCCCAATTTCTCTTTCCAAGGATGAAGAAACAATTTCTTAAAAAAAATATGGACCTTGGGAATGTATGTTGGCTTCCCTATTCCATGTCTTAATATATACTCATCCATGCTTCAATATCACCCACACTAGAGGGAGAGATCAGCCTGTAATAACCCGGATCTTCTTGTAAGTATGTTTTTCTTTTCTACTCATTTTTGGATAAAAGATGAAATTCTAGAAATTTTTTATGTACATGTCGTGTTCTTCATAAGTACACGCCATGTACTAATTTGTCGTTGGAGGAAATGTGTTGGCCATGTAGTGGCCACACAAACGGCCATGTGGGAGAGATTTGGTTGGCGCTAAAAGCGGAGTAAGGAAAAGGCAAGTACATGCCATGTACTTCAAAAGTACATGCTAGGTACTTTCGTTTTTCATTAGATGCACCAGGGTCGCGTCTTATCACCAGAAGACTCTTCATTTAGGTTCTGTTCAACCAAGGGAACCCATACGACTACGGATCTTCAACGAACCCCCGAGACTTTGTCTGCCCTTCGAATCAAACACTATCGGTTGCGTTGGAATCGCATATATGAGTTACCTCTTCTACTGGATCCTCGTGTCATGATTCTTATTCTTTTACAAGTTATCGTGGGTTGAACTTTTTTTTACTTTTTCTTAGATATACAACGTTCTAAGAAAATTCAATCTTCGATGTTCACATATGGAAATCTCCTCACCCCTAGGTAGGTGGTTTGTGCCTTTCTGTTCAAACTCTTTGAGTATTATGTGAAAATTCCACCAATACTCTTTAATATGGTATTGAATGTTAACTATTTTACCCCTGTTGTTTTCCTACCAAACATGTATGCCTGTGTAGAGGTTATTTGGAAATGAATAGGGTTGATTGCAACGCTATGGATGTCTTTTCCCCATGCATATTCTGTTTACGACCATTGTTCCGGTTTCGCCTTTGGCCGCTTTACCTATTTTCCATGCTTGTTCCTGTAGGATAGAAAGATGTATTCTGATATACTTGTTATGCTATAGACTATTTAGCCAGGATGTTCATGTAGGTTTACTTGGCCATATTACACTACTATGCTTGTTGACCTACACAGGTCCGTGAGAACCTGTTGTTGTAGACTATAAGGGGAATTGACTGGGAGAACGTCCTCATAGAGTCTTTGAGAACATATGGATATAACAGGGATTGACCGAGTGAGAATCCTCAGAGAGCCTATAACAACTTGGGTCTATAATGGGAATTGACCAAGCGATCTTCCGTAGAGAGTCCATGATTGCTTTAGACTATAAGGGGATTGACCGCGTGTGCTTCCTCAGAGAGTCTTTGTTTTTTTATCCTAAACTATTTAGAATATAAGGGGAATTGATAGTGAGGGCTTCCTCAGATATTCTATGAATGACCTGGGATATAATGGGAATTGACCAAGTGATCTTCCGCATAGAGTCCTTGATGTTGGGGTGATAAGAGGTTTTGACCACGTGAGCTTCCTCAGAGAGTTCCTGACTACCATAGACTATAAGGGGAATTGACTATGTGTACTTCCTCAGAGAGTCTTCATATACTGAACCAAAAGGGATAGACTAAGTCCACTTCCATGCGGGTTGCTTGTACTTCTTAGGTAGGACTAGAGGGGATGGTTGTGAGTACTTCCTAAAGGGTTACCTGTTTGAGATTTAGCTGTTTGTTTCACTATTCAGGATATTGATATGTGGATAAGTTACTGGTGAGAACTTTCCTGTTTACTGTTTTATTTATTTTTATCGGCAATATATTCACTGACTATCAGGCATAGATCTTCAGGTGGTTACCTAATGAAATTTAGTCTCACACCCTATTTGGGCCTAAAAAGATCACATTGTTGTTGGTATAGATAAGGGCAAACTCCCTTCTACATCAGGTACTTGATTTGATGTGGTGTTGGAGAGCATGGGACCATGCTATGGCTTGCGATGCTGATGATTTAATCTGCTTTATTTTAAACTTTGGTTTAGTACTACTTGTATTACATCATTGTTACTTGTTTGGATGCATTCCTAGACATATGTATCATGCATCTTTTATATATGTTCTCAAGTTGTTTTTATATTAAGTCTTCTAATGTTTTCTCTTGTATGGATGTTTACAACTTCTGCTATTTCTTTTTTTTCTTCCACTATTTACTCTTCCAAATATAGAATAGTTTCCCCACTATCACACATATGGTCCTCGCTCCGAGTTGGCAGCCGCTGGCATTTGGGAAAATGTGCTTGAGGTCATGTGACCAACCGGGTACGAGGAACCTCTGGGTGGCTTCTGGAATAGGTACATTACAAAGTGGTATCAAAGGAATTCTTTTCTGTTGATTTACTGTTAGGATCCTTTAGCTAGGGATAGGAAGGAATATGTACTTGGTAATAAGTTGTTCCCGGGAGTATCTATTCGCGTACAGGGAAAATCCAATCTAACTCATTTATTGCAATTTATTCTTCCATTTCTATTATAATAATTTATTTCATTTCAGCTTGAGTGATTCACATTATTTGTTTTATTTTTGTTGATATTATTGAGGTTGTATTTATATTGAATCTTGACAAGATGAGGGTTTTCTATCTCATGCATCATATATGTATTACATAGAAATCACATGTTATGCATTTTTGTAATGCCATCTAGGATGCATTAGTGATTTCATGTTGTTCTAGTAGATGTTGTGTAAAATATGCATGTTGTTATGATAGTTTCCTTGATAAATTACATTCTGTTTGATAGGGAATTATTTTGAGTAATGTATTACTTGAATGAATGCAAAACTTTGGTTCTTGAGGTGTCATGGGCCCTCATAGACCATAATTTGGTAGATCATTGCATTTGTTTCCATGTTATAATGTGTACAATATTCCAAACATTGATTTTCGGGGAGTATGGGCCCTCACGAATCAGAATTTGCCACTTTATATGCTCGTGTTAGTGTTTTATGGGTTCCGGAGTAGTTTATGAGGCTTACTGTCCGAGAAAACAAAGAATACATGTCGTGTAATGTTATGTAAACCCCATGTAGGAATTTTACACACCGTGTAGTCTTTCCTTAAGAGATCCATGTGGATTAACCGTGTAAAAGTACTCATGAAGGGGAAGAGGATTCAAGTACAAGTCGTGTGTCAAGGAAACATGTCGTGTGTCTGGGGTGTTATAGAACTAGTTTAGGTAGGAGTACAGACCCATGTAAATGACATTAGGGAACACGCTATGTAATGTTAAGTACACTCTATGTAGTCATGTTTTGTAAAACTTGAGTGCCTTATTTTTTTGTTCCCTTCTTATACTCCTTGTGTTCAATCCTTGATAATCTTAATCTAAGGTGTGTGCTTGACCTTGCTGTGTCATTACACTAAGATGACCTCCGGTTGTGCGTTAGTTTCTAGACGGTGATCAGACAACAGACATGGATGATGAAGGACTACCTACAGGTCCTCTTTTTATGCCATCCTTGGCACCAGCCATTATACCTGACATATGAGATGATGCACAGTTCAGGGAGGGCTTTATGAGGCTGATACAGACCTTTTAGGGAGCGCCACCTCCTACCCCACCGATGGATGATTTGACATGGGTTTTTCTACAGTAGCATCCTCCCACTTTCTCAAGGGATGGAGGAACCCAGGCTACAAAGTCATGGATAGGAGTAATGCTAATAATTTTTGAGCATCTGGAGATACCTCTAGAAAAGAGGGTGAATCTTGCTACCTACATACTCAGAGACTCCTCCAAGAGGTGGTGGGATGTGATCTCACAGTCGCGCCGCTAGCAGAATATGGTTTGGGAAGAGTTTCGGTGCATCTTCTATGATTACATCTATCTGGAGACCTTGAGGGTCAATCGAGCCTAAGAGTTCATGAGTCTAGAACATGGTACTCATATTAATATGGATTATTCCTCTCACTTTATAGAGCTGCATCATTTCACACCAATTACAGGAGGTGATGAGTTGTTCCTTGCACGGATGTTTGAGGATGGAATGAGGCACCCCATTTGATCTCAGGTAAACATCTTCAGGTTGACCTCAATATATTTTATCATCAACCAGGAACTGATCAAAGAGTGCAATTTGAGGGATTCTTGAGCTGTGAGCTAGGGTGGTTCAACATCCAGAGTTAGTTCTCCACCAGCTGATAGCAGGAAGAGCTGTAGGGAGGCTGAATGAGGAGATCAGAGTAGGCGGGATGCATCTTCTAGTAGCCAGGTGGTGCGCTACCAGTGTGGGAGAAGCAGTCATACGAGGCCACATTGCCTGATAGACCCAATGGAGTGCTGATCATAGGGCAAGATGGGTCATCTTCATCATTTCTTCCAGTTCTTCTCACTAGCAGCTCGTGACAGGGGTTCTTCTATGACTCCACGTTCAGGAGCAGCGCCACTAGTTTCTCCCCAGTATGGGAACTAGAGTTCTTCTGGCCATTCGGGCCAAGGTGGAGTTTGTGGTCATGGTTGTTAGTCTCTTGTTCTTCTGCGATAATTCGGTGGATCAACTCAAAGCAGTTAGACATGGTCATAGGGCCACAGAAAAGGCCAGACTTTTGCAGTGGAGCAGACCCAGCATGAGAAGGATCCTTGACCCTCTAGAGTTCAAGGTATAATCTTAGTTGCCTCAGTTTTATCTTAAAGTCTTTTCTATATAGGGGCTTCACATAGCTTTATATGTGTTGCTATTGTGGAGAGCCTTAGGCTCTGTATCTTTTCCTCTACCGATATTTTGACGATAAACTCACCATTGGAGACTAGAACATCTAGTGTACGTTAGTGCAGGGAGTTCCCTCTAGAGGTTGGTGGGTGTCACTTATTATGGGAACTATATTTCCTAGAGATGACAAGCTACGATGTCATTATCGGAATGGACTCACTAGTTCCCTTCTAGACAGTTGTTGATTTTTTTTCAATAGGGTGAGCTTCGTATCCCTAGAGGGTGGATCCTTTATTTATAGGGGCGAATGGGAAGTCCAGGAAAGAAAAACGGGTCTAGAGCATCATGGGTTGGGAGGAGTTACAACCCATATTGCTAGTCTATATCTGGATGACTAGGTGACCACACAGTTTGACTTTCCTCCAGTGGTGGATCGTTTCAGAGATGTCTTTCTAGAAGAATTTTCAGGTTTTACTCCAGAGCTCAAGGTATAATTCTGTATTGATATTGTGCCAGTAGCGTCACAGATGTACATTCCTACTTATAGGATGGCTACACCTGAGTTGCAGGACCTCAAGAAATAGTTGTAGGAGTTACATGAAAAGGGTTTCATCTAACCCAGTACTTCTCCTTGGGGATCACTTGTCCTATTTGCGAAAAGGGCAGATGATACCCTCAGGCTTTATGTGGATTATCAGAAGTTGAACCAGTTGACAATCAAGAATTGATATCCCTTGCATAGGATTGATGATATCTTTGATCAGTTCCAATGAGCCCAAGTGTTCTCAAATATTGACTTGATGTCTATTTATCATCAGCTGATTGTTATACCATAAGATACACCTCTTGCAGACTTATGGAACTAGTATGGTTGATACGAGTACTTTGTTATGCCATTCAGTCTCACGAAAGCACATACAGTTTTCATGGAACTAATGAACTGATTGTTCCATCTATACTTGGATTCCTTCTTGGACGATATCATGGTGTACTCTCACACTCGACACAACCATCCTATCCATCTTGATATCGTTTTGAGTACACTGAGGGAGCATCAGTTATATGCTAAGATATCAAAGAGTCACTTTTTTATGGATCAGATTCACTTCCTGGGTCATGTTATCTAAGTGGAAAGAGTATCAATAGATCAAGAGAAAGTGGGAGCTATAGTTTCCTGGGAGACGCTAAAGAATGTCTTTGAGGAGTGTAGTTTTCTAGGGCTGGTTGTATACTACAGACGTTTCATATAGGACATTTCATGCTTAGTAGCAATGCTGAAAGCTCTGACTTCAAATGGTGCGAAGTTCTTAAGGTCAGATTCTTGTGAGTCATCCTTTCAAAAGCTTAAATGGTGATTGACCTCAAAACCGATACTTGTCTTGCTAGAGCCGACAAGAGCTATACATTATTTTATGCTTCAAGTATCGAGCTAGGAGATTTTTTATATCCAGGGTGATAGTGTCGTTGTATACGAATCTCGACCGTTGAGGCCACATTAGAGTAATTACCCAATGTATGATCTAGAGTTGGCAGCTATTGTTAATGCCTTATGCTTTTGGATTCATTGTCTTCTGGGATAGAATTTTATGGTTTTCACCGACCACAATGGGCTCAATTACATCTTCACTCAGTGTTATCTGAATTGGAGACAACAGAAGTTGGTTGAGTACCTATTATCCTTTTCTATCGAGCTTGCCTATACTCCTGGGAAGGGAAACGTAGTGGCAGATGCATTGAGAAGGAGGACTCGGATACAAGAAGTTCAGGAGGCTAGTAGTGAGTGGAAGCTTATGGCTCAGTTCCATGAAATGCATTTGGAGGTGCATGACAGTCAGCAGTAGACATTTCCTTCATCTATAGTTGTTAACTCTACTCTTCTTGGTCGATTTTTAATGAGGCTTCTACCAGATTATGAAGGCCTAGTCCTAATGGAGAGTGTGTTAGGAGTGGACCCCATTCCTTGATGGACCATAGTGGAAGATGAGATCTTGTGTTTCTAGGGGTGCGTATGGGTGCCAACAGATATACAAGAGGAGCTGATGTGGGATTTTCATTTCTCATTTTGAGAAGTTCATCCTTGTGTCACCAAGATGTATCATGATCTACACCATCAGTATTGGTGACCAGGTATGAAATTGGACATTTCTAGTTTCTTTATGAGGTGTTCCACTTGTCGTCAGGTGAAGGTGGAGAATTAGCGGTTAGCAGTTCTCTTACAACAGTAATCCATTCCCAAGTGGATGTGGAATGACGTTGCGAGGGAATTCATGACTTGTTTTCCGAGGTCGCCTCGAGGGAATGAAGTAGTTTGGGTTTTCATTGATAGAATCACAAGGGTTTTTCACTTCTATCTGATCAAGGTAACCTTCAGGGTTGATGAGCAGGGATGGTTATACATACGAGAGATTTTATGTCTGCATGGAGTTCGACACTCCATTGTTTCAGACAGGGATGGGTGTTTTACTTCTCGGGTCTGGTAGGGGATTCAGAAGGCTTTAGGTACACATGTACTTTTTATTACACCTTACCACCCCCAGATTGATGGCCTGTCTGAGCCTACGATTCAGGTGCTTGAGGACATGCTCCGAGAATGCATTCTGGATTTTGGAGGTTCTTGGGAGAAGCATATACCTCTTGTGGAGTTTTCTTAAATAATAGTTTTCAAGAGACTATTCAGATGGAACCTTATGAGGCTTTGTATGGTAGGTCATACTGATCACACTTATGTTGGATGGAGGAAGGATATGAAGCTTTAATGAGATCCCATCTTGTTCAGGTGACCAAAAAGCACATAGAGTTGATTCAGAATAGGATGGCTGCAGCATAGTCTCGACAAAAGTCTTATGCTGATTAGCGGAGAAGACCTCTGGAGTTCGAGTTCAGGGATCAAGTTTTCCTCTGTGTCACACCGAGGATGGGAGACAAGAAGATTAGAAGATATGGTAAGATTTCACCGAGGTATGTAGGGCTGTTTGAGTTGTTGGAGATAGTTGGGCTGGTTTTCTATCGGTTGTAGTTATCTCAGAGGTACTGAGCTGTGCACGAATTCTTCCACGTTTCTGTACTTTGATGTTACATCTAAAACCGGTCTCACATATTCTAACCTAAGGAGGTTGAGTTAGAAGTGGATGAATCCTTTAAGAAGCATCCTATATAGATCGTCGATCATAGTACAAAGCTTCACCGTGGCCGGTTTGTTCCTCTACAATAGGTGTTATGGTAGCACATGCGAGTATAGAACGATACTCGGGAGAGGGAGGCAGACGTGCGATCTCAGTGGCCGAAACTGTTCAGGTTCTCTTATTCTACGCCATGATGGGGAAATTTGGTGAAGACTTCTTTTAAGGGGGGATGTTTGTAAGGACTAGTATCTTCTTTTCGGGCATGTTTTTCTTTTCTGGACCTTTTTGGAGAAAAGAGGAAATTCTAAAAATGTGTTATGTACATGTCATGTACATTAAGAGTACATGTCATGTAATTCATTGTCGTAGGAGGTTGTGTGTTGGCCGTGTAGTGGCCACACACATGGCCATGTTGGAGCGATTTAGAGGCCGCTTAAAGTAGAGTACAGAAAAGGAGAGTACACGCCATGTACTTCAATAGTATATGTTGTGTACTTTTTTTCATTAAATGCATCGGGGTTGTGTATAATTGCCAGAAGACTCTTATTTTAGGTTCCGTTTGACCGAGAGAACCTGTACGACCATGGATCTTCAAAAAACCCCCAAGGCACCATCCGTCCTCCGAATTGAACACCATCGGTTGCGTTGGAATCAAATCGGTGATTCCCCTCTTCTGCTGGAGACTCGTTTCATGATTCCACTTCTTTTCGAAGTTATTATGGGTTGAATGTTTTATATGTTTTCTTAGATTTATGGAGATCTAAGGAGATTCAAGCTTCGAGGTTCACATATAGTGATCTCCTCACCCCGAGGTAGGTGGTTTGTGCCTTTCCGTTCAAAGTCATTGAGTATTATGAGGAAATTCCACCAGTACCCTTGAATAGGGTATTGTGTGTTTACTGTTTTTCCCCAATTGTTTTCCTACCATGCATGTATGCCTATATATAGGATATTCAGATATGAATAGGGTTTATTTCTATGCTTTGGATGTGTTTTTCTCATGAATGTTTTTTTATGTATGTTAGTCCTGTTTAGCCTTTGGCTACTTTATCTATTTTCCATGCCTATTGCTATAGGATAGAATGTTGTATTCTTACATGCTTGTTATGATATAGAAATTTTATGCAAGTAATTCTATAGGTTTACTTGGCCATATTACTCTGCTATTCTCATTGACCTAGATAGGTCCGTGAGAACCTAGTGTAGTAGATTATAAGGGGAATTTTTTGGGTGAGATTCCTCAAAGAGTCTTTGAGCACTTTTGGCTATAAGGGGGATTGACTGAGTGAGCATCCTCAGAGAGCCTAGAACCAATTGGGTCTATAAGGGTAATTTACCAAGAGAGATTCCTTAGAGAGTCCATGAATTCTTTAGACAATAAGGGGATTGACCACATCTACTTCCTCAGAGAGTCTTTGTTTTTTTATCCTAAATTTTTTTGACTGTAAGGGGAGTTGATGGTGAGTTCTTCCTCAGAGAGTCTATGAACAACCAGGGCTATGAGGGGAATTGACCAAGTGAGTTTTATTATAGAGTTCTTGACCTTGGGTCTATAAGAGAAATTGACTGTGTGTGCTTCCTCAGAGAGTTCCTGACTACCTTAGACTATAATGTGAATTGACTGTGGGTGACTTCTCAGAGAGTCTTCATATAAGAAACTAGAGGGGTTAGGCTAAGTTCACTTACCAGAGGGTTGTTGGTACTTCTTAGGTTGGAATAGAGGGGAAGGATATGAGAACAACCCAGAGGGTTACCTGTTTGAGGTTTAGCTATTTGTTTCACTATGCATGATATTGAAATGTGGATTGTTTACTATTGAGCAGTTTTTTGTTTACTATTTTCTGTATTTTTACCTATCATATATTCACTGACTATTAGGAACCAACCATTGGGTGGTTTCCTATTGGGATTTTGTCTCAAAACCTATTTGGGCCATGTTTTTGGGCCCAAACAGATTATATTATTGCATGTATTGATAAGGTAAAGTGACCTAATACTTCAGGTACTTGATTTTATGTGGTGCTGGAGAGCATGGGACCATGATATGGATTGAGATCCTATGGATTTTAGCTAATTTCCTTTGCACTTTGGTTAATACTATTTGTATTCTAGAATTTTGACTTGTTTGGATACTTTCCTAGACATATGTATCATGCATCATTTATATATGTGCTCGAGTTGTTTTTACTTTCAGACATCCACTATTTTCTATTGAATGAATGTTTACTGCTTCCATTATTTCATTTGTTTTTCTTCCACTGTGTACTCTACCAATGAGGGAATAGTTTTCCCAATATCACACCCATGGACCTCATAGCTAGTTGGCTGCCTTTGGAATTTGGGAAAATGCGGTTGAGGTCATGTGACAAACCGGGTACAGGGCACCTTTGGGTGGCTTCCAGAACCGGGACGTTACACAACCTCGTAGAGCCTTCGTGCTCCTATCGACGATGAATACTAGAAAATCCTCAAAGGTAGTATCATCAGTAAATCATCTTCCCTAGGATCAAATGTATAATATGTGTCGGCATGATATTGGTGAATCTGTGAAGCATGAAAGATGTTGTGCATGGCATGGTACCTATGAGGTAGATTCTAACCATAGGCTATCATCCTGACCCTCTATAGAATTTCGAAAAGACCTATAAAATTATAAGACAACTTCCTCTAATTTTGTAAACATCTATTCCCTATCCATGCTGATACTCGAAGAAATACGTGTTCCATGACCTCAAACTCAAGTGGTCATCAACGGTGATCAACATTTGATTTTTTTCTAGATGGAGTAGTATTCATACACTTTCTGATCAGCTCTACTTGATCTGATGCCTCTAGAATGAGACACGGACCTAGTAGGGATCCCCCACCTACCTCTAGCCAACACAGGGGTGAACGACATGACCTACATTACATATCATCAAATATATCCTTTTTAATTTATACTTGAAAGATGTTATTAGAGGAGAACTTGATTAGTGGGATTTAATTCTCCCATGGACCGTTAAAATCAAGTAAACATTATCGGAGAACATCCTCTAGAACCCATATTGTATGTTCTGATTTTCCATCAGTCTAATGGTAGAAATATGTGCATAGAAGCACATGTGTTCCCATAGACTTCAGTAATACCTTCCAAAACTGTGACATGAAATGAGAATACCTATCTGAAATGATTGTATGTGGAACCTCGTGTAGTGTTATGATCTCATTGGCAAACAATCATCCAAGCTCATTGACTGAGAGTGTATCCCAAATAGGAAAATAGTGGTATGATTTTTTAATTCAGTCATTTAATACGTAGATAACATTTCTTACCCTCTAGGAATGATGTATGTCGACTATGAAATCCATCGAAACATATTTCTATTTCCATTTTGGGACTGGAATCATTTGTAACAAGCCAAAAGGACTCTGGTGCTCAACCTTTATCTACTGATTGGTGGAACACATAGTGGCAAAGCATGCTATCTAACATTTCATTCCATGCCACAAATGTAACAACCTAAGATTTTATTAGAATTATTCATTTTAATTTCATCGATTACTTGTTATTTATGCTAAAATAAAATTATCTGGTGTTATACGCAACACCCTATTAGCTTGAAGTATACGCAACACTATTATTGGCTCATGTGACACACAATTTCAAATTCTTTTTGTAGAAATTATTCTATGCAACATGAAGTATATATTTTGAAAATTTATAAATGAAATAAGTTTTGAATTATGTTATAAGAGACACCAAATGGATATTTCACTACACGCATCCCTGACTTGGCTTGCATTACACGCAATCACGACCTTCCTCAATAGCATGTGTAGTACCCAATACCGCGTTTCATTAAACAACGATATATTGTTAAAATATTACTATGTACTATCCGTTATGAATATTATTAACTAAAATTTGAATTTTATAACATTATTATTCATCTTACAAATTTTCTAGAATGTGGTTTGAGAACAAAATAATATTTTTCGGGTAAAATATGTTTTTTTCTAAAAATGCAGTTGTGCACTTTTTGATGGAGAACCCACATTAAATCTAGTTTTTGACATGTTTATAAGTTAAATTAGACAAAATTAAATTCTTTTTTAGAATCAGGATATAAAAATTTACTCTGGATAAATTTCTCAAATTATTCTGATAACTTTCATATTTTAATGAATAGTAAAAACACGCAATATATTAATTAAAAACAACTTCTTTCATCGAAATAATTTATATGGTTAAATTATAATATTTAATGGTTTTAAAGTATAAATAGAATATATTTTTACCATTTAATATTATTTATTTCATTAACATTAATTATACATTGAATTCATAAGTAAAAACATTTCAATCTTCGTCAATGTTTTAACTTTTAAAACCTGTTTTCTTAACAAAGAGATCAATTTTAAATTAATTACTGCAACTTCTATGTATTTAATTTTGAAAAATGGATTCCATATTTGAATTCAGTGGGTCCAAATTATGTTAATAGGTTACTTTTATTATTTTGATATTATGAATAGTAACTATAATAATTTTTATTTAATGGAGTTAAAGGTTAATCGGGTAATTAACGGTAAAAATATGATAATAAAATGACACTAAAACCAACCAAAATTAAATTGGAAGTCTGAAAGTCGACCCATATCACCTAAGGGTCGTAATTTATTCATTTTATGTACTTTTGAAGATGAAAATAATTTAATTATTATTAAATCCAATGAAAGTGACAACATGTCACTCTCTTAAATATTATAAGTATAATAATATTAATTTAGTAATAAACTTCCTGAATATTCAAACAAGAATAGTCTCCAACAAAATAATAAAATTATCTACATCATGTGAATTTGTTTTTAATTTTTATTGATTAAATAATTATCATTAATGGTGACACAATAGTGATGTTGAAATTATTTTATTGATTGAAATATGAAATAAATGGTTTTAAAAATATTAAAATAAATATTATATGAACTATTTAACATGATCCACTAATTTTCTAGATAAATATGAAATGTTATTATTCTATTAAATATTTTAGTTCGAACATATATTCTATGTGGATTTTTTGTTAAAATTCAAATTAATGAATAGTGTCAAAAATGACACTATTGTTATTTTATAAAAATAACATAATATAAAATTGATTAAAAATCACATAAATATTTAAAAATTATAAATTAAAATTTATATAGTCTAAAATTTCATAAATTATCCAATTATGGACAATTTACAACACAGAAGTAATTATTTACAACAATAAAAAATTTAGAATCTTATTACCACAAATAAAATTATATAAATTAAATAAGGATATATCAAGTTGATAATGTTTAAAATAAATTCCCAACATGTATAAATTTTATTGGATGATGATATTACAGCCCTATATCATCTAATAATATGATTTGAGTAATTTTGGAAGTTTTTATTTGGGGTTTGAATTTATTATAAAATAATATTTCTTATGTTTCCAATGGTACCCCTCTCCTCCCTTATAAAAGGGTACCTCCTCCCTCTCCTCTTCACAAAACTTTGAGCTTCATTATCATCCAAACCCTACCCATTTCACTTTTCCACTTACATAGAAACCTAATAGAGGTCCTGGTCTTCTTCAAAGACCAAATTTAGTGCCCTAAGAGGAGGTTAAGAGGAGGCACGTCGAAGAAGATGTAATCTTTTCTACCGATTCTTTCAAGTTTATTTCTTCTTCAACTTCCACTTTTTTAGTTGTTTCATTGTAATGTAATACAATAAGTATCAATAATATATTGGTATGATATTATAAATACTAAACAACCCCATTTCATCTTCTATCAATCCTACGGAAAATGAAATCACCATGCGTGCGTACGTACAGAATACTATCTCCACGACATGGTGTAATCAGTTTTTCCACAACCACATTACTTGGATGGGTATAATGGTGTGAAGAATAACTATATAAGGTTTTTATAAACATCATAATGATTCTGAGATATTATATCATCCACTCTAATTTTATTCAACAATTATGGTAACGATATCATCACTCATGCGTACGTACGGATTACCATCTCCATGCCGTGATGAGATTCATTCTCCATGTTAACCATTCAAGGATGATTATAAAGTATATATAATGAATAATAATGAAATATATGAAATAATAATTCTAATATATTTATGTATATATATGTATGTATTTCATCTACTTAATTCCATTTAATTCAACAAGGAAACGAAAACAGCGTTCATGTGTACGTACGGTCTACCGTCTCCATGAATGGTGTATTTCATTCCATTTATCCATCTATCATATATAGTTATATTTTGAATATATATTATCTATATATATCATTCATTAAATTCTGGAATTATGTAAATCAAGATATGAGTAATAATATCAAGAATAACAAATCGAAACACATACGATAAATGAAACGATTTTACCCAAAACGCTGCTTTAATATGGAATTTACAATGGAACAGGTAATATAAAGTCATAAGTGAACCATATATGATATAATAACAATGAATATGATTATCTAATAAGTCAATGACATTATTTAAATCATTATATAGGAGGTTCGGATATATACAAAGCATATAAAAAAATAAGGTAAGGGATAACCTTTCTAATCTCTTTTTTATCAGTGATTGTTCATTCGTAAGTATTTACTGGGGTTAAATTCATCATTCATGTCCTTGTTTTATAAAAATGGTTTCACATATGTTTAAAGTACTTTTTACCCATTTTTTACTTTTAATACATTCTATGTAAGGAATCTTTCTTCAGTTTGCCATACGAGTTAATTTTTAACTTTTTCAGCAAAAGTATGAGGAGAATGTTTTTTTAACTTATACGACATGAATGGATTATTATAGTTTCATAATGCTTAATTTTCATGAAGTTTCTCTACAAGATTTCATGAATATTTTCAACAATATAATTTTCTTTTAAAATTTCATTTCATTTTGTGAAAATAAAATAATTATGAAGAAGAAAGGATAATTTCCTCATGAATTCATGTCAAGTGTTTTATCGAAACCATTTTCCATCAAAGATGAAATTATGTCCTATGTGTTTGTTTCAAGTATAATTTTTCTATGATTTACATGGTTTCACTTTTCATATGATGAAATGATTTCCATTTGTTTTATAAGGATTATTTTATAATGGGATGATGTTTATGAAACCCATTTTATTCTTTTGGTTATGATGAATTATTTATGTTTATGTTGTGGCACATGTAAGAAGGATTCATTATGAGATTGGTGGGACAAATATATCCCTCCAATGCATTGGGTAATGATTTATATCTCATGATATAGACATGGATGGAATGGATAGTAAATTCTGCTTTAGTAATTCAGGGTTGGAAAAGCATGTAAACCCAGTTCAGTAATGGACTTTGTCCACTATGATGGTCTTGGGAGAAATGCCATGGATACTATGGAAATAATATCATTTTCTTAATTGTTTTCCACAATTACATGTTTTATTCCCCTGATATTTTATCATGATAGATGTTCCATTATGATATATGCCTTATGTACTGCCATGTTTTATGTCATTGCTCAAGATTTTGATGTTTAAACATTATGTTCATGTTTTTAATTTTAAATGTATATGCTTTGTTTTATTTTATCCATGATTAACCTTACTGAAAATTTGAGCTCACCCATTAAATGTTTTCTTTTCCCCAGGATATAAAGAAAGGTTTTTGGTGAGAAAACAAAAGGGGAAGATCTTTATGGGAGATGTTGAAGATCTTTCACCATGATTAGAAGATTATATTCCGAGTTTCAAAGACACTAAACTAGTATGGTCCTTGAGTGTTGGTTCTTCTTATGTATTAATTATTCCACAAAAGTAATGTAATGTCCATCTACGTAATGTTTGGGGTCTATACAGTTGGTATTAGAGGAAAGGATTAGTTAATCTTTGGAATCTAGGATGTGAAAACTTTAGTGAGATCCCTAGAGATACTTAAACGGTATGTCTAGGGATGTTCCTAAGGTTATGTATAAGTATAGGATACAGTCCTTGAATTATGATAACGGTCATGAATAACCAAGGATTAAACCTAAGATGTTAATGATTAAAAGTACTCCCGTTGATTATTTTTTTTCCTAATATTATTTTTTCCTCTCACACTATTATTTTTGGGTTTTAGAAAATTGCTGGAAACAGGAAGATTCACTATAATAGAGGATATGATGGATAATGGAATGATATTATTCATGGGAAACCAAATGAAACTAGATTTGGAAGTCCAAACATCATTATTATGAAAAATAAGACATCTCCTAATATGATCAATAATCTCAAATTTGGTATGTTTCCTGACTTAGGAAATAAGAGAAAGATGGAGTTTCATGATGATCATAGGGGAAAGAAAGTTCAATTTCCATCATGTAAATCACGTGGTAAGAGGAATCAGGGAGAATGTTTCAGAGGAACTGGAAGATGCTTTGGGTGTGGAATAGAAGGAAATAAATCCTTTAATTTTAAAGGAAAAGTTTCAGTTAACACCATGGAAAAGGAAAATGGTATTTCCAAGACATCATCAATGGTTAAATGTTTTAAATGTGGAATGTATGGGCATTATGCAAACCAATTCCCTAAGAGAAATTTTCATGAAGAAAATCTGCATGGTCGTATGGGTAGTATTTATGTTGATGATAATGAAGAGACTACAAATGATATATGAGATGAAAGAAGTGTTGAGGAATAAAATGAGGGAGCTCATTCAATGGTTTGGGAAGGTAGTAGAATGATTTTATGTTTATCAAGAGTTATGTTGTATAGGTAATTTAATGGTACTATTGAATAAAGAAACATCTAAGGATTATTACACTATTTTTTTCATAAAGTATTTGAAAGTATATGTTAAATTGTACTAGTAACCATGATAGGTTATTCAGATAATTTTGGAAAAGAAGATGATATGTGCATAATGAATTCATAAGGATAAAATAATATATTTGATAGTATTAATGAGCTCATTACTGATATAAGGAAAAAGTTATATCATGGTTTTAGTATATATAAATTTTAGGATTTTGGTATGTGGAAAGTGTTAACTTTTTACAGCATTCCTTTTTTCACTAAAGTTCAATGGGTATTCATTTTTCAAGAGAATACATGATTAAGGACGTCACATGTTTTGAACATGACCAATAATATATATAGTATGATATAGGGGGGATAAATGATGGTATTCACAAGCTTAGTTGATGACATTTATAGTAATTGTTTTCTTTATAATATGAGCTTGGACAGAAGTATTTTGGATAATCCTAATGATTGGAATGGATTATGTTGGACATAATCTAGTTTTGTTTAAGGGTAGAACCCTTTTCGATATTATTTTTGGAATTTTATAATAGTGGAGTTTTAGAAAAAGGACAACATGCAGGACGCGCGAAAACCCGTCACACAGAACAAGGTTGTAGGAATTGAACCCACAACTGAAGTGAGACATGCCTTTATCACCTACCACTGGCCTATAGGAAGTCCCTGGTTAATAGAAACTGGTTTTATTTTATTAAACGGTTTGATAGATGATGTATAATTCCATTTTTGGAACAATATACAATTAATCTCACCAGAAGATGGACTTATGTATATAACTTTTGCTAACCTTATGTTTGAGATAGATGGAATGAACTATCATTCTATCACATGATCTGCTAACAGTTCACAGAAGACAAATTCAACATCATTTCTTTAAGAGATGATTTTGAAATTGTTCAAGGCACAACCAATAGTGAGATTGTACCAAAATCAAGTAAGTATTTCTTTTAATTCAAAAATTCTTCAACATTAGGGAAATGATCTTGAAAACCAGAAATGTTGTCCTAGTGCCCTCATATCTGATGAATTAGATGGTACCTTAGATCATCACAAATTTATGGCATTGTGACTGTTGTATTTTTCATAGAAATGTTATCTACCACTCTCTATCAGAACTGGATGGTTAGGTTTCTCTTCCATACCCATATTTTCATCTATGTTCTCTTATGTGGAATCCCAGTGATGAGTTAATTTGTGTAAATGATACGTTTCATACATCACTTTTTAAAATTAAGTTTTCGTACTCCTTTTTACGATGTGGGTTTCTATGAATGAATCTTTCAAGTAGTAAATCATTTATAACCCCAACGAATTTCAAGGGCGAAATTCATTTTAAGGGGGGTAGAATGTAATAACCCGAGATTTTATTAGAATTATTCATTTTAATTTCATTGATTTATTTTTTTGTATGATACACCAAAATTATATTGTGTTATACACAACACCGTATTAGCTTTCAGTATACACAACACTATTATTGGCTCATGTTACACACAATTTCATGTTCGTTTTTTAGAAATTATTCTCCATATAATTAAGTATAGATTTTTTAATGTATAAATGAAATAAGTTTTAAATTATTTTATATGAAACGCCAAAGGGAGATTTCACTAGACGCATCCCTGACTTGGCTTGCATTACACGCAATCACGACCTTCCTCGATAGTGTCTGTAGTACACAATACCGGGTTTCACTAAACAACGATATATTATTATAATATTATTATGTACTAGCCGTTATGAATAGTATTAATAACATTTTTAATTTTGTAACATTATTATTGATGTTACACATTTTCTAGAACATGGGTTGAGAACAAAATAATTTTTTCGGGTAAAATAAGTATTTTTAAAAAAATGCAGTTTTCCCGCCTTTTAATGGCCCACCCACATTAAATCAAGTTTTTGAAATTTTTATAAGTTAAATTCTACAAAATAAAATTCTTCTTTGGAATCAGAGTATAAAAATTTTCTCTGAATAAAATTTTCAAATTATTCTAACAACTTTCATATTTTAATGAATATTAAAAACACTCTATATTTTAATTAAAAACAAATGTTTTCATCTCAATAATTTATAGGGTTAAATTATAATATTGAATGGTTTTAATGATTAAATAGAATATATTTTTACCATTTAATATAATGTATGTCGTTACCATTAATTTTACATTAAATTCATAAGTAAAAACATTTCAATCTTTGACAATGTTTTAACTTTTAAACCCTTTTTCTTAACAACGGGATTAATTGTAATTAATTACTGAAACTTCTATTTTTTTATTTTTAAAAAATTGATTCCATATTTGAATTCAGTGGGTCCAAATTATGTTAATATACTAATTTTATTTTTTTGAAATTATGAATAGTAACTACAGTAATGTATATTTACTGTAGTTAAAGGTAAATCTAGAAATTAATGGTAAAATTAAGATTATAAAATTACACTAACACCTGACAAAATTCTATTGGATGACTAAAAGTTGACCCATATCATATAAGGGTCGGAATAGATTCATTTTATTTACTTTTGACCATGAAAATAATTTAATTATTATTAAAACCAAAGAAAGAGACAACATGTCATTCTCTTAAATCTCATAAGTATAACAATTTTAATTTAGTAATAAACTTCATGATACTTCAAAAATGAATAATATACAAAAATATAATAAAATTATCCACATAATTTTTATTTAGAATTTTCACGGATTAAATAATTATCATTAAACATGACACAATAGTGATGTTGGAATTATTTTATTGATTGAAATATCAAATAAATGGTTTTAAAAATATTAAAATAAATATTATATGAACTACTTAATATGATCCACTGATTTTATATATAAATATGACATGTTATGAATATATTAAATTTTTTAGTTCGAACATATCTTCTGTGTGGATTTTTTTTATATTCAATTAAATGAATAGTGTCAAAAATGGCACTATTGTTATTTTATAAAAATAAAATAATATAAAATTTTTTAAAAATCTCAAAAATATTTAAAAATTATAAATTAGAATTTATATGGTCTAAAATGTCATATATTATCTTATTTTGGTCAATTCACAAAACATAAGTAATTATTTATAATAATTTAAAATTTAGAATCTTATTACCACAAATAAAATTAAATAGATTAAATAAGGATAAATCAAGTTGATAATGTTTAAAATAAATTTCCAAGAAGTATAAATTTTATTGGTTGATGAGATTACAACCCTATATCATCTAATATTTATATTTGAGTCATTTTGGATGTTTTTAAGTGGGGTTTAAAATTAATAATAAATTAATATTTCATATGTATCCAAAGGTGCCCCTCTCCTCCCTTATAAAAGGGAACCTCCTCCCTCTCCTATTCACACAAATTTATGCCTTCATGCTTGGAAAAACCCTACAAATTTCACTTTTCCACATCTATAGAAACCTACTAGAGGTCCTAGTCTTCTTGAAAGACCATATTTAGTGCTCTAAGAGGAGGTTAAGAGGAGGCTCGTCAAAGAATAGGTAATCTCTTCTACCGATTCTTTCAAGTTTCTATCTTCTTAAACTTCATAATATTTAGTTGTTTCATTGTAAAGTAATAAAATCAGTATCACTAATATATTTATATGATGTTATAAATATGAAACAACCCCATTTCATCTTCTATCCATCTGACAGAAAATGAAATCCCTGCGCGTGCGTACGTACGGAATATCTTCTCCACGCCGTGGTGTAATCATTTTTTCAACCACCACATTACATAGATGGGTATAATGGTGTAAAGAATAAATATATATGGTTATTATAAAATTCATACTAATTTTGAGATATTATATCATCCACTCCAATTATATTCAATAATTATGGGAACAATATAATCGCTCGTGCATACGTACGGATTAACTTCTCCTGGACGCGATGAGATTAATTCTCCATGTTATCCATTCATGGATGATTATAAAGAATATATAATGAATAATAGTGAAATATATGACATAATAATTATACTTTATTTATGTATATATATATATATACTTATGTCATCTACGTAATTTAATTCAATTCAATAAGGAAATGAAAACAGCGTTCATGCGTATGTACGGCCTATCGTCTTCATGAACGGGGTATTTCATTCCATTTATCAATCTATCATATATATTTAAATGATGAATATATATTATATATAAATCATTCTTTACATTCTGGAATTATCTAAATCAGGATATTAGTAATAATATCAAGAACAAAAAATCGAAACATGTACGATAAATGAAACGATTTTACCCAAAACACTGCTTTAGAATGGAATTTACAAAATAACGGGTAATATAAAGTCATAAGTGAAACATATATGATATAATAACAATTAATATGATTATATAATAAGTCAATTTCATTATTTAAATAATTATACCGGAGGTTCGAATACATACGAAGCATATCAAACATAAGGTAAAGGATAAATTTTCCAATCTCGTTTTTATCTGAGATTGTTCATTCGTAAGTATTTACAGGGGTTATATTCATCATTCATGTCCCTCTTCTCTAAAAATGGTTTCATGTTTGTTTATAGTCCTTTTTACAAATTTTTTACTTTTACTACATGGTATGTAAGGAATCTTTCTTTTGTTTACCATATGAGGTACTTTTTGACTTTTCCATCAAAAGTACGAGAAGAATGTTTTTTTAACATATACGAAATGAACGGATTATTACAATTTCAAAATGCCTAATTTTCATGAAGCTTCCTCTACAAGATTTCATGAATGTTTTCAACAAAATACTTTTCTTTTAAAATTTCATTGCATTTTGTGAAAATTAAATGATTTTGAGAAAGAAAGGATATTTTCCTCATAAATTCATTTCAAGTGTTTTATCAATACCATTTCCACCTAAGATGACATTATGTAATATGTGTATGTTTCAAGTATAATATCTATATGATTTACATTTTATCACTTTTCTTATGATGAAATGATATCCATTTGTTTTAAATGGATTAGGTTATAATGGGATGATCTTTATGAAACCCATTTTGTTCTTTAGGTTATGATGAAAGATTTATGTTTATATTGAGGCACACATAAGAATGATTTCATTATTATATGGGTGGGACCTATATATCCCTCCAATGAATTGGGTAACGATTTATATCTCAAGAGATAGACCTGGTTGGAATGGAAAGTAAAATGAGGTTCAGTAATACATGGCTGGAACGACATATAAACCTGGTTCAGTAATGGACTTTGTCCACTATGATGGTCTTGGAAGAAATTCCTTGGATACTATGGAAATATTGTCATGTTGTTAATGGTTTTCCAAAATTACATGTTTTATTACCATTATATTTTATCATGATTGATGTTTCATTATGATCTATGCCTTATTTACTACCATGTTTTATTTCATTTCTCAATATTATGATGCTTAACCATTATGTTCATGTTTTTATGTTTAAATGTATATGGTTTGTTTTATTTTCTCCATCATTTCCCTTACTGAGCATTTGAGCTCACCCTTTATATTTTTTCTTTTCCCTAGGATATAAAGAAACATTTTAGGTAAGAAATCAAAAGGGGAAGATCTTTATGGGAGATGTTGAAGATCTTTAACCATTATTAGAATATTATGTTCCGAGTTTTCAAAGACACTAAACTATTACGGTCCTGGAGTGTTGGTTATTTTTATGTATTAATTATTCCACAAAAGTGCTATAATTCCCATATATGTCATGTTTGGGGCTCTACATTTGGTATTAGAGGAAAGGTTTAGTTAACCTTTGGAAACTAGGCTGCGAAAACTTTAGTGAGATCCCTAGAGTTATTTCTAAGGTATTTCTAGGGATGTTCCTAAGGTTATGTATAAGTATAGGTTACAGTCCTAGAATTATAATAATGATCATGATTAACCTAAGATTAAACCTAAGATGTTAAATATTGAATGTACTCCCCTTGATTATGTTGTTTTACTAGTTTGATTTTTTCCTCTCACACTATTCTTTTTGGGTTTTAGAAAATGGATGGAAATTGGAAGGTTGACGACAAGATATATTGTATGATATATGGGGGATAAATGATGGTATTCACATTCTTGGTAGATGCAATTTCTAGTAATTGTTTTCTTTATACTATGACCTTGGACAGAAGTATTTTGGATAAGCCTAATGATTGGAATGGATTATGTTTGAAATAAGTTAGTATTGTTTAAAGATATAACCTTTTTTCGATATTATTTCCAGAATTTTATAATAGTGTAGTTTTAGAAAAAGGATAACCTGCAGGATGGGCGACAACTCGTTGCATTAGACAAGGTTACGGGAATCGAACCCACAACCAAAGTGTGATAAGCCTTTATCACCTACCACTAGCCTAGAAGAAGTCCCTGGTTTGTAAAGACTAGTTTTATTTTATTAAACGGTTTGATAGATGATGCATAAGCCCATTTTTGGAACAATATATGATTAATCTCACCATATGATGGACTTATGAATATAACTTTTTCTAACCTTATGTTTGAGGTAGATGCAATGAACTTTTATTCTATGGCATAATCTTCTAACACTTCACAGAAGACAAATTCAACTTCATTTCTTTAAGAGATGATGTGGAAATTGTTCAAGGCACAAACAACAGTGAGATTGTACCAAAATCAAGTAAGTATATATTTTAATTCAAAAATTATTCAAAATTAGGGAAATGATCTTTAAAACCAAAAAAATTATCCTAGTGACCTCATATATGATTAATTAGATGGTACCTTAGATCATCAAAAATTTATGGCTTTGTGATTGTTGGCTTTTTCATAGCCATGTTCTCTACCACTGTCCATCAGAACATGATGTCTAGGTTTCTCTTCCATATCCATATTTTCACCTATGTTTTCTTATGTGTAAACCCAATGGTGAGTTAATTTGGGTAACCGATATGTTTCATACATCAGTTTTTAAAATTTAGTTTTAGTATTCCTTTTTACGATGTGGGTTTCTATGAAAGAAACTTTCATGTAGTAAAACATTTATTACCCTGACAAATTTTGAGGGAGATATTCATTTTAAGGGGGGTAGAATCTAACAACACGATATTCTATTAGAATTATTCTTTTTAATTTAATTGATATATTGTGTTGTATGCTACACCAAAATTATCTTATGCTATACGCAACACTGTATTATTTTTCAATATACACAACACTATTATTGGCTCATGTTACACACAATTTCAAGTTCATTTTGTAAAAATTATTCTATGAAACTTTAAGTATAGATTTTTTTTAATGTATAAAAGAAATAAGTATTTAATTATTTTATACGCAACACCAATGGGAGATTTCACTACACAGATCCTTGACTTGGCTTGCCTTACACACTATCACGACCTTCCTCGATTGCTTGTGTAGTATGCAATACCAAGTTTCACTAAACAGCGATATATTGTAATAATATTATTATGAACTAGATTTTATGAATATTATTAACTAAATTTTGAATTTTATAACATTATAATTCATCATTCACATTTTCTAGAACATGGATTGAAGAACAAAATAAATTTTTCGGGTAAAATAAGTAATTTTTTATAAAATGCAGTTTTGCGGCCTTTTGATGGCGCACCCACTTTAAATATAGTTTTTGACATGTTTAAAAGTTCAATTCGTCAAGATAAAATTATTCTTTGGAATTAGGATATAAAAATTTACTCTGGATAAATTTTTCAAATTATTCTGATAACTTTCATATTTTAATGAATAGTAAAAAGACACTATATTTTAATTAAAAAAACATTTTCATCCCAATAATTTATATGGTTAAATTATAATGTTTAATGGTTTTAAAGTATAAATAGAATATTTTATTACCATTTAATATAATTTATGTCATTACAATTAATATTACATTGAATTCGTATGTAAAAATATTTCAATCTTTGGGAATGTTTTGACTTTTAAAACTCGTTTTCTTAACGACAAGATTAATTTTAAATTAATTACTACAACTTCTATGTTTTGAATTTGGAATAATTGATTCCATATTTTAATTTAGTGGGTCCAAATTATGTTAATAGGTTACTTTAATTTTTTTGATATTATGAATAGTAACTACGATAATTTTTATTTAATGGAGTTAAAGGTAAATCGGGTAATTAATGGTAAAAATAAGATTATAAAATTACACTAAAAACTTCCAAAATTATATTGGATGACTAAAAGTGGACCCATATCAGATAAGGGTCGTAATAGATTCATTTTGTGTACTTTTTACAATGAAAATAATTTAATTATTTTTATAACCAAAGAACATGACAACATGTCGATCAATTAAATCTTATAAGTATAATAATTTTAATTTGGTAATAAATTTCATGAAACTTCAAAAATGAATAGTCTCTAGAAAGATAATAAAATTATATAATCATGTTAATTTATTTATAATTTTTAGGGTTTAAATAATTATCATTAAAGGTGACACAATAGTGATGTTGAAATTATTTTATTGATTGAAATATCAAATAAATGGTTTTACAAATAATAAAATAAATATTATATGAACTATTTAATATTCTCCATGAATTTTAAATATAAATATGACATGATATGAATCTATTAAATATTTTATTTAGAACATATCTTTCCTGTGGATTTTTTAAATTCAAATAAATTAATAGTGTCGAAAATTACACTATTGTTATTTTATAAAACTAACATAATATAAAATAGTTTAAAAATCACAAAAATATTTAAAAAAATTAAATTAAAATTTATATGGTCTACAATGGCATAATATATCCAATTATGGAAAATCAAAAACACATAAGTAATTATTTATAACAATTTAAATTTTAGAATCTTATTACCACAAATAAAATTAAATAGATTAAATAAAGATAAATCAAGTTGAAAATGTTTAAAATAAATTCCCAACTTGTATAAATTTTATTGGTTGATGAGATTAAAACTCTATATCATCTAATATTTTTATTGGAGTCATTTTTTATGTTTTTTATTGGGGTTTGAATTTATTATAAATTAATATTTCTTATGTTTCCGAAGGTGCCCCTCTCCTCCCTTATAAAAGGGCACCTCCTCCTTCTCCTCTTCACACAAATTTGAGGCTTCACGCTTTGCCAAACCCTGACCATTTCACTTATAAACTTCCATAGAAACCTACTAGTGGTCTTGGTCTTCTTCAAAGACCAGATTTAGTGCCCTGAGTGGAGGTTAAGAGGAGGCGCGTCGAAGAAGAGGAAATCTATTCTATAGATTCTTTCCGGTTTTTTTCTTCTTCATAGTACTCTTATATAGTTGATTCATTGTAATGTAATACAATCAGTATCAATAATATATTGATATGAAATTATAAATATTAAACAATTCCATTTCATCTTCTATCCATCCAACAAAAAATCAAATTCTCCGCGCGTGTGTACGTACAAAATACCGTCTCCACGACGTGGTGTCATCAGTTTTTACACCACCACATTAATTGGATGGGTATAATGGTGTAATGAAGAAATATATATTGTTATTATAAAAATAATACTGATTCTGAGATATTATATCATCCACTACAATTCTATTCGATAATTATGGGAACGATATCATAGCTCCTGCGTACGTACGGATTACCATCTCCACGACGCGATGAGATTTATTCTCCATGTTAACCATTCATGAACGATTATAAAGTATATATAATGAATAATAATTAAATATATGACATAATAAATCTACTAGATTTATTTATATACACATATATGTATGTCATCTACTTAATTCCATTCAATTCAATAAGGAAACGAAAACAACGTTCATGCGTACATACGACCTACCATCTCCATGAACGGTGTATTTCATTCCATTTATCGATCTATCATATATATTTATATTCTGAATATATATTATATATAAACCATGATTTACATTCTGTTATTATTTAACTCAGGATAAGAGTAATAATATCAAGAAAAACAAATCGAAACACGTACGATAAATGAAACGATTTTACCCAAAACACTGCTTTAACATGGAATTTACAAAAGAACGGGTAATATAAAGTCACAATTGAACCATATATGATGAAATAAAAATGAATATAATTATGTAATAAGTCAATGAATTTTTTAATTCATTATACATGAGGTTCTAATACATAAGAAGCATATCAAACATAAGGTAAGGGATAACTTTTCCAATCCCATTTTTATCCGAGATTGTTCATTCTTAAGTATTGAATAAGGTTATATTCATCATTCATGTCCCTATTTTCTAAAAATGGATTCAGGTATGTTTAAAGTCATTTTTACCCATTTTTTCCTTTTACTACATGGTATGTAATGAGTCTTTACTTTTTTTACCATACGAGGTACTTTTTGACTTTTCCGGCAAAAGTAAGAGAAGAATGTTTTTTTAACTTATACGACATGAACGGATTATTACGGTTTCATAACACCTAATTTTCATGAATCTTACTCTACAAGATTTTAGGAATATTTTCAACAAATTCCCTTTCTTTTAAAATTTCATCGCATTTTTTGAAAAGAAAATTATTTTGTAGAAGAAAGGATATTTTCCTCAAGAATTCATTTCATGTATTTTATGAAAACCATTTTCTATCTAAGATGACATTATGTAATATGTGTATGTTAAAAAAATAACTTCTCTATGATTAACATGGTTTCACTTTTCTTATGATGAAATGATATCCATTTGATTTATAAGGAATATGGTATGATGGGATGATGTTTACGAAACACATTTTATACTTTAGGTGGTGATGAATGATTTATTTTTATGTTGTGGCACACGTAAGAATGATTTCATTATGAGATGGGTAGGACCTATATCTCCCTCCAATGCATTGGGTAATGATTTATATCTCGTGAGATAGACATGGATGGAATGGAAAGTATAATCTGGTTCAGTAATACAGGGCTAGAACGGCGTGTAAACCCGGTTTAGTAATGGACTTTGTCCACTATGATGGTTTGGAAGAAATGCCTTGGCCACTATGGAAATCATATCATGTTCTTAATGGTTTTCCACAATTACATCTTTAATTCCCATTATATTTTATCTAGATTGATGTTCCATTGTGATCTATGCCTTATGTAATTATATGTTTTATGTTATTGCTC
Organism: Viscum album; assembly: GCA_963277665.1. Taxonomy (NCBI): domain Eukaryota; kingdom Viridiplantae; phylum Streptophyta; class Magnoliopsida; order Santalales; family Viscaceae; genus Viscum; species Viscum album. The sequence goes on from OY728152.1 coordinate 1,630,929,563, forward strand.
ATGATTTTGATGTCTTAAGATGATGTTCATGTTTTTATGTTTAAATGTATATGGTTTGTTTTATTTTCTCCATAATTACCCTTCATGAGAATTTAAGCTCACCCTTTATATTTATTCTTTTCCCCAGGATATATAGAATGTTTTTTGTAAGAAAACAAAAGGGGAATATCTTTATGGGAGATGTTGAAGATCTTTCACCATGATTAGAAGATTATGTTTCGAGTTTTCAAAGACACTAAACTATTACGATCCTTGAGTGTTGGTTCTTGTTATGTATCAATTATTCCACAAAATTAATGTAATTTCCATTTATGTCATGTTTGGGGTCTCTATAAAAAATGTTTGTGTCACATAAATCGACAGGTCTTGGAGATTCCAAGATGAACATCCCACTGAGAAGGGTGGGTGTCTTTCATCAACTCCTCTCCCATATATATATGAACACAGATACATACACATAGATGAAGGATGTCGTCTCGATCCATAGATCAATCTATAGGTGGGTTTTCTCTTGATATAATCTCATTGAGAACTAAACCATTAATATTTGAAAACTGTCTACTCATCACCTTCCCAAGGAGTGAAGAGTAAAATATTAAGGATGAGAGGTAAGACTACTAATGACTATCATGAAACTCTAGATGATGCTCAGAAAAGAGGTCAATTAAATTACATTCATCATTAGCTTCCCATACGGCCTGTGCTTTGGTTTTCCAACTCAACACATTAGGGACTACAATTCCATTTTCAGGTTTATAGGCATGCTCAAAATCAATGAAATGAAGATATTCAACCCATATTTTTTGTCTGAGGTTCAAGTCACACATTGAAAAGATATATTTGAGGATCTTGTAGTTTGTTTACAACACAAAGGGATCAGCCATCAGATACTGTCTATAGTAACGTAAAACATGGAAAATCCTACTAGCTCATGGACATTCGTTGGGTAATTTATTTTATGAGGAATTAACTATAGAGATACATATGCAACGAATCTATCATCTTGCATCAGTATTAGTACTTTCCCAATTCATAAATATTCAATGAATATGGTACAACCTATTCCCATCTTGGGAAGAGTAAGAATATGTGCCTATACATGCCTCTTTTTCATCTCTGAAAAGGATTTCTCACATGCATTTGAACATGTGAACTTGACACCCTTCTTTGTATGTCCATTAAAAGATGATGAAAAACATGATAATTCTTGTATAAATCTTTTTAATATCCAAATATCCCTATTAAACTTCATATATATAACATATTATTAGGATTATCCCAAAAAACTATATCACTAACCTTTTCAAGGTCAACATATACTCTTGATTCCAATATTATATGACCTAATAAGTGGACTTTGTTGATCTAGTATAGAAACATAACAAGCATAGAATAGTTTTGATGCTATCTTAGTGAATTTAGAATGATCTCAGGAGATTTGGCATGGTCACTATGAGTGTGAGAATACCCCAAGATGTGATCCACAAAGACCACAACAAAAGGGTCCAAACAGTGCTGGGAAACCATATTCATCAATGGCATGAAAATGGAAGGATTGTTCATAAGACCAAATAGAATAACATGGTACTCATAAAAACCATTCCTACAAAAAAAATTATATGAGGTACCACTAATGGTATTACTCACATTTGATGATAACCTGATACCAGGTTGATATTGGTGAAGACCTTTTTTCCTCATAGCTAGTCAAATAGATAATCTATTCAATGTAGTGGATACTGGTTCTTGACCATATGTTTGATCAACATTCTATAATCAATGCATAAGACAAAAGGTTCCATCCCTCTACTTGGAAAATGTAATGGTAGGACCCCAAGAGGATGTATTAGGCCATATAAAACCATTGGCCTTTAAATCATCTAACTGTCGCTTGAAATCCTGAAGCTTTATAGGTTATATGCTGTATAGAAAAATGTATACTAGAGATACTCCTAGAAAATTCCCAATATTAAAATCTACCTTTCTCTTAGGAAGTAAGTAGGACAAATCATCAGGAATGACATCCTGGAAACAATCCACTACTGGAGGGTAATCAACTTGATGTAATCCATGATCATCCATGATGAGATTTCAAATCTAGGCAGTCACTCCACCTAACCTATGATTCTATTTTCCCACTTTGCTAGACTAGACATCTCACTAACTGTTAGGTAGATAACTAATGCCCTTTGGTGATGTAAAAGATACCCTCAGCAATTGTTGCACAAAAAAGCATGAATGTGATACAACCAATTCATCATGAGAATGACATAGAAACCCATCATATCAAGAAAAAAGTGGTTCCAAAGAAAGGTTAATTTCATACCTATAGGATATAGTCCTTAAACTAGCATATCCCCTCTATTCGTACCCCTAATGGTGTATCCAGGGTCATTAAACCATATTGATAGTGTATCCCTAGTCTGAGAATCTCTACAATAGATATAGAGACAAAATAGTTTGAAGAACCTGTATTTAACAATGTAGATACAATAGTTGAGAATACTAGAATAATACCACATACTTTAGATAGTGCCTGGATTGATTCTTTGTTATTTTCTTTAATGTTAGAAACATACATTATTCACAGTACTAAGAAACAGATGGACTAACACAATCATAAATTCTATGCTAGCACTGCTGGTGATCAGGGTTTTGGCTACCGTAGCCACGACCTCCTCCCCCACCAGACCATTAGGTGCTATTCCAACTCCCTGCCTAACAAGACATAGAAGAACACACACATGAAGGTGGAGAGGGGTTGGATCCATTCCCACACTAAGGTGGTGGAAAGTTCCTGTATAAATGACGAAGATTACCCACAAGACCACAATACTGACACTCAAGTGGGTCTCTATCACAATGATGATTTTAATTCCACCCATCATCCACATAGAGGAAACACCAATGTGAAGTCCAAAAGAGTACTCTGGTTGTCACTTACCTACTAATAAACCTCAAGGGAACATTTTCTGCCACTAGAAGAACAATTGTCCTGACACAACACTGATCATCTATGCTTAGTACTGTCATTATCCATGAGGTTACATTTACTGATAAAATCCTGAATGATAATTGAATAAGAATTAGGTAGGTGTTTGACATTGACCTCGACACATATGGCATACTGGAGTGCATCCCCGAAACATCTACCGCAGTAAAGCTCATCACCATCTAGTAACAGTTTAAATCACTTTAAATCCATTATACATGATGACTAATAATTAAATAATGTAGATTCATACTTATGATGAATGAAATCGTTGGATTTGTCAACTCCTAGTGTCTGAGGAATGAAATGTTCATAGAATGAAGTCTAGAAATCTCCCATAACATGCCCTGATGATGTACGGCTGTGGTGATCACATACCACCAGTGCTTCGTCGAATCCAAAACAATGTATAAATAAATATTGTCTCTTCACATGATAGGTGTCAATAATTGATCAATGATAGATAGGGTGGATTCAAGATAAGACTCAGTATCCTATAGACAACCCTCCCCCGAGAAAGTAGGAGGATGCTGCAGCTGTAACTCATGAGTTAGATCACTCATCGCAGGTGCAGTCTGTGGACCACCATGCATAGACTCCATCAGAAGTAGGATACTATCATGAACATGGGAATTGATTCCCAAAGCATGTCCATCATCTAGTTCCTTATGTATCACTCTTGCCGGTAAGACTAACGTCTTAAGTCCCACCACATTCGGAGTATAGTCATGTCCTCCCTCTTGGCATACAATACAAGGACATCATGGTTGCATTGATCTACAATTTCCAAAGACATGCCTCAGAACAAGCTTTATCAGATAGATAACACCGCTAATGAAATATAAATATTTGAAATCTCAGTACTGAAGGCATACAACACCAACAACCAGCATAGATGGCCATTTAAGGGTATGTACTCAAGTATAATTTCAATTCATTATACATTTGGTCTCTAGGTTCACTCCTTTTCCTTTCGTAAACTTGTAATTATGGGATAAGGATGTGAACCCATATCATTTTAGATGTCATTATTCACTTTATAATTGATAATCATTTCTGGAGAACCAGTGCCCATGCAACTATAACAGGAAACAAAATTGATTTATTTATAATAGGAAGGCTCGATTCAGTAAATTAGTCGTCCCATCCAATTTTGGCCCATACAACACATGAATTGATATAGATAATCACACAATCAAAACCAAGAGTAATACAAGAATAAGATAACAATCAAAGAATCACTCCATAATTATAATCATATCAAGTGATGCAATGTAGTGAACTTCACCTATATAGAATTAAAATATGCATGAAATGTGAATTCTAGGTGCATATAATGAAGCATGAAATAATGATCCTTACCATCATATCATTGGTAAAAGGATTAAAGAAAATAATCAATTAGATTAATAATCAAAAAAACCACACAACATGTGCATCACCCAATGGTGAAATAATATCAACTATAATAAAAAATAATGACAATAATTATATTTTAACAAAATTAGTTTTTATCCCAAACATGGGTTCACAATTGCCAAGAATGACTTATGACTAGAGTCCCACGAATTCCTAATATACAATATACTATCTCAAAATGGTAACACAATAAATCGAAATTCCCTATGATACCACTTTGCGATGTCTCTAACCCAGATTCCACATTATTGTGCCCCAATACTAGTGTGCCACATCGGCTCAAGCCCATCTCCCTGAACATCATAAGAAACTGACTAGCAATGAGGGCCTAGGGTTTTTCCCATAGGAGACTATGCCCTCATTACCAATGTGTGGCGCACTAGGTGATAGTAAACATATGTAAATAGAAGAATCAATATATGTAAATAGAAGTCATGAAATAAAAATAGAGAAAATATGAATAAAAACTAAAACAACTATAATAATATTCAACAACCGAAGATTATATGTCATGTACAAGAATGATAAGAAACATGGATACAAACAATAGGCATAACATGTTCTAAAATGTATAAAGGATTCAAAATACCAACCCAAGAATCAGATTTCCAACTCGGTCCACTCCTGTAATTCTCTATACTAAACCAAAATCAAATATGTTTTCAAAGCTGTATTCTTTCATTTGTTTACACCTACAACCATGTAATCTTCCCCGAGTACTAAATAACACTCGAAGAGGGTGTGAGATAAATCTCAGTGGGCCACCACCGGCGATGTATATAACATATGGTTCATCTAATGGAAATGTACATTATGAAGGAATGAATATATAAAGTAAAGCAGTACAATGTAACTAAATACCCAAGTAACTATTTCAACCCTTATTTAGCATCTGAATAAGTAACAAGTTCATTTAATTAAGAAATTACCAATTTAATATTGATAGGTACTATGATCGATATCCAAATCTGACATCACCTCATGATATTATAAATAGGGAGGGTCCCAAGATGTAACAAGGAAACTATGATTTATGATATTTAATAATGAATTCACAAGGTAATACCCAAGGCAACATACACCTCAAGGGTTTGAAAATCAATAATAACTGTAGCCTTGAATGAGTTAAAAGTATAATCAAAGGAGCATAATCTAATGAATTCCAAAATGAGGCGCATACCCTGTCCAAGGGGATCACCCAATGTAAATTGGGATAAACAGAGATTGGGCTCGATGGGATTTAACGATAGAAACTACTTTTCAATGCATGATCCATGGAATTTATCAAAGGTATACTATGATAATATGATGGGATCCTATGGTTTCATACCAGGAATCAACGAATAGATAAGGATAAAGATCTAGGTGGGTATCTACCTATGTCAGCCATATCTTGGAAATGAAATGGGGTTCCAGAGTGCTCATGGCATTTACCGATTAGAATTCAAGGAGGGATCGAGTTAGGAATATTTTTGTATAATTATAATGTCATGTAGTATTTAATTCTGTTCAAACCTTCCCTTTCATTAGTGTTATATGGTCAAGTAGCATGAAACCTTTTAATCAAGTCATTTTATTCAAGGATTTACTTTATATAGTGTGATAAGGCCATGTAGAATGAAACTATTTTTTCCATTTAAGTAATATTCTACATCCAAGGATCATTATGCTACCTTCCATTAATGTTGTAAGGGGTTCTATGGATATGCATCGTACTATTCATTCACATTTAATACGGTTATGTCATCTACTCAATATACATGTAAATTTTCATTTCACAATTGATATTAAATTGAACCACTTACTTTAGGGGGTGTAAAGTGGATAACATATATGGTACATTCCCTAATAAAATTCACAATATAAAAAATACAATTAATATTGAAATTCTTACACTTGGAGTGGTCATGTCAAGGCACACCTGAATGGTGTTTCAAACATGTCAAAAAACTAAATATCAAATATTAAAATAACCCTTGAAATGGAAAGGTTGGAGTTATGGTCATAACCAAAAAAACATAATCATGTAATTGGAAAGAGAATAACCATATGGTTCTGACATGTATAATCATGGCATATCAATTCAATAAATGACACCCGATGAAATCGATGATCCCCACATGACAAATCCAAAATCAACATACATTAGGGATGATTTATTGACCACCAGCCTTAGGCTTGTACGATTATCCTCCTTCATTATTAGACCTTGATTTTCCTCATATTGGAGTAGATATAATAAATTATGAAAAATTCTGAAACCACGATAACTCAGTTGAGAGAAAAAGAGGGTAAGAACAGATCAAGAGGACTCGAGTACATACCGTTGTGCAACTAACCTAATGAACGAAAGCTTTATTAGATTATAGATAAAGTATATCTATTGATTCAAAATTTATATCTTCAAAAATCCCCAAATAGAGAGAGAAATTGGTTAATCCCATATAATCTTGTATTAGGGACGAAGGAGGCAGCTTAATATATCATTAAGTGGAATATTGTAAATTTTCACAAAAAAATTAGCCGGTTCCTGGTTTGTATTCATGGTTTGAAAAAAAAACTGTAAAAATAATGCATGGTTAAATGAAAATAATGGGTAGTTTCATGGTTAGGCTGCACCATCGTGTGCCAACTATGAGAGTTGTCTCTATCTGAAAAAACGCATTCAACATGGTTTTCCAAACCATGCCGAATTCCTTCACGGTTTAATCTAAACCATACACCATGCCTATTTTTCCCAAAAAGATGTGTTCCTAAATCCGAACATTTCCCAAACACCATTGATACTTTTACTAACCCATTAAAAATCCATAAAAGGTTAAAATTATACATTTACACTTAAAATTAATGGATCCTTACCTAAGTGAAAAATATGGTTCTTCCAATATATGACAATGGGATGTTTTTCATGTTTTGATAACATATATATTGTTCGTATTTTTATATTATCCAATATATCTACTAAATTAATTATAAAAAATATATGAAATCATATATTTAATATTATTTTCTCATAAATATATATAAAACTAAAATATTAAACACATTCATCTAAAACCCCAAAGTCTAATATATTTAAATATTAAATATATATTGCACAAATTTATAAAAAGTATTTTAATATTAAATGTGAATATATCTGACCTCCAAGAATTTCATACACTAAAAAATATATATACACCCCCTAAAAATACATTTAATCTATAAAAACATTAAAAAATTATCACCTATGAACCCAGCATAAATATCTGAATTCTAAAAAAATCATAGAGACATACATAAATATTAAAAAGGGTGATCTAATTAATAAAAATCATAAAATTTAATAGATATAATAAATTGTTGTTTGTGAAATCAGGTAGAACAACATAGATTGATGAAAATAAGATAAACATGAAAAATGGTTTCAAAAAAATTATACATGATGAAACATTATATCCTATAAATAATAAATTGATATCATAAGAATATATTAGGAAATTCCTATAGACATCAAATCGCAGTGGACTAGGTTCATAGACCTGGTCCCATATAAAAAATATGACAATATATATGTATTAAAAAATATTTTTAAATCTATTTATATTTTTCCAACCAAATTTATTTTAACATGTCCATGATATTGTAATATACATGTAAATAACATAATGATAGACAACAAATTAAACAATAAAAATGAATGAATTACCTACCAATTTAATGAAATATTATATAATTTTAAAACAACAATATTTGATAGTAAAGAACCTAGAAATTACTAAAATGAATGGAAAATGTCATAAGTGAAATTTCAAGTATTTGATATAAATAACATAAAATAATAAAAACATTTAATCCAATATTAAAGGGGAATAATAGAAATTTTTAGAAAATGAAAATTGGTTTTTTTTCTGCATCCATAAAGTTATATGTAACAAAAAAACAATGTGATATTTGTACAAAATAATTTTGAGTAATATAATATGTATAAAATAATAGAGAATAAAATATTTATCGAAAATTTAATACAGGAAATCTATTGGAATATATATAGAGAAGATAGAATTTATATAAGAATGTGACCATGACGTAAGTTCACTTATAAAATTATTAATAATTAATAAATAATAGAAATATCATTCGGTTATAAAATACTCATAGAAAACCAATCATATTGAATGTGAGATGTTAAATTAAAAAATAAATAAATTCCTATGAAAGAATATTTTTTGAAAAGGGGTATGAATTATTAAAATATTTGAGAACAGTTTCCCATCAATGTTTATAAATTATTATATAATGAATAGTTTAAGGTAATTAAAATATGTATAAAATTAGTGCTCCTTGAAATAATGTAAATAGAAATGTTATATTATATATGTCATAAATGGAGTTAGATAAACAATAGTCAAATTTAATCAATAAAGAGATGATCATGGATGATTCCTATTACCACAGGTATAGAATTTCATGAATTCACCACAATATATAATTATTATGTACGATCAAAAACATTTTTATTTTTTAGAAACTTATTAAGATTGATTAAATTTATTATAAACCATTTTAAATTTTTTATTTGATTATTAAATAATTACTTCTATGTATGACATTGAAAAATACTTATTTCATGTATTACATAAAATCATATGTATTTCAGTTATGTTAATAATTCATTATATAGATTTTTTTTCATATAAAAAACTGTTGATGTAAATATATTTGTAAGGATTAGATGTGTTCTAATGTTCCTAGTTAAATTAATATGTGGAATAGTTCTAGTTTTTTTAAATCATTGGTTTATCGTTTTTTCATTAGAGATTATTTTTCATGTATGAAGAATTAAAGGAAATACATTTTAAATGTAAATATATATAAATTGAAATTAATATAAATTTTTTAATTATTAACTTATTTAACCATATATAAATAATATATGAAAATTGGGATAATTATGATTTCTAAATGTCCATATAGATAGGTAAATAAACTCAAAAAGTTGAATAATAAAATTTAAAAAATGAATCTATTAAGATAATATTATGAATTTTATGTAATTATAATGAAAATAATATTATTTATTAGTTTTTAAAAATATTATTTAATATATTATTAGTGATAAACTAAATAAATCCAATGAAAATATGTTGTCACTGTATAGATGAAATCAGACATTCTGAATTCGACTATCATTATGTTATTGAATTTGGATAAACTTATGGGTAGAACCTCCAAAACATATAAAATATAATTTGAATATTTAATTTGGAATTATTTAATAGTTATCTTCAAATTTAAGGAATGTTTTTCTGGTAAAGGGTTTCTTTTATAACTGAAATTATTTGGAATTTATTTAATATAATATAATTGATGGGAATAAAATTTTATTTTAATTATGAAAAAAATTTCTGAAATTGAAATTGGGTCACGTATTTCTCACTAGTTGATGATATATATTATTTTTTCTAATTGCATAAACCTATTTTATTTAATATAATATTTTATCATAGTTATTATTTTTGTACATATATAATTATTTCATTTGGTATATTTCATATTAACTAATAAATTATAATAACCCTAGTACAGAATTGTTTATATTGATTAATTGTATATAAATAACATTTAAAAAAAATGTTGAATATATTTAATATATTTGTCAGAAAAAATTATAATTTATTTTGAAATGAATTTTTCATGTAAGAGGAATATATTTATTATAAGAAGTATTTTGATTTTCTAAAATATCTATTATATTTATTTATTAACAATAATAAATATTAATGTATATGTACTATTTACGGGATATATATTAAAATTTTAAAAACCTAATTTTTCTAAATTATTAATTTTTTTATATTAATCCATTTCCATTAAACACATTATTAAATTATTTAAATATAAATTTATAATAATAACAATTACACATAAATAACATAATTGATTCTAGTTGCATAAAAATTTAATTCATTTTCAAATACCCTTGGGATCCAAATAATTAATGGTTGATTTATTAGATTGCGATTCATCGAGGAAGTAGATGATATCCATATTGGTTCATGTTTAAGTTGAATCCGTGCAATTCTACCACATTCTCAAGTATAGAAAAACATTCATCATTGATATTTTTTCTAGAAACCTATAAAAAACATCTTCCATCTATGTAAATTTGTCTACGTGAAAAGATTTATTTATAATAACCTTATGAACTACCATTAAAAGTAATCTATAAAAACAATGTTTTTTTAAATAAATATTAAAATAAATATCATTAATGTTTACTTCTTTTAAGTATCCAATTCTCTAGCACTACTCAATAAATCTCGTAATGATTACTTAATCTAAAACATAATAGAAACCATATTTTGTTAATTATATTAAGGAACTGATCGTTTTTAAAAATTAGATACCAACAACCACTTTAAATTTATGGAAACTAACTATAATAATATACATATCTAGTGGTCACATAGATAATAACTCAATAAATATGTTCATGAATCCTCATCCAAAATATTGTAATTAGGAATTTCTATTAATATAAATTTATTTGTGGAAAAGGATATAAAAAGCATAAAAAAATTAAAATTCATTGATGAAACAGTATATATGGATTTTTCTGTATTTCAGTAATAATTTCAATGTTCTGTAGGATTTTTAATATAATTTTGGATGATTGAAAAGTACATACATTTAACATTTGGGAATAATAGCCATATATTAGTAAATATTATTAAAAATGTTTTACTTTCACATAATGAAATTTTATGACACAGATCAATTTATGGAATAATATAGTTATGTTTCAAAATATTTACAATAAAAATAATATTTTTTAGTTTATTTTTCATATATTAGGTAAATAATTTGTAAATATTTTTTTATTAAATGTAATATAGATTTTATGACTTTTTATGTTATTTTTTATTATATATGATTTAATGTTGATATAAAGTTGTATATTTTAAGTTATATAGAAATATTAATTAGGGGTTTTATTTTGAGAAAACATAATACATGGGTGAGTTCGTAATAATATTTTCAATATTTTATTATTATTCATTTTTTTATTATTATTACAATTATTTTTAATATTTTAATATTTTTTATATAAAAGATTGATGGCCCAATTATATCACTTATTTAGATAAAATGAATGTAAGAAGAAGAAAGATATAAATCTTTTATTCTTATCTTCGTATCCATTCCTATAATGCATTTCATATAAGCATATATATATTTTAAATCTCCAATTATCCCTTTCACTTATTCTTTACTTCCCCCTTCTCCTCCAATCATTTTTTCTGCAACCATAGTAGGTTGTGGTATGAACATGAGATGGAATAACCTCGAAATTTTATTGATATTTTTATATATGAAGGATGAAAAAAATTATAACATTAATATTACATCATTGGATTAAAGTATCAAGTTTACATTTATTATTGGTAAATGGTTCTATAAATAGACATTTTTTAATGTTTCATGGGTGATTTTGTATTTTAAAAGGATTTTAAACTAATATTTTATGTATATTATTTATTTTATATTTACTTAAAGTATATTTTCATTTGTTATATTTTTAATCACCGTTATGTAAAATTGGTTTTCATTGATTTTTTATTTAAAATTCTACATAATTATTTTATACACACTATATTTTATATTAATTTACAAGTGGTTATTACATGTAATTAGTGCACTTTAAGTTGATTATGTGATATTTTGTATATTTATATATTTAATTTATTCATTTTGGTAACTATATTTTCTATACAGGGCCTTTATTGGCTTTGATATAATTTTTTTTATTATTTTGATATACTAATTTGTTACACATTTTGTCATGGACTATGTAAAATTTTCATTTTTTTAGTTATGAAATGTTATTATATTTATATTTAATATGATTTTTATAGAAGGATTAATTGGTTATATGACTTTATTATAAATAAACCGTTTTACTTTATTCTCCAAAAATTAGCAGATTTTATATTTTTATGGTATATATTTTAATTTTTTTGGTTTTGAAAACAATAGGTAAAGCCTTGGGTTGTTATGTGGAAATTTTATTAATAAGATTTATACTCACAGAATATTCTTTATTAGATATTGTCCCATATTATTTTTAATACCCTATTAATAGGTACCATCATAAAAATTACAGAGAGGTAAATTCTTGTGTATTTTTTGGGGGATCACATCATAGGTTGGAAGATGGTTCTAACAAATATATTTCCAAGATTTTCATTATAGGTACATAGGTAGTAACCCTATTTTGAATATTATGTTATTCATAATATTTAATAGTCATTAATTCTTATAGGTATTTGATTTAAGGAATGTTTAATAATTATCGTAATATTATTATATATTGGTTACCAATCTGTATTTGGTTTTTTGTATATAATTTTCATTAGAAGTTGAAAAAACAATTTTATTTTAAAAAAAGTAAGATAATAATATGATATCCAATGGATCCTATCACTTTTTGGACTAATTTATTTTAAATCATATATCATGAAACCCATAATTTTTTCACTATATACACAAATGTATCAAAAGTATTTATATGATTTACTTTCAAAATAGTAGTTTTGGGTTTAGTTATGAAAGAAAATTGATAGAATCCTTGAATTATAAAACAATTATTTTATCTCCTTTCAAATATTTTCACTATGTGGTGTGTATATAGATTTTGGATTTCCTTTAAAATGATATTTAACCATTATTATTTTTATGGATTAATGGAGGAGATGGAATTAAAATTTGTTCCTATATAATTTAATGACAATAATTACATCATATTTTTTATTTTTATTCCTTTGTTTCAAATGATGACCTTTCCTTTATATTTAAATTTTCCGGTCTAATGTTTCAATGATCTTATGTAATTGATGGTTGGTAATTATTAAATTATTTTAGTTATCTATCAATTTTTTAATGATAAATAATTCCCAATTTTCAAGGGTAATTCCCTTAGAAATTTTCAATCTCTATAGTGGTAAAGAATTCACCTTATTATTTTGTAATTATAGTTCCGAAATGATATCCATGTGTTTAGAATGGTATGTTACACTAGATCTCTCTATATATTATTATACCTTAACCAAAATTTTCTTTTATTATTTTTAAATGGATATTCAATTAAAAATGGTTATTTTATTCATCATTTTGAATTTTCAATTTCACAAATGTATTCAAGGATATACTCAACCATAAATATTTTTAATTCAGAATATATTTTATTTTTCAAATTTAAAATTTTTATGCATATCTATTTGAATGCTATGATAAAATAATGTATTATTCTATCATAAAATAACATAATCATGTTTTAAATTCGTTTATGTTTTTATTGTAACTTATTTCTAAAAAAATATTTCAATATTTAGGAAAAATAAATCATTTGTTATTACATTATTCTTTCTATTATGAAAAAATACTATCATAGTGTTAATTTCATCCACTTAAAAATTGATATGGGTATAATTAATTTAATCAGTAGACCTAATATTTATTTATAACTAAACATCAAAATTTTGGGTGAGGGATAAAATATTTTATATGAATAAATAATTATTTTCAATTATATTATTCTTATTTTATGAAATTTAATTTAATATAGTCTCAACTAATTATTCTAAATATACATCTATTCATTGTTGCATAACATATACTATTAAAGGAGTTTCCAACTAAAAGTCATAATTTCTATGATATTTTTTTATAACTATGAGTTGGTTTGGGTTATTTAATGTTTTTCCCCATACATATATGTTTATATTGGATCAATATAAATAGAACCAATCCATTATAAAAATTAAAAAAAATTATTCTAATGTCATAATAAAAATATTTTCTGGAAGAATCATTATACTAATTGTAATGGTGGAATTATAAATTAAATATATTACAATTTCTCCACTATGTTCATTGTTATTAAATAATATTCTAATACATGAGGTTTTTCTTGAATTCCTTTTTAGAGAATAATTGATATATAATAATTTATTAAACTTGTTTATATATAAAATTTCCAAATTATTCTTGGATAATTATAAAATGTGTCACCATGTCATTTTTTTATACACTTTAGTTATGGTGGGATAATGATATATTATTTGATAACTAATATTTTATGTTTTTTAATGTAAAATATAAATACATATCATTGGAAAATTTTACTAAATTACATACCATTATGTTCATAAATAGAAATATAGGTTTTTAATTGAGTGAAAATGTAGCACCCCAAGACCTTATAATATTTGTTTTTAGAATAAATTCTATATGAATTACGAAATTTGATGCACCCCAGACCAAGAGTAAACAAAAGTGATATTATATAAAAATATTATTTAAACATAACAATTTTAACCTACCTATTAAAATAGATATTATGAATAGGAATAAATATATTATAAATATTTTAGACTCATTCATTTTTTATCTATTCCTTATAAATGAATATATGATTCAATTGGATGAAAAAAAATTCATTAAAAATTCATTTTGTTTTCTAAAAGATGGTTTAGTCATGATTTGTGCACATGATTTAGAAGAATTTCTTATCACTTTTTGAAATAAAATTAAAAAAATTATTTAAATTGAAAATTTATAATCTATATTTGTTCATTCTAATCATTTTCATATTGAATTTTTATATAATAACATTATAATCATTTTATCATTTTTCCATTTAAAACATGCTTTATCATCGCATCTGTGAGATTCGTTTAAGTATATATATTACATATTATGTGAATTTACTATGTAAAAATGGATTCCATATTTTAATTAAAAAACATAAATTTTATAATAAGTAAAAAATATTTTTTTATCATCATGAGTAATATAAAAATTAAAAAATATTTTCCTTGATTAAGGTAAAAACTAATTTAAGAGTCACTTAAACTAATATAATAAAAGTTATAAATGACCAGAAAAAATTGAAATCAATATTTATATGAAACTATTTTGACAGTTAATCTTATATGATATATAAGGGACCATGTTTTATGAATTATATCATTATTCAAATGTGGTAATTATTTAATCATTTTAAAAATGCCAAGTGTGTCACTCGCCTCACTTATAAAAGGTGACCCTATCTCCTAATTTATAATCACCATTATAACTATTTGGTATCTCCATATCCCACACAAAGCAATTAATACATCCCAACATCCCATACTAGAAGTATTATTGTTGGAAGGAATTAAACATAGTAATTCCTTAGTATATACCTAAAGATGATAGCAGAAGATGTATCATTCTTATTGGATCGTTATAAATTTATTTATTCTTCCACTCCTATTATTCTTAAACCATGATGACATATTATCCTAGTCATCTCTCAAATAAATTTATGTGTTTATAAAATTGTCATGAACTACAACCACCTCCACTTCAATCAAATTGGTTATGAAATAATCGTTCGTGTGTATAGTAGAATACCACCTCATGAACCAATGTATTTTATTTTTCAATTACAACCTTCCATGGATGGATAAAATGATTGATCTAACGGACACACACACACACACAGAGAGATATATATATAAATTATTTATACCTTTGGATTCATTATATCAGATACATATGCATTTTAATTTCCATTAATTCGAGGATATGATGATGTAGCTTGGGTGTACAACAGACTACCGCATTAAAAATAAATAGGATTTTCTATAAAAAAACTCTTCACAAGGGAGGTGATAAGGACTAATGTAATAAATATATGTGATATAAATGACATACTTATCATATTAGTGAAACTTTTTCCATTCTTAAATTATAATATACCTTATTTTATTTCATACGTTTTCAATAAAATAAAGGTAATAATGTCTCTCATGTACATGTGGATTACCCCATTTAAAAAATGATGTGAATCTATTTTCATCACCAAACCCATGAATGATATATATATGTATATTTAAGGAAATAATATGGTATTTATCAAAATATTATCATTCTGGTCATATAATATATTACATACCTCCCCCCCATAATCATCATTGGAAAATTGGAACATTACTCATGAATACACATGACATACCATCATCATTATTATAACATACTTTATTTTTAAAAACCTTATTTTATGTTTGATTTTAACTATAAAACTAATGTGTAACTATAAAAACTTTTAAACAGTTTATATTCTCATGTTAATGGAACTATATAATATACACTTGAAATGTAACATTCATAACAAGTCATGAATGAAAAAAATAAGGTGATTAACACCTAAAACAACGAAACTAAATAAATTTTATTAATAAAATTGTGTTAAATCGTTATAATATGATATGAGATGATATTATTAATATTTTAATAGATATATTATAATTTATTAACCTTCATAATTTTATTTTAAAGGAGTTTAAATCATGTTCAACTAATGGATTGTGTGAGGTAAGGGATTTAACCACAATTTAAACTCCATTGAGTATTGTTTTATTATTCTCAAATTCAATTTTATGTGTTGTATATAATACCACATTGAAATATAATTTCATCATTAATTAATAATTCATATAATTTAATGTTTAAATTTTAATCATTTCATCTAAGGTTATATTACGTGAAATTTACCATGTGTTTTATGTTATTGTACTATCCCACATTCCTTTGTGATTTTTAACATTCAAATGAAACAATAGATTTTGAAAATAATATTTCATTTTAAATTATATTCATTTTAAATATAAATATTATTGTGTTGTGGATATGATTATTTCATAAATAGTATACCATTTTGACATAATTTGTTTATGTTAATTTTTTTCGGGTTAACTTGGGAAATAATAACAAACCCATATCATTCACACAATAAAGATATTTGATTATAAGTAATATTTATTCATGGTTTAAATATATTATTCGACATAGGAAGAATTAATTAGAACTAAAATGATGGGTGGGACCCCAAATTATATATCCCCCTGATAATTTTTATTGGTTTCATGTGGCTAGTATTGTTATAAAAATTAAACAAGCTTTTTCATGTAGTTTAAAACATATACTGAAATGTATTGACAGTAGCAGTATCATGTGCATTATACATGATGTATTTTATTTGAGAAAATAATTAAATAAGATTGTGGATTTTTTGAGGATATTTTAACATTGATTTTATCTCTAGATCCATTTCATTATAGTTTTATTGGTTAAAGGATATAGGTTTTTCGTGTTTGACATTTACATATTGATTATGTATTATATATTAATTATGATATGTTTTTTAAATGGAATGTATTTTTTGTTATTTAAAATACTATATTTAGTATACTTTATTTATTAATGATATATTTTCTATACATAATCTTTAACTGGAATTGGAGACCACCTTATTTAGTTCCCCTTCTCCAATATTTGAAGAAGATATATTTGGATGAGTTTTCAAGGATGAAGTTAATTTCATTTAAATATGTATTATGATTTATTTTATATTCCCAAAGTAAAATTTGTATCATGTATGTATCTAGTACCAAAATCTGTTAAAATGGTCGGTGATTCTGGATTTGACACTTTTTTCTTTGCAAATTGAATAAATTAAGTCCCTAGCTTTATGATTTTAGACATGGGTCATTACAATTGTTTTCATAGGATTTCAATAAGAATACATAGGAAATAGAATAATTAAAATGGGTTGTGGGACACAAAAATATGAAATACATTGAGTGTAAGTATAGACTCACATAGTAATTTTCTATTTATGAATATATTATGTGGGTTTTCCAAGAAATATATTCATCCTTGAAGACTATACATGGATGTGGTTCTTGGATATAGGTTCCTAGGTGTATTACCTATATAAAGGGAACATTGGGTTGGAAATTATCATCATCTAGTTCATAATGATTGGCCTTACTATGCAACATGTTTAACATTCCAGTGAGATATGATTAGGATAGTTCACATCTTCCTTATGAAAAATTATAGAGGATTTTAGAATAAAGATATCCCCATTTATTTCTTTTATAATTGTGATATAACCAATGTATATGTTTTATTATGTGTTATATCATATTCAATTTTTTACGTTATAATTTAAAATTCAAAGTTTTATAAGAAAATCTCATATATTCCATGGTTTAAAAATGACACTTGGAAGAAAGAAGGGTATCAATAATCATAGACAATGTATAAATTTCCATGATGAGGAAACCAATAAAGTTGGATTTGGACTCAATAAAATTATAAATATATTAGGGATGATTAACATGGAAATAAAATGTATTCATTTTCATATGGAATAATATATTCTTAAGTGAGATTTTAATATGTTGGATCTCATTATGTGGAAAATTACTCATCAATTTCTGGAGAAATCTAATGTAGTGTAATTCAAGTGATGTATAATATCACTGGAGAAGATATTTACAGAATTTGGATGTGGTGAAAAGGAAAAGGTTACACATGAAATGTATTATTTCAATGGTGATTTTGATTAATGGTTTTCTTTAATAAAAAATACAATAAAGGAAGAAAAATAGTAATCATGGAGTGGAAATATAATAAATAGGAATTTTTTATCAATTATTTTCCTCATGAGATACAATTTTGAATAAATAAAATGTTTCTTAGATAAAATAAAATACAATTAAGAAATTATTGATGAGTATGAAGATACTTTTATAAGGTTAGTAAGGTATTATACAGATTGCATATGCCACATGGAGCACAAGATAGACCAATTACTTGAAGGGATTAATCCATATCTGTAAAGGGTGATAGTCTCAAAAACCTTTTATACATATGATGAAATAGTATTATGTACAATAAAATAAGGATTAATATTTGAATATCATATATATACAATAAAAAACAAAAGAAGAAGAGGCCATTTAAACACCATCAAATTATTAATGTTTCAATAATGTGGAAAATAATACTGAAATTTCCATAATATGAGCACTCTAGAAAGGATCTCCTTTGGAAATTCTTGAAGGTAGTATATGTTTTTAATAAGTGAAGAGATATGAGGACTCCATGTCATGAATGAAATGAGGATAAGAAAGAAAACTATGTAAATCTATTTATTTTTAATGAAATGGGGTATTATTCACACCAAAGTCCCATCTGTTGGGAGAATGAACTACAATAAAACCAAGGGGGAAGGAAAACACACTCTTGAAAGGATCTCCATTGGAAATTCTTGAAGGTAGTGGAAGTTTTTAATAAGTGAAGAGATAAGGGGACTCTATGTCATGAATGAAATGGGAATAAGAAAGAAAATTATTTAAATCTCTTCATTTTTAATGAAATGGGGTATTATTCACACCAAATTCCCATATGTTGGGGGAATGAACTACAATAAAACCAAGGGGGAAGAAAAACATTTATAGATCAATATAATTGAGGTGAATTTTCCCAATTATGTGATATAAGGTACATTAGTAATAGATTAAAATTTAGATAATTAATAATTTAATTATGGATCCTCACACTCATTAATAACTGCAATTTTTTCAAGACTATTATGCATTTCCCTTTTAATATAAGAAGGGTGTATCAAGTAAAAACTTCGTAGAAAAGTATCAATGAAAAAATGATGTGTTAGGTTGACCGCATTATGAAATAAAAAAAATCTCTCTTTAATGAAAAAATTGTCATAATAAATGAATGACATCAATATAATCCTAGGAAATTAATGAAATAAAAAATATGATAAAATTATATATTTCAATAAAAATGAAATTATGATTTATGGGGAAGTTATATAACTCTCTATAATTATATTATAGTATTTACAATCTAAATAATATAAAAATCTACACAAAATAACTCTACTAAATGAAATTATTGGTGATATATTGCAGACATAATCTATGGATGTGGAATGTAATCATCAAAAAGAGAGTGTATATATTGTATAACAATTCCTTGACATATTTTATGAGGAATTTCTAAAAAAACACTTCTAGTGCAATGTTGAAATTTCCAATTTTTTAAAATATAATACTTGAAATTTATCATATACTGTTTATAGAATGGCCACTGTGTAATTAGTGGTGTTGAAAAAGAAACTAGAAGATATGGGTAATTATGGATTTATTCACCCTAGTTTTTCACCTGGGGGTATCCTTTTATCATTTTTTAGATGAATGATGGATACATGAGGATGTAATTTTATTATATGAAAATAATTTCTATAATTCCAAAATAACCACATTCCGTGAATTGATGAATTATTCAATCGACATCAAAGATCCTAATATTTTTTAATGATTGACCTTTATTCATGGTGTCATTAATTTTTAGTAAAGATAGAAGATAAACATAATTAAAATTTTTAAATTATTCATGAACATTATTAAGTTACAGTAATACCATTTTTAATGATTAATAAACCGTATACTTTTATGGATATAATGAATGGAGTATTCAAGAAATTTCAGGATTATTTTATTATTGTATTCATTAATGACATTTTATTGTGTTAAAATATCTATGAGTAAAATTATAATCACATTAGGATCATTATTTGGGACATAAAAAATGAAAGAGATATATGATAAATTTAGAATGTGTGATTTTTGACTATAAGAGGTTTCTTTTATTGTCTATATTGTCCCTAGGAATGGACTCCTAGTTGTTGCTCTGAAGGATAAGGAAGAAAAAAATAGTTCTATAACAACAAACCTAACAAGGTTAAAAAGTTTTATTAGTATGGAAAGATACTACTAAAAATTATTTCATAATTTTTATGGAATGTCTACCCTCTTAACCAATCAAATAATTCAAAGATTCATATTTTTGGATAAATGAAAATGAATATTATTTTTTAGAAACTAAATAAGATATTGTTAAATTATTCAATTTAGCCTCTACCATCTAGAAGTTATAGGTTAGTGATATTTTTAAATTCAACAAATATGGGACTTAGTTGTGTCTCGAAGAAAAATGACAATTTTATTACATAAGTATCATGAAAATTGAAAACTCTAGAAAACTGCCACCCAAACCTTGATATTGAGTTATCTTTTTTACTATTTTCTTTGAATATGTGGCGAAGTAATCATCATAGTGAAATAAATAAGATATACATGGATCATATAATCATAAACTACATTTTTCGCTGAAGGAGATCAATATTTCGAAAAGGTTATTTCTTTATCTACACAACGATTATGATTCCTCAATAAAAATCCACTAATGTAATGAATATAACGTAATACATTCATTGAGTATGAAATTTAATTGAATTATAATCCATATAAGTGTTGTGATGGATCCTATTATTATGGATCTAGTAAATATGTATTTGGAAAATATTAATTAATGAGGACATAAATTACTTTTCAAATGATTTCAAAACTATATTTATTAGAAAATATAAAAATTAACCATCCTGACTGTATGAATGATTGGAAAAAAATTATGGTTTTGAAATATGAGAAATTTGTTGAAATATTTTGTGAATATGGTATTATGAATTTTGGAAAGATAGTATTATATATATCTATAAATGATCCAAAAGAAGAATTTTTTATGATGATAATTAATCTAAATACACTATATGCTTAGGATAAAAAAATTCTATGGATTCGAGGGTATGTTTTTGGTGGGATATCAAAAAGTGATAATTTGTTGATAATTTGTAATTATGATTGTTTTTCAACAAGTTAAATAAATTAGACAACATCATAGAGGAGAGCTGAATCAACATCCTAATCCTGTGTAGAAATGGGATGACATTAGTATGAAATTTTTCTTTGGACAACCAAAGACTCTTATTAGGAAAGATTAAATATGGTTTATCACTGATCACCTAAAAAGATATCAACATTTACACATTATAAGTTAATATTTACCACTTCAATTTTTTATAAGATACTATATTAATTAATTTATAGGTCATCATGGAACACCTCTATCAATTGTTTCTGATAGAGATAATCATTTTAAATTGAAATTGTACAAGAATATTTGAAAACAACATGATACATTCTATTATTTTTTCTCCACCTACCACCTTTAAAATAATGTATATGACAAAAGGACTAATAAAATAATAGAAGACATGTTTGGGTCAAGATCACTTTAATTTCATGGAATATGGTATTAGTATTTACCCTTGGTAGGGTTTTCCTGTAACAACAATTTCCCTTGAAACATTCAAAAGTAACTATATGAAGTATTATAAAGAATAAGATGTCACATTAAAATTTATTTGGGTTCTGTGAGTGAATGGAAACATTTATTCATGAATGTAATGGAGGATACAATAATAAAGGTAAAGTATATTCTACCCCACATTATAGAAGCTCAATGTTGTAAGAAGGGTTATGCTTATAATCAAAGGAATTATTTTTATTTCCAATATTGAGATTATGTTTTAATTAATTTATCCTAATAGAAGGGTGTTTTAAGGTTCATAGGAAATGGATAATGAGTCCCAGGTATATCATACAATTTCAAATACTTGAAATAATTAGACTTTATTTTTATGACTTTTCAAAGTCTCCAAATCTTTCAGATGTACAAGATCTATTCCACATATCATTACAGAGGATGTACATGCTAGACCAAACACATGTTCTCACATATATTGAAATATGATTGGAACTTGTTATTCCTTATTACGACGAACCAAACTTGATTTATGATACCATAGAGCAAGTATTGATGAATTGGGTTAATTATATGGTAAATGTACTTGAAGAAATCACATGATGGAGAAGGAAATGTGGGAACTAGAGGATATTATGAAGAAAAACTACCCACATATATTTTTAAGATAATATCTATGAAACTTAGAGGATGATATTTTTTATTGGGAAATAATTTAACAATCCAATACTAAAAAATATATTTATTTTTGAAATACTTTAATTAATTGATACCATTCAATGAATGATATAATACGCTTAAAGGAAAAATTATATTCAACTAAAATATTTTTTTAAAAACAATTTTATCCCACATATTAAATTTGAGTGTATTTATAAGAATATATAAATTTATTTAGGTTACACATATACATATATTATGTTTAGATAATAAATCAATATAGTAATAATAATGAAGAAACATATATATTTTATTTAAAACTGTATTTAAAAAAAGAGTTTTTAGCCTTGTTTTATTTATATGTTTTAATTTTATTAACCCATTTAAAAGATTTATTTTAACGTATAATTATCATTTTTGAAATCATAATATTTATATATTCCATGTATTTATTTTTATTTTTTCCTAAACATCTAATTTTTTTAGTTATAATAAAAAATAGTAAATTTTTATTGAAAGAAGGCATTTCATTTAAATAATTTATAATGATAAATAATATTTTAAATTTATTTAAAAGTAAAAATATTTTAGTATCATATAAATTAATAAAATTTTTTCATTGTAATTATTATTGTATTGAATTATTGTATATAAAAATTAATATTTTTTGGAACGTTTCTTATTAAAATCATTGTTATCATTGCATATATAGGGTTGATTTTAAATTAATATTTTCCAATTCATTGAATTAAACTTGAAAAAATCGATACATTATTTGGAATCAGAATAATTTTTATTTTCAAATATTTTCAACATAATATTTTACCTAAATAAATAATAAAAACAGTAAAAACTAATTACATGGTTTAGGTAGAAACTAATTTACAATGGGTTAAAATAAAGGGATAAGTGTTCAAAATGACCTACAAACATATACCAAAAACATTTTCCATCCATATTTCAAACTTATATCTTATAATGATTCATACTTTACCATTTTATAAACCTTTTTATAATAAAAATGAGTTGGTTATTAAATATTTTAAAAAAATGTCATGTGTTCCAGTATCCTCACTTATAAATGAAAACCCCTCTCCAATGTAATTAATAGCATTAAAATGGTTTTCATTATAATAAACTACCCAAATAATGTCACAGCTCCCCTAATCTCATAATTTAATTCATATTCTATTGTATGAATTTAACCTATGATGGCTTATGTGCAAACCAAAGTTGGATACCTGAAAATGAGTTAAAATTCTTCAAAGATCAATTTTATTTTACTTATTCCCCCACCTCTATGAATTAATATTAAACAATAATATTATAGTGAAATCAATATATTAAATATTATGAGTTTTTTTAAAAAAATTCATTACGTAAACCCACCTATAATTTCAAAAAACTAGTATACAAAATCATTATTTGTGTTTACGTCCGACTACCGCCTCACAAACATATGTTATTCGTTTATCAATTTTGAATTTTAAAAGTTTGGTATGATAAATAATTTTATGAATTTATATTATATTTATGAGATATTTATACCTCTCTATTCATTATATTTCATACATATTTTTTTACTTTGAATTCCATAGGGAATACGATAAGATCACTCATGCATACGACAGACTACCGCATCATGAAGTGATGTGATTCTTCCATTACGAACACTTTTAATGGAATTTGTAAAGGTTAAGGATAATAATTATATTTTATATACATGAAATATTTATCATTATGAAAATAAAATATATATCGTTTAATTATTTACACATTCACTCAATAAATGATTATAACATCATTCGTGTATAGGTGCACTACCCCTGTCCTGAAATGATGTGAGTCACTTCCCCCCCCCCCCATAACACTTAGATAGTATATATAAGTATATTTAAATATATAATATAGTATATAAAAAATTATTATAATTATATAAATAAAATATATTAGTTACCTTCTTTCGATAATTATAATAGGAAAATAGTTACATTACTCAGGCATATGTATGACCTACCATCTCCATGATCACATCATACTTCATTCCTCAAAACCATATTTCATAACTCGTATTAAATGTGTAATTGAAAAATAAATATGATAATTGTGTCATGATTATTATTTTGGAAGTTATATATTTATATTATATTTATCTGAATATAAACTTTCATATCAATGAATGAATGATAAAATAAGGCAATTAACACAAGAAAAATTGATATAATAAAATATTAATAAAAAATGGTCTGAAAATGTTATAATATTATCATATGACAATATAATACTAATTATTATTATTTTATAAATTTATAAATATCCTTTAAACACTATAAAAGAGGTTAAATCACCTTCAACTATATTAAATATCAAGGTAATGGATTTCATCACAATTTATATTACACTGAGACATATTTTATACTAGGCACCAATTAAATTTGATGTGGTGTATCTACTTCCCTTTTTACTTGTAATCTCATTATTCATTCATATTTAATTTTATTTGATGTTTCAATTTTATTCATTTTATATAATGTTATTTTACATGAAAATATATATGTAGTAGAAGTTATTGATTAAAAAAATTAAATTTTGGAAATATAATTTCATTGGACAATAAATATTTCAAAAAAATACATATAATTTTGTTCTTTATATTATTATTTCCAAGTCTATGTATGATTTTTAGAAAGGGGGTTTACTTTTAATGTTATTTGATTAAACAGGGAAATACTGACAAATATGTACCATTTTATAAATCTAGATATATAATTTCTAGGTTGACGGATTAACGAATTAAATTTATTATAAAATATATAAAGAATATCAAGGACATGTTGTGATAGGTGGTTCAGATATTATATAATCCCTCGACGAAATTGTAAGTCTCCTGAGGAAAATCAAGATGGATAAATTAAATATGTTTTCATGGGTAGTTTAAGCTATCATGTGAAATTTATTCATTGATAATGTATAATTTTCTTGAGACATATTGTTGAATAATTGAGAATATCTTTAATTACGAATTAAATTATTATTATCCATGAAATTTTAACAAATATATTTAAACTGGATGCATTTCATTCCTAGTTTATTGATTAAATGTCATTCATTTAGTTATTTACCTCATGATATTTATTGTGTATTATCTACTAATGTTGTAAATTAAATAAAATATAATGCTTGATAAGTAATTTATATTACAATATTTATTAATCTTTATTGATTCATTATATTATCTTCTATATTTAACCCTTTCTCAACTTTTGACTTCACTGTTGTTTTTCTTCCTTTCCCATGATGTGAAGAATAGATATTTGAATAATTTTTCAAGGATGTTGTTAAATATATATTCCAAAATATTATGGTTTATATTTTATTCCCAACAGCTAATTGGTATCAAGTATGTATCTAGTTCTTAAACATTTCTAAACTTACGGATCCTTCATGATTGGACCCATTCTATCAATTCCAATGTCCTAAAGTAAGACATTGGCTCTAGGTTACTGGAGTCAGGTCATTAAAAAAATAACCTCATATTATTATTATATAAATTGGCATATTAATGAATTTTTAGTAATATTGATCATGTTTTTCATCTATTTTATATATGAAACCTTTTTCAATTACTCTCTAGTAATTATCTAGATAATCTTTCCCAAATTTTTTATATAATTAATGATATTTTATTCCATCCATATGCATTCTCACTTGAACTATCATGAAACATGATTATATAACAGTTGAACCAATATTAATGTGATAGTTAATAGCTTATAATCTTCAATTCTATCTTTGGAGGTCATCTAAAAATTTCTTCATTGGTTTTTAGTCCTAAATTGATAATTTTTTATGATGAAATGGTTTTTCAACACCATATAACTAATCAATTTTTTCTTCAAGGTTAATGATAAATTGATATATATATATATATATATGATTCTATTTTTTGAATTTAAAAAAAAAATACAAAACTAATTTGTACTCATTTTTCTTCAATTAACTGAATTTACTCAATTTTTATGTGGATATAAAAATATAATTATTTATTAAAAAATATTTCCATAAATTTATGCAACTATATTATTGATATTTTTTTCTATTTACATGTGATTCTTGGTTAGTGACCATCACTAATGGAATTATCTTTTTCATGGATTGATTTGCCAAATGTAATATTCATTTGTGAAATATTTATGATCAAAAAATATTTTTTCACATTAGTTGATTTATTATTCAAAATTTAATATTTATTTAGACTCACATAAGGATATTAATTTTCATTATATCAATTATTAAAAAATAATGTTTTCCCAATTTAGGGAGAATATGTTCTCAACATGAGACATGTAATTTTTTATAAATTGGATAAAATTAATAGATATCTCAAGACAATTTTTATCTTTATATACCTTCATATTTAGTATCTCATTATAATTATTATTTTAGTATATATTTCATTGTCTCGCCGATATGTTAGTCTTTTTTCAATAAATATTCTCATACTATAAACTTTTTGGAAAAAATAAACTCCTTAAATTAAATTATACAAAACAATATTTTTATAGATCAATGAATCAATAAATCAGAAAAAAAAAATTATATATATGTCACAGCCATTGAAAACTAAGTGTTTTATCTTAATTTACAATATACTCTCAAACCCATTCCCATGAAACAATTAAACAAAACTCAATAAAAAAAATATAATGCTCTATAAATCAGGTATTCAGTTTTAAATAATAATTATTTAAGTAAATACATTATATAATTATTAAACATAGACACACACAACATTAATTTTTTGTGTCCTAGTATATTAGTTATATATTACACTGATTTAGAGAAAACATATTTGTTGAGAGTGAGTGAGTATAAAAATTATATATAAATTTTACATTCAAGGAGAATCTATATAAACCCCTAGAAAGTATAATTATTGGATAAATTAATTCATTAATGGACTCTTATTTGTATGCTCTATTTTTTTGAATCGGATGGGATTCCAAGGGAATTTGACTTTTGGTATTTTATGGAGTGTATGTTTTTTATATCTTGATTCAAAAGATAATCCCTAGAGACTGAAGACATCAATGTGTTGTTTCTTGACTTTGGTAAATTCCCTTGATTTCCCTTTGGTGTCTCATCAATTTTTGGAGGTGTTGGACCCTGAAATCCCATGTTTTGAGGGTCTAAATAGGGTTCATGGTTTTTCTGAAACAATTCAGCACTAGAAAAATTATTTGTGGCCTTGATCAGTGGAGAAGATGTTCCCCACATGGCCTGTAAAATGTTTGACCAAATAGTGTTCCTATCCCACATAGTTAGTTTCTCTTAGGCATTACCTCAACACTATTCACTTCATTTTTTCATATGGTAAGGTTTACAGTGTGGGACACGCCATATTAGGTATTCTATTAAGAAGGGTGTGTCACACAATTGACATAAGGTTTGTTAAAACCGTGTTTCCAAACCATGCGCCATTGTATTTTTGGTTAAATGACCATTTCCCCCTAAAATTTCATTTAATCCTAAGCCTCATTTTCTTTCTCTCCCACACAAAAAACTCTCCATTATGAATCTCCACTTCATGTCTCTTTGGGTATTTGAGATATATCATCTATTCAAGCATAGAATTAAAGGGTTTTTTCACATTTGATCATTATCGGTATGATTTCCATTATAATTTTAGTTTGGTTTTGGAAACACAATTTAAGTGAAAACATGTTTTCCATATTTTTAGAATTTTCTTGTGTTCTTCATTCTTCTACAAATTTGAGTCATATCTGGAGCTAATAATAAGATTTCATATTAACTATGGACCAATGATATTTAGTCCCAATTTTTTCATCTAATGTTGAGTGGTTATATATATATATATATTGTTCCTTATGAACAACTCTCAAACAACTCATTGAAAGGAGTGTAAATTCATGAATTGAGTTGTTTGGTATGGAATATGAGTTTATAGAGGATTGTGTATTCTTTTATAAAGGTTGAGAACCATGGATTAGGTGGATCAACACATTTTTGAGTATTGGTTATATGTATGGACCACCAGGGGTGGCCTTGGACTTTGATACCATAGGGTGTTACATTTTCCCCTTTCCTTAGGGTGTTAAGTAATAAATTAATTTTAAATCAAAATGATTAATTTTATTAAAAAGTTAACCTTAAATTCAATTGGTATATATATTGATAAATGGGAATGGATATATGACTTTCCCAAGGACTATGCAATGAAAATTATTTAGTAAGGATAAAGTACTCTTTTCATTGAACTTCACTTGTATGTTATGTGAATTCCATTCCATGTAGTAGTTTGGAAGAAAGAGATTCTTGTTATAATGATCATCCCATGATAGTAGTTAAGTGGGATTCCTTTTAATATGGTCCAATGCTGTGAGCCACCTCTCTTGAGGTGAGATGGAATTGGATGTCCTTGGTGTTAACCATGGTATGTTTAGTGACATTGAATAAATGTTATTTAATTTTTAATGTGTTTTTGAAATAAATTCAAAATAGGGATTTCATGTAGATTATAAATAGAATGGATAAAGAATATGGAATGGATGCTATGAATATAGTCCATTTTGTTGTAGTGGATTGTTTTTGTTAGAGTTGGTGGACTAGAACTAACTACATTGTACTTTATTCATTAATAAATGTAAAGACCCATAAATTTCAAGGAAATTATTTTTCATAAATACTTTAGAATTTTAGGAGTCTTCGGTTTCTAACGACACCTGATTCTAAGGCCCGGTGTGCCCGAAATATATTTTAGATGTTTTGTTCAGGTACGTTCAGTAAACGTATGTGCAGGTTTTTCTATCTTTTGAACCGATGCTCAGAATTGAAATCTGAGGACACCGATGAACTCGCAGTGAAGGTATTTGCTTAAGGGGACATTTACCGTAGTTGCGTTTTATGTGGGTTCAAAGTTAATTTTTGTGGTTTAATAAAAAAGTTAAATAAAATTGTTGTGAACAATTTTATTTTTCTTGGGTAGTTAAATCCTACATGGTGAAGTTATTGGTGGGGCCCACACCCACATAACCTCCCATGAGAGGATATTTGTGAGGTGGGGCTCACACAAGCCCTAACCTTTCATCTCCCCATAACTCCCCTCAACTCCCTTAAAACCCCCATGTTTTATTGTTAACTCATATCTTTTAAATTTAAACTCTCCACCTCCCACTCATTATGTTTTCCAACTCAATTATTTAATATACTTATTAATTAATTGGCATAAATCATATTTTTTAATTGGATCGAATTTCCTTAAAGATGGATAAGTCTAATTCAGTAATGGGATAGCAAATATTTTTTTGGTGGGTGAACCTCTGGAGAATTAGAAGAGCTTTGTTCTTCAACGAAGAACACCATCCTTCCAACAAAAAATGATGATCGTCTCTTTTGATCTTCGGCCAAGCCAAAGGAGAAGAAGCCACCCGCAAGGAACACCGACGACGTGCCATCCTCAGATCCTTCTTTCCTACCAACAACAAGTTGACGTCGTCTCCCCGCGACGCAGTCTTCGGCGACGCCCGATTACTTCAAACCTTATTTCGAGGTAGGGGTTTAGTATAATTTATAAGTGAATAAATTATCCCATTTTTGTTGATTTTCATTGGAATAAATTTAGCCAATTGTTACCACCAAAAGAGAAGGGTGCGGGCCGAACGAACACGACCCGATGACCCTCCGATGTTTTCCTGAATTTATTCACAAACGTGGCATGTTAGAAGAGGCGACAATGAAAAAAGGCGGTGGTTGTGCATCGGGTGCATGCGGAAGAACTGCGGCCCACTTGGCTGAAGAGGAATCGACCGACATAATCTAGCCGGGCCGAAGGAAGACCACAGTTCCACAAGGGGTTCCGCACTGTGCAGATCTGGGGCCCGCGCTCCGCGGGCCGCTTCGGGAGGTGAACTGGCATGGTTGGAGGAGGTCGCGGCACCGCCTGGCACCCCGTGCAGAAGACAGAGGCCCACCCAAGAAAGTGTCTCACACTGGAGAATCTGGCCGGCTTCGGCCGGCCAGATAGGAGGGTGGCGCCGCCGGTTCGGGAAAGCGGCCCCCACTGAATCGCTCGGCCCGCTGGCCGATCCGCGGCCAGCCGGGCTACGCTCTACCGGCCCGCGCCCCTCATGCTAGCCCATGTGCTTCACTGGTCCGGTCCGACCCTCTACCGAGTCGGACCCGCAGAATCAGGTCAGGCCGACCCACCAACCCACTAGACTTAACGGGCTGGGCCCGTTTTCACTTAAACCAGTATAACCTAAAGACCGTGTGTCCGATCGACACGCCGTCTACGACATTGATACCCTCGTGATGATTATGTCCTTTTTTCGACACTCTATGTGAGTTTTGTATGAGTTTTTAAAACGTACGAGTTTGGAACGAGCATATTTCCAACCAAGCCCCTAGAATGAAAATGCCAATATCTCTCAGATCAGGTGTTCGATTGACGCGCCCTTTGTCGCGTTGGGTTCCTTTTGACGAGACAGAACATCGGATTACATCATATATGGACTTCGTGATAGTTGATGTCTCGACCCCTTGGATTGAGGAGCAGACCCTCCTGGAATCAAGTGTGCTCTGTACGGGAACCCTAGAGCTGGCTATGACTGCGACGACTACCATACTGGGATCCTCCGTGGGTTCGATGACGATGACTACTGTACATGGATCCTCTGTGGGTGAGGTAGCGATAACTACTATACATGGATCCTTCATGGGTTCGGAAGCGAGGACTACTGTACTTGGATCCTCCGTGGGTTCGGCAGCGATGACTTCTGTACTAGGATCCTACGTGGGTTCGGCAGAGGAGATGATTCAGTGGATACATCTAGTCATCTCCACCCCTCTTTGTGAGTCGTATACCTTTGTGAGCTGATTCTTGACTATCAATCATTACCATTGGTGTGATTGACTTCATCCCTATGTGGACTAGGTAGTGCTTGGGCTTGAGATTTAGACCTGAACTAAAATTTATGACTTAGGTATATGTATGGGAATATTCCTAAGTAGAGATAGTTGTCACTTTTTGATAGTATCTTTCCTTTTTGGTTTATCCTTCATGGATTATGGGAGACCTTCGGGGGTCTCGGGGTCCCTATCGAGTATTGTTACACTCACCCCTACATGGGCTATGCCCGCACTACGTTGTGTTGGCTATAGACGACGGACAACACTGATCGTGGTAGAGACTTGTGGAGCTGGACGGTACTCGGAGGTGGACCATTCAGTGGGATGTACACGGAGCGGACGGACGGACCCGGGGTGCTGAGGAAACCTTCTGTACCCACCCTTAAGGTGGGATTCTCAGAGGATGACTCATTGGTTGCTTCTTGACATTACTGCTGTTGTACTATTCATTCATTTGTACTATACTCACTGTTGGGCTTGTATTTCTTGCCCCTTTCCTTCAGAACTTTATTTTTGTATTCAATATTTACTTAGTGCTTGCTTTACATGCATACTCTATTTTGTTTGTTTACTTTTGAAATGGAAATGAATTCCCAACTTAGGGATTTACGCCTTGGTGCTAGTCGCCAGCCCCTGGGCTATGGAAGGCGGGCTCAGGGTAGTCACGGCATGGGCCCCGAGGACAGGTAATGACAAATTGGTATGAGAGGAGTAGGTTCTATAGTAGAACTCATGACTCTAATTATTACTTCTTTGTGAAGCAATAGTTTTAAGAGTATTGAGTGTGGTTATCAGTCTAGGGAGTACAGTTTTGGTGCGGCGACCGACGTATCCATACACTAGGACCCTGGCCTCCGATTTCCGACTCAGTGCACATAAACATTGATTGTGTGTGTGTTTAATTTGAAAAGTTTTCTTTTTGATTACTTAGTTTCAGCTCCCCAGGTATATTCTTTTGACCATGGTGCACATATTTCCTTTCAGGATGACCCCACTACGGCAGCCAGCTAGGTTTCTGAGTTACATGTGAGATGGTAGCCCACCGAGCAACGAGGCCTTGGTGCAGGGCCCTATCACAGTGGAGGCACCAGCAATACCACTACCCACTGAGTCACCGATACTTCCAGCCCCAGCAGTATAGATTGCACGCCGCCTGAGTGCATTGCATGAGTTTCAACGATAGAGGTCGTCCAGGTTCCGCGGAGAGATGGACCCACAGCCAGCCGAGGATTGGCTGGAGGCTGTCGTGAGGTTTTTCAGATTAGTAGGGACACTAGCTGATCTTATGGTTATCCTTGGGGTTTGTCACTTGTACGCAGAAACGGGTAGATGGTGGAGATTTATGCTCCAGGTACATGATGAGGCATATTTACTTTAGACAGACTTCGAGAGTCTCTTCCGAACGGAGTTTGTTCCTGCTACGCATCGTGTGGTACAGATCCAGGAGTTACTTCAACTGCGACAGGGCATCATGATAGTAGCTCAGTACTCAACAAGGTTTACCGACCTCTCACACAACTCCAAAGATATGGTAGGAGACCCGTTCTTTTGAGCCCATACCTTCGAGCAGGTACTCAAGAACAAGATCAAAGATTCGACGATTCCCCTTAGCATTCCGACGCAGTTGAGGGTGCTGGAGTGAGCCATTCTAGTGGAGAGATTTCTCTCTGAGCAGATGCCAGTGGCGAGACCCACCACAAAATGACACGTAGCGGAGTCTTCTATAGCCGGCAATAGACAGATGTCACAGAGGTCCAAGTAGACCAGGCCATCAAGTGTCCAACCTCAGGATACTGGTTCAGATGTGTGGGGAACACGATACAAAGCCAGCCATATGAGGGGAAGGTAGTGATATGCATGCGGCGGGCAAGGCCACATGGCTCGGGACTGCCCGACCCGCCATGCAGATGAGCAACAGACAGTGGAGAGACCTCCCAGGTAGAGGTAGCGGTTCGACCGTGGTGGTCCGTAGGGAGCAGGCGGACGAGGTAGAGGAGCTGGCCGAGCAGTGGGTGGTGGTCGACGTTTCGAGGCTCTACCCCCACCACCGCCAGGGGGTCCACCCTGACCACAAGGAGCTGGCAGACAGAGGCTTTCTCAGTTCTAGGTAGTTGAGGCCTACGACCACAGCGCACCTGAGATGATTTGAGGTACTATCTGTGTCAACTCCACCCTTTCTGTTGTACTTATAGACACATGAGCGAGCAATTATTTTATTTCCACTATAATTGTTCAGAGCTCGGAGATTTCGACAGAGCTGTTGGCTCGATCCTTATGGGTAAAGGCTCATACGGGAGAAGACTCGACGATTATGCACTGGTGTCGGCGGTGTGAGCTTACTCTAGGAGGGGAGAACTTCGGCTAGGATATTCTTGTAGCAACGTCGAGGCCTTAGGAAGTCATCTTGGGTATGGACTGGTTATCTATAGTTTATGCTCAGATCGACTGTATTAGGCACAATTTGCGGTGTATCCGCATGAATGGGAGTAGGTTCACCTTCACCGGGTAGAAGGGAGCCTTTGCAGTGTAGGATGGACTTCCGTAGAGGAGAGGGCAGCTTTTCACACATCAGTTGGCTATTCACATCCTTGGAGCAGTTGATGTGCGGAGTCTGAGTTTTCCTATTGTGATGGATCAATATGTAGATATGTTTCCTAAAGACGTTCCAGGACTACCTCCTCGCAGAGAGGTAGACTTCTACATTCACCTATACCCATGGACAACACCAATATCTACTCCAGCATATCAGATGGATCCCTCTAAGCATCATGAGATGCGGATATTGCTGGAGGAATTTTAGGGAAATTGATTTATCTGACCCATTGTTTCACCCAGGGCATCTCCAATTTTGTTCTCAAAGAAGGAATATGGGAGCTTGCGACTGTGTTTCCACTCCCGTCGCCAGAATTAGGTAACCGTGAAGAACAAGTACCCACTCCCGATGATTGATGACCTCTTTGATCAGCTCAAGGGAGCATGATGGTTCTTAATGATAGACCTCAGGTCAGGCCATCACCAGCTCAGAGTTCGATATGAGGATATGCAGAAGGCGACCTTCACATGTGGGTATGGCCACTACGATTTCTTAGTTATGCCTTTTGGCGTAACCAACGCACCGGCAGTGCTCATGAGACTCATGAACAGGATCTTCCCGACTTACCTCAATCGTTTTGTCATAGTATTCATCGATGACATAATAATTTACTCGACCACTGAGGAGGAGAACGCCTACCACTTATGGGTTGTACTGGATACACTCTGAGAGCACCATCTTTTGGGTAAACTCTAGAAGTGCCAGTTCTAGATTTGAGAGGTTGATGAAGCTAAAATTTTCATATATTTTATACTATAAATAATTGTTTATAATCCTAAAAAAGTGTTTTTGGATGGTTAATTTTCATGTTATTAGGTTTTAGTGTTATTTTGAGCACAAATGTGAAAAATGACTAATTTTGGAGTTTTGACAGATTTTTACGTCAGGGGTATTTTGGTCATTTCTGTAAAATTATATTTCCAAATTTTCTGATTAATTTTTTTAGAATCCTTATTTTATTTACCTCAACATTGTCTTCTAGACCAAGAGCTGATTCGTCCATATAAATGGTCTAACAATTCATTGAAGTTGGGAATTTTTCTGGGCGGACAGCGTGGACCCACCCAAGGTAACGGACATCAAACCCAGCCTACACAGATCTAAATGATGTGTTTCCATCTGGGATACTCCGAGGAAAGATAGGTACATCTCTAAAATTTATTTTTTGGATGTTGGAGGTCATTAAGGAGGCTATTGAACGACATTCTTTTGGTGGAACCTTCCTGGAAGCTTCATCCAGAAACCGAAACCGATAATGAAAAATTCATAACACCTTCTTACGGGTTCCAAATTAGCTGCAATTTTGAGGAGGGACGACCAAGATATTTATGAAAAACATTCATGAAGGGTGGAACACGTAAAGAGGTCATTAACCGGGTCTAAAATGCACAATCTTTCAGGGGTAGAATTCTGCCTATAAAAGGAGGCCCTCGCCTCCTTCCCAAAGCATCCCATTCCCCATCCATTCCTTCAAGGCACCAAGGAGAAGATCTCCACCAAGGGAGGCCGGCAGTAAATCTTCCCCCTTTCTTTTTATTGTATTTATTTTCCTTATTTTTAGTTTTCAATTGTAATTTATATTTCTAATAAATTGATGCATTTTTTTTATTTTTGTGTCCACTGATTCACCCTCTTTTCTTCCTATCATCTTACCATCGTGAACTATAATACTCATGATCCCGAGTAACTAATAAGAGGAATATCCCCAGGTATTAAACAGGTTCTTGAACCCTAGAAAATATTTTTAATATTCTTTGAGTTAATTCTACGGATAATTTATTGTGGGTGTATTCATATCTGTGGTTGTCTACAGGTTAACTTCTTAATCTACAACCATTTTCCCTCGATTGAAGAGGTGGATGGAGGGTGTTCTTGGAGATCTCTAAGTAGACTTTTCATTCACAACTGGGGTATAATAAGTTGTGCACACGTACGATGGGTGTGTGTACAATAAGAATATTTGAAGCTAGCCAATGAAGGTGCTCCCTGAAAATTCTCTCGGGAGAACTTCATTTCTTTCCTAATTACATTCTGTTTAGCATTGCATGGTAATTTAGAATTAAATTTTAATTTATTCTGATTTATAAATTTCATTTGTTTTATTAAATTATATCTATTTCATAAAATATTAAACAACATAAATAATTAGATTAGTTGGACTAAAAGTAGTGATTTATTAACCACAAAAGCTCCTCAAGAGAACGACCTAGGTCAGCCACTGTGCTTAATTTAGTATAAATATTTTTGAGAGCGCACACGACAATGCTTCATCAAATTGGCGCCGTTTCCCGGGATCCAAGTGGTTTTCATTCACTATTTTTTCACTTTTTGTAAATAATTTTCCTTTCATTTCAAAAAAACAACAAAAATATCATAAATTTCAAAAACTAAAAAAATCTTCTTCATTAATGATGTATTCAAATTATGATTATTATGCATGGACTAACCAATCTCAAGTGAAATAAAATGTTTACAATGAAATTTATGCTCAGTTTCATAGGTTTAGCGCTAAAGTGGAAAACCTGGAGAGCCAAATAGAATTAATTGCAGAATATGTAAGAACATCCCAAGAAAAACCCGAACTTGAGCCGGAACCTGAGCTGGAACCTGAACCAGAACGAGTGGTGGAAGAGATTATACCAATCACATTTTTTGTAAAAGAACCTAAGGCGGGTGAGAAAGAACTTCTAAAGGAACTTATCACATCATCCCGCACTCAACAATTGCTTGAGGAGGTCCCAGAAGTACACATTCCAACTGATGCACGGATGGGAGGTCAACATTTTTTCGAAGAATCTTGGAATACCTTTGTTGATGATAACATGAAACACGATCATCCCATGCTTGATATTGAACAATCAGTACCATTTGACCTCACTCTTTCTTTGGAAGATGAAGAAGAAGATGCACCTGCTGAGATGAAGTTTCCAATGGTCTTGTCAGAAGAAATAAATATCCAAGCTGACTTACTTGAAAGGGAAGATTTCATTATTGATTCGTCATGTTTTAATTTTATTCAAACTGAATTGTTTTCTGACTTCTCCTTTCCCAAAATTTCTAATATAGCACAAATGTATTAGGCCTTGGATTTTAATTATTATACCACCAAAGTGGTGGTAATCAAGGAAGAAGAGCCAGAGAAGCTGATGGTGGTGCGACTACCTCCTCTACATCAACTTTCATATCACATGGAAGAGGACACCACTGAAGTTAACAAGGAGCACCCTTATCTTTTATTCCCTCCCACTACGAAAATCAAATTTATTCATTATTCTTTCTCTGGGGTTGGGAACATTATTATCTTATTTTGGGTTCTATACTTTCAGTTTTTAATCATGGACATTGGGAAAACTCACATGTGGTGGTTCATCTCAAAGAAACCACACCCACCTTCTGATTTGGGACAATATACTAAAACTGCCTGACATGGGGCATTAAAAACCTAGCACACGCTTGGGGGTCTAAACCAAGCATTATCTCTTTTTTTTCCTTTCTCATTTTTTTAATTTATTTTTCTTATGTATTTTTATTACTATCTTGTAGTTTTAAAGTGGCTTCTTCTTAGAGCTTAACTCAAGGAATCCACCTCAAAAATAATGTTGGTTGTATCTTTGTAACATCCCACGTAAGTAATGAATAATAGATATTTTTATCTATGTCTATTAATGATTAATATAGTGTTTTAGAGGCTTAAAATGAAAATAAATCCAATCTTAAGGATGGAATACACTAATATTTTTAAAAGATTATTTTACTGCCTTTTGATGGAAAACCAATTTTAAATCTATCTTTTGAAAATTTTATAAGCTATGTGAGTCAAAATAAACTTATTCTTTATGATTGGGACATCAAAATTTACTTTGTGTGAATTTTTGGTATTTTTCTGACAATGTTCATTTTTTAATGAATAGTGAAAAATACTGCATTTTACATCAAAACTGCTTCTTAATATAATTTATTTATATGATTATATTATCTTTTGAATTGGTTTTGAAGTGAAATTAGAATATATTTTTACCATTTAATCCAATGGTGGTCATTGGAATCAATTTCACTTTTAAATTGGACTTAAACTGGTGTCAATCTTTTGATACTTAATGTTTCATAAAAACACGCTATTTGCTCTGACAGCGGGAATTGATTATTAAATTAATTAATGTGACTTATATGTTTTGAATTTTGTAAAATAGACTTCATTTTTGAATTTGGAATATCAAATATAGCTTATGGTGAATTTTTTGTAATTTTCTGAAAAACTTCAATTTTTGATGAATAGTGAAACCACTAAGTGGTACTTATAAAAACTGATTTTCCATTTAAATGATATTTTGCCATCATTGTGTTTTGAATTTCAAAAATCCGACATACATGGTTGTCATTAATAAGTAAAATGTGGTTCAATGAGATTAAAATAATTTTTTGGTGAATAGTAACTTATTAAGTTTTAATCGTGATTAGTGGTAATTAGTGTAGTTTAAGGTAAAAATAATGCTTTAATAAAATATGATGAGATTGACACATGTCCTACCCTCATTGGTTGTGTCATGGCCGACCAAGACAAGCCATGGGTCAACTTGGGGACCCCCTGGATCCACTTTGGTTGGGAAATGACATAAATAACTTTTTAATTAATGTAAAAGTAAAAATGACACAAACATAATATGTTTTAACGAAAACAATTTTTACATGGGGTTATAAAGATCGGATTTTTGATTATAAATAGTCATTGGAAAGATAAAAAGATTTACTACATCATAGTATTTTTTTTTATAATTTTTAGACTTTAAATAAATAAAATTATTTATGACATAATAATGATGAATCGATGACATCATTATTTGACGATTTAAATAAAATGGAAAGATAATGTAAAATATATAAACTAAACATGTCCAAAACTTATTGGATGGGTGGATTTCGAACCCGTATAACCTTATCCTTGATTTATATCAATTTGGTACCTTTTAAAACCGAAACACATTTTCAAATAAAGTAATATTTCCTTACTTTCCAAAAGTGCCCCTCCTCTTCTCTTATAAAAGGCCCCCACCTCTACCTCATTTCACACACTCCCCAAGCCTTTGTCTTGGCCAACCCCTGCCCATTTACTCTCTACACATCCCACTCCTCATCCTAGAGGATTCCCTTTGGGCATAATCCTTTCAAAGGAAGCCTTTAGGCTCAAATCAAAGGGAGTTACACTTGTAAAGGTAATTTATTCTCTCATGTTCATTTGTTTTATTTTTCTTCTCCAAACCCCTAAACTCTTTTTATTTACTTCTTTTGTAACAACACCAGTATATTCAATATACTAGGATGTTTTTATTTGATTTATTTGAGATACACTCTCACACAACTAAATCAAATGGTTAAAGAACATACGGTTTCCGTGGATGGCGAAATTCTGCCTCCCGAAACGATGATTGTTTAATACTCATTTAACACCTTCAAAGGTGGCCATTATGTTGTCACTATTTTTATATATGATATATAATATGTTTATGGTTTACTTAATCTTCTGTTTTTTTCATTTTTGGCATTCTTTTATGGTTTCCATTATGGGTAAACACGATATCTTCATTTTAGGAAGTGCTGACTACCGCCCCCTGAAAGTGATTTGATTCGTTAATACCATATGTGGGATGTGTAAAGGATAAAGTTAATGATTTTATATATGTTATTATACTGGAATTATAATATACTCTTATATCATTATAATTCCATTCTAGAAAATACGAAATAGAAATGGAAGTAGCGTCCATGCCTACGTACGACTTACCGTCTCCATGAATGGTGCATTTCATTTCTTACCTCTAAATGTGATATAATATTATAAATACATGTATATGATGAATATATATGATATATATGTTATCCAAATCATTAATATCATTCTGGATATAACGATCCTTTGACCAAATTAACAACATGTAATTGTAAGAAGTCTATTTTTGACTTAAGAACCAAATACCGACAAAATGAACATTATTAACTTGAATGATTACATGATGTTCATAACATGGTATAAAAGGAATAATGAACTTGAAAAAGTTTCATAAGAAAGTAGAGATTAACTCAAGTTTATTATTCATGATATTAAAGAACGGTCGGGTCAAGTCGGATATGAGGTATGGGACTTCGTCTCAATCTCCTTTCATTGAGGCATATTTTATTTTATACACAACTTTCTTTTATACGGTGTATAAACCCTTTGACTTTTACATTTATTCAAAAGGAATCTTTTTTATATGAAGCGTTTACTAAAAGACAAAAGGGAATGTTTTTGTCGTACGTATGCGGCGACAACTACTTCTCCGTCGTCGTGACCGTTATTTGAGTTTCGGCTTCCTCTAGAAGCCATACCGTCTTTTTAAAAGAAAAATAAATACCATGTTTTACTTTTCTTTTATTTTGTTATTGAAAATGGTTTTCATAATATTTTTATATAAATGTGTTGTATTGATATCTTGTGATTTAAAGGTGGGAATTTTATGTTTCCTTTATGCATGTTTTATGTGATACGATTATGTTGAGGTTCTTGGGCATTATTATGAAGATGGGTGGTTTCGTGATAAACTAAGGGCGGGTGAGCCCGATATAGCTCTCCAATGCATTGGGTAACGCAAAGGAGTGAAACTTTAAGGTTTCTCCGAAGAGATTTAGGGAATATATTGTGATGGGTATTCCAAACGTAACCAAGAGGGTTACTCCCTACGTAAGAATGTTATGAATGCCTCAAGTTACCGTTATGTCTTATGATTTCTATGATTTATTCATGATTTGATGAGGTACGTTAAATTGCTTATGTTTTATGGGTAAACTATGATTTCATTCTTGTGTATATATGTACCCATGTTTCCTTTCCATGTTTTTATAACCCATACTGAGCTTTTTATGCTCATCCCAAGTTTTTTTGAAATGTTTTTCACAGGTCAAGGGAAAGGTACATGATATGATGATAGTGTCAAGGAAGTGTCAAGAATGAATCCATGTTTTATTCTAAATATGTTTCCATTGATTGGAATGAAGAATACTATCTTTATGTAACCACTTTGTTTATATGTGGAATGTAATGCAAGTTTTATGATCTAATTCTCTAAAACTCTAAACCCGAAAAGATCCTCAATGTGTAATCATGTAATAACTCATGATTAAGTAAGGTTTAAGGCTGGGGCCTTATAGTTGGTATCAGAGGTCGGTTTAGATAACTTTAGGAGTTAGAATTCTATTAAATTATTATCCAAAAATATTTTTTTATGGTCAAATTTATGTGATATAGCATTTTAAGATTACCATGTTTCTTCATCTAAGACATGTTTGTTCAGAATGGTTTTCCGCAGAGGAAACAGGGAAGCAGTTCTAGGAAGGAATACAGAAGGAAATAACCTTCCGAATCAGCATCCAGAAATGGTCGGAATTGGAACTAAACAGTTTGTTGCAGTAATGGCGCAGTTGACTCAAGCGATAAATGGTGGTGGTATCCATGCACGAGATCAGCCAGATCAACCACAGAGGAACATGTCAGTGGTGGAACATTTCATGAGGCAACATCCACCATCATTCAGAGGATCATCTGACCCTGTGCTAGCTGAAGGGTGGATTAAATCACTGGAGAAGATTTTTGATGTCACGGGGTGTTCAAACAATCAAAAGGTTAGTCTTGCTATTTACAGTTTGGAGGGTGAGGCAGATCAGTGGTGGTCAGTGGTTAAAAATATTAGGGACGCTGATGAGATTGATGCTCTCGACTGGGATGAATTCAAAGGTATGTTTCTTGAGAAGTATTTTCCTAAGGCTGTTCGACTTAGGATAGAAAAGCAATTCTTGGAATTGAGGCAAGAGGAAGACTCAGTGGCTACCTATGAAGAAAGGTTCACTCGATTGGCAAGGTATGCTGCAAATTTTATCCGAGACCTTGATAGTAAAATTAATCATTTTTACACAGGATTAAAGCCAAAATATCAAAGGGCATTAGCATCTTGTGAGTTTAAAAGTTATGAAAAGCTTGTTCGATGTGCTGAGAAGGTGGAAATGGAGTTTGCTGATGACCAAGTTTTCTATAACAACCAACAGAAGAAGAGACCGAGGTGGCAGGAGAAAGGTATGAATTCTTCAAAAAAGTCTGATGGTAAGAGAACTAAGTTTCCAGTTTGTGATAAATGTGGCAAAAGGCATGCTGGAGAATGTCTTCTGAATTCTGGAAAGTGCTACCGATGTGGTAAGATGGGGCCTAAGGCTCGTGATTGCACAGAAAAGGATCAAGGTGAAGGTAAGAACAAATTTGATTTACAGTTTGTGAAATGTTATAAGTGAAATGAGATGGGTCACTATGAAAACGAGTGTCCGACAAAGAGCTTGAGTGATGGGAAGCAGTTAGACTACAAGGA
Organism: Viscum album; assembly: GCA_963277665.1. Taxonomy (NCBI): domain Eukaryota; kingdom Viridiplantae; phylum Streptophyta; class Magnoliopsida; order Santalales; family Viscaceae; genus Viscum; species Viscum album. The sequence goes on from OY728152.1 coordinate 1,630,972,608, forward strand.
GAAAGGGGTGGTGAAATCTTTCGCAACTACTTCAGTAGATGTTAGGCCATCAAATGAAGTTGTATCAGGTACTTTATTTGTTTTTTCAGATTATGCCACTGTGTTGTTTGATTCGGGGTCTACACATTCTTTCATCTCTGAAACCTTTTCTAGTAAAATGGGAATACCATCTCAAGAAATGACTCCTGAACTTTTGGTAAAAACACCTGGGGGAAATGTTGAGGAAAAAATAATTTATAAGAATCTTCCTATCCTTATCTGTGGAAAGAACCTACTTGGAAACCTTATTGTTCTACCTATAGTAGAGTTTGATGTTCTCCTTGGTATGGATTGGCTCTCTATTTACCATGCTAAGATTGACTGTAGAGTTAAAGAAGTTTCTTTTCATAAATACTTTCAGTTTGTTTACAAGAATGAACCCTTACTTTCGATAACATATCAAGAGGCCGAGAAACATGTAAAATATGGAAATGAATGTTACCTTGCACACGTCGTTGAAAATAAAGGAACTGTTCAGATTAATGATGTGCCAGTGGTAAATGAGTATCCTGATGTTTTTCCTGATTAGTTGCCTGGAATAATACCAGATCGGGAAGTTGAGTTTACTACTGACTTAGTTCTGGATGCTAAGCCAATTTCAAAACCCCCTTATCTAATGGCTCAAATTGAACGTTTAGAGTTGAAGGAGAAATTGCAAGATTTATTAGAGAAAAGTTTTATTAGACCTAGCACATCACCATGGGGTTCTCCTGTTTTATTTGTTAAAAAGAAAGATGGTTCTATGAGACTTTTCATTGATTATAGAGCCTTGAATAACATCACTGTTAAGAACAAATATCCTTTGCCTCATATCGATGATTTATTTGATCAGCTCCAGGGAGAACAGTTTTTTTCAAAGATTGACCTGAGATCGGGGTACCATCAGCTGAAGGTAAAGGAGGCAGATATTCCGAAGACCACGTTCCGTACGAGATATGGCCATTATGAATTTGTAGTAATGCCTTTTGGGCTAACCAATGCACCTTCTGTATTAATGGACATAATGAATAGAATTTTCCATGAGTTCTTGGATAAGTTTGTGGTGGTTTTCATTGATGATATATTGGTGTTTTCTAAATGTAAAGAGGAGCATGAAAGACATTTAAGGGTTATCTTTCAAACCTTAAAAGAAAAGAAACTGTATGGGAAATTCAGCAACTATGAGTTTTGGTGGAAACAAATTTCATTCCTTGGTCACATTGTTTCTAAAGATGAAATAACTGTTGATCCTGAAAAAAAAAGTTGTGGAAGAATGGCCAAGTCCCACAAATATAACCGAGATTCGTAGCTTCCTTGGTTTGGCAGGCTATTACCGAAGGTTTGTTAGAAATTTTTCTTGGTTATCTAGTCCAATGACTAAGCTAACTCGGAAGGGTGTTAAGTTTATCTGGACAAAAGAATGTGATGATTGTTTTCAGGAATTGAAAAGAAGATTGGTGAATGCTCCAGTTTTGGCGCTACCTTCCAGGAATGATGAGTTTGTTATATACAGTGATGCTTTATTGAAAGGACTTGGTTGCGTCCTAATGCAGAATGATCAAGTAATTGCTTATGCTTCACGACAGTTGAAAACTCACGAGGTAAATTACCCTACACATGATCTGGAATTAGCTGCTGTTGTTTTTTCTTTAAAAATTTTGAGGCATCATTTTTATGGAGTAAAGTGTGAAATATATACTGATCACAAAAAGTTAAAGTATATATTCACTCAGAAAGAGTTAAACATGAGATAGAGGAGATGGCTAGAATTAATCAAGGATTATGATTGTACAATTCAATACTATCTGGGAAAAGAAAATAAAGTGGCTGAATCTTTGAGTCGAAAAAGAAATGCTTCATTAACAATGTTGCGTTTGGAACGTGATCCTTTGGTTAAGGATTTGATGAACTTTGGAATAGAAGTTGTTGGTGCAGGAAGTCCTTCTGTTTTGTTTCAGGTATCAGTGAGATCTACTCTATCAGATAGAATCAAGCAAGCAGAGAAGCAAGACAGTGAGTTGCAGAAAAAGGTAGAGCTAGTTCAGAAAGGTAAGTTGCTTGAATTCAACATTGATAATGATTGTGTTTTGAGGTTTGGGAAGAGATTGTGTGTGCCTTGTGATTCAAAGTTGAAGAGAGAGTTGTTATGTGAAGCTCATAGTTCTCCGTTTTCAGTTCATCCGGGCAGTACTAAGATGTATAGAGATCTACAGGAGTATTACTGGTGGGATGGAATGAAAAGAGATATTGCTAATTTTACTGTGAAGTGTTTGACTTGTCAGCAGGTTAAAGCAGAGTGGCAGTTACCGAAAGGGATGCTTCAGCCTTTACCAGTGCCAGAGTGGAAATGAGAGAATATATCCATGGACTTCGTTGTGGGATTACCGAAGACATCTCGAGGTAATAATGAAATTTGGGTTATTGTTGATCGCTTGACCAAGTCTGCTCATTTCCTTGCTATACGAGATACTTTCTCTCTTGATCAACTTTCCCGTTTGTATCTTAAAGAGATAGTCAGGTTACATGGAGTTCCTCTCTCCATTGTATCGGATCGTGATCCCAGGTTTACTTCTAACTTTTGGAAAGGCCTTCAGAAGTCGTTGGGTACTGAATTAAATTTTAGTACAGCTTTTCATCCTCGATCAGATGGGCAGTCAGAACGAACAATTCAGACCTTGGAGGATATGCTACGAGCTCGTTCTATGGATTATCAAGGAAGTTGGGACCAACATCTTTCTTTGGTTTAATTTTCATATAATAACAGTTTTCATTCTAGTATACAGATGGCACCATTTCAGGCATTATATGGGAAGCGGTGTCGAACTCCAGCTTTCTCAGATGAAGTCGGTGAAAGGAAGTTGATGGGACCAGAATTGGTAGAAGAGATGGCAGAAAAGGTTCAGCTGATTCAGAAGCACATGAGAACAGCTCAGAGTAGGCAGAAGAGTTATGCGGATAACCGGAGGAATGATCTATCTTTCGAGGTAGGTGATCATGTTTTTCTCAAGGTTTCTCCTTGGAAAAGTGTGATGAGATTTGGTAAGAAAGGAAAGTTGAGTCCAAGGTTCATTGGACCATATGAAATTCTGGAGAGAGTTGGATCAGTTGCTTACCGAGTGGCTTTACCTCCGAGTTTATCTCAGGTACACAATGTTTTTCATGTTTCGATGTTGAGAAAGTATATGCCAGATCCATCATGTTTTGAGTCCATACGTAGTTCAGCTGGAAGATAACCTATCTTATGAGGAACAACCAGTCCAGATTCTTGACCACAGGGAGCATGTGTTACGGAATAAGGTGATTAATCAGGTAAAGGTTTTGTGGAAAAACCACATGATGGAAGAGGCAACATGGGAATCTGAAAATGCAATGAGGATAAGTACCCCCATTTATTCGATAAGTAAATAAATTGTGGGTACGCAATTTTCTAAAGGGGGGAAGGATGTAACATCCCAAGTAAGTAATGAATAATAGATATTTTTATCTATGTCTATTAATGATTAATATAGTGTTTTAGAGGCTTAAAATGAAAATAAATCCAATCTTAAGCATGGAATACACTAATATTTTTAAAAGATTGTTTTACTGCCTTTTGATGGCAAACCAATTTTAAATCTATCTTTTGACAATTTTATAAGCTATTTTTGTCAAAATAAACTTATTCTTTATTATTGGGACATCAAAATTTACTTTGTGTGAATTTTTGGTATTTTTCTGACAATGTTCATTTTTTTAATGAATAGTGAAAAATACTGCATTTTACATCAAAACTGCTTCTTAATTTAATTTATTTATATGATTAGATTATCTTTTGAATTGGTTTTGAAGTGAAATTAGAATATATTTTTACCATTTAATCCAATGGTGGTCATTGGAATCAATTTCACTTTGAAATTGGACTTAAACTGGTGTCAATCTTTTGATACTTAATGTTTCATAAAAACATGGTATTTGCTATGACAGCGGGAATTAATTATTAAATTAATTAATGTGACTTATATGTTTTGAATTTTTTAAAATAGACTTCATTTTTGAATTTTGAATATCAAATATAGCTTAGGCTGAATTTTTGGTAATTTTTTGAAAAACTTCAATTTTTGATGAATAGTGAAACAACTAAGTGGTACTTATAAAAACTGATTTTCCGTTTAAATGATATTTTTCCATCATTGTGTTTTGAATTTCAAAAATCCGACATACATGGTTTTCATTAATAAGTAAAATGTGGTTCAATGAGATTAAAATAATTTTTTGGTGAATAGTAACTTATTATGTTTTAATCGTGATTAGTGGTAATTAGTGTAGTTTATGGTAAAAATAATGCTTTAATAAAATAAGATGAGCTTGAAACATCTCCTACCCTCATTGGTTGTGTCATGGCCGACCAAGACAAGACATGGGTCACCTTGGGGACCCCATTGATCCACTTTGGTTGGGAAATGACATAAATAACTTTTTATTTAATGTAAAAGTAAAAATGACACAAACATAATATGTTTTAACGAAAACAATTTTTACATGGGGTTATAAAGATCGGATTTTTGATTATAAATAGTCATTGGAAATATAAAAAGATTTCATAAATCATAGTATTTTTTTTTATAATTTTTATAATTTAAATAAATAAAATTATTTATGACATAATAATGATGCAACGATGACATCATTGTTTGACGATTTAAATAAAATGGAAAGATAATGTAAAATATATGAACTACACATGTCCAAAACTTATTGGATGGGTGGATTTCGAACCCTTATAACCTTATCCATGAATTATATCAATTTTGTACCTTTTAAAACCGAAACACATTTTCAAACAAATTAATATTTCCTTACTTTCCAAAAGTGCCCCTCCTCTCCTCTTATAAAAGGCCCCCACCTCTACCTCATTTTACACACTCCTCAAGCCTTTGGCTCGGCCAACCCCTGCCCATTAACTCTCTCCACATCCCTCTCCTAATCCTAGATGATTCCCTTTGGGCATAATCCTTTCAAAAGAAGCCTTTAGGCTCAAATCAAAGGGAGTTATACTTTTAAAGGTAATTCATTCTCTCATGTTCATTTGTTTTATTTTGCTTCTCCAACCCCCTAATCACTTTTTATTTACTTCTTTTGTAACAACACCAATATCTTCAATATACTAGGATGTTTTTATAAGATTTATTTGAGATACACTCTAACACAACTACATCAAATTTTTAAAGAACATACGGTTTCCGTGGATGGTGAAATTCTGACTCCCGAAACGATGACTTTTTAATACTCATTTAACACCTTCAAAGGTGGCCATTATGATGTCACTATTTTTATATATGATATATAATATGTTTATTTTTTCCTTAATCTTCTGTTTTTTTTTCATTTTGGGCATTCCTTTATGGTTTCCATTATGGGTAAACACGATATCTTCATTTTTGTAAGTGCGGACTACCGCCCCCTGAAAGTGATTAGATTGATTAATACCATATGTGGGATGTGTAAAGGATAAAGTTAATGATATTATATATGTTATTATACTGGAATTATAATATAATCTTATATCATTATGATTCCATTCCAGAAAATACGAAATAGAAATGGGAGTAGCGTCCATGCGTACGTACGACTTACCGTCTCCATGAACGGTGCATTTCATTTCTTACCTCTAAATGTGATGTAATATTATAAATACATGTATATGATGAATATATATGATATATATATTATCCAAATCATTAATATCATTCTGGATATAACGAACCTTTGACCAAATTAACAACATGTAATTGTAAGAAGTCTATTTTTGACTTAAGAACCAAATACCGACAAAATGAACATTATTAACTTAAATGATTACATGATGTTCATAACATGGTATAAAAGGAATAATGAACTTGGAAAAGGTTCAGAAGCAAGTAGATATTAACTCAAGTTTATTATTCAGGAGATTAAAGAACGGTCGGGTCAAGTCGGATACGAGGTATGGGACTTCGTCTCAATCTCCTTTCATTGAGGTATATTTTATTTTATACACAACTTTCTTTTATACGGTGTATAAACCCCTTTGACTTTTACATTTATTCAAAAGGAATATTTTTTATACGAAGCGTTTACTAAATGACAAAAGGGAATGTTTTTGTCGTACGTATGCGGCGACAACGACTTCTCCGCCGTCGTGACCGTTATTTGAGTTTCGGCTTCCTCTACAAGCCATACCTTATTTTTAAAAGAAAAATAAATACCATGTTTTACTTTTCATTTATTTTGGTATTGAAAATGGTTTTCATAATATTTTTATATCAATGTGTTTTATTGATATCTTGTGATTGAAATGTAGAAATTTTATGTCTCCTTTATGCATGTTTTATGTGATACGATTATGTTGAGGTTCTTGGGCATTATTAGGAAGACGGGTGGTTCTGTGATAAACTAAGGGCGGCTGAGCCCGATATAGCTCTCCAATGCATTGGGTAACGCAAAGGATTGAAACGTTAAGGTTTCTCCGAAGAGATTTAGGGAATATACTGTGATGGGTATTCCAAACGTAACCAAGAGGGTTACTCCCTACGTAAGAATGTTATGAATGCCTTAAGTTACCTTTATGTCTTATGATTTCTATGATTTATTCATGATTTGATGAGGTATGTTAAAGTGATTATGTTTTATGGGTAAAGTATGATTTCATTCTTGTGTATATATGTACCCATGATTCCTTTCCATGTTTTTATAACCCATACTGAGCTTTTTATGCTCATCCCAAGTTTTTTTGAAATGTTTTTCACAGGTCAAGGGAAAGGTACATGATATGATGATAGTGTCAAGGAAGTGTCAAAAATGAATCCATGTTTTATTCTAAATATGTTTCCATTGATGGGAATGAAGAGTACTATATTTATGTAACCACTTTGTTTATATGTGGAATGTAATGCGAGTTTTATGATCTAATTCTCTAAAACTCTAAACCAGAAAAGATCCTCAATGTGTAATCTGGTAAAAACTCAAGATTAAGTAAGGTTTAAGGATGGGGCCTTATAGTTGGTATCAGAGGTCGGTTTAGATAACTTTAGGAGTTAGAATTATATTAAATGATTATCCAAAAATATTTTTTATGGTCAAATTGAAGTGATATAGCATTTTAAGATTACCATGTTGCTTCATCTAAGACAAATTTGTTAGGAATGGTTTTCCGCAGAGGAAACAGGGAAGCAGTTCTAGGAAGGAATACAGAAGGAAATAACCTTCTGAATCAGCATCCAGAAATGATCGGAATTGGAACTGAACAGTTTGTTGTAGTAATGGAGCAGTTGACTCAAGCGATAAATGGTGGTGGTATCCATGCACGAGATCAGCCAGATCAACCACAGAGGAACATGTTAGTGGTGGAACATTTCATGAGGCAACATCCACCATCATTCAGAGGATCATCTGACCCTGTGCTAGCTGAAGGGTGGATTAAAGCACTGGAGAAAATTTTTGATGTCATGGGGTGTTCAGACAATCAAAAGGTTAGTCTTGCTATTTACCGTTTGGAGGGTGAGGCAGATCAGTGGTGGTCAATGGTTAAAAATATCAGGGATGCTGATGAGATTGATGCTCTCGACAGGGATGAATTCAAAGGTATGTTTCTTGAGAAGTATTTTCCTAAGGTTGTTCGACTTAGGATGGAAAAGCAATTCTTGGAATTGAGGAAAGAGGAAGACTCAGTGGATACCTATGGAGAAAGGTTCACTCGATTGGCAAGGTATGCTCCAAATTTTATCCGAGACCATGATAGTAAAATCAATCATTTTTACTCAGGATTAAAGCCAAAATATCGAAGGGCATTAGCTTCTCGTGAGTTTAAAAGTTATGAAAAGCTTTTTCGATGTGCTGAGAAGGTGGAAATGGAGTTTGTCGATGACCAAGTGTTCTATAACAACCAACATAAGAAGAGACCGAGGTGGCAGGAGAAAGGTAAGAATTCTTCAAAAAATTATGATGGTAAGAGAACTAAGTTTCCAGTTTGTGATAAATGTGGCAAAAGGCATGCTGGGGAATGACTTCTGAATTCTGGAAAGTGCTACCGATGTGGTAAGATGGGGCATAAGGCTTGTGATTGCACAGAAAAGGATCAAGGTGAAGGTAAGAACAAATTTGATTTACAGTTAGTGAAATGTTATAAGTTCAATGAGATGGGTCACTATGCAAACGAGTGTCCGACAAAGAGCTTGAGTGATGGGAAGCAGTTAGACTACAAGCAGAAAGGGGTGGTGAAATCCTTTGCAACTACTTCATCAGATGTCGGGCCATCAAATGAAGTTGTATCAGGTACTTTATTTTTTTTTTAGATTATGCTAGTGTGTTGTTTGATTCGGGGTCTACACATTCTTTCATCTCTGAAACCTTTTCTAGTAAAATGGGAATACCATCTCAAGAAATGACTCCTGAACTTTTGGTAAAAACACCTGGGGGAAATGTTGAGGCAAAAATAATTTATAAGAATCTTCCTATCCTTATCTTTGGAAAGAACCTACTTGAAAACCTTATTGTTCTACCTCTAGTAGAGTTTGATGTTATCCTAGGTATGGATTGGCTCTCTATTTACCATGATAAGATTGACTGTAGAGTTAAAGAAGTTTCTTATCAGAAATACTTTCAGTTTGTTTACAAGAATGAACCCTTACTTTTGATAACATATCAAGAGGCCGAGAAACTTGTAAAAGATGGAAATGAATGTTAACTTGCACACGTCGTTGAAAATAAAGGAACTGTTCAGATTAATGATGTGCCAATGGTAAATGAGTATCCCGATGTTTTTCCTGATGATTTGCCTGGAATAATACCAGATCGGGAAGTTGAGTTTACTGTTGACTTAGTTCCTGATGCTAAGACAATTTCAAAACCCCCTTATCGAATGGATCAAATTGAACTTTTAGAGTTGAAGGAGCAATTGCAAGATTTATTAGAGAAAGGTTTCATTAGACCTAGAACATCACCATGGGGTGCTCCTGTTTTATTTGTTAAAAAGAAAGATGGTTCTATGAGACTTTTCATTGATTATAGAGCCTTGAATAACATCACTATTAAGAACAAATATCCTTTGCCTCATATCGATGATTTTTTTGATCAGCTCCAGGGTGATCAGATTTTTTCAAAGATTGACCTGAGATCCGGGTACCATCAGCTGAAGGTAAAGGAGGTAGATATTCCGAAAACCGTGTTCCGTACGAGATATGGCCATTATGAATTTTTAGTAATGCCTTTTGGGCTAACCAATGCACCTGTTGTATTCATGGACTTAATGAATAGAATTTTCCATGAGTTATTGGATAAGTTTTTGGTGGTTTTCATTGATGATATTTTGGTGTTTTCTAAAATTAAAGAGGACCATGAAAGACATTTAAGGGTTATCTTGAAAACCTTAAAAGAAAAGAAACTGTATGGGAAAATCAGAAAGTGTGAGTTTTGGTTGCAACAAATTTCTTTCCTTGGTCACATTGTTTCTAAAGATGGAATAACTGTTGATCCTGCAAAAACAAAAGTTGTGGAAGAATGGCCAAGACCCACAAATGTAACCGAGATTCGTATCTTCCTTGGTTTGGCAGGCTATTACCGAAGGTTTGTTAGAAATTTTTGACGGTTATCTAGTCCAATGACTAAGCTAACTCAGAAGGGTGTTAAGTTTATCTGGACAAAAGAATGTGATGATTGTTTTCAAGAATTGAAAAGAATATTGGTGAATGCTCCAGTTTTGGCACTACCTTCCAGGAATGGTGAGTTTGTTATATACAGTGATGCTTCATTGAAAGGACATGGTTGCGTCCTAATGCAGAATGATCAGGTAATTGCTAATGCTTCATGACAGTTGAATACTCATGAGGTAAATTACCCTACACATGATCTGGAATTAGCTGCTATTGTTTTTTCATTAAAAATTTGGAGGCATCATTTGTATGGAGTAAAGTGTGAAATATATACTGATCACAAAATTTTAAAGTATATATTCACTCAAAAAGAGTTAAACATGAGATGGAGGAGATGACTGGAATTAATCAAGGATTATGATTGTAAAATTCATTACCATCTGGGAAAAGAAAATAAAGTGGCTGAAGCTTTGAGTTGAAAAAGTAATGATTCATTAACAATGTTGCATTTGGAACGTGATCCTTTGGTTAAGGATTTGATGAACTTTGGCATAGAAGTTGTTGGTGCAGGAAGTCCTTCTGTTTTTTTTTCAGGTATCAGTGAGATCTTCTCTATCCGATAGAATCAAGCAAGCACAGAAGCAAGACAGTGAGTTGCCGAAAAAGGTAGAGCTGGTTCAGAAAGGTAAGTTGCCTTAATTCAACAGTGATAATGATTGTGTTTTGAGGTTTGGGAAGAGATTGTGTGTGCCTTGTGATTCACAGTTGAAGAGAGAGTTGTTATGTGAAGCTCATAGTTCTCCGTTTTCAGTTCATCCGTGCAGTACTAAGATGTATAGAGATCTACGGGAGTATTACTGGTGGGATGGAATGAAAAGAGATATTGTTGATTTTACTGTGAAGTGTTTGACTTGTCAGCAGGTTAAAGCAGAGCGGCAGTTACCGAAAGGGATGCTTCAGCCTCTACCAGTGCCAGAGTTAAAATGGGAGAATATATCCATGGACTTTGTTGTGGGATTACCGAAGACATCTCGAGGTAATAATGCAATCTGAGTTATTGTTGATCGCTTGACCAAGTCTGCTCATTTCCTTGCTATACGACATACTTTCTCTCTTGATCAACTTTCCCGTTTGTATCTTAAAGAGATAGTCAGGTTACATGGAGTTACTCTCTCCATTGTATCCGATCGTGATCCCAGGTTTACTTCTAACTTTTGGAAAGGCCTTCAGAAGTTGTTGGGTACTGAATTAAATTTTAGTACAGCTTTTCATCCTCAATCAGATGGGCAGTCAGAACGAAAAATTCAGACCTTGGAGGATATGCTACGAGCTTGTTCTATGGATTATCAGGGAAGTTGGGACCAACATCTTACTTTTGTTGAATTTTCATATAATAACAGTTTTCCTTCTAGTATATAGATGGCACCATTTCAGGCATTATATGGGAAGCGGTGTCGAACTCCAACTATCTGGGATGAAGTGGGTGAAAGGAAGTTGATGGGACCAGAATTGGTAGAAGAGATGGCAGAAAAGGTTCAGCTGATTCAGAAGTACATGAGAATAGCTCAGAGCAGGCAGAAGCGTTATGCGGATAACCGGAGGAATGATCTATCTTTCGAGGTAGGTGATCATGTTTTTCTCAAGGTTTCTCCTTGGAAAAGTGTGATGAGATTTGGCAAGAAAGGAAAGTTGAGTCCAAGGTTCATTGGACCATATGAAATTCTGGAGAGAGTTGGATCAGTTGCTTACCGAGTGGCTTTACCTCCGAGTTTATCTCAGGTACACAATGTTTTTCATGTTTCGATGTTGAGAAAGTATATGCCAGATCCATCTCATGTTTTGAGTCCAGAGGTAGTTCAGCTGGAAGAGAACCTATCTTATGAGGAACAACCGGTCCAGATTCTTGACCACAGGGAGCAAGTGTTACGGAATATGTTGATTAATCAGGTAAAGGTTTTGTGTAAAAACCACATGATGGAAGAGGCAACATGGGAATATGAAAATGCAATGAGGGATAAGTACCCCCATTTATTCGATAAGTAAATAAATTGTGGGAACGCAATTTTCTAAAGGGTGGAAGGATGTAACATCCCAAGTAAGTAATTAATAATAGATATTTTTATCTATTTCTATTAATGATTAAGATAGTTTTTTAGAGGCTTAAAATGAAAATAAATCCAATCTTAAGCATGGAATACACTAATATTTTTAAAAGATTGTTTTACTGCCTTTTGATGGAAAATCAATTTTAAATCTATCTTTTGACAATTTTATAAGCTATGTTTATCAAAATAAACGTATTCTTTATGATTGGGACACCAAAATTTACTTTGTGTGAATTTTTGGTATTTTTCTGACAAAGTTCATTTTTTTAATGAATAGTGAAAAATAATGCATTTTACATCAAAAATGCTTCTTAATATAATATATTTATATGTTTATATTATATTTTTAATTGGGTTTGAAGTGAAATTAGAAAATATTTTTACCATTTAATCCAATGGTGGTCACTGGAATCAATTTCACTTTGAAATTGGACTTAAACTGGTGTCTATCTTTTGAAACTTAATGTTTCATAAAAACACGCTATTTGCTCTAACAACGGGAATTAATTATTAAATTAATTAATGTGATTTATATGTTTTTAATTTTGTAAATTAGACTTCATTTTTGAATTTGGAATATCAAATATAGCTTAGGGTAAATTTTTGATAATTTTCTGAAAAACTTCAATTTTTGATTAATAGTGAAACCACTAAGTTGTACTTATAAAAATTGATTTTCCGTTTAAATGAAATTCTGCCATCATTGTGTTTTGAATTTCAAAAATCCGACATACATGGTTGTCATTAAGAAGTAAAATGTGGTTCAATGAGATTAAAATAATTTTTTGGTGAATAGTAACTTATTAAGTTTTAATCGTGATTAGTGGTAATTAGTGTAGTTTAAGGTAAAATTATGTTTTAATAAAATAAGATGAGCTTGACACATGTCCTACCCTCATTGGTTGTGTCATGGCCGACCAAGACAAGCCATTGGTCAACTTGGGGACCCCATGGATCCACTTTGGTTGGGAAATGACATAAATAACTTTTTATTTAATGTAAAAGTAAAAATGACACAAATGTAATATGTTTTAACGAAAACATTTTTTACATTGGGTTATAAAGATCCAATTTTTGATCATAAATAGTAATTGGAAATATAAAAATATTTCCTACATCATAGTATTTTTTTATAACCTTTAGACTTTAAATAAATTAAATTATTTATGACATAATAATGATGTAGTGATGACATCATTATTTGATGATTTAAATAAAATGGAAAGATAATGTAAAATCTATGAACTAGACATGTCCAAAACTTATTGGATGGGTGGATTTAGAACCCTTATCACATTATCCATGAATTATATCAATGTGGGACCTTTTAAAACCGAAAAACATTTTCAAATAAAGTAATATTTCCTTACTTTCCAAAAGTGCCCCTCCTCTCATCTTATAAAAGGCCCCTACCTCTACCTCATTTCACACACTCCTCAAGCCTTTGGCTCGGCCAACCCCTGCCCATTTACTCTCTCCACATCCCTCTACTCATCCTAGAGGATTACCTTTGGGAAGAATCCTTTCAATGGAAGCCTTTATTCTCAAATCAAAGGGAGTTACACTTTTAAATGTAATTCATTCTCTCATGTTCATTTGTTTTATTTTGCCTCTCCAACCCCATAAACTCTTTTTATTTACTTCTTTTGTAACAACACCAGTATCTTAAATATACTAGGATGTTGTTATAAGATTTATTTGAGCTACAATCTCACACAACTACATCAAATGGTTAAAGAACATACGGTTTCCGTCGATGGCGAAATTCTGCCTCCCGAAACGATGATTGTTCAATACTCATTTAACACCTTCAAAGGTGGCCATTATGATATCAATATTTTTATATATGATATATAATATGTTTATGGTTTCTTTAAGCTTCTTTTTTTTCATTTTGGGCATACGTTTATGGTTTCCATTATGGGTAAACACGATATCTTTATTTTAGGAAGTGCGGACTACCGCCCCCTGAAAGTGATTTGCTTCGTTAATACCATATGTGGGATGTATAAAGGATAAAGTTAATGATATTATATATGTTATTATACTGGAATTTTAATATACTCTTATATCATTATGATTCCATTCCAGAAAATACGAAATAAAAATGGAAGTAGCGTTCATGCCTACATACGGCTTACCGTCTCCATGAACGGTGCATTTCATTTCTTACCTATAAATGTGATGTAATATTATAAATACATGTATATGATGAATATATATGATATATATGTTATCCAAATCATTAATATCATTCTGGATATAACGAACCTTTGACCAAATTAACAACATGTAAGTGTATGAAGTCTATTTTTGACTTAAGAACCAAATACCGACAAAATGAACATTATTAACTTAAATGATTACATGATGTTCATAACATGGTATAAAAGTAACAATGAACTTGAAAAATGTTCATAAGCAAGTAGATATTAACTCAAGTTTATTATACAGGAGATTAAAGAACGGCCGGGTCAAGTGGGATACGAGGTATGGGACTTCGTCTCAATCTCCTTTCATTGAGGCATATTTTATTTTATACACAACTTTCTTTTATACGGTGTATAAACCCCTTTGACTTTTACGTTTATTCAAAAGTAATCTTTTTTATACGAAGCTTTTAATAAACGACAAAAGGGAATGTTTTTGTTGTACGTATGCGGCGACAATGACTTCTTCGCCGTCGTGACCGTTATTTGAGTTTCGGATTCCTCTACAAGCCATACCTTCTTTTTAAAAGAAAAATAAATACCATGTTTGACTTTTCTTTTATTTTGGTATTGAAAATGGTTTTAATAGTATTTTTATATCAATGTGTTGTATTGATATCTTGTGATTGAAAGGTGGAAATTTTATGTTTCCTTTATGCATGTTTTATGTGATACGATTATGTTGAGGTTCTTGGGCATTATTATGAAGATGGGTGGTTCCGTGATAAACTAAGGGCGGGTGAGCCCGATATAGCTCTCCAATGCATTGGGTAACATGAAGGAGTGAAATGTTAAGGTTTCTCCGAAGAGATTTAGGGAATATATTGTGATGGGTATTCCAAACGTAACGAAGAGGGTTACTCCCTACGTAAGAATGTTATGAATGCCTCAAGTTACCATTTTGTCTTATGATTTCTATGATTTATTCGTGATTTGATGAGGTATGTTAAAGTTCTTATGTTTTATGGGTAAAGTATGATTTCATTCTTATGTATATATGTACCCATGTTTCCTTTCCATGTTTTTTATAACCAATACTAAGCTTTTTATGCTCATCCCAAGTTTTTTTGAAATGGTTTTCATAGGTCAAGGGAAAGGTACAAGATATGATGATAGTGTCAAGGAAGTGTCAAGAATGAATCCATGTTTTATTCTAAATATGTTTCCATTGATGGGAATGAAGAATACTATCTTTATGTAACCACTTTGTTTATATATGGAATGTAATGCAAGTTTTATGATCTAATTCTCTAAAACTCTAAACCCGAAAAGATCCTCAATGTTTAATCTTGTAATAACTCAAGATTAAGTAAGGTTTAAGGCGGGGGAATTATAATCTATCATTCCCTTTGATTTTCAACCTTTATATTTATATTTCGTTGAGTTTAAATAAGGGGTAGTTAAATTCAAGTGTGGGGAGTGTCAACCTGCTTAGTTCTTCTTGTGTGCTTTTCATTTTTTTATATTTTTATGATTTCTGAGCTTTAATGAATATTTTTATCACTTTTCACACATCAATTTATTTTGAAAGAATGGAAATTATTTTTGAAATAATGTATTTCAAATTATTGTTTATGTGAAAACATTTTTCTGGAATTGGATTATCAATCATTTTTATGAGTTGGAATGATTTTTGAAATCAATGACCATGAAACACTGACTCAAATTATTTTTCCAATCCTGTGAGGTATTCTAAACAACTTCTACATATTCTTCTTAATACCCACACTTTCATGAGGGAAACTTCTATTTTGTGTGAGAACCAGAATTTTTGAATAATTATCTTTCGAATCATTGTATTTCATAGAATTTATTTAAAATGATTGAGGAATATCTTTTCCTAGCCACATTTTTTCTTGAGACCCACCTTTAAATTTATCCTTCGTAATCTCTTAGATGCCATGAATTTCCTTATAGGTTTTAAGCCACATTACAGGCCAATTTTTCCTTACCTACCCACACTTTTAGTATTTTGGCATGGTTATTTCAAGTTTGAGTGTGGGTGAAGGGCCTTTCGTGTGCGTTCATTGGGATGTGTATCATTTATGGGTAGTGTGAAGTGTGTGTCAATATTTTGGGCAGTGGATAACAAGAGAATTGGGCATATGTCCTCATTTCATTGTGCTTTATTTGTTTCGTCCATTTCTCCTTCAAAAAAAAAAGAAACAAATGGAGATGAGCTTGAATTCATCATTGTAAATTATTTTATGACTCATGGCCCTCTCAAAAATCAAGGGCATGAATTTTCATTCATTCATTTTATTCAATTTTTAGCTCATCCTTCATGAAAAAAAAACAAAAACAAAATAAAGATGTGCCTTTTTTGAGCTTTGAAAAAAAGGAGAACTTAGATGATATCATTCATTATAATAACTTCTTGGCTCATGTCCCATATCATTAAAAGGGGAGTGGTGTTGTGTTTCAAATTTCATGTGGGATTGAGTGAGGTATTTCTGGTGTTTTCACTTGATTTAATCATGCATTGTACTTAAAAGCCGAACCTCCTCTTTCTAACCTAGAACATTTTTCAATCATTTTCCCACCAACCCTATGCCAAAGAATCATTTAAACCTTTAATTAAATCCCTCATGATTAAGTTCATTTTCATGTTTCACGCAGTGGAGAAATGATAATTTTCACAAACCTATGGTGATACATGCGATTTTCAAGTATGAGTATAACTATAGATTCAATTTCTCTTGAGTGAAGAGTGGCATAAAATTCAATGTGAGGTAGGTTTTGATTGGGCCATGGATTGAATTATGAGGTTGACCAAATTTAATGATTTAAATGAAAATGGTAGATGATTGTTTTTCATATATGATACATTATGGACTTCTATTTTGGATAGGATGATTGATATTTTCTCATTTTGGATTTTTGTGTGGATTTGGATTTGGATATAAGATGATTGCCCAAGAGTGCAATTTTTAACTGTGGGGGACTGATGAAATCACATTTTCATATATTTTATACTATAAATCATTTTTTATAATCCCACATAAGTGTTATTGGATGGTTAATTTTCATGTTTTTAGGTTTTAGTGTTATTTTGAGCCCAAATGTGAAAAATGACGAATTCTGGATTTTTGAAAGATTTTTATGTCAGAGGTATTTTGGTCATTTATGTAAAATTAAATTTCCCAATTTTCTGATTAAACATTTTTCAGAATCTTTATTTTATTTCCTTCAACTTTGTCTTCTGGAACAGGAGCTGATTCAGCCATATAAATGGTCTAAAAATTCATTGAAGTTGGGAATGTTTCCGGGAAGACAGCGTGGACCCACCCAAGGTAACAGACATCAAACTCGGCCTACACAGATCTAAATGATGTGTTTTCACCTGGGATACCATGAGGACAGATAGGGCCGTATCTAAAATAAATTTGGGGGATTTTGGAGGTACGTAAGGAGGCTAATGAACGACATACTTTTGGAAGAACCTTCCTGGAAGCTTCATCCAGAAACTAAAACCGATAATGAAAAATTCTTAACTCCTTCAAAAGGCTTCCAAATTATCTGCACTTTTGAGGAGTTATGGATAAGATATTTATGAACAACCTTCACTAAGGTTGAAACGCATTAAGAGGTCATTATGGGGGTATAAAATTTGCAATCTTTCGGGAGTAGAATTCTGCCTATAAAAGGAGGCCCTCACCTCCTTCCCAAAGCATCCCATCCCTCATCCATTCCTTCAAGTAACCAAGGAGGAGATATCCACCAAGGGAGACTGGCCGAAAATATTCCCCCTTTCTTTTTATTTTATTTATTTTCTTTATTTTTAGTTTTCAATTGTAATTTAGATTTATAATAAATTCATGCATTGTTTTTATTTTTGTGTCCACCGATTCACCCTCTTTTCTTCCTCTCATATTACCATCGTGAAATATAATACTCATGATCATGGGTAAATAATAAGAGGAATATCCCAAGGGCTTAATCAGGTTCTTGAACCCAAGACCATATTTTTAATATTATTTGAGTTAATTCTAAGGATAATTTATAGTTAGTGTAATCCTCACTGTGGTTGTCTAAAGGTTAGCTTCATAATCTACAACCATTTTCCCTCGATTGAGGAGGTGGATGGAGGGTCTTCTTGGTGATCTCTAAGTAGAATTTTCATTCACAAACGGGGTAGAATAATATGTTCACACATATGATGGAGTGTGTACACTAAGAATATTTGAATCTGGCCAATGAAGGTGCTCCCTAAATATTCTCTCGAGAGAACTTCCTTTCTTCCCTTATTACATTCTGTTTAGCATTGCATGGTAATTTTGAATTAAATTTTAGTTTCATCTAATTTATGAATTTCATTTATTTTATTAAATTTAATTTATTTCATAAAATATTAAACAACAAAAAGAATTAGATTAGGTGGACTAGAAGTAGTGATTTATTAACCACAAAAGCTCCTCAAGAGAACGACCTTGGTCAGCCACTGTGTTGCATTTAGTATAAATATTTTTGAGAGCGCACATGAAAACGCCTCATCAGAGGTTCACTTTATGGGACATGTTATCTCGAAGTCTATAGTAGAAGTGGATCCAGTGACGATTGAGGTAGCGCTTGCTTGAGAACCACCTAGGAGCATGAAGGAGGTGCGGTGTTTGCTCAGTATGGATGGATACTATCAGATATTTATGCCAGACTTCTCCAGATTTGCATCACTTCTTTCAGCATTGACGAAGAAGGGGAAACCCTTCATGTGGTCAGATAGATGTCAGTAGACCTTTCAAGAGCTGAGCCAGAGGTTGACCAGTGTGCCCATCTTGAGGCTACCGGAGGAGGGCATTGGGTACGTAGTTTACTGTGACGCATCAGGGACAAGACTCAGGTGTGTCCTGATGTAGGAGAGAGTAGTGATCATATATGCTTCACAGCAGTTAAGGCAGCATGATTAGAACTACACTACCCATGAACTGTATTTAGTATCAGTGGTCTTATCCTTAAAGAAGTGGCGACACTATCTGATGGGAGAGTGTTTTATAGTCTATTCTATCCACTAGAGTCTCAGGTACAACTTCTCGCAGAAAAACCTGAACATGAGATAGCGGCGATGGTTAAAGTTCATCCAAGACAATTACATTGAGATAGTCTATACTCCTGGGAAGGGGAATGTTGTAGAAGATGATCTCAACAAGAGATCAGGTATTCAACTATTAGTAGAGGCGATAGAGCTGCTATCCACGTTGAAGATATCCTTTGTGGATAACGATGGAGCAGCTTTTCTACATTTTGTCACAATCACTCGTCCACTCCTTCAGCGATTCAGAGAGGCACAATGTGGGAACATTGACTGTGAGACACGACGTGCTCAGATATCCACAGGGTAGGCGCCTGATAGATTTTTTGATGGAGGAGAGCATGTCATCTTTTCAGGGGACGTGCAATGGTACCAGTTTCACTACATGAGGAGGTGCTGAGGGAGGTTCACACTTCCCCTATAATAGTATATCCAAGAGTAGCGAAGATTTACCAAGACCTCAGACAACTGCACTAGTGGTTGGGTACGAAGAAGGTTGTAGCATAGTTCGTTTCACGATGCCTCACTTGTCAGCAAGTGAAGGAAGAGCACTAGGTGGCAGCGGGCTTGGTTCATCAATTAGAGGTCTCGGTGTGGAAGTGGGATAATATATCTATTGATTTCGTGATGGGGATTCCACATACATGCAGAGGACATGACTTTATCTGGGTGATCGTCGACTGACTCACCATGTCAGCCCACTTCCTACCAATCAGAGAGTAGGGCTCAGTAGAGAGCTTGGCACACCTCTAAATTCAATAAGGTCATACGAATTCATGGTGTACCATCGACTATCATCTCCGATCAAGATTCTCTCTTTACTTCCTGATTTTGGAAGGGGTTGCAGGAGGCATTTGGGACGCAGCTGCGTCTGAGGACTGCCTTCCATCGTCAGATGGATGATCAGACTGATATGACCATACATACACTCGAAGACATGCTCTGAGCATTTTTCCTTGACTTTGGTCATAGTTGGGAGGATCACTTACTCTTGGTGGAGTTTGCGTACAACAAAAACTATCACTCCACCATTGGGATGACACCTAACGAGGAACTGTACGGATGACCTTACAGATCACCTCTGTGCTGGACTAACCCTGGGGAGTCAGCACTTGTAGGACCCGATTGGTTCATGCTACGACGAAGTAGGTGCAGATCATACAGGAGCAGATGAAGACTATACAGAGCATACAGAAGTCCAATGCTAATAGGAGACGGAGACCACTATATTTTGAAGATGGCGACCATGTCTTCTTATGGATCTCACCTCGATGGGGTCTATGGAGATTTGTTTTGTGCGGAAAGTAATCTCCACATTTCATTGGACCTTTCCATGTCCTCAGTAGAGTAGGCGAGGTAGCTTACCGCTAGGCCCTTCCACCTCAGTTTCACCGGGGGCATGACATCTTCCACGTATCTCAACTATGGAGATATGTGCACGAACCGACACACATCATCGACCATGGGGAGCTCGACATCGATGATGGAGAAACATTCAAGGAGGTCCCTGTGGAGATCGAGGATTGATAAGAGTGAGTCCTACGTGGACAGTTGATTCCTCTGGTGTGCATTCGCAGGCAGCACAGGAACCTCTAGGAGAGCACTTGTGATAAGGAGGCTCAGATGTGTGTACAATACACCTATTTGTTTACCAAGTATGTGTTATAGATTTATGGGGACATAAAGACCTGACGTGGGAGTAATGTAAAGACCCAGAAATTTGAAACAATTTTTTTTCTTAAATACTTTGAAATTATACGAGTCTACAGTTTTTGACGGAACCTGATTCTGAGGCCCGGTGTGCCCAGAATCAATTTCTGAAGTTTTGTTTGGGTAATTTTAGTAAACGTACATACATGTTTTTCTATCTTTTAAACTGGTTAACGAAATTGGAATCCGAGGACACCGATGAACTTGCAGCACCGATATTTGATTAAGGGGTCCTTTACCACAGTTGTGTTTTATGCGGGTTGAAAGTTAATTTATGGGGCTTAATAAAAAAGTTAAATAAAATTGTTGTGAACAATTTTATTTATCTTGGGTAGTTAAATCATACATGTGGAAGTTATTGTTGGGGCCCACACCCACATAACCTCCCAAGGGAGTAGATTGGTGAGATATGGCCCACATGAGCCCTAACCTTTCATCTCCCCATAACTCCCCTCAACTCCCTTAAAACCCCATTGTTTTTTTGTTATCTCCTCTCATTTGTACTTAAACTCTCCACCTCTCAATCATTAATTTTTCCACTCAGTTAATTAATATCCTTATTAATTAATTGGAACAACTCTTATTTTTGAATTGGTTGGCATTTCTTTAAAGTTGGAGAAGTCTAATTTAATATTGGAATAGAAAATATATTTTTGGTGGGGGAACCTCGGGAAAATTAGAAGAGCTTCGTTCTTCAACGAAGAACACCATCCTTCCAACGAAGAACCACCGAAGAATGATGATTGTATCTTTCGATCTTCAGCCAAGCCAAAGGAGAAGGATCCACTTGCATGGAATGCCGATGACATGCCATCCTCGGGTGCTTCTTTCCCGATGAAAACGAGTTGACGTCGTCTCCCCGCAACACCGTCTTCCGCGACGTCCGATTAACATGAACCTTATTTCGAGGTAGGGGTCCTGTATAATTATAAGTGAATAAATTATCCCGTTTGCGTTGATTTTCATTGGAATAACTTCCTCCAATTGTTTCCGCCTAACACGGAGGGCGCGGGCCGAACGAACACTGCCCGGTGACTCTCCGATGTTTTCCTCAATTTATTCGCGAACATGGAATGTTGGAAGAGGCAACGATGAATGAAGGTGGCGTCCGCGCGCTGGCCGCTTGCGGAAGAACCATGGCCTGAAACCGTTGGCTGCTCGGTCGAAGAAAAAATGGCCCGAAAAATCCTGCCGGGCCGAAGGAAGACCTCGATGCCATAAGGGGTGCCGCACTGCGAAGAACCACAGACCACACTCTGTGGGATGCTTCTGCAGGCAAACCAGCCGGCTCATCGTCCGGACAGGTTGGAGGAGGCCACAGCGCCACCTGGCGCCATGTGCGGAAGACAACGGCCCGCCCAAGCTGGACGCTCAAGCTGGAGAATCCGGCCAGCTTCAACTGGCCCGATAGGAGGGCAGCGCCGCCAGTTCGGGAATACAGGGCCCCCCATGGATCGCTCGACCACCCAGGCCGAGCCGCGGCGAGCCGGACCGTGTGTTTCAGCGGCTCGGTCCAACCCTATGCCAGGTCGGACCCGCCGAATCAGGTTGGGCCGACCCGCCAGCCCACTAGGCTTAACGGCCCGGGCCAATTTTTACTAAAACCTGAATAACTTAAAGACCACGCGTTCGATCGACACGCCATCTTCAGCATTGGGACCCTCGCGATGAAGCGGTCCTTTTTTAATAATCTAAGTGAGTTTTGGATGAATTTTAAAAATAGTCAGGTTTGGAACGAACGTATTTCCAACCGGATCCCTGGAACGAAAAAGCCAATATCTCTCAGACATGGCGTTCGATTGACGTGTCGTCTTTTACGTTGGGATCCTTTTGACAAGACAAAACATTGGGATACATCAACTCTTGGCTTCTTGATAGTAGATGTATCAACCCCTTGGCTCGAGGAGCAAACCCACCTAGAATCTAGCGTGTTGTGTGAAAGAACCTTAGAGTCGGCTGTGACTGCGACGACTACCGTATTGGGATCCTCCGTGGGTTCGACGATGATGACTACTATACTTGGATCCTCCGTTGGTTCAGCAGTGATGTCTACTATAGTTGGATCCTCTGTGGGTTCAGAAGCGATGACTATTGTACTTGGTTCCTCCGTGGGATCGGCAGTGACGACTTCTATACTAGGATCCTACGTGGGTTCGGTAGAGGAGATGATTTAGAGGATACATCTAATCATCTCCAACCCTCTTCAAAAGTTTTATACCTTTGTGAGCTGAGTCTTGACTTTCAATCATTACCATCAATGTGATTTACTTATTTCCTTTGTGGAATGGGTTGTGATTGGGCTTGAGAGTTAGAGATAAACTGAAATTGATGACTTAGGTATATGTATGGGCATATAACAAAGTAGATTTGGTTGTCACTTTCTGATTGTATCCTTCCTTTTTAGTTTATCCATCGTGGATTCTGGGAGACCTTTGGGGGTCTCGGGGTCCCTACTGAGTATTGTTATACTCACCCCTACACGGTCTAAGGCCGCACTACATTGTGTTGGATGCAGACGATGGACAACACTGATCGTGGTTGAGACTTGTACTGTTGGACCGTACCCAGAGGTGGACCATTCGGGGGGACGTACACGGAGTAGAAGGACTGACCCAAGGTGCTGAGGAGACCAAATATAACCACCATTCAGGTGGGATCCCCGTAGGAAAACTCAGTGGTTGCTTCTTTTATTTACTATTATTGTACTAGTCTTTCAATTGTAATGTACTCACTGTTGGGCTTGTATTTCCGGCCCCTTTCCTTCATCACTTACTTTTTGTATTCAATATTTACTTAGTGCTTGATTTACATCCATAATCTATTTTGTTTGTTTACATTCATAAAGGAAATGCCTTCCTAGCTTAGAGATTTACACCTTTGATTCTAGTCGCCAGCCCCTAGGCTATTAAAGGCGGGCATGGGGTAGTCACGGCATATGCTCTGAGGATGGGTTAGGACAAATTGGTATCAGAGGGGTCGGTTCTACCACAGAACTCAAGACTCTTATTATTACTTCTCTGTGAAGAAATAGTTTTAAGAGTATTGAGTGTGGTTATCAGTCCAGGGAGTCCAGTGTTGGTGTGGCGGCTGACATATCCATACACCATGAACCTGACCTCTGATTTCTGACTCAGTGCGTGAAAACACTGAGTGTCTGTGTGTTTTCTTTGAAAAGTATTCTTTTTTGTTACCTTGTGTCAGCTAACTAGGTATACTCTATTGACCCTGGCACACCTATTTCTTTTTAGGATGGCCCCACGAAGGCAACCAGCTAGGGATCTGAGTTACGTGCGAGATGGTAGCCCACCGAGTGATGAGGCCTCTGTACAGGCCTCATCACAGCGGAGGCACTAGAAATACCACTACCCGATGATCCACTGATACTACCAACCCCAATAGTAGATAGTGCATCCCGCCTGAGTGCATTTCATGAGTTTCAGTGATATAGGCTGCCCATGTTCCATGGAGAGACGAACCCACATGCACATGAGGATTGGCTGGAGGTTGTCGTTAGGGTTTTCAGATTAGTAGGGACAATAGCTGATCATATGGTGATCTATGTTGTGAGTCTCCTATAAGCAGCACCAGGTAGATGGTGGAGCTTGATGCTACAAGTGCCTGATGAGGCATATTTACTTCAGACAGACTTCGAGTGTCTCTTCCACTCAGAGTTTTTTCATGCCACCCTTCATGTGGTGCGAATCCAGGAGTTACTTCATCTGCAGTAGGGCAGCATGATAGTAGCTTAGTACTCAGCAAGGTTTACTGACCTATCACACTACTACACAAATAAGGTTTGAGACCTGTTATTCAGGGCCCAGACCTTTGAGCAGGGACTCAAGCATGAGATCAGTGCTTTGAAGAATCCCCTCAGCACTCCAACGAAGGTGGGGGTGCTGGAGCGAGCCCTTCTAGTGGAGAACTTTCTCGATGAGCAGTCACCAGTGGAAAGACCCACCGCAGGATGACACATAGTGGAGTCTTCTACATCCGGCAATAGATAGATGTCGCAGTGGTCTAAGTAGACCAGTCCATCAAGTAGGCGACCTCAGGATACTGGTTCGGATGTGTGGGGCACATGAAACAGAGCCAGCCATACGAGGGGCAGGTAGTGCTATGCATGCGGTGGGCAGGGGCACATGGCTTGGGACTGCCCGACCTGCCATGTAGATGAGCAGCAGACAGTTGAAGGACCACCCAGGCAGAGGCAAAGGTTCGACCATGGTGGTATGCTAGGAGCAGGCAGAGGAGGCAGAGGAGCTAGCCGAGTAGTGGGTGGTGGATGACGTTTCGAGGATCCACCACCACCACCACCAGGTGGTCCACCCCGACCAAAGGGAACTGGCGGACAGAGGCAAGCTCAGCATTAGGAAGTCGAGGCCTATGACCATCGGCACACCTGAGATGATTCTAGGTACTATCAATGTCTACTCCACCCTTGCTGTTTTAATTATAGACACAAGAGCGAGTCACTCTTTTATTGCCGCTACCCTTGTCGGAGCATGGAGATTTCTACGGAGCCGTTGGCTTGATCCTTATGGCTAGAGACTTCTACGAGAGCAGACTCGACGAATACACACTGGTGTCGGAATTTTGAGCTTACTCTAGAAGGTAAGAGCTTCGGCTGGGATCTTTATGTAGTAGCATTGAGGCCTCACGAATCCATCTTGGGTATGGACTGGTTAACTACAGTTCATGCTCAGATCGACTATATTAGGCACAGGGTGACGTGTATCCACATGGATGGGAGAAAGTTCACCATCACCAGTGAGAAGGGAACCTTTGTATCACAGGATGAACTACCACAGAGGAGAGGGAAACTGACCACACATTAGTTTGCTAGTCTCATCCTTGGAGCAGTTGATGTGCAGATTCTAAGTTTTCCTGTTGTGGTGGATCAGTATGCAGACGTTTTTCCTAAAGATGTTTCAGGACTACCTCCTCGAAGAGAGGTAGACTTCTACATTGACATGTACCATGGGAAATCACCTACATCTACTCCAGCATATCAGATAGATCTCGCTAAGCTTCATGAGCTACAAGTAATGCTGGAGGACTTGCGAGGAAAAGGAATTATCTGACCCAGTGTTTCACCCTGGGAATCTTTGATTTTGATTGCCAAGAAGGCGGATGGGAGCATGCGACTGAGTGTTGACTAAAGTCGCCTGAATCAGGTGACCATGAAGAACAATTACCCACTTCCGAGGATTGATGACCTCTTTGTTGAGCTCAAGGGAGCACGATGATTCTCGAAGATAGACCTCTGGTCAGGCTATCCCCAGCTCAGAGTTCGAGATGAGGATGTGCAGAAGACGACCATCAGGTGTCGGTATGACTACTATGAGTTATTGGTTATTCCATTCGGTGTAACCAATGCACCAGTAGTGTTCATGAGTCTTCTGAACATGATCTTCAAGCCATACCTCAATCATTTTGTCATAGTCTTCTTTGAAGACAAACTGATTTACTCAACTACTGAGGAGGAGCATGCCTACCACCTGCGGGTTTTACTGGATATACTCCGAGAGCACTAGCTTTATGGTAATCTCTGGAAGTTCCAATTCTGGATTCAAGAGGTTTAATGTTTTGGACACGTTATCTCATAGGCTAGATTAGTAGTGGATCCAGCGAAGAGTGAGGCGGTGCTTGTGTTGGATGCAGACGGCAAACAGCACTGATCGTGGTAGAGACTTTTGGAGCTGGACGGTACCTAGAGGTGGACCATTCAGCGGGACGTACGAGGAGCGAATGGATTGAACCGGGGTTCTAGGGAGAACATCTTTACTCACCCATCAGGTGGGATTTCCAGAGGATGACTCAGTGGTTTCTTCTTTGCTATACTACTGTTGTACTAGTCTTTCGGTTGTACTTTACTCACTGTTGGGATTGTATATCCGACCCCTTTCCATCAGTACTTACTTTTTGTATTCATTATTTACTTAGTACTTGATTTACATGCATATTCTATTGTGTTTGTTTACTTTAATAAAGTCAATTCCATCACAACTTCGGTATTTATGCCTTTTGTGCTAGTCACTAGCCCCTGGCCTATGGAAGGCGGGCTTGGGGTAGTCACGACCTGGGCCATGAGGACGGGTCGTGACAATAAATACCTTATCACATATTGATTGTCATCTATGTGAAAATGAATGTGATATTGTCCTAAGGATAGATTTTTCACTAAAAGGTCATAGAGGATCCCTACTATGATAAGAACCTAGAAATTCCATAACACTATTCATGAATATATGTTCTATGGACGAATGATGTTATTTGAGGGCCACAAATAATACAAGCCATTAGGGGTGAGGACTCATAAAACTATGAGGCCCCTTCTCATGGTTTGAGCCCATAGTAATAACATGGAGTATATTAAAAAAACAAGACTTTCCAATAGAAAATCCACATTTCTTAGGGTCATTTGATGTTCTTATTTGCGAGCGTGTGTATTGGTCCTTAGAATTTAAGATTATTATTAACGGTTATTACAACATACACACTTCAGTGTACTAACTAAAATAGTGATGAAACACTGTTCGTAGAGAGGTAGGATATTCTGGGTTCCAAACGAGTAATACGACATTAATAGATAATCCGAGAAAGGATTGGTCTATTCATTTCCATAATAGATGTAAATATCTTAGACCCTCATATTGAATTGATATAGCCTAAATAAATTTATGGCCTTTGTAAGGAATGAGAGAGTTCAATTACGGGAATTAAAATAAATAATAATCGAGCACATGGGTTGATGGAACCAAAATACAACCCACTTGATTCAATTCATCGAGATAAAGGGATTATATTACACAGTAATCGTTCGTTGGAGGTGACATGTCATTGCAGCGTTAACTTCCTTCTCTATGGATGCCTCGGCATGTTTCTAGATGAAAACCATGAACATTATGTAGGCTTCACTTAATTATAATGAGAAGGAGTCCTAGATGGTCAAAAACTATGTATGACCACATATCTCAGTTAAATATTAATTTAACAAGTTGAATAAAGATTATTCCCAATTGTGGTTTTACAATTTTTCTAGGATGCATGATCACATTTATTTCAAAACTATATATTCGAGAAAATATATTATGGATGAAAAAATATATTAATTAGTGAGTAATGTAGTGATATTTATTGGAGAAATAAATAGCCATTATTTAAGGTATAACAAATGTGGTGGTGGAATTAATGAAATGGAAAAACAAAAGTACACACCGGGTATATTAATATACTTGCTGTGTAAATTTTCTAGAGATTTTTGAGAAATATTATTATTTATTTAATTGAATAAAATTAGGTTTAATTATCTAGGTTCATGTCAAGTAATAATAATATTCAACTATTATCATTTGACACGAGGTCATACTATGAATTAAATGAAATGAATAAATACTTTCAGGTAATTAATTAATTTTATTATTCTTTTCAATTAAAATCGCATTATATAATTATCATTAGGATATAAATTTTCTGTGGCTATGTACAAAGGATCTAGAGAAAGTTCTCAATCCAAGAGAGATATATTTTCTTCTACGAATTATCACAAGCTATGAGAGAGATCCTACTCCACCGAATCATGGTGATCACTCTGTAAGCGGTTCTCAAGGCGATCAAATGTGGACATCACAAGTGACAGATCTTTCTCTCTAGCACCTAGAGATCCATTCAGCGATATCCAACGATATGTGGAGCATATATGGATCACCTCTAGTGAAATCCTACAATTGGATTATATGATACAATGACAGATCAATTAGATCTTGATAGTAGACATCAACGGAGAGAAAATTCCATCAAGGTAGTTCTTGTATTTTAATTAAATATATTATAATCAACATATGATGATCCTATCTATATTATCTAGACACCCCTCTTTTCATTATTTCTACATTATATTATGATGATTCACTATTTTATTATCATGACAGATCTAGGATTGATCATCGTTAATGGAAAAAATTAATGTTTGGTAAACCCACCTATGTGCTTTCGCTGCGCTAGGAACCTACAAGTGGAATCAGTGCGGTCATATCATTGGTTATATATGTTTAATTTTTCATTGGTGAGTTATGAATTTAATAATTTAGTTGTTTCAATTCATTTTAATCATTTTATTAATCAAAACCTCGAGATCTATTTATCCTTGTTCATTTTTTTCACCTTACAAAAACAAATTTTTCTTTTAATTTTGGAAAAAATAAAATAGAGGCTCTTATATGGAGGTGCCAAAACATCCTATCCGTACAACACCAGAACACTCAATGTGTATTCGGCAGTACATGACATGTTGTATAGGTTCAATGATCTTGGACAATCTTCCAAACTAGGATGTGTCATTGGATTCTATCATTGTCCTTACAACTCTGTGTGTTTACCCAGAATTAGTGGCACACAATTTCTTGATGACATGTCATGTATCCCACTGAACATGGAATTTAGTCTATTTGGGTTAGGGTTGGACCATGTACCCCATACATGGATTGCCTATCTGGAAATTGCGTAATGTGGACACTAAACAGTGTGTTTCTAATGTTATTCACTTATTCAGAACTTATTATATAATATCGTTACAGATTTTAAATTAAATGTGCATAATTTTTGTGAAATATTAAAGATTAAATTTTAAATTTAATTTTAGAGTAGTATATGAAATCATCAAGATTCAAGTATATTTAATGTTTTAATAATAACTCTCACCCTAATTATATAAATTGAATTAATCCTATATTTTAGCGATATTTGATCAAAATAAGAAATTTAATTATAAGGGATCTTGGGCCAATACTTCCACTTTGATGGCCATATGGTCCACACAAAAAGGCCCATGTAATTGGTGAAGAAACTGGTCAATACATGAAGATAGAATTACTGGGATCACTCCTGAAGTTCAAATCCTTTAATTCTCATCTAAAGGATGGGTTACAATTCAGTTCATCACGGATAATAATTTCAATGCACAAATTCAGATACAAGGGGCCCAACTGATGATGTTAAACTCATCCCACCAATCTGGTCATGAATTAAAATCTATATAGTATTCATGATTTTTCTTCTAATATAGAAAAAAAATATAGCAATTCTTTTTCATTGTGAAGGACAAGAAATGGGAATCCAACTGTCTTTACGAAAGTGTGTGAATTTCAAGGCATCATCCTATTGGTAAACCCATTCACATTTTGGCCTTCTAAAAAGTCTAGATTGAAATTTACAGATTAACATTGTTTAATCAAACGAGCATATCATTACCTCTATAAGTCCAATTGCATCAAAATTCTGAGAGTAGTCAGACAACATTATTATCTATAAATATTAATGAAGAGATATCTTGGGATTTAGCAATATGAATTATCAAAATGATGATACAATTGGAAGGATATATTGGGAATGCAAAAAGTCCAGTTCCTTGGGCTATAAATACATCACTCTCGTATCCTTTAAAATATATGGTATTTTAGAAAATAGGATAACATATTGGCATGAAGTAATCTTTTCTATTGTCTAGGGAGGACCATCCATACTCATGTTCTAACTTGATATTACCTTCCTCCTCTCTTTGTTTCCTTTTACTTTTGTGTTCTTCATTATTATTATTTTGTAAGTCTTTTCTTTGTAATTCCGTTTTAATGCTTTTTTCATCTTAAGTATCTCTTATTATCATCCATCTTATGAAGTTTAATATTATTGTTCTTATAATAGTTTAAATAAAATTTAATACCCTTCCCTTATTTTGTTTTCTCATTCAATCTATTGTTCGTTTTTAATTATCTTCACTATTTGTTTGTGTGTTCATCGCACCAATCTTTTAATATCCCGTTATTTTTCATTTATTTTTAATTTATCATAATAATAATAATAACCAGATCACTAATAATTTCAAGGGATGAGTATATCTATCATTGGTGTAAGTTATAATTTAGGTATGTTAAGCGATTGAGAGCTTCTGTTTGATGAATATTCTTTAAATTAACATTGTATTTGTTGGAATTAACATGTTATGGATTAATGAAATATTTTGTTTAATATATGGATTACATTTATTATTCGAATTATAAATACACAACCAAAATCATGTAATAAATGAAGTTAGAATCATAGTTAACATAAGGCTTCGATTGAAGCCTTAACACTTAGGAATTTCTATCAACGTCAACTTGTGACATGAGTGTTAATTTATTGCAATATAAAACAAAACTCAAGGATATCACAAGATTAACTACCTAATGATGAACTCACCCAAATATTTATAAATTTTTTAAATCAATCATAATAAATCAATAATTTCATAAGCTTTGAAATGAAACCCCCAATTAGTATACAATCGTCTAAAAACAATCGACTATTAAAAAGTATCATCACCGCGGATTCGACCCAAGTGCTTCTATACACATTAGGAGAGCAATGGAACATTGAACAGTCGATGGGAAATAATCAGACACTCGTTAAAATGTATCTTATTATAGGGATGGTTATTTATATAGTCATTAGTTTCTGGTTATTGTTAAAAAAACAAAATTTTAATAAATTGAAAAAAAAATACAAAGAAAATACCACCTTCTCATAAAAGTCATAAACTGAAAAAACACAAAGAAAAAACCCATATTCCACATTCATCCAACATCTCTCTAAACTCTGTGTAGCCTCCCAAACAATCCATAGGATTATTTTGACCCTAAAATTTAGGAAACTCTTTGGAAAGTTAGGATTAACATTAGGGACAATAAAGAAATTCATGAATCTGTCTTTGTCCAACCAGTTGAATTAGAAATGGCCAATCCTTGGGAACAAACACTAAAAGAACTTTTTTCACCAGATAAAAATTACCAACCTCTTGGTATTAAATATCAAAATATAGAAGCTTCCTTTGAACTCATATCGGGGTAGATTTATCTTATCCATCATTTCCACAGGCTAGCATGAGAGGATTCACATCTCGACTTTAAAGTGTTCAAAGTGGTGTGATCTACCATAAGCCTCAATGGGATTATTTGGAAAAAAAGCACCGAGAATTCCCTTTCTCCTTAGATGACATTGCTATTTCATGGCTCTACAACCTTTCTCTTGGTTTCATAACCAGATGGAATGAAATGTAGTGACTCTTCTTAGAGAAATTCATTCATACCTCTCGTATTGCATCTATCTGAAATAAAATAAGTGGTATCTGTCAGTTCCCAACTGAATCACTCCATGAATACTGGGAGAGGATCAAAAAGACTATTTCAATCTACACAAACCAACAAATCCCTAACAAACAATTGATACAATAATCATATGATGGGTTATTGTATATGGAGCGAACTCTCATTAAAGCCGCATGTGGGGGTGCCCTTGTTGATAAAACTCCCACAGCTGCAAGAGCCCTCATAATAAACATGGATGAAAACAAACAATAATTACATACTCGATCACATGATCAAGTCAAAAAATCCCATGATAATCAATCAATATAGAAAAAAAATATGACTGAGTGGATGAGTGAACTTACTGATCTTGTGTGAAAGCCTGTTGTGGATACCAAATCTCCTACATCATCTTCTCCATCGTCAATATTTCATGGACCTGTCAAAAAATGTGGAATCTACAACTCACCAGCTCATCCAATAGACACCTATCCACAACTTCAAGATGTACCATCTGATTCATCTAGACCAATGGATCTCGATGCATCATATTCTCATCAAAACCCCAACTCTCAAAAATTTGGCCCGATTGTTAGAAACTTCCACCTACCCCATTCTGAGACCTTATCTTCTATATATAACTTTGACATGAGATATGGGAATCCCATTTCTCATCCCCTCAATAAACTCATCAAAACCCAAACCAGTTCTAATATGGTCATGGTGTGGGTGACTTCTAACAACCTTACCCTTTTGTTCCTCAACCTCAAAGTATTAATCCTCTGCATCCTCCTCCAGTATTACACTATCCATCTGACCCTTCCCAATTCCCAAAACAATATAATAGATTTCCCAAGAACCAAAATCAAATAATTACCTATCCTAGAGAACCCTCTTCTTCAAAGAAACCATGGGAACGTGCATGTGATTATCTTTCCTCCTTCACCCATTGTAGCCTTAAAAATATTGTAACCCAAATTGGTCAACATGCATCCCACCGAAGACAGAAAAAATTAAATTCTTCCCATCTTACAGCTCAATCATTACCAAAACCCAAGGGTAATGTAAGTGCAATTTCACTTAGACCAAGAAAGAAAATTGGTATGCCTCAAGATCTATCCTCCAACCATCCTTTGAATGTTGACCTACCAAATTAAAAGAAAAATAAATTTGAAAGGGAACCCGAAGCCATTCCGTCACCTCCTTCAATTCCACTTAGGAACTCAATTACTTTTCCTCAAGTTGTTTCTACACCAAAGAAGTCCTTTGAACCAGATATTGGAATGCTCGACATGTTTAGAAATGTTGAAGTGAACATTCCACTTCTAGATTCCATTATAAAAATTCCTATGTATGATAAGTTTCTCATGGAGTTTTGTACCCATAAGAGGAAACATAAGTCCTTTAAAAATGTTTAAACCCAAGAATCCATACTCCTTAATTGCAAAGATCCTGGTAACTCTATAGTTCCATACCATATAGGACATTCCAACTTCGATAATGCACTCATAGACCTAGGATCCATAATTAATGTCATGCCCAAATACATATTCTCAAACCTTGGTCTAGGTCCCTTACATCCAAAAGGTGTTGTAATTTAATTGGCCAATCAATGAAATGGTAGTCCATAGGGTATAATAGAGGATTTCCTTGTTCGTGTGAATGATCTTATCATCTCTGCTGATTTCTATGTCCTTGACATGGAATGAGAGATGAAATATTCTCGATCTCCCTTAATTGTAGGAAGACCAATCCTAATGATTGCGTGACCCAAGATTGATGTCCTTTCAAGAATCGTATCCATTGAATTTGGTGTCCAACTAGTAAAGTTCAACATTTTTAATTCCATGTGATACCCATATTTGGATCACTCTACAGTCTCAGTCCATATTTCCGAGGACACTTCTAAGAGGAAAATGAACCCCAATCCATCATGTTATTCATGTTCAAATGATAACTGTAACACCCCAGGTAAATAAAGAATATGACATTTTCATATTTATCCATATTTGTGAATAAAATATTGATATGAATTTAAAGGGGACGCTATGCTCGATGGTGTACCCAACACGCAACAACGAGTTTCTTGGGAATCTTACGTTGCACTATAATAATAAAATAATATTATTTTAAATTGTAGTTAACATGTAGCCGTTGTAATTGCGGGAATGGATAGAAATAACTAACATATGATTATTTATGTTTTAAATGTTTTTACATTTATCCAATAAAGGATAGAGGCTTAAAATATGGAAAGAATTCAATTTTTGGCGTATATGCCCTAGTTTTCACTAAAGGTTCACTTATTGTAACACCCCAGGATTTCATAGTGTGTTATTTCTTAAAAATAATTCAATAACTTGCACTACACGCAACACCGAGTTCAATCACACCATGACGTACAAAAAAAAGCCATTAAAAGAGGTCATGAATAGTATTAACAACATTTTGAACTTTATATAATCCTTATAATTTTAGAATCCCTATTATGAGTTTCTTAGTCATAATGCAAGAACAGATTCATTTTCAGTATTGCACTTTTATCAACTTTAATAGTGAAACCTTTTTAAATAAAATATTTTAAACTATCTGAATAAATTGGGGCATCAAAAAAATTTAAAATGAAATATCCCATGCTTCCACGGTATGCTTTCCTTTGAATAAAATAGTAGCGTGTGTTGTACGCAACCTTGAGTTTTAACACACGCCACAACCAATCAAACTAGCCGTTATGAATAGTAATACCTAAATTTTGAAATTATATATATTTTATATTTTAAAATGGACTTCATTTTTGGATTCGGAATATCGAATTTATCCTAAGGTGAAATTTTGGTACTTTTCGGATAACTTTCATATTTTGATGAATAGTGAAAATTACTAAATTTTAATTAAAAACAACTCTTTTAATCAAAATAATTAATAGTGATAAATTATGAATTTTAGTAGTTTTAAAGTATATTTAGAATATATTTTTACCATTTAATATAATGTTGGTCATTTTACATAATTTTACAATTAAACCGAACATAAACAAGTGTCAATCTTTTGATAGTTATTACCTCTTAAAAACACGCTTTTTGTTTTGACAGCGGGAATTAATTTTAAATTAATTTCTGCCACTTATGTGTTTTGAATTTAGAAAAATGGATTCCATATTTGGAATCAGTATGTCCAAATTGTGTAAATAGGTAACTTTTATTTTTAGACATTTTGAATAATTACTGTGGTAAATATTTTATTTACCACGGTTAAGGGTAAATCCGGTAAATAAGGGTTAAAAAATAATATTATAATAATACAAAATTAACCTAAAACGTGTCCTAACCTTATTGGTGGACACATACCCGACCATTAGCATCCTTGGGTCAATTTGGGGACCCCTTGGATCCACTTGTATGTGGTAGGGACACTATATATTAATAAAGTTAAAATAAAAATAAAAAATGGCATAAGATTACATCTTTTAGAAGAACAATTTTTAAGTAGGGTTATACATGTTGGATATTCGATTATAAATATTCATTAGAAAGCTAAAAAGATTTCCTACATAATTATATTTTATTTATAATTTTTAGACATCAAATAATGTAAATTATTAATGACACAATAATGATGCAATGTTTACCTCATTAATAAATCATTTAAATAAATAAGATTATAATGATTACAACATTATCTAAAACCTGTCAAATTCTTATTGGTTGATGTTATTTAGAATATGAGTCATCTTATCTTCGACCTCAATGATTTTTGGACCATTATAAACCGAATATAATTATATTATAAAGTAATACTTTCACTCTTTCCTAAAGAGCCCCTCTTCACCCTTATAAAAGGAGACCACTTCTACTCATTCCTCACACCTCTCAAGCCACATGGCTCGTCCAAACTCTGCCCAACTAATCTCCCCACATCCCTCTCCTCCTCCTTGAAGCTTCCCCTTAGGCAGAAAGCATTTCAAGAAGTCCTTTGGTTCCAACCAAAGTGAGTTACCTAAATTAAAGGTAACGATTTCTCTTAAATTATTTTCA
This sequence comes from Viscum album, assembly GCA_963277665.1. Lineage (NCBI taxonomy): Eukaryota > Viridiplantae > Streptophyta > Magnoliopsida > Santalales > Viscaceae > Viscum > Viscum album. Next base: position 1,631,008,436 of record OY728152.1, read on the forward strand.
TTTATTTTGCTTCTCCAACCCCCAAACTCTTTTTATTTCCTTTCTTTTGTAACAACACCAGTATCCTCAATATACTAGGATGTTGTTATAAGAAGTATTCAAACTACACATACACACAACTCCATCTAATGGATGATGAACATAATGTTTCTGTGGATGGAAAACTAACGCCTCACGAAACGATGATTGTTCAAATACATCTTACCGCCTCTCATGGTGGCCATTATGATGGCACTATAATTAAATATGATATTAATTATATATATTTTATATATAATCTTCTTTAATTCCATTTTATTTCATACCATTATTCGTTTCATGTTGTATATACATACGATAATTTCATTTGAGGAAGTGCGGACTACCGCCCCCTTAAAATGATATGACTCGTTCATACCACACATGGAACGTATAAAGGATGGTGTTAATGAACTTAAGTAACATATATAAAATATTATATTATACTGGAATAGTAATATACCTATGTATCATTTGGATTCAATTCATTTAAAATAAAAATTAAATGGAAGTAGCGTTCGTGCGTACGTACGGACTACCGTCTCCACGAACGCGGTGAGATCCATCCTCCATCGTATCCATTCAAGTCTTATTCTCATTTTAGGGTTAAAAATAATGTTAATATCATTCTGATTATGAATAAGATATAATCTATCCATTACAAACATGTCTTACATAACCAAACATTTAAGAAGAACGAATCGATTATCACCTGAAACGACGATAATACTAAGATATTATTAATAAAGCAATGTTAAAAGATCATATATGATATCATATTAATGTATATGATTCTTGTATAATTTAATAACAATTATTTCACCATTATACAGGAGGTTAACCTACCCCAACCAAGGAAAAGTACAAGGTAAGGGATTTTCTTATCTCACATTCAATTCCGTGAGATTTCCATTATTCACCACTAAATTATTGAAAGTGGTGTATTGTGTACTGGCATTTGATATATATTATCATATTCATGTTATTCTGTAAATAATTTGGTGGTTATTAACTTTTGGCCATACGACTCAGTTGATTAACGTGGTAAGGGGTTTTCATCTCACTCCTTATTCCCGTGAGATTCATGCCATATTGCCACCATTACCTTTTGTGTGGTGTATGTACTGCCCATAATTATATTCTTTGTGTAATAAACTCTAATTTATGTGTACTTACATGTTCATTGTATGATACCTCTTTCATGGGTTGTATGTTTCATAAGTTACCAAACTGGTAAGGGTTATTTCACAATATCTTCATTATCTGAGGTTGTTTATATGTAATAATCTACTGGGATCTCGTTATCATCCACATCCATGTTTCTTCAAAATGTACTTCAAAACATTTTTAATATTTAAAAGAATATGGGTTAAAGTCATTTATACCCTTGTTTGACTTTTTATAAGAGGTTTATAAGGGAATCATTCCGTCGTTTTCCAAACAAGGTGCTTTTTAACCTTTTCGACAGAATTAAGATAAGAATGTTTTTTTAACTTATACGGCGGGTGCGGTTATTTTCCGCCATTATAAAATCGTCAAAGCTTCCCTTAAAAGCTTATAAGATTATTTTCAAAGAAAATGTTTGATTTTATATGGATCTTAAATGATTTCAAAATAAAAGGAGATATTTCTTTAAAAAGAATTTTGATTTCATCTATGTCAACATCCTTTGATGGGTTTTAAGATTATTTGAAGTTGATTTATTATGATACAAAACTTCTATATTGTTTTGAAGGTTTTGTGATATGTTTGACTGTGGATGTGCTATTTTTATACCATTCATAGTTTATGGTGAAAGTATTGACATTTCGTATTCTAGTTCCAATAAGAATGTTTATGTTATATTTCAATCTTTACTTCATATGAATGTGTTGGACAAGTATGTTCCAGGTTGGGGACTGGTTAAAGTAAGCCCTCCAGGTTGGGGACTGGTAAAAGTAAGCCCTCCAGGTTGGGGACTGGTAATAGTAAGCCCTTCGGGTTGGTGTCCGGTTATTAGAGGCACTCCGGGTTGGTGTCCGGTTATTAGAGGCACTCCGGGTTGGTGTCCGGTTATTAGAGGAACTCCAGGTTGGTGTCCGGTTATTAGAGGCACTCCGGGTTGGGTTCCGGTTACAGTTAGCCCCAAGGTCTTGGGACGAGGCCTTGAAAAGTAATTAAAGTTTAGCATTATGCATTCCAACATTATGAAAGTGGTTATTGATTTTGCATGTGATTATTCGATTAGTAGAATATCCATGTGAACAAGTAAATGGCATTATTTCATTTTACTTTTTCCATACTATGTTGAAGTTCAAGTTTAAAAGGCTTTTGTTTTAGTAATTCATTGCCTTAAATGTTTATGCTTATTTTTGAATGTTCCGCTATATTGTTATCCTTACTGGGCATTTGAGCTCACCCCTTTTCTTTGTTTTATTTTTCCCAGGATGTGAAGATATAAGTTATGAATGACCTGCAGGGATATTATGAGGGGATTATAGTGTGGACTGTAGAAACATTATGTTGTTGTAGTAGTTTTTCATTTTATGATGTAATGTAAAACTTATGAATATATCTAGTGTTTCCAAGGCTACTAAACCAATCGGTCTTTCGAGATTTGATATTTCTTGTGATCATGCCAATGTTATGTAATAATGCACCGACTCTGGGTAACTGGGGTCGGGGCGTTATAGTTGGTATCAGAGGAAGTTTAGTACAAACCTTGGAAGCTAGATTTAGATAATCTCTGATTAGAGCACGTAGACCTAAGATGAACTTTGAGGATTAGTATAGAAGAACTTCCTAGAATTTTGGTATTGTAGAGATTTTGTGAGTTTTCCGAGCAATACATCTCTGTCTGGATACGAGTAGGTAGAGGCGGCTCTGGCACAGATGTACCTAGGGGTAAAACCCGAAAACACCGCTTTGAGCTAGAATCGAACGGGAACTGGTGCACGACAACGGGCCTTGCTGCACTCTTGGTTACGACACTCCCGGGGGATATGCTTAGGATAACTCTCATTTTATTTACAAATCATTATGAAGGGTTTATGAGTATATACTTCCTCAAAGAAAACATTTTTATGATTATGGATTATATCCATAAATAGTTCAATTTATGTTAAGTGTTTTATAAGTATGGGATTATGTATTTTGATTCATAAACTGATCTAGTTTATGTCATTGTTTAGAAATGGCGCCCAGTAGAAGGAATGAGAACTCCAGAAATACACATGATTCAAAGAGAAGGAAGGATCATATCTTTCATGGTCTTAAGCTAAAATTTATAAGAGAAATAGTCTCCTATGTATTATCATCATATGAAGAAATAATATCATGTGTTGATAAGATAAGTAAAGAGTTTACTGAGTCCTATGGCTTTGAAGGGAATCAAGAGAAGAAAAGGATGGAAGAGAGAAAGATGGATAAAGGGAAAAGGGAAAAGAAGAATTTTCCCATATGTGGTAACTGTGGAAAGAAACACCCTGGAACTTGCCTGAAAGGAATGGGAGTTTGTTATAAGTGTGGAGGAAAATGGCACAAAGTACGTGACTGCAAGGGTAAGAAAATGGTTTTAAATGTACAATGCTTCATTTGCAAGGAGTTTGGACACTACGCGAACCTATGTCCCAGTCATCAGACTATGCCGCAAATGATGTTATTGGATAATAATCAAGTTATGATACTACCACAGATGAAGAGGAATGATTAGAGTTCTTATGTTGATTATGTCAATTGAGTGTTGTATCAACAATGTACTTGTTACAATAATCATGGAGTATATTAGGATTATACTGCAGTACTATTTCATTAAGGACTTGAGATTGTGTGGAACAAAGAAAAGTGACTCAATAGCAGGATAAATTTTTGGAAAATATATGGTTGAGAGAATGATAAATCATAATATAGTTCTGATACTGAGGTAGTGATTTTGGAATAATATGTGATTGTTTTGAATAAATTATATTGGATATTCTTGACTACCCTGGAACTGATTAATGATTTGTATATTCCATCATTGTTGGGGTTTAAAACATTTTTGGATTAATGAAGTATATCCAGCATTCTATATGGAATAAGGGAGCATGAATGTAATCAATAAGGAATATGGTAATACATGATGAAGGTATTCATATTCCATTACGGGGTAAAAAGGATCTATATTATGTTTACCTTCCTTATAAATGTTATACTGTGAGTTTGGAAAGAAGTATTTTGGATAGTTCTAGTTTGTATTATTTTGGATTGCCATAAAAGGACAACCCGGAGGTCGGGCGGCAACCCGTCGCGTCCGGCAAGGCTGCGAGACATGAACCCGCAACCGAAGGGCGACAAGGGTGTATCACCTACCACTGGCCCATGAGATGTCCTAGATTAAATAATGTAGTTTTTATTAAAAGATCATGTAGATGAATTATAAATTCGTTTATTTTGGAACCCTATACGAATAGTGTAAATAGAATTTTTTTACATTCTATTATCTTTTAGAGTGAAAGATGAGTTTGTGGTAGAAATTTATTAATGGATAAAACACTAATTATAAAGTAAGTATATCTCCTTATGATCTTATCCAATCTCATAAATAAATTCCTCAACATTAAGAAAAGAAACTTATAACGAAAATGTTTTCCAAGATGATACCTTAAAACATCACTAAATAATGGCTTTGGGATTGTTGGCCTTTTCATAGCCATGTTCTCTACCACTCTCCATCAGATAATTGATGGTTAGATTTTTCTTCCATATCCATATTTTCCTACATGGAACCCTAGTATGTGTTATTTTCGGTAATCTTCATACGTTCGACTCTTTATTTTAAATAGAGGCCTCATTAATTCATTTTTCGATGTGGGATTTCAACTAAGATATTTTGAAACGTCAAAAATGTGTTATCCTAATACCCTATGTTTTGTTGAACCGATGGTATTTCAAATCATCATAGATTGATGAATTTAAGGACCTCAATTATACACTTTTTTGTGATTGATGATCTCAATCACTACCTATAAATATTTACGTTTTTCCTCCAATTATATGTCTCTAATTGCCACCAATGTTCTCCTAATCGAGATCATAATTTGGTGGTGACTCTTTCATTTCTCTTTTCCTCATATTAAGACTAAATTTTAGTAACCTAATTTCCGATGTGGGTTTTCCCACAAAGATATTTTCTATTTTCAACCTTTTATTTTCGAAGAACAATTTCAAATTGCGAGGACGCAATTTATTGAAGGAGGGGAGAATGTAACACCCCAGGATTTCATAGTGTGTTATTTCTTAAAAATAATTCAATAACTTGCACTACACGCAACACCGAGTTCAATCACACCATGACGTACAAAAAAAAATCCATTAAAAGAGGTCATGAATAGTATTAACAACATTTTGAACTTTATATAATCCTTATAATTTTAGAATCCCTATTATGAGTTTCTTAGTCATAATGCAAGAACAGATTCATTTTCAGTATTGCACTTTTATCAACTTTAATAGTGAAACCTTTTTAAATAAAATATTTTAAACTATCTGAATAAATTGGGGCATCAAAATAATTTAAAATGAAACATCCCAAGCTTCCACGGTACGCTTTCCTTTGAATAAAATAGTAGCGTGTGTTGTACGCAACCTTGAGTTTTAACACATGCCACAACCAATCAAACTAGCCGTTATGAATAGTAATACCTAAATTTTGAAGTTATATATATTTTATATTTTAAAATGGACTTCATTTTTGGATTCGGAATATCGAATTTAGCCTAAGGTGAAATTTTGGTACTTTTCGGATAACTTTCATATTTTGATGAATAGTGAAAATCACTAAATTTTAATTAAAAACAACTTTTTTAATCAAAATAATTAATAGTGATAAATTATGAATTTTAGTAGTTTTAAAGTATATTTAGAATATATTTTTACCATTTAATATAATGTTGGTCATTTTACATAATTTTACAATTAAACCGAACACAAACAAGTGTCAATCTTTTGATAGTTATTACCTCTTAAAAACACGCTTTTTGTTTTGACAGCGGGAATTAATTTTAAATTAATTTCTGCCACTTCTGTGTTTTGAATTTAGAAAAATGGATTCCATATTTGGAATCAGTATGTCCAAATTGTGTAAATAGGTAACTTTTATTTTTAGACATTTTGAAAAATTACTGTGGTAAATATTTTATTTACCATGGTTAAGGGTAAATCCGGTAAATAAGGGTTAAAAAATAATATTATAATAATACAAAATTAACCTAAAACGTGTCCTAACCCTATTGGTGGACACATAACCGAACATGAGCATCCTTGGGTAAATTTGGGGACCCCTTGGATCCACTTGTATGTGGTAGGGACACTTTATATTAATAAAGTTAAAATAAAAATAAAAAATGGCATAAGCTTACATCTTTTAGAAGAACAATTTTTACATAGGGTTATACATGTTGGATTTTCGATTATAAATATTCATTAGAAATATAAAAAGATTTCCTACATAATGATATTTTATTTATAATTTTTAGACATCAAATAAGTTAAATTATTAATGACACAATAATGATGCAATGTTTACCTCATTAATAAATCATTTAAATAAATAAGATTATAATGATTAAAATATTATCTAAAACCTGTCCAATTCTTATTGGTTGATGTTATTTATAATATGAGTCATCTTATCTTCGACCTCAATGATTTTTGGACCATTATAAACCGAATATAATTATATTATAATGTAATACTTTCACTCATTCCTAAAGATTCCATCTTCACCCTTATAAAAAGAGACCACTTCTACTCATTCCTCACACCTCTCAAGCCACTTGGCTCGTCCAAACTCTGCCCAACTAAGCTCGCCACATCCCTCTCCTCCTCCTTGAAGCTTCCCCTTAGGCAGAAAGCATTTCAAGAAGTCCTTTGGTTCCAACCAAAGTGAGTTACCTAAATTAAAGGTAACGATTTCTCTTAAATTATTTTCATTTATTTTGCTTCTCCAACCCCCAAAATCTTTTTATTTCCTTTCTTTTGTAACAACAACCGTATCCTAAATATACTAGGATGTTGTTATAAGAAGGATTCAAACTACACATACACACAACTCCATCTAATGGATGATGAACATAATGTTTCTGTGGATGGCAAACTAACGCCTCACGAAACGATGATTGTTCAAATACATCTTACCGCCTCTCATGGTGGCCATTATGATGGCACTATAATTAAATATGATATTAATGATATATATTTTATATATAATCTTCTGTAATTCCATTTTATTTCATACCATTATTCGTTTCATGTTGTATATACATACGATAATTTCATTTGAGGAAGTGCGGACTACCGCCCCCTTAAAATGATATGACTCGTTCATACCACACATGGAACGTATAAATGATGGTGTTAATGAACTTAAGTAACATATATAAAATATTATATTATACTGGAATAGTAATATACCTATGTATCATTTGGATTCAATTCTTTTAAAATAAAAATTTAATGGAAGTAGCGTTCGTGCGTACGTACGGACTACCGTCTCCACGAACGCGGTGAGATCCATCCTCCATCGTATCCATTCAAGTCTTATTCTCATTTTAGGGTTAAAAATAATGTTAATATCATTCTGATTATGAATAAGATATAATCTATCCATTACAAACATGTCTTACGTAACCAAACATTTAAGAAGAACGAATCGATTATCACCCGAAACGACGATAATACAAAGATATTATTAATAAAGTAATGTTAAAAGATCATATATGATATCATATTAATGTATATGATTCTTGTATAATTTAATAACAATTATTTCACAGTTATACAGGAGGTTAACCTACCCCAACCAAGGAAAAGTACAAGGTAAGGGATTTTCTTATCTCACATTCAATTCTGTGAGATTTCCATTATTCACCACTAAATTATTGAAAGTGGTGTATTGTGTACTGGCATTTGATATATATTATCATATTCATGTTATTATGTAAATAATTTGGTGGTTATTAACTTTTGGCCATACGACTCTGTTGATTAACGTGGTAAGGGGTTTTCATCTCACTCCTTATTCCCGTGAGATTCATGCCATATTGCCACCATTACCTTTTGTGTGGTGTATGTACTGCCCATAATTATATTCTTTGTGTAATAAACTCTAATTTAGGTGTACTTACATGTTCATTGTATGATACCTCTTTCATGGGCTGTATGTTTCATAAGTTACCAAACTGGTAAGGGTTATTTCACAATCTCTTCATTATCTGAGGTTGTTTATACGTAATAATCTACTGGGATCTCGTTATTATCCACATCCATGTTTCTTCAAAATGTATTTCAAAACATTTTTAATATTTAAAAGAATATGGGTTAAAGTCATTTATACCCTTGTTTGACTTTTTATAAGAGGTTTATAAGGGAATCTTTCCGTCGTTTTCCAAACAAGGTGCTTTTTAACCTTTTCGACAGAATTAAGATAAGAATGTTTTTTTAACTTATACGGCGAGTGCGGTTATTTTCCACCGTTATAAAATCGTCAAAGCTTCCCTTAAAAGCTTATAAGATTATTTTCAAAGAAAATGTTTGATTTTATATGGATCTTAAATGATTTCAAAATAAAAGGAGATATTTCTTTAAAAAGAATTTTGATTTCATCTATGTCAACATCCTTTGATGGGTTTTAAGATTATTTGAAGTTGATTTATTATGATACAAAACTTCTATATTTTTTTGAAGGTTTTGTGATATGTTTGACTGTGGATGTTCTATTTTTATACCATTCATAGTTTATGGTGAAAGTATTGACATTTCGTATGCTAGTTCCAATAAGAATGTTTAAGTTATATTTCAATCTTTACTTCATATGAATGTGTTGGACAAGTATGTTCCAGGTTGGGGACTGGTTAAAGTAAGCCCTCCAGGTTGGGGACTGGTAAAAGTAAGCCCTCCAGGTTGGGGACTGGTAAAAGTAAGCCCTCCGGGTTGGTGTCCGGTTATTAGAGGCACTCCGGTTTGGTGTCCGGTTATTAGAGGCACTCCGGGTTGGTGTCCGGTTATTAGAGGCACTTCGGGTTGGTGTCCGGTTATTAGAGGCACTCCGGGTTGGTGTCCTGTTATTAGAGGCACTCTGGGTTGGGTTCCGGTTACAGTTAGCCCCAAGGTCTTGGGACGAGGCCTTGAAAAGTAATTAAAGTTTAGCATTATTCATTCCAACATTATGAAAGTGGTTATTGATTTTTCATGTGATTATTCGATTAGTAGAATATCCATGTGAACAAATAAATGGCATTATTTCATTTTACTTTTGCCATACTATGTTGAAGTTCAAGTTTAAAAGGCTTTTGTTTTAGTAATTCATTGCCTTAAATGTTTATGCTTATTTTTGAATGTTCCGCTATTTTGTTATCCTTACTGGGCATTTGAGCTCACCCCTTTTCTATGTTTTATTTTTCCCAGGATGTGAAGATATAAGTTATGAATGACCTGCAGGGATATTATGAGGGGATTATAGTGTGGACTGTGGAAACATTATGTTGTTGTAGTAGTTTTTCATTTTATGATGTAATGTAAAACTTATGAATATATCTAGTGTTTCCAAGGATACTAAACCAATCGGTCTTTCGAGATTTGATCTTTCTTGTGATCATGCCAATGTTATGTAATAATGCACCGACTCTAGGTAACTGGGGTCGGGGCGTTACACTTATCACCTTTTGATGTTGAACCATCATTAAATATAGTTTTGTTCACTCTTAAACATTCTTTTGGACCAAATAAAACTCTTATTAAGAATTGGGACATCAAAATTTACTTTGTGTAAATTTTTGGTATCTTTCCGATAAAGTTCATTTTTTAATGAATAGTGTAAAATGTTGTATTTTAATTCAAAACCTCTTTTTAATCTAATTTATTTATATGATTAGATTATTTTTTTAATTGGTTTTAAAGTGAAATTAGAAAATATTTTTACCATTAAATCCAATAGTGGTCGTTGGAATTAATTTCACTTTGAAATCGGACTTAAACTAGTGTCAATCTTTTGATACTTATTGTTTCATAAAAACACGTTATTTGCTCTGACAGCGGGAATTAATTATTAAATTAATTAATGTGACTTATATGTTTTGAATTTTGTAAAATAGACTTCATTTTTTAATTCAGAATATCAAATATAGCTTAGGGTGAATTTTTGGGTTTTTCTGAAAAACTTCAATTTTTGATGAATAGTGAAACCACTAAGTGGTACTTATAAAAACTGATTTTCCGTTTAAATGAAATTTTGCCATCATTGTGTTTTGATTTTCAAAAATCCGACATACATGGTTGTCATTAAGAAGTAAAATGTGGTTCAATGAGATTAAAATAATTTTTTGGTGAATAGTAACTTATTATGTTTTTAATCGCGATTAGAGGTAATTAGTGTAGTTTAAGGTAAAAATAATGTTTTAATAATATGAAATGAACTTGACACATGTCCTAACCTCATTGGATGTGTAATGGCCGATCAAGAAAAGCCATGGGTAAACTTGGGGACCCCATGGAGCCACTTCGGTTGGGAAATGACATAAATAACTTTTTATTTAATGTAAAAGTAAAAATGACACAAACATGATATATTTTACGAAAACAATTTTTACATGGGGTTATAAAGATCATATTTTAGATTATAAATAGTAATTGGAAAGCTAAAACGATTTCCTACATCATAGTGGTTTTTTATAATTTTTAGGCATTAAATAAATTAAATTATTTATGACATCATGATGATGCAGCGATGACCTCATTATTTAATGATTTAAATAAAATGGAATGATAATGTAAAATATACAATCTAAACATGGCCAAAACCAATTGTATGAGTGTATTTCGAAGCCTTATCACCTTATCCACGAATTAGATCAATGTGGGACCTTTTAAAACCGAAACACAATGTCAAATAAAGTAATATTTCTTTACTTTCCAAAAGTGCCCCTCCTCTCCTCTTATAAAAGGCCCCCACCTCTACCTTATTTCACACACTCCTCAAGCCTTTGGCTCGGCCAACCCCTGCCCATTTACTCTCTCCACATCCCTCTACTCATCCTAGAGGATTCCCTTTGGGATTAATCCTTTCAAAGGAAGCCTTTAGGCTCAAATCAAAAGGAGTTACACTTTTAAAGGTAATTCATTCTCTCATGTTCATTTGTTTTATTTTGCTTCTCCAACCCCCTAAAATCTTTTTATTTACTTCTTATGTAACAACACCAGTATCTTAAATATACTATGATGTTGTTATAAGATTTATTCGAGCTACACTCTCATACAGCTACATCAAATGGTTAAAGAACATACGGTTTCCGTGGATGGCGAAAGTCTGCCTCCCGAAATGATGATTGTTCAATACTCATTTAACACCATCAAAGGTGGCCATTATGATGTCACTATTTTTATATATGATATATAATATGTATATGTTTTCCATAAGCTTCTGTTTTTTTTCATTTTGGGCATACCTTTATGGTTTCCATTATGGGTAAACGCAATATCTTCATTTAAGGAAGTGCGGACTACCGCCCCCTCAAAGTGATTTGATTCGTTAAATACCATATGTGGGACTTATAAAGGATGGAACTATGATATTATATTTAATATTATACTGGAATTATAATATACCTTTATATCATTATTATTCCATTCTATAAAATATGAAATAGAAATGAAAGTAGCGTTCATGCGTACGTACGACTTACCGTCTCCATGAACGGTGCATTTCATTTCTTACATCTAAATGATTATGTAATGTCATAAATGCATGAATGTACTGGATATATATGACATATATGATATCTACATCATGAATACAATTCTGGATATAATAAACATTTGTCCAGACGAACAACATGTAATTGTAAGAAGTCCACTTTCGACTTAAGAACCAAATATCGGCAAAACAAATATTATTAACTTAAATGATTACATAATGTTTATGACATGGTAATAAGTGATATAAAAGGAATAATTAATTTGAAAAAGGTTCTTAAGGAAGTAGAAATTAACTCATGTTTATTATTCAGGAGATTAAAGAACGATCGAGTCAAGTCGGACCCGAGGTAAGGGATCCTACACCTCTCTTTCTTTTTTAAGTACACTCTTTTATGTCATTCCTTTTAAGCTAATATTTCTTATGATTGGGATGTTATTTTATATTACTCCTACTGTACATATTATGTTCATATGATGAGAGACCCTATTTCCTCTCATAAATCCATTTTGGAAGTTTTGAGTGGCGCCGTTAGGTTGCCGAATTTTCGTAAGGGATTTTTCATCTCACTTTTATTCTCGTGAGATTTATGCTACATTTGCCACAAATTCCATTGAGTGGTGTATGTACTGCCCATTATTCTACTATTTGTGTAATATACTTTCGTTTATGAGTATTTACATCAATGATCTATTGTCCTTCTTTCATGGGGTGTATGTTTTGAAAGATACCCAAGTCAGTAAGGGAACCTTTCACCCTCCTCTTTTTTTAAAAGACTTCTTTTGTTGGGTATTTTAATTTACATATTGTTATGTTGGGATATGTTATCATATATCCTTATTGATGTAAATTTTATGTCCAAGTGATGAGATACACTTTTTTATCTCTCATCAAACTCATTTTGATGTGATGCCGTTAGGCTGTTAAGGGAACTTTTTAACCCAATTTTGATTTCTTTGGGTTCAACATGTAGTAATTGAATATGTCATCCATTGAATATGTGTGAATGAACTTTTATTGTTTTACACTTAATATCCACTTATATTGGGTGTATTTATATTTGTCACACATATTTGTGAGATTGATTGGTCCTTAATTTAAGGATACCTTCTTTATAAGGGATTTCATCACATTTGACACTTCTATTGAGGGTTCATTGTTGTTATGCACAAATTCACTCTTATATGGTGTATATACTGTCCTTTGGAGTATTATATCATGAATCCATTAATTCTCATGATATTATAAAGTTCTGACTAAATGTTATTCCTCAATTATTGTATTCAAGTGTCTCTAATTTTGGTAAAACCCCTTTAACCAAAATATCGTTTTAAATGTTTTAATTATTTGTTCTTATTAATATCCATGTTTTCAAAATGGTTTTAAGGATTTATTTATATGGATATTAATGGTTAAAAATTTTAATCTTCAAGGTGGTATGGGACACTTTGATTCAAAAATCTCTTTATTAAATGTTTTAAATGGTTTTGGAAATGGTTTCTTTTTGAATGGATTCATTATTTCAATATACTAAAATGTTATATTGTGATTGAAATGTGGAAATGTTATGTTTCCTTTATGCATGTTTTATGTGATACATTTATGTTATGGTTCTTGGGAATTGTTAGGAAAACGGGTGGTTCCGTGATAAACTAAGGGCGGGTGAGCCCGATATAGCTCTCCAATGCATTGGGTAACGCGAAGGAGTGAAACGTTAAGGTTTCTCCGAAGAGATTTAGGGAATATAATGTGATGGGTATTCCAAACGTAACCAAAAGGGTTACTCCCTACATAAGAATGTTATGAATGCCTCAAGTTACCTTTATGTCTTATGCTTTCTATGATTTATTCATGATTTGATATGCCTATGTTTTATGGGTAAAGTATGATTTCATACTTACGTATACATATACTCATGTTCCCTTTCCATATTTTTATAACCCTTACTGAGCTTTTTATGCTCATCCCAAGTTTTTGAAATGTTTTTCACAGGTCAAGTGAAAGGTACATGATGTGATGATAGTGTCAAGGATGTGTCAAGAAAGAATCCATGTTTTATTTTAAATATGTTTCCGTTGATGGGAAGAATGAATACTATCTTTTATGTAACCACTTTGTTTAAATGTGGAATGTAATGCAAGTTTCATGATCTAATTCTCTAAAACTCTAAACCTGAAAAGATCCTCAATTTGTAATCTTGTAATAACTCAAGATTAAGTAAGGTTTAATGCTGGTGCCTTATAGTTGGTATCAAAGGTCAGTTTAGATAACTTTAGAGGTTAGGGTATTCTTTAACCATAAGTGACAATTACCATAATGGTTAGGATTTCAGAAAAAGTTCTAGTTTTAGATAAAGTGAATGAGTAAGTGTATCTTACTGTTTACCTTCCTCATTAGTACATGATGGTTTTTTTGATATACTCAAACTGACATTTCTGTTTTTAGTGAATGGATGGATCTAGCAGGCACCAAAGAGACAACATGTTTGAAGGAAACTGTGGTGGTTCTATGATTAAGATACTATATAAAATGGGGGATTCAATGAGGAAACTCGCGGTTGTTCTAAACCAACTATCAAGGAGTCAAGATCAACCACTTGAACCTGGGTATGATCTTTAATGCATCCTGTATGAGATGACCAATCGATGTGGATGTTCAGGTAATAATTATAAAGTAAACCATTAGTGTTTATATGATCCTTACTTTTGAGGTAATTGTGGGTTATTATATGATATGATGGAAAATGAAAGGAATGAGATAAAATTGAGGTTAAAATATGTTATGATTATTTTTGATGATTTTTTTCCCTTTTTGGGGAATGATTTGAGAATTATATAGTTTTGGAAAAAGGACAACACGTAGACCGTGTGACTACCCGTCGCGTCGGACAAAGCTGCGAGAATCGAACCCACAACCAATGTGCGACTGGTATTTATCGCCTACAACTGTACTATGTGAAGTCCCTGGTTAGTTTGACTGATTCTTTTTAGTTATATGATTTTATGAATTAAGAGTAAGTTGATTTTGGGTTATTTATGAAAATTATTAACCTATCATGGAGGATATGTTATTAGGATAATTACTTTTCAATGCGAGACTTTAGGAGAGACTAATGTTGTTTGGAGATAAATGTTACAATTTAACTTGGAAGACTATGTGACTAAATCCTTCAAATATTTGGGTTTCAATCATAGTTTGGTTTACTTTGAATAATTTTATGGACAAATTTTTTATCGGATGGTCCTCGTTGAACTTTGGGTTTTGTTGGACAAATTTTGGAGATTAAGAATAGATTTTCTTTTTATAAGGGGTTATCCTTTTCTGGAATATCTGACCTTGTACTAACCTTCTTGGTTTTGGTTTTGGTTAAATCTTAAAGACATGGGATGTATATAGTTCTCTTTTGTGGATTAGGAGATTCTCTAGAAGTTGATTATAGTACTCTTAATGCGAACAAGTCTCCCTAAATACTCGCCTTCTGGAAAAAAATATGAGTTTGACTAAGGAATCTAGTAAAAGATGAAAGTCAACATGATAAGTGATTATGTTTCCTTATGAATAAATTCCTCAATAAAAAGTAACTTAAAAAAAATTGTCTATTAACTTTTCCTACTGGGGAATCGAATACCGTTTAACCCATCACAATTTTGTGATTTTCTTATTGTTAACTTTCTCCTAAACATGTTTTCTATCACTATTCATCAGAACATGACCCTATGTTTTCTCCTCCATGTCCATGTTTTCCTACATGGAATCCTAGTATGGGTTAACTTAGGTGACCTCTGTACTTATCTTTCTTTATTTTAAAGTGATTGTTTTACCGACTCTTGTTCCGATGTGGGACTTTCACGGATGTTTCCAAGCCCAATTTTAAAAATTGCGAGGACGCAATTCTCAAAAGGGGGGAAGGATGTAACAACCCTGGTAAATAAAGAATATGACATTTTCATATTTATCCATATTTGTGAATAAAATATTTATATGACTTTAAAGGGGACGCTATGCTCGATGGCGTACCCAACACGCAACAACGAGTTTCTTGGGAATCTTACGTTGCACTCTAATAATAAAATAATATTATTTTAAATTGTAGTTAACATGTAGCCGTTGTAATGGCGGGAATGGACAGAAATAACTAACATATGATTATTTATGTTTTTTAAATGTTTTTATATTTATCCAATAAAGGATAGAGGCTTAAAATATGGAAAGAATTCAATTTTTTGCGTATATGCCCTAGTTTTCACTAAAGGTTCACTTATCACCTTTTGATGTTGAACCATCATTAAATATAGTTTTGTTCACTCTTAAACATTCTTTTGGACCAAATAAAACTCTTATTAAGAATCGGGACTTCAAAATTTACTTTGTGTAAATTTTTTGTATCTTTCCGATAAAGTTCATTTTTTTAATGAATAGTGTAAAATGTTGTATTTTAATTCAAACCCACTTTTTAATCTAATTTATTTATATGATTAGATTATCTTTTTAATTGGTTTTAAAGTGAAATTAGAAAATATTTTTACCATTAAATCCAATAGTGGTCGTTGGAATTAATTTCACTTTGAAATCGGACATAAACTAGAGTCAATCTTTTGATACTTATTGTTTCATAAAAACACGTTATTTGCTCTGACAGCGGGAATTAATTATTAAATTAATTAATGTTACATATATGTTTTGAATTTTTTAAAATAGACTTCATTTTTGAATTCTGAATATAAAATATAGCTTAGGGTGAATTTTTGGGATTTTTCTGAAAAACTTTAATTTTTGATGAATAGTGAAACCACTAAGTGGTACTTATAAAAACTGATTTTCCGTTTAAATGAAATTTTGCCATCATTGTGTTTTGATTTTCAAAAATCCGACATACATGGTTGTCATTAAGAAGTAAAATTTGGTTCAATGAGATTAAATTTTTTTTTTTGGTGAATAGTAACTTATTAAGTTTTTAATCGCGATTAGAGGTAATTAGTGTAGTTTAAGGTAAAAATAATGTTTTAATAATATGAAATGAACTTGACACATGTCCTAACCTCATAGGATGTGTAATGACCGACCAAGACAAGCCATGGGTCAACATGGGGACCCCATGAAGCCACTTTGGTTGAGAAATGACATAAATAACTTTTTATTTAATGTAAAAGTAAAAATGACACAAACATGATATGTTTTACGAAAACAATTTTTACATGGGGATATAAAGATCATAATTTCGATTATAAATATTCATTGGAAATATAAAAAGATTTTGCTACAACATAGTGTTTTTTTATAATTTTTAGGCAGTAAATAAATTAAATTATTTATGACATCATGATGATGCAGCGATGACCTCATTATTTAACGATTTAAATAAAATGGAAAGATAATGTAAAATATACAACCTACACATGACCAAAACCAATTGGATGAGTGTATATCGAAGCCTTATCACCTTAAAGAAGAATTAGATCAATGTGGGACCTTTTAAAACCGAAACACATTTTCAAATAAAGTAATATTTCTTTACTTTCCAAAAGTGCCCCTCCTCTCCTCTTATAAAAGGCCCCCACCTCTACCTCATTTCACACACTCCTCAAGACTTTGGCTCGGCCAACCCCTGCCCATTTACTCTCTCCACATCGCTCTCCTCATCCTAGACGATTCCCTTTGGGCAGAATCCTTTCAAAGGAAGCCTTTAGGCTCAAATCAAAAGGAGTTACACTTTTAAAGGTAATTCATTCTCTCATGTTCATTTGTTTTATTTTGCTTCTCCAACCACCTAAACTCTTTTTATTTACTTCTTTTTTAACAAAAAAATTATCTTCAATATACTAGGATGTTTTTATAAGATTTATTCGAGCTACACACTCACACAACTACATCATATGGTTAAAGAACATACAGTTTCCGTGGATGGCGAAATTCTGCCTCCCGAAATGATGATTGTTCAATACTCATTTAACGCCTTCAAAGGTGGCCATTATGAAGTCAATATTTTTATATATGATATATAATATGTTTATGGTTTCCTTAAGCTTCTGTTTTTTTTCCATTTTGGGCATACCTTTATGGTTTCCATTATGGGTAAATGCGATATCTTCATTTAAGGAAGTGCGGACTACCGCCCCCTCAAAGTGATTTGATTCGTTAAATACCATATGTGGGACGTATAAAGGATGGAACTATGATATTATATATGATATTATACTGGAATTATAATATACCTTTATATCATTATTATTCCATTCTATAAAATACGAAAGAGAAATGAAAGTAGCGTTCATGCGTACGTACGGCTTACCGTCTCCATGAACGGTGCATTTCATTTCTTACCTCGAAATGATTATGTAATGTTATAAATGAATGAATGTACTGGATATATATGACATATATGATAGATACATCATGAATACAATTCTGGATATAATAAACATTTGGCCACACGAACAACATGTAATTGTAAGAAGTCCACTTTCGACTTAAGAACCAAATATCGGCAAAACAAATATTATTAACTTAAATGACTACATAATGTTTATGACATGGTAATAAGTGATATAAAAGGAATAATGAACTTGAAAAAGGTTCTTAAGGAAGTTTAAATTAACTCATGTTTATTATTCAGGAGATTAAAGAATGATCGAGTCAAGTCGGACCCGAGGTAAGGGATCCTACACCTCTCTTTCTTTTTAAGTACACTCTTTTATGTCATTCATTTTAAGCTCATATTTCTTATGATTGGGATGTTCTTTTATATTACTCCTACTATACATATTATGTTCATATGATGAGAGACCCTATTTCCTCTCATCAATCCATTTTGTATGTTTTGAGTGGCGTCGTTAGGCTGCCGAATTTTCGTAAGCGATTTTTCATCTCACTTTAATTCTCGTGAGATTTATGCTACATTTGCCACAAATTCCATTGAGTGGTGTATGTACTGACCACTATTCTACTCTTTGTGTAATATAATTTCGTTTATGAGTATTTAAATCAATGATAAATTGTCCTTCTTTGATGCAGTGTATGTTTTGAAAGATACCCAAGTCGGTAAGGGAACCTTTCACCCTCCTCTTTTTTTAAAAGACTTCTTTTGTTGGGTCTTTTAATTTACATATTGTTATGTTGGGATATGTTCTAATATATCATTATTGATGTAAATTATATGTCCAAGTGATGAGATACACTTTTTTATCTCTCATCAAACTCATTTTGATGTGATGCCGTTAGGCTGTTAAGGGAACTTTTTAACCCAATTTCGATTTCTTTGGGTTCAACATGTAGTCATTGAATATGTCATTCATTGAATATATGTGAATGACCTTTTATTGTTTTAAAATTAATATCCACTTATATTGGGTGTATTTATATTTGTCACACATATTTTTGAGATTGATTTGTCCTTAATTTAAGGATACCTTCTTTATAAGGGATTTCATCACATGTGACACTTCTATTGAGGGTTCATTGTTGTTATGCACCAATTCAATATTATATGGTGTATATACTGTCCTTTGGAGTATTATGTCATGAATTCATTTATTCTCATGATATTATAAAGTTCTGACTAAATGTTATTCCTCAATTATTGTATTCAAGTGTCTCTAATTTTGGTAAAACCCCTTTAACCAAAATATCGTTTTAAATGTTTTAATTATTTGTTCTTATTAATATCCATGTTTTCAAAATGGTTTTAAGGATTTATTTATATGGATATTAATGGTTTAAAATTTTAAGCTTCAAGGTGGTATGGGACACTTTGATTCAAAAATCTCTTTATTAAATGTTTTAAATGGTTTTGGAAATGGTATCTTTTTGAATGGATTCATTATTTCAATATACTAAAATGTTATATTGTGATTGAAATGTGGAAATGTTATGTTTCCTTTATGCATGTTTTATGTGATACATTTATGTTATGGTTCTTGGGAATTGTTATGAAAACGGGTGGTTCCGTGATAAACTAAGGGTGGGTGAGCCCGATATAGCTCTCCAATGCATTGGGTAACGCGAAGGAGTGAAACGTTAAGGTTTATCTAATGAGATTTAGAGAGTATACTGTGATGGGTATTCCAAACGTAACCAAGAGGGTTACTCCCTACGTAAGAATGTTATGAATGCATCAAGTTACCTTTATGTCTTATGTTTTCTATGATTTATTCATGATTTGAAATGCCTATGTTTTATGGGTAATGTATGATTTCATTCTTTTGTATACATGTACTCATGTTTCCTTTCCATATTTTTATAACCCTTACTGAGCTTTTTATGCTCATCCCAAGTTTTTGAAATGTTTTTCACACGTCAAGGGAAAGGTACATGATGTGATGATAGTGTCAAGGATGTGTCAAGAAAGAATCCATGTTTTATTTTAAATATGTTTCCATTGATGGGAAGAATGAATACAGTCTTTTATGTAACCACTTTTTTTAAATGTGGAATGTAATGAAAGTTTCATGATCTAATTTTCTAAAACTCTAAACCTGAAAAGATCCTCAATGTGTAATCTTGTAATAACTCAAGATTAAGTAAGGTTTAAGGCTGGGGCCTTATAATAACGGATCTTATAAAATATGAACCATGACTAAACAAGTCATAAATGGTGAAGTTTATGTGGACCTCTAATTCATAGAGTCCATATATCTAGAGGAACTTGAAAACTCTCTTGAATCCCACATCAACTCTGATCTCTACTTCTCTACCATTGAAAGTATGAAGAAAAATGATTCTAAAGCAACTGTAGCCCTTTCCTCTATTCCTAAGTTGTCTAACCCACAAATCAAACATGTGGGTGATCTGAAACCGCTTCCTGAATACCTGAAATATGCATTAATTTTCCATGATCACTCTTATCCTGTCATTATTTCTTCTTCACTTATAGAAACTGATGAGTCAAAACATGAACAACTATTATAGATAAACAGAAAGGCCACAGGGTGGACCCTCGATGATATACCGGGAATCAACCTTCTTCTTTGAATGCGTCATATCCATATTGAGGAATCATCAAAACCAATTAGACATCCACAAAGAAAACTCAATCCACTAATCATTGAGGTAGTTAGGGAAGAAATCACCAATCTTCTTCAAGATGGTATTATACACCCAATTTTAGATAGTGAATGGGTTAGTCCAATTCATGTTTTCCCATTGAAGGGTGGGATAACTGTTGTCAAAAATGAACATGGGGAGGTAGTTACAACTCGAGTGAAGAACAAATAGTGTGTGTGAATTGACTATAGAAAATTGAATGTTGAAACACGAAAAGATTCCTACACTAAGACATTCCTTGATCAAATGATAGAACTATTAGCTTGAAAGTCACACTATTTCATTATTGATGGATACACGAGCTACTTCCAAATCCCAATCAATCATCTGGACAAAAATAATACTACTTTCATATGCCCCTTTGGAATATATGCATATAAGAGAATTCCATTTGACCTTTGTAAAGATCCTACAACATTCTAGAGGTTTATGATGAGTATATTTTCTGAATTCATTGAACACTACATTGAATTCTTCATGGATGACTTTACAATTTATTTTGATTCATTTTAATCTTTCTTAAATTCATTCACTCTTTTCCTTAAAAAGTGTGTCAAGTGTAACCTTTTGTTAAATTTTGAAAATGTAACTTCATGGTTACAAATGAGATAGTTCTTGGGAACATAGTTTCAAAAGATGGTATTGAAGTTGATCCAACCAAAATTGAACTAATCCGATCACTTCCTGAACCCACTTATGTTCGCGAAATCAGTTCAGTCATTATTCATGCTGGTTTCTATCAGTGATTCATCCATAACTACAGTAGGATTTCCTCCCACTCACTCAGCTACTCCAAAATGACGCCAGTTTCCATTTCAATGTGTTTTGCAAGAGGGGCTTTTTTGAACTCAAAATTTATCTTACATCATCCACAGTAATCCAACCCCCATATTGGTACTTACCCATTGAGTCGATGTGTGATTCTTTTGATATATCTTTTGGGTTTTTCTTGCTCAATGAAGAGAAAAAATTCCTCATGTCATATATTATTCCTCAAAAACATTGGTAAATTGGGGTAGACATGGTAATTACGAGTTGTGTTGATGAAGATGAACATTCCTATATCTTATAATTTTGTCACTCTCTTCCTGGAGGTGGACACTTTGGACCTAAAAGGACTTCACGAAAGGTCCTAGACTCTTGATTCTTCTGGCCATCACTCTTCAAGGACTCACATGAGTTCTGTCGATCATGTCCCACCTGCCAAAAGTTTGGCACAATTTCAAAGTGAATGGAAATGCCCCAAAATACAGTAATTTTCTATGAGATCTTTAATATTTGTGGAATTGATTTCTTGGGACCATTTCCCCCTTCTAGTGACTCTTATATATCCTTCTTGCTGTTGTTTATGTTTCTAGGTTGGTCGATGCTAAACCCATTAGAAATGATGATTTACATACTATTAGTGAGTTCATAAAGACACACATATTCCACCGTTTTGGCACACCCCATGCCTTAAAAAGTGACTTAGGAACCCATTTTTGTAATAAAACCAAGGAATCTCTTTTTAAAAAGAATGGTGTTGTACATAAAACTTCAACTGCATATCACCCCCCAAAAAAGCATGGATTAACTTTCTAATAGAGAAGTGAAAAGAGTGCTTGAGTGAATTGTAAAACCCATTAGAAAAGAATAGTATGAAGGACTTGGTAAAGAACTTTGCACTTATCAAACTGCCTATAAAACAACCATTGGGATGCCTACTATTATGCTAGTTTTTGGTAAAGCATGTCATCTTCCAGTTTAAATCCAACATAAGTTATTTTGGGCCATAAAAACTTTTAATTTTGATTTTATAAAAGCTATTGGAGAATGACTATTGAAATTGGTTGAATTGGAGGAGTTTGGACATGATTCTTATGAGAATACCAATCTATACAAAGAAAAGGATACAGAACTCCACGAAAAAAACATCCTGAGAAAGTTATTTAATAAATTTGAAATGGTAATGCTTTTCAACTCTCGATTTCAGCTTGAACCAAGTATGCTTAATTATCGTTGTGAATTTCCTTTTGATATTACTAATGTTTACCCATTTTTTGTATTACTAGTCCAAGACCCCTATTCAAAAAGTACATTCAAAGTCAATGGATATCAGTTAACACATCACCATAAGAGGACACACAATCCTGGAATATCATCGAATTCCACTAGATCTCCATCTTCTACAGTTGACCCACCACTAGATAGAGATGACAACCCAACAAATCCAAACCA
The DNA here is from genome assembly GCA_963277665.1 of Viscum album. Taxonomy (NCBI): domain Eukaryota; kingdom Viridiplantae; phylum Streptophyta; class Magnoliopsida; order Santalales; family Viscaceae; genus Viscum; species Viscum album. Next base: position 1,631,031,417 of record OY728152.1, read on the forward strand.
AGGGGCACCTATTTTTTATCTTCTATTCTCTCTCTCTTTATCTTTCTTCTAATTCCTCCCTCACTATCATTTTGTTTTTACCACTTTCCTAGTCACATTTTTTTTATTCACTCTTTCTATTTTGTGTGGGTGTGTAATTTAAAAACAAAAAAAATATAAAAGAATAAAAATAAATGAATAAAAACAAGTCATAATTACTCACCCTCTAATTTTGACATTTTGACCAACCATTTGGGGGAGTGAAAAACATGGTTTCATCTAAAAAATCTTGTGTTTTCATCATATATTTGGATAATGAATAATGAGTCAAACCCATAAAATTTTAGAATGCTCAATTTTTTATTTTGAAACCGATTTTCACCCACTGTGAGAAACCCCATTTTCATTCATGCTAAGGCCACCTGTGGAAATCTTTTCACAATGGGTGTTTTTACCCCCATTTGTGAGTCTTGAGTTTGTGGAACTTCAAACTGAATTTCCTACTTTGTTGTGAATTAATATGATAGTGGCATTTTTTGATCCACATGAGAATCACAGTAGCCAAATAGCCACGCATTTTCCTTACATTTATTCTCTTTTTGAAATCCCATTAAAGCATATGAAATCCTTTTTATTGATATCTACATTACACGCCCAATACCTTATCCCACCTAATATCAACAAGTAATTACATTGCATTATTTATTAAAATTTAATTACGGGGGAATGGATTTCATTTTTTGGGTGCCCTTTAATTGATTTTCAATGAGTTATCATATGCTTGAGGGAAAGAATCCATTTTAGTGTGGGGTAAAAGATTCCAATCAGCAAGTTTTGGGGAATGTAATTTACATTCATTTATATAATTTTTTAAATGATATTGACAAGTGTTCAAAAAATGGAATAAAAATAATGGGTTTTGTCTTGGGAAGTTAAAAACACACTCTTCATAAAACAATTATCTTGTTATAACTATTTCAATTAGTGTTGTGAGGAGATCAATCAGGGGTTGGGATATAAGTGTGAGATCTTTATCAAGTTCAACATTATAAAAAAGAAAAAAAGAAAAAAATGAATAAAAGAACACTTATGTCATTGGGAGAAGTTCTGTGTTTTGTAAATATTTCATCTTATCATCCACTTAATATTTTCTTCCTCACTCGTGTCATTATTCACACAATAATTCTCTTGTAAATATGTTTTTCCATTTCCTTTTATGTCACATTTCAAAAAAAATGTGAATTTCTTTTTCCATGTTTTTATTTTACCCCCTTATTCCTATCTTTTCAATATCATCTTCCTATTGTACTATAATCACAGAAAAACCCCAAAAATACCTCTCGAATTTTGGGCACTTTATGATAGATAGTTTACGCTAATATCTCTTTCACACTCTTAGATTTACACTTATAGTTGGTGAAAGAGTTAACCTCCATTAATGTATTTTATCATCTTTAGAGGTGTGAGTTTTGAGTGTCCACATTTTCAATTTCTAAATTTGAGCATGAAAAATGAATTGTTTTTGGAACATTATTTCATTAAAAATTTGAGGTGGAATTAAATATGTATGAGTGAAATGGTCTAAACCTCCCCTCATTGGTGATTTTTTTAATATTTATTACCATGTAATAGTGATTTTGTTGTGTTTTTATATTTATTGCGCATTAGGACACGTACAAGCCTATGTGTAGGGGAGTTGATGTTATTCACTTATTCAGAACTTATTTTATACTACCATTACTAATTTTAAATTTAATGTGCATAATATGTGTGAAATATTAACGTGTAAATATTAAATATAATTTTAGAGCTCTATTTGTACTCATCCAGATTCAAGTCTATTTAATGTTATACCAATAACTCTCAACATAAATATCCACATTGCATGATTCGTATTTGGTAGGGTTCTTTACTAAAATTGAAATATTTCTTTAAAAGGGATCATGGGATAATTCTTCAATTTGAAGGGCCATATGGTCCACACAAAAAGGACCAAATAATCTGTGACGAAACTATAAAATAAATGATGATAGAATTACTGGGCTCACTTCAGAAGTCCCAATCCTTTAATTCTCCTCCAATGGTCGGGGTACCAATCAATTCATCTAGGATAAAAATTTCAACGCCCAACATCAAATGCAAGGGTCCCAACTGATGAAGCTAAACTTAGCCCACCAATCTTGCTGACAATTAAAATTTGTACATTATTAATGAATTTCACCTAATGTAGAAAATCAATATAGCGTAGAGATTTCAGAATGGAATCCATGATATGGGTGGCCAACATTTTTTAATAATGTGTTTTGATTTTAAGTCATATTTCTATTGATAAACACATTAACATTTGGGCCTTCTAAAGTGCCTCGATTGAAATGGACAGATCAACATTGTATATTGAAACTACCATAACTTTGTTGTGTTTGTTTACATTCATAAATTCAATTCCTTCCTAGCTTAGAGATTTACACCTTTGGTTCTAGTCTCCATCCCCTAGGCTATTTAAGTCGGGCATGGGGTAGTCACAGCACGGGCCCCGAGGACAGGACATGACAAATCGGTATCAGAGGAGTCGGTTCTACCGCAGAACTCTGGAATCTAATTATTAATTCTTTGTGAAGCAATAGTGATAAGTGTATTGAGTGTGGTTATCAGTCCAGGGAGTCCAGTGTTGGTGCGGTGGCTGACGTATCCATACACTAGGACCCTGACCTCTGATTTCTGACTTAGTGCATGAAAACACTGATTTCATGTGTGTTTCCTTTGAAAAGTTTTCTTTGTGATTATATTGTGTCAGATCACCAGGTATAATCTTTTGATCGTGGAACACCTATTTCTTTTTAGGATGACCCCAAAAAGGTAGCCAGCTGAGGTGCCAAGTTACATGCATGATGGTAGCCCACCGAGCGATGAGGACTCGGTGCAGGGCGCCATCACAGCGAAGGCACCAGCGGTACCACTACCTGATGAGCCACCGATACTACCAGCCCCAGAAGTAGAGAGTGCACACCACCTGAGTGCATTGAATGAGTTTCAGTGATAGAGGCTGCCCAGGTTCAATGGAGAGACGGACCCATAGGCAGCTGAGGATTGGCTGGAGGCTATCGTCCGGGTTTTCAGATTATTAGGGACACCAGCTGATCTTATGGTGATCCATGCTAGGAGTCTTCTGCATGCATCACTAGGTAGATGGTAGAACATGATGCTACAGGTGCATGATGAGGCATCTTTAATTTGGATAGACTTTGAGAGTTTCTTCTGCTTGGAATTTTTTCCTGCCACCCTTCGTATGGTGCAGATCCAGAAGATACTTCATATGCGACAGGGCAGGATGACAGTTGCTCAGGACTCGGCAAGGTTTACTGCCCTCTCACACTACTCCACGAATATGGTACGAGAACGGTTCTTCAGGGCCTAGACCTTCATGTAGTGACTCATGAATGAGATCAGAGCTGTGAAGATTCCCCTCAGCATTCTGACGCAGGTGGGGTTGCTGGAGCGAGGCCTTCAATTGGAGAGATTTCTCGCTGAGAAGTCACCAATGGCGTGGCCCAACGCAGGATGAAACGTCGTGGAGTCTTTTGTATCCGATAGTAGACAGATGTCACAGAGGTCCAAGCAGACCCGGCCATCAGGTGTATGACCTCAGGATACTGGTTCGAATGTGCATGGCACACAAAATAGAGCCAGCCATAGGAGGGGTAGGTAGTGCTATGCATGTCATGGGCAGGGCCATATGGCTCGGGACTACCCGACCTGTCGTGTAGATGAGCAGTAGACAGTGGAAAGACCTCCCAGGAAATGGCAGAGGTTCGACCGTGGTGGTTTTCTAGGAGCAGGCAGACGAGGTAGAGGAGCTGGACAAGTAGTGGGTGGTGGATGACGTTTTGAGGCTCTACCACTATCAACACCAAGTGGTCCACCCCGACCATAGGGAACTGGCGGATAGAGGAAGGCTCAGCTCCAAGCAGTCGAGACCTATGACCACCGGTGCACTTGAGATGATTCGAGGTACTAGCTATGTCTACTCCACCCTTTCTTATGTACTTATAGACACAAGAGCGATTCTTTATTTTATTACCGCTACCATTGTTTGGAGCATGGAGATTTCGACGGAGTCGTTGGATCAATCCTTACAGCTAGAGACTCCTATGGGAGCAGAATCGACGATTACGCACTGGTTCCAATAGTGTGAGCTTACACTAGGAGGTGAGATCTTCAGTTGGGATCTTTATGTAGCAGCATCTAGGCCTTACAACGCCATCTTGGGTATGAAATGGTTATCTACAGTTGATGATCTGGTCGAGTGTATTAGGAACAGGGTGCGGTGCATCCCCATGGATGGGAGCAGGTTCACCTTCACCGGTGAGAAGGGAACCTTTACAGCACAGGATGGACTTCCGTAGAGAAGAGGGAAGACGATCACACATCAGTTTTCTAGTCTCATCCTTGGAGTAATTACTGTGTGGAGTCCGAGTTTTCCTGTTGTGGTGGATCAGTATGCGGACATTTTTCCTGAAGACGTTCCAGGACTACCTCTTTGATGAGAGGAAGACTTCTAAATTGTCCTGTACCCCGGGACATCACCGATGTCTACTCCAGCATATTAGATGGATCTCGCGGAGCTTCTTGAGTTGTGGGTACAGGTGGAGGACTTTTAGGGAAAGGTTTTTATCCAACCCAGTGTTTCACCCAGGGCATCTCGGATTTTTTAGCCAAGAAGGCGGATGGGATCTTGCGACTGTGTGTCTACTATCGTCGCCTGAATCAGGTGACTGTGAAGAACAAGTACCCACTCCCGAGGATTAATGACCTCTTTGATGAGCTCAAGGGAGCACGATGATTCTTGAAGATAGACCTCAGGTCAGGCTATCATCAGCTCAGAGTTTGAGATGAGGATGTGTAGAAGACAACCTTCAGGTGTCGGTATGGCCAATAAGAGCTCTTGGTTATGCCTTTTGGTGTAACCAACGCACCAGTAGTGTTCATGAGTCTCATGAACATGATCTTCCAGCCATGCCTCGATCATTTTATCATAGTCTCCTTCGACGACAAACTAATTTACTCAACTTTTGAGGAGGAGCACGCCTACCACCTGCGGAATGTACTGGATACACTTTGAGAGCACCAGCTTTATGGTAAGCTCTCGAAGTGCCAGTTTTGGATTCAAGAGGTTCACTTTCTGGGACATGTTATCTCAGAGGATAGAGTAGCAGTGGATCCAGCGAAGAGTGAGGCAGTTCTTGTGTTGGATGCAGACGACAAACAACACCGATCGTGGTAGATACTTTTGGAGCTGGAAGATACCCAAAGGTGGACCATTCGGTGGGACGTACACGAAGCAGATGGATGGACTTGGGGTGATGAGGAGACCATCTGTACTCATGTTTTAGGTGGGATTCCCAGAGGACGACTCAGTGGTTGCTACTTCACTTTACTACTGTTGTGCTAGTCTTTTAGTTGTACTGTACTCACTGTTGGGCTTGTATTTCCATCCCCTTTCCATCAGCACTTACTTTTTGTATTCAGTATTTACATAGTGCTTACTTTACATGCGTACTCGGTTGTGTTTGTTTACTTTAATAAGGCAATTCCTTCTCAACATAGGGATTTACGCCTTTCGTGTTAGTAGCTATCCCCTGGCCTATGGAAGGCGGGCTTGGGGTAGTGATGGCACGGGCCCTGAGGACGGGTCGTGACAATAAATACATTATCACATCTTGATTTTTCATCTATGTGAAAATAAATGTGATATTATCCTAAGGATATTTGTTTCAATAAAAGGTCAGAGAGGATCCCTACTATGATGAGAACCTGGAAGTGCCATAACACTAATCATGAATATATGTTCTATGGATGAATGATGTTATTTGAGGGACACAAATAATACAAGCCATTAGGGGTGAGGACTCATAAAAATATGAGTCCCCTTCTCATGGTGTTCTCCCATAGTAATATCATGGAGTATATTATAAAAACAAGACTCTCCAGTAGGAAATCCACATTTCTTAGTGTCATTGGATGTTCTTATCTACAGGCGTGTGTATTTGTCCTTAGACGTTAAGAATATTATTAATGGTTATTAAAACTTACACACTTTAGTGTATTAACAAAAATTGTGATGACACACTATTTGTAGTGAGATTGGATATGATGGGTGCAGAACGAGTAATACGGCATTAATAGATAATCCGAGAAAGGATTTTTCCATTTAGTTCCAAAATAGATGTAGTTATCTTAGACCCTCAGATTTAATTGATATAGTCTAAATAAATCAATGGCCATGGTAAGGAATGGGAGAGTGCAATTACGGGAAGTCAAATAAAGAATAATCGAGAAAATGGGTTGATGGAACCAAAATACAACCCACCTGATTCAATACATTAAGACAAAGGGATTATATTACACATTAATCATTCGTGGGAGGTGACACATCATTGCAGCGTTAACTTCGTTCTCTATGGGTGCCTTAGCATGTTTTTAGATGCTAACCATGGACTTTAGGTAGGATTTTCCTAATTCCATTGAGAAGGAGTCCTAGATGGTCAATAACTATGTATGACCACATATCTCAGTTAAATATTAATTTAAATAGTTTAATAAAGATTATTCCCAATTGTGGTTTAATAATTATTCAAGGATGCCTGATCACATTTATTTCAAAACTAGATATTCAAGAAAATATATTGTGGATGGAATAATATATTAATTAGAGATTAATGAAGTGATATTTATTTGAGAAATAAAAAGCCATTATTTAAGGTATAATAAATTTGGTGGTGGAATTAATGAAATGGAAAAACATAAGTACACACCGTGTAAATTAATATACTTGCTGTGTAAATTTTCTAGTGATTTTTGGCAAATAGTATTATTTATTTAATTAAATAAAATTAGGTTTAATTTTCTAGGTTCCTGTCAAGTAATAATAATACTCAACTATTATCATTTGACACGAGGTCATACTATGAATTAAATGAAATGAATAAATACATTCGTGTAATTAATTAATTTTATTATTCTTTGCAATTAAAATCCCATTATATAATTCTCAAATGGATATAAATTTTTTGTGGCTTTGCACAAAAGATCTAGGGAAAGGTGTCAATCCAAGAGAGATATATTTTATTCTAAGAATGATCTCAAGCTATGAGAGAGATCCTACTCCACTGGATCATGGAGATCACTCTGCAAGAGGTTCTCAAGGCAATTGAAGGTGGATATAACAAGTGAAGGATCTTTCTCTCTAACACCTAGAGATCCATTCAGCAACATCCAATGATATGTGGAGCATATGTGGATCACCTCTAGTGAAATCCTACAATTTTATTATATGATACAATGACAGATCAGTTAGATCATGATAGTAGACATCAATAGAGATAAAATTCCATCAAGGTAATTCTTGTATTTTAATTTAATAAATTATAATCAACATATGATTATCCTATCTATAGTTGATAGACACCCATATTTTCACTCTTTCTCCATTATATTCTGATGATTCACTATTTTATTATCATGAAAGATCTATGATTGATCATCGTTAATGGAAAAACTTAATGTAAAAATTAATGTTGGGTACACCCACCAATGAGCTTTCACTGCGCTAGGAACCTACAAGTTGTATCAACATGGTCATATAATTAGTTATAATTATTTAGATTTTCATTGGTGATTTATGAATTTAATAATTTATTTGATTTAATTCATTTTAATCACTTTATAAATCCAAATCTCGAGATATATTTATCCTTGTTCATTATTTTCACCATGCAGAAACAAATTTTTCTTTTAATTTTGGAAAAAATAAAATAGAGGCTCTCAACAGGAGGTGCCAAAACATCCTTTCCGTACAACACCAGAACACTCAACATATATTCGGCAGTACATGCCATGTAGTATACATTCAATGAATTGGGACAGTCCTCCAATATAGGATGTGTCATTGGATTCAATCTTTGTCCATAAAACTCCATGTGTTTACCCAGAATTACTAGCACACAATTTCTTAATGACATGTCATGTGGCCCACTAAACATTGCATGTAGTCTCTTTGGGTTAGGGTTGGACCGTGTACCCCGTACATGGTTTTCCTTGCTGGAAACTGTGTAATGTGGATACTACATAGTGGGTTTCTAATGTTATTCACTTATTCAGAACATATTATATACTACCGTTGCAGATTTTAAATTAAATAAGCATAATTTTTGTGAAATATTAATGTTTATATATTAAATTTAATTTTAGAGTAGTATATGAAATCATCAAGATTCAATTATATTTAATGATTTAATAATAAATCTCACCCTGTTTATCCAAATTTCATTAATACTATTTTTTAGCGATATTTGATCAAATTAAGACATTTAATTAGAAGGTATCATGGGATAATACTTCCATTTTAATGGGAATATGGTCCACACAAAAAGGCCCAAATAATCTGTGAAGAAACTAGTCAATAATTGAAGATAGAATTACTAGGATCACTCTAGAAGTGAGAATCCTTCAATTTTCATCTAATGGTTGGGGTACAATTTAGTTCATTGTGGATAATAATTTCATGGCACAAAATCAAATACAAGGGGCCCAACGGATGAAGTTAAAATCAGCCCACCAATCTAGCCATGAATTAAAATATATACAGTATTCATGATTTTTCTTCTAAAATAGAAATCCAATATAGAAATTCTTTTTCATTGTGAAGGCCAAGCTATGGAAAGCCATCTATCTTTAAGAAAGTGTACGGATTTGAAGGCATCATCTTATCAGTAAACCCATTCACATTTTGGCCTTCTAAAAAGTGTGGATTGAAATTTATAGATTAAAATTCTTTAATCAAATATCCATAACATTACCTCTATAAGTCTAATTACATAAAAATTCTGAGATTAGTTAGAAAAAATTATTATCTTAAATTTTTTATAAAGAGATATCTTGTGATTTAGATATCTGAATTATCAAAATGATGATACAAGTGGAGGGATAGATTAGGAATGAAAAAAGTCCACTTCCATGGGCTATAAATGCATCCCTCTCCTATCCTTCAAAATAGATGGTAATTTAGAAAGTAGGATAACATATTTTCATGAAAAAATCCATTATATGGTCTATGGAGGACCTTCCATACTCATGTTTTTACTTGAGATAACATTCCTCCTATCTTTGTTTCCTTTTACTTTTGTGTTCTTTATTATTATTATTTTTTATGTCTTTTCTTTGTAATTATGTTTTAATGATTTTTTCTTCTTATGTATCTCTTTTTATCATCCACTTTATGAAGTTTAATATTATTGTTCTTATAATAGTATAAATACAGTTTAATCTCCTTCCCTTCTTTTTTTCTCATTTAATCTGTTGTTCTTTTTTAATTATCATCACTATTTGTTTGTGTGTTCATCGCACCAATCTTTTCATATCCCTTTATTTTTCATTTATTTTTAATTTATAATAATAATAATAATAACCATATCACTAATAAATTCAATTGATGAGTATATCTATCATTGGTGTGAGTTATAATTTAGGTATGTTAAGCGATTGAGAGATTCTGTTCGATGAATATTCATTAAATTAACATTGTGTATGTCAGAATTAACATGTTATGGATTATTGACAAATTTTGTTTAATTTATGGATTACATTGATTATTGGAATCATAAATGAACAAACACAATCAAGTAATAATTGATATTAGAATCCGAGTTAACATAAGGCTTGGATAGAATCCTTAACACTTAGGAATTTCTATCAATGTCAACTTGTGACATGGGTGTTAATTTATTTCAATATAAAGAAAAACTCAAGGATATAACTGTTGATTCAATAAGGTTTTCCTTATGACTTTTCCATTCCTTTATGTTTTGAAAATCACAAACACCCTATCTTTAAGAAAATTTCTTTTATAAGGAAAATTGCTTTTATAAGCAAAATCACTTTTATAAGAAAAATTTCTTTCTTAAGGAAAATCACTTTTATAAGAAAAATTATCCTTATCATATTTTCATCCATATTTTTCTTAAGTATGAGATTCAGATTAATTTTCTCGGAATCATTGAAACTTTGATATAAAGCATTCTGTTTTAGGGTTTGGATTATGGATAAGAACTATAAGGAAGTTTCATTCCGAATTCCGGATATGAACTCTGACTAAGTTCTATTCCAGATTCAGAATACGAATTCTGAGGAAGAATTCTCATTACGAATTCTAATGAAGAAATCTCATTCTGAATTCTCATTACGAATTTTGATGACGAATTCTCATTACGAATTCTGATGACGAATTCTCATTACGAATTCTGATGAAGAATTCTCATTACGAATCCTGATGATGAATTCTCATTACGATTTCTGATGACAAATTCCTATTCCGAATTCTCATTCCGAATTCACCTATTAAACAGAATTTGAGTATCATTGTTTTATACACTCTTAATTAATTCAGACTTCGAAAAATATCTTTGTTAGAATCCGAACATTTATATTACTTACACTTCTAAAATTTATCTACTCTTTATTATTCTTCCTTACACTCCGAACATTCACTCCGAAGTTTTCATTCCGAACTTTTATGTTAGAGTTTAAAACGATGTCGTACATTCTGTTACATTTGTTTTGTTATAAAACTATGTCGTCTATTTTGTTATAAACTAACCTTTGTCTTAGTGACATGTGTACAGGTCCCTCCGATCTTTAAGGAAAATATGATCGTTGGAGAAGGAGCCGACCTTACCTATAAATAGGAGCTCATTTGAAAGAGCTCGGAACTGATGACAGATGAACAAATTGGTTTTGTGCATACATGATGTTGATGTGATTTCTAGAGAGAGAGACTCTTATTAACTCTCAAAGCTTCGTGCGACTCCGAATGTTGGTGATTACATTCGAGGGCTTCCGAGGATAGGAAGACAAAGGTGCCGACTACCTTGAAGTTCGAGGGCTTCCTTGCTGAGGGAGACAGAGGTTGCCAACTACCTTGAAGTTGAGGGCTTGCGAGGATAGCAAGACAGAGACTCCGATCTTCGTATCGAGGGCTTACCCTGGGGTGGGTAAGATATACTTTCTTGAAAGTATAAATCAAGGGACCTTTATCCAAGGTTGTTGGATACCCTTCTCTTTGGGTCAAAAGACTATTATCTTGTTACTTGTAGTTTAACTACTTGTTTTATTTCCGCTGCAATTTGTATCTTAAGGAAAGTATAACTTTCTTATACTTCTTCACTTACTCTATTTCATTTTAGATTCTATACGCTTTAAGGTAGAATCTCATATTGTAATCTTTTGTTAAGTTTCAATTTCCGGAACCATATTTCAGAAACCCTCATTCGGAATCTCATTCCTAGTTTGCATTCGGTGTTAGAGGTGTTGTGAATTTACTTAGTTTAACTTTGTTAAACTTAGCCCTTTCTTTTGTTTAAGGAAAACATAGTTAATCGTAACTAACTTTAAAGGTTCCAAAGGAATTTTTAAAGTATACAATTCACCCCCCCCCTCTTGTATATTGAGCATCTACATCACTATTTCGATCCTACAATTGGTATCAGAGGTTGGAAACCTCTTAATCTATACCAATATTACATTTGGTATCAAAGGAGGTATCTGAAATACTTGTACTCACATATAAGTTTTTCTTGCTCACTTTTTGATTCCGAATTTCTATTCCGAACTTTTCCCATTCCGAACTTTGTTATTACGATTATGTGCTACAACAAGTTTGTGTGCAAAGTTATTATAAGTATGGCAGGAATTAATGTTGGATCAATTGACAATCTGAATCCTACAAGACCACCTATCTTTGATGATAATGACTATGAATACTGGAGAGATCATATGAATACTTTTGTTATCATTACTGGAGTAGACAACTTTGTTATGCTTACTGGTGATTATAAAATTCCTGACAAGGAAGTCAGAACCTTTACCAACCAGGAAAAGCAAGAATATCAATTGAACTATAAGTTACGCAACACTTTACTATGTTCAATGACCAGAAATATATATAGCCAAATTTCTTCCTGTGAATCAGCTAACTATATATGGAAGAAGTTAGAGGTTACACACTTTGGGACTTCTAAGGTGATTGAAACTAGAAGAGCTATGCTTAGAGCTGAATATCATGGCTTCAATTTTCCTTATGGAGAACCTATCTGTAAAGTTCAACAAAGATTTATGACCATTGTCAACAATCTACAATCTATGGGAGAGAAAGGTTTAGATGATGAAGCTCTTGTGGACTAGATAATTAACATTATGCCCAATGAGTGGGAATCCAAGAGAACCGCTATAGATGAGAACAGAAAGGTAACTCAAATTACTCTTGATGAGCTTTTTGGAACTCTTCTACAACATGAAACCAGAATGAAGAGAGATTCTAACAACATCAAGAAAAATAATGTAAATGGTATTGTTTCTTTTACTACAACTTCAAATCAGATGAAAGCTAAGACTCCTGAGAGAGTATCCAGATCCAAGTCTATGAATGTTATTTTCCAATCCGAATCTAGTGAGAGCGAAGTCTTAGAAAATGAATTATCCAATATTGCTCGAAGGATGAACAAGATAGCTGGGTAGAGAAATTTTCAATCTAAGTATAAGAAGAATGACAGGAAAGATAAGAAAGATGGATAAGTTACTTGTTATGAATGTAAAAGAGCTGGACATATTAGACCAGATTTCCCTATGCTCAAAAAGAAAGAAAGGAAGGAAAGACATTCAGACAGGAACATGAAGAAGTATTATAAAGCCAAAGCTAAGAAGGTCATGAAAGCTAATGACACCTGGAGTGCCAGTGGTGGTGACTCTTCAGATGAATCTTCTGATTATGAATCTTCAGGACAGAAGAATCTTGGTCTTATAGCCAGATTACCTATTGATAATCATTGTTTTATGGATAAGGTACGAAATGATGAATATTTGACCAATGTTTCTTTAAATTATAATGATAGTAAGTATTATAACTCTTCTAATGAAGAATCATCTTCTGATGAGGAAAATACTTTACCTACTTATGAAGAAGTCTCTAGGTTTGCTGAACTTCTTGAGATTGAGAATTCCAAACTCAATAAGAAACTTGATAAGGCAAACTCTAGGAATTCTATTCTTACAAAAGAGATATCCGATCTTTCTAAAGATCTTGATAAGAAAAATGCTGATTTTGAAAATATTTCAAAAAATCTTGAGGAAGTAAGTTCTGAGAAGAATAAACTTTCTAAAGAATTAGAAAAAGTAATTTCTAATAAAAATGTTTTCGAGCCTAACTCTAGTTCAAAAACTAATGATTTCGAGGATAAAAACTTGGTTGTAAAACTCAAGTCTGAAATTTTTTCCTTAAAGAAGTGTTTATCAAACTTTACCCATGGTAAGGAAAATTTTGATAAGATGTATTCCCAAATACGACCTTTAAGAAATAAATCCGGATTTGGTTATACCCATGCAAAACCTATTTTCAGTAACAATTATTTTGTTCCTCAAAGTGCCCCATTTTGTACCAAGTGTTAATGTGGTGGTCACTGGGCAAAGAATTGTTCCTTAAACAAAACTCAATCTCTAGGATTTCACAAAGCTTATTTTTCAAAGAAAATGTGGATACCTAAAATTTTATTGTCTGAAAATCTCGGATCCAAACAGGTTTGGATTCCGAAAATCTAATTTTCTTCTTGATTTCAGGAAAATAAAGAAAGTACCGGCAACAATATATGGTACATGGATAGTGGATGTTCCCGGCACATGACTGGTAACAAAATCTATTTTGAAAAGATTATCAAAACGAAAGGAGGAAAGGTAACTTTCGGAGACAATGCTAAGGGAGAGATTGTTGGTATTGGTAATATTGTTCATTTAGGTAAAACCTTGATTTCAAATGTTCTTTTTGTTAAAGGTCTTAAGCACAACCTCATTAGCATAAGTCAGTTATGTGATGAAGGATACCTTGTGAATTTTAGGAATGATAAATGCTTAGTTCACAATTCCAAGGAAGAATTTATTCTCTCAGCCAATAGGAAAGAGAATGTCTACACTTTGAACCTAGAAGACCTCAGGAGTCAAGATTTACCTTTCTTAAGTGAAATGGAAGATCATTCTTGGTTATGGCATAGAAGACTAGGTCACTGTAATATTAGAAACCTATGTAAACTCTCTAAGAAGAAACTAGTTAAGGATCAACCGAAGCTTAGATTTGATTCTTCTAAAGTTTTTGATCCATGTCAATATGGCAAGAAACATAAATATAGTTTTAAGTCAATCGGTGAAGTCTCAAAAACTGATGCATTACAGTTACTGCACATGGATCTTTTTTGTCCAACACAAACTGGAAGCATTGGAGGCAAATACTATGTGTTTGTTCTAGTTGATGATTACACTAGATTTACTTGGGTCTATTTTCTAGCAAAGAAATCTGAAGATTTTTCTTATTTCAAAAGTTTTATAGCTCACGTTAAAAATGAGAAAAACCTTCCATTGAAAACTATTCATAGTGATCATGGAGGAGAATTTCAAAATTCTGATTTTGAATCTTTTTGTAGTAAGAAAGGTATTACTCACAATTTTTCAGCACCTAGAACTCCTCAACAGAATGGTGTAGTTGAAAGAAGAAATAGAATTCTTCAAGAAATAACTAGAACAATGTTGAGTGAATATTCCATTGCTAGACATTTCTGGGCTAATGCTGTAAGTACTGCTTGTTATACTATAAATCGAGTTTTGATTAGACCTTTTCTTAATAAAACTCCTTATGAGTTATGGAATGGTAGAAAACCAAGACTTTCCTACATCAAGGTTTTTGGTTGCAAAGTATTCATTTTGAATACTAATGATAATTTACATAAATTCGCACCAAAGTATGATGAAGGAATTTTCTTAGGATATTCCACAACTTCTAAGGCTTATAGAGTTTTTAATAAATATACTTGTACTGTTGATGAAACAGTACATGTAAAATTTGATGAGTCAGATCCTTTTGTTTTTAAACCATCTCAACTTACATCTTCGGATGTGTTTTCAAAAACTGATTGTCAACCTTTGATAGAAGAACCTTCTGATAAGGAAATTGTTCTAGAAGATACTTCTGAAACATTTACCCCAGAAGACTTTCTACCCTATGTTGATGAACAGGTTTTACAAAACCCAAATCAGGTGTTTCTTAAGAATCATCCCAGTGATAGTATCATTGGTGATGTAAATCAACCTGTAAGAACTAGAAGTTCCTTAAGAAATGAAGTAGAACATCTAGCATTTCATTCCCAATTAGAACCTAAAAGCACTGATGAAGCTTTAGGTAATGATGATTGGATCAAAGAAATGCAAGATGAACTAAATGAATTCGAAAGGAATAAAGTCTGGACCATGGTTGAAAGACCTAAGGAAACTTCTTTTATTGGAGTAAAATGGGTTTTCAGAAATAAATGTGATGAAAATGGAGTCATTGTTAGAAATAAAGCTAGACATGATGCTAAAGGCTATAATCAGCAAGAAGGAATAGACTATGAAGAAACCTATGCTCCAGTAGCTAGAATTGAATCTATCCGTATTGTACTTGCCTTTGTAGCATTCTTTAATTTCAAACTTTTCCAAATGGATGTAAAATGTGCTTTTCTTAATGGTTATGTTCAAGAGGAAGTTTTTGTTGAACAACCTCTTGGCTTTGAAGATACAAAACGTCCTGATCATGTTTTTATACTTACCAAAGCTTTGTATGGCCTTAAACAAGCCCCACGAGCATGGTATGATAGACTTACTGGATTTTTGCCTCAAAATAACTATGTTAAGGGAAATGCAGATCCAACCCTTTTTATAAAGAAAGATAAGAAAATTGTTTTCATTGTTCAAATTTATGTTGATGACATTATATTTGGTTCAACTCAGCAATCTTTAACTGACTCTTTTGCAAGTCTAATGAAATCTGAGTTCGAAATGAGTATGATGGGTGAGTTACCATTTTTCCTTGGTTTTCAAATTTCTCAAAAACCAGAAGGAACCTACATATCTCAACATAAGTATATTAAAGATCTTCTTAAAAAGTATGGTTATGATAACACTAAGAGTATAAGTACTCCCATTGGTACCTCAAACTCTTTAGATCTTGATGAAGCTGGGAAACCAGTAGATCAAACATCTTTTAGAGGTATGATAGGAAGTCTACTTTACTTAACAGCTAGTCGCCCAAACTTAATGTTTTCAGTATGCTTATGTGCAAGATATCAATCCAATCCTAAGGAATCTCACTTAAAGGCAGTAAAAATAATTTTTCGCTACCTTAAGGGAACCATGGATCTAGGATTATTTTATACTTCTGGAAATGATTTTGTTCTAAAAATCTTTTCTGATGCTGACTTTGGTGGATGTATAATGGATAGAAAAAGTACATCCGGAACTTTTCATTTCTTAGGAGATTCTTTAGTTTCTTGGTCCTGCAAGAAGCAACATTCTGTATCACTTTCCACTGCTGAAGCTGAATATGTAGCAGCTGGAAGTTGTTGTGCTCAAGTGTTGTGGATGCAACACACACTCACAGACTATGGCTTGAGTTTTAATAAAACTCAAATTTTGTGTGATAACACAAGTGCCATTGCCCTAAGTAAAAACCCAGCACATCACTCTCGTGCAAAACACATAGATATTAGGCATCACTTTCTTAGGGATCACACACTCAAAGGGGATATTATTTTTCAGTTTATTGGAACGCAAGATCAACTTGCTGATATATTCACAAAATCTTTTCCTTCTGATAGATTTGAATATATTAAACAGAATTTAGGAATGATAACCGTAAGGTAATCTTTCTTAATTAACTTTCTGTTGAAAAAATCTCCTTACAGTAATAAACTCCTTTTCATAGGGGGAGTACATTTGATTGTTTGTTTAACAAAGTTTTTCAAAATTTGTTTTCAAACTTTTCAGAACGAAGATTTCCGGAATGGAACTTCTGGAACTAACATTTTCCAAAATGGACATTCTCATACAGAATATTTATGGAATGGAAGTGTTCGTATTGAAAATTTCTGGAATGAAAATTTCGTACTAGAAGTTTCATAAAGGAATTTTCATACCAAATTTTTCGTAATGTATTTTTCGTACTATGTTCTTCGTACTATTTTTCTTCTTAAGTTTGTTTTTCGTACTTAGTTTTCCGTAATGAGTTTTTTGTACTAAGTTTATTTTTCATAGTAAAATTTTTGCGAAATCTGCCATTACGAATAATCCCCTAAGCCAATCCGAAAGGTATGATTTCCTTACTCATGTTTTCGTAGTCATATTTTACTTGCTGGAATTTTCTTGTACTAGGTTTTCGGATTATAGTTTTCTTAATTCTTTGTTTTAATAAAAAACCTCAAAAAGATCAGATTCAAGCTTTCAACCGTCAGATCTGATCACAGCTCATTCCAACCGTTAGATCAACTATGGAAGGTGAACCTTCATCTCGTTGCCTATATAAAGGGGACCTAAATACTCATCCCACATCGTTCTAAAGCTATCGCGTCCCGAATCTCTGCCTCTCTGTTTTAAGGCCGTTCTGAACTTCAGTTTTCTCCATTCCGAACATCTCATAGGATTACAGATCCGAATGTCTGCTGAGTTAGCGTCTCAAGAAATGTCATCCACTTAGCCTATTTCGCAGTGGTTAGTTTACAGAGAAAGGTTAGTCCATCCGTATTTCTTCAGCAACTACGATTCTATTATTTCAAAAAATATTAAGTTGAATGGCTGGGAAGATATTGCGGTGTCAAAAACCGGGAACCAAGATGAAGTATATTCAGACTTACTTGTTGAGTTTTATGAATCAGTTTCCTTCTTTAAGGAAGATAATAGGGAGAAATTCTCTTTTAAGTCTTATGGAATGACTTACAAGCTTTCTCACACCAAGGCTTCATTCTTGGTAGGGTTGTCTTATGAAGGAGAAGACGAGTTTATTTCACATGTGTTACCAAACTATAAGGGTAGCTTCAACAAGGAAAAAGCCTTAGAAACTCTCAGACTAGCTGATGACAAGGCTCCGAAGATTGCAAGTCTATCTAAAATTTCTGGATTCTAGAGTTATGGGTGCAAGGACTTATCGTACCGAGGAAAGGTGATAAAGATAGCTTGAAGAAAAGTGAGATCTATATCTTAGATTTCCTGATAAATCTAAGGAAGTTCAACTTGATGAAGCACATTCTTCTTACTATTGAAAATTTGACGAAAGGAAATCTGAGAGCTCAGATTATTATGTATCAAGCAATTCCCTCCAAGTTAATTGTTCGGTGCCTTGAGTCTTTCAAGGAGGCTTGAAAATCTAAGAAAAGAGATTGCAAGATCATTCTGGTCAGCGATGGTACTCTGAAGAGGATGGATGTGGCTTTCAACAAGTTAACTGTTGAGTTCTTCGATTTGCCAAATCAAGAAGAAGAGGCTCCGAAGGTTGCATAACCGGAATCATCTAAGCCAGTAAGAAAGAGAAAGCTGAAAGAAGTGGAAGTACAAGCAGAGAATCCTAAGTCTAAGGAAGTCCATTCCGCACCTCCAAAGCCCAAGAATAAGAAAGCCTATCTTGATGAGGTTGTTATGAAGTGGAGAGCTGATAAAGAGAAAAGGAAAGAAGGGGATCTGCAGTTCGGATTGGACCCTGCGGAGGCTAAGGCCTTGAAGGAGAAAACTGCTGATGAGCTGGAAAAACAAGCAATGCAAAAGAAGATCAAGAAGAAGATGTCTGAGGCTGAGGTAGCTCAGGCCTTGTTGAAATTAAATGAAATGGTTTCAACAACTATTCCTGTTCCGAGATCATTCTCCTTGGAATCTCTACCTGAGACTCCAGGAAGAAATCTTGTTGCTCCGGAAGAAGCTGTTACTAAGAATATTGAGGAAGTAGAACAAGTTGAGCAAGTGGAACAAGTAGAAGAGGGTGCTGAAGGAAGTGGTGAAACCGGAGATGTGCTGAAACAAGTTGATGATTACAAGGGGACACCTTCGGAACACTTATCACTCCGAACTTCTGAAGCAGAATCTTCGAAGCTAGTTACTCCAGCAATGGAAGAAGATAAAGGAGAATAAGAAGTTTCTTATCATGGAGAAGACGAACATCTTTAACTTGATGTTTCTCAAAAGGAAATTGTAGGGGTTCGTGTTCAGGAAGTCGCTGATGAAGAAGATAATGTTGTTCAAGTTTCTGATAGTGAAAAAAGAACTCCGGAACAGGATTCAATTCCAGAAAAAGACAAGGGAAAGCAAATTCTTGCTGATACTCCGAGCTCAGAAGTGAGGAAGAGGAAGGAAGTTGGTAGCTCTTCAAAGAGAAAGCTTGAACTTGTTGAAGAAGAAATATCGCCAAGCAAAGCTTCAGATTCGGAGTCATCCTCAGTGGGGCATGACTTTGTTGTTCAGTCTTTGAAGTAGTTGGTGGGAACCGTTCCGACCTTCTCAAGTATTGATTCAAGATGCCAGATGCTCCAACATGCATTGAATCAGAAAACTGACTCCGTATCTATGGTTATGGACAAGTGTGTTGAAATTGAGGCTCAGTTCAAAACGTTTTTCGTTGGATACGAAGCTCATAGAAAATCTTGCAAGAGGATGAAAAATTGGTCGAAGAAGACTGTGGAAGAGATGAGGTTGCTCGATGAGTTTCAAGACAATGTTAAAGATGCATTTGAAACCGAGGACAAAAAGATGAATGAGCTAACGACATCCTTTGAAGAGAAGCTGACAGAAGAAAAGAACTTCTGGATTCAAGAAGTGAGAGATCTGAATGGGAAGCCGAATTCCGTTTCTCAAAACTGGAAGTTTGAAAGAGATCATCGGATCAATTTTGAAGAAAGGATGAAGGCTCAGGAAGAAAAGATCAAAGATCAGGAAGAAAAGCTGAAATCCCAGGAAGAAAAAATTGAAGCTCAATCCGAAAGAATAGTTGCCTTAGAGAAGCAAGCTGAAGAAGATCATAAAGACCTGAAGAAGATCAAGACTATTCTAAAGGGGTTCATATCAAAGGAAAAATATCCAAAATAACCTAATCCGATCTTTTTGTTGTAATCTTTTCTTTGTTGTCGATATTTCAAACCTAATGAAATTTGTGCCTCTCGTTTCTTTTGTTGTCATTACTAATATTTCAGGTACTTTGTTATTTTTTTCCATTCCCTCCAATTCATTTTGAAAATCACAAATGGGGAGAAGGAAAAGATCCTTATGAAAAAGAAGAACTCTAATAAGATTTTATCAAAGGGGGATAAGAAAAAGATCCTTAATAAAAAGAAAAACTCTAATAAGAGATTTTTTAAGGGGGAGCTTTTTCATTAAAGAAGACATTCTTATCTATCACTCCGGAAATCTGAATAAGATCCTTAGAGTTTCAAAGCCTAAGGGGGAGTTAGTCGTATTCATCAATATCCTTAAAGCAAAGGGAGATAAGCCTTAATGTTTTTCTTTCTACTTAGAATTTCTTTTTCGTAAGGATGTTTGTGCTTTCCAAAAAGGGGGAGATTGTTGAGTCAGTAAGGTTTTCCTTATGACTTTGCCATTCATTCTTGTTTTGAAAATCACAAACACCCTGCCTTTAAGAAAATTGCTTCTATAAGGAAAATTTCTTTTATAAGAAAAATCACTTTTATAAGAAAAATTGGTTTCTTAAGGAAAATCGCTTTTATAAGAAAAATTATCCTTATCATATTTTCATCCATATTTTTCTTAAGTATGAGATTCAGATTAATTTTCTCGGAATCATTGAAACTTTGATATAAAGCATTCTGTTTTAGGGTTTGGATTCTGGATAAGAACTATAAGGAAGTTTCATTCCGAATTCTGGATATGAACTCTGACTAAGTTCTATTCCAGATTCAGAATACGAATTCTGAGGAAGAATTCTCATTACGAATTCTAATGAAGAAATATCATTCCGAATTCTCATTAAGAATTAGGATGATGAATTCTCATTACGAATTCTGATGATGAATTCTCATTACGAATTCTGATGACGAATTCTCATTACGAATCCTGATGATGAATTCTCATTACGATTTCTGATGACTAATTCCTATTCAGAATTCTCATTCCGAATTCACCTATTAAACAAAATTTGAGTATCTTTGTATTATACACTCTGAATTAATTCAGACTCTGAAAAATATCTTTGTTAGACTCCGAACTATTATATTACTTACACTTCTAAAATTTATCTACTTTTTATTATTGTTCCTTACACTCTGAACCTTCACTCCGAAGTTTTCATTCCGAACTTTTATGTTAGAGTTTAAAACGATGTCGTACATTCTGTTAAATTTGTTTCGTTATAAAACGATGTCGTCTGTTTTGTTATAAACTAACCGTTGTCTAAGTGACACGTGTATAGGTCCCTCTGATCTTTAAGGAAAATATGACCGTTGGAGAAGGAGCCGACCTTACCTATAAATAGGAGCTCATTTGAAAGAGCTCGGAACTGATGACACATGAACAACTTGGTTTTGTGCATACATGCTGTTGAAGTGATTTCTAGAGAGAGAGACTCTTATTAACTCTCAAAGCTTCATGCGACTCCGAATGTTGGTGATTACATTCGAGGGCTTCCGAGGATAGGAAGACAGAGGTGCCGAATACCTTGAAGTTCGAGGGATTCCTTGCTGAGGGAGACAGAGGTTGCCAACTACCTTGAAGTTGAGGGCTTGCGGGGATAGCAAGACAGAGACTCTGATCTTCGTATCGAGGGCTTACCCTGGGGTGGGTAAGATAGACTTTCTTGAAAGTATAAATCAAGGGAACTTTATCCAAGGTTGTTGGATACCCTTCTCTTTGGGTTAAAAGACTATTATCTTGTTACTTGTAGTTTAAATACTTGTTTTATTTCCGCTGCAATTTGTATCTTAAGGAAAGTATAACTTTCTTATACTTCCTCACTTACTCTGTTTCATTTTAGATTCTATATGCTTTAAGGTAGAATCTCATATTGTAATCTTTTGTTAAGTTTCAATTTCTAGAACCATATTTCTGAAACCCTCATTCGGAATCTCTTTCCTAGTTTGCATTCGGTGTTAGAGGTGTTGTGAAATTACTTAGTTTAACTTTGTTAAACTTAGCCCTTTCCTTTGTTTAAGGAAAACATAGTTAATCGTAACTAAATTTAAAGGTTCCAAAGGAATTTTTAAAGTATACAATTCACCCCCCCTCTTGTATATTGAGCATCTACATCACTATTTCGATCCTACAATTGGTATCAGAGGTTGGAAACCTCTTAATCTATACCAATCTTACAATAAAAAGATTAAAAACCTAATGATGAACTCACCCAAATATTTATAAATTTGTAAAATCAATGTTAATAAATCAATAATTTCATAACCATTGCATACAAACCCCCAATTAGTATTCAATAATCTAAAAATAATCTACTATTAAAAAGTATCATTACGGAAGATTCGACCTAGTGCTGCTATACACATTAGCAGAGCACCGGAAAATTGAACTACCGATGAGAAATAATCGAAAACTTGTTCAAATGTATCATATACCAGGGATGGTTCTTTATGTAGTCATTAGTTTCTGGTTATTATTAAAATAATTAAGAAATTGAAAAAAAATAAAAAGAAAAACCTGCCTTCTCATAAAATTCATAACTGAAAAAACATAAAGAAAAACCCATCTTCCTCTTTCTTCCAACATATCTCTGAACTCCTTGTATCCTCCCAAAAAATCCCTAGGATTATTTTGACCCTAAAATTGAGGTAACTCTTCTCTAAGTTAGGAGGAACATTTATGATAATAATAAAATTCATGAACCAGTCTTTGTCCAACCAGTTGAAATAGAAATGTCCAATCCTTTGGAAAAAACACTAAAAGTACTTTTTTCCCCTGATATAAATTACCAACCTCTTGGTATTAAATATCAAAGTATAAAATCTTACTTTGAACTCATATCGTGGTAGATTTATCTTATCCCTCATTTCCACAGTCTAGCATGTGATGATTCACATCTCTACCTTAAAGAGTTCCAAGTGGTGTGCTCTACCATGAAGCCTCAAGGGGAATCTGAGGAACAAATAAAACACTGAGAATTCCCTTTCTCCCTAGATGAAATTGTTATGCCACGGCTCTTCTTCTTTCATCTTGGTTTCATAACCGCATGGAATGACATAAAGTGACTTTTCTTAGAGAAATTCATTCATACTTATCATACTGCATCTATCTGAAAGAAAATAAGTGGTATTTGTCAGTTCCCAATTGAATCACTCCATGAATACTGGGAGAGGATCAAAAGGATTGTTTCTACCTACACACACCAACAAATACCTAACCAACAATTGACCCAATACTCATATGATGGGTTATTTTCTATGGAGAGAACAATCATTAATGCTGCAAGTGGAGGTGCTCTTGTTGATAAAACTCCCACAGTTGAAAGAGACCTCATAAGAAACTTGGATGAAAACAAACAATAATTAAATACTCGAGCAGATGATCAAGTCAAAAAAGCCCCTGATAATCAATCAATATATCCGAACAATATGACTGAGTGGATGAGTGAACATACTGATCTTGTGTGATAGCTTGTTGTGGCTACCAAATCCCCTACATAATCTTCTCCACCATCAATATTTCATGGACCTATCAAAAACTGTGGAATCTACAACACACCAGCTCATCCAATAGACACCTATCCACAACTTCAAGATGTACCATCTGATTCATCTAGACCAATGGATCTTGATGCATCGTATTCTCAGCGGAACCCCAACTCTCAAAAATTAGGCCCGTTTTTAGAAAATTCCACCTACCACATTCCAAGACCTTATCTTCTATATATAACTCTAACATGAGATATGGGAATCCCATTTCGCATCCCCTCAATACCCTCATCAAAACCCAAACCAGTTCTAATATGGTCATGGTGTGGGTAACTTCTGACAACCTTACCCTTTTGTTCCTCAACCTCAAAGTATTAATCCTCTGCATCCTCCTCCTGGATTAAACTATCCTAGTGAACCTTCCCAATTCCCTAACTAATATAATCGTTTTCTCAAGAACCAAAATCAAGGCAATACCAGTCCTGGAGAATCATCTTCTTCCAAGAAACCATGGAAACATGTATTTGATTATCTTGCCTCCTTCACTAATTCTAGCCTTAAAAATATTAAAATCCAAATTGGTCAACTTTCATCCACCGACGACAGAAAATAAATTAAATCCATCCCAACTTCCATCTCAACCATTACAAAAAAACAAGGGTAATGTATGTGCAATTTCACTTAGGCTGAGAAAGAATATTTTTATGCCTCAAGATATGTCCTCCAGCCATCCTTTGAATGTTGAACTACCAAATTACAGGAAAAATACATATGAAATGAAACCTGAAGGCATTCCCTCACCTCTTTTAATTCCACTTAGGAACCCAATTCCTTTTCCTCAAGCTGTTTCGACACCAATGAAGTCTTTTGAACCTAATCTCAGAATGCTCAACATGTTTAGAAATGTTGAAGTGAACATTCCCCTTCAAGATGCCATTATACAAATTCCTAAGTATGATAAGTTTCTCATGGAGTTTTGTACCCATTAGAGGAAACATATGTCCTTTAAAAATGTTTAAACCCAAGAATCCATACACATTAAGTGCAAAGATCCTGGTAACTCTATAGTTCCATACCATATAGGACGTTCCAACTTCGACAATGCACTCATAGACCTAGGAGCCTTAATTAATGTCATTCCAAAATACTTCTTCTCCAACCTTGGTCTATGTACCTTAAATCCAACATGTGTTGTCATTTAATTGGACAATCAATGTAATGGTATTCCTTATGGTTTAATAGAGGATGTCCTTGTTCATGTGAATGATCTTATCATCCCTGCTGATTTCTATGTCCTCGACATGGAAGGAGAGATGAAATATTTTGGATCTCCCTTAATTCTAGGGAGACCATTCCTAATGACTGATTGATCTAAGATTTATGTCCATTCAAGAATCTTATCCATTGAATTTGGTTTCCAACTAGTAATGTTCAACATTTTCCATGCCATGTGATACCCATATTAGGATCACTCTACAGTCTCAATCCATGTTTATGAGGACACTTCTGAGATAAAAATAAACCCCAATCCATCATGTTATTCATGTTCAAATGATAATGGATATTATGAAATATGAACCATGACTAACCAAGTCATAAATGTAAAATTTTATGTGGACCTCTAATTCATAGACTCCATCAATCTAGAGGAACTTGAAAACTCTCTTGAATCCCACATCAACTCTGATCTCTACTGATCCACCAATGACAGTATTATGAAAAATGATTCTAATGAAATTGCAGTCCTTTCCTCTATTCCTGAGTTTTCTAACCCACAAATAAAATATGAGGCTGATTAGAAACCTCTTCCTAAACACCTGAAATATGAATTACTTTTCCATGATCACTCTTATCCTTTCATTATTTATTCTTCTCTTATAGAAACTGAGGTGTCAAAGAATGACCACATGTTATATGAAAACAAAAAGGACATAGGGTGGACCCTCGATGATATACCAGGAATCAACCCTTCTATTTTCATGCATCATATCCTTATTGATGAATAATCAAAATCAATTAGACATCCAAAAAGAAAACTCAATCCACTAATCCTTGAGGTAGTTAGGGAAGAAATCACCAATCTTCTTCAAGATGGTATTATATAGGCAATTTTAGATAGTGAATGGGTTAGTCCAATTCATGTTGTCCATTTGAATTGTGGGATAACTATTGTCAAAAATGAACATGGGGAGGTAGTTATAACTCGAGTGAAGAACAAATAGTGTGTGTGCATCGACTATAGAAAATTAAATGTTGAAAGAAGAAAATATCCCTACACTCATACATTCCTTGATCAATTGCTAGAACTATTAGCTTGAAAGTCACACTATTTCATTATTGATGGATAGACCAGCAACTTCCAAATCCCAATCACTCCTATGGACTAAGAAAAGACTACTTTAACATTCCCTTTAGAACATATGCATATAAGAGAATTCCATTTGACCTTTACAATGATACTGCACCATTTTAGAGGTGTATGATGAGTATATTTTCTAAATTTATTGAACACTACATTGAAGTCTTCATGGATGAATTTACCATTTATTGTGATTCATTTTTAATCTTTCTAAAATTCACTCACTCTTGTCCTTAAAAAGTGTTTCAAGTGTATCCTTGTGTTAAATTTTGAAAATGTAACTTCATAGTTACAAATGGGATTGTTCTCAGGAACATAGTTTCAAAATATGGTATTGATGTCGATACAACCAAAAATGGAGTGATCCAATCTCTTCCTGAACCCACTTATGTTCGAGACATCCATTCATTCATTAGTCATGCTGGTTTCTATCAGTGATTCATCCATAACTACAGTATGATTTCCTCCCACTCACTCAGTTGTTCCAAAATGACATCACTTTCCATTTCAATGAGTTTTTCTAGAGGGACTTCATTGAAATAAAAATTTATATTACATCATCCCCAATAATCCAACCCCCATATTGGTACATACCCTTTGAACCGATGTGTGATTCTTCTGATAGATCTGTTGGGTTTTTCTTAGTCAAAGAAGAGAAACAATTATTCATGTCATATATTATGCCTCAAAAACTCTAGATAAAATTCAATCTCAATACACTATGATAGAAAAGGATCTTTTAGCAGTGGTTTTTTATTTAGATAAATTCTAGCCCTATATCTTAGGTGCCAAAATCATCATCTTCACATACCATTATCTTATGAAGTTCTTACTAAAGAAACTTTATTCCAAACCAAGGATAATAATGTGGATCGTAATGCTCCAGGAGTTTTTCATTGAAATAAAATATAAACCACAAAATGAAAACCCTATAAATGATCACTTGAGTAGAATTTATAATTATTTTAATTCTAAAATCCTTGATCCTGAATTCCCCACTAAGCACATTTCATATCACAATCCAAAGTTACCATGGTATGCCGCAATTGAAAATTACATGGTTTCTAGAGTTTTTCTTGAATTTTTTTCAAAAGAACAAAATATGAAGTCGAAAAGTGATTCAGAACACTATTTTTGGGAAGAAAATAATCTTTGGTAAATTAGGGAAGACATGGTAATTAGGTGATGTGTTGATGTAGATGAACATTCCTGTATCGTATAATTTTGTCACTCCCTTCCAGGAGGAGGCCACCTTGGACCTCAAAGGAATTATCAAAAGGTCCTAGACTCTTGATTATTCTGGAATTCACTCTTCAAGGACTCACATGAGTTCTGTCGATCATGTCCCACCTGCCAAAAGTTTGGCACAATTTCAAAGTCAAAGGAAATTCCCCAAAATCCAGTAATTTTCTATGAGATCTTTAATATTTGTGGAATTGATTTCCTCGGACCATTTCCCCTTCTAGTGACTCTTATATATCCTTCTTGCTGTTGTTTATGTTTCTAGGTGGGTCGAGGATAAACCCATTAGAAATGATGATTCACATACTATTAGTGAGTTCATAAAGACAGAGATATTCCACCGATTTGGCACACACCATGCCTTAAAAAGTGACTTAGGAACCAATTTTTGTAATAAAACCATGGAATCTCATTTGAAAAATAATGGTGTTGTACATAAAACATCAACTGCATATCACCCATAGAAAAATGGAATGGCTTAAATTTCTAATAGAGAAGTGGAAAGAGTAATTGAGTGAATTGTAAAATCCATGAGAAAAGAATAGAATGAAAGACTTGGTAAAGCACTCTGCCCTTATCATCATGCCTATAAAACACCCATTGGGATGCCTACTATTAAGGTAGTTTTTTTTGTAAATCATGTCATCTTCCAGTTGAAATCCAACATAAGTTATTTTGGGCTTTAAAAACATGTAATTTTGATTTTAAAAAATCTATAGAAGAATGACTATTGTAATTAGTTGAATTGGATGAGTTTGGACATGATTCTTTTGAGAATACCAATCAATACAAAGAAAAGGTTACAGAACACCATGAAAAAAACATCCTAAGAAAGGTATTTAATAATGGTGAAAAGGTAACGCTTTTCAACTCTCGATTTTAGCTTCACCCAAGTATGCTTAATTCTCATTGTGAATGTCATTTTGTTGTTACTAATGTTTACAAATTTGGTGTAGTGCTAGTCCAAGACCCCTCTTCAAAAAGGACATTCATAGTTAATGGATATCAGTTAACACATCACCATGAGAGGATGCACAATCCTGGAATAACATTGACTTCCACTAGATCACCAACTTCTACAATTGACGCACCACTAGATAGAGATGACAACCCACAAAATCCAAACCAAGGGTCACCTATTTATATTTAACTTCTCTTCTCTCTTTTTCTCTCTCTTTCTCTTTCTTCTACTTCCTCCCTCATTATCATTTTGTTTTTACCACTTTCCTAGTCACATTTTTCTTATTTTTTAATCACTATTTCTCTTTTGTGTGGGTGTGTAATTTTAAAACACTAAAAAAATATATGAATAAAAACGAGTCATAATTACCCACCCTCCAATTTTGAAATTTTGACCAACCATTTGGGGGAGTCAAAAACCTGGTTTTATCTCAAAAATCTTGTTTTTTCATCAAATATTTAGATAATGAATATTTAGTCAAACCCAAGAAATTTTGAATGCCCTATTTATGATTTTGAAACAGATTTTCCCCACCTGTGAGGAACCCCATTTGCTTTCATGCTAAGGCCACCTATGGAAATCTTTTCAAAATGTGTGTTTTTTACCCCCATTTTTGAGTCTTATGTTTGTGGACCTTCGAACTAAATTTCCTACTTTGGTGTGCATTAACATGATAGAGGAATTTTTTCATCCACATGAGAATCACAACAGTCAAATAGACTACCATTTTCCTTATATTAATTTCTCGTTTTGAAATCCCCTTAAACCATATGAACACCTTTTAGTTTATAACCACATTACAATCCCAATACCTTATCCCACATAATATCAACATGGATTTACATTGCATTATTTATGGAAATTTAATTGCGGGGGGAATGGATTTAATTTTTTGGGTGCCCTATTATTGATTTTCAATGATTATCATATGATTGAGGGAAAGAACCAATTTTAGTTTGGGGTATAAGTTTCCAATCCGTGAGTTTTGGGGAATGTAATCTACCTTCATTTATTTAATTTTTTAAATGATATTGACAAGTGTTCAAAAAAAGGAACAGAAAAAATGAGTTTTGTCTTGGGAAGTTCAAAAATAACTCTCCATAAAACTTTTATCTTGTTATAACTATTTAAAATAGTGTTTTGAGGAGATCAATCATGGGTTGGGATATGCGTGTGAGATATTTTTCAAGTTAAAAATTCTAAAAATGAAGAAAAAAGAAAAGAAATGAAGTAAAGAACACGTATGTCATTGGGAGAAGTTATGTGTTTTGTAAGTATTTCATCTTATCATCCCCTTAATATTTTCTTCCTTACTTGTGTTATTATTCGCACAATCATTATCTTGTAAATATGTTTTTCAATTTCTTTTTGTGTCACATTTCAAAAAAAATGTGCATTTCTTTTTCCATGTTTGTATTTTTACCCCCTTTTTCCTATCTTTTCGATATCATATTCCTTTTTTCCTATAGCCACAGAAAACCCCAGAAATACCTCTTGATTTTTGGGCACTTTATGATAGATATTTTACTCTAAGAGCTCTTTCACACTCTTAGATTTACAATTTTGGTTGGTGAAAGAGTGAACCTCCATTAATTTATTTTATCATCTTTAGAGGTGTGAGTTTTGAGTGTCCACATTTTCCATTTCTAAATTTGAGAATGAAAAATGAATTGTTTTTGAAACATTATTTCATTAACTATTTGTGGTGGAATTCAATATGTATGAGTGAAATGTTCTAAACCTCCCCTCATTGGTGAAAACAAGATTTTAATATTTTTAGCATGTAATAGTGATTTTGTTGTGTTTTTATATTTATTGTGCATTAGGACATGTACAAGCCTATGTGTAGTGGATTTGATGTTATTCAATTATTCAGAACATCTTATATATTACCGTTACTAATTTTAAATTTAATGTGCATAATTTGTGTGAAATATTAATGTGTAAATATTAAATATAATTTTAGAGAACTATTTGAATTCATCCAAATTCAATTCTATTTAATGTTATAATAATAACTCTCACCATAATTATCCACATTGCCTGATTCATATTTGGTAGGGTTATTCACAAAAATTAAAACATTTCATTAAAAGTGATCTTGGGCCAATTCTTCAATTGGAAGGGCCATATGGTCCACACAAAAAGGCCCAAATAATCTGTGATGAAAAAAGACATTAAATGAATATAGAATTCCTGGGATCACTCTAGAAGTCCAAACCCTTTAATTTTCCTCCAATGGTCGGGGTACAAATCAATTCATATAGGATCAAAATTTCAACACCTAACTTCAAATGCAAGTGTCCGAAATGATTAAGCTAAACTTAGCCCACCAATATGAATGGGAACTAAAATCTATACATTATTAATGAATTTTCACATGATGTAGAAAATAAATATAGCTTATAATTTTTAGCATAAAATCCATGATATGGGAGGCCAATTTTTCTTTAATAATGTGTTCTGATTTTAAGTCATATTTCTACTGATAAACACATTAACATTAGGGCCTTCTAAAATGACTCGATTGAAATGGATAAATCAACATTGTTTAATGAAACTACCATAACTTTGGCTCCATAAGTCAAAATTCCATCCGATATTGAGATAATTTTCCTAAAATTATTATCTACAACATTTAAGAATTATATGTATTGTGATTCAGCTATCTGAATTATCAAAATGGCGATGAAAATGGAGGGAGATATTGGGAATGAAAATAGACCACTTCCTTGGGCTATAAATACACCCCCTCCTCTCCTTCAAATGAGTAGCCATTTCCGATTATATTATCACATATTGGAATTATAAAATCATTGAAATGGTCTTTAAAGTACATTTCATACTCATGTTTTCACATGAGATTCCATTCCTCATCTCTTTGTTTCCTTTAACTTTTGTGTTCTTCATTATTGTAATCTTGTAAGTCTTTTCTTTTTAAAACTATTTTAACGAATGTTTATTCTTAAGTATCTCTTATTCTTGTACACCTTTTTTAGTTTAATATAAATGTTATTAAAATAGTTTAAAAATTGTTGAATCACTTTCCCTCTTTTCTCGTTCTCATTCAATCTAACGTTCATTTTAAATTATCATCATCATTTGTGTGTGTGTTTGTCAAACCAATCTTTTATTATCCCTTTATTTTTCTTATCTTATTAATTTATCATCATAATATATATTACCATATTACTAATCATTTAAATTTATGAGTAAATATCTCATTGGGGTGAGTTAAAATTTAGGTATGTTAAGCGATTGAGATATTTTTCTGGATGAATATTCTTTAAATTAAAAATGTGTATATTGGACTTAACATGTCATGGATTAATGACTTGTTTTGTTTAATGTATGGATTCCACTGATTATTTGAATCATAAATAAACTTCAAAAATCATGTACTAATTGAGATTATAATCTTAGTTACTTTAAGTATTGGATTAAAGCATTAACACTTAGGAATTCTAATCAACGTCAACTTGTGATATGTTTGTTAATTTAAGGCAATATAAAGCCAGGCACACAGATATCACAAGCTTAATTACCAAATGATGAACTCACACCAATCATTATAAATTTTTAAAATAAATCTTAATCAATCAATCATTTCATAAGATCGAAAAACAAACCCACCAATCAGAATACAATCAACTAAAAACAATCGACTAGTAAAAAGAATCATCGCCGGGGATTCGACCTGAGTGCTGCTATGAACATTAGCAGAGAACTGGAACATTGAATGGTCAGTAGGCGACAATTGGCCTCACTTTTAGTGTCCAAATGAACACACTATGTACTTCAATTATTTCTGAATTACATCTATATTCCATGTCCCTGGGTATGTACTTCAGATGGAAGGTAAAAAAAAGTACACATAGTGTAGTCGATACTACATGCCATGAACTCATCCAAATTTTGAAAATTTATTTAAATTAATTATTATATAATAATAACACTTAAGATGTGTACCATAGTGCATGCATTATGCTGAGGTAGAACACATGATAGGTGTTTCATATATATATGTGTGTGTTTAATTTAACATCTTTATAATGTTCATTTATACTCATTGGGCAGTTATGAATGTGAGTTCACTGGCTTGCCTCCGAGGTAAAAGTTACATAAAAAGATAATTTTAAATGAATTTATTTGTTTAAAATTATTATGGATGATAATTTGAAAGAAATTCAAAAAAATGTATTAATATAAAAGGATTGATTAATTTTATATTATCAATTTATTCATTAGGGATTTATCTTAATCAAAAACGAATAATGAACTGAATGACTGTTTTATATATGTGTAAATATCCTTACATTTATTGATAATCATGATATATAACAAGAAATTTTTATGTTAATTGTTTCTTTTAATTTATTTATTTAAATTAAATTCGTTTGCTTGGTACCCTTCTCCTTATTAATATGTAGGGCATGCATTCCCAATGTTTCTTTTATGTAAAACCCCATTTTACCCCTCACCTATGAGTTAGATAAAAGAATATGTAATGAATTGTGATCCAATCCTAGGGAATGTGGCTCATGTTAGGATCCACTGGGAATCCAATACAAGTAGATATAAAGGAGGACAGGTGGAAAGCTGTAAACACAATCCTAAAAGAATCAAGGTGTTTCTCCCCTAGGTATTGGGTTAGTTTATGAACCGCTAGATAAACTAACCAATATAACAAGATCATGATCATACTATTTGTTTTAATAATGTTAGTTTCATGGTATATTTATTGTGGGTGTGTTGACATGATCAAATAATTAATTAATTAAACAAGCTGACAAGATGGAACTAAAATAAGACCAGCTTATGCCTAAATATTATATTAGACATGGTTAATCACAAAATTAAATCACACTTAAAATTAAATAGAATTCAATCAAAGATAATAAAATGAAAATTTTTGTATTAGGGTAAAAACCACTAATGAAATATTAATTCGGTATAGCCATAAATAATTTTTGTTAGAGTAGAACCATATTTCAACATTTTTGACCAACCATAGTTGGGGTGCTTTCAATTATCATGGAATTGTATTTCATGGTTTTGGGTGGAATTGACATGGTTAACATCAAGGGTTGAATACCACAACAATACATTGTGTGACCATGATGAAAAGGTTGAGGAAATCCAAAAAAAACGTATTTATGTATTGCGGAGTCCACTCAACCGATCAAGGAGCTACGAGTTAATGCAGTTTGCAATAGAATTGCCTACCTAAAAACCTAAAAGTTTCCCGAAAAACCTTATTTGGGGTAAAGAAAAAGGAAATATGGATCCTTTTAATTAGAATATTGAGTCAATAGAATATTCCAAATTCAATGGTGAGGGATATTGGATTTTGATTAAATAGTGGAAGATTAATAAGTATTAATTTATTTATTTGTCTTATTGTCATCATGATAAATTAATAAACATTTTATCATATTAATTTGAGGAAATGGAATGAAAAATGACTTCAAAAAATCATTTTGAACCATTCATGAGAACTAAAAGCTTATCACCGACACCAATTTCCATGAATGGCAGAGGCGTTTGCACATTATCCTTTGCCATAAGTGGAAATTGTATGTGTTGGAAGAGCATGTTCTAGTTGCACCTAGAAACGAGGATTGTGTTGAAGAAAAATGTCTCTATATAAAACATATGTATTATGCCCCAGATGTATAATGTTTCCTGATATCGACCATGTCTAATGATCTCTTGAGGCAACATAAAAACATGGATGCATATAGAATAATGTCTCACCTTAAAGATTTCTATCAAGAGAAGGAATGATATGAGAGATATGAGAACACCAATGCATTATTCACAACTATTCTTGGAGAGTCTGTGCCAACTAGGCCTTGTGATGTCAATATTATTGGCTATATTGAATGCCTCGAAATCACAGGGATTAACATATTAGATGATTTTCATATAGATCTCATCCTATCATAACTTCTCAAGACCTACACAAGATTTACTGTCAACTAAAATATGAGAAAAAATGAGATGAATCTATCATAACATATGATCTTAATTCTCCTAGTAGATTAGGACATGGGGAGTGGAAAAACCACCAGTCCATATGGTGAATAAGAAAAATAAGTACAAGGAAAATGGCATAAGGATTCATAAACATTTTAACACCCCTGAGAACCATCCCTCAATGAAGGGGAAGATACAAAGTCAGGGAAAGAAATAAGATGATGTATATTTTACATGTGGAAAGCAAGGCCACTGGAAGAGGAACTTCATCTAGAAGTGTGGGGATGCTAAATGTGCATTCGTTATCTGGTGTAATATTTTCATTTCTACACATTGGGTATTTGATATAGCTGGTAGGGCTCATATGTATATAAAAGTTTAGGAACCAAGTAGATATAGAATGATTTCCAGAGGAGAGGTAGATCTTCGAGCTTCCAATGGTGAAATGATGGCTACATTGGCCATTGAAGATTAAAATCTCTCATTTCAAACTAGAATTCGGTTTGTTTTACGTAACTATTATTATGTGCCAACTTTTACCATGAACATAATTTATGTATCTTTTTTGGATATGGATGGATTTATTTTCAAATTTGGAAATAAGGGTTATTTTCTTTTTAAGAATAACATATGTTAGTGTATGGCACATTTGAATAATTCTGTTTGTGATTTAAATTAAGAAAACCAAGAGTTGGAAATCGATAATGAAACAAATTCACATAACTCATACAATACCCATTTGTGGAATCACTTTCTTGGTCATTTAAATGAGAAGCACTTGACTAAGATCTACCAAGATGGATATTAAGACTCCAATGAGATAAAACCACTTGAAAGATTTCAGGATTGTTTACAAGGTAAAATGACCAAGTTGTCATTCAGTGGACATGGTGAAGGGGCCATAGAGATTCTAGGATTGCTACATACAAATGTGTGTGGACCATTTTTAGTAGAATCTAGATGTGAATATTATTACTTCATAAAGTTTACTTATTATTTGATTAGATATGGATATTTATACTTAATGAAATATAAGTAAGAATCCTTGGATAAATTTAAGGAATTCAAGAATGATGTATAGATTCAGCTTTGGTAAGAAGATAATGAATCATCGATCTGATCGTGGTGGAGAATATCTAAACCAAGTGTTCATCAATCTTGTATGAGAGTCTGGGATTCTATCTCATCTCACTCATCCATAAACACCATAGTGGAATGATGTTAGTGAAAGGAGGAACTGCACCTTGTTGGAATTGGTGAGGTCGATGGTGAGTCATGTAGATATTCCATTATCTTTGTTGGGATAAGAATTATAAACTAAAACATACATATTTAACCGAGTACCAACTAAGGTAGAAAATGGAATTACCTCCATGTTATGGAATGGATAGAAACCCATTTTTTCACACACACATGTATGGGGATGCAAGGTGATTGTTAAGGACATTTAAGGCAAAAAAAATAGCACCCCAGAGCGTGAGGTGTATCTTTATAGGATATCCCAAGGAAACAAAAGGACATTACTTATATAACCCTTCAAACAAGAAAGTGATTGTTGCCAGAAGATCCATATTTTTTTGATGTGGATGAGATCATTCAAAAGGATATTGTGAGAAAGATTTACTACAACAAATTTCATGCTCAAGATACACAAGAGTTGGTACTGGAATAAGTTCCATAGGTCCCCATAGAAGAGGTTCCTGAAACACAAGTACTATGTAGGACATCAATAGAGGTAAGGGAACAAAAGAGAATTGTTTCCTAGTCACCGAGGATGGTGAATCATTATTGTTGGACAATGAGGAATCATAACTCCTATAAGGAAGCATTGGAATGCTCAGAAGATGAATGATGACTTGAAGATCTGAATTCTTAGATGGATTCCCTATATCAAAACCATGTTTGGGTTATGGCCGATGAGCCAGTTAATGTAATGACTTTTTGATGAAACTAGGTATTGAAGAAAAAACAAGACAAGTGATGTCAAGTTAGTATCTATAATGATGGTAAAGTGGATAAAGGATTATGAAAACATTAAATAATTGGCTATGATGAAACCTTATAGATAGTTTCCCTATTTAAATCCATAAGAATAATACTTTCCATAAAAGCTTACCATGACTACAGGATTTGGATAATGGATGTCAAAAGATCATTCCTTAAGGGGATCCTCCATAACAATGTCTATATGACCCAAACAGAAGGGTTTTTGACACCAGGTGAAGCCATTCAAGTTCAAAAGTTGTAGAAATCCAATTATGTATTAATGAAATCATCCAGGTCATAGAAAATTCAGTTTGATGAATCCATAAAGGAATTTGGATTCATTAAAAATTAATGTGGTACATGTGTTTATAATAAGTTTAATTAGAATGCAATCATTATCCTAGTATTATATTTTGATAACATATTGCTTATTGGAAATGATGTACCAGTCTTACAATTAGTTAAGGACTGGTTCAACAATTGTTTCTCAATGACAGACTTTGGTGAATCAGACAACATTCTAGGGATCAAGAAAAATATTGATAGATCCAAGGGGATAATTGAACTAAGTCAGGGTACATACATTGACTAGATACTACAGATATTTAGTATGGAACAATCCAATATGGGATTGGTTCCAATGTCACATGGCCAACATGATTCCAAGAAAAATTTTCTTCATACACAATAGGAAAATGATAGAATGAGTAATATCCCATATGCTTCCTCAATAGAATCCATCACATATTCCATGTTATGTAATGGGATTGATGTTTGCTATGCACTAAGCATGGTATATATATATCAAGAAGATCTAGGAGAACAAAAATAGAATTTTTTTTAAGAATATCCTTACGTATCTGAGAAGAATAATGGATATGTTCATAGTGTACGGAGGGGGCGATTAGATTTTTATCAGAGGACATGCTGATGCTGGTTTTCATACAGATCAAAAGAATATGATGTCAAAATATGGATATATTTTAGGTCTTAATGGAGGATCTATGAGCTGGATGATTTCAAAATAAGTAGTTTTTGTCAATTCTGTAGTGAAGTCCAGATATATAGTGGCTTCTGATGTAACCAAGGAAGTTGTTTGGATTCATAACTTTGTCTAGGATATTGATGTGGTGCCTAGAAGTAATTATCCTATCACATTATATTGTGATAATATGACAATGGTAGCTCTTGAAAATGAACCAAGGTCACATCAACGGACAAAGAACATACTCTATAACTATCACATATTTAGGTATTTCTATCAAAGGGGTGAAGTGGTAGTGATCATAGTTTCCATGGAAGAGAACGTGGCAGTCCCCATGACAAAAGGCCTATCTTAGCAGATGCCTGAAAATCATGTGAGAGCTAGAGGCTTGTAAGGTGTTGGATGATAATATATGTAGAAAGATACCTAGATTCATACATAGGAATTACTTTTATTGTATCTAATTCTAAATTAAATAATGAATGAATCAAAATATGAAACACATACTCAGATAAAGAAATATATTTGATTCTATCTTGATGAATAAATTATAGATGGTCTTTTTGGGAATCTGTTGTGATTTGGTTTGTATGCGGGATGTCAGGCCTGTGTAGTGTCGCTTGTCATTCAAATTAAATAACATTGAACTATTGAATTAACTTGATTAGTTAAAACAGGCCTCACTATTAATTTTGATATTTATTACATAAATGAAATAAAATGGTTATAAATGTGAACCTGATATTTATCGTTTATTTAATTTGGATTACATACATTACTTTTGTTATATTATTGAACACTATTGTAATATACGATCACTGACTGGATGACACAAAAATTGGGTGGTTTGATAATAGAATAATGTCTCACACCATGTTTGGGATGCCATTGTACTAGGGTACCCAAGTAGACCTTTTGTACTCAGAATCATGGACTTTCGCATGTGCTATTTTACTAGTACCTAAGAGTCATGATCAAACGACCGAACTGGGGATCATGATACTCAAAGGGATTTCCCGTGGGGATTTTACTTCAATTTCATACTTGTTTATGGTACTGAATCTTATACCTATGGTTTATATACTCTTTAGCCTACGTCATTCTATGTGAATGAATACATATATGTACATCGGTGTTTCTCATCCTTTACATTGAATTATTATTATCTTTAACTGGGGTATATTGTCTCTTTATTTATTATACCATTATTCTACTCTGACATGAGGGTATAGTCTCCCAACCATAACCAATTAAGAACGTCGCTGCATGTTAACATCCTCTGTCATAAAAGGGGATGCACTTGATGGCATGTGACCAACATTTCTCGAGGCACTGCTAAGAAGAATCTAGGTCTTGGTCACTATAATAAGAACCCATTTTAGACATCACACATTATAAAAAACATTAAGATGAATATAAAAATGAAATTTTAAGCTAACAGTTTTTTACAATAAATATACTAGAGATATAAAAAAATTTGTAAGATGATAGATACTATATCATAGTGTAAAATGCATATTAAAATCATGTAATATAGAAACATAAAATGGAATCATGGAATTAGTATATCAATGAATATAGTAATATTTTATCATAATAATCTGTCATTGATCACTTCCATGTAATCACAATATAGTGAACATAGATCACATCCCATGTTTTATATATATAATCTCATGAAATATAATATTTACCCAATGCAGTGGAGGTTAATATAATTTTTTATGTCCTTCATATCATAATATTCCAATATATATATTTGTTTCATAATAATATATAATAATAAATATGATTATTTTAAATGAGGAAGAATATTTTTTAGATAATAATTTCCTGATTTATTA
The DNA here is from genome assembly GCA_963277665.1 of Viscum album. Classification (NCBI taxonomy): domain Eukaryota; kingdom Viridiplantae; phylum Streptophyta; class Magnoliopsida; order Santalales; family Viscaceae; genus Viscum; species Viscum album. The sequence continues at coordinate 1,631,070,262 of OY728152.1, forward strand.
TGTAACCCTAAATCAAATAAATTTCATGGTAAAGATAATTTAAATGGGAAAAGTAATTGAAAAATATCATAATTGAAGTAAAAAACATACTATATATATAAAACAGAAATAATTATAGAAAATAAAAATGTATGTAAAAATAAAAAGGCATGAAATTAGTAGAATATAAAGAATGAATTCTCTTATAAATAATATAAAATTAAATTTATTCTTAAAAAACAAGTATATAAGAAGTTGTAATTTCAATTAATATGGTAAGATTTAAATAATTTATTATATAATATTTAAAGTAAACTTTATGAAAAAATATATAAAAATATAAGCTTAAAAAATATTATTCAATGAATTATATAGATGGAGGAATATTCAATTACAATATTCCATTTTTTGGGTTGTGAATAAATAACTAAAATGAAAAAAAATATGAATATAAATTGTCTTTCTAGTCCATGATACAAGGAAAAAGGTAATTATTATATTTTTTATAAATAAACCAATTTATTATTAGACAACGAGACAATTTTAATAAAAAAGTTGTTAAGCCCCATTTTTGAAGTTTATATTCAATCAATTAAATAATAAAGAATGGAAATAAAAATATAAAATGTAGATGAAATGGAATAATAAACAAGTAATCAATATTTTATACGCTACATAACATATATTAAACAAATAATTGTTAATGTAAATCCAAAAATAAAATATCATGGATGATTTGTTTTATATAAAGTCCAAACTATAAAAAATTAATTTCCATATTTATATATATAACAAAGTTTTATATATTAAATATCTATATAATAATTGTATTTAAGATAATTTAACATATAAAAATATTATGTATACGTTAATTAATTATTAATTATTTATATTAGATCCATACGAGTCGATGAAAAGTAAAATTTACATGTGTTATATTGTTGATTTGGTAATGCTATCGTCATCATCACTCAATTTCCTTTGAGTTCCACATATCTAATAAATAAAAGGTAATGGTTTCATAATCATATCATTACCTCTTTTGTTCCATGGTTATTCAATTTTTGGAAGATATCACGATATATATATCAAGGGTTCTAATATCATTGGATGGTATATATTTTATCAATCATTATTAAAATTTTCATAATCATTTATGTTATATAATAACATTATTTAAACATAAATATATAAAAATAAATCACTAATTATATATTTAATTATTAATTGACCACTCGAGAATGTGTTGATAATTATATAATAACATTATCAACTCAGGGTTTTAAACGATATAAAAAATTAAAAAATTAAAGGTATTATTGAGTTAAAAAAATAGTATATGATTATTTATTCCATAACATATAAGGATTATAGAACTGATTTTACCTTATCAGAATATCACTACTAAAACTATTTATATGGAAATGAAATGATTTTTTTTGTTATGTGAAAAATTAATGTTATGTAATATTTATTACATGTTTTAAATAACCAAAACCCTAATTTGAATGGAAATAAGATAAGTGTTCCACCTCAGGTACAACTCTAATAGGTAGGGACTGTTGACTAGAAACGAAAAGGTATAATAGAAACATGGTATCCCTTAAACTATACAACAGACAATCTTTATACATCATCGACCAAATTATCTAAAACCACTGTTAATACAAAAAACAAAATAAAAATCATGGTATACACACTAAAAATAGATAAATAATAAAATAAATGTATCAGTACATAAGGGTGAAATACATGGCCAAACCTAATGGGGCACACACCATCCAAATTTGGTAGGGAATACAAACCATCACACCACACCAACCCTTTCCTAGTCAATTCCAAAAATATACAGCAAAAATCATCAATAATGTCTGGTTATGCTAATATCATGCAACCAAAATCACACCAAACCAATTAAACTCCATCGTTAGAGATAAAACATGTGTGGTAAAAATTATAGTGCATGAGTATAAAAATAACCAAATAGTATTTCATAAAATATATAATGGAAATCAATGAAGAAAATATGATATTTAAGGGATAAAATATAAAGCCAACTAGAAAATTGAAATTTGGGAGAGTAATAGACATAGAAGAACATATGGCTCAAATGATAAATTAATCCCCAATAAATGTTTCAAAATAATAAAATATAAAATAATTTTATTCCCGATCCATGGGATGATGACCCCATGATAAGGGAAAGAATCAACCCCCCAAAACATCAAAAAAATATATGGCCAAACCATAAAATTATTCCCAAGTAAATAAAAATATTGAAATCATATAAATTGAATTTAATTTGGAATATATCACACCGAGGGGGGTCTTACCAAACCACAAGCTACACTTTATTTTCTATAATTTGTCATTTCCTGACATATTGGTTTAATTTTTGGTCTCAAAATCATATAACTATACCTAGAACAATGAACTCTTCCAAATAATTTCCATATAAACACCACATAGTCAATACCTATAAATAGTAGTCTCATATAATTAGAATCCCAAATCTTTTCCAGAAGTTACATATTTTGGTTCGTATAGTTATTGACCACATTAATGGGTAAGCCACCCCCACTCTTTTGGGGGTGGGGGTGTATTTGTAATCCGACATGAGATAAAAATTCCCCACCATAATAATGAATAGATTAAAAGGACCCATGATAACTAGATAATATATTATGTAAAAATCATCCAATCATAAAATGAAATCCCTATCCTCTTACACTTTGTTTATTAGAGTGGCATGTTGAATTGGGTTACTATAGATTCTTTGAAAACTATCCCCTAATAATATGAGTTATATACACTATTCTAATACCATAATCATCATATCACCGTCATAATATCATATCAGGGTACCCAGGACATTTAATAATGTAAAGTCTAACCAACTCCATTATTAACCCCTATGGGGTTATTGCACTTCACAAAGGGCTAGAATCTTTAAAGGAGTGTTTTTCATCCACCCATATAAGGGTTTTCTGAAAACAAAAATGGGGATATGAGAAACTCTTTATAGTTTTGATAAGTAATATGTATCACCTCTAAGGGAATTTGGACTCTGTCAACATGTATAATTATCAACACAGTTTTTAAGAAAATATGCCTGATAAAATACCCAAATACCATCTTCCTATCTCTGTCACCCAATAGTTATTGGAGTCTTGGGTCTAAAAAAATTGTTCAAATAAGTCCATTTTATGATAATCACTCTTCATCTATACTGTACACTAATTTGGTTGTACATGTCTAAGAAGATATCCATCACCCATTAGATTAATGGCTATGAAGATCATAGTGAAATTGTTCTAAATGAAAATTCCCAAAATTCCCACTCTAACCAAATTATCAAAAACCCACCATGGGGTTCATGCATGGACATGGAATCATTATATATTATATATTTAATCTTATCACTCTTCAAAATTCCTTGAAAAAAATGAGGAAACCAATGAAGACAAATCAGAACACCTGCATTATTGAATATTTCATCTAATGAAAATTCTTCCACAAAAAAAGAAATTATTTTAAAATTAAAAAATATATAATATATGTCATGATATCATTCCCTGATCCTATAACAATATCTTATATATTACGATCTAAAGGTTTTCCCTAGTCCATAAATGCATATATCCATCATCACCATGAAGATAATATTCACAAATTTCCTCCAGCTATCTCAAAAAAGTTTTTAGTTTTTAGAGAACACCAATGATTCATGAGCTACATAGTCAGACCCTCAGCATAGAATATAGATACATTCAAATAATAAACATATGTGAAAGTATTCTAAAACCCCATTAAAGAAAAATTCCACAACTTGTATGATATTTTATATGTAGATTATACCCAAATCATATATATATTAAAGTTCTATAAATATCTCATCATGTAATTAATAAGTAAACTGAATAAAATATGGTATAGATAGTGTGCATATCCAAAGAAATCAATAAAAAATACAACTTAATATCTCTTTCTTTAAACACTGATTATGTGTGGCACCTCAATGTGTATAGGTAATGTGGTTAATCATGATACCCTGAGTCATGTTCTCCTAAACTACATAGAGTTTAATCATGGGAACATGAAATTTACTACATGATGACATCATGTTTCAAGTACCCAATATCTATATGTCTAATTTATTCTAACATGTATTTTAAAAACACACAACATTTAACATACACATATTTTATATCCATGTATTTTTTTAATGATAGTTCATGTAATATAGGCCCCACATATCCTATTTACATGGACTAAATGTCGTGTAAACAACCATATTCAACACTTTTAATGTATAAAAATCTATAAAAAATGAGTTATATCAATGAAAAAAAGTGATTTGTTTTTCAAAGAAAAATCTATCTGGAAATGAAAATTTATCTAATCATTCCATAAAAATCCACTCCTTCACCAATCATATATCATATCATGAAATAAATCCCTATAAAAGAATAATAAATTCCAAAATAATAATTTGGAAAAAATAAAAGTAATCAGTCTTACTTCATGGTGAATCATAGATAAATCAAGGTTTAGTTCTATTTTTACGATCACTATGTTCTGATCAAACTCTTATCTCCCTCTTTAGAAGAGGCTAAACTCATCTCCCCTTATCCTTCACACTCTATGAAATCAATGAGGGATACATAATAAATTAAATGTAGTGGGAGATAAAATAAAAGGTGTGTAAATAAAAATACAAATTAAATAATGTTCTAAAAAGCTCTCGATCTTACACCAGAAACCCAATTAGACGATATATAAATTTGAGGTAAATTTTATAATTGGAACTCATCAATGGAGACACAATTTCAATCAAAATATATATTTAGGGTATAAAGGCATCTATATGTTTGGGATCATAAATATAATTTGTTTAATATATTAAAAATATCATGAAAAATTATCCAACACATTATCAGGTTCTCACAAACAATAAATGACATGATATGTGTATTCTAGACTTTTTTTGACATTAGCCAAAATATAAAGTAATTATAGCCATAATTATATTGATCATTCCACTAAAAAATAAATCTCTAGATTCCCCTAGGAATATATCACTACTCCTCTAAATTTTTCACATAGGTGACAATAAATTAAAGATGAATGACTGCCTTTTCAGTTGGATATTTTCATTGGCTGACCATTAATAATATAGATAGATTCCACAATATAAAAAATGTATGTAAATCATAGAGGAAATAATTAAATAATATAAAAATTATTTCATCACCATTAAACTAATATCAAAACATAGATCATCCCCAATTTAGGATGTCAAAATTCTTTTATAAAATCGAGGGAAAAGACAAAAAATCTTATAAATAAGCTCCCCAAGAATGGATAATTCACACAAAACAATAAACTTATTTCGTCACATAATATTAATAAATACAATGGTACATCTATAAATGTGGGGAAAACATAGTACATTAGGTATTTATTTAGAAAACCCCTTCTCTAGATTAATAAGATTGATCCTCTAATATAGAAATAGTGAATCAATACAAGTTCATTATCCGTTGAAATACCATGTTACAACTTCTTGAGGGTTATCACTAATCATTAACTAGGTCACACTTCCTTCTTTTAGTGTACCATGACCCATTCTATTGATCAAAAATCCCCCTCAAGAATAGTTTTCCACCAAAAATCATACAATACATGTCATCTTACATTAATTATACCTACAACACCCCCACTCATCCATGTTGTGACCATAGAAAAGAATCACTAGAAAATTTAACTCACACTCAAGATAGAAACTTGGGTAAATGGAAACCTATGTTTATATTCTCTATTCACAAATATAAAATATAAATACTCTACTAGGATCTATAAAATTAAATAAAAATTATGTAAAAATTATAGATTATAAAATGTTAGAACAAACAAATTTAATCGAAAAAGAAAAAGGAAAAAAATAAAATCATTGGCCCATCGAGTATAGATTGATCAAACCCCCTAAATATCTCACCATTATGGGGTGTTAAATTACAACACCCTTAGTAATGTGGTGAATATCTGAAGATACTAGGGGGATGTTATGATCCAATATATTTCCCACCTCATAATGGAAGATATCCACCACAATAATTATCCACCTCTATCTACTGATGGATTGTAGAAATAGACATTTAAATAAAATATTCATTACATTCATAAGAGGAGAACGTCTAATTAATATCATATATATAATGAATTCAAGATAGTTATCTAGCACTTCATAAAAACCATCCTTAATATATATATGGATAATAGTATATATAGATTTCAATAAATATATCATATTGGTGTTTCAATTTCTACTAATAGATCAAAAACAAACACTACATGATAGTAAAACACCCGCTAATCATAGAAATATTACGGGGGACTCATACCTCATTGAGAGTATTTAAATCAGTCATGGGATTAAGTAAGATCACTTGGTAGGGAACCCACACCCCATGGAGTATGGAAGGAACTAAACAACATATTAACATTCCTTATATATCATCAAGCATTAGACACTACATATGGAGGACACACGCCCTGTAATATAAGGGATTTTGTAATAATCTATAGCATGGGGGACCCATGCATCGTTAGGATCATGGGAGTATAGAATCCTTTCCTAAATGAAAAAATCATACACATATGAATGGTGTTATTTTATATTTTTTCAAAATGATTTCACTAGAATCCGCAACATATTCCGAGGAATTTAAACACCCTAATAAAAGTACGACATGAAAATAATTAACTACCCCTCCCTAGGATGATCCACACCCCACCCCTGGGATATTACTAATTCACATTGTGATATGATCATACGACGTCTCATATAAAGCCCAGACTAATATGTATATATGAACCCAAACCTATCATCATAGGGATCACTAACATCACATAAGAATGGTGGTATCTCATTTCCTCAACACTTAGGGGGATCCTACCCCCAAATAATTTTTATAACTCACAAACAAAAAACTTATATTTCACAGTCAAATACCATATGGGGACTACAGAACATCACAGTATCTACTTGGGGGCCTAAATTATAATATCAACATATACTTAGTGTAATTACAACACTCGTATGTGAATTTACAATTTCCAATAACCTAGTAAAGTTTCGAAATAGCTTGTATAATCTGTAGAGTGTGGGGGACACTCACCATGACATTTAAGCCACCAAGGGGGTTATCGACTACAACTCCACCATAATACCATAGTTTCACAGTCCTAGAAAAATTTTCATTTAAGTAATATCCTCTATGTATCAAACTAATATAATATTTTTCCAGAATCATCTGGGAGACATACATAACCATTAGTAATTGTATTTCTCTCATCATACATAAAAGTTCCATTATACTCATCTAGTGAATCTATATTCATGGGGCGATAAACATTCTCATCACACATTGAAATCTCCAACTATGGATATCATTCCCTAAAAATGACATTGTAGTCATTTATATATAATATATTTACAAACATAACTATATCCTATAAAAATTTGATAATATGTCAAGTTGGTTAATATAACATTTAATTCCCCATATTAGAATGAATTTCCGATCACACCCCTATAAGTTTAAAATATCATACAACTTGATCTAAGCACTATAATACTTATTGTATCATTAGTACCCAAAACACATATCAATAGAAAAAAATTCCCATAATCAATCCATAGGTACAATAGTCTCTAATAAATATTAATCATGGCCTAACCTATTGAACTAGTGAATTAGTTAATTTTATGTCGAGTTTGAAACTCAAAGTCCAAATCTAATAGGCCTAGGGTATGTAAATAAAATAAAGAATGAAAAATATATAAATTGGGAGACTTAACATGTAAATTCAAAAGTACATATACATATCTATAAAAAAAATATAAATCCACATATGATATTCCTTTATATCTTAAATAAAACATATATAGTGTACATGTTAAAAATCACATTAACTTTTCTATAAAAATGATTTTATATAAGCATAATTAAATAAAAACAACATCAAATGACACAAACAAAGAAATTATGACTCAGAGAAGGGGAATCCAGGTTATTACAACACCAAATATAGATTAACCAACAAAATAAAACATTTATTGACAAGAGTTTTAGTATTTACTAACAATATCCTCACTACAATCACTAATGTCGATGACCATAAAATCCCCACAAACATGGAAGGTGTGGGAAAAATTATTGTAGAGGTGTAAATATAAATATACTATGATGTAATCCATGAAAAATAATAATGGAAGAACCCATACGTAAGATCACATATTAAGTCTAAAATGAACATCCACCAGAGTCATTGTAAAAACAGAGATCCCAAGAAATGGATAATGTCATGGTTTCAATTCATAATAAAACCACAACTATGGGGAAACCAAATATACCCAAATACAGTACTAAATAAAAGGAATTGAGAACATATAATGTCCAAAAATTCTAATAATTAAATATTAAAAAGAAATATATGAATATTCATTACATAGCCAAATGATAAACAACCGAATCGTTTAGGTCTAGTGCCTTTAAAAATATAGAAATATAAACAAATGGTCCATAAGTTTCCTATGTCTTCTCTCGCTATGTTCATAAAAAAGAACGTACTTATTAAAATTAAAATAAATAATGAATTTCATCATTAACCAGGGAAATTAATCTCAAGAAACTGTGAGATCATATTCTTATTAATGGTAAATAAGGGAGACATAAATATACCATAAGGGTAAGAGAATATTATAATAACATTTGATAACCATAAGCTGCATGTCAGAGATCATAATAATGATAAATGGAATTAGTCTTGGATGTTTATAATATGTGAATAAAAAAGGAACAAAAGAATATAAATAATTATACCATTTCATTTTAATTTGGAATATATTTATATCATACACATGAGAAAAAAATAATTTCATTAGTAATTCAATTCTAATTTACAAAAATAGCATATTGAAATGTATTCACTCCCAATACCATTATTGTTTTAAGGGTTCACACCCAAAAGTATCATAGAGGAAATATCCCCTTAGTGAAAATGTTTCAATCCACATTATATTTCAATTTATCTCATGATATATCAATCCTTACCGAATGCATTGGAGGGATATTTAGGTCCCATCTATCATATAGTTAATATCATTCATATATGCACCACAATATCATTAAAATCAATCTTATTAGAACCCATGAAATGAAACGGGTATATAAAAAATTAAATTATAGAATATCCTATGGAATATAAATGGTTTTCAAAATCATTTCTTCATTTAATCATAACATAATCCATGGAAAAAATAAGTTGGTTTCATAAGACTTGTTTCTGGTTATGACCCATGGACATGAAATGGGTTTCATAAACATAATCTCATCATAAATAAAAAAAAATTCATAGAAACAACAAGAATGGAATCCCAAGATCATATCCATAGTAAATATTATTTAACCTAAAAGTATTTTATCATATATATTAAATGATTGTGTAAGAAAAATCACATGGGATGTCTCTTGAGGAAAATATCATTTATTTGAAAATAAATTATTTAAAATAAAAAATTCTCAAAATATTGTTCAAAATATTTTCAATTAATATAAAAATGAATTAATATAAAGGGATAATAAAGTAGAATAATGATAATGACTTTGGAAAACTCCATTCATGCAAAAAAAATTAATATACATATACATTTTACATTTTCAATAAACTCAAAATGACCCATTTTTTGAAAACATTAAAAAAATCCATCCAGAATAAATTGTTGAAAATAAAAAATTGAAAAAATTTAATTGAAAAATAATTTAGGTAATGATAAAAATATGTTTCAATCACTTTTTAGAAATAATGATTTTTAAAGGAAATGTGTTTTCTATAGAATATAAAAAAAATGTTTTTTCAAAGATAATTATTTTGAACTATTGACTACATGAATAGTGAAATATATGGGAAAAGGTAGTATATAAAAATAAAAATAATATGTTAATATTAATGAGTTTATTGAGATATATATCATTATATTCCTTCATTTTGTGTATAATCATAAGAAATGCTAACAAATGATGATATTGTAACATAAAACCCTTACCATTTAGGTAACATTGAATCATAATCCCCATAGGAGAATAATATTAAATGAAATATAAAATATAATGTAACAAATAAATTCATTATTCTACATGACATAGTGGTTTCATATATACCTCATAAATTAAATAGAATAATAACATTACATATTTCTCAATGAAGAAAAAATGTGACAACAATTCAGTAGCACTTTAATTAGATTTAAAAATATAAAACTAATGAATGAGAGATACTAAAATGAACATGAAAATCAAAATAATTTCCATTAAATAAATAAAAAAAATTCATGGGAATTATAGAAAAATTATTAATGAATTAGGTGGGGATTATTGCATGTATCTCACATAAGTAAGAATGTGAGATTGAAATCCTTTACCTTGAGTATCTACTAACATCATATGTACCGAAATATACATTATATTAAATATAATATAATTTTACATGTATTTATTAATAATTATGATACATATCATACAATATTTGATTCCCTTATTATCTGTTATCACCAATTTGTTAACAATTCTATCATTATGTCCCGTTTTAGGAAATAACTACTTCATTTTTCATGTGTATTATGATTATTTATTTTTGTTACTATTAATATTTTTATGGCATATTATATTAAATAATTTTTAAAATGATATAAATATCACATATATATATATATATTCATTATATATATATTTACAGTAATTGATAAAATTTTGAGATATAAAATAAAATATCATATTCATATAGACGGTACGTCATATGTATAAAAGAATATTTTTTTGATTGTTATAATTGATTGACAAAAATAATTTAATATAACATATTATGATTAAAAAATTATTATTATTATACCACTATGAATTTTTTTTCATTAAAGTTATACTTATTACCTTCCATTTAGAGCATGGATGAATCAAATCGTTTCACGAGGCTATTTCCCACTGTACAAATTTGTGAAGTAAACACATTCTCATAGAATGAAAAGATAAAAAGTATTATGGAATATAACAATATTATATGTTTAAAAATATCATATATATCTTATCTAAGAGTTTAATATGTCATTATATCCTTCCAGGAGTGGTGGTGATGGAAAATTAATATCATTAGTTCATGAGGCAGAAGTTAGTCAAAAACCTAAATCGTGATTTCATATCATATTTGAAAGATAAAGAGATCGATATATGTTATTAGATTAATATAATAAAATTTTTATATATGGGATACAATATTGATATTACATCTACATAATATAAGAATAATTGATGGAGTAGGAAGAATAAATAAAACAAAAACACACATTTAAGAATTTTCTTCCTCATCAGAGTTCGAGTTTAGGTTTAGAACTAGAGCCTCCCTATGAGGGATTAGTAATCTATATAAGGCCTCTAGGATGTGGGGAGTTTTAATTAAGTAATTTTTCCAGATATTGGAAGAAAAAATATTAGTAATGAGGAAAAGAGGAGAAGGAGAGGTATTTCAAAAGTGGGGAGAGGACATAAATGGTTATTTTGTAAAGAATAACATGTACCGAGATTTTCTACAACCTAGATTTCTAAAAAATGGATAATTATCATTCATAATAGGTTTTAAGATAAATATATTCCTTTTAATTGGATTTCAAACAATTTTATTTTGGATTTCACCCCTTATATTGTTATGTTAACCCCCAGTAAAGTTGTATTTTTCTTCCTTGTGATAATCAATTTTAACAGTCTTCACTACAATTTTTTACTAAAATGTATCTTGAAAATTTAATATATTATAATCGTTTGTTATTATAAATATTTATTACATATTTCCATATTCCAATCATGGATTTGAAATAATTAAATTTAAAATTAAACCTATGGATAGGATGATACAATAGTTTTTAAAATAGAAAATGATAAAAAAAAATTAAAAAAGGTTTTGTATAAAAATTCCTTATTAAATTTTTTACATTGAACTAAATGGAATTATTAGACATATATTTTACATAATTTTTTTTAAATGACTTTTTTTAAACAATAATCCTTATAAATTCTGTAAAATGAAATATGGTCTTTAATAAAACCCAATGTTTCTCATTATTCATCAAAAAATGATCTATGCAGAAAAATCCTAGAATTTTATCATAATGTAAATTTTATATTCTCGATTTAAAACTGAATTTTATTTTTTAAATAAATATTTATGATGGTTTAAAAAATGAATTATACTATTGATCCAAAAAAACAAATACAAATAATTATTTAGAAATAGTATTTTCAAAACATATAAAGAACATACAAAAAATTAAGTACTTTTATTAAATAATATTGCATTATATAAAAGAATTATATTTAATGATTAAAATGTTTTTCAATATTCCTTATTACAATTTTAACCTTATAGTGTGACTTTTTTTGTTCGAATAACAATATAAATAGTCTGTAACGATTAATTAATGATCGGTATTGTGTTTAACACAACCTATAATGAAATTAAATTTACTCAAAGATTTATACATAAAAAATATCATGTTTTTAAATTATACAACCTTTAAAATTAGTTAATACATAAGAATTATGTCAATATGATACAAATAGGTTAGGATAAATATACCCCATCATATTTTTATGTTCTCATGTAGCTTCTTCAAACTAGTTCATTCTTCCCAAATCTTTGACAAGGTGGCATGTATTATTTCTTAGAATTTTCTATTTTTTTTAACAATCACCACTGATTATTCGAGAAATGATATATTATACTATAGCAACATGATATCTATGTTTGGTGTATATTATGGCCTAGGTATATACTTTCTTAGGAGTGATACATTTAATACATCATAAACTTATGGTTGAAGCAACAACCAATAGTCTAACATAATTATATAATCCTGATTCTGAAAAGGAATTATATTCCAATGGAATAGATTTATATTATTTGAAAATTAAATTAAATTTTTCCACTAAAAAATTCATTGAAAAATATTATTAGTAACCTCAAATTCTATATCACCCAAAATATTTAAATAATAATTTTTCTACAAACATTATGCCACATATATTAGTTGCTAAAAAGATCCAACATTATCTACAATTTAGTTATATATGTCAAGTGAAACTTTCATTATTTATCAAACATTATTCAAATACATAAGAGTTCTACACTTTATTACTTAGAGGGGTTCATAAAGAGTCATCTAAATGATCAATTGAATGCTATTGTTGTTTTACAATTCAACTAGAGGAAGCTGTTGATATGAACAATCATTAAAATATAAAGAACAAGATATCAAAATTTCTTATGGGGTTTTAATAATTCTCACAGATTGATAATCTACCTTAATATTTTTTTTGGAGTTGAAAGTCAACTTTTTATCATGATCATGCTAAAGACAACCCCCTAACTTTCAAGAAAACCTCAGATCCTGAATAGAAGAAATTGAATGTGGTTATCCATGAATCCACACCCCTTCTTTAATTTGTATACTAGAATTATTATCCAAATAGAAATATTCTCTAATAGTGATTATTTTTGCAAAATTTATTTTGTTTATGACTAAAACACTTGTATAATTATTAACATTACAAATTTTGGGTAGAGTAACACCAAAATACATGGTGGTATTTTGTAATTTCCATTCCTGTATGGGTAATCGATATTACCACCTTTTATAAAAATTCTATCAATCATAACTTGGTGGCATACCAAGAACCATGATAAAAATATTGTGATATCTCTATTAATTCCATCCCACTAAAAATAAACATTCTAATAACTATACATGTTCATAAATTTATGAGGAATATAGAATAAAAAATATGAGATTAATCTAACAAATACTTCTTCTTATCAGTTATGGATGAAACTCATACATGATTCTAGAACCATATCATTCCATTATGATCAGGTTTAAAGTCATAAAAACTTCAATTATTTTGAATCTACACATCCTCTTTATGAAATTATTTAATATTTACATGGATAGATGGTTGAAAATTAAATTGTGAAATATAATATTTCCAAACCTTAATAAGAATTTTTAGATCTATCATTTGAAAATCCATATATACAGGGTCCCATGTGATCCTAATAATAGATAATCTAGCATGTTCCATTTAATTCAAAGATATGACTATCATATTCTGTTTCTTAGGGTGTTAACATATTGATAATTCATAATAATTAATCAGCTATAGTCATCTTCTCTAGTCCATATTCAACTCCTTCAATGTGATTATAATCTTTAAAATATTGTGATCTTTAGATATATCACACTTTTCTCCTTTAATAAAATTTATTTATGTCATAAATGAAAAAATTACTACAACCATCTCCAAATCAGGTGTGAAGTTATTTTTCTCACGAACTATCAATTATCATGAGGAATAAAATAAAAACACAATATTTTTTATTAGAACATAAGACATTAGATTATTGGATGCATCACTATAGATTATAATCCATTCTCAATAATAAGGTAATGTAATATCTGGTGTGATAATTAATATTCATTCCAATACATTGTATTCTTACTCACATTCGTCTATCAAGAGGAACATGGATCCCTTGTAAGTTAATTTTTTGAGTGTATTAAATTGTCATGGGAAATTCTCTAAAAACAATTTATGATATCCAGATAAACCATGTATGCTATGAATCTCAGTCATTGTGCTTCATATAGGCCATCACTCAATATCCTCTATGTTTGAGGGATCTATCGATATACCATCTCATGAGATTATATGACCAAAAAATGTATCCATTTGTATCCAAAATTCAATCTTAGTAGATTTTTATTATATTTCCTCTTTCATTAGTCCATTTAGTATAATTATCAATCAATCTTCATGCTCTACCTATCTTTTTTGAATAGGTAAGAATATCATCTATAAATACTTCAACAAATGGATCATGGAAATATGTAAAGACTATATTAGGTAAATATATGAAGATATATGTGGTATTAGTAAGTCCAAATAGAATCACTCTATATTCACAATGTTTATACTACATATAGAAGACATAATTGGTTATATTATTCATATTTACCCCCAATTGATGATATCGAAGATAAAGGTCAATCATGGAAAAAAATTCATATCCACATAGTTAATAAAATTGGTTTGGAATACAGGGTAGAGTAAACTTATCCTTGATCATGATATTTTTTATCTCATAATAATCAATCAAGAATCACATCTATCAATAATTATTTCTGACAATAAGAAAACATTCCCCCTATATTGAGAGACATAAATAAATGAATCCCATGATGTGTTATCATAGATTTTCTTATTTAATTCACAGAACATCATTTAGGACATTCAATATTTTTTCCTTCAAGTAGGCATGGAACTCGGTATGATTTGTATCGATAAATAAACATCACATTTTTTTGGATGGATAGGAAAATATTATATAATTAAATAAAAAAACTCATAGATAATAGTAATATCATCGATCACAATATTCTCTCCAAAAATATGACATAAACACTATATTGGATAAGAGTAAAAATGCATACAATTGATTTGGTTCTCCTTGTAATTTCATATTTTTCATCACATTGAGAAGAGATTGTAGGTTAGTATGAAATAATAAACAAGGATTCCCTTCAAATTTAAATACATTTTTATTTATTCAAATAAATCCAATCCCATCCTAGGAAAACATCAAATTCTACTAGTAGATGAATGATATGATTTTCTAGAAGTACATTCTCACAATATTTAATCTAACATGATTAATTTACATGAGTTGGGATCATTATACCACTAGTTATTTTCACTATTTATTTTATATAGATAAATTTTTGTGGAATCTAGATAAATTTATAAAATTATTTAGATATTAATGAATGGCTAGATAAATATTCAAATAATACATTATCAATTATATAGTGTATGTTTATTGTACCATTCACAACATCATTATAGAACCCCTCAGTAGAAACACTGATCACATGAGATTTCACCTTGTCTTTTAGATTCATAGAGTTATAACACAAATCATAATCATTGTACATCATATTTGGTCACTCGTTTTCATTATTATCATACTACTAGAATATGATGCACATGAGTGTGAGTGGTTGATTCTTTGGATCATTCTTTAAATATGAATAATTACATAACTTATGACCATATATTTTTAATTTGACATCTCAATGACCTTCCATTCCATAATTTAATGATTTAAAATACCTTTATAGTAATTTCCTTTATTTTTAATTTTACACATAAATAATGGAAGTATATTCACATTCCTCTATCTATGAATTATAGAGTGTTCATTGAACTACATGATCATCCTATTCTCAAAACCATGAAATTGACGGGTAACTATGTTATAAATTTACACTAGAATAATTTCATCATATTTATTGATGTACCTTACATATAACCCCATTCAAGGACTTGATCTTAATTCATTAATGAATTGATCAACCTTACCTTCAGGAATGATGATAATGATAGAATAATGTCTCTTAAGTATTATGAAATATTCCTAATTTATACAAATGGACTCATCTTCCTTATCTTTTAGATCATTGAATTTCTCTTCAATTTATTATTAAGAATGCGAGTGAAGTACTTATTTAAAAATAATATCATAAAATCAACCCACTACATGGAGAAATTTCATCATGTTCTCCTGTATTATTTCAATTATTCCTCCTTTGATAGAAGTTTCCTTTACAATGATTATAAAATTATATTTTCTTATTCTAAACATAGTATAATGAAAAATATATTTTCAATTCTACAGATCCATTAATTAAAAAGCTTTATGATCAACAGAACCATTGAAATAAGGTGGAAATTTCCTCAAAAGGACTCAATATAATGTTGTTACCCCCATTTATAATTTGGCTATTCATTGTGATTAATGGATTCAGAAAATTTTGTGAGGATAAAAATGAGACTTTTCATTATTGTTCCCAAACAATTTTTCTTATAAAAAGGAGTGTCATAAGATTTTCTATCACACTCATCAATAACAAAACTCTTTTTTGTACAAAAACATTACTAAAATAAAAAAAATCATATAGTAAGAAACAATGATCACTATAAGGAACCACACATTCATAATACATCCTTTATAGAAAGTATAATTCATGAATCCTTCATTTTAATCATTAAAAAAACATATTTATCCCCAGTAATTCATTTTAATCATATATTTTAATACATCATGATGGTTCATAAAGTGTTTATGTATTTCAAATTAATATCACTGAGTTTCTCAAACCAGTCTTGCAACAACGCCTATTTTTTTCATAGAGTAAATATTGAGTAGAGATCAATGTGGACTATATACCACTATTATAAATACACATACAAATTTATTATCATGATATTGATGTAATTTTTTAGAAAAAAACTCATTGTATAAATTACCAACAATTTAGGATTTATTTATATACATTGAATCATTCATAGACTTATCTTTATTTATATCCCTAGAAGTCTCAGTAATGATATATCGTCTTAGTTCAAAAAATGATAAATAATACTTATTATAATACTAAATATTTATAACCAAACCTCTCATTAATAAATAATACTACTGAATTAATAAACATTAATTACATAACATAATATTACATGATAAAATCCTTTAGTTTTAGTGCCTTTAGATACATAGAAACCCAAAAAATTCTCTAATATTTCAGCAACGTCATCTCTAGATATTTTCATCATACCTAGAACCATTATTATAGATATCATACATAATTTAATTTATCATATCACATGAAATGGAAACATCATAATGGTTGAGATCAGATGCAATGTATGGGTAAAAGGGAGATATCAATATACCATAAGGGTTTGAGAACAAGAGAACAACATTGGAAAACCAAACCCTACTTCCCAAAAATAATAAACAAGAATTGTATAATAAATTATGGTAGTTAAAAAGTAATGAATCATATTAGAGTAAAAGAAAATTAACCCTGAGAACATATAATTGGAATAAGTAATAGATATTTTTTTACACATAAGTATAAATATTCATTTCTTTAGTAATAAAATTCCCATTACCAAGACAATTTTTGGGGAATGGGTTCACTCCCAAATTTATAATAATAGTCAAGGTTTAATCCCATGAAAATAATATGGGGTATATTCCAATACTAAACTAGATTTAATCCACATTCCAATCATGTTTATCTCATTAGATATTAAAATTTATCTAATTAATTGGAGGGAGATATTGGTCGAACCCATCACATAATGAAAATCATTCATATGTGTGCCACACAATTATCAAGCATGATTCATATTATAATCCATTAAATGAATTGGGTTTCCCAATTATTTCTTTATAGCATAAACCATTGAAAATAAATAGCTTCCATAATTATTTAATCATTTAATCACATCATAACACATGAAAAAAGAAGCTGTTTTAATAAGAATTATATCACGGTATAACCTAGAGACGAGATAGAGATTTCAAAATAAACATGTCATCATAAATAGAAATCATTAGGAAATATTATTAAAGGGGTAACCATGGATCATAACTCATATAAATTAATCGTAACATCAAATGATTGCATCTTAGATTAAAATTAATTTTTCATGAAATAAACATGAACATCTGTTAAATAAAATACACATCCATTTAAAACTAACTTCTTAAAAATTGAAATTCATAAAAAATTGAAATTATTTTAATTGAAAATTTTCTTGGAAAATTTATAAAATAATATTGAATAAAAATATTGGCCACGAATTGGAGAAATTTCAATTGTAATATGCATGTTAAAACAATTATTACATTTACATTTTTCGTGAAACCCATGCATCAATTATTTCGAAAACCACATAAGGACTCAACCCAATACATTTCTTTTTTCAATCTAATGATGAATTGAATGGTATTTCTTAAAGGATTTTAAGAAGGATAAAAATATTTCTGAATTCATTTATATAAATAATGGATTATGGAGAAAAATGGTTTTCTACCTAAGAGAGAAATGGAGAATTTTTTTGATAATATTAATTTGATCTATTAAGTACATAATGAGGGGAAAATGAAGGAAAAAAATATAATTCATTATTAATACTTTTATTTAAATTTATATTATATTCTTGAGATATATATCATAATATTTCATTATTTTAACCATAATCATAATTACTCTCGACAAAACAATGAGATTGTTACAAAAAACCCAAACAACTTTAGTAAAATTGAATCATAAAAAAATGGAAGAAAACATTAAAAAATTATAATATCATGAAAATTATTAAATTCATGATATTTAATATCAATTGAGATATACACACACCCCATCAAATAATTTTGGTTCTTAACAAAATATATGTCTCACAAAAGGAATATTGAGACAAAAATACCTTACGCCTTTGAATTATGGGAAATATAATCCCAAGAAAATATATATATTGTATTGGATATTAAAATCCCCATATATATCTTTGGAATAGTAATAATATAAATTAATGGTATGTATATACACTGTATAAAAGAAAGTGGTTGGGAATATAGAATGTTTCTCACAGAAGTAAGCAATGATATAGAAATCACATAACTTCTGTCTCCACTTCCATCATGCAAGTTAAAAACACTTTTATAAATCATATTAGTTTGTTATATATATACTAATAAACCATATGTACATATATCATAAAATATATGATTTAAATATTCCATTTTATTACCAATTTATTACTAATTCTAAAACAAATTCATGTCTCTGAAAATACCTACATTAGTTTTCGTGAATGTTTTTATTTTTGGTTTTTGGTTTTCATATTTTGATGAGGGTTAAATAATAAAAATTAATTTTAACATGATATTATGACAATATATATAAATTATATATTTATTTTTATGTATCCATATATTTCATAGATTGAAAATAAATTATACCATTCATTGAGATTGTAGAATGTATATATGCTTGAACATTATTTCCATTTTCACTATAGATTGATGGTAATAATGGTAAATAATATATTACTATCATATATAAATTTTTATGTAATATTTATCACATATATTAATTAAAAACATTTTTATTACCTTCCTTGTATAATGTACATGAATTACATGTTTTGGTGAGATGGTATTTTTTGTACACACGAGTGATGTTATCATATTCCCATGGAATGAAATATTAGCTTGTGTAAATTATATAAGAATTAAATAAGAATAATAATATAATATATATAATATATAATTATTTAGTATTTTATTTTATATTTCCATGATATGTGAAGATGGATGGAAAATAACATAGGTTCATGTTGTTGTAGTTTGTCGCACACTTGAATGATGATTTCATATCCCATTTGAAAAATGAGGAGATTGATATAGGTTATTACACAAAAATAAAAAAAAATATTTGGAAGATATATGTTTTATTATATCGTAATAATATAATACTATTTTTAGTATGTGGAAAAATAAATAAAACAAAAACAGATGTTTAAGAATTTAACTCTTCTTCGAATAGAGTCTTTAGGTTTTTACCTAAAGACTTCATAAGAGTGATTCTTAATAAAAATAAGGAATATAATATATGGTTAGGGATGAATGGAAGTTAATTGGGTATGAATTATCTATACCAAATGGTTTTTAGAGAAAAGTGGTGATGATTGGGGTCAGGCTTAGGTGAGGGAGAGGACCAACTTCGCATTTTATAAAAGTATATTTTGTAATATAGTTTTCAGTTTTCAAAATGCTAAAAAATTGATCATTATAGAAAAAAGAGGATCTAAGTTGGATAGATGTCTATTAAATGGGTGTTATAATATTTTTTATGTTATTTCCCCCTTATCCTTTTAGCTTATCCCCATATTATCCCTTTTTTAAAACTTAATTATAGAAATTAAATTATAATTTTCTAAAAAATAAATTTGTCCAAAAATTACAGTGACCACATTATTTAATTTCAATTATTATGATTGAAAATATTTTATAATTTGGATAAATTATATTTTCTTTAGTGAAAAATATTACTTTAAAATCCAACACACACCTAATGAGAATACTATTTTTAAAAGAGGTAATGTTAAAAAAGTAAAATGATCTTTATATCAAAATTTAATATAAATTGTATATATAGAGACATAAATTTTATTAATATACATATAAATAAAATAATTTCAATTTTTAAAAAAATTATACAAATAAACCATACTAATTAACTAAATTAAAACATAATATTTCAATAAAAACATATGTTTTTCACTACCCATCAAAAAAATACAATTTTTTAAAATATCTTAAGAATTCAACGAAAGATATTTTTGAAATGATGATTTAAAAAAAAATTTATTTTTAATATTTAATATTCTAAAGCTTTAAAATATTAATTTTAGAATTTTTAAGTAAATTATATTATTAACATTTTATGTTAAATTTTTTTTCAAAAGAAAATAAAGACATTATCAAAAAGATAGTTTTCTTTATCAATATTTTTTCATTATATAAAACCATTATACTTTATATTTAATTCTATTTCATAATAATGATATAATGAATAATGGCTAGGTAATAATAATCTTCATTAAATAATAATATTTTCATATTTTCATATTTAGTTTAAACTAGATGATCCATGTAATGCAACCTATTGATTCAATTAAATCAAATAAAAAAATATATTTCAAAAAATATCAGGGTTTTACACAACTTAAGAACAACTCCCGCCTCATGGGAAAGACTCCACCACTCTAATGATCATTATAATGGATTATTAAACTATATTGTTCCCCATAAGTGGAATGAAACTAAAATGCAACAAACTAAGATATTATGAAATACTTATCAAAATAAATTTTATATCACTGATTTCTTACGATACACACAACCTAAAGTCTAAATAATGCATAATATAGTAATTAGTTAAAACCTAGCGATAAAATTGGTAGGTATTAATATGGAATACTAAATTATAAATATTATATGGTTTAAAAAAGTATAACATATATTCATTTGTTATCAATTTATTATAAATTAAAAAACCTCTTTTGAGATTAAAATAATGTTTTTTCAATAACCAATTTGTGGGTGAAATAAAATATTTTCATAATAAATTTAATTATCCACTATTGGTAAAATAATTTATTTAAAATTATATATTATTTAATCAATTAAAAGTGTTTCCAATCATCAAATATTTTTTCTACGAATAGGAAAATATTAAATCCAGTATTATTCTTAAAAACATAATTTTCTTAAAAAGTTGTATTATCATATTTTCCAAAATTATTTAAACACTATTTTTTTTCTAGTTAAAAAAAATTGAAAAAATTGATTTTATTATTTTAATAAAAATTCCAAAAATATATCTGTGTGAATTATTCATGAATTTTATGAAAAAATTATTTTATCGATGAATGGTGAAATTTTCTATTATTTAATGAGAACTGACTTTTAATTTATGAAATTTAAAATGTTTTTTAAAATCCTTTTATAATTATATTAACTTAAATTATATAAAAATGAATCCAATTTTTTCGGTGGAGTCAATTTTATCCTAAATTTTTATATGAAACCGATTTTATACATTTGAAAATGGTTTCTTTGGAAAACATCCTCTTCATCGAGCTTGCGTGTTCTATTTTAAATAAGATACTTAAAGTCAATATATTGAATATGTTTAAATAGATTAAAATATTTTAATCAATAGAATTAATATTATAAAAAAAGTTTAATTTAATTTTTGTTCACAGTTATTAGGTAAATAATACAAATATTTTACCACGGTTAATGTTATAACAAATTTAGAACAATGTAAACTAAAGTTGTACATGTTAAAATGAATTTAAAAATGTTTAATTTAAATTAGATGGTCATTTTTCATTCTTATATAATCTTTGGCTGTATAATTATCCATTGTTGTTCTTTCAGACCAAGAACATAACATGGAAATATTGTAATACAATGAAAAATTACAAGTATTCCACTCAACTCAACTATAAAAATGTAATATAAATTACTAATTTTATCAAATATTAATATCATTTGGATCATAAAATACCATATCAAACACCTTCATAAAATACCTCGCCACTTCCTATAGTGCTTAGGTTTATCATAAAACCCATTATGAAGGATTTTTTAGAAAATGTAATAATCTTTTTGGATGAAGAGGTATCATTCTTAAATGAGGTATTTTTACTTATTCTTCAAACACATTAAATTATTAATATAATTTTATGAAATTATAACACCATTAAATTATATATAATATTATTTAATTATAACTATTTAATAAATTATATTAATATACAATTATAATATATGGGAAATGAAACAATTGATCTTGTATATGGTATAATACCTCCTGGCAAACCAATTATATTTGTATTCCATAATTACAACTCAAAAATAGATTTAATTAAATATTTAATTTTTTCGATATTATATATGTTAAATAAATATAAATATTGAATTATAACATCACATATGCTTTTTTACCAGCAAATTTGTTATTAATCTATATTTTTACTCATCCGTATTTATGGAAAAAACCTCTATAAAGTGATGTGATATGTTTTCAATTTATATTAATATGGATGGAAATAATGACATATTAATGGAATTCGTATGATATATATGACATAGAATTGATTCATTAATTTTAATATATTATTTGTGGATTATTTTATTCTATCCATTAAGAATGAGGAAACATTGTTCATGTATATGTACGACCTACCATAATTATGAATTTTATAATACATTTTTCAATTAGTAATTTTATGGATGACGATAAATATATGTGTAAAAATATATAATTTATTAATATCATGATTAGAATTATGGATGTGAATGAACCATGATCACTATACAATGAACATCACTAATAAACATAATCATACATGAATAGAAAATAAAATTTTAATAAAAACGAATATTTTAACACAAAATTGTAAATAATATTTTAATAAAATAGTAATAATTAAATAATATGTGGTACTTTATGTTTTGTAATTTCTACATATTTGACGTATAAAAAAATATTAATTATATTATATGATCAAAGGTTGATGAATAATTTCAATACTTGAGGTATGGTATTTTGGTTTCTCTATTACATCCATAAGACACATGCTACATTCACGACTTTTTTCATTTTGTTGTTGTATATAATACACATAAATGAATTTTATTATTTTTATTTTTAGTATTATGGGGATTATAATGTATATATAAAATTTTGTCGTTCATTTGTCTAATGACTAAAAGATTACAAATGTGGTATGAATTTTATGTTATTAATTTATTTTTTATCACTATGTTTACGATTATGTTTTTGATCTTGAAATTTATAATATAACTCTCAAGAATATCAGGAAATTCATTCTTATTAATATATTTATTTATAATACTTGATTGATATTCATTTTATTTTCTTCATGTACTCAAGATACCGAAGAATTTTTTATAATTAAAATTTACTTTATTTCTCTCTTCGTTCAAAAAACATTTTCTTCCATATACATAATCTCTAAAAAATATTTCATGAAAATTTTTAGAATTATAATATTATGATTAAAATTCATTATTACCCGGGATTTCGTTTATTGAAAATTTATTAAATTGAATCTTCTTTTTTCTTCCTATAATAAGTGACTTTTTTACTTTTAATTAAGAATATGAAAAAAAATATAATATCAACATATACGACAAGAACTATATGTCCAACCATCATGACTATTCCATTATTTATATCAACCATTATAATTTTCCAAGTTTCATTTCATAAAAAATTTTCCATTAATTTTTGGTAATTTCTATAATATAAATAATATCTTTCAAATAGGAATGGATATTTTCCTAAATGTTTCCTTGGATATTTCAAAATAATTTTTAATCTATGATGACGTCTTGTGATGTTACATATGATTTACAAGTGATATGATTCGAAGAAAACTATTCATTTTATTTCACTATATAGTTTTTAATATAATGAAAACAATATTATGAAACCCTTCTATTTACCTACTTTATAATATTATGAATTTATGAAATAACTATAAAAACAATTTCATTTCCATAAGTTATAGTTTGATGAAATATTTTTGAATACCATAATCCGTTCTCAAGTAATAAAATGATGAAATTATTATGATATTGTGGAACATATATATATGATTTTCATTATGTTATGGTTGGGTCTATAATGATTTATCCCTATAATACATTGGGTAATGATTATTCCTCTACTAACGCAAAGGGTATATTAGAGGTTATCTAATGACAAAAAGAGAGTACACATGATGTTATTCGGTTCCTAAACAACGATACAAGGGATGTTATCCCAACCATTATGAAGATACATAGGTGTTTATCATAAATCCAATATGTAATAAATTTCATGGGTTATGCACTCAACCAAAGATTATATTTTATTATGTATATTAAATAAATTCATTACTTATGTCAATGTAATCTTATCATGGATCATGTTCTTTGAATCCATTTTTATTCATTTATTATGAATATCCTCGATAAATTAAATGAATCACGATTATGAAATTTTTTTATATATAATATTGATTTCAAATTTCAAAATCATGTCCTTATACTCTTATTTCCATGTTATTATTTTGTTATCAATTATATCTCTATTGTTTATCATTATTATGAATTTGAAGACATCATTATTAATTTTTCATTTCCTAGCTTATAAAGAGAGGTATTAAATATGATATGACAAATAACGGTGTTATTTATGAATAAAATCATGGGATATGATGTTTTTCACTTATGAACCATCTATTTATATATTCATGTATAAAAATAAATTAAAAAATTTCATTCCATTAGACGGTTTCTTAATGAAATGTATACATACATATTACGATGTAATATATATATGTAGTAAAATTTTGATTCACTATATTTATTATTAGATGATATGTTTCGTTATCCTTTATAAACTATGATGTGAAAGAAATATTTTTATCCCTATGGATATGTTAATGTTTAGGATAATATCTTTGATTTTAGAAAAATTATAGAGAGTGTGGTTTCTAATAAATTTAATTTCTTTATAGATACGAAAACTGGATGTGAAATTTTCATATTTGAACATTAAAATAATAAACCTTATATGTTGCACTTGGATTTGTGTCCAATATCTCCAAGTGAATGGAAATGGGCCTTATTTCACAAATAGTTTCAATTTCCTGGTGGATATGTTTGGGAAAATAAAAAATTATATATAAACATTTATATATAATTTTAATAGATATTGAATATGAATAACCTTGGATAAATCTAATGTATCATATTTAAAAAATATGATGTTAGTAATTTAAATATCCTATTATTTATTATATAGTTTCCATATATTATTAGTGTTTCTCGAACAATGAATTCTTCATTTTTCAATGGTTGGAACCCAAATGAACCATGTTATAACTACATGTGATGAAAAATGTGGTGATTATTAGAAATTGAATTGGATGATGATTGGGGAGACACATTTTTTGATAAATTCTAATAATATATCACTATATATGATTAAACATGTGAACTTATTTGAGATTACTAACATTTAAAATGATTGGAAAATTAATTTTATGAATGATCATGTGGTTTTGATCATAGAGGAAAGAATGATAAATTTCAATCACATTAGGAATGTTGAATGAGACAACCTGGTTAATGCCTCAAAGTAATAGGTAAACATTTTATTTTTTAAAAGAAGATAGTATAACAAAATATTATTGGGCAGTTCAATGTATTTTGTTTGGTAAACATGGGAGTGGTGTGATTTGAATCTCTAATACAAGAGATAATTCCATAACCTAGTATGTACCTATGACATGAAACACCCAAAAATTTTAAATTAATAACATTTTATTTAATAGATTTTATGACATGTAACAAAATGCATAGAAAGGGATATATCATCATAATACATTAAGTAATATATATTATTTTAAATAAATCAATTAAATAAATTTAATTTAATTAATACAAAATATATATTCTGTTACACGAATTGATGAATTTGGTCAATGGTTTACATTACAAGCAAAAGTGACTTTCTTCAATAGAATTCATTACTAGTTAGACTAGGTTTTACTGAAAAACAATACATTATTGTAATATAAATATTTAATATAATATAATATAACTTAGATTTCATGTAGATAAATTATAATAGTATTAACTAAATTATGAAAATATATGGTCATATTAATTGGTAAAAAATTAATTATAAATGAATCTATGAATACATTCCATATGAAAGGAATGTTTTAAAAAAAATTATGCACCAAAGGAATTTTATATTTATTAATTAAAATGAATAATATTTCTTAATTATGTTGATGAAATATATATATTATATATTCAATAAAATATTTTTTATATTAATCTAAGATATTTTATAAGAATATGATAAAAACAAACCCAGTATAACAAATAAAAAAATTATATTTATATAAAGGAAATGTTATTGTATATTAATGGAGAGCCCATTTTTAATATATTTTATGGATTTTTTGAAAATCTTATATGAAAAAATATGCTTTATTTTTTATATCATAAAATAAATATTGTCATATGGTATTTTTTGGTGATGTTTTCACCTTTCATTTTTTGATAAAAAGTAAAAATGCTTTTTCATATAATTTATTAATAATGATAGATTTAAATTTTTGTGGTTTTTAATTTTAATTAGATTAATCGTACATATATTAATCTAATTTATCTATTTTGAATCAACTTCACTTTGAAACTAGATATTACAATTGAGAAAACTCTTGAACGTATTTACTTTAAAAACTCTCATTGTTATTCTGTCTATGAGATTGATATTAGATTAATTTATGCCACTTATATGATTTAAATTATTAAAAATTGATTAAATAATTGTAATAATAAATATTTATAACATCTAATATGGTTAAATTAGTTTTTAATAAATATGTTAGTAAAATTTATTTTTATAAATTACAGTGATTGTGTGTAAATTTATTATTACAATGGACTAAACCTTAAATATAAGAGTATAAATGTCCTATAAACATGTGAAAATACATTTTATGTCAATATTTATGCACTATCCCCCATTATCACTAATTATTTCTTTTATTGGATATATGTAACATCGTAAAAAATGGGGTGAAATTTCCTTTTCCAAAAATTACTAGAATGACACAACTCCTCTACCCTAAAAAGGCACTCACCGCTCCCACATAGTCAAAACTATAAAGACAATTGGATATAAACAAATCTACCCAAATAGGATCCTAAAATACACCCATTAATCATATATTACTCCCTTTCAACATAAATCCAATCAAGGATTCCATTTAGTCAAAACCATGAGGAGTTACACAATGAAGAGGGAACATCCTTCAACAATATCCCTTGTTTTATTTTCATTATCCACCTCCTCAAATACTCTAATTACAAGATTATATAATATCATATGTATATTAAATATAATAATATTTTTTTAATATATGTTTGAAACCTATAATTACACACACTTCCATCTAATAGGTATCATACATACAAATAATATACAAAGAACTATTGCTTCATGAAACCATGTCGTTTGTTTCTCGTTTAACACCACTCATAGTTGGTAATTATGAGGGAAATGATTTTTGTATGATATATATTGTATTTTTTAATAATTATTATTTAATTATTATATAACATAGAACTTTATTATTTCTATTTTCTGTAAATACGACAACTTTTTTTGTGAATGTGTGGACTATGAACTCCTTAAATCAATGATATTAATTAACACTATACATAGACCATATAAAGGATGGTTTTAGTTAAAGTATGTGACATATGAAATTTATTTCACACATTCATTATATTATTAATATATAAAATATACTTTTATTTCTTTGAATATATAGAATAGATCAATATAGAGTAAATGCATATGTATGACTTACAATTCCAATAATGATGTATTTCATTTAAAACAAACAAATTTTATGGATTTCTGTAAATATGAATATATATATATATATAATGAATATATTTTATATCAAAATAATTTATTTTGGTAATTATATTATGAATGAATGATCTTAGTAACATTAAAAACAAATGTTTGGTTGAATAATACTCAAGAAACTAGCCAATGAACAAACAAAATAGTCAAAATTATGAAATATTTTTGTCAAATAAGTAATAAAATATTATAGGAATTTAAAATAGGATATTATAAATATAATTATTATTCTAGTATAATTTAATAACTTTTTTGAAAAAATTATAGATGAGGTTAAAATGATGTTCACACAAAAGGACATACAAGGTTAGAGATCTCGTTTCAATTTAAAATCCATTGAAACATATATTCTATTATGAACCACTTCAAATTAATGTGGTGTATATACTACTCATTTGAATTTTAATACCTTGAATAAATCACCCTTCATGTTATTTAATTTCTCAGATTCTTTTATCTCACCCAACAAGCCTATCTTAAAAGTTACCAAGTTGAAAATGTTATCTTTATAATCTCACTCTCATTTTTTATTGTTAACATTCACTTAAATAAATTAAGTTATTGTAATAATATTTCATTTACATAAATATCCACATTATTGAATTATAGAAACTATTATTGTATAAAACCATTTTTACATATTTTGTTTTTATTGGATGTTATTTGATTAACTTGGAAATTATTGATAATTCTATATCTTCGATTCTATAATGATATTCGATAAGGATTATTATTAATGTATTAACTTTATTACTTGATATGATAAATTCATTGTAAAATTAGAGAAGTTTGGTGCTTGGAAATTATATGTCACCTGGATATATCAAAATGTTCTACGGAGAAAAACAAAATTTTCCAATTATATGGTTTTCTATTCATGGATTCAAACCATATTTTGAAAGGTGTTTCCTTTATAGTTTTTCATGTTCGTTAGATATGACATCCAATAAATAACAATTATTTTAATATATATTTTATAAATTGTTTTTATTATACATGATATTTTCTTATGATAAAATCTATGGATTTTTTTCATTCGTAATTAATTGATTATATGGAATGAATTTTGTTTTCTTATATTTCAGTATTGATTATGTCATATCATGTTATTTTAATGTAATTTTTCATTAGTTATGTAAATTTACATGTTTATTTATTATCATAATTTTTTTATTTATTCCACCTTACATTCCATTACAAATCATTTGAGCTCACCCATATTAAGTATCAATTACCCATGTTATAATGTGGAATCATTTGAAGGAGCTTCAAAAACATTTATCTTTTACACATGTTGTGATTTATTATTTTTTTCCAAATTTATTGTGGATATCATGTATGTAATATTATTTTTCCAAAAATTATATACTATTCAGTCCTTCGGGATTTGATTCCTAAAAAACAAACCAATTTCATGAAATAATGCACCTGCTACAGTCTTCTTGGGTCGGCGCATTATATTTTATATCAATGGAATTATTTTAACATCCTTAAAAACAAGATTAAAAAAACCAATGATAAGGGGATATGGACCTATGTTATAATTTAAGGTTATGAAGAGAACATCATCCTAGAATTTTAGTAACATATATATTATTTGGGTCTTTAAAAAATATGTTTTTATCTAGATACTGCCATCAGAAATGGTTCTGGAATAGATATACCTAGTGGTATCGACACTAAAAAGGTGAATAAGGTCTGGATCTATCATAACATGGTACATGATTATGGACCCTACTACGCACCTATTATGACACTCTGGGGGTATAAACTTAGGATAATTCACATTTTCATTACAAACAATTATGAAGGATTGAAATGTAAATATGTCCTCATGGAAACTAATGTTACTAATTATATTATTTTGGATGAATAAATTTATTTTATATGTTACACAATATTTATAATTTGACAACATTCATAATTTTATGAGATACTCTACAATATAACATTGTTTAGAAATTCCATCTAGAAGGAATGATGGTATAAATACTGGTTGAAAATGATGATGTTTCCCTGCTAAGAAAACCCATATAGTTGGTTTTATAATATAGAATGTTAAGGTTATATTAGGCTAGATTATTTATTTTAGGAAAACATAAACTTTACCAGGTGGAGAAAACAATTACACTATGATATTCTTCAATGTTATACAACATTATGAAATAGAGGCCCCCATAATTTAGTGGGAATACAGATCACATTGAAGTATAAAAATTAATTAAGTCCATGGATAAGATATTTATGGAAATCAGATATGTTGTAAAGGAAAATGTTACACCAAAAGTGTATTATCTCAAAAATGTTACCAATAAATCGTGGTTATTGATCTATATTACTAGGTAGGAGTAATAGATTTGACTCATAGAATGTATATCCTTTAATAAAAAATTCATTGAAAAATATTTACACCATGAAAAAAATGTAATGATGAGAAATTTATTTAGACTAATGAAAAGGGAGGAAAAAAGTGTTGTGGTGTATGATTATACCTTTACATGGTTATCAAGGTATGCTACAGCACACAACACTATGTGAATGATCAATCACTTCTTTGAAGGAGAAAAGAAATGTATTCCAAGGGATATTATTACCTAAACATTTTATAAATATGATGAAATGTTTACATGTTATATCAAGAGAGGGAAATAATTCTCTAAATCTAATGGATTAAAATGTTAGAAAGATAATAAGTTGATGGATGAAAAAATAATTGGTAAAGGAATAAGGGAAAGGAGGATTTCCCACATGTGTTAATAGTAGAAAAAATCAACACGGTATATGCTTGAATTGATCAATAGTATATTATGTGTGTGGAAAAAACAGTCACTCGGAAAAATTATACAAAGCGGAGATAAAAAACACTTAAATTATATTTTACAACTACATGAAGATAGTTCACTATGCAATTCAATTTACCTAGCATTGAGATACTATACTATAGAAGAATATAGTGGTTGAAGGTCAAGATTATGTTTTTAACTCTAATAAAGTTTAATGATTAATGTTAATATATATTTTGAAATTTTAAATATATCATAAAAGTATTTTATGATTGATTTTCACTTAATATGAATTATTTAATATATATGGATTTTATTTTAGTATTTTTTGTTAAATATTTCAGATAATATATTGCATTATACCAAGAACATTGAATTAATAGTAAACGAAAAATTTAAAAAAATAATTTTGGATATAAAATAATTAATATATTCTAAATGTTGAGAAAATATTTTATTTGATAATAAAATGTTTGATTTTGTTATGTTCTGACTACTCTGGAACTAATAAATGATTTTTTGATAATGTGTTTGATATTATCAATAATGGAGTTTAGAACACTGTTGGACATATGTAATATATCCAAATCATTTTGTTTTATATATATAATAATGAATAATTCACATATAAAATAAATATTAGTGTATAATAACTTCGTAATCTTTTGATCATTTTTACTTTAAAACCCACATTATCATCCCATCTACGAGATTAATATTAAATCACTTTTTCCCAATTAAATGTTTATAATTTTGAAAAAATGATCTAATATTTTGAAAAATAATAATTTCTAATTTCTAATAATTATAATTTAGTTTATGACCAAATAACATTGATAAATTTATTAAAAATAATTACAGTGATTAAGTGGAAAATTAGCGTCGCATGGGATAAAACCATAACCTTAAGAGCCATAATGAGCTATAAAAATCTATAAAATCCTTTATCTATCAATATATAGACCCTATAATAAATTTTATAAAAATTAATGTTTTATTATATCCATGTTTCATTGGAAAAATATTTGTGCAATTCCATTTTTAAAAAATTTACATGAATGCCACTTCTACTGAAATATTAAAATCTGTTAATCACTCCAACTTATTCACATCTCTCAGGAAACTTGGATAAAAAATATTCTACTAGAATAATCTAACATAATCCCTCCGTTTCTTCTAGAATACTCCCTTTAGAAATAATTACATTAATACAATCATTTTTGTGCACACCAAGAGGATTAGCCTAAATAAGAGCCAATATCCTTATACTAGATCCTTTGTTTTATTTTAATTCTTCACCCACTAAAAAAATATTATTCCATGATTATATATTATCTTTATTATCCTAAATATATTAATATGTTTTTAATTGAATTTATTGAAATAAAATTACAAACACTTACACCTAATGGGTAATGATCTTACCATTTGTGTATGGAGAAAAACCACCGCACGCAATAACATCGTTCGTTTTTCCATTACCACCCCTCATGGATGGGAATTATGATGGAATAACATTTTTTTGATATATATGATATTATTTTTGTTTTAATACTTCGTTAGTTATTATATAACACTTACATTCACACTATAAATTTTGTGTCAATACGAGAACATCATTTGTGGAAGTGTGCACTTTTGCCTCCTCAAAACACTGTGATTCATTCAAATTATACATGGAACGTATACCAGTTCATTTTAAAAAAGGAATATTTTAATTATAAAACATTGATATAATACCTGAATAATATTATATATATATAATTTAATTTCTATTATTTTAATTTATTAAATAAAACAATTTAGCCATCATGGTTATGTATGGCCTACCATCTCCATGAAGGGTATATTTCATTTCCAATATAATAAAATTTGGGATTGATATAAATATATATATATATATTCTTAATATATATTATTTTTGAAAATTTATTTCATTTGAAAGATGATGAAATATGTATCAATGTAATATGACCAAGATATAAAAGGTCAATACATACTTGAAAAAGTATGAAATTATCACAAAAGATTGTGAAAATTATGAATGATTGTTATCAAACGGATAATAAGATATTATACAAAGTTAATATATTATATTACATATATAAGTATTTTTTTCTATATGTGAATAATATTCTTAAAACTATTATATAAGAGGTTAAAGGGGTGGTAAAACAAAAGGAAATACAATGTATATGAATTCATCTCAAATTACATTCCACTAAGACATATTTGTTGTTATAAACCAATTCACATTATTATGGTTTATATACCACCCCTTAGTATTTTTGTATCATTTTATCTCAAACATAATGGTATTTTGAGTTTTGATTTGAATTATATATCCCAAGAGGTTTAGCTCTAAATTTACCATGTGGTAAACGCTATATATAAAATATCACTCTCTTTTAGGAAGGTTGAATTTTCATGAAAAAATAACACCATTGTAATACCGTTTCATTTACATAAATATAAAAATTCATGGATGATTAATGTTTTTATTTCTTATTCAGAATAAATTTTTTAAATATTGTGTTTAAAATGATAGTTATTTTATTAACATGGAATTGATGATAAATATATATCTTTTATTCAATATGGATATTTGATTAGTCATATTAGTTATTAATTAAATCAACTACTCGAAAATTGAAATAATTTGAAAATTTAGTAACATGTTGGGCCCTATAATGATATATCCCCTAATGAATTTACAGGTTCTCATGACACAAATAATTTGGGAAATTTTAATGGGTTTATGGATATATGTTTAAACAATGTTAAGAAAGGTCTCGACGGTATATGGTTTCATGTGCCTCAAACATTACATACAATAATTAAGAATTTAACTCCTATATATTTCAGTTATTATTTTTATTATCCAAGGAATTTTCATATGTTAAAATCTATGTATTATTTACATTCTCATTTTATTGATTAAATGGAATGTGTTTTGATTTCTTACCTTTCCATATTGATTATTCAATATCTATTTATTTTAATGTAATGTGTTAGTAGTTATTTAATCTTGAATGTTGATTTATTCTCATAAATTAGTTATCTCATCCACATTACATCACTTATGGAATTTATATGTTTTTATGTCAAATTTATTGTTATGTCATGATTTCCAGGGGATTAATGTTTTGTCGGTGTGTAAAATTTAGCTACATTTAAAAAAAATGATTTTGAATATGGAATGATGTATATTGAATCGGGTTTTATGATAAATACTTTTTGAATTTATTAGTATTTTTTTGGTTTCAATTTTTAAGCTTATAGATATTAATTTCATATATTTATCAACATTATATAACATATTCTAAACATTTTAGTTTTGGTAAATATTTAGAGGTGTAGGGAAAGCCTCGTTATTCTTTTATTGACAATATGATACATTAAAATATAATTTTAGTTCTTTAGGAATAATATAATTTATCTTGGATATTTATTTTTTGAAATAAGAAATGTTGTTGAAATTAATTGAAGAAAAACAAAAAGAATAAACAGTTCTTATCAAATAATCAGATATCAATCATGTATATTTTATTGTGTTTTCTAAATTCTAGTGAAATAATACCCCAAAATTCGGAAAATTTTCATGAAATGAAAATATTATATTGTTACATTATTTACAAATGAATTAATGGTCTTTTCACATATATTTGTTTTATAGTTTTCTACTAGTTAACTTTCTCATGATCATTATCTTTATTGTGATCTGTTCTCTCTATCAGCCTCCACCATTATTCAAAAATTACACTTTTCTTCAATGAAATTTTTTAAACATACCCCTAATGTTTTCAGACATTTTTTTTATGAAAACCACCGTACTATTCTATTTATTATCAAAAAGAATCTTTATTATCTATTTATATGATGTGGAATGTCAACAAAATTATTTTCATATGAAAAATAGTTAATTTCCAAAACAATGTTCAATTTTAAAACTATTAAATTTTTTAATGGGGGAGTATATAACGAAAATGATATTTTATGATATATTATTTTCAAATAGATTTAGTTTTTTCAATAGCTTGGAAAACAAAAAAATGTATGACTAAATGAACAATAATACCGGTCACCATTATATCATTCTCATTAAATATTTATGTATGAGTAGTAATAAACAAATTTTTGACATAATATGGATTAAAAATATATAAAATAATTCAATTAGTTGTTATTTGACAAGAAATTAATTTAAAAATCATATCAAATTAAAACAAATATTGTTTGCAAGAAAATTGTTTTTTTTGTGCATTGTTATTTCATATTAGTAAATTAAATTAATAAAATTGTAAAATGATAATAATGATATATATATATATATATGTAATATATTAATTTTTTTTTCATTCATCAATTATTTTTTCTCTCTATGGATAATAATAAATCCAATCTTATTCTAGAAATATTATTTGAAAAAAATTTCTTCATCATGTTCTACATATTTGTTTTGGAATTAAATTTACAAATATTAGTAAATTTATTCAAAAAATTGAATTACATTTTTTTAATCAATGTTTCAATATTATCTTAGTTATAATTTCCCAAATTTTATAAAAATATAAATTTTTCAATGAATTATGAAAAATACTCTTATTTATTGAAAATAATATTTTCGTTTAAAGAACATAAAATGTTCTATTTTGGTTCAAGATGATTATAAAATTAAAATTAGATCATTTATATTTATTTTAATATGACTAAATTTATTATAATATATCTTATTTCCAGCATTGATATAAAAAAATTATATATATGAAAAATGTTTCATTGGGAAACCAATTTTTGGTCGCATCTATATGTTTAATAACAAATTAATTTATTGTTTTACTTTTGTGAATTAAATTTTTTAAAAAAGATT
The DNA here is from genome assembly GCA_963277665.1 of Viscum album. NCBI lineage: Eukaryota > Viridiplantae > Streptophyta > Magnoliopsida > Santalales > Viscaceae > Viscum > Viscum album. Next base: position 1,631,106,953 of record OY728152.1, read on the forward strand.
TCATATTTTAAATAACAATTATTATTAGTATATACTAAGATGAGTTAAATTTTATCATTATTAGTTTTTAAAAATATAAAATTTTGTTTACCATATTTTTGGTTAAAAAAGATATATCATGGGTTAAACTAATGGGATACGGGTTAAAATGACCTAAAAATATGTTTCATTTCTATTGGAATGAAATATTTCAACATTATTTAATCTAATATTCAATAATGATAGTTATTTATTAATTAGAGTTATATTTCAAAGGAAAAAAATGTACACTGATTGATACAGCATGCAACACGAACCCTAGATGAAGCATTAAATATTATTATATAAATATGACTATAATAAACTAACTGTTAAATTGATGTGTATGAATATGATTGAATTTTTTGTGAAATATTTTTAATGTTTAGAATAAATACAAATTATTTATTAACAATTATTAGATAAGAACTCATTTTTTAGTAAATCATTCATTTTTAGAATAATACATTTTCATCAAAGCTAATTTTCCTTCATTTTTGTAAGAATATATTATAATTTTTTTTTCAAATTATTTGAAACTTTATTTCAAAATATTAAATTAATTCTTAAAATCATCATATCAAAAATTATATTTACTAAAAAAATTGATATTTTTCTAAAAATAATGAATTATAAAAAAATAGTGAAACCTTTTGATTTTAATTGAAATTAATTTTTCTTAATTATTTTAAATATAAGAATATTTAATGTATTGGTTTTACAATTTCATTAGTTCAATTTAAATAATTAAAAATCAAATGATGGGTTATATATAATTTTATGCTAGAATTTAGTACAGAACCATATCTGTACCTAAAAATGGAATTTTTTTAAAACTATTTCACATCTCTATATTTTTGTGAATTTTAAGTTGAATTATGGAATTAATTTTTTAATTTATGAATAATTTATTATCTATTTGGAATAATTGTTTCCAATTTTTTGTAAACATTTCCATCTTATTTTTAATCATTATGAATTTCAACATTAATATATTTTTTTTGTTTTCATAGTCATGGGTATATCCTGTGATTAAGGTAAAATATAGAATGATAAGGGCATAAATATGAGCATACCAATTGACATAATTTTATGGTATTTCTATATCTAATACATAATCATCAAAGAGTACAAAATATGTCCATAATTCCATTTTAACATGATGTTGACCATTATAAAATTTAATTAAATATAATGAAAAAAAATGTACACTCATGCTTTTAATATCAATAATATAATTAATAATTTTAAAAAATTAGATTATGTTAAATTATAATGATAATTTTGAAATTTTAATTATTTTTTATATTGGTAATTTATTTTTAATTTTTTTTAAGAAAAATAGAATCATAAATAGTTACTCAATCGTAATGTTTTGATTTTTCAATTACTAGAAAAAAATATCAAAAATAATAAAGAGAATACAATCTCATTAAAATATTTTTGATAGTAGAATTGTTTTTATAAATATAACATGATACTTATTTGATTATATTTAAATTCCATTGTTTTCTTGAAGTTATTAATTTCAATGTAAATGAATTGTTTTATAAATTTTATTAATTATATTTTAAAGTTAAAAATATTTAACTAAAAGAATTAAATTCCAAAAAATCCAATCATCATCATGGTGACACGTATATAGATCAAAAATAAACCATAATCCATTTATGGACTATTTTCCTTTTGTATTTTCTATCTTGACCCTTAATGTATAAAACCATTTTTATTGTGGTAAGAGTAGAAAGGGTCAATGGGTGTAACCACTAAAATATAACTGTAAAAAAATAGTCTATAATTTTAAAAAATTTAAATTAAAGGATTATTTGAATAAATAAATATCATATATTCTAATAATAACTTTTTTTATCCATATGGATAGGAAAATTAATTTATATATGTATTATATTTTCAAAAATTCCAAGACCGTCCCTCCCCTCACTTATAAATGGAAACCACAAATTCAATTTTATTCATATATGAAAAGCCTTAATTTTGACCATCCTAATCCAAATATCTTCCTTAAATACCTACCCATGTCCATGATTCCTAATTTATGATAGAATAGAAACATTATAGGTCTTAATAAGAATAACCAAGGAGGTTGTTAGAAGAAGAGGAAGAGTTATTAACCTTTTTTATTAATTTTTTTATTATTCCACCCATGTCAAATAATCGATATGAATTATTATATACTAAATAAGGGATATCAAATATGGTTTTTAACTTTGTTTTCTTATCCATTATCAATATTAAATTTCAATCAAATTGGAAATAATTCATCATTCGTGTGTTCAGTGTTAAACTCCCATGCCTATAGATATAATTAATTTCTCTATTATCACCTTTAATGTCTTGTTATAATGATGTATTTGATATATATAGTATATTCAGTACAAAATAATAATTTTATAATGGTAACATAACACCTATTTTCATAACATTTCATTCAGTGAAAAATGATAATGTCATTCGTGTGTACCTATGGACTACCACGTCTATAATGTGATGTGACTCCTTTTTCTCCACACATCACATAGATGATATAAATAATTTTACCTCAAGAAATATTATTTTAATTACTATATTGGTATTATTATTTAATGGTTAAACAATACATACATTCTTTCCATAATTATTGTTGAAAAATGGAAATGTTTCTCATGTGCAAGTATGGCCTCCTATCTCCATCACTGAATCATATCTCATATTTAACAAAAAAATACATGTTCGGTTAAAAATGTATAATATATTTTTAAAAATGATAATTATTTCATAATTAATATTTTGGAGATTTTGGAACTAGTTCACCTTTTACGATGGTTGACATACCAAATTAGTTTTCAAATAATGTACAGAATGCCCACAAAGTACATGACATGGATTTTGGTAATTAAGAATGTTATTATGTCAAATATAAAAACAATATTTTTTAAGAATTATTGTTAAATAATTTCATTTATATAATTCTATTACACAAGTTATAATAGAGATATATACAATCATTGGACTTGGTTGCGCCCAAATTTACCCTACTGGTAAATGCGGTCGTTGAAGTAAAAGTAGGGATCGAATCCACAGGGATCGAAGAAGTAACCATGAGACGCTATGATTTATTGATGGATTGGCTATGAAGTGGCCAAATTTGAGGTAGATTTTAATTGGAGAACTAAAGATATAATTAAAATAAGATATAATAAAAAAATTATGTGAACTAAACAATTATTCATGGTGGGTTGATCTTAGGGTTTTTCTTGGGGTGGATTGGATGAATTTCTTTTCATAGAAAATTTCATGTCATTAATTCAAGACATATCCAAACAATTAGATAATTCTTCCAAATCATTCACCCATTTAATCCCAACACAATTACAAGTCTAATCACCAATTCACTTTTAGGATCACTTTAATGAGCACTCAAAGGAAATAGATCGTACTAGCACTCAAAATGTGTCATCATTAAAGTTGGCAAAGATGAGAAAGAATGTAACTCATCAAATGAAAATCCTAAAATAACGAATAGATTTAAATATTAAGTACATGAAATAACATTCAATCCCTAACCTTGCTACTCCCCTGGATCAAACCTCAAGAGGTTAACCCTCCATTGATGATATTCTACCAATGGAAGCGGGATGTAGACTTATGGTGGGGGAATTGAAGAAGAAGAAAATTATTAAAAGAACGAACACTCCACCGTTGTGTGATTGAAATCACAAGTTCTGGTGTGAATAATTTCACACCATGATTCAACGGTATCAACATGTGAAGAAAAGAAAAATAAAAAGTGAATAAGAATAAGTAATTTTATTAAAATAATAAATGTGAAAGAAAAACATACATGGGAAAACTTGACAATGCCATTACAAATTGAAAGCAAGAAATACAATGGATGAAAGAAAAAACATGGATTCAAAGAAAAATGTTAGATGACAATTCCCTTCACCACCATCTCTTTATATAGGAATATTAGGAGCCTTAGTTCCACCCCCAACAATCAATTCACCCCCCCAACAATTAATAGAGTCAAATGGAGGGTGAATAATCAAGAGGAAATTGATGTTTTGAATTTGATCCGGAAAACTGTCCAGATTCATCCACCATATTGACGTGTGAATTATCAATTGAATAAGGCCGAATCCGGAGGGGTTGTAGAACCTAAATATCTTCGTCAATCTGTCTTATATAATCTCTCAAAATTTCAGGAAATTTGGCTCTTCCGTTTGGAAGTTATGGTCGAAATGGTGGGACGGATTTCTGTGCATTAATGTCGAGTCCACCATTCAAATCTCAAAATAAGATCCATTTATCATCATGAAAACATCCGAATTAGCTCCAGACACAGATGAATAAAATTATCCTCATATTTTAATCTTTCTACTACATAAATTTGAGCTTCATTGGGCTTGGTTTCTGGGCCCCACATTTGTTTGATGGGCCTTAGGCCCATTATGCTTTTTCCAGCAAGTTTCTGCCTTCAAGCGCAAAATTCTCCATCTTCCTTTGAGATTCATCCATCGGACCTAAAAGATAAAATGTTCCAAAAAAAGTTATCAATCATATCCCAAAATTTCGAATTCAGAAAATGAATATAATATTTTCAACAAACAAATGAATGATTGGGCCCAAATTTGCATTTTAAACATGAATTGCATTTTTGATGAGAAATGATGTTCTATTTATTTAATGCACTAAAAAAATGTTTATGGACTTTGGAAGAATGAATATAATGATATTAACAATTAATATTAGCCACTTTCAGTGACTAATCACACCCCCCAACTTGAGTTTTTCTAGTCCCGAGCAAAATAAATTAAAAATATGAAATTCAAATCCCCTTTTCCAAAAACATTTTAATACACATTGCTCACCCAAACATATAATACCAAAAAAATTATGAAAACCCATCAAAATAATTAAAAACAAGCTAGTTTCATAAGAATATCCCAAGCCCAAGCCCATTCCTTTGTTCAAATTCATCGCCACATTTCATCCAATTCCAATTAAGCATGATAAAGTGTTGTGCATCATATAAGATATGGGGCCCATTTTATTGTTCAAGGGGAAAAAATGGAAGCGCTAGATGGGAATCACATTAAACCTTAATATGAATATCCTTTTTTTAATTTTATTTTTTTAACCACAATAGATATGAAAATACTAACTCTGGGCAAGACAACTATGGAGTCATGATCCCCAAGTGCCAGACACCACACATATTGTCAATTTCATGCTCTACAATAGAGATATAAAGCCCAAATCTGGGCAAGACAACTATGGAGTCACGATCCCCAAGTTTCGGACGCCACTCATTTGGACAAAACATTTCTCTATGTGGTCATTTTTTTTGTTTGTTTTTGTTTTTTGTTTGTTTTTTTTATACTCAAATTAAACTAAAAGTGACCCCAGAACCCTATGCTATAATGAAAGGGACCCAAGAACTCAAATTTACACCCACTATCCAGTAGACGTGCATTGTGGCAGTTTATTAAGAGGATGAAAATGTAAACTTTGAAAAATCACATTAGACAACCGAACTTTCCAAAAACTATGCTCATTAACTTAAACTTGCATTAAAATCAGAATCAAGGAATACAAAATTATTTGATATCCAATTTCAGAGTTTGCAATGTGTGTTATCATGTTCAAGGTTAATAGAATTTTTTTTTCATGCATGTTCTTATTCACAAAAAAAATCATTTTTTATTTCATGTCCCCCCAACATAGAATAACACTGTCCCTAGTGTTTAATGAAAAGAAAAGTTTGAAGGGGGGTAGGAGAGGATTTCAAAGAGTAAATTTTAAATGATAATCATGGAATGAAGTCACCTGGTGGTTGATGATGATAGCGCATGCCATAGTCTCCCTTCAATCCTGGATTTGAGTCTCAGCGGCTTGGATGGTGGTGAATGGATTTTCCTTATGGCTTACGACATGTGCTTTTATTTTTTTTAACCCTATAAAAACATAAAAATAAAACAAAAAAAATAAAATGATGATACATTGTCTTCTTTATATTTTCTGGGTAAGGTATTACTCAGAGATCACACCACATGACACGGATGAATATGGCGCTACCCTTTCATACCCATCCTTACTCATAAAAGAAGAACATGTCAATAGCTTATGGTAATTTATTATATGAAAAAGAAAATGATTCAAAATGATTAGAAAACATGAAAACCATGGGTTGCTTCCCATGCAGCGCTTTTGTTTAACGTCGTTAGCTCGACTTGAACCCCCCAACTTATCCAATTCCAACTTTCAACATTTGTAGGACCCCATTTTTATCCATCTCAACAAGATTGAGATTAGGCCTTTTTTTAGAATTTTTTCATGTGAAATCTCATGCTTAATAATGAGTGTGAAAGTCCAAGGAACTTCGGTAACGGTTGATTGTGTTTCATTTTGAGTATTTCCTATGATTTCAAGGTTCATTCCTACTTTGTGATATTCTTGATGAAAATGGATGATAATTGAATGGTCTAGGTTTTCATAAATAGATGTATTCATGAGTGGGGAAGGAAGGATTATAATGTTGAGTTCAGTTTCATTGAATTTTCCTAAATAAGAATGATAATTTGAATAAAAAAATGGTGTCTTCTTTAAAAACATTTGAAAGAATTGGTTCCTTTTGAAAAGCTGATTCATCCCCAAAATTTTCCATTTGAATTTCATGAATGGGTATAGAGAAAATATTTGTTATATCTCCCAATGGTTCAATGATCGGTGATTCTAATAAAATTTTATTGGAGCAATATTCCGAACACTCAATCCATGAAGAAAAATTTTCCCCTTGTGAATCCATAACATTAATTTCCTCTTGATTTAAGCACCCATCAACAATTCCTTTATTATCTTCAACAATCCCAAATCCAATGGTTGGTTCTTCAATAAAGGCATGAGGGGTTTGTGTGTTACAATATTCTTCTATCAATATTGAGTAAGGGATGGTTTGAGTGGGAATGGGGTCCACACAGTTTTAATACTTTGAAGTTCTTGTCTAAAACTTGATACCTCTGAATTCATTTTTTCCATTTGTTCACACAATTTTTGAAGAATTGTTTCAGGATTAGGATTGATAGATTTTTTGATATCATGGACTTCCTCATTATTCATCTTTTGAATCATTCTTGATAGGTATGGAAATTGATCTTTTAAACATTAATCATCACAAATTTTGTTGATGTTATCGTGTGTGGGGTATTCATTCAAAGTTTGATTAAAAAAGGTTGGTGATTCGCAATGTGGATTTTCAAACTGATTAAATCTTGAGTTTGTGAAGGGATATTGTTGATGATACTCCATTGTATTTGAATGAAATTTGGATTTGGATTTTTTTTGGACACACAAAAACAGAAAGGGGAAAAGAAAAGAGAAATATAGGTGAGAAAAGAGAAGTTAGGTGAGAATAGAAGGTGAGTGTCTAAGAAAACTTACTTGGGTCCCCGGCAACGGTGCCAAAATTTAGTTGCGCCCAAATTTACCCTACTGGTAAAAGCGGTCGTTGAAGTACATGTAGGGAACGAATCCACAGGGACCGAAAAAGTAACCTTGAGACGCTATGATTTATTGATGGATTGGCTATGAAGTGGCCAAATTTGAGGTAGATTTTAATTGGAGAACTAAAGATATAATTTAAATAAGATATAATAAAAAAATGATGTGAACTAAATTATTATTGATGGTGGGTTGATCTTAGGGTTTTTCTTGGGGTGGATTGCATGAATTTGTTTTCATAGAAAATTTCATGTCATTAATTCAAGACATATCCAAACAATGAGATAATTCTTCAAAATCATTCACCAATTTAATCCCTACACAATTCCAAGTCTAATCACCATTTCACTTTGAGGATCACATTAATGAGAAGTCAAAGTAAATAGATCGTACTAGCACTCAAAATGTGTCATTATTAATGTTGGAAAAGATGAGAAAGAATGTAACTCATCAAATGAAAATCCTAAAATAACGAATAGATTTAAATATTAAGTACATGAAATAACATTCAATCCCTGACCTTGATACTCCCTTGGATCAACCCTTAAGAGGTTAGCCCTCCATTGATGCTATTCTACCAATGGAAGCGAGATGTATACTTATGGTGGAGGAATTTAAGAAGAAGAAAATTATTAAAAGAACGAACACTCCACCATTGTGTGATTGAAATCACAAGTGCTGGTGTGAATAATTTCACACCATGATTCAACGGTATCAACGTGTGAAGAAAAGAAAAATAAAAAGTGAAGAAGAAGAAGAAATTTTATTAAAATAATAAATGTGAATGAAAAACTTACTTGGGAAAACTTGACAATGCCATTACAAATTGAAAGCAAGAAATTACAATTGAAAGAAATACAATGGATGAAAGAAAAAACATGGATTCAAAGAAAAATGTTAGATGAAAATTCCCTTCACCACCATCTCCTTATATAGGCATATTATGATCCTTAGTTCCACCCCCAACAATCAATTCACCCCCCAACAATTAATAGAGTCAAATGGAGGGTGAATAATCAAGAGGAAATTGATGTTTTGAATTTGACCCGGAAAAATGTCAGATTCATCCACCATATTGACGTGTGAATTCTCAATTGTAGAAGGCCGAATCCGGAGGGGTTGTAGAAGAGAAATATCTTATTCCATGTGTATTATAGAATCTATCAAAATTTCAGGAAATTTGGCTATTCCGTTTGGATGTTATGGTCGAAATGGTGGGACGGATTTCGGTGCATTAATGTCGAGTCCATCATTAAAATCTCAACTTTAGATCCATTTATCATCATGAAAAACATCAGAATTAGCTCCGGCCACAGTTTAATAAAATGATCCTCAAATTTTTTCTTTCTACTGTACAAATTTGAGCTTCATTGGGCTTGGATTCTGGGCCCCACATTTGTTTGATGGGCCTTAGGCCCATTATGCTTTTTCCAGCAAGTTTCTGCCTTCAGGCGCAAAATTCTCCATCTTCCTTTGAGATTCATCCATCGAACCTAAAAGATAAAATGTTCCAAACAAAGTGATAAATGATATACCAAAATATCGAATTCATAAAATGAATATAATATTGTCAAAAAACAAATGAATGATTGGGCCCAAATTTTCATTTTAAACATGAATTGCATTTTTGATGAGAAATGAAGTTATATTTTTTTAATGCACTAAAAACAATGTTTATGGACTATGGAACAATGAATATAAAGATATTAAAAATTGATATTATCCAATTTCAGTGACTAATCAGGACTCTAGGATAGTTATTTATTCTCAGTTTTCATTGTTGAGGAATATTTTATTATTATACCACTAATTAATTTTATATGTTTTATTTTTTACACAATTAAAATTTTATATCATGATTAATTAATATTTATTTTATTATGAGATTTAAATTGAATTACTTTTTCCTGGTTATTTCACTATATAGTTTCCATGTTGTAAATGCTTTTATAACTCAACTAGCTTTCATTGGATTATAAATATTCTTCACAGAAAAGGGTATTCCATTAGTATTTTTGAATCAAAATATATTTTTCATTATTTATTTAAACTTGTTTAAAAAGATATATCTTTTTTATACATAATCACAACATTTATTATTTATCAATTCATATTTATGATATTTAAAAGGGGTTTCATTATTGAGATGTCATTTTAAAAAGATATTATTCATGTAGTGAACCTTGATTTACATGAATGTTATTTATACATCCCCATGAACTATATTGAATATATATTATTTAATAAATGTTATTTATAGATCCATATCATATTATTATATTGAATTACATTTGATTCAAATATTTCCAAAATGTTCAATGATTTATGTAATAATCATTTTTCATATTGAGATTTTCTATTATCAAGGTTCTTATAAAGGAAACAATATGATGTCATTATGATAAAAAAATATCATTTTTCCACTCTTTTTATGAATGGGGTTTTAAATTTAATTTCCATTTCCTTCATTATTTATGAAATTAATATTAGTGATGTTTCTTTTAATTTGTCATGATATTATACCTTAGTTTATACCGAGAATCGCTCTCTTCGGTACACATGTTTTCTAAAAAAATTTCATGAAATCTAAATTCCTATAATTAATAGTTTCATAGAGTTATTATTAAATTATTTTTACTAATATTAAATTATTTTAAAAGTTTATTTCTTAATGTTTCTTAATGGGAATCTTTTGACTCATTTACACAATGTTTATAAATAGTGTCTATATATATCATTTACAACATTAATAGATTCAACCATCATAATGAAAATTATATTATTTTAATATTAATTTACAATTATCTCGGATTTTTTCAATGTAAAAAGTTCCTTAAAATATGGGTATTTTTTTAAAAAAATGTTATTATGAAAATGAAATTTATTTTTTTCTTTAAGAATGATTGAATCATTTTAATCGTATTTCTATTCATAAAATTCAAAAACAATTAATGTAAATTAAAATAATCTAATGAATTAATAATAATAAAAACATGTATATACATTCTATTGATGGATTTGGCGAATTTTAGGGATTCCATTACTTTTCCACAAATAAATCATGCAATGAAAAAATTTGATTGTTGTTTTGATTGAAACATTAAGGTTTTTAAATGATTTATTCATGAAAGGTACATCGAAATTATTGAAGATGAGAAGATATCTGGATAAATATTATATGATGGGTTTATTCTAATTATAGGTCAAGAGAAATGTGTGGTGCTGATATAGAGGATTAGATGGTTTATAACTCTCCATTGTATTAGGTATTTTTCATTGTATATATAAAAAGAATTATGCTTCCATTAAAGGATTTTTCATATGGATATAACGAGGCAATTATTATTTCTTACATGGGATTAAAATGGGTTATGAAGATAATGTCTAAGTAAATAAACATGTTTTCATATTGCTTATTATATTATTTTAATGATCCTTTTAACCACGATTAACATCACATGGATCATGGTTATTTATTATCACAAATCATAACAATGTAAATTCATCATGGTAATTATTTTGATTTATCATGAATTTTTTTATGGGTATGAATCCATTTATTTAATTCTATTACACATTGATTGTATCATCATACCATTATGTTCATTTTATTCTAATATATGACTTTCAATTGTTAAATCTTATGTTTACCCTTATTGATCATTTATGGTTGACATTCTAATATTTTTTTCCAATGGTTGTGAATAATGGTTTTGTGTAGTTTGTTCATAATGAGGTCACTATATGGGATGAAATAAGTGGGATATTATGTCAATAATTAAGAAACAGTTATCCAAGAATCCATGTTTATAATATTTTTTATTAATTTTATAAAACACTATACCTAAAAGGTCCTTAGGTATGTTAGTGTTATAATATTATATTTTTATTTTTTATGATTTGGGTAGATGATATTGGGTCACATTAATTAATAAAAAATATATAAATTTTATATTTATATTTCAGTCAACATATATGGTAATGCCAATTTCTGGATATTATTATTGTTCAAAAATGAGGGTTCAGATAGATTTATTTATTATGATGTTTTCAAGGAGTTTATTTTAAGATATGTGGAAAAAATCACGGGTTTTTGATTTTATTGTTTATCATATGTTTAGTTTCTTAAACACTCATTTTAAGGTTTTATGTGATGAAATTGTATGGTGACTAATGATATTCTGCGATATATTTTATATTGTGATGTATATGTAACTCATAGATTAATCTTAAAGTATTATTTGATGAGTTTTTATTGATTTATATTTGGGAAGAATATATGATATTAATGGGGATGCATGGGGGATTCAAGTTAGTTATGTAAATTATTAGCAAATTTTACAGATTATATGATTATGGAATATAATTTTTTAAGTGACTTTATGATTGACTAATATTATTTATAGATAGAAGTTAACTTTATATTGGAAGAAGATGTGATGAAATACTTGAGATTTTTCAGTTTCAAGCATTGTTGGGAGTGTTTTGATTACATTATTTCAAGTTATTTGTGGAATTATATTATCTATTTTAGGGTATTAATGTTGATTTTTATATATTACTATTTTATTTCTTCGTATAATGGTTCATTAATTTTTGAAACTATCTTATCTTATTATCAACATTTTGGTTTTGGTTTATTTATAAATATAGTAGGAATTAATTGTTATCCATTTTAGATTATATGATATTTTAGATGTTGTTATTAGTGCATTATGATTTACAAATTAATCTTGATTACTAATCATTTGGAGAAAAAGAGTACATTGTTTTGAAAATAGATTAAAAAATAAAAAATTACATGTCATGTTATTATATTTACTTTATTTATTATTCTATGTGATAAATAAATTACTCAAATCTAGGGAAAATTATATTGAAAGAAACAAATTATCATATTTCCTTGTTTTTAAATGAAAAGATTTTTTTCACACCACTTTGGTTTATTGTTTGTGTTTGGTAACACTATCATTATCCTTTCCAATCCTGTTATCAACGATATCTATCACACTCCAAAACATTTTGGATATTATTTTTATATTATGTACCCATTTATTAACATCATATTAATTTTTGCTTATATGTAACCCTAGAACGTGTTATTAAATATAACCATTTAACTTCTCTTTAACACTTTTTAACTAGATGTTTTATTAATATTTATTATTATGTGGGATATGGATAATGTTTTTTTTCAAATTTCAATCCCTTGATTATATATTTATAAATAAAAATATGATGATGTAATTTATTAAATGGGATACTAAATTATATCATGATATTTTAAAATAGAATAGTGTTTGATAGTGTATAAATCTCATAACACCAATCATAAAAGAACCATGAAATATTATATATTAAATATAATAGTCTTAATGTACTCCTCAAATTGATGTGCATGAATATTATTAATGAAAAATTAAATGCATTAAATATTCAAAATGAATACTAATTTATTTATTAATTCTTAAAAATTATTAACTTTAATTTCTATATATTCAATTTTTTCATAAAAAATTATTTAGAAATGTTTTTTTATATAAAATATTATAATTAATTTCTCTAAATATTTGGAAATTAATTTGACATAGTGAAGTCCATTTTTTAAATCACCATATCAAAATTAACTTATGGCGGAAATTTGATATTTCTTGAAAATGATTTATTTTACAATGAATACTGAGAAATCTAATTTTAATTGGAAAATTCATTTTCATTTAAATTATTTTTCAAGTAAAATTGAATTTAGGATTATTTTTATCATATATCTATTTAAATTATTTTAATGAAAATTCAATAATGGGGTTTATATTATTTTTTTACCATAACTCAATATAATCATTTTTTGTACTTAAATGGAATTTTATTGAATAAATTATTTTTTTGTCATGTTGTATTGGTAAAATATTAAATAATATTTTTCAACTTCTTTATTTTATATTTTGAAGAAGAATTCCATATTTGGAATCCTGGTGTCCATAATTTGTAAATATGCCCCATTTATTTTTAGAACGTTTGAATTGAGACCTTATTAATATTTTATTATGATAGTCAATGGTCAAGAAGGTATTTAACGATAAAAATATAATGATATTGACTAAAAAATAACCCTAACACTAGATCAAATTTTATTTGATTTGTGTATCACATCCACAATCATCCAAAAGAAAAATTATTGGACTTTTCAAATTTCTCATGTTTTAGACCTTTATAATATCTATATATATATACTAAAGTAGGATTTTTCCGGATGCGTGTCGTCTTCCTACAAAGCCACGTCACCAGGTACTCCATTTCCCGCAACCAAACCGGCAAAACACTCCTTCCCCGGATCAGGATTTACTATCGCTTCACACACACTCCCCGATTCTCCTCTACCTCTCTAGGGTTCCCGCTCCCCCCCCCCCAAATCCCCCTCCCAGAAAACCATATCTTGCTCCCCTCTTCGAATCCATGATGCCTCCATGACTCCACCTCCGCGAATCGACCTCCGCCTCCCCATGATCCGCCTGCGGCTCCTCCGCCTTCACCCCCTCCACTTCACCTTCTTCGCCTTCTGCTCCACCACCATCGGCTCCACCGCTTTCGGCTCCACCGCCTTCATCTCCTCTGCCTTCAGGTCCTCCCCCTTCGGTTCCTCCCCCTTCGGCTCCACCACCTTCGGCTCCACCACCTTCGACTCCACCGCCTTCATCACCTCCGCCTTCGGCTCCTCTGCCTGGGGCTCCTCCGTCACTAGCTCCTATGATTCATGATTTCCGGTAGGCCTTGCTACGGTACTAACTAGACATTTCTGCTGTATCCTCCTCCCTTGAATTTATTTATTTTTTAGTAAGGTTTCCCACACAGAATAATTTTTTTCATTAATTTAGCATGTTTTTAGGGAAATTCGAGTGCATATAAGGATGTAACAATTAATGTTGGAGGAATTCCAGAGGATATGAAAAGAGGTAAAATGTACCACCATTTGAAGGTTAGTTCTGTTTTTTTTCAGCTAAAGGCTTAATCTCTTGCCCACTAAGAATGACTCACCTCAATGTTTCATAATAATTTCTCATGACTTAATGTTCAAGATGTTACTAACATATTTCTTTCGGTATTCAAAGAAAATAATGTTAAATATCTGCCAAAAAGGTGCTCAATCCTACATTTCTTGAAGCATTTCCAAAGTAAGTACAACACATTTCATTACTGATCATTCATTTTATCCCATTGTTTCGTGAAACTAAATCATTTTTTTCCCGATTTTCCTTCAATGGTTCATCACAACATACATTAATGAATATTATTACATTACTCATCATCCATTTTATTCCATTTATTCATCAAATTTAATCTTTTCAATATTAATTTTACATGAATGGTTTATGAGATCTTACATTACTATCATTAAGACACGTAAATCATGCTGATTTTGAAGGTAATATTAGTAATCAATTGTCATAATCCCGACATTATTTTAAAATTTTCATTTCATAAAAATTTGTTTGTAGTATTTTCAGGTATTTATGGATCATTGGTGCCCACCTCATAGTTATTATGTTTGATATTTTTATCTCATGTCATCATGATTTGAAATGAATTGTTATTAAGGTGGGATTGAATTTAATGTTGCAGGATATTTTGTCCATGCAATAGTTGAACCAATTATTAGTGGGAATGTGTTTTATATATCTAATTATTAATACATCTCTCAGAATGAGTTATTACAGTTACCGCTTACTACAATTCATCATTTTTTATTTGGAGGTACACACTATGTGAAAGGAGGTTATTGGTCATAAAATTATGGATTTAACCACTTTTTCATCCAACATATGAATGAAGGTAATATTTTTTCACTATTAACCCACTGTTTATTTATATTTTTTAAAGAAAAACATATGACACAGATGATTAAAATTATTTAATACGATTATGTTTTCACAATTCACTTTACTCGGTTTTCCACCATTTTTGTAAGTATAATGCTACTTTATTACAATGACGACATTGGTGCATATATATGACTTGTATGCCCCCATTTAATGCTTATTTATTACTCAAACTAACATCGAGGACTGGTGTAGATATTATGAAGGAATCTACACTTGTCTCAGTGGCACCGTAAGGACAACTCATTCCTGTACACAATGTATTAATTTTTTTCTCATCTATCTCTTTTCCAGATTTATTATTCAATTATTTCCCAATTTCTCATACATAATTTTTTTACAGATTTCTTATGCATGATTGTTTCTAGATTGCTTATGAAAACCTATTTCCATATTTCTTATAGTTATCATTTTAGGTTGATTTTCTTTTTATATCTTCTTTTTGAGAATTTTCACCATTTTGACTTTTTTCATTTCACTCAAATCATATTAAATTTCCATAATATAATACAATACATCTGCTTTAATGAGGTTTACTTCATTTGGGAGACCATCATTTTTGTAAGTTTGACATATCACAATGATATTACATGTCTTCTTTGATTCAGGTCTCTTTATAAGCATATCTAGTATATTAATGCATTGGTGAATTTTTCATCGACAAAATTATTTCATATCTATTTCTATTTTTATAAATAGATGAGGCCTTTTTTATGTCAAATAAAATTAATATTATGAGCCTTTATTTTCATAGGGATCATTATACCATTGTTTTTATCATAGATCCAAGGTGAGAAACTCATTTTATCAGTCTCATAAATTTGATAAAGCATGAACCGTGTATTATATTGTGTCTTATTTCTCCACATATCATTCATATATTAATTCTCATTTAAAATTTTTTCTCTTGTATTGCCTACTCAGGTATGTGACATGAAATCCCTAAGCGTTAGTGATTTTTCAGGATCAAGTATTCATTGATATCAGTGTATGAAAGTTTTTTTGAGGCATTTATTTGAGTGATTTTATTTGTTTTTATCATTTCATATTTTTATTCCTTTTTTAGATTGGTAGTTTCTCAAATACATATTCCTATGTTCCCTCTTTCTTACAAAATTGGATTTCAGTTATCAATTTAATTACATATTCTTCTGTTGCTCAAGTTTCCCTTAGTCTGCTCTGCCTTAGCCTCCGCCTCGGCCTCTGAGGCCCAGATTCCTTATCTCTTTACTTTGTTATTTTTCATCACTATAATTTACAATGCTTCATGTCATAATGATGAAAATTATATTTCATATTTTCCCTTCATATTATTCATTTTTTTCTTTTCTTATCTTTATTTATCATTATAATATGAGAAATATATGTATTATGAAAAAGAAAATTGGAAACACAGTATACTCATTCGACATTTAATAGTATTCTAAATGCATTTTACATATTTATTATATGTGGATTTCATATTCAGCATATGCATAATAATATCAAATTGCAAACATGGTATATTATTTTTCATTTAAGTGCATGTGACTTTTCAAGTAGTTCCAATATGTTATAGAGGTGTCAATATAGTATATGAAGTCCTTAGGAGGTGTTTCATAAAATTATTATTGATGTTGTTTTCAAAAATCTCTAGGAGGTGTTTCATATGAAGTCTCAATTTTTTGTATTGATTTTGGAGTAAGATGTGTATACATGACACTGAACATTATTAAATAATGGTTACATAGAAATATAGTATATGAACCTTGAAAAAGATTATAAAAGTGAATATATTATAATATTTTATTTCCAATATTAGAAAAATCCATATTACATAATTTGTAAAAAACAATTGGGATTAAGTATACTCATTCTGCATTTAATAGTACAATGAATTCATTTAACTTATTCAGTACATGTGGATTTCATATTCAGCATCTAGAATTCATCATATGCATAATAATATCAAATTGAAAACAAGGTATATTATTTTTCATTTAAGTGAAAGTGGATTTTCTGCTAGTGTCTATAAGTTAAGGTTGTGTAAATATATTATTAGCAACATGCAAGACCATATACAAAGTATAAATATTGTAATATTGAATTTTTCATATAAGAAATATGTGCATTACATATTATAGAAAATATCATTGAAAACAGAACATGGTTATTCTACATTTAGTGGTATATTTAATGAATTTTAAATATTTACTAGATGCAGATTACATATTCAGTATATGCATACTACCTACATTGTATACTCATGTTAATTATTATAAATTAAGACCTACGGATTTCAGAATATACATATTCTCAATTCACATTATACATTTTTTCTTTTATGTGTAAATTCATTATATATTTTTTTATTCATTTACTCTCTCATGTCAATCTCTAGCGATGCAAGGTTTCAAGTGAGACTACTAATGAAGGAACGACAAAACTATTGTGAGTTCTCTATTATGTTCATTTCAAAATATTTTATCTGTTATCATTTTTCAATGGAATCACAGATGGAGTGACATGCTTTCCATGAACACCTATATCTTTCAATGGTTAGTCCTGTTTAAATTTTCCTATCTAAAGTCCTACACTTCTAACTACATTATAGACTGACACAAATTAGTTGTTTTCAACTTCTTTTATTACAGTGCCTCAACAATCAACAACTCAGAAAACAATTTCTGCAGGATCAAACAAGAAAAATCAACGATCGGATGCCTTCAGAAAATATTCACTTTCATTCTGTAAGTATGATTTCCCTATTCTATTCAAAAAAATTGTAGGTTGTACAACTGATCTATTCATCATCAACCATTTTACTTGATAATTTCGGTGGCTATCATGACTGAGGAAAACAATATATCAGATTCATCACCTACCTCCTCGATAAGTTAATAAAGACTCATGCTTTAAATATTTCATGGAATTTATTATCTATTCTCAGTCCTAAATAGGTACATCTCCTTTCTTTGTAACCTAATCTTCTAAGGTACCTTTTAATTATTAGAATTCTGATTTATAAAAATGATGATTATTTTCTACTAAAATTTGATATTTTGTCTAGATTACAAATAAGCATATTTATCACTAAACCGCATATATTATTTTTATCAAAACCGGATTATCAAAAAATCTGTGATAGGTTAGTTGAACTAAGAAAAATATATTAAACCTTACACTGGGTAGATATGAAGAACTCTAATCATTTAATGTTTAAAGTATTGATTTGATTCTGTGATACACTAAAAATTTTATTGATGGAAAATTTTCAAACCCAAACAGTCGTGATATATAAAGTCCCTGCTAAGGGAAAAAAATCCATTTGAACTTTTTTAGTTGATTTTCACTAAATTAATTTTTATGGATTTTCAACCCTGAAATAGTATACATGGTTTTAGGATAACCTTATCTTTTTTATTATTTACCCTCGTGACATTAATTCTTAAACATTCTTCTCATTTTATGAAGAATGAATTTATTTACAAAAAATTTGATATTTTGGTGACATAAAGAAACATATTTATCATACAAGTGCATCTACTATCTACCTCAGAACCTAATTGTCTTAAAATCATAAAATTACTGATAGTGTGGTGAAAATAAGAAAAATTTATTAAACCACGAACAAATAAAACAAAAAGATCTACGATAATTTAATTTCCAAGATGGTGATCTCAGATTGTGGACAATCAAAACTATGTAGGATTATAAATCCCAAATCATGTATAGGTATATCCATTATCTATACTAAAACATGTATTTCGAAAAAGCTAATTTGACTTCCGTTGTGAGAGATTTAAATGTTTTTTATTAAATATTACGTTATATGAATATCTATTTATACAACTCTACAAAACATATGGCCTACCTAACTACTTAGTTCTGTGAAACATTACCTACCTTGCAGTAATCTCATTAAAATAAATCATCAAATGACCATATTATAATTTTTTTTGGTTTTTATTCCTCAATTGATTGTTTTAACTTATATAAAAATGTTATAGGATTTAAATAAATAAATGTATGATATAATTGTGGAGGTTAAACATGTACCCCTCAAAAGCAACATTATGGAAGATCAAATGGAATGTTTTGGTTGGTGGAAAACATCTCTGACTCTATGTTAGGCCATTTCATGTCTTCTATTGGTTATTTATTTCACCTTTTTACTGAATTTTATCTATTCCTGGAAAGAATGATTTTTATCCCTTGAACCAATGTTTTAAGATAATTGCATGAATTGGGAAGAGTTTGAAAGAAATATATGAATGGAAGACAACTAATTTTTTCTTTATGCAGATGAAATCCATTGTAGGAAAAGCTCTACTACCTCTTTTCTTTATCAAAAATCATGATCTTACATTCAAAACACAGTTTTGATAATTTATTTTTGCAGTCTGTGTGTTGGAAGATGTTTTTTCTATCTAGGATGATATAATCATTGCTTATAAAATAGAATGGGCTATTGTAACATGTAATGTAGCCACACAACAACAGGCACATGAGGTGCACTTGTCAGTTCATGATTGGATTAAGAATAATGTCTCGACACAAGTTTCATGTGATACTCTGTATAATTAATAGAGGTAAGCTTAACTTAATTTGTTTTCCTATTCATCTACTCATATAAAATAGTGCTTATAGATGGTTTATCCTTCATCTAACTTTTTCATATTTCTTATTAGAATATTTTTTCTGCAACTCTATAATGGTTTTCTTTAAGAATTTTAGGTTTTTTATACAGTCTCATGTAAGACATTCTATTAATGCATAACTGAAAGAATTATTTAAAATTATATTTTATATAATAATTCTTAGTGGAATCTTCATTTGATCAACTTTGACAACTGGCTGGACAAACCTAATTTAATTGATTGTTATGATGCCTCAAAATGAATATGAGGTTTTTTATTGATGGAGTGAAGAACTGCAATTATTAGAAGATAGGAATAAGTGGATGTTGCAAAGGGGTTACATGTGGTCTCCAGTTATCATTGCAGGCTTCAAAAGGTAAATTTAAACTTCTATTATTTTGGTTTCTAATTAATTCCTTTATGTTAACATTCTTTATTTTGAATATGAAATTTTGTGTATTCTTATTTTAAACATTTCATTCTATACATCAAAGTATTCCCGGCATTTGATGTTTGATATTTATACAGAGTGACATAATTCCTCGGTGACATTAATACTTATGTAGTACATCTTGGTGATTTAAATGTCCATTTTAATGTTCTTTTCTTTCATGCCCATTAGAATATTATGTTGTATATACTAATGCTGTATAATAATTCATTCATGTTCTTTTCATAATATTTCTGTGACATTAAACCTAAATTCATTTCATTGATATTCGTTTTGAATGTACATTTCTAATTAATGTCTATTTGTTCTTTTTATTCATGTATTTGAAGTTGGATACTTATGTTTTTTTTCTATATCGTGACCTATTTTATTTTCCTTATTCCTTTTTTTTCATTTACTTTCATTTCATATTTTTCCAAAATGTTCTTTTTCTTTTCAATTGAATGTTATCTACTATATTCAAATGTCTATTTGACTATATGTTTTCTTTTTCTTATATATTATCCTATATGCTTTCAATGTTTTCAAATCATTTAATTTTCTTTGTATATTCTCCAATATGTTTTCCTTATATTCTTCATCATGCATTTGTATGGATTATTTTGTACATTTTTGGAATACGTATGTTTTCCTTATATATTCTCCAATTTGTTTTCAATATTCTCCTACATAGTTTCCTATGTTATTTTCTTTTCCTTATTTTCCTATGTTTTCTTTTTTTTATATTTTTTCAAATTATAGTTCAATATTAAGTATCACTTTTTTTCAATATATTCAATTTTAATGTTCTTTATTAAAATTTAAATATAGTTTTCTCTTTTTGAAAATAGGCACTGAATATATTATAATGCGAATGCATAGGTATATACTAGTTTAAATAAATATAAAGCCAAAAATTTCACATTCTTTCTTTTAATAACAATAAAACTTTTAATAAAGGGATATATAGAGGATATGTTCATATATAAAATTTCATTGTAAATATATATGAATTTTTTCCATTGAATTTAATTTTTTGTTTGTATTGATAAAATAATTACCTTAAATGAAAATGAAACACTAACGAAGTAATTGTTATATTAATAGAAAAATAAAATAAATGATCATAAAAATATTTACTATAATATAATTTAAATTAATTTTTAGTGATTAATTGTTGGTTTTCGAAAAATTAATATGTTCGGTAAGTCATAATTTATTAGAATAAATTTCATTTTCTTCTCTATTTTATTATTGTCTACGTAAATGAGTAGTTCTTAAATTCATTTTTGTGATATGTTATAATAATTAATATTATATTAAATGATTTAAAATTATTACATATCTTATATTTATCAAATTTATTTGTATGTGGTTTAATAATATCAAACATGGTCCATTTATAGTCTTTCTTTGAATATATTGTATTGATCATGACCATGAGAGAATAAAATACATTATTGTTGTGGTAAGTGTGAAAAGGTATATGAGGGGTATAAACCATATTATTAGGGTAAAAACATAGTATAAATGTGTTATATTATTATTTTATTAGTCATTTCCAACTCATATTTGTATTATAATAAAATATTATCTGCTTGGATTCATTTGGATCTTTAAATTAATTTTCATTATTTTAATATTTAGAAAATT
The DNA here is from genome assembly GCA_963277665.1 of Viscum album. Classification (NCBI taxonomy): domain Eukaryota; kingdom Viridiplantae; phylum Streptophyta; class Magnoliopsida; order Santalales; family Viscaceae; genus Viscum; species Viscum album. The sequence goes on from OY728152.1 coordinate 1,631,129,047, forward strand.
CCAAGAGTTCTCCTCTCCTCTCTTATAAAAGGGACCCTCCTCACATCTTTTATTAAGACATAAATTTTTTTTGAGACCATCCAAATCGAAATCTATTCTATGTATCCATATCTACATCATTTATTCCTTAATTAGTGCATAATACATACATTATAGATCACAAGTATAATGTAAATGATGTTTTCCGAAGAAGATTTATGTTTCTTCCTTGATATTTTTTTTATTTCTTTTTCCACCTCCATAATAAATTAAATAACCTGTATGATAATATAATATAGATATATACCATATATTAATATATTATTATGAAAACGGGAAAACCTATATCCGTCTCTAACCATTATTAAATGGCAATGGAATCAAATGTTCATGTGTATGGAAAACTATTGCTTCACGAACTAATGTAATTAATTTGTGATCATTAAATCTCAAGAATGTTTATAAGGATGAATTTAATTCATATATATATATTTAATATATTCATAAAATATATACCATTATTAAAATATAATATAACTCATATTTTAATAATTTTCAATCACCGAAAAATGACAATGTTGTCTGCACATAAGTCTATACTACCTCCTCTATGAAGTTATGTGATTCGATTTTCAAAATGAAACACATAGATTATATATATAATTTTATTTAAATAAATAATAATTTATTTATGATATTATTATAATTTATTAGTGATAAAGTAATACTAAACTTCTTTCCATAATGATCATTGAAGAATGTAAATGTTTCGATGCCTATGTAAGATCTACCGTCTCTATGATTATAATGTAGATTATTTTTCATAAACATAAATCATTACTAGATTAAAAATTATAATTGATGTGTGAAACTCTAATTATGTAATTATTAATATTATTTATATTATGAGATAATGATAAAATTTAATACAATCAACACAATTATCCTATTTGAAAATTATGGTATAAACATTCTCAATATACCAAATGTGGACTTCACTATATTAGTAAATACCAATATAATTGGCACAAATAAAATAAATTTCTTAATGATTAATATTAAAATCTAGAAATATTATTAATAAATAAAATAGATCATATTATTTTGTATATTTGTGTTATAAAACATATATATAATGTTTTGACTCAATGTAAGGGATTTATTCTCAATTTCCCATCATTGAAGAATGTTTAATTTTCATATATCTAATTTTTTATATGGTGTATATATTTCCCAATTTTAATTTAATATCATGAATACTTATACTTTATGTTATTTTAAATATCAATTTTAATTCTTTCTTCAAAGAAGATTTGACTTGTATTTTAGAAACTACTAAAATGTTTTAACTCAATTTTCCTTTATTAGGTTATAACTCTTCATAACTATTTTTTACCAACATTATGTGTGAATTGATATCAATATTATTTGAATTTACATTTACTTTTTATTTGGATTTTCCTTTTTTACCTAATCATTCTGTTTTTTAATTCCCAATTCTATGATGTAATCTTTGTAAATGTTTTATTTGTGAAAATCTCATTCTCCTAAGACATTATTCCTTTCATAGAGTAAGATTAATATGTACATATTAATAACATCCCCATAAATTATTTTTTGGAAATTAATTTATGAATTTTTAGATATATAAAATCCATACCATATTTTTACATTCAAATAAATTTTTATTCAAATTTTTCAACGTGAACGGGGATTTTATGAAAATATTCATTATTTTAAGTATTTTTTATTTTCAAGGCTTAAATAGTGGAAATTATATGTCTTAAAATTCCCACAATAATCAAATTTATAATAATTTGTATATGAATTTTGATTTAATTTTAATTTTCATTCCCACATATATTTAATAATTAAACATTAAGAATAATTCTATTATGTGATACTGATAATGAACACTATTTTAGATTAGGAATATATTACATCCCTATCTATGATTTATAAAAAAAATAATTTATATTACTTTACGATAACAAATAATTTCTTAAGGTTGTTAGAAATTATCTTTGATCAACTATTAAAAAAATTTAATATGAAATTTCTTAATGTTTTTATACTAGGGTACTTGAGACTTTACTAATAAATGTTCGAATAGAATATTTTATTTTAACATTTTCATCATAAATGTATTTTTCACCCACATGAACATTATTTTCGTTAAATATTTCTCGAGTTGTTTCCCAAAAGAATTAAACCATTTGGTTTCTAATTTTTTTAAATTTTTTAGATTTTGAATGTTATATTTAATGCGAAATTTTTATTTTACTTATGAATTTTTTCAAATAAATTTTAATTTTATATCCATTCATCAAATTCTATAACCCTTGATGATACATAAAGTCCACTAGGGAGATGTTGTATTGATACCATCCTTATTCATTATTTGATTGTATTCTGTGATTGTTCTAGAACGAGTTTCTTTTCTATTGGTAAATTAATATATGAAATATTATTCATTATTACTATGATTAAATGATGAATACTTCGAAATGTTTTTACCATGAATGGTACTTTGAAATTATTAATAATGAAAGGTGATCCAAAATAAGTTCTATAGGGGGTTGATCCTGTAGTATCCCACCCCAGGGGCCACTAAACTATGCACTAAGAACGTGGGATATATTACCTGAAGTGTATCTTCCCCAATGAATGATGCTACCATGTAGCAGTGAGGGTATTGGGTGTGTCTGTGTGGAGACTACTCCCTCATAGATTAGAGTATGTACAATGGTTATTGCTAAATAATAAATTGTATAAGCATAAGTAGGAAAATAAATAATGAGAAGATCATGTAAATCAATTGAGTATAAGAAATTGATGACTGAAAGATGATGAATATAAATAATGTATACAATGATAATAATGTAATTTCATCAGTATATAAAAAATGATGGTTCTTTTGGAACATAGTATATAGGCCTATACTATATGCTATCAAAATAAATGATAATTCAAAAAACATTTACAACCACGTCTTGAACACTAGCTCAATTCTCTGCCACTAAACATTATACTAATGCATAAATCAATCCATGGTTCGATTCCATAGGCTACCATTTATCCATACCTATAATCCTAAATACTGATTGGGTACTAAGGTTATCCTAAGTGGGGTGTGAGATACAATCTCATTAGGTCGACACCCATGGTGTCTAGGATCATCCATTTTGGGAAATAAAAAATTACAGTGTGCCATAATAGCATTAAATTCATGAATATACATAAATTAAATAACAGAAAATTGGTTCAGGTCGCAAAGTAGACACCCATACCATATTACTTGCTTCATGCAATGCTAAATTTCTAAAATATGGTATCTTTACAAGTCATGATATGTACACATAGGATAATAAAAATGAATCAACCCTATAAGAAGAAGAACTCATGACTGGGATTTAGTTTATATGTCACATTTACATGTCATTATATATGTCTTTTATTAATGTGAATAAAAATAAATTTCAGGTGCACAACAAATCAATTAATCCATAAAATCCATTTATAGAGTCCTTATAGAATATATGGTGATCTAATATGAATCCCAATGGTCTCTATAAATATATCATATAAAACAATTCATTTGAGTCCTCCCAAGGAAGCATAGGTTGAGTCCCTAGTGTCACTCTAGGCATGTTGACATGGATTACATACCAAGTATCTCACATAGGGGATCAGTTATCATAGGATGAATGTCATATCCATCTTTCAAATTGTGATATCCTCGCTTACTACCCTAGGGTACCAGTGTCACTCAGGAGTTTACATAAAACTGTATGGATATATTGTAGAAGGAAATCCAAAGTATCCCTCCTAGGGCTTAGAGTATATCCATCCAAGCATGACGATTCCATCCATGGAGACTATAAATTGGGACCCATGTTCTCTCTCGGCTAGTATTTGTTGATCCCTATCAACCATGGAACATCAAAAAATAATGAATCTATATACATTTATAGACCATCAATGAATCGCCACAATAATTTATTCACACATTCTTGACAAAGAATATCATATTATTCAAGAAATTCATTTGTTTCATAAGAAATAGGAACCTGAAATTATATATCATGATTAGGATATAATTCACATGAAAATGAATAAATGGAAATATATTTCTTGTGGTAATAATCATAAGATTCTAAGAAATGTTCATGAATAATAAAATATGTCAATGATGTGTATTAAGGAATAAGAATTTCAATTTTAAAGTGAGGGACTCGATGCTAAAGTAGTAATCCCATGTACAACCATTTATTCCAATTAAAATTAAACAATTAAAGCATTAGAAAAGAGAAATTATCTTGAGGATTAACCAGTTAATGAATTTTCCTTATACTCTTGAAGGGGGCACACTAAAAGGGGTGGCCAATGATGAGAAAACTACCCACAAATGGGTATCTCTATAAGGAGATTTCACATAGGACATGGAACACCATTTTAATTAATTAATCAAAAATAATGAAGTGTCTCTGAAAGGGTCTAGTGATATGTATAATGACTCTGCATTCAAAATGTGACAAAATGAAAGTGAAAGACCTAAACCACCTACCTTGATGTAGTGAAACTCCACTCATCTGTTGTATTGGCTTGGTGCAACCTAGAATGTAATAAAATAAAATGGTTTTTAATCTCCATAAAATGGGAAATAACCATCACAAAAAAATAGTGCAAAAAATAGAAGAGGAACCTTGAAATAGAAAGGTGTGGGAGAACTAACATACTGAGGAATTTATATTTCTTTTAATAGTGAAGGATTCAAACGAGTAATAAGGGTGTATAAAAATCCTATAGATAGGGGTATAGGTGCACCATGTGTGGGGGATGTAGAGAAACCCATGGGGTGAGGAGGAAAAATAAATATTAAGTTAATACAATCCTTAAGGGTAGAATGTGGATTAAACCAATATAGGAGGGGTCACACGATTTGGCCACATGGCTGGCCAAACCATGCATGACCTCTATAACAGGTTCTATTTGAAAGGGGGATCTCACTATTAGGCTCATGGTTCACCTAACCATGTGAATCCCATGAGAAACCAAACTATTACAAAAACCATCTCTCATTCGTGCTTGTGTTCCCTGAGCACACAATTTTAGAAATACAATGTGGCCCTCTGCACCTCACTATCTATAACCATGCAATTTACAATAATCATGGAGGATGATGGAATAATTTTCCTTAACCATGAATTCGAGTCTACCTCTTCCCATTTCAGGTCTTCGGGCTCTGAAATCTAAAAAAATGGCCCTCCTTTAAAATTTTATGAATCATTATTAGGGTTGTTTAAAGGATTTTTAAAAAACATGAACTAATGGATTTTACCTTTATGAAAATATGGGGTGTTACAAATTCTACCCATTTAAGAAACTCACCCATAAGATTCCCTTTTTGGGCAGTGATATATCATCTGATAAAATTCCCTACCACTACACATGTACATCATCCTACTTCTCACATGTATCATCATGTATGTGATTGAGCTACTATAGCAACATGACTACTGGAAATGATCTTTCTCAGATATTCTTCACACAATCTCCAATGATACATATCAGATACTCTTTATATGAGGAATCTTCCTCGAGCTCAATATACATAGTTTAAAACAAATGAAATGTGACAAGATGATAGTGTCTAAGCTGATATATGTGGATGAATTCATGCATGGAATGGTACCTTCAAGGTAGAAGAAACTGATAGGCTACCAGTCCAACTACATAAACTATCTCAAAAGGCCTAACATAATGAGGTGAAAACATTCCCTAACTATTGTTACTTTTCTTTATTAATCCTGGTGACACATGTAGAATGACTTCATGTCCCACCATGAACACCAAAGCTATACGATAACGATTGGTGTACAAATTTTTCCTTGACTAAGATGTATCCATACTCTTTTGAATCTATTGAACATGATCCAATGCCTCCTAAACACGATAGAGATCTATTTGATCAACCTCACCAACCTCTAGTCAGCAATGAGTTGAATGGCATGATAAACAGTAGAGGTACATGTATAGTTCTATCTGATTTGATTCCAAAAATATAATTTTTTTGAAAAACACAAATATTGTAAATTTATTTTTAAATGGACCTCCGTAGTGATTGATATAGGCCATAATAATATCATCTAACACCTAGATATTCATATAATAATACCCATCTATCCAAGGATGATATGCAGTGCATAAGAGAACCTTTGAACCTAGTTCCATTTACAACCCTATCTAGAACTGTGAGGTGAACCTGAAATCTCAGTCCAAAATGATAGAATGAGGTATATAGTGAAATCTCACAATCTCATGGATGTAAATCCTTTATATCCCATCAACAAAAAAAGGACCTTGGATTCTATAGAGAGTGTGTGACATTGGTTAGTCTTTCAATGATCAACCATACTACCTTGTTACCTTAAGGAGTTCTTTGAAATCCTTTAACAAAGTACATGATGACATTGTTCTATATCCACTGACGAATGGAGAGAGGATGTAGAAGTGAAAAAGGTAATTATTTCTCTTCTATCACTTTTTAATATCTGGAGCCCTGATTAATGAATCATTTTTTTAGAAATATTCATACCAAGCCACCAATACTGATGAAATATTTCATGATACATCCTGGTGGGAGTAGGATTAAATTCTCCTACAACTTTATGTGATTTCATCATCAATTCTCTCCATATATCTTAAGTCACCCACATATGTCCATGGAAGAGTATGGTTTCACTTCCATCAACAACCAAAGTATGACTGGGGTTCTCTCCTATGACTTTGTACCTCAAAACGAGGCCCTAGGAATTAGACACACCCCTTATCCAGACACACTACATATGGGATTATTTCACCTCTAGAGCTTATATATGAGTCCTCCGAAACAGGGCATCATCTATGGAATTTCACTTTCTAGGTTTATAATCAAGATCAAAATTAAAGGAATGTAGGTATTCAACCAACATTTGTTATCTTTGATTCAAGAATCACTTTGTGGAGATGTACTTATGAATTTTATGATCTGTGTAGAAAATTAATCATTCCAACAATGGTTGTTCTTGCAACTAGGAAGAGCATGAACCATGGTTTCTTGCTTTAGTCCATTTAGCAGGTAATTCTGCTCAAGTGGCCTCACCTGGCATGATGCATATTATATTGCCCGTTCAACCTTCCTATGAACTATACCAAGGCTAATTCATAATGTGTTACAATACACTATATAAATTATAACATTCTCTGATTGAATCATCATTAGTGTATTGGGGAGTCTCCCCAACTCCTAAAAATTTATCTCACAACCCTCACACTATAAGAACTACAATCCCTTCTTATTTAGGGCCGTAAGAGGTTGTTCTATGTGAGAGGATCCTTGAATGGATCTCCTATAAAATCCATTCATCAATTAGAATATGAATATGTATAACATATTCTTAGGATGTTACTAGAAAACCATAGCGATCACATTCTCTAGGTCAACTAGTACACATACCATGGATATTATATAACTCATGCAGTCAAACATAGTGATCAAAAAGTTTCATTTAATGAGATTCACGTACAGATTATTCCCTCTTAGTGTACATTTAATTATTTGAATTTTTTTGTCCATGGTCGTTTCTGGTGCATACGAACACTAATATATCATCTACGAAGACTACAGTGAAGGAAACAACATACGAAGGAAGAACAGATGCATTAGATCTAGGATGTTTACCAGTGCATTCTTCAGGATGAATGACACAACCAGATACTTGTTCAAGTTATACCTACTCTGGAATGATTTACTAAGTATATTAAATGTCCTGACACAAACATGATGTTATCCTGAACTTGGATAAATCATATACAATACAGCATCTCCACGGATCTAGTCGAATAGGACATTGATGAGAGGAAGTGGATTCATGTTATTCAGTGTATGATTATTCATTAGGTGGTAATCCAAGAACAATATAGGGGTTCCATATGACATTTTGTTGATGAGGATGGGTGAAAACCCTAGTGACGTTCAGGATATGACTAAACCTATGTACTTTAAGTCATCTAGTGATTCTTGAGTTCCTTGATCTCTATTGGTACTATTAAATATCGTGGAATGCACACTGGTGCCACACATAACACAAGATAGATAGTGAAATTAATTTCTCTCTTAATATTCAATATGGAGAAATATTCATGGAATACATTTATGAAATGTCCCACAATAAGAGTGAATTCCAGGAGTTTAATTCCATAATCAATTATAAAGGGATTGTCTAACTAGGCTGTCACCCCACCTAGACCGGTAATCCTATGTCCAACATGATTTTACAATATATCACATTCATCCATATTTATATATGTGTTTTCCTTAGGTGAATTAATATTAATTCAGTAGTAATAAAAATACACTTGGGAATGATAAGGCACAAGAAAGTTCATAATGATAATGATGTTAAATCCAATCATCTCAAGGGAGAAGAAACTCTAGAATAAATGGAAAACACATATTTCTGAGGGTACTCCTAACCCTAGAATATTACATCTCTTATGAACCCTAATAGTGTGTTGAGTTTCATGAATCTTCAGAAGTAAACGATTACAAGAATATGTCTTTCCACAACCATAAAAGATATGAGATAGTGAATTTCACCAGTATTAAATAGGGTAGAAATTAAACTTGAAGGTGATACAATTGTACAAATCATTTTTTATTTCCCTAGACTTGACTATTTTTCTATTGATGCATTGCATAAATATATCCTGAGTATTGACCTTGAGATGATTTTTTTCTTTCCAATGGAAACCCACTCCTCTAATGTTGAAACAATGGTGCATGATTTCTTCACCCATTACCACTACCACCTTAGCTTTAACATCTGGTATAATAATAACTCTTAGATTAATGTGAATTCACTTATTTTGACCCGATAGAGTTACTAGTATTGATCCTTAATGAGAGGATCTGAGAAGAAAAGAATGGAAGAAATGGTGAAGGTGACCAATTCTTCCACAAGAACTACACAATTAGGGTTACCTTTCACCAAGGATTCTTATTTACTATCCATAAACAATTTTGACATACTATAAAATTAGTAGGTATCACCTTGTTGGAATATCCCCACATGAACCCTCAAAATTGAAATTTTGACTTCCTGAAAATCTATCGCTCTACCTCAAAACTGAACTACCCAAGTACAGGTTACCAGGATCTTTGAGATTTTGTTTAGTACTTACTACCCATATCACTATCTCTATAATGGTCATCAACTAAAATAGTAACTCGTTTGAGTGGATAACATTGACATGACCATATTCAATGATACTTGACCTCATAAACTCGTCCCTATCTAGAGTATGAGATAGATTATCAAGTTCATTGATTCCAGAAGAATAATATAGCACATTCATACAACCCTACTGAAGAAGCTTGAAATCCTTAGCACAATTTTCTCTCAGATTCGGTGGGAATAAGTGATCATTGAAGTCAATATGGAAATCCAACTAGGATATTCCCTCATGATACTCAGACTTAGATATGTTGACCTACCATAGTTTGGAATAATCTTGTATCTTGCTGATATAATACTTGATCCTCTAATCTCGATTCATCTCAAGATGGTCAAAGATAGACACTATAGACTCCATACATTATTATGCATCATAAGGTCCATCATCCCCTTATAAAGAGGGAGGATTCTACAACTAAAAGTGTCGAGTCCATTATTCCATAGAGGGGAAGTCTAGGGAGCACCATGAATAGACTATATAAATCCATGGAATGTCTCATGGAACTGAGCGTCATCATGTTGTGGAAGAACATCAGGGTGATTTTTGTGGCACTATAATGAGTGGATCATCTCCCACCTCATTTGGAGTATTCTATTCGCCATTTTCTTTTTGTACATCACAAGTAAATAATGCTATAATATCACTATAATATAAAATCACACACCTCATACAAAATTTAAAATAGATATGAAAAGTAGATAAGGAAAATGATGCAAATGGGGAGGTACAAGGACTCGCTAAAGAAAAATAGATCTCACATCATTTTCTTAATACCAAGCATAGATGATAGGAAAATACATATGGATCACTAATGACACAATTATCATAACCTACATCCCATTAAAAGGCTGGGTTATGGGCACGGACTAATAATCATCCTATTTAAGGATCATTTCATATAATTTTTCGTCTTAACTTTCATTCTTCATATATAATCCCATTTTAATTTTGATGAATTAGGTGGATCCTTATTCCAAATCATTGGTTCTCATACAACTTTTATATTGAAATTGAAATCCACTAAATTAAAATAATAATATATCCATGAACAACAAATTAAAACACTTTTATAATTATGAAAATAGGAAATGCATGCTGAATATAGATATGACAAGGCATAATATATGAAATTTCAATCTTATGGATCCTAGTATAATGCATTCTAAGAAGTTACCTCATTTTCACAGTCTAGAATAACAGGTTATATCTCTATTTTGATAACTAAAATATCAATAACATCATAAACAAGTGTTTCTCCCAAATTTGATGTCATATCACATTTAAATGGAAAAAAATAACAATAATTTTTCCATCCTAGGTAATTTAGGTTTCCCTTATACATGGACTAGCTACATCAAACCATAGGTTAAATTCAACATTTTAATATCCCAAACTCTTGTATATTCCTAATTAGTAAGATTAAAGGAAATAGGGGTCTAATACCACTTTGAAGTTTCCTTCACTAAGTGATAGCAAACTATTTCCCCACAAATTTGGGGTACAAGACCCCTATGGCATATATAAAACCCATAAAATATTTACTTGAGAAGTAATGGACATGGGTGTGTTCCTGGGGAGTTGATTCCTTAACAGATTAGAGTTTGAGTGATAGTAAATGATAAATAATAAAAATTGTATCATAAGTGGAAACATAAAACATTATAAGATTTTTTAATCAAACTAAGATGAAGAAACAAATAACTGGGGGATGCTGAATCAAAATAATATATATAGTAACAAAAAATTAATTCCATGTGTCTATAAAAAATTAAGGTTCTTAGGGAATATGGGAAATATAAATAGAATAAATGCTATTAGAATATAAAAAATTCAAAAAGTATTAAAATTTCATCTCGGGAATTAGCTGTTTCTACAAATTCCAAAATCTATTCTAAAGGAGAAAATAAATCATGGAACAAAAGTCATATTCTTCTATATATCCATACCTATTATTATAAAATCTAATTGGGTACCAATGGAGGCCTAAGAAGGGTGTGAGATAGTATTTCATTAGGTCATCACTCATGATTTCTAGCCCAATGAATTTTGTGATATAAATAAATAAAAGTGTTCTATTTTAATGTAAAAATCATGGAAGTAGATAAATGTAAAGACCCGTAAATTTCAAGGAAATGTTTTTCTTAATTTTCTTTGGAATTTTACAAGAATGCAGTTTCTGACGGCGCCTGATTCCGAGGCCCGGTGTGCCCGGAATCATTTTCCGAGGTTTGGCTCGGGTACGTTCAGTGAATGGACAAGCGGGTTTTTCTAACTTTTGAACCAGTGCCCGGAATCAAATTCTGAGGGCACCGATGAAATCGCAGCGCCGGTATTCGCTTAGAAACGCCTCTTCCGGAGTTGCGTTTGCTCGGGTGTGGTTTTTAATTTTCGGGCTTAAAGTTAAGAAATAAAATAATTTTGCGACAACTTTATTTTATTTCACTTAAGCCATTTGGAAGCCACTTGAAGCCACTTAAAGGCGGCTTGAACTGATTTGAACTGGATAGGATGCTATCCAGAAATATCCTACCCCCTTGGTAGGATATTTGTGAGGTGGGGCCCGCACGAGCCCCGCCGTTTCTTTCCGCTAAGAAACGAACCCGTGAAAACCCGTCTTAATGAAAGTCAACTGACGCGTTTTCTAAATTCTTAACAGACCATTTAATTGGGAGGTTTATTTCGTGAATTAAATGGGCTGTTTCTTTCGTGAATTAAGTGGGTCGTTTCATTCGTTGAATTAATTCAACGAATTGATGGATCGTTTCTTAACCAGTTTTTCAAATTCGTTGGCGTAATAATAAAATAAGGCCAACGCTCAACCTCTGGTTATTTTCGCTTGAGAAGATTTGAGAGAAACCTCGTAACTTCTTCTCCCTCGCGAAGAACGCGAAGAACGCGAAGAACGCGAAGAACGCGAAGAACGCCGAACCTGGAAATCAACGACGCCTTCGACCGTGACGTTCTTCCGATCTCCGATCTCCGATCACCGACCATTTGAGTTGAGTGATTTCGGATTTCCGCTCAAGGTTATTTTCTTTGGGTTTAAACACAGATTTAATTAATTATAATTTAAATCTGTTGTTCTTGGTTCGTTGAGCTCGCCGACTCAACGCCGGAATCCGCGACGACGCGACGCCTCCCCGCGACGACGCGACGATCCCTCTCTTCCGCGACGATCCTTTCCGCGAAGAACGCCCGCGCGCGACGATCGACGAGGTAGGGATTTCATTATGGGAATTACCCCTTTTTAATTTATTTCCCGTCAATGTTTCTTAAAGAAATTTAAGAACCGGAATCAAAGAAACAATTTTATTTATTTAAAATTGTTGGATCATATGTTGATCATTCTATTAAATTTCTCCCGGTTGTTTATCTCTAACGCGGAGGGTGAGGGCCAAATGAACACGGCCCGACGACCCTCCGCCGTTCTTCATTTTGTGCGGATTTGAAGGACGACGACGGAACGTGCCGCAGCGGACGTCTGACGGTTCCGCAGTAAAGAACAGATCCCGGGAGGAGAAATGGCGCAGACGGGAAGGAAAACGGGCCACCGGAGCGACGCCGGCGGCCAGAGGCTGCGGTGCCCCGGCGCGCCGCCGGATGAGTCCGCCGCGGCTGAAGCCGTGGCGGCGGTGGCCAACGGACCCGCGGCCGCGCGGGTCCGGTTCGTCCAGGCGGGACGCGGCTCAGCCGCGTCCGCGGTTCGCCAGCGCGGCCCACGCGGGCCGCGACTTCCTCAGGCCGCGGGTCCACGCCCGCGGTGCTCGGCCGCTCGGCCGAGCCGAGCCGGCCGAGCCAGGCCGGGCCGGGCCAACCGGGTCGGACCCGGGTCGGGTTGACCCAGGGGGGGTCGGGCCGGGTCGGCCCGGGCCCGTACACCCCTTCTTCGGACGTTTTCGTTCAAATGCCCGTAACATGAACTTCGTGCCTCCAAACGACCCGCCGTCAGTGGCAACGCGATCCTTGGATCGAGACAGTCGTTTCGGTATATCGCACTCAAGGTTTCGGAATGCATTGAGTTCGGCCGGGTTGGTTCGTACACGAGACCAACCGGGCCCTCGGAGCGGAAACGCTCATATCTTGAGCTACGGACGTCCGATTGACGTGCCGTCAGCTTTGTTGAATTCCTCTAAGTGAGACGGATCTTTTGGCATACTCCGCCCGAGGTTTGGATGCAGGTGGAGTGCGGTCGGGTTGGTTTTGCCTTAAAAACCAACCGGGCCCCTGGGACGAAAATGCCAATATCTCTCAGACCGGGCGTCCGATTGACGCGCCGTCTGCGACGTTGAGTTCCTGTTGATGATACAGAACTTTTGGATACATCAACTTCAGACTTTGTGTCAGTTGATGTATCAGCCTCTCGGCTCGTGGAGCGGACCCTCCCAAACGAGCTTGCTGTGTGCGGGAACCCTAGTGCTGGCTGCGACTGCTACTTCGACAGCGATGACCGTGCAGAGATCCTCAGTGGACTGCGACGACGACTGTGCAGAGATCCTCCGTGGACTCCGACGACGACCTTGCAGAGATCCTCAGTGGACTGCGGCGACGACAGTGCAGAGATCCTCAGCGGACTGCGACGACTCCTGCACTCAGCGATCCTACGTGGATCAGTGCTTCAGGTCCTGCGTGGGCCTGGTCCTGTGTGGGCCCGATCCTGTGTGGGTTCGATCCTGCGTGGGTCAGCGCTCAGCGGTTCTGTTTGAGCCAGCGCCTACCAGTCCTAAGTGGGCCCGATCTTGTGTGGGTCCGATCCTGTGTGGGTCATCTCTCAGCGGTTCTGTGTGAGCCAACTCCTACAGGTCCTGCGTGGGCCCGATCCTGTGTGGGTCACTGCAAGGTTAGTACCTATCGATCCTTCGTGGGTCCGACGACATAGATGGTTCAATGATCATCTTTATCGTCATCCGAAGAAGTATACCTGTGTGAGCTGAATCTTGTGTTACTCTCCTTTGTGGATTGTGTTGAGCTATCCTGTGTGGATTTACTGTTTACTCTCCTTTGTGGATTGTGTTGTTCTATCCTACGTGTGTATGCGTTTTGCTTTCCTGTGTGGACTGGGTTGTGCTTGGGCTCGGACATTGGAGCCGAACGGGGAATTACAGACTTAGGTATATGTATGGGCATATACCTAAGCCGTGTCAGATGTTACTTCGTGATTGTACTTTTACTTTGTGGATTTCGGGAGACCTTCGGGGGTCTCGGGGTCCCTACTGAGTAGCTTATACTCACCCCTGCACGGGCTATGCCCGCACTTCGTGGTGTTGGTTGCAGACGACGGACAGTGCTGATCGTGGAGGAGGCGTGTGGAGATGGACAGTTCCTGGGGGTGGACCACTGGGCGGGACGTACTCGGAGCGGTCAGGTAGACCCGAGGAGCAGTGTAGGCTATCTGTATCCACCCTTCAGGTGGGACTTCCGGAGGACGGCTCGACGCTGCAGTTTTCCCTTTTCAGTTGCTGTTTTTCCTTTCAGTTGTACTTTACAGTTGGGCTTGTATTTCCGGCCCCTTTTCTTTCAGCACTGCTTGTACAGTTTTTACTTAGTGTTTACTTTTCCGCTTGCTTACTCTGTGGTGCTTGTTTACTTTTAAAAGGAAATGCCTTCCCTTTTTGTTGGGATTTACGCCTTGGTGCTAGTCGCCAGCCCCTGGTCTATGGAAGGCGGGCTTGGGGTAGTCACGGCATGGGCCCCGAGGACGGGTCGTGACAAATTGGTATCAGAGATGGTCGGTTCTACCACAGACTCTGATCTTTCTTCTATGTGAAGCAATAGTGTTTAGCTTATTGAGTGTGGTTGTCAGTCCAGGGAGTCCAGTGTTGGTGCGGCGGCCGACGTATCCATACACCAGGACCCTGACTTCTGATTTCCGACTTAATGCACGAAAACATTGATTGCATGTGTGTTTCAAGTTTTCTTTGTGATTACTTGTGTCAGCTCACCCGGTATACTGTTCTGACCATGGAATACTTGTTTCCTTTTCAGGATGGCACGACGACAGCAGCCAGCTAGGGTTCCCAGAGTAGGGCGCGACGACAGCCCGCCGAGCGACGAGGCCTCGGTACAGGGCCCGTTGACAGCGGAGGCACCGACGGTACCTTTACCCGCCGAGCCCCCGATGCTTCCAGCACTGGCAGCTGACGACGCACGACGCCTTGGAGCTCTGCACGAGTTCCAGCGCCAGCGACCACCCAGGTTCCGTGGGGAGTCGGACCCCCAGGCAGCCGAGGACTGGCTGGAGGCGGTCGTCCGAGTTTTCAGGCTAGTGAGGACGCCAGCAGACCTCATGGTGATCCTCGCGGTGAGCCTACTGCACGCAGCAGCCGGATGCTGGTGGAGCCTGATGCTCCAGGTACACGATGAGGCCACCCTCATCTGGACGGACTTCGAGAGCCTCTTCCGCTCAGAGTTCGTCCCGGACACCCTTCGAGCGGTGCGCATCTAGGAGCTTCTTCAGCTGCGGCAGGGCAGCTTGACGGTCGCTCAGTACGCGGCGAGGTTCACCGACTTTTCTCGGTACTCGACAGACATGGTACGGGACCCCTTCTTCCGGGCCCGGACCTTCGAGCAGGGATTGAGACACGAGATCAGGGCATCGCTGATCTCCCTCAGCATCCCGACCCAGGCAGGAGTACTGGAGCGAGCCCTCCTGATCGAGAGCTTCCTGGCTGAGTCCACAGCGAGACCTACCGTAGGGCGGCAGATAGCGGAGTCTTCGGCAGCTGGTAGCCGGTGGATGACTCAGGGTTCCAGGCGGACCAGACCATCCGGCAGGCGACCTCGGGACACTGGCTCAGCAGTGCAGGGCACCCGGCCCGGAGCCTGCCTTCCGAGAGGCATACAGTGCTACGAGTGCGGCGGGCAGGGCCACATGGCTCGTGACTGCACGACCCGTCGTACCGAGGGGCAGCAGACAGTGGAGGGACCACCCAGGCAGAGGCATAGGGTCGACCGTGGCGGTCCGCAGGGAGGAGGCGGACGAGGCAGAGGAGCTGGCCGAGCAGCAGGTGGTGGGAGACGCTTTGAGGCTCTGCCACCACCACCACCAGGAGGCCCGCCCCGACCACAGGGAGCAGGAGGGCAGAGACAGGCTCAGCTCCAGGCAGCGGAGGCCTACGACCACGGTGCGCCAGAGATGATTCGAGGTACGATCTGTGTCTATTCCACCCTTTCTGCAGTTCTGATAGACATAGGAGCGAGTCACTCTTTCATAGCCACTGCCCTTGTTCGGAGCTCGGAGATTCCGACAGAGTCGTTGGCTCGATCCTTACGGCTAGAGACTCCTATGGGAGCAGACTCGACGATTACGCACTGGTGCCGGCAGTGTGAGCTTACTCTAGGAGGCGAGATCTTCGGCTGGGATCTTCTTGTAGCGGCGTCGAGGCCTTACGACGTCATCTTGGGCATGGATTGGTTATCTACGGTCCATGCTCAGATTGACTGCATTAGGCGCAAGGTTCGATGTGTGCACACCGACGGGAGCAGGTTCACCTTCACCGGCGAGAAGGGAGCCTTAGCAGCACAGGATGGACTCATGCAGAGGAGAGGTCATCCCATCACTCATCAGTTGGCTAGCCTCATCCTGGGAGCAGTTGACGTGCGGAGTCCCAGTTTTCCTGCAGTGGTGGATCAGTACGCGGACGTCTTTCCCGACGACGTTCCAGGACTACCTCCTCGCAGAGAGGTATACTTTTATATTGACCTGTACCCCGGGACAGCCCCGATATCCACTCCAGCATATCAGATGGCCCCCGCTGAGCTTCGAGAGCTGCGGGTACAGTTGGAGGACTTGCAGGGCAAGGGGTTCATCCGACCGAGTGTTTCGCCCTGGGATTCCCCGATTTTGTTCTCCAAGAAGGTGGACGGGAGCATGCGACTATGTGTCGATTATCGTCGCCTGAATCAGGTGACAGTGAGGAACAAGTATCCGCTACCCAGGATTGATGACCTCTTCGACCAGATCAAGGGGGAACGGTGGTTCTCGAAGATAAACCTCATGTCAGGCTATCATCAGCTCAGAGTTCGAGACGAGGATGTGCAGAAGACGGACTTCAGGTGTCGGTATGGCCACTATGAGTTCTTGGTTATGCCTTTCGGCGTGACCAACGCTCCAGCAGTGTTCATGAGCCTCATGAACAGGATCTTCCAGCCATACCTCGATCGATTTGTCGTGGTCTTCATCGACGACATTTTGGTGTACTCGACGGCGGAGGAGGAGCACACCTACCACATGCGTGTTGTACTAGACACACTCCGAGAGCATCAGCTTTATGGAAAGCTCTCGAAGTGTCAGTTCTGGTTACGTTAGGTCCACTTCTTGGGGAACGTCATTTCTGAGGTGGGAGTTGCAGTGGATCCCGCGAAGATCGAGGCAGTGCTAGCTTGGGAGCCACCCAAGAGCGTGACAGAGGTGCGGAGTTTCTTGGGCCTAGCCGGATACTATCAGAGATTTGTGCCGGACTTCTGCAGAGTTGTGGCCCCACTCTCAGCGTTGAAAAAGAAGGGGAAACCCTTCGTGTGGTCAGAAAGATGTCAGCAGAGCTTTCAGGAGCTGAGGCAGAGGTTGACCAGCGCACCTATCTTGAGGTTGCCTGAGGAGGGAGTTGGATACGTAGTCTATTGCGATGCATCAGGGATCGGACTCGGGTGTGTCCTGATGCAGGAGCGGGCCGTGATTGCCTACAGATCACGTCAGTTGAGGCCTCATGAGCATAACTACGCTACCCATGACTTAGAGTTGGCAGCAGTGGTCTTTTCCCAAAAGACATGGCGACACTATCTGATGGGCGAGCGCTTCACAGTCTTTTCTGACCACCAGAGTCTCAGGTACATATTCTCTCAGAAGGACCTGAACCTGAGACAGCGGCGATGGCTCGATTTCCTCCAGGACTATGACTTTGAGATAGTCTATACTCCTGGGAAGGGGAACGTGGTGGCTGATGCCCTCAACAGGAGGACGAGCATCCAGCTACTTGAGGAGGCGACAGAGCAGCTAGCCGCTTTGCAGATATCCTTCGTGGATAGAGACGGAGCAGCCTTCCTTCAGTCTCTCACAGTCTCTCCTCCACTTCTTCAGCGGGTCATAGAGGCACAGCGTGGGGACGTCGACTGTGAGACACGGCGTGCACAGATATCCTCGGGACAGGCACCTGATGGTTTCTCCCTTGGAGCAGAGCACGATGTCCTTTTCAGAGGACGTACCTTGGTACCAGTCGCTTTACGAGAGGAGGTGCTGAGAGAGTTTCGCACTTCTCCTTTGGCGGTACATCCTGGAGTGGCGAAGATGTACCAGGATCTCAGACGACAACACTGGTGGCCGGGCATGAAGAAGGTTTTGTCAGAGTTCATTTCACGGTGCCTCACCTGCCAGCAGGTGAAGGCAGAGCATCAGGTACCAGCAGGTTTGGTACAGCCCTTGGAGGTCCCGGAGTGGAAGTGGGACGGGATATCTATGGACTTCGTGACTAGACTTCCACGCACTTCCAGAGGTCACGACTCCATTTGGGTGATTGTTGACCGACTCACCAAGTCGGCACACTTCTTACCCATCAGAGAGCAGGGCTCAGTGGAGAGCTTGGGGCGTCTCTACGTTCAGGAGATTGTACGACTTCACGGTGTGCCATCGACTATCGTCTCCGACCGGGATGCTCATTTTACATCCCGACTTTGGAAGGGGTTGCAGGAGGCGTTCGGGACGCGACTACGTCTGAGCACCGCCTTTCACCCTCAGACGGATGGTCAGACGAAGAGGACCATTCAGACTCTCGAGGACATGCTCTGCGCATGTGTCCTCAACTTTGGTCGCAGCTGGGAGGACCACCTACCCTTGGTGGAGTTCGCGTACAACAACAGCTACCACTCCACCATCGGGATGGCACCCTACGAGGCGTTGTACGGCAGGCCTTGCAGATCTCCTTTGTGCTGGACAGACCCTGGAGAGTCAGCACTTGTGGGACCGGAGATGGTCCGCGCCACGACAGAGAAGGTCCAGGTCATCCAGGAGCGGATGAGGACTGCACAGAGCCGGCAGAAGTCATATGCTGACAGGAGGCGGAGGCCACTAGAGTTCGAGGATGGCGACCACGTCTTCTTGCGTGTCTCACCTCGACGTGGTTTGCGGAGGTTTGGCCGAGGCGGAAAGTTGTCTCCACGCTTCATTGGGCCTTTCCAGGTCCTCAGCAGGATTGGCGAGGTGGCTTATCGCCTGGCTCTGCCACCTCAGTTGCACCGGGTGCACGATATCTTCCACGTATCCCTGCTGAGGAGATATGTGCATGACCCGATGCACATCATCGACTATGGGGAGCTAGACATGGATGATGGGGCGACTTTTACGGAGGTCCCAGTGGAGATAGAGGATCGACAGGAGCGGGTCCCACGTGGGCGATCGATTCCTCTTGTGCGCATCAGATGGCAGCACGGGAACCTCCAGGAGAGCTCTTGGGAGCGGGAGGCTCAGATGCGTGCTCAGTACCCACATTTGTTTCCCTAGTTTTTGATGTATCTTTACGGGGACGTAAAGTGCTGAGGTGGGAGTAATGTAAAGACCCTTAAATTTCAAGTAAATTTTTTTCTTAATTTTCTTTGGAATTTTACAAGAACGCAGTTTCTAACGGCGCCTGATTCCGAGGCCCGGTGTGCCCGGAATCATTTTCCGAGGTTTGGCTCGGGTACGTTCAGTGAACGGACGAGCGAGTTTTTCTAACTTTTGAACCGGTGCCCGGAATCGAATTCTGAGGGCACCGATGAAATCGCAGCGCCGGTATTCGCTTAGAAACGCCTCTTTCGGAGTTGCGTTTGCTCGGGTGTGGTTTTTAATTTTCGGGCTTAAAGTTAAGAAATAAAATAATTTTGCGACAAATTTATTTTATTTCACTTAAGCCACTTGGAAGCCACTTGAAGCCACTTAAAGGCGACATGAACTGAGTTGAACTGGATAAGATGCTATCCAGAAATATCATACCCCCTTGGTAGGATATTTGTGAGGTGGGGCCCACACAAGCCCCGCCGTTTCTTTCCACTAAGAAACGCACCCGTGAAAACCCGTCTTAATGAAAGTCAACTGACGCGTTTTCTAAATTCTTAACAGACCATTTAATTGGGCGGTTTATTTCGTGAATTAAATGGGCTGTTTCTTTCATGAATTAAGTGGGTCGTTTCTTTCGTTGAATTAATTCAACGAATTGATGGATCGTTTCTTAACCAGTTTTTCAAATTCGTTGGCGTAATAATAAAATAAGGCCAACGCTCAACCTCTGGTTATTTCCGCTTGAGAAGATTTGAGAGAACCCTCGTAACTTCTTCTCCCTCGCGAAGAACGCGAAGAACGCGAAGAACGCGAAGAACGCGAAGAACGCCGAACCCGGAAATCGACGACGCCTTCGTCCGAGACGTTCTTCCGATCTCCGATCTCCGATCTCCGATCACCGACCATTTGAGGTGAGTGATTTCGGATTTCCGCTCAAGGTTCATTTCTTTGGGTTTAAACACAGATTTAATTAATTATAATTTAAATCTGTTGTTCTTGGTTCGTTGAGCTCGCCGACTCAACGCCGGAATCCGCGACGACGCGACGCCTCACCGCGACGACGCGACGATCCCTCTCTTCTGCGACGATCTTTTCCGTGAAGAACGCCCGCGCGCGACGATCGACGAGGTAGGGATTTCATTATGGGAATTACCCCTTTTTAATTTATTTCCCGTCAATGTTTCTTAAAGAAATTTAAGAACCGGAATCAAAGAAACAATTTTATTTATTTAAAATTGTTGGATCATGTGTTGATCATTCTATTAAATTTCTCCCGGTTGTTTATCTCTAACGCGAAGGGTGCGGGCCAAACGAACACGGCCCGAGGACCCTCCGTCGTTCTTCGTTTTGTGCGGATTTGACAGACGATGACGGAACGTGCCGCAGCGGACGTTTGACGGTTCCGCAGTAAATAACGGATCCCGGGAGGAGCAACGGCGCAGACGGGAAGGAAAACGGGCCACCGGAGCGACGTCGGCGGCCCGCGGAAGTTGCCGGCGGTGCCGGCGGCCGGAGGCGGCGGCGCCCCGGCGAGCCGCCTGACGAGTCCGCCGCGGCTTCAGCTGCGGCGGCGGCGGCCAACAGACCCGCGGCCCCGCGGGTTCGGTTCGTCCAGGCGGGACGCGGCTCAGCCGCGTCCGCGGTTCGCCAGCACGGCCCACGCGGGCCGCGACTTCCTCAGGCCGCGGGTCCACGCCCGCGGTGCTCGGCCGCTCGGCCGAGCCGGACCGGCCCTGGCCGGGCCGGGCCGGGCCAACCGGGTCGGACCCGGGTCGGGCCGGCCCGGTTCGGGTCAACCCAGGGGGGGTCGGGCCGGGTCGGCCCGGGCCCGTACCCCCCTTCTTCGGACGTTTTCGTTCAAACGACCGTAACTTGAGCTTCGTGCCTCCAAACGACCCACCGTTAGCGGCAACGCGATCCTTGGATCGAGACAGTCGTTTTGGTATATTGCACTCAAGGTTTCGGAATGCTTTGAGTTCGGCCGGGTTGGTTCGTACACGAGACCAACCGGGCCCTCAGAGCGGAAACGCTCATAACTTGAGCTACGAACGTCCGATTGACGTGCCGTCAGCTTTGTTGAATTCCTCTATGTGAGACAGATCTTTTGGCATACTCCGCCCGAGGTTTGGATGCAGGTGGAGTGCGGTCGGGTTGGTTTTGCCTTAAAAACCAACCGGGCCCCTGGGACGAAAATGCCAATATCTCTCAGGCCGGGCGTCCGATTGACGCGCCGTCTGCGACGTTGAGTTCCTGTTGACGATACGGAACTTTTGGATACATCAACTTCGGACATTGTGTCAGTTGATGTATCAGCCTCTCGGCTCGTGGAACGGACCCTCCCGAACGAGCTTGCTGTGTGCGGGAACCCTAGTGCTGGCTGCGACTGCTACTTCGACAGCGACGACCGTGCAGAGATCCTCAGTGGACTGCGGCGACGACTGTGCAGAGATCCTCCGTGGACTCCGACGACGACCGTGCAGAGATCCTCAATGGACTGCGGCGACGACAGTGCAGAGATCCTCAGCGGACTACGACGACTCCTGCACTCAGCGATCGTACGTGGATCAGTGCTTCAGGTCCTTCGTGGGCCCGGTCCTGTGTGGGCCCGATCCTGTGTGGGTCCGATCCTGCGTGGGTCAGCGCTCAGCGGTTCTATGTGAGCCAGCGCCTACCGGTCCTGTGTGGGCCCGATCCTGTGTGGGTCCGATCCCGTGTGGGTCATCTCTCAACGGTTCTGTGTGAGCCAACTCCTACAGGTCCTGCGTGGGCCCGATCCTGTGTGGGTCACTACAAGGTTAGTACCTATCGATCCTTCGTGGGTCCGACGACTTAGATGGTTCAATGATCATCTTTATCGTCATCCGAAGAAGTATACCTGTGTGAGATGAATCTTGTGTTACTCTTCTTTGTGGATTGTGTTGAGCTATCCTGTGTGGATTTACTGTTTACTCTCCTTTGTGGATTGTGTTGTTCTATCCTGCGTGGGTATGCGTTTTGCTTTCCTGTGTGGACTGGGTTGTGCTTGGGCTCGGACGTTGGAGCCGAACGGGGAATTGCAGACTTAGGTATATGTATGGGCATATACCTAAGCCGTGTCAGATGTTTCTTCGCGATTGTACTTTTCCTTTGTGGATTTCGGGAGACCTTCGGGGGTCTCGGGGTCCCTACTGAGTAGCTTATACTCACCCCTGCACAGGCTATGCCCGCACTTCGTGGTGTTGGTTGCAGACGACGACAGCGCTGATCGTGGAGGAGGCGTGTGGATCAGGGCAGTTCCTGGGGGTGGACCACTGGGTGGGACGTACTCGGAGCGGTCAGGTGGACCCGAGGAGCAGTGGAGGCTATCTGTACCCACCCTTCAGGTGGGACTTCCGGAGGATGGCTCGACGCTGCAGTTTTCCCTTTTCAGTTGCTGTTTTTCCATTCAGTTTTACTTTACAGTTGGGCTTGTATTTCCGGCCCCTTTTCTTTCAGCACTGCTTGTACAGTTTTTACTTAGTGTTTACTTTTCCGCTTGCTTACTCTGTGGTGCTTGTTTACTTTTCAAAGGCAATGCCTTCCCTTTTTGTTGGGATTTACGCCTTGGTGCTAGTCTCCAGCCCCTGGTCTATGGAAGGCGGGCTTGGGGTAGTCACGGCACGGGCCCCGAGGACGGGTCATGACAATAAATAAAATAACAATAATTTTTTATTGGCCATTAAATGGACACAATCCAATATCACCTACTATGGATCATTCTCGATATTTGAAATGATGTACCCCAGAATGTCATGATATATAAACAAAATCCAATAAAAATGAATTGATCCAAGCATAAAAAGACCCTAATCTTGGGATTTGTCTTATAGGTCATATTTCCATGTCATCATATAAGCATGGTAGTAATTTAACGGGAAAGCCACCACATCTTCCCAAGAAATCAACCAATACATCAAATACATATTTGGATTCTTAAGCCCAACTATAGAGAACTAATCAAAATACTATGGGGAACTATAATTATATTAGAAAAACAATTACTTTGATTTAATCCAAGGAATCCCAAATATGTCCCCTATTTGACTCAATTCATGGTGACTCTGAGTCTGTACGAACTATCTCGCGTATGTTAAAAGATATCACTTGAGGCATGGAATATCTATCTTTCAAATGGTTGAATCTTACATTTCTCTCCTTGGGAACTGGTGTCACCAACAAGTATATTTAAAACAACCCCAAGAGCCCATACCGAGAATTCCAAAGTATTTCTCTTATTGGGTCAAGTAGATCCAACCTATCATGGTGAGTTCATTCAGAGAATCATTAAATCAGGGGCCAATTTTTCTCCAAGCCTATAGTAGGTGAGAAATTTCAAAAAAAAATAACTTAAAAAAAATCAAAGAATCTATATATATTTTTATGTAATTATGGAAACAACTCATTAACACAAGATCACAACATTGACCAAGCATAGTATTCCATTCATTTCAATTAATTTTGGCATATGAAATTAGAACCAGGTCTTATACAAAATGTTCATGATATATGTCACATATCAATGCATAATTGGATGAAAATTTCATGAGGTACCAATAATTGGCTTCAAAATAATGTGCATGGAAAATTAATCCAAGATCAATTGATTAATAAAGTATAAGAAATTCAATTATAATGTGATGGGCATGAATCTAAATGGGAAAAACAATAGACAACAATTTATTCCAATTTAATTTAAATAATTAAATAATTAACAAAAGGGAAACTCTAATAGTGATTAACCAATTATGGCATATGGATTAGTTCATTTTAGGAGGGAACCCCAAAAAGATAGAAAAATGATAAGTCTAATGACCGAAAAATGGGATTCACTACAATGAGTAGTCAAACAGGATATGTAAACCCATTTTAATTAGTTTAAAGAACATGATCGAGGTGTCGTTGGAATATTATGGTGAGTGGTATAACTAAAAATCCTTAAAAATTTGACAAAAAGAGGAAAATACCAAATCCATGGATGTATATGTAGGGGCACCCCACTCTTATATTATTGGGGATTTATTCGATATATTACCAAATAATAAAAAGTATTTGTGAAATTCCCAAAAAAATATGGAAAAATGTACATCAATAGTAGTAAAATTGATGGAAGAGGAGCCATATAGTATAAGGGAATATAAGGAAGATCGTATCAAGGGATTTCCATTACTTATTATGATGAAGGATTCTAATGAGTAAGGTGTGAGATATCCAAATACCTATAGAGAGGGGAGGTGGAGCACTACAAGTGGAGGAGGAAGAGAAACCCACTATAGGGAGAGGATGAAAATAAAAAGTTAGGATAAAACATTCAATAATTATAGAATCTTTATTTCACACACACATGGGGGGTCACATGATTTTGACACATGGTTTTCTAAACCATTCCCCAACCATATGAAAGTTTATAATTGAAAGGGGAGCTCTACATATTTAAGTGGAAATTACAAAACATAGTGAAGCCTATAGGACAGCACACTATTTTAAAAACCAACACCCCCGCATGGTCATGCACCCAGGATCACACGGTCTTGTCCCCTAGGTCATACAGTTGTAAACAATCCAACGACCCTATGTACCTCTCTATATACAACCCCATATTATAGGGAAACCATTCGGACAAGGTGGAAGTGATTTTTCCAAATCTAGATACCCAGTATTCCTCTTCCCATTTGGTTGATCCAGACTCTATATGATACGTGGACTCATAAAAGTTTTCTATTAAGCTATTATACATAATTATTGGGGTCATTTAATGGAATTATAACAAAACCACAGTGGTTTGTAACTTTGGGAGAAGTTAATATATTACATATCCTGATTAAAGTACATGATAAATGGCTGATCTTGATATATCTTATATAAAGGAGATCCCCATTATAGATCTCTAATGCATTGGTTAATGTTCGTTGTTTTTAGTGGATGGGTGAAGGGAGTTAATAGATGGTTTCTCCATCATATTTAACTGGGAAATGGTATTCTCTAGCATAGGTTTAAAATGGATTTTAATGATAATGTTCTTATATACCAATATAATTTTTTTTCTCTATATGGGCTTTAGATGATTCCATTGATCGATATTGGTATCCCATGGCACATGATTATTTATTATTATGAAACATTACATTATTAAAGCATTAATCCATGTTTTATGATTGATGATCAAGGTATTTATTGGTATTAATTATTTTATGTTATGAAAATGAAAAATTATTAAGTCAAAATAAACTTATGTTCATCTTACTCTCACTATTGACATTCAATTGTTAATATAAATGTTTACCCATATTGATATTTTGTTCTCACCCATGCGATATTTCCCATTTCTGCAAATAGAAAAGAAATAATGTAACATCCTGGGTAAATAAAGAATAATACATTTTCATATTTATTAATATTTTAGAATTAAATATTAATCTTACTTTAAATGGGTTGCTATGTTCGATAGCATACCCGATACGCAAAAAAAGAGTTTCTTTGAAATCTTACGTTGCACACTAGTAATATAATAATATTATTTTAAATGGTAGCCGTTGTATTAGAGGAAATAAATAGAAATAACAAAATTATTTTTATATATGATTTTTAAATGTTTTTAAATTTATCTAATAAAAGATAAAGGCTTAAAATAAGAAAAGAATTCAATTTTAAGCATAAATACTCTAATATTCACTAAAAGGTCGATTTATCACCTTTTGATGGTGAACCCTCTTTAAATATAGTTTTGGTCACTCTTATATATTCTATTAGACAAAATAATTTTCTTTTTTTTGAATCGGGACATCAAAATTTACTTTGTGTAAATTTTTGGTATCTTTCTGATAAAGTTCATTTTTTAATGAATAGTGAAAAATGTTGTATTTTAATTCAAAACCTCTTTTTAATAAAATTTATTTATATGATTAGATTATATTTTTAATTGGATTTAAAGTTAAATTAGAATATATTTTTACCATTTAATCCAATAGTGGTCATTGGAATTAATTTCACTTTGAAATTGGACTTAAACTAGTGTCAATCTTTTGATTTATATTGTTTCATAAAAACACACTATTTGTTTTGACAGTGGGAATTAATTATTAAATTAATTAATGAAACTTATATGTTTTTAATTTTGTAAAATAGATATCATTTTTGAATTTGTAATATCAAATATATCTTAAGGTGAATTTTTGGTATTTTTCTGAAAAATATCAATTTTTGATGAATAGTGAAACAACTAAGTGATAGTTAAAAAACTGATTTTTGGTTTAAATGAAACATTAACACTTCTGAGATTTGAATTTCAAAAATCTGACATACATGATTGTCATTAAGATGTAAAATGTGGTTCAATGGGTTGAAAATAGTTTATTTTTTGAATAGTAACTTTTAAGTTTCCATAATCGCGATTAAAGTTAATTATAGTAATTTAAGGTAAAAATAATGTTATAATAATATGAAATTACCTTGACACATGTCCTACCCTTATTGGATGTTTCATGTCCAACCAAAACAATCCATGGGTCAACTTGGGGACCCCATGGATCCCCTTGGTTAATAAAATGACATTAATAACTATTTATTTAAAGTTAAAATAATAATGTCACAAACATGTATTGTTTTACTAAAACAATTTTTACATGGAGTTATAAAAGTCATATTTTTGACTATAAATATTAATTATAAATATAAAAATATTTTCTAGATCATGATATTTTTTTTATTTTTAGACATTAAATAAAATAAATTATTTATGACACCATGATGATGCAGCGATTACCTCATTATATAACAATTTATATAAAATGAAAATATAATGTAAAATATAAGTCTTAAACTTGTAAAAAAGATATTGGATATGTGTATTTAGAACTTTTATCACCTTATATTTGAAATATATAATTTTGGGACCTTTAAAATCCGAATAGTATTTTATAATAAAGTAAAATTTTATAACTTTCTAGGAGTGCCCCTCCTCTCCCTTTATAAAAGGCCCCCACCTCTACCACCTTACACACACCTCTGAAGCCATTGGCTCGGCCAATATCTACTTATTTTATCTCACCACATCCCTCTCCTCATCCTAGAATCCTTATCTTAGGCAGAATGCTCTTCAATAAACCCTTTTGGTTCAAACCAAGAGGAGTTATCTTATTTAAAGGTAATCTCTTCAATTTTGTTATTTTGTTTTTTTGCTTCTCCAACCCCCTAAACACTTTTTATTAATTTAATTAATAACAAAAATAGTATATTAAATATACTAGGATTTTTTATGAGAATTATTTGATTTACACTTACACACACCACCATCTAATGGTTAAAGAACATACTGTTTCTGTGGTTGGAGAATTTCTGCCTCACGAAACAATGATTATTCAATCTTCTTTTAACACCATTCATGGTGGCCATTAAGATGTAACTATTTGTATATATGATATATATTATGTTTATATTTTCATTATTCTTCTGTATTTTTAATTTATGGCATACCTTTATGGTTTCCATTATGGGTAAACACTATAATTTCATTTTAGGAAGTGCGGACTACCGCCCCCTTAAAGTGATTTGATTCGTTAATGCCATATGTGGGACATATAAAGGATGGAGTTAATGATATTATCTATGATATTATACTGTAATTATAATATACCTCAATATCATTATGATTTCATTTGATTAAATACCAAAGAGAAATGAAAGTAGCGTTCATGCATACGTACGACTTACCATCTCCATGAACGGTGCGTTTCATTTCATACCTCTAAATGTTATGTAATATTATAAATTCATGTATATACTGGATATATATGATATATATGATATCTACATAATGAATAAAATTCTGGATATATTGGATATTTCACCACATGAACAACTTGTAATTATAAAGATTTTATTTTTGACTCAAGTACCAATGATTGACAAAACACCAATTATTAACTTAAATAATTACATAGTGTTCATAACATAGTAATAAGTGATATAAAAGGAATAATTAAATTGAAAAAGGTTCTTAAGCAAGTAGAAATTAACTCATGTTTATTATTCAGGAGATTAAAGAACGATCGAGTCATGTTAGACACGAGGTAATGGACTTCATCTCAATCTCCTTTCGTTGATGCATATTTTGTTCTAATACATGACTTTCTTTTATACACTGTATAAAACTACTTGGAATATTCATTTCATTCAAAGGGAATCTTTTTATACGAAGCGTTTTACCAAATGACAAAAAGGAATGTTTATTTTAACGTATGCGGTGACAACTACCTTTTCCGCCGCCGCGAGTATTATTTGGTCTTTGGCTTCCGCAAAAAATGGTAATGTTTTAAAAATGAAATAAATACCATATACTATTTTATTTATTTTTTTATTGAAAATGGTTTTTATGATGTACTTGTTCTGTCAATATATTTAAGTGATATATTGTGATCAAAATGTGGAAATGTTTTTTTTCAATTATATTTCTTTTATGTCTTATGATTTATAATGGTACTTGGACATTTGACGGGTGGTTACATGATAAACCATATGACAGGTGGTTACGTTATAACCTCTAATGAATTGGTTATGGAAGCCATCTGTATAGCTATTCCATTGAGTGATATGTGTGGAAGTCATTCGTATGGTTATTCCATTTAAGTATGTTTATGTCCCAAGTTACCTTTATATGTTATGTGTTATTTATATGAGGATTATGGTAATCTTTTGGTTACAAAAGGGTATTTAATGATATTTTATTCAGTGAAGAGTTTTTACTACTTCATAATGGTGAAAAGTGTTACTTAGATAAAGTATTCATGGTTTACTTGTTGTTTTGAAAAACTAACAGTTTTATTTCTATGTGTATCCCTTACTGAGCTTTTTATGCTCATCCCAAGTTTTGTTGAAATGTTTTTCACAGGAAATAATGTGGAATAGGGTCAAGGATGGGATCATGGAAAAGTCATGTTATCTTAAACATGGAACTAGACATGAATATTTTTTTAAGAGTTCATTTTTTATAATAAAAAAGAAAATTTGTAGAAGTGTATACTGTGTAATCTTTTGAGATGTAATAGTTATGATCTAATTCTCTAAAACTATAAACCTGAAAATATCCTCAATGTGAATTATTTATTTAATTAAATATTAAGTAATGTTTAAGGCCGAGGCCTTATAGTTGGTATCCGAGGTCGGTTTAGACGACATTAGGAGTTATAATTCTATTAAATGATTATACAAAAATATTTTTTTCATATACCATTTGAATATTACCATGTTGCTTCCTATAAGACATGTCTGTTCAGAATGGGTTTCCACAGAGGAAACAAGGCAGCTATATTGGAATGACATCAGGAGGGAGACAACCTTCCAAATCAGCAACCTGAGATGGTAGGAATTCGAACTGAACAGTTTGTTGCAGTTATGGAACATTTGAATCAGGCTATAAATGGTGGTGGTATCCTTGCATGAGATCAACCAGATCAAATTTAGAGGAACATGTCAGTGGTGGAACATTTCATGAGGCAACATCCCCCATCATTCGAAGGATTATCTGACCATGTGCTAGCTGAAGGGTGGATTAAAGCACTGGAGAAGATTTTTTATGTCATGGGGTGTTCAGAACATCAAAAGGTTAGTCTTGTTTTTTACCATTTTGAAGGTGAATCTGATCAGTGGTGGTCGATGGTGAAAAATATCAGGGATAGTGATGAGATTGATGATCTTCACAGGGATGAATTCAAAGGTATGTTTCTTGAGAAATATTTTCCTAAGGTGGTTAATCTTTGGATGGAAAAAAATTCCCAAAATTGAGGCAGGAGGATGACTCAGTGGTTGCTTATGAAGCAAAGTTCACTCGACTGTCATGGTATGCTCCAAATTTCATACAAGATCTTCATATTAAAATAAACCATTTTTACTCCGGGATAAATCCAAAGCATCGAAGGACTTTATCTTTTTATGAGTTCAAAAGTTACGAAAAACTTGTTTGATGTACGGAGGAGGTGGAAATGGAGTTTTACGATGATCAGGTGATCTTTGACAAACAACAGAATAAGAGGTCTAGTTGGCAGGAAAAGGGGAAGAATTCATCAAAGAAGCAAAGAGGTAAGAAAACAAAATATACATCCTGTGAGAAGTGTAGTAAAATGAATCCCGGAGAATGTTTATCCAAGTGTGGATAGTGCTTTCGGTGTGGTATGTCTGGTTATATTGGTCGTAACTGTAAGGAAGATTATCAAGAAGGCAATGAAAAGCTAGCGGTTAGATGTTTTATGTGTCATGAAATGGGTCATTTTGCAAATGAGTGTCTAATAAAGAACTCAACTGAGGGAAAGAAGCCAGAATACTAGAAGAAAGGGGTGGTGAAATCCTTTTCAACTACTTCAACATATGTTGGTCCATCGAATCAAGTAGTATCAGGTACACTGTTTGTTTGTTTAGATTATGCCAATGTGTTATTTGATTTAGGGTCTACACATTCTTTAATTTCTGGGATGTTTTCTTGTAAATTGGGAATTCCATGTCAGGATATGAATCCTGACCTTATCGTAAAAACACCTGGAGGAAACGTTGAGACAAAATGAAATTATAAGAACCTTTTTATCCTTCTGTGTGAAAAGAATCTACCAACAAACCTTATTGTTTTTCATCTATTAGAGTTTGATGTTATTTTGTGCATGGATTGGCTTTCTTTTTATCATGCTTAAGATTGAATGCAGGGCTAAATAGGTTTCTTTTCAGAAAGATTTTCAGTTTGTGTTCAAGAATGAACCCTTTTATTTTATAACATATCAGGAAGTTGAGAAACTAGTAAAAGATGGAAATGAATGTAACCTTTCAGATATTGTTTAAAATAAAATAACTTTTTAGATTAATGATGTTCCAGTGGTAAATGAGTATCATGATGTTTTTCCTGATGAGTTTTCTGGTATTATTCATGATCGAGAAGTTGAATTTACTGATGACTTAGTTCCTGATTCTAAGATAATTTCAAAACCCCCTTATCGAATGGCTCAAGATGAACTTTTAGAGTTAAAAAAGAAATTACAAGAGTTATTAGATATAGGTTTGATTTGACTTAGCACATCAACATGGGGTGCTCCTGTCTTGTTTGTTAAAAAGAAAGATGGTTCAATGAGACTTTACATTGATTATAGATCCTTAAATAACATCACTATTAAGAATAAGTATCCTTTGCCTCATATCAATGATTTTTTTGATCAGCTCTAGGGAGTTCAGTATTTTTCGAAGATTGACTTGAGTTCGGGGTACCATCAGTTGAAATTAAAAGAAGCAGATGTTCCGAAGACTGTGTTTTGCACTAGATATGGCCATTAGAAATTTCTATTTATGCCTTTTGGGTTAACCAATGAACCTGTTGTATTCATGGACCTTATGAATAGAATTTTCCATGAGTTCTTGGATAAGTTTGCGGTTGTTTTAATTGATGATATTTTTGTGTTTTCTAAATGTACAGAGAAGCATAAAAGTCATTTAAGGGTTATCTTGCAAACCTTAAAAGAAAAGAAACTGTATAGAAAATTCAGCATGTGTGAGTTTTGGTTATAAAAAATTTCTTTCCTTGGTCACATTGTTCTAAAAAATGGCACAACTGTTGATCCTACTAAAACAAAGTTTTTGAAGAATGTCCATGACCCACAAATGTAACGGAGATCCGTAGTTTTCTTGGTTTTGCTGGTTACTACCGAAGGTTTGTTGAAAACTTTTCACAGTTATCTAGTCCAATGACTAAGCTAACTCGGAAGGGTGTTAAGTTTATCTGGACAAAACAATGTGATGATTGTTTTTAAGAGTTGAAAAGAAGATTGGTGAATTCTCCAATTTTGGAACTTCCTTCCAGGAATGGTGAGTTTTTTATCTAAAGTGATGCTTCGTTGAAGGGACTTGGTTGTGTCCTTATGCATAATGATCAGGTAATTGCTTATGCTTCACGTCAGTTGAAAACTCATGAGTTAAATTATATTACACATGATTTGGAATTAACTGCTGTTTTGATTCCTCTAAAAATTTGGAGGCATCATTTGTATAGAGTAAGGTGTGAAATATATACCGATCACAAAAGTTTAAATTATATATTCACTCAGAAAGAATTGAACATGAGACAGAGTAGATGGATGGAATTAATAAAGGATTATGATTGAACAATTTATTACCATCTGGGAAAATCAAATAAAGTGGCTAATGCTTTGAGTCCAAAAAGTAGTGCTTCAATAACCATACTATGTTTGGAACAAAATTATTTGTATTTGATTTGATGAAATTTGGCATAGAAGTTGTTGGTGCAGGAAGTTCTTCTGTTTTGTTTTTGGTGTCAGTGAGATCATCTCTATCAGACAGAATTAAGCTAGCATAGAAGAGAGATAGTGGGTTGCAGGAAAATGTAGAGCTGGTTCAGAAGGGTATGTTGCCTGAATTTTTCATGGATAATGATTGTGTTTTGAGGTTGGGGAAGAGATTATGTGTGACTTGTGATTCATAGTTGAATAATGAGTTGTTATGTGAGTCACATAGTTCCCCATTTTCAGTTCATCCTGGTAGTACTAAGATATACAGAGATCTGCAGGAGTATTACAAGTGGGATGGAATGAGAAGAGATATTTTCAAATTAACTATGAAGTGTTTGACATGTCAGCAGGTTAAAGAAGAGTGGAAGTTACCGAAAGGGATTCTTCAGTCATTACCAGTGCTAGAGTGGAAATGGGAAAATATATCCCTAGACTTCGTTGTGGTATTACCAAAGAAATCTTGTGGTAATAATACAATCTGGGTTATTGTTGATCGATAGAATAAATCTAATCATTTCCTTCATATTCGAAATACTTTGTCTCTAGATCAACTTGCTCGGTTGTATGTTAATGAGATAGTCAGGTTTCTTGGAGTTCCCCTCTCCATTGTATCTGATCGTGATCCTAGGATTACTTCTAACTTTTGGAAAGGCCTTCAATAGTCATTGGGTTCTGAATTAAAATTTAGTACTGCTTTTCATCCTCAATCATATGGGCAGTCAGAATGAACAATTCAGACTTTGGAGGACATGCTACGTGATTGATCGATGGATTATCAGGGAAGTTGGGACCAACATCATTCTTTGGTTGATTTTTCATATAATAACAGTTTTCATTTCAGTATACATATGGCTCCGATTGAAGCATTATATGGTAAACGGTGTCGAACTGCAACTTTTTGGGATGAAGTAGGGGAAAGGATGCTGATGGGACCAGATTTGGTAGAAGAGATGGCAGAAAAAGTTCAGTTCATTCAGAAACAAATGAGAATAGATCAGAGCAGG
Source organism: Viscum album (assembly GCA_963277665.1). Lineage (NCBI taxonomy): Eukaryota > Viridiplantae > Streptophyta > Magnoliopsida > Santalales > Viscaceae > Viscum > Viscum album. The sequence goes on from OY728152.1 coordinate 1,631,163,123, forward strand.
CAGAAAAGTTTTGCGGATAACAGGAGGAAGGATCTATCTTTCGAGGTTGGTGATCATGTTTTTCTCAAAGTTTCACCATGGAAAAGTGTGATACGATTTGGTAAGAAATGAAAGCCGAGTCCAAGGTTCATTGGACCATATGAAATTCTGGAGAAATTTGGATCAGTTTCTTACCGAGTGGATTTACCTCCAATTTTATCTCAGGTACACACTGTTTCTCATGTTTCGATGTTGAGAAAGTATATGCTAGATCCATATTATGTTATGAGCCTATAGATAGTTCAGCTAGAAGAGAATTATTCTTATCAAGAACAACATGTCCATATTTTTTGCCGAAGAAATCAAGTGTTGCGGAATAAGGTAATTCACCAGGTAATGGTTTTGTGTAAAAACAATGTGGTTGAAGAGGCAACGTGGGAATCTAAAAATGCTATGACTTATAAATACCCCAACTTATTTTGATAAGTGAATAAAATTGCGAGGACGTAATTCCCAAAAGGGGGGAAGGATGTAACATCCTAGGTAAATAAAGAATAATACATTTTCATATTTATTAATATTTTCGAAATAAATATTAATTTTACTTTAAAGGGGTTGCTATGTTCGATAGCGTACCCGATGCGCAACAAAGAGTTTCTTTGAAATCGTACGTTGCACACTAGTAATATAACAATATTATTTTAAATGGTAGACATTGTATTGGTGGGAATGAATAGAAATAACTATAATATTATTATATATGTTTGTTAAATGTTTTTACATTTATCTAATAAAAGATAAAGTCTTAAAATAAGAAAAGAATTAAATTTTAAGCATAAATACTCTAATATTCACTAAAAGGTCGATTTATCGCCTTTTGATGGAGAACCCTCTTTAAATATAGTTTTGGTCACTATTATACATTCTATTGGACCAAATAAAATTCTTTTTTTAGAATCGGGACATCAAAATTTACTTTGTGTAAATTTTTGGTGTTTTTCTGATAAAGATTACTATTTAATGAATTGTAAAAAATGTTGTATTTAAATTCAAAACCTCTTTTTAATCTAATTAATTTATATTATTAGATTATCTTTTGAATTGGTTTTAAAGTGAAATTAGAATATATTTTTACCATTTAATAAAATAGTGGTCATTGGAATTAATTTCACTTTGAAATTGGACTTAAACTAGTCTCAATCTTTTGATATATATTGTTTCATAAAAACAGCCTATTTGTTTTGACAGCGGGAATTAATTATTAAATTAATTAATGAAACTTATATGTTTTGAATTTTGTAAAATATTCATCATTTTTATATTCAGAAGATCAAATATAGCTTAGGGTGATTTTTTGGTATTTTTCTGAAAAACATCAATTTTGATGAATAGTGAAACCACCAAGTGGTAGTTAAAAAACTAATTTTTTGTTTAAATGAAACTTTACCACTTCTGTGATTTGAATTTCAAAAATTTGTCATACACGGTTTTCATTAGGATGTAAAATGTGGTTCAATGGGATTAAAATATTTTCTTGTTGAATAGTAACTTTTAAGTTGTATTAATCACACTTAAAGGTGATTAGTGTAATTTAACGTAAAAATAATGTTATAATAACTTGAAATTATCTTGACACATGTACTACACTTATTGGATGTTCCATGTCCGACCAAAACAATCCATGGGTCATCTTGGGGACCCCATGGAGCCCCTTGGGTATGAAAATGACATTAATAACATTTTATTTAAAGATAAAATAAAAATGTCACAAACATGTTTTGTTTTAATAAAACAATTTTTACATGGCCACATACTAGTCATATTTTTTACAATAAATATTCATTAGAAAGATAAAAATATTTCCTACATCATGATATATTTTTTATAATTTTTAGACATTAATTAAGTTAAATTATTTATGACACCATGATGATGTAGCAATTACCTCATTATTTAATGATTTAAATAAAATGAAAAGATAATGTAACATATATGACATACACTTGTAAAAAACCTATTGGATGTGTGGATTTCTAACTCTTATAATATTATCCTAGAAATATATAATTTTGGGACCTTTATAATCCGAAAAGCATTTTATAATAAAGTAAAATTTTATAACTTTCCAACAGTGCCCCTCCTCTCCTCTTATAAAAGGCCCCCATCTCTACCACCTTATCCACACCTCTAAAGCCATTTGATCGGCCAAGATATTCTCATTTTATCTCTCCAAATCACTATCCTCGTCCTAAAAGCCTTACCTTATGCAGAAAGCTCTTCAAGAAACCCTTATGGTTCAAACCAAGATGAGTTACCTGATTTAATGGCAATGTCTTCACTTGTGTTCTTTTGTTTTATTTTTCTTAACCCACCCCCTAATATCTTTTTATTACATTATTTTGTAACAAAAACAATATCGTAAATATACTAGGATGTTGTTATGATAATTATTTGATTTACACTACATTTTTCTAATGGTTAAAGAACATACAGTTTCTGTGGTTGGCGAATTTCTTTCTCACGAAACGATGATTGTTCAATGTTATTTTAACACCTTTCATGGTGGCCATTAATATGTAAATATTTTTATATATGATATATATTCTGTTTATGTTTTCATTATGCTTCTGTATTTTCCATTTATGGAATACATTTACGGCTTCCATTATGGGTAAACATGATAATTTCATTTTAGGAAGTGCGGACTACCGCCCCCTCAAAGTGATTTGATTCATTAATTCCATATGTGGGATGTATAAAGTATGGAGTTAATAATATTATTTTTGATAATATAATGTAATTATAATATACCTCTATATCATTATGATTTCATTCAATTAAATATGAATGAGAAATGAAAGTAGCGTTAATGTGTACGTACGACTTACCGTCTTCATGAATGGTGCATTTCATTTATTACCTATAAATGTTATGTAATAATATAAATGCATGTATATACTAGATATATATGATATATATGATATATAAATCAGGAATATAATTCTGTATATAATGGATATTTTACCACATGAACAACTTGTAATTATAAAGCGTTTATTTTTTACTCAAGTACCAATGATCGACAAAACGCCCATTATTAACTTAAATAATTAAATAGTTTTCATAAAATTGTAATAAGTGATATAAAATTAGTAATTAACATGAAAAATTTTCTTAAGAAAGTATAAATTAACACAAGTTTATTATTCAAGAGATTAAAGAACGAACGAGTTAAGTCAGACACGAGGTAGGGGACTTCGTCTCAATCTCCTTTCATTGAGGCATATTTTGTTCTAATACAAGTCTTTATTTTAGACACTGTATAACACACATTTGAATTTTCATTTCATTCAAAGGGAATATTTTTCTATGAAGTGTTTTACTATACAACAAAAAGGAATTTTTATTTTAATGTATGTGGTGACAATGACATTTTCTGCCGACGTGAGTATTATTTGTTCTTTTGCTTCCTCAACAAGCTGTAATGTTTTTAAAATAAAATAAATACAATATACTATTTTATGTATTTTTGTATTGAAAATGGTTTTTATGATGGACTTTTTACGTCAATCTATTTAAGTGATATATTGTGATCGAAATGTGGAAATTTTTTTCTTTCCATTATATTTGTTTTATGTCTTATGATTTGATAATGGTACTTGGATATTTGACGGGTGGTTACGTGATAAACCATATAACGGGTGGTGCCATGAATACCATGATGGGTGGTTACGTTATAACCTTAAATGCATTGGGTATGGAAGTCGGCTGTATGGCTATTCCATTTAGTGATATGTGTGGAATTTGACCATATGGTTATTCCATTTAAGTATGTTTATGTTCCATGTTACCTTTATATGTTATGTGTTTCTTATATGGGGTTTTTGGTAATATTTTGGTTAAAAAAGGGTAAGTAATGATCTTTTAATTAGTGAAGAGTTTTTTCTACATCATAATGGTGAAAAGTATAACATTGATAAAGTATTAATGGTTTACTTGTTGTTTTGAAAAACTAACAGTTTTCTTTCTATGTGTATCCCTTACTGAGATTTTTATGCTCTTCCAAAGTTTTTCTTGAAATGTATTTCACATGAAATAATGTGTAAAAGGGTCAAGGATTGGATCAAGGAAAAGGCATGATGTCTAAATATTTAACTAGACATGAGTCTCTTTTTTTTAAGAGTTCATGTTTTGTAAAAAAATGAAACTCTATAGAAGTGTCTACTGTGTAATCTTTTGAGATGTAATAGTTATGATCTAATTCTCTAAAACTCTAAACCTGAAAATATCTTCAATGTGAATTATTTATTTAATTAAATATTAAGTAATGTTTAAGGCCGAGGCCTTATAAATAATTTTAGTAATTTATTCCTGAGATAGAAAATAGATGCGAAGAGCATAGTGGGATATGATTATGACCTTTTTGAACTAGTTTTAGGAATAAAATTATTTAACAGGTTTTCCTAATTATATCATGATTATTACTAAAAATTTTCTTTGGTAGGTAAGTGATCCAACATTTAATATTGATGTTGTAATGTTTCAGTTGAAAAAATTGAATCAAATCTACCAGTATTCAATCAAAAGAATTAAAATTTATTCATATTTCATCAGATCATGGAGTTCAGGTTCAGGGGTATTACATTAGAGCCTTGTTACCAAGATTATGTCTTGTTATTATAGTAAGACGTTAAAAAATACATTTTTTCCACTCACCACAATTATAATAGTTCATGAATACTTATTCCTTCATTAGAATTAAAATGCTTTTTTATTTATCTAATCCAAAATAATATCACTTCCATATATCCCTACACATTTTATAGTGTCCCTTTATTCACAAAATCTTTCTAAGATGTACTTTTGTGAAAATCTAAAGAGTTTGTCCAAGATGAGGTATCATTTATAATTGAGCGTTTGAATTCAATTTATTCAACACCAACATTCATATTTTCTTCAACTATAGTGATATTACAAAATTAGTAATTTCAATATATATATATATATATTAATTTAACTATATATAAAAATCTAATTATCCATTAAATGGTAAATGAAGCATTTGATAATGTGTATAGAAGATGAACGTTTCACGAACCGATATAATTAATTTTCTATAAATTCCAATAATTAATGGATATAAGTATGGATTAAATATTTATATATGATATTTATTAAATAAATATAATTTAGTAATTATAGTATCACATATAATTCTTACCATCTCTTTTATTGGATGGAAATAATGTAATTTTTGTTATGTGTGGACTACCACCACCAAGAAACAATGTGGCATGGTTTTCAAATTAACTTTTTTATATATAGTAATAAAGATATATTTACCTAAAATAGATGACATATATTTTACTTTTTTTAAAATATTATTTACTATTTAGGATTACTTTTTTCTATATGATAAAAAAATGAAATAGAATTCGTGAGTATGTACAACTTACGGTTTATAAGAACACTTTAATACATTTTTTATCTGAACATTTATTGAATCAAAATATGTATATATGTAATAAAAATAATATTTATATAATCATTAACATTATATTTATTATAGAACCATTATTACTATACAATTAACAAAATTCCAAACAAAAACATTTATAAAAAACAATGAAATTATAACCTGCAACAGGGATTTTAATAATGAATTACAGAAAAAATGTCATTAAAGTGTCATTAGTATATAATATATGATATGATACATTTAACTATTATTAATATATCAATTCATATGATGTTATATTTATTATATAAGAGTTCCCAAAATCTAAAAATAATTTGGAGACTTTAGGTAAGGTTTTTTTTCAATTTCACATCAATGGGACAAATGTTATATTCACCAAATGTTTATTTTATGTGTTTCATTTAGTACCCCAAAAATTAATTTATTATAATTATTTTCAAATTTATGGTGAAAGTATTATTCATATAAATTTATTTCATTCATGCGGCCTATGATTCAAAAGTTAACAATGTGGAATGTTTTTTATGTTACAGACACATTTTTTATGATTATTTTTTATGATTATGTTTTATATGATGAAATATTATGATCTAAATTTAAATAAACAAATATATTTTAATCTCTTATAGTTATTTTTTGATAATATATGTTTTAATTTAATATTTTTTTTAATGTACTCAATAGACCAAAGAAAATTATATTAAAGAAAATTTACATTATTTCACCCATTGGTCGAAATCATTTTTCTTCTCTATCTCTGCTTTAAAAAAATCAAGAATGCTTTTATTAATATCAAATTATTGTTTAAATTCATTTTCAACCATTAAATAATATTTATAATATAGTTTAAAAAGATTATACATTTCCATTTTTGAGACATGTTTTTTTACTTTTCACTAAAAATATAATGTAAATAATTTTTTAACACGTATGGATTGAATGTAATTTCCCACCATCATAAATAACAAATTACAAAAATATTACATTAAATATTTAAAATTATATATAAAAAATATTTACATTTTGTAACATTTTTATATTTTAAATAAATTATTTCAAAGTGGAATGAGTATTTTTCTTTATAAATGTTCAAATCGATCTTTCAAAATCATTTTCCTTTGATGATGATGTTTATTTATATTATATAGTATTTATAGAGGATATTATTCCAAGATAAAATCATTATTATTTCTCATGATGGTTTCTCATTATGATGATTTTTAATGAAACCTGTCTCTTTTACAAGGGTTATGATATAAATAATTTATGAAATTATTATGAAACACATCATAATTACATGGGTTATGTTATAATGAAATATTGATTAAACTAATTTTATTTCCAATAGGTAAATATACAATGAATTATTTATGGTAATATGGAACACATATGAATTATTTCTATTATTTTATTGGTGTTCCTTAGATTATATTTCATTTTAATATTTATGAAATGATTAATGATCAATCTTCTCAAAGGGAATATGGGAGTTTATACCAATCCCAAAAAAGGTATGCGAAGAATATTTAGAGCCTAAAAAGGGTAAAAAATGGTTATCCAATTATAGAAGAAGTAACAGGGATGGTTATCCCAAGAATAACATGTTATTATTTTCTTGGAGAGTAGCCCTGATATAAGATCTTCAATGCTTATGTGTTTTCCAAAAATCAATGTCTTATGCCAGTGTCTTTTCTAATAGATCATGTTCTTCAATTATATTATGAATACTTTCTTTTCAACTATAATGATTTATATCATGTGACATGATTATGATCATTAAACTATAGTGTATAATTTTAATGTTTTAATCTCATTTTCTCTTACCCTTATTCCCTTGTTGTGCATATGAGATCATTAATATCCTCTTTGTCTACCATTACATAGAATCTAAGCTCACCCCTTCTAATAATTCATTTACATATGTCTTGAGAAATTTATTATGTTTATGATGTATCCTAAGGTTTATATTATTGAGAAATGCAGTGTTATATGTTTTTTTCACTTATGAACTAGTTTTGTATGCCTCTATGTATCCAAAGACACTAAAACTTTTTGGTCCCCATGCATGTGTCTAAAAAATAAAATGAATTATAATAAATTTATATTTAATATCTATGTATGAAAAATGTGGGTCATTCTATAAATTATTCACCACATATTCGTGTATTTAAATAAATAATAACCCTTACCTAGGGGATGATTCCATAAAACACAAGAAACTCTACTTAAAATATTATATACTAAAAATATCAGGTCTTAATTAATCCTTAAATTATATCTTTGGAAATGAATTAATTTATTTTCATTCCTTAATATATTTTAGGGTTTGAGTTTTTTATAATTTCATTATCAATTATATATAAATAAGTATTAAATTACAAATTGACCATATCCACTGAATATTTATTTTTCCCAAAATACAAAACAATTATGATATTGCACATTTCCAATTCATGAAATATCTTCACAACATTTATTTTGACATCATACCTATCCATAATAATTCATAATACCCTATAAAAACATTGGAAAATGCGTTTTAATAAAAAATGTAATTAATGGACACATATAATAAAATAAATATTGAAATAAACTCATTATATAGTAAATAATGATATTAATTATTCTCTTTTAAAAAATAACTTTGAGCTCAGATAATCAATTATTACCGATGAAATCTATATTTTTCCACAAATTATTTCAAAAAACATTCTATAAATTTATTAATGATAAAATAAAACTCATAAATTGTTTATCATAATACTGAAAAATATCCAAAAAAATATTTAAAAATAATAATAAATTTCATCATTAAACTGTATCAAACACATTCCTCTAAATTTATACTCAATAAATAAACATGTAAAATCATATAATTTCTTTAAAACAAAATAAAATACAGGTAAGTCATATAGGTTACATTGGAAGTCATTTTCATATCACTCTTATTTTAACTATTACAAGATTAATAAACTACTTAGGGAATCCAATAATTCCTTAGGAGACTCCCAATTGGTTATCCATTTCTTTTTATATGACGAATTTTATATTTTATAGCAAGCTCATATATCCTTGGTTTATAATGTATCAACTTGTTTGTAATTTATAATGGAACCAACCAGCCCTCATTTACAACGAAAACACCCATCATTTTCAAATATGACCATTAATTATAACCTAATCATAACACATTAAATTCTATAAAAAAATATTATTTTAACCCATAATAAAAATATATATATATAAATATATTATACATTTTAATATTATTTAAAAAATATAATTAAAAAAGACATATAAGGGTTTTATTCAATGAAACATTGAATTATTTTGACCAAATAAAAACATCATATAATTGTAATGGTGATTGTGGTTAATTTTTTATGAATTATATGCTAAAATATAGCATTAAATTTACATTTTATTTTAAAAAAATTTATATTATATACATCAAAATATTCCTTCTAAAAACCATTTAACATAATACATAATAGGCATAAAATTTCTTTCATAATTATTTTATGTATATTCCATTAAATCCATAAAAAATATTAACAATATGGAAAAAAGAAGTTTCAGAATATTATTATTTAAAACATTTAAAATGATGTTTCAATTCATAGTATCCATTATCACAATATTAAAACATCTCATACATTAACTTCCTTTCAAGAAAATAATATTTTGTGAATTATTTAGTTTATTTGGATACTTTTTCATAATTTTTTATTTCTTTAATTTATTATTAGCATGTTATTTTTAATTACATAGTCCATTAATTTAACATTGGTGTTCTGAAAATATCCATCTTATATAAAAAAATGAAATTCTTAGATTTATTATCTTCATTGGGGACAATATATAATAATATAAAATATAATTATAATTTTTTATAAATTACGTTTTTTTTAAAACAATGAAATTTATTTTTCAAAGATGAATTATATTACAATCATTAAGATGGTATGTCATACATGTGCAAAACTACCATTTACATTTTTAAATAAACATAGTTGAATGAAGTTATGTATCATTTTATTTTTATTTAATTATTATAATTTTAAAAATACCATAATTTTTATTTAAATATACGAATAAAAAGTGTCCATGTTATGTGGCCAACAAAAAATCGCATTGCTTTGTGGTTGTGGTAATGCATAGGTATTCCTGAATTATGTTATAACTTTTACATAGATAATTTGGTAAGAATTTAGATGATATATTGCCATTATAGAAAGATAAATATATCCAGATTGTCATATTTAATCACAAATTCCATATTTTATAACCATCCATGAGTGGTGGTGATGGAAAACAAATTGCGTGGGTTTGTGAAGTAGTATTCCATCAATCACAAGAATGATGGTTTCATTTCCCATTTCATAGAAAAGGATATCATTATACATTATTTAATTAACATAATAACAAATTAATAATTTAAAAATATTGATTATGTGATTTTTAATGTTTATAGATTATATTTAGGTAGATTAAGAAATAATTTGAAATGAATCATTTATGAACTATGCATCATCATCATACAACCTCTATATTTTTATACATCAACCCTTTCTATGATTCGTTCCAGATCAATTTTGGGCCTCTAGGGTGTCTGGAATGATGTTATGAAGATATTTGGGAAGGGATTGGATAAGATATTGTGCTCAAAATATTTTTGGAATAATGTAGTTAAGGTGTCCTTTTATAAGTGTTGTGAGGGAAATCTTGGATTTTCATAAAGTATTAAATTAATATTAATTAATTTTCATGGAAAATGGATCCTAAATGATTTATTTTTTAATTATTTTGAGGATGGGTCAGAACAATATTGTATAATAATATTTGCGAAATTACATTGATATCAATGTTTTTACTCTTTAAGTGACAAAAATTTTGTTACAAAATTAGAAACAACCAATAAATGGATGATGGATGATATTTTAAACTATATATCTTTCACATCTAAAAATATAGGATTTTAGGAAAATTTAATCATTTAATATAATATTTTTTTTATAATTGAATATCATTAATGTAAATTTTGAGATCTCTTTATTTAATTTCACTTAGAAAACAACATGACATTAATTAAATTATAATATAATCCATTAACAGATCCATATTTTTTATTTATATCTATAAAATTCATGGGGTTATATTAATCACCCAAATAGTATTACATTTAGAATATTTAATCTATTCTACTTGATTTTTATACTTCTTCTACAATCATTGTGTCTTTATTTTATTAGCACTTTAGATAATCATTTTATCACTAAAAAATTGAAAAAAAATATCGATAAAAATGATTCAATCAGATTTGAATTTAATATTTATTACTAAAAATATGTTTTTTATCACTATAACAAAAGTCTATAGTTATTAATATCAAAAGAGTGAATCCTTTTACATTATCAATTCAATAAATATTATCAAGGTCTAAATAAAATATAAATGGAAAAAAGATATATTTTAGGTGTTTGTATAATTATAGAAACATCAAACACATGTAATAAAATAAATTCAACTAATACATTGAATTTGAATCCTTATCACAATACTTTGAACCCTAATTAAAAAAAATTCCTTTAACATGTGACAAAATATGACTATGGTAGATTTTAATAATGACAACAAACTAAAAGGGCACTAATAACCAAATTTTGGACCCATCATTTCAAGTATCAAATCCTTTTTTATTTATTAATTCATCAATGTGGTAGAATTAAATTTCATATTATACCCACAAAACAGTACTAAAAAGTATTTTTTATATATTCATTTTTGATAAAGAAAAAATTACATTGTAAAAAAATTTATTATAATTTCCATGATTTTAAATTTTATAATTAAATGTAAATCATGAAATTTTAAAATTAATTGAATATATAAAATTACATGTTAAATACATAAAAATAAAAATATGTTTTCAATCAGATTAGTATTTTTAATATTTAATTAAATGGAATTTTTTTATAAAATTTTAAAAAAATCACCTGATGATACTTAGAAATTATGATTTCAAAAATAAAACTCCTTTTTTTAGAAAATTAATTATATTTTTTTAGATAAATCCTTTAAAAAATAATATTATATATGTAATTTATTTAGTAAGAATGATACTTTTTTTTTATTTTGAAAGGAAAATTACATAGTATATATCTAAAAATCAACATTCTGAAAACAAATAATACATTAAAATGATTTATTTCAAAAAATGAGGTTTTACATTATTCCCCATATTTTAAAATTATTACCTTGCAATTTTTTTATTATATAAAAAGTGGAGAGATATTTTTTTAGGATTTTTTGATTCTCTTGTATCTTCTTATATCGTATTGTTATTTCCTAAACCCTTGACATGATGAATGACCTTCTTTCAGAAAAATTTTACTTTTGGTAAAGTAATGTAAAATTTTGGTTCATCATATTATGTTTTTATTCTAACAAAACAAAATTACTTCTATGAACATGATATGAATTCAGTATATATTTTAAAAACAATGAAATCTAAAATAAATAATGTAACTGAGATAAAATCTTGAGAAATACCACTCGGTAGGAAACAAGTAACGATTTTTCTATAATTTCATTTGATCCAATGAACATTGATCTTAACTTTCAATTTTTACAAAAACATATAAACTTTTTTCCATAGAGAATCATTATGATATGTAAGATCACTTACCTAAAATGAATGTTTTTTCCACTAGTTATCATTATAATCCTTTTTCTTAATCTAAGATGTCCTCATATGATGATGAATCTCCTTTACTTTATCATCAAATATTAAAACAAAAACCAATACCTAGAATGAAAAATCCTTTTAGATAAACTATTAATAATTTCTGATGGAATAGATAAAAATAGAGCATTCACTAATATTTTTTTTTCAATTCATGAAAATATTCATAACATTATTTTTCCAAATAAACAAAACTCATTTTTATATTAACAAGGTTAGTGGGTTAGATAACAATATTTTTTTTATAAAAAAATAACTTGTAATATCTAGCTATCCAATGAATATTATATATGTTAGTACCATTTCATAGTCTTGTCAACTAATTAACCACATTGTATTTAGATGGATCAAAAGTTATTCCATAATTATTTATGATATGTCATTGTAATGAAATATGTTGTAACGAAAAATCACATTTTCCAAATTCTCCAAATATATTCTTTTAATTAATTGTTTTTATGAAAATACTCATATTTTCTTCACAATGTTAATAAAACATAATATAAATCAAAATATCATCAATAAACATAACAAAAAACATATGATTAATTTTTTGTGAAACTCTATTTACATGATACAAAAACATATCTAGGGAGCTTTTTAACATAAAGGGAATATAAAAATCTCCTTCAAAATATACAAATCTCCATTAATATGATCCAACAAGTCATCGATATGTGAAAAAATTAATTTTTATTTATTGTATTGTTATTAAAATCTCTATAATAAATGAAAAGTACAATAAAAAAATATTTCTTCTTAAATAGAAATATTGGATCACCCCATAACGAAATTTTATAAAAGGAAACTATTATCAAGATATGATTGGAAATACTTTTTCATTTCTAGATGTTATCCTTCATTAAATTGATAATGGGGCATTGGATTTTCTGATTATCAGACAATATGTATATAGTAATTTCAATATCATGATCATTTATAATATAGAAAAAATCATTTGGAATGACAAAATTTTATTCTATTAAAATTATAATAAAATTAATTTGAATGGATCTCATATGTGAATAATACATAAAAAGAATCATTAATTTAAACCTTCTAGTATTATCTCTATTTCATGATATATTAACATATTTATCAATTTATAATTGACTAAAATAAAATTAAAATTCATAAAATTACTTCTTTGTATATAAAATATATCTTAGTGTAATAAACTAAAACAATATACATTATTATAAATACATCAAATTCTATGATTTGAATGAGAAATTGTTTTATAGGGAGTAACTTTCCATAGATGAATAATAGAATGTATTATTATATTATGATATCCTTACTACTAATAAATTTTTATTAATAAAATTTCCAAATTCCATTTCATGAGTATAAATTTTAATTTTACTAGAATATTTCATGAAATAAAACAATTTGTAGACCCAAAATCAGAAAATTACATTTGTATAATCTAAATAAATGAGCAATGTAATAGTTACCACTTAATTTGAAGGACCAATATCTTCTTTGGATGTTGTAATGTATTTAACCATATAATTCTACTTATAGTCTTATTCATTCACATTGTTCATTCGTATCATAAAATATGAATCTACATGAAGTCCCATCTCATTACATTTTCCTACATTCATATATTTTTAACAATATCACTCATACCACTATAATGATCATTTTATTTTTGATAATGAGAATTATCCCCAAACATACAACATTAGAAGACCATCCCAATTTTCATATGAAATTACCTATGGTTATTTTTTCCGCACCTATCCCAAAATTGAAACTTGATTTTATTACCTTCATAATTCATTTATGGATTCGTTCCCATTACCTACCATCTTTTACTTTCCTACTTAATGTTATCATGAGATACAATATTATTTGAAAAATACATTTCAAACTTTTCAGAACAACAAAACAAATTCGTATAACATTTAGCTTCATAGGATGTCAATTATATTTTATATCATCGATTCAAACCTATGTAAGAACAATTAATGGTAATATCCAACATTAAGAATTTTTTTTATTAATATTAAAATAATGTTAATTTTTCCTTATACATATCCAATAAATCATCCTCGTAATAATATAATTTGATGATTTTTTTCCTATTCAATGTCAAAAAACTATTAGAAAATATTTCTTTACAAATACATTATTAAATATATCTCATTGAATGGTTTCAATATCACCTATTTCTCTATAATTCCTTACAATTAACCTCTTTAAATAAGACATTATTTCTTAATGGATAATAAAAAGCGTTATCTTTTGGGGAATTAAACAATCCATGCATTCAAAAATATTATCATGGAATTTAATCTATCCCTAATATATCATGGGGTTAGAAGATCCAATGAATGATGTAGGGTGTAGTATCATAAAATTCCTGACTATTAATATGATCTTCTATGGTATATCTGGATGCTCTCTTTTATGGATACAGTTGAGACATAGTTTTCTTCCACCGTAATACTTTTAAATATTTATTTATATATATTGGTTGATCTAGAAACTGAGATGACATGTGATTTGTGGGCCCGGTGGGCCTAAAATAAATTTTATAAAAATATTTACAATATTTTATATTTATCACTCAGGGATTATTAATGAAATTTAAATAATACCAAAATTTAATCTCAGATACGAAATTTGATACCCTGGTTGAGTTTAGAATGTCATTTTTACCCTAGGTGCTTAATAAAATGAGTCAGCATAGGGTGTTTGGATACCTTTTCCATTGTCATCATGTTTAATGGGTTAATAATGAAACAAATAAATCCATTTGGTTTAATGAAATGGTTTTTTCTATAAGAATTTATCTAGGATGAGTTCTTCAGTTTTAGCTGCATAAACCCGTGGTGTTTTCTAAATCTCTCTATTAATCATCCAGTGGTGAATCACGTCAGAAAAATATGAAACTATAGAAAAGATAAGATCATGATGTCGTGAACGCAACTTCTCCCCATGATCGTTTTCCAACATTTTATTCATTAATTATCATTCCATAATCTAGGAAGGTCACATTAATTGGTTTTTTATTCCATTTGACTAATTTTTTTAGCATATCCATTATTTTTATTATAGTTTTTCAAATTTTTGGATAGTTTCATTCAATTGTGTATAGAAATTTATGTTTCATAAATTGTTTTTTAACCTTAGGATCCCCATTCTAGAATGATAGACCAAGAATACTTGGAATCGATCTTCCAAACATTCTTATTATGACTTTCCAAATAGTTTATTTTTGTTCATCACGGGTAGGGCCCTGAGGTGCAGGTACGAAAATAGTTGTGTGGTATAGAGCCCGATCAAAACTAGTGATTCATAGTTGTTTTATGGACACCGATATGATCTATGAATAAATAATATATCTTGTATCATTGTAATGAATGAAATATTTTTTTGATAATTAAAGTTAAATAAATCAATATTCTAAACAATGGAGGTGAAACAAATTTTAGGATAAACCCCCATAATGGATGAGGGATTTTTTTAGAGAAAAAAGGGGGAATCGAATATATATGACCAGATCTGAATGTTTCAGATGGATTAAAGGTTAGATCTAAGTACAATATTTAATATTCAGGTATAGATCACAAAGCTGAAATTTATAGTGAAAACTCAACAATGCTGCATGTTCAAGGAAGAACCCATGACATAAAACCTCTTAGATATAATGGACATGGTTTTGTATAAACATAAGGATGACATGAATTTTGATACTCATACACACCACTTACACCTTCCCTATATAATATCCCATGTGAAGGATTACACTAGCAATAAACCATGTGGATATAAACAACTAAGAACAAGGTCGTGTACTCGAGTACACAAATACATGGTTAGGTACATAAACATGGGTTCCGATAAATGGACATAGGGTCTGATACATGTTCAAGACAAGCATGACATGGCTTAGACCTAGTTAGCTTAGACATTCCATGTAGTCCACCTACATGAATTTTACTACTACATGGGAAGAAACCTTGTTCCATCTATTAACATGGATATGTTGTAGAGCAAGACCACTAGTCTAGTGGGTCCCCTCGTGTACCATGTACCTATTGACAACTTTTTAGAAAAATTCAATTATCTATATCTCTGTTGTTTGAACATTTATATTGTCACATGAGTAGCCTATCCTATTTTTTTCAAATATATCATGACAGTATCCTAGGTTGTGTATTTGAAGAATCAATGTGAAATGTTTTTGTCATGGTTCTAATGGAGGTGTTGATAGATGATTGCAATTATCATGCCAAATAACCATAGACTACCGAGTTGTACCCAATAGTAAACCTAGGAGGTGGAGTCTCAGATCCATAGAGTGGATCCCCCCATTGGAATGGATGCGGGTCCTCTAAAATGACCATCTAAGTGGACCCCTACCTGATAGGGTGGATTTCCAAGATAACCTAGAGTAGTAGACCATTTCATTCCAGGGAACAGGTCCTCAACATAGAAGTGTAACACCTCTATTAGAATGGACAGATGTCCTCGAAGAGCTAGAGTGGTACCACACATCCAAAATAGGGAATGGGTCCTTGACTTATGAGTTTAATCCCTATAGGACTGTCCAAATGTCCCTAATAAATTTGAGTTGTACCCCTATCATAACTGGGGTGGGTCATCATGAAACTAGAGTGGAACCCTCCATTTCAATGGACGTGGGTCCTCTAATTATACAAATCGAGTGTAACCCCTGAAAAAACATCGATTTGGGCCCTCTATATCTGGTTTGGACACCCTCAATTGTGTGGAACAATGTTGAGGCGTGGCTTGACATAGATGGTTACTTATAAGCGGATGCGTGCGATGTAGGCCATCAATGAGTTACATCTTGAACTATTGTATACTCCTTTTCTTGGGATGATATATGATATTGAGATCCGCATACTCATTTATTCTGGTTTCTTTGACTATTAATATATATATATATATATCATTCTTATGTATCCACTCAATGGGTTTGGTTACTCTCCTTATAAGAAAACAGAAGAAGTGCATGGTAAGACACATGATTTTCATGTTCATCTAATCATGGTTAGATGAGTCTACTCTCTTGATATAGGTGTCTAAGACTTAAGTGGTTAGTTCGTATACTAACCTTGTTTATCCCCTTGTGTTTGGACCAACATATATTCACACTCATGGTTAGGTTAATCTATACTCTTTCACTATATGTTATGTTATTTTCTATCTTTATAATCCCATTGTAACACTTATATCTACCCTTTAATCTATCAAAGTTTCCAATTGGGAATATATATACTCACCCATACAAGGAATTTTCCCCCATGTGTCGTGTATTTTATAGATGATGAAAAAGTTGACTGTGACTTCATAAAAGATTAAGAATATTGGGTGCTTGGACTGTGTGTGATGGTGGTAGATCGTATTATGGATCTGGTCAATCGTTGAAATAACAATTATAGATTCATTAGTTTGGGATATATTAATGACTGGGTTTGAATTTTCCCCTTTACATTTCAGTTTAATATACCTTACTCTTGTCCTTTCTAGTGGTTCATGCATGCTTGGTTTACATTATAATAGTGATGCACCATTTAATATTTCCATGTTAACTATTGTATTAAGATGTTATTGTGTTTTAGACATGTACGTAGGAAAAGGACTCCCATAATAAGTTACACCTTCATCACTTTCCACCTCTAACTGGCTTATGAAGGCATGCATGAGGTTGTTCCGGCTCGATCCTCAGCTCGGGGTAGCTCATGACAGATTGACGATAATGAAATTTTATTATTTGTGATATTGTATCAACTACGCCCCTTAATAATATTTGTTTTATTTTTGGTAAATAGTGTCAATGTCTCTCAAGTGTGGCTCTATGGTTAGTTATTCCAATGATGGTGTGGTGTTCGATGTATCCATTCAAAAGAACCTTGACTACCTGTTTGTCGATTCAGCATGTTTAGGAATTTTCTAATATGTTAAATGGTACATGGATTGAATATTATTTGGTCCTTTATTGTCATTCTTGAGTTATATACTCATTTTTATGTATATATATATTATCATCATCCTGTGGAACGTCTTGAAAAATATATGGATGCCTCCAAGATGATTGCCATCTAAGAAACCAGTTGTGGTTCGTTATAAAGAACCAATGAGTGAATATCCCTCAGTTAAGTGTCCGTCCAGTGATCTTGTTCCCCTATGTGGGAAGGTTGGAGCACATACACATATCAAGTAGTAGATCATTAATTCATAGGTTTATATCTAATGGTCCACCACAGTCACAACAGCGTCATGACACGTGATATCCTAGGCGAAGACAAGGTTGTTTCCTGGGAGGTAAAGCTAGAATAAGAGTTTGAAAAGATTTGGGTGGTGGATGATAGTATGATATCCTTCAACCACCACCCCCAAAAATCTCACATTGGGTTTAGGGTTCTAGAATCTAGGGCCTTGGATAGATGTAGGATTTCAATTTCTCTGATCCCATGACACATGAGGTGACAAGAATTACGATTATTTTATTTTCTAATATATCTTTAGTGTCAGTAGAAATATGTTCCATCCATTCTTATATATATGTATATATTTATGCCATGTGTGAGAGATATAGATCCCAATTGAGGTTCTATCCCAGTAGCTTCCTCTTGAGGATCTGACGCAGAATACTTTTTCTAAATCATTATTCTCACAATCGTTTTTTCTATCGCTTGGTGGAGATCACTTCACAAGGGACCATTTATTCATTGTTATGGATCCCAATTATTTTAACATGGGTTTGGATTGTTTTTTCATGATTTGATCCCTAGCCATTTTTAACCATATAAAAATCAAATGTTTATTCATGGATGGGCTGAGATTCCCATTTTTGGCTGGGAGACAACTCATGGTAGGGAATGTGGGTTCTACAATAAGGAGGACCCCACCCATCACCCATCATTTTTAGAGTATAAAACTTTTTCATATGTCTTTTCCAGAATCTATGTTCCATTAGTTGTTTAGGATTATATGTAAGTCTTCAACGTGGAAATTATGGGACTACCATAGAGTTATGACTTTATTTTTTCAATTGATGTGGATTGTAGAACTAATTCAATATATTCCATAGAATATCTGATGGCCCCTACTATGTTCTTGGATTTGTGGTAGTAGTTGGAGGGCCATCAAGAGATCCATTTCATCAGACGTAGTGTATCCCCTTATGTAGCACCAATGTTGTTCTTGAAAAATGTAGATGTTAGATTGCATATTTTCATGTATTATCTTCAACTATGTCATTCCACCATAACGAAAAGGTACCCCTTTCGGAGGATCGATGAACTCCATGAATAAATTCAAGGATCAGGATGGATCACGATGATCGATCTCAATTACAAATATAACCATTTGAGGATTTATGAGGCTGATATTCCAAATATGACATTACAACGTCACTAAAAACACTATGATTTCTTAGCGACTCACATTGGTGTGAAAAATCCACCTATTATGTTTATGAATTTGGAAAAAATGTAATCTAGTCAAATATAAACCATTTTTTTGTTATCATGATCAACAACATAATTGCCTACTATACATTAGAGGAGCACACAAAGCACTTCAGGATATAACTATAATTTCATTGAGAGAATGAGTGTTATGGAAAACTCTTGGATTTATAGATATGGAATCATGAGGTTTGATTTCTAGGGAATTTCATTATTGATCTTGGTTTATCCATAGATCTAGAAAATATAAATGTGGTTATTTATAGGGATCTACCTAAGAGAGTGTTAGAGGAATGGATATTTCTTGTCATTATAGGGTACTACATGAGGTTTGTGGAAACAATATCCATACTAAAATCACCATTGACCATTATAACATTAATAGGGTAGCTATATATCTAGTCAAATTAATGTCAGTGAGAATCTGATGAGTTGAGTATGAAGATGATGTGTGATCCTATGGTGATATTTCCAATGGAAGAAATGAATTCGGTAGTTTATTGTGGTGCCTCAAAAGATGGGATCAATTTCATGTTCATATAGTAGAAGTAAATTATCGCATATGAGTCTAGGAAGTTTATACCCTTAGAGAAAAACAATACATGTCATGACCTATATCAACAAATCATAGACATCATGATAAGGATATAGAGGCACTACCATATAAGGGAGGACATTTTGTTTTACCTATATCATCAAAGTCATTAGTGTGTCTTCACATAGAGAGACCTAAACCTCATATAGAAGCATTGGTTGGTGTTCTTGTTGGCCTTGGACTTTGAAGGAGTCTATAATATAGTTAAGGAATATTTTATAGAAGATTCCAATATTAGGAAGTCTCAGGATCACATAGTGTATGATGCTTCACATACTTTACCCTTCTTGAATTTGACCATTATTGAGGAGGAGGTTATACAATTTTTATATCTGATATTGTTGACCCCTATACTTCTTGAGTATGTGAGAGATTCTCAAATGGGATACATTGACTTTGAGGTCTTATATGATCATATATCTATAGGATACTCACCAATGGATATTCTAAGTGTTAGAATCAAGTCATTTTGTTATAGGGAAGAAAATTGCTTCTAGTCACATTATAGGAAGAGGTAATGTATGTGTTCGACACTTCTCCACTAGATGCACATCCCATTTTCAGGAAGATGTAAAAAGGCCTTAAGTGGATGTTTTTGTGATCTAGAATAAGATGTGGCAAAACTATGTTTGTCTCTCAGTACCACACATGTGAAAAAGTGAAGGATGAAAATCATTTTGTGGAAGTTTTTTGGTATCCCCTTGGGATCCTAAAGATTAAATGTGTTGGAATATACATGAAATTTGTTATAGGGATTCCGCACACATCAATGTTCCATGAAATCATCAAGACGATAGATTATTTATTTAGGATGTTAGTGCACTTCCTTGATTTCAGGGTGTAGAGTTTGATGGGGAGTTTACGGAAGATTAATGTGTGGGAGATTATTCTCCAACATGGGGTTCCCATGATGTTTGTATTTGAACGTTATGTGTTTTTATATTAGAATTATGTGATTCCTGTAGGAGGCATTCAGTACACACATAATGTTGATTAAAACATTTCACCCCTTGACCAATGAGAAGATATAGCTCACTATCTATGTATTGGACGATATGATAAGAATTATAATGTTAGAAATTAGCTGGATATGGGAGGATCACCTCCCGAAGGAAGTGTTTTCATAAAACAAGATCTACCACTTTACCACTGGATTGAAAAATTTTGGGGCCCAATAAGAAATACTCTATAGGTCAACCTAGGGTTGGATAGAGATTTAAGGGTCATATCTTGTAGGTCTAGATATGGATTATGGGAAGAAAAACATTTCGGTCATCTGTGATATGTTGAGGATTTTATTGAGGAGATATAAATATTACACAAATCATCATCATAGTCCCTTTGATTTTGGGTATAAAGACAACATTTTCCTCACAGACTCCCCCTTAAGAGGATTGTAGTTTTTTATCATGGGAGGAAAGATATACTTATTTTTCATCAGTCCATTAATGATCATAGAAAGGGTTGGAGAGGTTACTTACCACCTCACCCTAAACCCATAGCTAGAGCGGGTGCATGATGTCTTAAACATGTCTTATGTGAGGTGATACGTTCATGACCCCATGCATGGTAATGATTGGGATGGAATAGACATCAAAGATGGATATGTATTTCAGAATCACATGGTGGTGATCAAGGATTTGTAGGAGAAGACCTAGTTTGGATGGACTAACCCCTTAGTTCACTTGTTGTTGATGAATATAAATTTTAGGATGATCACCTCAGAGCAAGAGATCCATGTGTGCGCTTACTATCCCATGTTGTCTTCATAGTTTATATTTTCTAGGGATGATAAGACTGAAGGAGGGAATCATATAGAAACTTGGAATTTTTTCCCGTATGACATTGAAATATATATATAGACACACACACACATATATATATATAGATACAGGAGATGAGACAACACGTGATTCTAAGGCCTAGTATGCCCAAAATTAATTTTTACAAAATATTAGATGTATTTTATATTGCTTGGAAACAACTTCTTAAGGAATATATGATAACTCCTAAATGAAGATTGGATTAGAAATTTGAGATCATGGTTGATTCCAAAGCCAATTTTACCCTAGGTATTTCTTAAACTGATTCTTCACTAGGTGTTCAAGCTCATTTCTTATTTGTGGTATGTTTAGTGAGTTAATTAATAAATAAAATAATTAATCTATCTATTTTAACCCAAAATATAACAATATAAGAATATCATCATGGTGAATTGTTATGGTTTATCCCCATAATCATTTGGATAATTATAGAGATATTTATTCCTCCACTATTGGTGAATCATATTGGATGATGATGAAACTCCAGACCAGAATAGGACGAGATGCAATGAATACAACAAATGCTCTAGATCATTGGTGGGTAAATTCTTCATCGATGATCAATACATAATCGAGTTAAGAATCATTAGTGTGTTAATCTATGTGTTTGATTTAATTTTTTAGATTACCAATCCATAATACTGGATATGAACCATTTTTTGGAGAAATACATACTTCTCTATATAGAAATTAAATTGATATCCAACCTTGGGATCCATGTCCATGATTTATGGGTTAATAACACTTATCACAGACAATTTAAACTATTTTCCTGTTATTTTACCCTTGTTTATTCACTTGTTTCACCTATAGGGACTCGATAGTCATGTTATAAATTTTCGGGTGGTATCAATCTTGATCAAACCCCCTGATTCATAGATTTTTTATGAATTAGGAGGATATCGGTGAAAAGACGATAGATCTGGGGTCATTGTGATGTGTGGATGATATTATTAATTATAAAATATCTGTAAATTGAACATAAAAACCTTTTAAGTGAGAGGAACATACAAGGAAACCCCCACGATGAACGATTGTAGTTTTCCAACAAACGAAGTTCAAAATTCGTGATCTGTGGCTAGATCCATAAAGTTTCAATTGATACAATTTTGGATCTAATTTGGTTCAAGAAGATTCAAGTGTGGATCACCGACCTTAAATTTCTTATGAAAACCTGACCACAAACCATGTTCAAGTAAGAAAACATGGCATGTATCCCCTCACCATCAAAAACTATGTTTTTAGGAAAATATAATGGTGACCCTGTATTTATTACTTCTAAACCCCGTCTAACCCTTTTCTAGATGGGAACCCATGTGAAGGATCACATGGGTGGGAAAATGAGTCAGTGTAAATTTCCAACCACATGGATTTATACTCGATTTGATGAACACATGCATCGGTACATGGAAAATGTGCCTAGGACACAGACATAGGGTCTAGTTCATAGACACATGGTCGTGTTCAAAGACATGGAGACAAGAACATGACCCTGACCTAGTGAGCCTGGACATGCCTTGTATCTGACCTACATGGCATGCACAACCACATGAGGTGGATTCCTATTCTAGCTTGGAAAAATAACAATCAGTGGGGTGGGGCCACTTGAAGTGTGGTTCCTACCACATGTTTAATGCCCTTTGACCACTATGGAGGAAACATCAGTAATCTATATCTACTTCATTTGAACATGGATTATGACCCATAGTATTTTATCATGACTTTTTTCATTATATAAAATTATGGATACCATGGATTCACCTTAGGATATATGATGTGAACTGTTTTATGTATAGATATCAAAAACGATATGCCTAATGAGGGTAGGGATCAGGCCGAATTACCCAAGACTACAGAGTTTTACTCTCTAGAAAAGTTGTTTGGTGGATTCCTCAATTTTAGAGTGGCACACCCATTGGAATGGGGGAGGGTGCTATACATATACCATCTGAGTGGAACACCCTCCCCAGACCAAGTAGGGTGTGGGTTCTTGATGACCTATTGTGGTACCTCTTGTCATACTAGGTCGTGGGTCCAAGACTTTTGAGTGGAACCCCTACCAGATTGGGTGCAAGTCCTCAATGAACAAGTGTGGAACACCACTATTAAGCCAGTGTAATGGTCCTCCAATTCAGAGTGAAAACCCCTACTATATTGGGTTTGGGTACATGATTTCTAAGAGTGGTACCCCATATGATACCATGGTGTGGGTCCTTATGATAGTAGATTCGAGCCCCCAATCATCATGGGAGTGGGTCCTATATTTTTTCTTATAAAGTGTAACCCCCCTGAAACACTATTTAATGGCATCTCTACTTCAACTTGGTACTCCCTCTATTGTGAGGCATAGTGATAAGGCATGAATTGACTTTGACAGTTAGTTTTGAGAAGATTCATGAGATGCTGGGAATTATTGATAGACTATTGGAACAGTTGGCTACTCTTCTTCTTAGGCTGATCTCCGAGATTAAGATCCCTTTACTCTATCTTATTTGAGATTATTTTATTTAACAAATATATATATATCATATGTATAGATACATTTTATTTTTTTCACTCTCCTTTTAGTAGAGGTGAAGATGGACGTGGTATTCCATTTGAATTCCATGTACATATTCTCATGGATGGATGAGTCTACTCTCCTACTATATGTGGAAATTCCATGAACAACAGTATGTCTACTCACAATGTTTAGACCAATATTTTTTGAAGATATTACCTTAAAAATCTTTTTTGGGACAAGTTTTACATTTTGATTGTACATTATTCTAACTAATGTATTAATTTTATTGTTATATCTCTCACTTCTCCCCCTTTATCTTTTGAGGTTTTCTTCTATGTATGTATATACTAACCACTACATGGGCTTTTCCCACACTTTTCATGTCTTATGAAGATGATGGATAGGTCTTCCTTGACTTCATGGGAGTATATGGATATTAGGTTCTTGGATCTCTTACTATGGTCAAATCATGGGATTTAGGAGATAGTCTCTCTCAAAAGTTATATATCTAGTTTTTTCAGGTTTGGAAATATTTCTCAGTGGGCATGTATTTTTTCTATAGGATTTTCAGTTTACACTACTATTCTGTTGTACTATCTTGAAGATCATCCATTCATGGTTTACTTTATACCAATGTTACATGTTCTACCTTTTCCCTCTATACATTTTCATCACTATTGGTTTTTCTAAAGTACATGTATATAAGAAAAATAATCAGGAATTAATTATTCTTTCAGTGTTTCTCACCCCTCCTAGAATGTGGAGGCAAGCATGGGGTAGTTGCGGCTCAAGACTCAGATTCGATTGGGTCTTGAAAAAAACCACCATTGATTATATCCTACGTTAACAAATCCATCCTAGAAATAAATTTCACATTTATGATTCTATTGTATAATGGTTAATGATTTGGAAAAAATATTGTCCTATTGGTGCCTTCCAAATTTTGAATCCCTATTTTATATGTGGAATAACATTATGAATAAAAATATTTTATAATAATATTCATTATAAGAATAAAATTATAAGTCATTATGAACATAAATTAAAATCTCTTAATGATATTAAATTATAATAAAATAACCTTTAATGTAATATTATATTGTTAATTAACTCAAACATTTAGGAACTGACATTAAACAATCAATAAATTTTTTCATTGGACATCAAATCATTTTCATGCATCAGTAGAGTAATTTTAGAATTAGAGTTTAAATTTATTTGGTAATATAACTTAAATGAATAAATATTAAATCCCAAAGTGAAAACATTTACTCAATATCCATCTCTATGACAATAGAAAACTTTTCTATATAAGTATCTTTAATTACAAGGTGTATAATCACAATTTTCATCTTGATGAAAAATTGTTATATAATGATTCTTATAACCTATTGAAACAAATTTAAAAACATGGAATGAAAATAAAAATATAATAAATGTACATATGAAAAAATGAAACTAAATAAACTAACATGTTATTGCATGAATTGTCATAATAATTTTATTCAATCAAATTAAATATTTAAATCATATAATAGTTTAGTAACATGTGAAATCAACATTCCATCCAAAATATTTTCATATGGTATTCCATATGTAAACCTAAATGATAAAATAATATTTATAATGGATTATTTTCATACATGAATAGATTATTAATATGTTATTAAAAATTTTATTATATTTCATCTATAATAATTAAAATATTATTTCCATTAGAAATAATATAAACAGATTAAATTCTGATATCATAAAATTTAAATAAAAACACATAAAAATAATAGATAATTTCTTTATGTAACTTGTAGAATCATTTTTACATCACCCTTTCAAACGTAGGTATAAATATTATAATTGACCCACAAAATTCCAATAACCTCTTAGGAGAATCCTCTCGGATTCACTATATCCCATTACCCAATGTAATAGAGAGAAATATCAGACTAACCAGTCCCAATTTTATAATGAATCTACAATAACATGGTTTTAAAGGTATCCAACCATAAATTGTTCAAAAAATAACCACCTCTCATTGTATACAATTCGAACAACCCACAACATAATCGTAACACATGAAAACTTTTATAAAAAATTTCATTTCACCCATATGAAAAATATTTTTTGATATCGAAATATTCATTCAATTTAAAAATAATTTGGAATAAAATATGAAAAAATTATAAGATCATTTTTTACTAAATAAAAAATTTAATCTCATAATTGAAATCGAACAACAAATAATGATTATTATAATAGGGATAAATCATTAATATTGTATATGTTAAAATGAAACATTCCTTTTTTCCTTTTAAAAAAATGATCCAAAAAAATACACAAAAATATTCCATTTGAAACCCTTTGAAATAATATAAAAAGGTTCATAAAATTTTCAATACAATTTTAAATGACCATATCAATATTCCTAGAAAATAATTTTAATAATATTAAAGAAAAACATTAAGAAAATAAATCTTTATATATTTTATATTGTGGTTTATAATTGAAGTGACCCATAAATTGAGTTTTACTCATAACATAAGTTAATTAAGTTCTTGAATAATAATCATATATAAAATATTTTCATTCTTCAAAATAATTTTCAATTTTATTATTCATCTTATTGTACCTATTATAGTGTTATATATAATGACATAATCAATTAATTTCACATTAGAATATTTGATGATATTTAGATCATCTATCCAAAATGAATTTGGTTATTCAAAAATGGTCAAGGATATAATTATTAAAAAACAATATACAATAAGAGTCATCAAATAATTACCTTTTTAATATATTATTTATAATTTTTAAAACCAACTGTGAAATGTGGTTATGGAAAATAATTTTTGTTATAATCAAAGAGACAATACTTCAAACAAAATAATGAGAAAAATTTATAATTTTCAAACAATAAGATATAAATAAAATTATTATCATATTATATTTTTGTAATGATGAATATATAATGAATATAACATTCTTTATTTAATTATTCTTACATATATATTCCATTTGACCAGGTCAATAAATTCAAACCTCATCGCCTAATTAAGATTGTAATCCACGTGTACGCATGAACGATGTCATAACTATTCAATGGTTCCAATGGTGTAACATAAATTATATATTATTATTATGTTATGATAAATATTTCATGGATATTTTATTTATAATCAATAGACCACATTATGACCATCTAAATGAGGTTGTGATGAAAAAAAATCTTTTCGCATGGTGGTAGTCCCCCATCCACATGATAGATGGTTTTCCCATTTGATGGAAGAGTAGACAGATATAGCTGGGTTAAATACCAAAAGGTAATATTAATATATGGATGATACCTATGTTATTATTTCATCTTGGTTGAAAAATATTTTATATATTTAAAAAAAGAAATATAATTACAATTCATGGTTATGTTCAATTCCCTTTCCCCAGACAATATAATTATATTTAAATATAAATACTTCCTGTAATGGTTTCCCTATAATAAATGTGGATCTATGATGTGGGGGGGGGGTGATTTTAGGATACAATTGTAGAATTTATTGGACTAAATATAGTGCTCAAATTTTTTGTGGAAGAAACGGGAGGAGGTTGCCTCTTATTAGTGATGTGAGGGACACTCATGGAATTTCATAATCTATTAAATTAATAAAAATTAGTGATCATGAAAACATATCTAAAATAAAATATTTAAAAGGTAGTATTGGTATGGTTCAATATCATTTAATAAAATAAAATTTGGACATGTTTAGGGGATATTTTTAGCCTTATCTATTAGTTTTAAACCCTATTTATCATTTTGACAATTACTATGATATGAATGTTTTTTAAAATCTAGGGGTTAAAAAAGATAAAATTAACAAAAAATTTAAACAAATATTGTTCATGTATGACATATTAAACCATATACCATATAATTTTCGGAATATATGATTTTTTTATTTAAATCATTTAATAAAATATTTTTTATTATATTATATCGTTAATGCCATTTTTTGAACTATTCCCTAAATATGACTTCCAAAAAAGACAAAAACAATGGAATTATAAGTTAATAAATTAAAAAACCTATAATTTATTATTTTAATCTTAAATATTCATTGTAAATTGTATCTGGAGCAAAAAAAATATCACTTTTAATGATTTTAAAAACATTTATGTGATTTCTATACTACATAAGCACTAAGTCAACATTATATAATCACTTAAGGTAATTATTTTATTAATAAAACCTAAAAAAATTGTTAGAGTAGAAATTAATTCATATATTAAATAGATATTTATAACGAATCATATGTTTTTTTTATCATTTTTGGTAAAATATTGTAGATATTAGATGACATATAGTGAAGCTTTAGATATTATCCTTTCCGTAAATATTGTAAATGCTAAAATCAAATCAAAAAACAATACTTCAATTTTAAAATTCATTATGATTATTGATGGTATTGGTTTATTAAATTAAATATATTTATGTTTCATAATTATTGTGATGACTTTTCACATGCGTTTTATCCTTATTTTAAACATTTTACCATTACCATGGTAAAAATATTCATGTGGTTAGTATCTGGGAAAAAAAGATAAATATTTATGAACATTTTATCTCATGATTCCAAATACAAAATCATTTTTTTGTATTAAATTTTCTACATTTGGAATAATTCAACATAAAATTATACCCACAAAACAAGATGAATTTTTTAAGAAAATCATTCTAATACAAAAAATAATTTTATACGCAATTCAGGCATAATATTATTCCCAAGACAGAATTTAGATATATATTAATTAATTGGTACTAAGTAAATTTAAAAACTAATAAATGAAATAATTTTCATTGTAAATAATTGGAACAAAAACTCACACACTTATGAAATCCTTATTTTTATCTTTTTATTAAAAAATTAAATAATTAAAAAATTATCAAAAAATTCACCCTAAGAAACATTTTATATTGTCATATTAAAAATGGAATTCATTTATTAAAATATAAATTTAATAGTCTTTAAATAAATACATTAAATAAAAGTATATAATATATGTATAAAAATTTAGTATGAAATAAACTATTTCATTTTTGTCAAGAAAACTACATAATATATCAGTATAAAATCTAATTAATGAATATTATTAAGAAATGGGAAGGATTCATTCTATATTTACATGGGTTGTCTCATAGAAATATTCATGTCACCAAGGGAGAATGGTAATAAACACCATTACCTCATATTTCCTATTACAATGATCCACATCACATACGATGTTAGTAGTAGAAGAAAAGTAGAATCTTGTAAATAATGGAAATTATATTTTTCCCTATCAAAAAAATTGTGTAACATTTTCTCCATTTATGTTACATATATTAATCAACTCGCGGATCTCGTATAGATTTAATACATATAAAATATCAAAATCAAAACCGTGCCATAATGTATTGGCTTCCATCATGTGTCTAATAATTTCCAATGATCATTTATTAAAGGAGATGAAGATAAAACCCGCTAGATAGTCCAAAGACACTCCAAAATATTATGGGTCTATCACTAATTGATTTTAATATCATATGGTACTAAATATGGGATTTCTTAGATATAACAGTTATTATAGCATCATTGATCCTTCGATCTAGGAGGAACAACATGTATTGGTGTGATCAAAACTACCAATTCAATCTCTAGAAATAATGAGGGAGGATACAGGGATCTAAAATTAATGGTATGGATAGTGATACTAATTTAAAAACCCTCCATTAAAAATATGAAAATAAATAACTCAAAAAAAAATTCACATTGGACCCATGTCATGTTTAACATACTATATGATATTGAACAAATAACCATGGATAATAAAAACATTATATAAATCTATATATTATTTTATCACACACTAGAAACATAATAATTATTTACCTAACAAAATATCTTTCATTAAGTAAACTTATTACTCCCATATATATATTAACGAACCATCAATAAATTTTTATTTTTTCATATTATATATTTTTCCCATATCATATTAAATTTTAATTTTTTTTAATACCATGATTACATTAATAAATCCATCCTTATTTGAAACACAAATAATATTGAATTTATTTATTTTTTATCTTTAAAACAATGACAAATATAATCACCAAAAAATGGTTCCAACTGGTACTAGAACACAATTCTTTGAAATTGATGATTCTTCAGAATAATATTTATGTCTGAACCTCTTGGAACATACATCAATTATATTGAGTCCAAAACATTTTCCAAGAGTGGTATATGGGAAAAAACCCGACCTCTAAGGAGATAATATTAATTGCAATGGTATCCTTTAAGGAATTTATAATGTGTAATATAATATATTTATCTCATTGTATCTCATAATGTATAATTCACAAATTATTCCACCATACATTATATAATACTCATCACCATACTAGATTAGCATAATCTATTCTACCATGGAAATGAAATTTTTAAATATTCAAGAATCATTTTCAACTAGAACAAACATATCAATTTTTTCATAATATATAATTAATGTCATTATGATTCATTAAAATTCACAAACCCAATGACATGCAAAATAAAGTATACCTCACCATAGATATAAATTTCATAGTTTTTAATTTTCATCAAAGTACACAATTAAAAGTCACAAAATTATAGTGATCCTAAGTCATGAGACCAACATACAAGTTTATAGATAGGAAAGAAAAATGACACCTAAAATTGTGGTGTTCATGTTGGTCTATCAGTCCTCATAGTCTCCTTTACTCAATATTTCCAAATCCAAATTACATTATAATAAGTACCAAAGCATATTCCACTGATAAATTTACTTTTATACATCAACAATATCCCAATGGTATGATATTTTTTATAATAGGACATATATTTAAAATAATATCACAGTATATTGATGTTATAATTATTTTTTCAAACTATTATAAATAATCGATACATCATATAATATAATAATATTAATATGTTAACAGTATATATAAAGGTATCAAGACTATTATGGTAAGAATAAAACTTTCATAAATCACTATAAACATGATATAATAATAAAAAATTTCTATTTACATTGGGTATATAAAACCCAAATTCATTACACTCCCACTTTACCTAGTAACAATATTCTCACAATATAATAACCAAATATCTCATGATAAGATCATGCATCTGGTGAGAAATTCCTTTAGACTCATTTGAAGCCATGTTTCTACACACACCCACTCGGTTTTATTTGGATTCAACACTCTGAGTAAAATCCATCTGGAGATGATATTCTTTAGTATATATTATTTTTCCCATATCATAACATTGAAATACTATCTAGTATCATCATTATGATTTGTAAAACAATAACACATTATTGTATATATTATGTGAATTCATTAGTCTTATCAAAAATCTCAATATAATATGTATTTCACGATATGCCTTTGAATGGTTTTATTGATCTTATCTTGTACATATAATTATCCATATTGGGAGATTAGTTCAAAATTATCCATAATAAGACTTTTTTATTTACACTTAAAACAATTTTCATTCCTCTCCATATACTAGAACATATCCATCATAAATTTTAATATTCAATTGGATATCTTCAAATTATTTATATGATGTTATCCCAAGTTTATTTGATATTTTCATACCATAATCTCTGTGTTAGAAATATCAAATATAGTATAATATATTTCATATGTGATAAATATATCAGAGGTGAATTCAGAATTCAAATCATCATTTAATCTCCTCTTATGTCTAATAATTATCATTTTTTAAGAATATTTTTCATTTCAAATTAGAATAAATTCAATCAGAAATTATTCCAATTATTTTATAGTATATACAATTTGACATAATCTAAGTAACCCACTAATCTACCTTGTTAATTTATTTACCCTTGAACAAGGCTTACTTATTCATGTAAAACTATTAAGAGTTCCATTAAACCTAAATTTCTGTAATTTTAAGAATAAAGATAATTTTTTATTTGATTTAAACATATTTTATGTAGAAAAATATGGTGGCCTCACCAACATTGAGTAAATGGTGGGAATAAAGTTGTTCAAATGAATATTATATACTCATGATGTTTACCTTAATCCATAAATGTATCTATAAATATTCAATTACTAAGTGGAATTAATTTATATCACTAACACTTTTTTGGTTTCGTCATATAAATACATTTTATAAAAGGGGGACCTGATATTATATTCCTAATATTTATTTCATATAATTTTTGTGAAAAAATTATAATTATAATTTTTTTATGCATGAAGGTTTGGCATAACCAATCATGTCTTATTTGTAACACACGTATACCAAACATTCATAATTTTTCATTAATACAAAAAAATATATTTAAACAAATTAGATAAACTACCAAAATATGAAATTGAATAATTGTTCATGAAATCTATATTCACGAATTCAAATTCATGTGTCATTTTAGAATATTTCCTTTTAATGTATAATTATATGATAATGATTTATTAATCAAATATTATATTATATCGCCTTTAATTGTGGATCATAATACCATCTCTCATATTTTTATCTTTCCAAAATATTTTATGTCTCAAGAACATTGCTTTTATGTGATCTCTTATGGAACATTTTCCCTTTCTAATAACTTTTATATCTCAATATTTGACTTTAAACATGTCATTATTTATCTCTCTATCTCAAAAGGATATACTCACTGTTTTATAGAAACATAGATGATCACATTACTATGAATTTTATATCATTGGTACATATATAATTTCCATAAAAAATCATTAGGATAATTACTAAATATTCACTTTTTTACTCTTGATGCTTATTTTTTTATTCAAACATCCTTAAAAATATTTTTCAAATATAAATATATTCTTGTGAAATAATTCATTTAATTCATGCTATGAATTATATGATATCTATTTTTTAATTATATTTTACATATAGTTAATTGCTAATATAGTTATTTATGATGAATATATGGAAATTGTAAAGGATATCATTGAAAAAATTATACGACTCATCATTGATCCTCATTAAAATAACTTCATGGATATTAAGTGTACAAGGAAATTTTATTTTATTAATTAATCGACGGTATAATTTTGTGATAAATGAATTAATATAATAGTAATCATACATAAACACTTTAAATGATTCATATATCTAATATTTACAATGAAATCTGAGCTTAGAAATAAATCCGCACTATATTTTAATGGTCTTGGGATATTTGGTTATGATATTCTATACCTACCTATCATAAATTATATCATTTATTATATATTCAAATATTTATAACTTCATTTATATATTCCACAAATATCTTAATGAAACATCATAAAATAAATGTAGTTACCTCTACATCCTCCATTAAATAATTCACACATATCCCATTTAATTAGATTCCAATACGTTATTTATTATCATTATTTTTAATGTATTATTTATCTAAAAATTTATGTAAGTCATTTGACAATATCCAAGGGTTTTTTCTATGAAGATTATGGACACAATATTCAGTGTATCATTTAAAATTACTTCTTCCTTCACATGGTGATTAATTATCATTCCCTAATATTTATTGAGAATTTATTTTATATTCATCATTTATTTCTAATGATTCGAAATTTTACTAGAAAATCAATCGAGAATGATACATTAGAAATCAATTTTTTCCAAAATTAGTATAATAATTGTTTATGTAAAATATATACAATAGACTAATGTAGTCTAAAAACACTATTTAATATAATAAGTCACATATAAACATACACTATTGAAACTGGAATTTGTGTGCCTATCACTAATGAAATATAAATCACCCATTCTCATCTGACTATGGAATTCATATTATATATTGTAATATTTGTGAACAACCATTAACAATTTTTTTGAATAAATTTTTTTGACACATATATACTGTCTAATATGCATTTTGAAAATCCAAAATAATATATTCATTGATGAATATTCATTAAGGAAAAATATTTTTATTTCTTCTTCTTCATATCTTTAATATATATATTATAAATACCCTTCTTCCCTAGTGTGACTAAAATAGCATCATTCATGTTTATCTTCCTCTCTATTAGTGGTTTTACTGAATTAAGTTGTGATGGTTGCCTTAGAATTTCACTTTCCATTACAATTTTCATTATTTATTCCATCTAGTTCATTATAATGGTTATACAACCAACATCTGCATAACATTTATAATCATATGGAATCATACTAAATGTTTCCTTAATATATTTTTTTATAACTCTTTATGAACATGGATGTCATAGAGGATAATGGTGGAAATGTGAATTTTTTTTATAATTTATCTTCCATGTAGAAGTGAAACTTTTCCAAATGATTGGTGTACATAAGAATAATGATGAAAAGATCAATATCTAGTTATTTTTATTTAGTTCACACTACAATAATTTTAAAATAATATTTTTTTTTCAAAATCAACTTTTTATAATGATATGGAGATAGAATATCTGGTATCATTTTATAGACAAAAATGTATTTATGCATCTTTATTATTTCATTAATGAAATTTTTATTTCTAGATTCCATGGACTGTATTATTATTCCCATGTACATACTGTTGGAATCATTCTAACCATTTTCTACTTGATGTGGTGGAATAAAATTTCATAATGATTTTGGGAATTCTAATTTCCTTTTATCAACAGATTTTATATTCAATAATCTATACTAATATTTGAAATTAATTTTATTATGAATATTTTTATTTTATTCATTTTTTCATAGACAACACTTTCTTTTAGAATCCATTTATTTCCTAAAATAAGAAAAATAGTACATTTGTTTTTTATCTTGATTACCAATTATAAAAAATTATTGATTTTTAATTATAAAGGTCAGTAACTATTTTATCAAATATTAGTATCCCTCAGCTATATGATTTTTGAATAAAAAATATCAAGTGAATTGTACTGTAAAAGATCTAAAAAACACTACTTATATTCCAAGATATGACTATGTCATAACATGTAGAGTTTCATTTTATGATATTGAATGGATAAATATATACACATGTGGTTTTTAAAATTTTAGTGTTGAGTCCCATATTCTATAATGGATAACCGTAGAATTCACAATCCTTGATACTAAATATAAATACTTATAGATATGTTTTTCTATTTACATAAAAAATTAGTTATGTCAACCCACCGACCTCATAAGTAGTACCTATTTATAGGCAGCACTCATCTAGGGATGATAATCACCATATATAGTTTGTTGTTTTAAAACATAGGTGATAGATTACCTGGATCTCATAAAAATGACATTGAGATATATTATATAATTTAATACTCAATTAATGATGTTATATTATGTTTAACTTTCATTCTAAAATATTATCTTGATCATATCAAAAACCAAAAAATTTAAAACCATTCGATGTGAACTTTTAATTAATATGTGCATGCTTGATTATTATTTTATGTGAATGTGGAAATATACCACATTCCAAAAAAATAATAGTCCATGTTATAATAAATAAATATAAATTAAACTATCATTTACTTTTCTACTGGTTGATCCATTGAGTACTAATGAAGCCACCAAGATTATAATCCTAACTCATTGATCCATGTATCGGGTTAAGTTTCATGTTTGACATCATCCAGTGAATCCAAGCCTTGGATTGTTCATTTCATGTTTCATAGAAAACTATTTAATATTTCAACCTCTTAAGAACACATAAATTCTCCCATTTAGTTTCTATTATCTTGAAAATTTAAAATACACATGTATAATGACACTTCCTTACACACATATCCATATACAGATAATGATGGAAGAAATTATGTTAATAAAAAGATATATTAAATAGTTATTGAAATCATCACATGAATTTTAGTAATTAAATAATTAAATAAATAAAACGTATATACACACTACAAGATCTAATCTCAATATAAGTTGGTATGTTTAAACTCGTATAAAAAATAAAATTATATGTAATCAAACATGAGGTATTTTTTAAAAAATTAATGTACTATAATGTAAATTTTATATTGATTATTCATGTGGAACATGATTATGATTAATTTAAATAAATTTAATTTTTTTAATATTTTACATAGTTTTTTGATATATATTTAGGAATCCTATCAATTTAAAACCCCTAAGGGGGTTCAAATACTTTCCATAAGTATTATTCCAGGGATTACAATTATCAAGGAACATTTCATGGATATAGACATGAAATACTATTCCAATATATATATATATATATATATTTACTTTGGATAACCTCCAAAGATGATTACCTATTTAAGATGTATTATTTAATGTATAATTTATAGGAATTTTATTTTGATAACTATTCATATAAATAATACTCTTCAATATAAATTTATTATTATTATTTGTTTTGGAAGAAAAAATGTATTAAATCATTGGATGGTCAGATCACGATAATCTCAGTCCTGATCTATGTTTACTTAATGGAATTATGAATGTATTTATTCCCATTACAATAATTGATGAAATTTATTTCTATTGTGACAAAACAAATATCATTATATCTCAGATGCCACTTTTATATAGGAGGCAAGTGAATCATGCCAAAAAAAATATAAATTAAAACAAATTGCATCATGATAAATTTCCTAATGTTTTCAGTAATGATGTACCACCTCATTATTAACCTAAGAATATATTGTCGACTAAATATGAAATATAAATAAAACATATAAAATTTACCTTAGTTGATTTTGATTAAACAAAGGTATGCATGCTATCAAATATCGTTTCATGAAGAAGTAGAAGATAAATCTATCTAGATCATCCATATACACTCTAAAATATTTGACCGTCCATTAATAAAATATTAGCACATGATGGGATGAATAATATAGAATCCATATAATGTACGGATGATTTCTATAGCCCCACTCCTTCGATCTTGGAAGAATATCTACGATCAATTTTCTCAAAACTACTACTTATCTCTACAAGATTTATGTTGAAACAAAGGGCCATCTCAAATTATTTGTATAGATATTGATATCTATTTGATATACCTCTATATTAGTTTTTTTTCAATAGTTCTTATAAATATTCAATTCGACTAACAATATGTTCATCCTACTAACTATGCCTAAAAACATCACCAAGGAACCAAATGGAATGCTATATGAGTGGAAATTATCTTATTTCACACATGTAACATAAATTTTGATTAAATAATAAAATATGATTCACTAATTGGTCTTATCACTCACATAAATATATTAACTAATCCTTGAATAAATTACTATTCACTCATAAATTATATTCTTCCCCACAAAAAAATATGTGAATAGACTTAGTATATAAATCAAACCACTAATGTTAAGAACATTAATAATATTGAATTTATTTATTTCCTATTATCAATAAAACCTAAGAATATCTTAGCCATAATTTTGGGGATTTTTATGTCTTTAAATCCATTATTTATAACTTCCTAGCTGTAAAATACTCTTTCTGCCTTATCCTATTGGACCTTACCTCGATAGAAGTTCTCTTTCATAGAGACCATGATTGGTGTCTAGATAAATATCATAACCATTATGAGTTATGTTCTATTCATATAATATAATTACTCATATGAA
This sequence comes from Viscum album, assembly GCA_963277665.1. NCBI lineage: Eukaryota > Viridiplantae > Streptophyta > Magnoliopsida > Santalales > Viscaceae > Viscum > Viscum album. The sequence goes on from OY728152.1 coordinate 1,631,201,346, forward strand.
CATGCACTATGTAATAAACACTCTTCATCTCATGATATCTCACAAATTCAATTGCATGCTTTTTAAGATCCCATATTTTTGTAGGAATACCCCTATTTTATTTTTTTGCTATGAACCATGGAGGACGAGTCATGTTTTGAGAAGGATTTATTCTTTGGCGAAAATGATCTAATGTTTAAGGATACAAGTTATTTAGAAATAATTTATTCCAGATATACATGGTCTTAGGAGGAGTTTTACACTCTTAGAAGGCTTTTGAGTTGTTCAAACAATTATGTGGGTAAAAGGTGTTTGAATGATTTTTAAAGGCTAATTACATATTATTTAAGGGTATTAAATGATATTTAAAATCTTCCAGATAAATTCCATCAAACACATATCAAGCACAAATTGGTTAGACATCATGTAGTAAATTCATTTTTTGAATTGTATGGGATAAATATATCATCAGCTGAGACAATATGATTTTTATTGTATCCCACTAAAAATAAATACACAATGTGTAATACTATTACACACTGTTAAATTTATAGACGTGCACATTTAAATACTTCAGTGTGGATGATTTTTTTTTCAACTCATATATACATTCTTCCTTTCAACCCTTGGGAGCACTAATGTGATATTAGAATTCTTATATGAATCAATAACAACGAGATAATTCATTTATCCATGCATCAATCTTCTTATCATTTATTTCTTCATTCCTTTTGGAAAATCCCTGATGAAGTGTTTAGTTAAGAATCACTTAAGTGTAGGGGCTCTAAACCTGAATGATATGGTCCATTTAATTGAAAAGTATGTGAAATATTTCAATTGATCCATCTCAGTGTCTTCCTATTTTAATTGAATGGGGAATTGGTTTATACATAGAATCCTTTTGGATCGAATTTGTTTGTACTGGCTTATGGCTAGCATTTTGCTGAGTAGACCATTGATCGTAAATGAACATATCAAGGGATTAAAGTGTCTTTATCCTGACATAGGATTTTGGGGATTAATTTATATAGGTTCTACTTGGAATGGAGTGATTATTGATGTAACTAACATGATATCATATTAGGGCAAAATTTCATGTGAAATGTGAAATTGAATGATAAATGGTAATTATCATAATTGACCACTGGGAATTATGATGTGATACTGTGATATCCTTGTTGCTATGACATGTGTTGTGTTCTGCATTCTATAATGATTATATAGGACATTGGAACATTGTGATTGTTGAAATGTTTTTATAGGTCATTGCATCATTTTATATGGTGAAATGACTAAATATCGAGATATTCTATTTGACATAGTGAAATGATTATATACTAGGATATGCCCTGAGATATCTTGAAATAGTAATATATCAAAAAATTATTTTTTGTGAAAACTTAAATTATTATATACCTGGAATGGCCCTGATAATTGATGATATTATTATCAACTAGGATCAACCTCATTAATTGGTGAATTTCTTATATAGAGGGGGTGACATAGATTTGGGTTATTTATACTACCTTTATATGGTTTTTGATTTGGTTTACTTTGTATTGAAACATGATCAGATACATTACAACATGGAACCAAAACAGAATATGTTTTAAAAATTTCATATGGTTATTTTTACCATGGTTGTGGGATGTGATAAGAGATATTCCATCATTGTTATGAGGTAGCTTGATGTGGAATGAATTTAATTGTTTTGTAAATTAATACACTTTTTTATTGCATTATTACATGCCCTCATTATCATAATGGTTCTATTTAGACACAATGGTGTGTACCTTTTTAATTATAGTCAGACTATGATCTATCCACTATTTTATGCTCAAGGGGATTACATGGATACAATATTGTAAAATGTAATGGGAGATAGTTTTTGATTGTTTCTATTGGGATGGGATGAAGTCTGGAGATGGGACCAACTTCGAGTTCGCAACTGGTGACTTTTAAATCATTAAGTCACATATAATTATTAATTATGACATTAAATATATTTAAATTCCAACATGATATTAAATAATTCCATCATTATATTATAGGGTAATTTAGTTGAATTTTATTTTTTGGTTGTCTTCTATACTATATCACTTCCATTGTTCAAGAACATTCATATTTAAATATAATTTTTATACTATTATTATATTTTTTTGAAACTATATAACCAGCAATAATTTTCTCCCCAGTATACATATCACACCTGAAGTACTAGTTGGACACCTCTAGAATAAGGGGAGGCATTCTTGAGGTCACATAACTAATCCATTTGGAAAACCTGAGAGAGTGACAGATCGAGGGACATTACAAAGTTGTATTAGAGGACACCATATTTCATTTTTGGTTCATTACTATTTGTGAAATATAAAAGGGATACTGATATGTTTTGGGGCTTGGTAATGAGATTTTTCATGGGAGTAGCTAACCTATATGTGGGAGAAAATCTGAGTTCCTTTGGTAAGATTGTTTTTTTACTATTTACTTGTTATATTTAATGTTATTTAACCCTTTTTGATTCAAAAGTTTTCTAGGGTTATTAATTTTTGATTTTATTGGATCTCAAGATTTAAAATCACCGATTACTATGAAATGAGGTCAGTATGATTGATTCATAAAAGACATATCAGGATATATATTGGCACAAAATATTCAGGATCGAGACGTATTTATTGCATGTGAACTATATTTCCTATTTGGACTATGATATGATATACCTATAATATATGAGAAATGAAATAAATGAGTTTATATTTCATTATTTAACACTTTTAATCTATTTTTAGAGAGACTAGGATTTGTGGTCAGTACTAGTTTCACATAATGATGTAGACACTATTATGATGGCCATTTTTTTAAGGAGTTTGTATTCTTTATAGATAAAATGACTCTTCCTCAATTTCTAGTTATGCATAAAGAGAGTAGAAATTATCTTGATCCTAAACTATCTAGACCTGACCAGCCTATAGTTTTTTAGGATAATATGGATGTTCAAATGGGAGACCACAATTCGAGGTTCATGTAATCCTTTTAAAGGGACATTGTTCACACCGTGCATTCGATATCTATGTTGATGAGAGAGTTCCATCTACGGAATATTCCAATGTTCACTACAGTGGGATGTCATTAGGAATCCATGTTCTAGATCAATTTAGTTAGTATAATAATTAATCATTGTGATTAACCAATAGATATGAGGTTTAATATTGTTGAATGTATGATTCATTGACCTTCTATGATTTTTTGTGCAATTATGGAACAAGCTCGGTAGCATGATTAGTTATCTTGTATGGAAATCAATTCAAGGTTATTGATAAATGTCAATCCCGTGAAATTTAAGGATGAGAAGGGTCATGATGTCATGCACCAGGAATAATAGGTCATTTCAATGCTCTACTATGCTGAACATTACCCTCACTAGTAGTGCTTTGTAGTATGTTGTTATGATGATGAAATCTCTAGGGAGATGATTTTCCTTGATGGTCATCACTATGAGATCTATTTATATGTTATCGTGTTTCGTCAGAGATGTTTTTATGACAATATGAATTAGGTTATCATCTAAAACAGTAATCTAAGAGATCAATAGATATTTTATATTGTTGTTTCTTAATGGAAACTATAAACTCTTCTATTAGTGGAAAGAAGCGTCATTATGACATTTTTCACCAAGGAAACATAATTTAGAGTTGTCACTAAATTGGGAAGAAATCTAAGTACCGTGATCTATTATACTGATATCATTGTGTCAAAATGGGAAATAAGAGGCATCAGTTTCTATACCATATATTGGACTATTGTCCTTACAAAAAAATATACCATCTTCAATGATTTTTTAGGACAATGAAAATAGAAGAGTATTGGTAGTGGATAAGTACATCTACATAATTATGGGAAGGACATAGCTACTCTTTAGTAGATATGGTTTTGATATTCCATAAGAAATTATTGTTATATAATGAGACATGATATTGTAGTACAGAAATGAAATTTCTATGATGTGGTAATAGATCAGGTGACTTAGGAAAGAACCCAGTAATGAGGGGTTGGTTAGTGGGAATTTATGCGGACTAGTTCGGTGAGTATTGATGCTAGACTATCAGCCTTTAGAGGTATGTTCGTTGTATATTTATATTTTCTTATGTTTTTAATGATAAAATATCATCACATTAGTTTCTATATAATCATTTTCTAAGTGTTTTTGGATTGGATGTATAAATACTGGATGGTTTTTACCCCACCGATTCTCTTTTGAGGGTTTGGTTATAGAATATAAAATATTTCGAGATGTGTTATTTAGATATTACTGGTTACCATTTTCTTTTGGAACACATGGTGATGTGATTGATATATTTCTGTTTGATTTGTGGAATGGATTGGTCAGTTCCATTCCATGCTCATATAAAAAATTTCTGGAGGAGATGTACATTTTAATAACCAAAAGGAGGTATTTATTATCACGAAGGTAAGTGGGATCCTTAGTTTGGTCATGTAGGACTAGTTCAGTGCAAATTGGGTTTCCTCATGACTTATTTAATTGGAAATGGTATTGATGATGTTGGATTGAAGTACATTTCTATTATTCCGAAGTTAGATTTCTTTTACGATTTTTTCTCTCTTGAGCTCAACATCTAACCTATATCACGCTGATTTTTTTTGAATTATTTATTTTTTCAAATTAATTTTTCTTTTTGATATTGTTCAAATTTATCCATGATAGTAGAAATAGTTATATATATATATATATTAAGACACTAGCTCAAATATTCCATTAATTCAACACAAACATGGCCTGAATTACATGTATTAAAAAAATGGTTTGTGCTACACACCATAGAGACATGGACTGTGCTAATTGAAACATCGAATTGGCATACATTACTCACAGCAACAATGTTTCTAGGAAACATAATTTTATTGTTTTTATTATTTAAATAAGATAATTATAACCTTACTATTAAACATCGTTATATAAATATTAATATTTTTTTTCAAATATTCTCTATAAATGTTTTATGTGGATTAAATGTATTAGTAATTAATGATATGTTTTTTGGTAATGTCCATCTATGTTTAAAAATTCCATTTTCTATATTGAACCAATTTTAGTTATATAAATAATTTTTGACACATTTGGAAATTTAATTTTTAAAAATAATCATTACATATTAATTTATAATTTCAAAATTATTGTAGGGTGAATGTTTGGGATATTTCTAAGAAATTTTAATTTTTGATGAATAATGACAAATATTGTGTTTTAGTTAATGACTTCCCTTTCATTTAAATAATTATTAATGGAAAATTTTTTGTTAATTTTTTTTGTAGTTGAAATTAGAAAAATTATATATCAATTAATACCATTTATTTAATTATAATCATTTTCTCTTTGAAATTGAATATAAAAACATAGCATACATTTGAACATTTTACTACTTTAAAACCTATTATTTAGTCTCATATAATGGATTAGAAATAATCTTAATTTTCCTACCTCTATGAAATGAATTTTTAAAAAATTAAAAATACCATGTAAATAAACTATATATTTATAATCTAATATGGTCAACTTATTATTTTACGAAAAATATAAATAAAGGTGATTAAAATTAATCATAGTGATTAATGTCCAATTTTGCTTAATTATGTACTAACTCTCAATCTTAGGAGAAAAAATGACCTATCATCATGTACAATAACCATTGGATAGAAATTATTTTGAAATAAATATTTTATTCTTGACTTATATTTGTGTGGTATGACTTTTCTTAGGTATGAACATGCGTCGAAGAACTTGTTTTAAAAAATTATGAGTCAGTCCTTTTCCATAATAATGAAATTCCACCACCTCTACCTCCTGTTCACATCTCTCATACCTCTTAGGTTCGACCATGATCATCCCATTACAAAAGAAAACATTCATACCTTCGTCCTAGAAGACTTAAATTGGGTAGAAGACAATCCAAGGAATACATTTAGCACAAACCAAATTAAGTTACCTGATTAATAGGTAACACCTCTCTGAAGTCCATTATTTTATTTTACTTCTTCACCGACTCTTAATATTTTTATTATATTAATATATAAAAAATAGTATCATATATTTACATGTATTTATTTATAAAACATTTTTACCTACACTAACACACACATCCATATAATGGAAAAAACATAGTGTTTCTATGTACGGTGAACTAGTTCCACATGAAATCAAGATTGTTCATTTTTCCATTACCACATAAAATGGTGGAAATTATTATGGATAGTATATTTATGTATTTAATATATTATATTTATTATTCTTTATGATTGAGTATTATTTTTTTAAAGAAATATCTTTTTTACTTTCTATTTTTTGTTAATATGCTAATTTTGTTTTAGGAAGTGTGGACTACCAACACATCAAGGTAATATGATTTGTTCATACACTACATGGATGTATTAAGTATGGATATCTTGAATATATATTATTTATATATTATATAATCAATATAATATAATAATTATACATATTTATATACATATATGGCTTTTAATTTTTTATCATTCAACACGACAATTAAGAAGAAATTACATTCATGCATAAGTACAACCTACCATTTACATAAATAGTATATTCCATTCCATACTTATATATAATATATATTATTATAATATCAATATAATTTATGTAAATTATATTAATATCATGGTTTAAATTATTGAATTCATGATATAAGTATAAGGACCAAATATATAACAAATTAAGCCACATGTGATAAATAAAGTGAATATTACCCAATGGAAATATTTAATATAGGATTTCTAAAAAGAGGGTAATATAAGGTCATCATAAAAAAATATTCTTTTATATATTAGAATATTTTTCTTCAAATGTTTTTTAGTAAATTTATATTTATTTTAAAAATAGTTTGAATGTGTATAAAGAGATTCAAGACACAATTTAAAGGGATTTCATCACTCTTTTTTATTATCGTGAGATACATTCTTTATTAACAACTCACTTTTATTTTATATTATATTTACTGACCATTAATGTATTATATGTATCAAATAATTAAATTTTTAAATATTTAAATATATATTATTTGATATTTATTTCATGGGTTTAATATTTCAAAAGATACCAATGCGGTAAAGTGGATTTGTCTCAAATCACCTTCATTGATAAACATGTTTTGTTATGCACCTATGTTCATTAAAAAGTTATATATGATTCAAATTGAAATATTATAGAAATAATATAATTATATTTATGATATTTTATGATTCATTTAATTACATTTTATTACATGAAGAGTATGATCCCATGTAACCAAGTGTTTTGAGTTTATTGAAACAAACTCATCTCTATTAGAGATTGTTAGGGATTATAATTATCTTAATGAAATGTTATGATCCATCTCTAAAAAACACTAATGAATTTTATTATCCAATATTTTTTAATGATAGTTCCTCGTATTAAAACAAATTTCCAATATTTGGAACTTAATATAATAAATAAAATGTTTTTATGAAACATATGATTGTATCTCTCTCTTCGGTCGGAAATATATTTTACATCCAAACCATTTTTTTCAAAATTGATTTCAAATTTTTTTATATTATTATTGAAGATAATTTAAAACAATACTGATTTAAATTTTTTTCATGGTTTAAAAAGATATATATATATATATTTTTAATTTTATACTCAATTAAATGCTTCTCAAAATGTTTTCATGCCTTATTTATAAGTTTTCAAATTATTTTCATAGAACAATTTTTTTAAAAAAATTATTATGATTAATTCATCTGTTTTCATTTAAAAAGTCATTGAAAACATTTACAATCTTCATTAATATGTTTTCAGGTAAAAATGTTCCCAAATAATTTATAATCTTCTTTCATATGTTTTCATGTGAAAATGTTCTCAAAACATTACCATGATTACTTTATATGTTTTCAATGTGCTTTAAAAAAAGGTTTCGAAATATTTTGAATCTTATTTTATATATTTTCTAGAAATAAGTTTCTAAAAATTATTTCATGTCTTATTTATTATCTTTCAGGTTATTTTATCTAAAAATTATTTTCTTATGGTTTTATGTTTTAAAAAGTCTTCTTCAAAGAAGAAAGGATATTTACTTCCAGAAATATTTTAAAAATATCCTTCCATGTTATATTCCATCTATGATAACATATTTTCATGTTACTCATTCCCTTCCAGGAAAAGATCTAATGGTGTAATTCATACTATTTTTTGAGTGTTTTATGTATTCATGGAATGATTCTTAATACACATGTTTCAATTCCTAGGTTTTTATGATTTTGAAACCCACTTCTTTTCATAGGTTATTAATTAGTGATTTGATTTCGATAACTATATATTTTAATAGTTTATAATGTTATTAAATGTTAATGATACCCATTTCATTTCATGGGATATGATTTTAGGTTTATAAATCCTATATATATTGATGGGTCATGATATGATGAATGTTTTTTTATCTTGTGAAGCATGTATGAATGATGTTATTATAATATAGGTGGGACATGTATGTCCCTCTAATGCATTTGTTTATGAAGGATGACTCATGAGTATATATTTTAAGAATTAACCTGATTACATGTTCATAATGTTATTCGTGGACCAGGTTTCATGTCCATACGCTTATTGGTGAACCATATTAAATGTTTACAATGTCAGGCATGGAACCAGTATCATGTCCATATTTTTTTGGGTGAACCTAAATAAAAGTTCACATTTTTATGAGTGTACCCTATTACTAGATCAAAATGTTTGTAATGGACCTAGTTTCATGTCCATAAGTTTATGCATGAACCTATTTACATGTTCATAATTTTTTGCAGGTACCTCATTCTATGTCTATATGTTTACGTGGGAACCTTCTTTCATGTACACAATGTTTTGAGGGAACCCTATTACATAATCAAAATGTTATTCATGGGTCTAGATTCTTGTCTATACGATTATAAGTGAACCTGATAACATGTTTATAAAGTTATGCTTGAACCTGATAACATGTTCACAATGTTATTCATGGTCCTTGTACCATGTCTATAAGGTTATGTGTAGACCATATTATATGGTTGCAATGTTATGAAAGCACCTAGTTTCATGTCCATAATTTTATTTGAGGTCTTAATTTTATGTCCTTAACTTAATGAGTGAACATGTTTCTAGTTTTACTTGTTCCCAACGAAATACACAAATTTCCATTCAAAAAATTCCATGTCTTCTTCCTATGATATTCTTTAATAACATATTCTCTTAATTAAATTATGATAAATGTATTTTAAACTTCTTATATTTATATTGATCTCTAATATGCTGGGTATGATCTTAAAATTTTATCCTAAAGATTCATACCATTTCTTTAATGTTTTTCTTACACATTAACTTTATTTACACTTACTAAGAATCTATGCTCACCCCTTCTCTATATTTAAATTCCCCATGTTATGAATAAATGATTTAGGTAGAAGTACTAAAGGGGACATCATTATGGGAGTTGGTGAAAATATTTCAACATTATAGAAGTATTTTTCCCATGATTAAAAAGAAACTAAACTATTACAATTATTGGGCTTGTATTTTTATAATGTACTGAATAATATTATAAAATGTAGTAATATCCATGTGTTCTAAGACAATGACTCTATATTAGTTATAAATGGAAGGGATTAGTTATCCTTTTGTAAACTAGAAAAAAAATACATTACTGAAACCCCTAGGTATATTTCTAATGATATGTCTAAGGATGTATCTTTAGATATGTATAATGATGAGTCAGTCGTTGGGATAATGTCATGAAATTTTGTTAAAGGATATAGTGAGTGGATTCCATGAAATATATCCATCTCTCAATATTATAAGTGAATGTAGCTCTGTCACATATGTACCTATATGTAACTACTCTAAAAAGATGTTTCAATCCAGATTTTGGGTAATCTGGTAAATGACAGCAAGACTTTCTAAACCCTTAGTTTTACATTCAAGGGTATATGATTTGGGAATTCAGAAAATCTTCATGAAACATCATGAAGAATTTATATTAATGTTTTCAATGACTAACAGTGGATGAACCTGATTTTGTTTATATTATAGATTGTGTCATCATTTAGACACCACATAAGTAAATATTTTCATGAATATATTGTGTTCTTCTATGTGAAGTAATGTTTATAATATGCTTATTTGTTTTTGTTAATGGATTAGATAAGATGTTAATAGGTTAACATCATGTTTGATGGAGAATCTAGTGATTATGAGAAAATGAATTGGATAGCTCCTAGAGAGAATGAGAAGAAAATTATACTGAATTTTCTATCGTGATAAATGATTAACAATGTGATGTTTGGTGATATTTCTAACACATTGAATAAGAGGAATATATACTATAAAAAATGTTAAAATTGGGAGGATCATAGAAGAATGAATAATCATATTCCGACATGTAAATAATAAGTGATGAACTTTGAGGAATACCTAAAATGGTGGGGAAGATGTTATCACAATTGGGAAAAAGGGTCATAGAGTGACAAATTTTCATGAATTTGAATGTATTATTGGTGGAGAAGACATGAATTTCCCAACTCAATGCCCAGACATAAGAATATATCTATAAAACAATGGAATATCTATTCCATGTCAACTATTCAAGGGGAATTATTGATGTATTTATAAATTTTTTCCATGAATTATTAATGGTGAAATATTTAATTATTATTCAGTTTATTATTTTCTCTATGGATTTTGAAGAAATGTTGGATAGTTATAATGGATAAGAAAATTTATTTAATGATAAGGTTATATTCACAAGAAGCACAAGATTATGTGAAATATAACCATAATTGTGTTCCTAATGTTAGGATTATTATTTTTTTCAAATATTGAAATCATGGATATAAATAAGTGAATTAAACAATATTTATTACCTTAGATCCAATTATTGATTTATTGAAAAAGTGGAAAATGTCATCAAGGATACGGTTTATGAATTAATGGATTTAAATAATATATACATTAATCACAAAAATAAGGATGAATGCATGTTTTCCAAAAAGATTTATGGTAATTATGTTTATTACTATGTTTCAAGGGAATATGCGATAAGGGTATTCAAATGATTAAAATGCGACAAACACATGGTACTTTGTGATATATGGAGGGGTTAATTTTATGATTATTTCATTAAATTTTCTCTAAAGATCTACATTTTCATCTTTGAAATGGGTTAAGATGTTAAATATTTATAGATATTTTATGTGAATATTCACATTAAGTCTGTTAGAATATTATGTTATCTCTCTATATAAGGATTTATTTGTATTGGATTTCATGTTAAGACTAATTTGTGTTGATAAAAACTAATGAAAAAATGAATGGTATATCAATGATCTAATGATATGTTTGTACATTAGAAGGAATTCACTTTTTTAGAGAAATGGGTGAATTGGATCAAGGAACAACAAAGGGTGAAATGTTCTTAAAATAATGAAATTATATATTTTCTTGAAAATTATTCTACATTAAAAATAATGATCTCAAAACCAAAAATATTTTAATAGTATATTCATTTTTTATGAATCAGAAGGTCACTTATGTTATTAAATATTTATTTATTTCTGATGTTTAACATTATCCTGACATTTTTCTCAATCACTCTTTATCAAAACAAGATTGTTATATTTTTTTATATCTATGATTTTACTTACATCCTATGTTCTCCTATGTGGAATCCCAGGTATATGGAAATTTGTGTAACTATTATGGTCCAAAATTCCCTTTCAAGGGAAGTCTTAATATTCATTTTTATGATGTCGGTTTCTATGAATGGAACATTTGAGAATTAAACCAGTTATAACCCAAACTAATTTTGTGGTTTAAAATCACTATAATGGGGGTATAATGTAGCAACTAGAGATTTGGTGAGTTATTTTCTTTTCAAATTAATTTATCTTTTTTACATTTTTCATTTCATGTGACAATGGAAAAAGTTCTTTATATAGATATATATATATATTAAAATAGTATGTAAAATATTAAAATCACAAAAAATTGACATGGCTTAATATACATGTATTACCAACAAGTCTTTAAATACCCACAATACTGATTTGTCATGCGATCCACAAAACATCAACTTGTTGTATGTTACACATAACCTAGATTTTTCTATAAAAGATCAATTTTTTTATAATTATTTAAATGATGTAATTATAACATTGAAGTTAGACGTTGTTATATGAATAATACTAACTAATTTTCAAATATTATTTATAATTTATTTATATAGATAAAATTTATTGGTAATGGAATGTATGATTTTGGGAAAAGTATTTTTATGTTTAAAAATACAATTGTCTCGAATTAACTGATTTTAATTATAAAATTAATTTTAGAAAAATTTTGAAATTGAATTTGATTAAATAAAATTAATTTTTGAATCTATAATGTTGAAATTATCTTATAAGGATGTTTTGTGATTTTTTATTAGAAACAACATTTTTATGTGTAATGAAAAATACTACATTTTAATAAATAAATTCCTTTTCTTTTCAATAAATATTGAGGTTGAATTATAATTTAAATTTTTTAAGTTTTAATTAGAGATATTTTAAATCAATTAATACCATTTAGTTAATTATAATCAATTTCACTTCGAAATTCCACATAAAAACATAATAATCCTTTGAACATTTTTCTACATTAAAACCTGTTATTTCGTACCATCTACGTGATTAGAAATAATAATAATTTTTACAGTTATATAAATAGAATTTTTAAATAATTATATACACCATCATAATTAGTATAATATTTATATTCTAATAATAGAAATATATTTTTTACAAAAAATATTAGATTTTTTTTAAAATTAATCACAGCGATTAAGGTCAAATTAAGATTAATTGGGGATTGAACATAATTCTTAAGGTCCCAAATGACCTAGAAACTTATCCAAAACCCGTTGGATTGAAATAATTCAGAGATAAAACAAAAATTATAGATTTATTTTGGTTTTTATAACATATTTATGTAATAACATGTGTACAACTATCTTCTTTTCAAAAATTCCCAGTGAGTAATTTTCCATCCCTATAAAAGGACACCACTTATATCTCTTATTAACAACTCTCAAAACTATTAGGTTAAAATATGATCTACCCAATAAAATTTCATATATCCCTAAATATCTCCTAGAAACATTACATTTTGAATAAGAAAATCCTAGGAATCCTTTTGTCACAAATCAAAAGTAGTTACCCGATTAAGAGGTAACATCTTATCTCAAGTACATTATTTTATTTTCTTTATTAAACCCCTCCAACAATATTTATTATATTATTATTTAAGAAAAATAATTTAATAAATATACAATTACTTATCAAGTAAATGGTCTGACCTATGCTTACACAAACCTCCATCTAATGCGTAACACACTTATTATTTCGGTGTACGGTGAACTACACCCTCACGAAACGATAATTGTTAATTTTTTCATTAGAAACTACCATTGTGGGCATTATGATTGAAATTTATTTATATATTAAATATATTATATTTATTATATCTTTATGATTATATATTATTTTTTAAAAAAAGTCATTTTACTTTACATTTTCTGTTATAACGAGGATTTCATTTAGGGAAATGCGGACTACAACCCCCCCCCCCCAAATTGATATGATTCATTTATACGCTAAACGGATTGGTGTACGACCTATATAAATATATTTAATTTAATTGTTTCCTTTCAACAAAACAATTGAACTAATATAGTGTCCATGCGTGCGTACGACCTACCATCTTTATGAATGGTGTATCTGATTTTATTCTATTATATTATATAGATTTTCATAATACAAATATAATGTATATAAATGATACATATATGATTTTTTACATTAAATATATCATGATATAAGTATAATTACTCAAGATACAACAAAATAAGACACATGCGATTAATAAAGCGAATATTACCCAAAGTGAAACCTTAACATAGGATTGTTAACATTATGGTATTATAAGGTCTTAATAAAACCATATATGATATTATATATTATACTATAGATCTATAAAAGGTATATAATAAATTTATATTTATTATTCATGTGGTTTTAACGAGTAATATGAGAGTTGAGACACAATGTAAGGGGGTTTAATCTCATTTTTCATATTGTGAGATACATTCTTCATTAACCACTATCTTCATTTGTGTGGTATAAAAACATCAAATGAATGTATTATATTTCTATTATACTTATTTTTATATTTATTTTAATATCTATTCTATGTTTTTTATTTCATGGGATTGATGTTTCAAAATTTACCAAATCAGAAAAGTGTCTTTGTCTCAATTTTCCTTCTTTGATACAAATATTGTTTTTCAAACCTTTTTTATTTTAAAAGGTTTTCATGCTTCCAATTGACACGTTATATAATAAATATCAATATTTTAAGTATATTTTATGTTTTCATTTATTTTATTTTCTTTCTTTAAGATTATGGTCCCATGCAACCAAGTGGTAAGATTTTATTGAAATAATACCATTTCATTTTTAGGTTGTTAGTGATTATGCGTCATTTGATGAACTTTTAGGATCTGTATATCATGAAAACTAATGAGTTTACTTATCCACTATTTATACAATATATATCCATGTATTGGTACATGTTTTCACTATTAAGTAATTATGATTACTAAGATATTGTTTTTACGAAAAATCAGACGATATCACTCTCGTCGGTCAGAAATATGATTTATTTCAAAACCATGTTCTCAAAAATGTTTTCAATTGACATTTGAATATAATTTAAAAATAAAAATAATTCTAACAAATATTTAATGTTATTAAAATATATCTTTATATTTTTTCAATTAAATGGTTTTTAGAAAAAATTCATAGATTATTTTTGTTTTAAAATTTGTTTTAAATTTTAATTTTTTGCAAACATTTACAAGCTTCATTAATCTACATCCACGTGAAAATGATATCAAAAAATTTCCACGATTCTTTAATATGTTTTAATATGAAAATGTTTTCAAGAATTTTTTATTCATTTATCATATGTCTTTATTTAAAAAGGTTTTCTAAATATTTTAAAGATATCATTAAATGATTTCAATATGGATTCAATGAAAAAGAATTTTAAAATATTTTGAATACAATTTTATAATATTTCAATGATTATTTTTCCTAATGATTTCATGTCTTCTTTTTTATTTTTCATGGTATTTTCTATCAAAATTATTTTCCAATGATTTTATGTATTAAAAAAAATTCTTCAAATATTAATGTATATTTACCTCATGAAATGTTTTTAAAATATCCTTCCATGTTATTTTCTATCAATGATAAAATCAATTGATGTTACTCATTCCCTTCCAAGAAATGATGAAAATATATCATTCATATTTTTTCATGAGTGTTTGATGTTCCGATGGAATAATGCTTAAGAAACCTATTTCATTTCCAAGGTTTTTATGCTTTTAAAACCCAATTCTTTTTACATGTAATTATTTCATTATATGATTATAAAACCTATATATTTTATTAGGTTATGATGTTGTGAAATGTTAGTGATACCCATTTAATTTCATGGGATATAATTTTATGTCTATAAAACAAATCTATTTTTAGGCTGTGATATGATGAATGTTTAACTATCTTATAGTATACGAATGAAATATTTTCTTATGAGTTTGGGGGGACCTATATCTCCTTCCAATGCATTGGGTATATAAGGATGGATCATGATTCTAAATGTTAAGAGTGAACTTAATTACATGTTCATAATGTTTTACGTACACCTAGTTTCATGTTCATAATTTAATGCAATATTTTAATTACAAGTTTATAATGTTATAAATGGACCTCATTGCATGTCCATATGTTCTTGTGTGAACCTGATTAGATGTTTAAAATTTCATGCATGTACCTGGTTACAACCCCATTGGTTTATGAGTGAAGCTAATTACATGCTCACAATGTTTAGATAAACCCTATTTATGTGTTCACAATGTTTTTAATAGACCAGGTTTCATTCCATACGTTTATGCGTGAACCTTATTCCATGTTCCCAATGTTCTGTTTGAACATTTTTACATGTTCACAATGTTATGCATGGAACCATATTCATGTCTATATAGATATGTGTGAAACTTAATACATGTTTAAAATGTTATGCATGGAATTTATTTCTTGTCCATAAGTTGATTCGATGGCCAAATTTCATATCCTTTACTTTACGAGTTAACATGTTTCTACTTAAAAATGATCACAATGTTAGATAAAAATGTGCATAAAAACATTTCCAGTTCTAATTCCAATGCTAGTATATCCTGACAAATGCTATTAATTCTCTTATGATCCATTTCTTATAATATTTTCATATTTATTATGAAATATAATATTCAGGGTATGATCATAAAATTTGATATTCAAGATTCATATGATTTTGTTCATTTTATGCTTAAATGTTTCTTTTATTTACCCTTATTGTGCATCTAAGATCACCCCTTTATTATGCTTCATTTCCCCAGGTAATGTAGAAATGCATTAGGTAGAAGTACTAATGATGGAGATCTTTTTGGGAGTTTATGAAGATCATTAACTACGATTGATGATTTTATTTCTATTTTTCCATTAGCACTAAACTATTATAGTCATCAAGAATCTGTTTTGGGAATATACTGAATATTCATCTAAAATGATTTAATATCCATGTATTTTAATCCTGGTTCTATATATTACAATCCATGTGAGATATCCAATATATAATAATGTTGGTTTTTGGAGAAAAATAATTTTCTATCCCACCTTGTAGAGTGGAAACTGTAGAGCTCCATGAGTTTAAATTTTAGTTGGATGATCTAGAGGACAAAGATTTTATATGGCATTTTTCAAATCCTTGGGGTTATCTGGTTTTCTTATCCATAAAACCGATGGTACTGTGAACTGATGTCTGGATTATGAGATATTGAACCTAATTATAGGCAAGAATTAGTATCCTTTAGGTGTGTTGGATTTATCTTTGATCAGCGGATAAGTTCATAGATATTTGCCATGATTAATATGAGATCTAGATATAAATAGTTGAGGCTGATAACATCATACATTTCTTCTAACTTTTTTCATGATCTAGTAATGAATCTATAATTTTATAGTGATGGTGTTTGGGTTGACTAATTAAGTAGTGTAATCCAATGATTTGATGTATCAGAACTTTCATTATTTTATTGATTAGTTTTTCATGGATTTTTTGAAGAAATATTAGTGTACGCCCAGTCTAAAGATGGTCATTCCCAATACATTAACATCATCAGGAGTACATTTATAGAGTACTAGAAATACTCCCAGAAAACAAAATGATGTTTCTATTTTGATAAATTTCACTTCATTAGACATTTCATCTCATATGATTCTATTTCAATGGATGTTGATATGGTTTCTATCATGGTATCATGGGACCATCAAAAGAATTTATCAATGATTTGAATATTTTTGGGTTTAAAATGTTATTATTAGTTCTTTATCTAGGACTTATCAAATTAGGATGCACTAATGTCTGGGATGACCAAAAATAGAGGGAATTTTTTTAACCTATACATATGAGATTAATTTTTAGGAGATGAAAGGATGGCTGACCATAATGGATTTCCTCACATTGCATGTTTTAGGTTATGAAAATACCATCTGTAATGATGCACTTGGAGTGGGAGTTATAGCAGTTAAAATGTTTCAGGAGTGATTTTTTTCTTAGGTCTCATGATAACTGAGACCTCATGATAGGAATTATCATACACTGGTTTTGGAGTTAGTTGGAGTGGTATATTCCCTATGATGAAGGTGGAATTATTTAACGGGTGAGTATTTTTTGGTATACATAACCTACAATTGCATCATCTGCATAGTTTCTTAGCAGGACCAAAACCTTTGGTATAGATCATGGGTATAGTATTCGTTTTCATTCAACATTGAGTATCCATATACACCGGTAAATGGAAACATCATTTCAAATGAATTGAACTGGAATATGAAGATAGAAAAAATATGGGAGTCATTTGATTTGTGGATGGTGACTGTCCAGTTTTCATACATTCATCTATATGTTTTAGGAGTCTTAATGATAAGAAACTCAAAAATCAACATAGGTTATAAACATGAACTTTTATGTGATCAAGACATATTATTTATTGAATTTATAGAGAACATTTTTGATAGATAGCTTATATGGTGAAGATATACCATCGAGAAGTTTTTATTTTAATAAAAATATATTCATTTCATTCACTATGTTTGGGTTTTATGTAGTGTTATTGAAAGGATAATGAGATATATTTAATGATTATAGATTTGTGGTACATATTGGTTTGGTAGAGGTGTATTTTTTTGTCACTGTAGACTATACATGTGGTCAGGAATGAAGAAGGAAGTAGCAGGCTTCCTAGCTAGATACATAAAATTTCAAAAGGTGAATGCTGAGAATTTGGGGATAACTAGGATTTGGATACAATTACCCATTTTGAGTAGAAATGGGGGTCTTTCACAATTGATTTTATGATAGTAATGTCTATGATAAACAATGAAAATTAAAATATAAGGTTGATTATGGATCAAATATTGAAGGTACACAATTAATATTTGATGGTGTGGGTAGTCTTTATATACTAGGGGAAGCTCAGTTCCATATAGTTCAAATGAGTATCATTTTATATGGATAATGTTGTTTCATATTCTGATTTTGTTAGGTTTTTAAGAGGGTTTTGTGATCAGAGGTTCTTTTGAGTATGTCCTCTCATCCATAGAATATTGTTCAGTTTGAGTGGACTATATATTTTCTAGAGGATATGTTACAAGAAAGTGTTTTGGATTTAGGGGGTTTATGGGAGCACCATAGGGAAATCATGGTGTTTTAGTAAAATTACATATTCCAAGAGTCAATTCAAATGGATCCTTTTAAATATTTTTATGGTTGGATATGTTGTTATCCTCTTTGATGGTTGGATGTTGATGAGTCTATGTTTGTTATTCCAAATCTCATGCATAAGACATCTGAGTAGGTTCAGTTGATCGAACGGTGGCTTGTGAAAACTCAGAATATGAATAAACCCTGTGTTGACTGTCATATATGAACTATGGAGTTTTTTTGGTCTAATTGAATCCATAGATTGTCGTCAATGATTGGTAAATTCCATATAAAGAAACATCGGAATATTGGTTCATATGACTTTTGGGTTATTTCAGATGGTGGATATGGTTAGTGAAATGGGGAACATATTATCCCCTTATAAAAACAATACTTCAATGAAATAAGTGTATCAAATTTCAATGATTTAGAGATATTATGCAGAACCATATAATTAGGTAGACATATTAGACATCGACATTAGTGTTGATGTAACATTTAAGGACAATTATATATAGATTATGAACGACAATGAGATGTATTTTTATGGTAATATTATACCATTGGTTCAACTAGAGTTGAAGCATGGGTGAGTTTAGGAGGATACATGGGAGATGGAGAATGATACGAAATCATAATGTCTAAACTAGTTTTTGGATACCCCAATATGATATTGGGAGAAACTTGGGGATAAGATTTTATATTGTGGGAGAGTTGTAATATCCCCGATTTCCCAAGTATGCAACTTTTTTTTTGTCTGATCCTTTGTGGTAGTGTCTCATTTTGATGTGTAGGTCTGTTGTTGGGTGAATTAATCTAATGTTTCGGGATATATTATTATTTAATAAATTATTGTTTATATAAATGAGTTTATAATGGGTCTTATATGCATGGAAGGTCATACAAGTGTTTGGACCCTTAAGTAGGGAAAAAAGGTATCAAAGATTTATGTAGGAGAATTTGTCATCATATAAGGGTAACACACAATGTGAAATCTCTTCCAAATACATGTCATGAATCAAATACTGATTATGAATGAGGCACACATTGTCTATGAAATACACATCATGCAGTGTTTAAGATAGTAAAACATTCTATTCCGAAGATTTTTTTTGTCATAATCCTTTAAAACAAAACACATGATTTTTAATGGAGTTACACACCATGTAATTTCAAAAACATTATTTTTAAATAGTGTCTTCTGGACAATTTTCATTGCACCACATGTGAATCTTCCCCTGCTCAGACCTAGGGTAGCTTCCCGGTGTTTTTATGCTGCCTCACTTCATAATAGATGTATGGATCACACATATAATACATGGATCCTTCTTGAAATAATATGATATATCTTTATTTTTTAAAATACCACTTGAAGTGTTGCCTTAATATCTGGTGAATGTTATCAGGTCTAAACCATAACATTATGGTCTATATAGCTGAAAAATATTTCGATTATTGAAATTTTGCCAACATATAGTGTGCTTATATTATTGAAATGATAAATTGGATTATTCGATGGAATCGATTTAGATCCAATTGGTTTTCTCCTATCTTCTAGCTACAATTCTGGTGAGAGAACCCTTGATTATAAATTAACTGATTAATGGATTAATCTGTGTTTATCTTGACATGGGATTTGGGATATTTATTAATATAGAGTAACCTTGTCTTATCCTGACTGTTGAAGTGAATGTCATGTTACTATTCTAAGACCAAATAATAAGAGAAAAGGGAAATTGAATGATTAATGGTAATTTTCATAATTATCTTCTGAGCCTTATGATGTGATATTGTGATATCCTTATTATTATGATATATTTTTTTCCTCCACACTATAATAATTATATGGGGAGTTTTCTTGGTTGGATTTTTGTAATGAACAAATAGGTAGTTGGATAATTTTATCAGATAAAATGATTTTTTATCAGGACATAGCCAAGGACATGCTCAAATTATTATATACCGGGTAATTCTCCGAGGCATGCTGAAATGCACATATAATGCGCTATGCCCAGTGACTATAATGTCCTAGGATTAACAAACATTGATATTAAATCATTTTAGATTAATATTTAGTACATTATAGAAATAAAGGATAGAGGACCGTAATTTTTTAGTGACTTTGGGAACATGGAAAAAATTCTTCTTATCCTAGTGAAATATATTCATCATATCCCGTAATGATATCCACTAAAAATATTTCTTCCAAAAACCATTCCCCAAAATAAGGGGAAGGAATCATAATAAAGGGTTGAGATTAATTGTTGAGAAAGGCCATAAATGGAGATATGTAATCATAACCATGAGCTTAAAGGGTATGATAACATGATCAAAACATTAAAAGATCATACCATTCATGTCGACAATCATTAACATGAATCATGGAATAAATCGTGTATGTTCATTAGACCTGAATCATAATAAAATAATCATGATAATATATGAAACAATTATATACGAATAAGGCATTGACTATAATTAAATAAAGATCATTGGCCATGAAAACATAACATAGGAATAAGACATAGAATTATGCATACATAAACACATGATATCATTCCATGTAAGTCTAGATGCATTGCTAGAACATATCTGGGAACTTCTTGGGAACTGCACCCATTGAGCAGGACACACCATCATCCTAAGTCACAGTTATTTGCTTTTTAGGGATTGTGTTCCCCCTCTTCCTGTAATGGATTTGGTTTCTACATCATCCATCATCATGGTGACTACACCTACTGGGTGGGTAAAAGGACCATCCCCAACAGAAGTCCATTATTTTTAAGGGATCATGTATCCCTATATTCCAATAGTGGATCAAGAACATTGACTTGATTCATACCATTATTTCAGGAGATAAAAATCATTACACAATGAATTCGGGGGAGATATACGTCCCACCTATCACAAAATGAAGTAATAAAAAATTTTCTACATGATCATAAATAAACATATCACATATCAAAACCCTTGAAATGAAATGGGTAATATAATCATGAAAACATAGCATAACCTTTGTAAAGAGATAGGTTTCTTATTAATTTACGCATAAAAATAACCCAAAAAAACAAACATATTTCAATAGTATATAACATGTGATACTAAAATTGGTTTCATAAACATATTACCGATGAAGAAGAAATGGGTTTCACAAAGACCAAGAAATTTATCACAAATCATTTATATAAAGGATATTAGTGGAACCTTTAGATCAATTCCTATATTGTATGAGTAACATCAAAATATTTCCACCTTGATGGAAAATAAATTTGAAATATCCTCTACAAATTTTTCTTTAGAAAAATATTATTTCTTATATGAAAAATAATTTTTAACACATAAAATAATTTAAAATAATATTCATAGAAAATTACTTAAAAAATTATAATGAAGACGTGAAATCATTTTGAAAAAAAAAATTCTTGAAAATTTATTAAATAAGATGCAAAAGAGCTCAAAATCCTTTTTCATTGAAAACACTTGTTTTACATTAAGAAATATTGAAAATGTTTTGAAATCGACTTCATTGAAAATAAATTCAAAATTTATAAATAAATCTTGAAAGATTTTTAAATTTCATTTTTCATGAAAATTTATAAAAGAAGCTTGAAAATTTTTCGAAAACCATATCTTTGAAAGAACTTTGAAAACATTTAATTAATTCATGATAAAAATTGTGAAAAAAAAATTCCATGAAAAATATAAAAGAAGATTAAAACCATTATGAAATAAAAATTTCCTTGATAATTACTTGTTAAAAAAATATTAAACATTAACCATTTTAATAATGAAAAAGGTTGCTTTGATTATATGATAGCGGGTAAATACGTAGATGTCGTATGAGTTTCAAAGAACAATTTCATTTCCCAGTAAAAAGGGAACAAAACTTCCTTGTTTAGAAAAAGACAAGAATATTCCATTTAAGATATTTGTTAAATAAAAATTGGTTAAAATATATTTTAGATATTTTATGAAAATGGTACAATATTCTTGGAATCCCTTTTAAAAAAATATTTTCGACTGAAGAGAGGGTAATTTAAGGCTTTCATACAATCAAATTCTTAACTATATTATGTACCAAAGTGTAGAAAATACTATGAATAAATGAAAATATCATGAAATAACAGAGTATAAGTACACTCATGAATATTTTTGAGATATGAATCATTATATTTCATCTAAGGATACATATACATAAAAAATCTCGAAAAGCAACAGGATTGTCTCAACAAACTCTTATAACATGGTATCTTGGGAACATACTCTCCATGTACGGAAAAAAATTACATAAACCATATAATTTCATGAAAAGATTTATTTTCATGATATTTAATGTAAAATTGTAGTATTTTAACCCCAAAAAATAGTTTAGCTGTATAAGAAAACATGAGTCTCAAAGAAGGAAAATTGGGAGAAAACATTTTTACTGATTTGGTTACTTTTGAAACTAAAACCCATGAAAGAAAGATAATAAAATGGCCTTGTGATTACCCATTAATTTAATTAATATATAAATATAAAACAATAAAAATATGTAAATACACCATACATAAGGATAGGGTGGTGAAAATATCTTGTATCTAATAGAAATTAAAAGTGAGATGAAATCCCCTAACCTTGTGTGTTGACTCTCTATGTACACGTACAAGATTCCTTTATAATAAATATATGTTTATTAAAAATATTTTTCTGAATCTTATTATTATATATATTACCATATATGGTTTGATTAAAACCTTATATTACATGATTATTAATGATCATATATTAATGATTCAGTTCGGGTAATATTCACTTTGTTCTTCACATGTGTCTTAATTTTTTATTTTGGTGACCCTTATACTTATATCATGATTAAAAAATTTATAACATGATATAAATATAATTTATATCTAGAATATGTATGATATAATAATATATTGAATAATTATGTATGCAACGGAATACACTGTTCATGGAGATGGGATGTTGTACCTACACATGAATGTTATTTTCCATTTTTATTATCATATTGAATGAATACATGTAAATGACATATGTATATATAATTATCTATATATAAATACACATCATTTTTAAATTAGAATTACTATATCATATATATCATATAATTTCATCAAAACCATCCTTAATACATTCCATGGGGTGTGTGAATGAATCAAATTTCATTGAGGGGGCGGTAGTCCACACTTCCTTAATCAAGATTATCGTATTAACACAAAATGGAAGAAAAACATATATGTGATGAAAAAGGAATAAATAAAAATATATACATAATAAATAAAATAAATTATATATATAAATATATTTTTAATAATTATTTCCTCCATTACTGATGGTAAAGAAGAAATGAAAAATCCTCATTTTGTGAAATAATAGTTTCCGTACAAAGAAACTGTATGGTCAACATTCATTAGATGGATGTCTGTGAAAGGGTATGTTATTACCATTCATAAAAACATCTTATTATATTGAGGATACATAGTTTTTATAAAAATAATCTAATAAAGAGAGATGAGATTGTGGAGAAGCAATATAAATGAAATTATCTTGAGAGAATACATTACCACTTAATTAGGTAACTCCTTTTAGATTATGAGAAAAAGATTCTTTGATATGATTTCTACCCAAAGATAGGATTCAAGGAATAAGGGAGGAATTTAGGGAGTCTAACTGGATAGTTATTGGACTAACATAATGGTTTTTAAGGGTTTGAGGAATCGGTAGAGGTGGTGGCCTTTTGTACGGATGGAAAATGACTCACTTGGATGTTTTAGAAAAAAATATTTGTGCACAAGTTCTTACCTAAAAAATTTATAAAAAACCATAAATAATATAAATTTTAATGATTATTGTCGATCTATGGATAGAAAATGGTTTTGGGAAAAATTTCTAGAACATTTGGGCCCTTCATTTTAAGGTTTAGTCCCTAATTATGATTAATTTGTCCTTAAACAGTATGATTAATTTTAATCACATTTACCAATAATTTGTTTTTCAAAAAATAACATTGAAATATTAGTCTCCAAATATTAGACTGAATAAAATGGCTTATTATTTATTTTTGAAATTCCAATCATAGAAGAGGAAACATTTTGATTATCGGTAAACAAACAAATGGGATGAAATAATTGGGTTTTAAAGTAAAAATATGTTCAAAAATTTGTTACGATTTTTTTTTCAAAATGAAAGTGGAATAAATTATAATGAATTTTATTTTGTTATTATATTTAATATTCATATAATTTAACCCTATAATTAATTTATAATATCATTTATCATTAATAATTATTTATAAAAAAGTAGTTCTTAACAAAATAAAAGAAATTTCACTATTCATAAAAAATTGAGTATGTGAGGATAATCCAAAAACATCACACCTGGTGTTGTGTGTGAAATAAAAAATTGAATTAATTAATTTCTTGATATTAATGAAAACATATATTCATTGGGTAAAATACTTCCATAAAAACTCTGTGTGTTACATTCTACCCCCCATAAAATGAATTTCCACTTTGAAATTCATCTAGGTTATCAATAGTTTAGAACACTAATTATTAATTAATAAAACTCTAATCATATAAATCGATTCTAAATCATCCCATAAAAAAGGGAAATTTGGAACCATAACTGTTACCCAATGTAACATATATCTGTGTTTCTATAGAGGAGAACATTGGTTTGGTGATAAGATTGGACATGGTGGAAAAGTGTACATATTTATCGAGAGTGATTGAGTTCATCAATAAAAAACTAGTGAATTATAAAATTAATTTTGAGGACCTCATAGTCATAAATATTTGATGACTCCAGAATCCATTGATTCAACAGAATTTATGTTTTTATGAAAATGTTATTTTTTATCACTTTCAGAACATTGAGTAATTATTAGTAAATTTCAATAAAAAAATATTATTATAGGGTTGTGATTTGAAAAACTTATAATACATAAATTACCTGAAGGAATGAATGTCCAACAATTATCATTTATGAATAAAGCACTAAAATATTCTTCTAAAGGAACCTAAGGACTCTAAAAGAAAATTTTTTAAACTATTTTTCTTCTAAAAATTCAATATGCACTAAATATAAAAATTAACATGACCGATTAATCAAAAATATTTATTCGTAAAAATGTTATTATACAATAACCCGGGAATCACGTAGGCTAGTGGTAGGTGTGAAACCCTTATTGTCCTTCTATTATGGGTTCATAACCCACAACCTTGCTGGACTTGATTACTTGTCACCCAACATACATGATTTCCTTTTTCTCAGTGATATGAGAGATTGACATCCCAGAAATATCATTAATAACTTATTATCCTTTTAACCATGGTTCTAACACAATCTCAGTGAAAAAATACTTCCTTAAAGACATAAAATAAACTCATTGTTATTGGTTATCATTATAACCCTTCTCAATGGTAAAAATACAAAACATTAAAAAGATAGTCCTAAAATCATCTTAACATTTAATATCCTATATATCACTAAGTATCTCTTCGTTTTAATAATCAAATCATGTGAATACCCAAATATTATATTTTATTGAAACACAATATCAACCTTAATTACCATAATTCCTTTTAGACAACATGCATTCATCCTCATTCCAAATTATATTGGATTTACTCCCTAAATCCAAAAATGTTGTAATGGTCATTAGTGGTAGTAGAAACTACCTATAAAAAATTTCTCACATGCTTTGAAGGAAATAAATACCTCCCAATTTAGATATTCATATCACAATTACCTTTATCCCTACACCATTATCTTATTTTAATGAACATAATAAAGGTTACCTCCCCTTATAAAAAATATCACATTTTCCTTAAATCACTTCACTATTCCATATAGAAAATTCAACATTAACATTTAAAAACAATGAGAAAACATAAGTATAATAATCTTTTTATATTTCATCATTCTTAAATTCTGAATATAAAAAAATAAATTCATCAATGAAATCATCCTTAATCTATTAACAATAATACCTCTTTCCTTTCACATTTCATCCGTAGTCTCATCATTATCCTTAATATAACAATTACTCACCCCACCTTGCTGATTCTCTATAGGAACATTAATCATGGTACATTGTGATGAATAATGACTATTTTCTCCACATTTACCGCACTTAACCATCAATGACGAATTAGGGAGGAAAAAATTCACATCCATTTCAATTACATAACTCTTCATTTTTCGTTATAGCCACTTTCTTTGGGTACTTATTTACTGTAGTCAAAACAACTTCTTATTATGCTAATGCATTCACTTAGGTAGTGCCTTCCAAATTTTTCACATAAAGGAAAACAAATTTTCTTTCCTCCATGGTCTCCATTACCCAAACTCTCAGGGAACCCCTACTTTCTCTTCCTTGGTATGTCTGAGAGTTGGTTAAGGTAATCATTGATATCCATGTTCTTTGAAATCTAATTCGGAATGTTCCCGATGTCTTTCACTCTAGTGATGATCCCACTTGACTACTCACTAAGAAATCATTCATCACATTCAAAATTAATCTAGTACCTTCTGGATCCCACAATTTTCTAAAACCAAAATCATATTCTGATCATTACTTTTCATAGCATAAAACCACGTAGTCCTAAAAATAATTACTTATAGGATATTTAAATAATGGATCCTTCCATACACAATGTATCATCAGGTTTATCCTAGGTTATTAATAGCTAATTATATCTAAATCCTTCATAATGGTTCATGAAGTGTTTTTGAATTCCCAAAGCATGTCCCCCAAATTTATCAAACCAGGTGTATACCAAGGACCATTTTTGTGTACCAGATTACCTCAAGTCAAGCCCAGAACATCTTTTCAGAGTTTTTAACCCTAGGTAAATATATGCTAGAGCCATATCCACATATCCTATCCAGACAATGATTTATTTATTGGAAACCACTCACTCAATCCTCTACCAAAATTCTAGGAAATATTCTTAAATGCTAACTAATCCTTATACATATCCTTGTATATTCATAGAAATGTCATTAGAAATACACATTGGGATCACACTAAATATTTCTCATCCTAGATTCCAATGGTTGAATAATCCTTTCATCTGATAAAAACTATTATTAACAAGGCTGGAAATATAAGGATATTACATCATTTTAGATGAAAATTATGTACATTACAAAAATACATTCTAGAGAACTGTAATAGTATAGTTTCTTTGAACACATGGAAGTAATGTTATATATCCTAGTGAAGGATCTTCATCATATCGTATAAAAATCTCCACCTTTATTATTTCTACCTAAAACCATTCCTCATAACCTGGGAAAGGAAACTTATGAAATGAGTTATCTAAAATTCTCAGCAAGGATAAATAAGGGATCTATGTAAGAATAATCATGACCATAATGGGTATGAGAACATGATCAAAAAATTAGAGGATCATAAACTGCATGTCAAAGACCATAAAATTGAATAATGACATAATATTTTGATTTTATAATACATTAATCGTAATTAACAAAAGGGAATAGGCCATGGAAGAAAAATATAGGAATAATGAATGGATCATAATGAAATAAAGTGCAAAGTGAAATAAAGCGTAACATAGGAATAAGACATGGAATTGTGTCATACATAAAAAAGTGATATAATTCCATTTAAGTCAATACAAATTGTTATAACTTATCAGGGAACGTTATGGAAAATCCACCCACCTGGAAAGATACCCCACCATTCCAAGTCATAATGCAGTCCTTGTAAGGGATCAGGTGTCCCCATCTTCTTGTAATTGATCAGGTTTCTCCATCTTCCATCATCATGGTGACAACACCTTATATTCTAGAAAAACTGACATACCTTGTGAATACCCAATATTTTTAAGGGATTGGGTTTCCCCATATTCTAATAATGAATCAAGCCCATCAACTTGATTCCCATCATCATCTCATGAGATTTAAATATATATCCAATGCATCGAAGGGTGATATAGGTCCCACCAATCACATAATGAAATATTACATACATGTTAAATAAGATCATAAATAAACTTATCATATATAATAACCCATGAAATTAAATGGATAGCATAAACATGTAAACTTATCACAACCTATGGAATGAAATAGGTTTCATAATCATTTCATCATAATCATAACCCGTGAAAAGAAGCATATTTTAGATGCATATAACCCATACAAGAGAAACATCATTTATAACCATATTACCCATGAATAATAGATGAGTTTCTTTAATGCCATGTAAATAATCACAACCCATTCACAAAAAATATATCAATGGAACCTTTAGATCATTTCATAGAAGGTATGATTAACATTAATATATTCCACATTAAATGGAAATTAATTTTGAAAAATCCTCTAAATTTTTTTGAGGAAAATATCCTTTCTTGTTTGAAAAAAGAAATTTTAATACATAAAACCATTTGAATATAATTTCCATATAAAATAAATTGAAAACATAAAAGAATACACGAAATCATTTTGAAATCATTTTTCCTTGAAAACAATAAAAATAATATTCAAGAAAATTTAAAAAACATTTTTCTTTGAAAACACATGAAAAATTATCATGAAATCTTGAATATGAATAGAAAAAAATTCATTGAAAATGCTTTGAAAATTTGTAAATAAATCTTGAATATGTATTTAAAATTTTTTTTATCTAAAACCTATAAATGAAACTTGAAAACCTTTTGAAAACAATTTCATTAAAATCACATTGAAAACATGTAATTAAGATATAAAAAACATATTCATAACAGTTTTCCATGAAAAAATATTAATAAATTTTGAATTTTTTTTGAAAAATTACTTGAAATTTTATGTTTTATTTTATTAAAATAATAACCTTTTTAATAATATAAAAGTGAGGATTAAAGAAAGGATGGTGGGTAAATCTGTACATGTCATATGAGGTCAAAAGAACAATCTTTTTTCAGGGTAAAAAGGGTAAAAAAAAGTTCATTGTTTAAAAAACATGTGAAGAATCCTTTGTAGTTATTGGTAAATGAAAAAAAGTGTACATATTTAATTTATAACTTTTGGTATAATGGACTACTGTTCTTGGAAACCCTTTTTTGAAAACATTGATTTCCGACTGAAGAAAGGGTAATGTCGGGATTTCTTGAAAACAAATTCCTAACTATATTATGTACCAAAGAATAGAAAATGGTATCACTTCCTGAGTATAACATGAATTAACATATTATATGTGAACACATGAATATTCATGAGAGATGGATCATAATATAACATCAATGTGATCATAAACACAGCCAATCTCAAAAGGCAATGAGATTGTCACAATAAACTCATTTAACATGGTATCTTGGGATCATGATATCCATGTAAGGAAAGGAAATTACATGAAACATAAATATCATGAAAATAATTAGATTCATGATATTTTTTGTAAAATGTAGTTATATTCACCCTACAAAAGTGTTGAGGTTTTAAAAAAACTTGAGTCTCAACGAAGGCAAATTAAAAAAAAAATTATTAACAATTTGGTAACATTTGAAGGTTATGGATCATAAAATGGGAATACGACTACCCATAAATTTATGTAATATAAAAATATAATAAAATAACATAGTGTACGTACACTATAAAAAATTAAATAGTGGCAAACATAGATTTTATCGCACATAAATTAAAAGTGAGATGAAATCCCCTTGCATTGTGTCTTGACTCTCTCTATATGCGTACATGATTCCATTATAAAAAATTATGTCTATTAAAATTATATTACTAGATATTATTATTATATCTATTACTATATATGGCATTATTAAAACTTTATATTACCTAGTTGTTAATGATCATTTATTAATGTTTCCCATTAGGTAATATTCACTTTGTTCTTTACATGTGTCTTAATTGGTTATATTTTTTATCCTTATAATTATATAAAGATTAAAAAATGTATTAATTGATGTAAATATCAGGTATATTCTGTATAATTATATTATAATAATCTATATCATAATGATTTGTATAATGGAAAACACCATTCATTGAGATGGTAAGTTGTGCGTACACATGAACATTATTTTCACTTTCTATTGTTGTATTGAAAGAAAGTATTTAAAAGATATATATATATATATTAAATTATCATGAATATATCATATATAAATATATATAGAATAGGTTAATTAAACCCATCTTTAATACATTCTATGTGTTCTTTGAATGAATCACATCATTTTGAGGGGGCAGTAGTCCACACTTCCTCAAACAAGAGTACCGTATTAACAAAAAATAGAAGGTAAAAATACATTTGTTATAAAATGAATATTGAAGCATAAATAAATAATAAATATAATATATTACAAACTATAAGTAAATTTTCCTTCTTAATTCCCACCATGATAGGGGGTGAAGGAGAAATGAACAATCATAATTTTGTGAGGCAGTAGTTCACCGTACACAGAATCAATATGTTTAACATCCATTAGATGGAGTCCGATTTATGTTTAAGTCAGAACATTTTCATAAAAAATCCTATTATATGGAGGATACACTATTTTTATCACAATAATGGAATGTATATTATTTATGGGGTAGAGATGGAAAATAAGTAAAGGATCTTGAGTGGAGGCTCTTACACTTAAATAGGAAACTCATTTTGGATTGTGCCAAATGGATTCCCTGATAATCATTATACCCAAAGGTAGGATTCAAGGTAGAAGGTAGTATTATTGGGAGTCTACATGGGTAGATATTGGAAGAACCTGAATGGTTAGAGTGGTGTGAGGAATGGGTAGAGTTGGTGGCCTTATATAGGGAAGAAAAAGGACTCACATGGAATTTTAGAAATAAATTAGGTGTCCACATATTATTACATAAAAAAGTCATACCAAACCTACCAAACTAAATCATGGAATGTTTATAGACTAAATATGTACATAAAATTGTATTTCTATAGGATTATAGTTAATTTGGGCCCATAATTTTAAGGTATTGTCCCTAATTATTCATAATTTTTCATTAAAAGATGTGATTAATTTTAATCAATTTTTCTAATAATTTTGGTCAAAAATTAACATCATCTTATAATAATAAAAATATTAGAATATCTACAATGTTTTATGAATTAATTTTTAAATTCCAATCATTGAAGTGGAAAAAATTAATATTACTACTAATCCCATAGACGAGATGAAATGATAGTTTTTTAATTATGAAAAAGTTAAAAACATTATTAAGATATTTTATTCAATATCAAATTAGAATCGATTATAATGAATTTAATTTAATTATTAGAATTAATATTTGACTAATTTTTCCTTAAAACTAATTTATAATATCATTTATCATTAATAATTAATTTAAATGAATATTAAAAATAGTACATTTAAATATATAAATGAAAATTTAAATATATTAAAAAAATCTATAATAACTGTGCGTGTCACAGTGACACATGATAAAATTCTTATATAGTTGGTTTGACTCAAATTTTTGGGAACTTAACCATTGTTATACGGTTATGGTTATGTTTGGAATGGTTGTGAGAAATGCACAGTGACATTCTAGAAAGGCATTATGGCATCTTATGGTTTACCACGATTACGTAGTTATTGTGGGAATTGTTGTAAGATAATTTTGTAGATATTCAAGAATGGTAACAAAATAGGTTGATGAGGAACTAATTTAATTATTTCACAAATAAATATGATTTTTTATTTATTATGAGATTCATATTTGATCATACTGGTTATTCATAGATATGTTTTTGTTAAACTAATGACATAAATTGTCACCATACATAGGTAGTAATTGGGTAACTATGAAGATTTCTTGGATACATGATTCAATAAGGGAAATAAACCTTTTTTTTGATTGATTCTTGCTAGATGGGGTGACTTTTGGAGAAGGGAATAATATGGGGATCAGAACATTAGACTTTTGAGCCTTCTAGTTTTTTATTTGTATTACTTATACCCTGACATTGAGTTACATTCCATCATGAAATTTTATTCTGAACTCAGTATTTTAACGAGATATTAATTTACATTTTTTTCCTTTTTTATTGTATCATTTTTATTTTTTAAGCACTCTGATATCGATTTTTTATTGTTATAGGATTATTTAGGGATTTATGTCTTTCATGTATGTTTTTATAGAGTTTTAATATACTAATTTCTATAAATAAATTATTAAACGGTCCATTGTGTTCATATTATGACATTTTATATGTTTTACAGAATGATTCATCATGTCATTATTAAAAATGTACAAATGGATAAATAAAACAGATAAAGGACACTTCACACATTGAGTGATGTGATGTGGTGCAACACTAGAAATCCATAGATGCAACAGAGATGGAGAATTAGGAAAATGAGATTTTAACATCATGTAAAAATAAAAATCATGAGTTGTTCAGGAAATGTTATTTGGGATGATATACGATGAAATTACCGATGCCTTCTCAGGTAGTGAAAATTAGAAAATTACATGACATGTATGATTTACATTTCATGAACCTGTACGGAAGAAGAAATATAAATTTTATAGGACTAAGGGGTTGATGAAAAAAATCCTTTTTACAATGACCTCAGATTAACCTATTAAGACTTATTTTATGATATGGAAACAATTATATTAGAAGATATTAACATCAAACACATGTTACTACCTTTCTATAGTCATTTAATTATATTATTCTGCACACTCTATTTTCTATAATTATGGGTGATTTCTTTGTGAAATTGCATGTGTCATGAATTGGGATTGAATAATCAATATATTCTCATTATGATTTCAATTTATTTTTGGATTTATGTTTTTCTATTCATTGTGATAATTTTTTTTATTATTCTTATATAACCATTGTGGATGGGTTTGGAAAGTGTTTTAATTTCATTCATTCATTGAGCATTATAATTTCTCATGATGTTTAAAAACTATTTATGTAACGACTAAAAGTTTCATTAATGAAAAATCCCACTTGATCTAATTAAATGTCTCTTTATGTAAAATGTTTATATAAAATTTCAACTTCATTAGTTTTATGTTATAAATTGTGATCGTTGCTTTTATAGCCGTTGAACAGTGATCACATGATTAGTATAAATATAAGGCTATAAAACCCCAATTTACTCAAAAAAAAGGAAGAGATGGCCTCATCCAGTAGAACAGCTCCATACGAAGCTCATTTTTCAGAACTCGGAAAAGAGGTGGCATCTTTGGGATTCTCTCTTGACCAAGCCCAAGCTGAGCTTCATCACATCAAGCTCGAATGTGACCATCTATGGGAAAGTGGTAATTGATAAAAATTACCACTCAAGCGATGTTATCTGAGCCACCCCAAGAGTCTGTCACCATTGCACACCATACCCTTAGGTCTTATGCGGCTATTTTAAGGGGTTATGTAACAAATCTCTAGTACTACTTTCATGTACAATATTTTTTTGTATATAATAATGAATATACTTTCTTGTCATTATTGATACATTGTAAATAGTTTTTAAAGTGAAAATAATGTTTTTTAGTTATTATTTAATTAAGAATTATATTTTATTAAATTAAGGTATTTTTTAATTAAATAATATTATAATAAAATTATAATATTATTATTATTAAATTAATTTTATTATATATAAATGATCATATAATTTCATGAATGCAATTGTAATTTTTTATTAAGGTTTGAAATCCATTTTTGTGAAAAACCGTGAATTTTTAATAAATGTCGGTTTTTATTTTAAAAATGAAAATTATCGAATTTAGAAAACTATTTAGATAAAATAAATGTTATTTGTTGAATCAGTATGGTGAAATTATCCAATGGTGAATTTTTCATAATTTTCTGAGACAATCATTTTTTTGGGTAAAAATTAAACACTGTTTAAATATATAATGTGTTTTATGACTTCATAATGTCCCAATAGTGATGTAATAAAATACTATAAGCTTTATTTTCGGCCAATATATGTTTTAAAATTAAAATATTGTGATTTTGGGTTTGTTTGAATTACTTTTCAAAGCATTAATGGACCCCTCAAGACTTATTAAACACCTTGTCTTTTTAAATTGTTTTCCATGGGAGTGGGACTCACCTCCACATAAGCAACCCCATTATTTTAAGAAGTTAGGATTGTAGCCTTATAAAATATTGTTTTCCTCTTCCCTTTTCCAAAAACCATGTTCAAATACCATTGGATGGTTTGTGGTTTGGATTAATTTAATGTAAGGGGTCCCAAACCTAAATAATAAAAAATTACCTCACCTTTCCTATATAAACAGACCCAAGCTCCCACTTCCTACTCACTCAAAGCCTTTTTATTTAATCAAACCTCTGTCCTACTCTCTCTATAATCATCCCAAGGTGCCCCAAGCTCCCAAGAAGCCTCTTAGAAGCCTCTCTCTAGCCTTTGGAAGCACACTTCCAAGTATGGGTTTTTCTTCCTTTCTCATTTTTGTCCAAATTTCTTTAAGTTGTTTGCCCTTTTAATTTCAATTATTAATGTTGGGGTATGGTTTAGAACCTCCCTCATACTTCCCTCTTTGTCTTTGAATGATGGGAGATCCATTTCTATTTCATTAAATGCCTCCCATATACACCTATTACTATGCCGAAATTCTGAAAGGAACTTCTCTCTCCACATTTACATTCAAGAAATACTTTTGTATCATGAATCTAAATTCCATTAAAATTGTTGGTAAATGTACCTATATTACCTCCTTACTGTCCATTACATGTAAATATAATGAGGAACCCCTTTCTCTCTCATCAACCTTTTTTTATGAATTCTTATGTCACGCCGTTATGCTGCCGAAATCGCAACGACTTTCTAAGACAATGCCATTGTGTAGTGAATACCATGCCCATTTCTCCATAAAGGGTATTCACCTTTATTAAAATTTACTATGTTTAATGAATCCATGATTTATGATCCATGTGTCACACTTATTCATGGAATGAAATTTTTAAGAAGGGTGTGTCCTTATAGCACTCCAATGCATTGGGTAAAGTATAATATCATGATACATAATGTGTACTGAGTGTTGGCTCATGCTAATTCAAGTGCAACGAGGGTTTACTCGTGCTTCATGTGCAATGAGGATTTACTCATGCTCTATGTGCAATGATCCTTGGCTCATGATAATTCAATGTTAAGTGTTGTTGCAACATTTCCATGTTATGATTATCATTCTTTATCATGACTTTATGTTCATTTTTATCTAATTCTCTATTGATAGGACTAATGTATAACATGTATTATTCTCTTCATGTTATTCCATGTGTATTCCCTTACTAGGCTTAATTGAACACCTGTTTCTTATGCTTGTCCTTAGGTTATCCCATGCAATGCTAAGTACAAGGGAATGTAGTGGTCATGTAAATGATGTTTTCCATAATGATGTTGTATTTCATGTTTTATGTTTTTATGTAATGATCCTAAGCCCCAGTGATACTAAACCTCTCGATCTTCTTATTGTATCAATTGAAATTGTATGTAATAAATCTTGTTTATGTTTGTAATAAAAGCATGGTTC
This sequence comes from Viscum album, assembly GCA_963277665.1. Classification (NCBI taxonomy): domain Eukaryota; kingdom Viridiplantae; phylum Streptophyta; class Magnoliopsida; order Santalales; family Viscaceae; genus Viscum; species Viscum album. The sequence continues at coordinate 1,631,237,761 of OY728152.1, forward strand.
TCATATTTGGTATCAGAGGATAGGTTTAGGTATTTTTGGGATTAGGATTAGAAAACCATAGTAAAGCCTTAGAGATAAGACTACGTATGATAAAAACATCCCTAAGATTATCTATGTACTAAGTAAGTGGTTTATCATGAAACTACATCCCTATCTGGATACGAGCAGGTAGAGGTGGCTCTGGCACAGATGTATCCTAGGGTTAAAACCTGAAAACACCGCTTTGAGCTAGACTCGAACGGGAACTAGTGCATGACAATGGGCCTTGCTACACTCTTGGTTACGACACTCCTGGGGGATATTTTTTGATAAATTCACAAGCTTAGTATGAACCCTTATTAAGGGAATTAAAAAAATGGCCCTAAGAATATATTTTAGAAAGTAGATCATGAAAAGCCTAGATTGAAGCCTATAGACTCATGAGTTAAGGAAATAAATGATTATTTATAGGTCATAAACTTGTGTCTTTGGATTACCCTTTATGTGTTACCCCCCAACTTTCCTTTTATTCCATCCAATGGCCAGTAATAGGAGGACTCGGGATAACAACCGATGTGAAGATCAGTGTGATGACTGTTCTAATGGGATGTCCAATCCAATGGGAGAAGTAATCGTGAACTTTTCCAAGCTTCTCTCACAGATTACTCTAGATTTTAATAGAAACATGTGTCAGGAGGAACATCCAACCCCCCTAAGAAAGAACAAGTCACTATCGAGATCTTCATGAGACAAAGGCATCCTACTTTTAGTGGATCATCTGATCCCACAATAGCTGAACAATGGATCAAGTCCATTGAAAAGATCTTCTCTATCCTTCAATGTTCTGAACAAGAGAAGGTTCTCCTGGATGATTATCTTATGGAGGGTGAAGCTGATCAATGGTGGACGTTGATAAAAAATACAAATCCTGAGGAGGAGATTGAGGCATTGGAATGGAAGGATTTCTGGAAGAATTTTTTCGATAAATATTTTTCGTGCACCCTCCGGCTTAAGATGAAAATTTACTTCCTTTCCCTCATGAAAAAAGAAAATGAATCTGTTGGAGTGTACGAGGAAAAAATTACAAGGCTTTCATGATACGCTTCCAGCTTTGTTGTTGCCCCCGAATGCATGGTTGACCGCTTCTTTGGTGGGCGGAAGCCTAGCATGTGGAAAGCATTAGCGATCCGTGACTTCGATAGCTATGAAGAAATTGTCCGATGTGCCCTCAAGGTAGAAATAGAGATCGGAGAATCACAGGGGTATCATGGGGATAAGAAGTGTAATGTGGAATTCAATATTGGATGTCGGATGGATAAATCCAATGGTGCTAAGAAGATTTAGCACCCCACTTGCCAAATGTGCAGAAAGAAGCACCCGAGAAATTGCCTTAAGGGGACGAGAAATGCTTCAGGTGTGGAAGACAAGGGCACCTTGCTGTTAACTGTCAGCAAGAAAGACCCGCAGCTGTGACAGAGGAGAGGAATGATCTGTTCGAACCAAAATGCATTGTTAATTGCTGCAAATGCAATGAACTAGGGAATCATTCAAATTATTTCCCTAATCCAGTGGTTTTTTGAGGCAACCAACAACCTCTAAGGCAGCAAGGAAGAGATTTTGCCATCACTTCTGCCAAAGTGAACCCCGACAACGAAGTGATGATAGGTACACTAGTTATTCATTCAATAATAGAGAATGTACTTTTTGATTCAGGTTCTACATATTCTTTTATATCTTGAAAGTTTAGTAGAACAATCCCAGCACCTCCACAAATCATGGAAGTGAAGATGTCGGTGAGTACGGAAAATGGGGGAATCATTGCATCCCATGAATATAATTCCTCCCCTATTATAATCTTGGGATTTAATTTCCTAGAGAACCACTTCATACTCCCTCTGGTGGAATTCGATGCAATTCATGGCATGGATTGGATTTCCTTATATATAGCCAACATAAATTGTTGGGAGAGGGAAATCACACTCCATATAGACAATCGACCCCTGATTATTTACAAGTGTAAGGAGGAAGATGAATCTCATTTAGCTCCATCATCTCATGAATGGATATTACTACAATATGAGCATGTGTATCTAGATCAGATGATTGATTCCATGTAAGAAATAATCCTTAATTAAATGCCTATTGTGAAGGAATTTGTGGAAGTGTTTCCTGATTAACTGCCTGGTCTTCCACCTAGAAGAGATGTTGAATTCTCAATTGAACTTATACCTAGGGAATTACAAATATCCATGACTCCATATAGAATGGATAATGTATATATTGAAGAGTTGAAGAAAAAACTACAAGAGAATCTGGATAAATGGTTTATACAACCAAGTGTTTCACTATGGGCTGCACCAGTACTCCTCGTCAATAAGAAGGATGGGTCAATGGGACTTTTCCTCTATTATCATGAGCTTAAAAAATCACGAAAAAGAACACGAGTCCTCTCCCATGAATTGATGACTTGTTCGATCAGCTACATGGAGCACAGTACTTCTCCATGGTGGATTTGCGGTCAGGATATTATCATGTAAGGGTGAAGAAGGAACATATCCCCAAGACTGCTTTTCGGACTCGATACAGGCACTATGAATTCATAGTAATGCCTTTAAGACTCACTAATGCTCCATAAATATTCATGGACTTAACGAATAGAGTCTTTAGAGATTACCTCGACAAATTTGTGGTAGTCTTTATAGATGATATTCTAATATACTAAAAATCCAAGGAGGATCATGCTGATCATTTAAGAACTATACTGGAGACTTTGCGCAAGGAGAAGCTCTATTCAAAGTACAGAAAGTGTGAGTTATGTTTGAAGGAAGTCTCATTCTTGGGCCATATCATCACAAGCAATGGGATATCTGTGGATCCCTCCAAAATAAATGTAATTTAGGTATGGCCGAGGCCAACATCGGTAATGGATATCCGTATCTTCTTGGGATTAGCTGTATATTATCCACGATTTTTGAGGAATTTCTCACAATTGTCCAACCCTCTTACCAAGCTGACTTGGAAGGGAGTAAATTTTTCTTGGAGTGATGAATGCAAAGAAATCTTCAAGGAGTTGAAAGGGCGGCTTATCACTGCGCTCGTGCTCACTTTACCCACAAGTGGGGAACTTTTTGTGGTATTCAACGATGCTTCAAAGATGTTAATATGTTGTGTGCTGATGCCAAATGATAAAGTGATATCATATGCCTCACAGAAAGTGAAAATCCATGAGAAAAACTATCCAACATATGATCTGTAGTTAGCGGTGGTGATCTTTGCCTTGAAAATCTGGAGGCATTATCTCTATGGGGAGAAATGTGAGATATATATTGGCCACAAGAGTCTTAAATATATATTCACATAGAAAGAGCTTAATATCCACTAAAGAAGATGGATAGAGCTCATCAAGGATTATGACTGTTCAATACATTACCACCCTGGGAACGAAAACAAGGTGGAAGATGCCCTATGTAGAAAGGACTCAGCGGTTTTATTAATGATGATAATTGAGAAGGATCTAATCTTCTTAGACTTGATTAATATGGACATGGGAATCATAAAAGAAGGTAACATCATTAATCCTTTAACAAATTATTGCTCAACCATCTCTTTTGGAAAGGTTAAAGGATGCTCAAAAGGATGATGTGGGAATTCCGGAAAAGGTTGAAGATATCAAAAAAAAGTGAAATCCTTGGAGTTTAATGTTAATGAAGAAGGAATTGTGCGATTTGGGAAAATATTATGTGTTCCGTCAAGTCCGGAGATGAAGAAATAACTTTAGGATGATGCACACAGTTTAAATTTTTCAATTCTCCCAGGGAGAACAAAGATGTATCGAGATCTCTGAGAAAACTTTTGGTGGGATAATATAAAGAATGAGATTGCTGAATATACATCGAAGTTCCTCGTGTGCCAGCAAGTGAAATCAGAGAGGCAGAAGTCTAAGGGGATGATTCAACCATTGCTCATACCAGAATGGAAATGGGAGAACATCACCATAGACATTTTCACCAAACTTACAAGGGCAACCAAAGGCAACAATATAATCTTGGTTATGGTGGATCGCCTTACAAAGGCTGCACACTTCATTGCTATTCAAGAGGATTTCTCATTGGACCAACTGGCACGGATATATATCAGGTAAGTGGTAAGGCAGAATGGAGTGCCACTATCTATTGTGTCGGACCAAGATCTATGATTTACCACTATGTTTTGGAAGAGTCTTCAACATGATCTAAATCCTGAACTGAACTTCAGTATGACCTATCATCCTCAAACTGATGGCCAATCTGAGCGGACTATCCAAACACTTGAAGAAATGTTGAGAGCATTCTCTATGGACTTTAAAAGAGGATGGGATCAACATCTTCCTCTGGTTGAGTTCTCTTATAATAACAGTTTCTAGTCGAGCATCCAAATTGTACCTTATGAATCCCCATATAGGAAGAGGTGCATAACACTGGCATACTGTGATGAGGTCGGTGAACATAAGCTGCTTGGACCAGAAATGGTCGAGGAAATGGTGGAGAAGTGAAAACCAATCAGCAGCATATCAAGGCAGCTGAGAGTCGACAGAAGTGTTATGAAGATAATCATCTACGACTTGTGTTTAAATTTGGATACATGGTTTTTCTACGCATATCTTCGTGGAAGAAGGTCATGAGGTTTGGAAAGAAAGGGATGTTAAGTCCAAGGTAAATCGGCCCCTTTGATATTCTTGATCGTGTCGGGGCCGTGTCCTATCGACTAGCACTTCCACCTACAATGGCCAATGTACATGATGTCATCCATGTATCCCTCTTAAATAAGTACATACCAGACCCTTCACATGTACTCTCTTCTGAGGTGTTACAATTGGAGGATGGTCTTTCTTATGAGGAGGAACTAGTGAAAATCATAGATCATAGAGAAAAAGTTCTACGAAATAAGAAAATACCCCTTGTCAAGGTGTTGTGGCAAAACCACAAGTTTGAAGAAGCTACTTGGGAATCAGAGGAAATGATGAAACTGAGTTACCCATATCTGATTTAGTGTGGAAAAAGGAAATTTCGAGGGCGAAATTTCTTAAAGGGGGAATATTGTAACGACCCAAAGTTTCATTAATGGAAAATACCTCTTGATCTAATTAAATTTCTCTTTATGTAAAATGTTTATATAAAATGTCAACTTATTTTGTTTTATGTTAATAATTGTGACCATTTCTTTTATAACAATTGAACAGTGATCACATGATTAGTATAATTATAAGGCTTTAACAAACCCAATTTACTTAAAGGAGGTGATAGCCTCATCCAGTAGAATTTCTCCATATGAATCCCATTTGTCAGAACTCAGAAATGGGGTGGCATCTTTGGGCTTTGCTCTTGGCCAAACCCAAGATGATCTTCATCATGTCAAGCTCAAACGTGACCGTCTATGGAAAAAGTGGAAGTTGGTAGAAATTACCACTCAAGCGATGTTATCCAAGACACCCCAAGAGTCTGTCACCATCACACACCATACCCTTAGGTCTTATGAGGTTGTTTTAAGGGGTTATGTAAAAAATATCTAGTACTATGTTCATGTACAATTTTTTTTGTATATAATAATGAATATACTTTCAGGTCATTATTGATACATGGTAAATAGTTTTTAAAGTGAAAATAGTGTATTTTAGTTATTATTTAATTAAGAATTATATTTTATTAAATTAAGGTATTTTTGAATTAAATAATATTTTAATAAAATATTTTTTTATTATTAAATAAATTTTGTTATATATAAATGATCATATAATTTTATGAATGCAATTGTAATTTTTATTAAGTTTTGAAAGCCATTTTTGTCAAAACCAATGAATTTTTGATAAATGTCTGTTTTTATTTTAAAAGGGAAAATTAACATATTTTAGAAAATTATTTAGATAAAATAAATGTTATTTCTAGAATCAGGACACCGAAATTATCCAATGGTGAATTTTTCATAATTTTCTGAGACAGTAAATTTTTTGGGTAAAAATTTAATATTATTTAAATATATAATGTGTTCTATGACATCATAATTACCCAATAGTGAAGTAATAAAATATTATAAGATTTCTGTTCGGCCAATATATGTTTTAAAATTAAAATAATCTGATTTTGGGTTTGTTTGACTAACTTTTCAAAGAATTAATGGACCCCTCAAGACTTATTAAACACCTTGTCTTTTTAAATTGTTTTCCATGGGAGTGTGACTCACCTCAACATAAGCAAACCGATTATTTTAAGACGTTCAGACTATATCCTTATAAAATATTTTTTTTCCACATCCCTTTTCCAAAAACCATGGGTAAAACCGAAGGGATGGTTTGTGGTTTGGATTAATTTAATGTAAGGGGTCCCAAACCTAAATAATAAAGATTTCCCTCACATTTCCTATATAAACCCACCCAAGATCCCACTTCCTCCTCACTAAAAGAATTTGGAGTTCATCAAAACTCTGACTTACTCTCTCTAGAATCCCCCCAAGGTTCCCCAAGCTCCCAATAAGCCTCTCACAAGCCTCACTCTAGCCTTTGAATGCACACTTCCAAGTAAGGGTTTTTCTTCCTTTCTCAATTTTTTCCAATTTTCGTTAAGTGGGTTTGCCCTTTTAATTTCAATTATGAATGTTGTGGTATGGTTTCGCACCTCCCTCATACTACCCTATTTATGTTTCAATGATGGGAGACCACTTTATCTCTCATTAAATTCCTCCCATTTACACCTGTTACTATGCTGAAATTCATAATTGAACTTCTCTCCCCTCATTTACATTCAAGCAATACTTTTGTATCATGAATCTAAATTCCATTACAATTGTTGGGAGACATATCTATATGACCTCCTTATAGTTCATTACATGTAAATATGATGAGGAACCACTTTCTCTCTCATCAATCTTTTTTATGAATTCTTATGTCACGCCATTACGCTGTCGAAATCGCACCAACATTCTAATCCAATGCCATTATGTTGTGAATACCATGCCCATTTATCCATCAAGGGTATTCACCATTATGCACATTTAATTATTGATTATATAGATTCATGTATTAATTCCACATTCCTTTATCACGGAATAAATGATTATGTTTAATGAATCCATGTTTTATGATCCATGTGGCACACTTATGCATGAAATAAAATGTTTAAGATGGGTGCGCCCTTAGAGAACTCCAATGCATTAGGTAAAGTATAGTATCATGATACTTCATGAGAAATGAGTGTTGACTCATTCTAATTCAAGTGCAATGAGGTTTTACTCGTGCTTCATGTAAAATAAGTATTTACTCATGCTCTATGTGAAATGACCCTTGGCTCATGCTAATTCCATGTTAAGTGTTGTTGCCACTTTTACATGTTATGATTATTATGCTTAATCATGCCTTTATGTTCATGTTTCTCTTATGCTCTATTGGTATTCCTAATTTCTAACATGTATTGTGCTCCTCATGTTATTCCTCCTCATGTTATTCCATGTGTATTCCCTTACAAGGATTTATATCTCACCCTTTTCTTTTGTATGTCTTCAGGTTATCCCATGCAACACTATGTAGAAGGGAATGTATTGGTCATGTAAAGGAAGTTTTCAGTAAAGTTGTTTTATTTCATGTTTTATGTTTTTATGTAATGATCCTAAGCCCCAAATACACTAAACATCTCGATCTTCGTGATGTATCAAGTGATGTTTTATGTAATAAATCATGTTTAAGTTTGTAGTAAAAGAAGGGTTGTCATAATTTATTAATGTGAGTTTTATAGATTATATTCCCCGAATATAATTTTTTTTAAGTACCCTATGGTTGAACAAGACTTCTGGTTACCAATCTAATACATTGAGAAGTACTTGACCATGAGAAAAGTAATGTTATTTATATAGATCATTTTCCCTTATTATTGGACTTGATTAGACTTAATTTTGATGACTTCATTATTATTAATTAATTTTTTTCAATCTTCTCTTCACATGCATCTAGATTCATGGCCTCTTAAAACCATTTTTATAAATCTTTCCACCATCTTCTTAATCAATAACATTATTAGTATCTTATATATATTTTCAAGAAATCACTATATGATTATGTATAATTTTTTAAATTTAAATTTTCTTCAATGTTGTCTCTATGAGTTCAACCATAGAGATCAAATAATGATACTTTTGTATAGGTTATTGGTTTTTTGTTTCATGTCTATAGATTGTAAATTTGATATTCCATTGGGAATTAACAACAATTGTGGGGATATCATTCGTCTATGTTGGAACTCTATAATCAGGGGGTATATTTTCCCAATGATACATATAACTACCTTTCTACAAGATGGAAGACACTGATTTATGGGTAGATTAACTTTAGGTATCATAAAAAGATCATTTATGACATCTGATGTGACTTCTTCTTTTTTGAAATTACATTGCTCATTGCATAATCATTTTATATATTATTATTCATGACCCAATGGTATGTAATTTACTTCCTCTCCTGTATCCTTGTATTTAGTAAATGAAAAACCAACCATTTAAACATTGTATGATATATATCATATATTCAAAAGATAAAAATCCTAACTTGAGATTTCAATAATTACCATATCACCAATGACACACCCAACAGAACCTACCTCACCATATAAATAAATTCTATATTTTCTATCCTTCATCTATGTACATGATCAAATAGCACATATTGATATAAATATCTAGCCATGAGATGTAGACACATGTTTTCCAAAAGGAAAACCCAATGAAACTTTGAGGAGTTTTTTTGTAATTAGTGGGTCAGTTCTCATTTTATATTTTACATGATATCAACAAATAATATCATCAATGGAATTATTCCCAATGATAATGATCCCACATAATCTAAGATTCAAACATCATCTATATCATAGTTTTTTGATGTATCTTGACCATATTCCATACGTTTAAGGTAATTTTCATTATATCTTGATGTACATTATATATCTAGGAACTAATAAAGAATTTTAAAATAACATAAAATAAAATTAATCTTCCATGTAAATTGCGTATGTATAATTTATCATTATATTATGGTATGAATATGTCATGTATAATTCAAATTAAACATTATGTAGAATTAGAAAAGTTTTTTTTTCAAGTTTGATATTGGAAACCCACTTTAATAACTAAATGTACATCAAAACAAATTTTAGTTATATCCAGAAACAAATATTCTAATTGATGTTGGTGGTCAAAACAATAGTAGAATAAATATATACTATCTGAGGTATATAAAAAATGCACATATGGGTTACCTTCACCCCACCTATATAGGGAGTTCCCTACCCCATTAAAAATGATATAAAAATGCACTACCATGATAGATCATTGAAAAAGGAGGATGCATGAGACCCCGACATAATATAAGTTGCATGTTGACCGATAGTAAGGCGTACATCCCATCCTCTTATCTTGGATCTTCTAGAGTGTCATCATGAAGGAGATATATAGTGAATATTTCTTTGGTCTAGACCATAATCATGATAAATCAGCACTGATTGAATATTATATCATCATATTATAATCTTGAAATAATAATGGGGGACCTACACCTCACGAGAAGGTATAAATTACCGAGTGGAGTTATTAACCATTAAATGGGACATGCCACATCCACACAAGATAGGATAGATCTAGGAAAATTTTATTTACACTCATGTAAGGGGTAATACCACAGCCTCAAGGGGTCTTCAAAAACATTTTATGTTCTGGGGAACCTATACCCCCAATCCGCAAGGGGTACTAACTCCATCAATGTATGTTATCAAACACAAAATAGAAAAGACACTAAGCCTAAGGGTGTAAACAAATAATTTCTCCCAACTAATCCAAACTCACATTCATCAAAATAATGAATCTAAAGAAAGGACCACTAATATATTCATATAATCATTACTCCACACCACTCATGGACACTAGTTTGGGGTACGTGGTAGAGAGTATTTCCACTAATCAATAAATAATTGGACCAAATTATACTAGAATAATATGGGAAACAAACAAATCTTCATCATTGAACTCCGACAACATGCATGAACTCCAACCATGTGGTGCATGGTGTTGAAGGGAAAATTTTAATGATCTATATAAAACATCATGTTTTATTATAAATCCTTACTATATTGATGTATACATAAAATACAATCCCAAACTCTTAAATTATTGAATCTTCAATCCTATAACAAGTAATTCAAAATTCATAAACCAATATATAATAATAAACACGATAATACATGAATGTGTCACAAAAACAAGGATCTGAATGCTACTAGGGGTTATTACCCTTAACTTTTTTATTGATCGTCACCTAATCTAGAAACTATCATCATTAGGATATTATATGAAGAAAATCATGATTTTTCGGTCCAAGGGTGTGTGTTAGTGAAAAATAACCCACCACAATGATCTAAATGTAATAACCATCAATATAGATACATTATATGATTAAAATTTGATTATTGGGTGAAAGGAGAGGCATAACCACACCAAGGGGGTGGGATATTATGTAGCACAATGTATGCATGGTGTTTAGAAATAAAATGAAAAAGGATGAATATGATTGTATTCTCATCATATAGATAAATAGTACATAATGTGAAGTATGTCATTCAGAGAATATAAACTCATAGATTCATGCCAGATTTATCTCAATGCCCCTACCTTAATTTAATCACAGATTACATAATATTCCTAATGTACTACATGGACTATGGTTCTACATGGGATCCCCAGACATGTAGTCTTAAACTACATGACATGAGAAACTCATACAATGTGTGATCTACACAAGGATATCTTATTTCATGTACCCATCCACACGTTCTACCATGTACTTATATCTTCATTATACCTAACATGATGTTCATGTCCATGTGTTTTTCCACACCATGCGTCCCAAACCATGGGACATACAATGATTTTTTATATGTAATAAATGTATTGTTAGAGGCAATACTCTATACCCACTACACCAATGATTTATTATGTGTGTGTTTGATCACAATGAATATTGTGATTAGGGAAATTCTATGAAAATATATGATATAAATAGTTTTATCTTTTTATTCCTTCAAAATAAACTACAATTTCTGGTTATAATCCTCCAATAAGGAATAAAAAACCCTTACCTTAATTTAAATACTCATAAATAAGAATAATGAAAAATATACGCAACATATCCAGTCTCATGGTTGATCAAAAAGTTTCGTTGTTTTGTTTTGTTTTCTGTGGAATTTGTGTCTTGATTAAGTTCTGATTAGACCCATTCAATGTTGGTTGCATCATGTATACTTCTCTTTGAATATATCATATTTCAATGATAAATCATTCCTTTATGTTGACCAATTTATGGGAGAATAAATGTTGAGAAATTAAAAAAATTAAATAAATCTTCAATAAGTGACTCTTTCTAAGAATTCCAACCTAGTTGGAGGTCATACAACACCAATGTAAAAAAGGTCATTCCAAATACAACAACATAGTTGGAATTTACATTTGGAGATCCTTTTATAAGATATAAAATTAAAAATGATCATTGCAATAAATATTATATATTTTATAAAAAATAAAAAATGCAAAAAATAATTTCTCTAACAATCCAAAAACAAATCTAGAACATGAGTGAATGTCCAATTTGAAAAAATGAAATGTTTATAAAATACATTTATGGTATTTTTGAAGGTATGTTTACAAGTTTGACATTTTTTAGGTTGGTGGTTCAAATCATAAAACTAATGAAAGCCTTCCACATTGGAATAATGAGATAACTACAACGAAATAAATAGTATTATGGATGACTTGTTTATCCATTTCAAAAATACTAGATTAAATTAACTATTCAATGAAATTTTTATAATGAATGTAAAATTTTTTTGGAAATATTTATACTCATATGATAATGTATTTACTGTAAATTACACATAAAATATTTTTGAAAATTCAAACAATGAGTAAGAAAAAACTTTTATACATAGAGATTTATGGGAAAATGGAACCATGTTTCATTATAGTTATATGGGAATTATTTTACAAATAAATGAATTTTATTTTATTTTATTTGTTATGAAAAATCATAAATCTCATTTATAAATATATTATTAAATTATATAATTGATGGAAAAAACAAGTCTATTATGAAATAAATATTAGCATTATAATGGATGATGTCATTATAGGTTACTAAATTAATAGAAAATTTTAATTTGAATACATAGAGAATGAGGAATATAGGTACATGGGATTCATGTAAAAACTTTGAGAGTTGAAACATTAGTTGGATGTTTTTTTGATGTGTTCAGATGACTATGACTTGTCACCGTTTATCTGGATTGTGAGATTACGATGTTCGTAATGTAAAAATATATTCTAGGTTATATATCCAAAAATATCCAAGAAGGGTTGTAACATAGTATAAATTAAAGAAGACAGATTTTTAGAGAGTGTGAGGACCCAAAAATTCGAAGGAAAATTATTTCTTAAATTCTTTCGAATTTTACTATCTAAATGTTTCTGAGGACGCATGATTCTGAGGCCTGTTGTGCCAGGAATCAATATCTGAAGTTTTGTTTGGGTACGTTCAGTAAACATACAAGCGGGTTTTTGTATCTTTTAAACCGGTACTCGGAATTGAAATCTAAGGGCACCGATGAACTCGCAGCACCAATATTCGTTTAAGGAGACCATTACCGCAGTTGCATTTGGTCGGGAGTAGAAGTTTTATTTTGGGGTTTCATACTAAATTAAATAAAATTGTTGTGCACACGATTTTATTTTTAATGGTTGTGTTTAAATCCTCCAAAGGGAGGTTGGATGTGGGGCCCACACGAGAACCTAACCCCCCCTTTAACCCCTTAAACCTTTGGGCTTACCATTAATGTGCCAACTCATCCATGTTTTAAATTTATGAAACCATTGAAATTATTTCCAACCTAAAGAAAATTAATTAAGTGAATCACATAATAAATTGTTCATGTGTTTGAAATATTTTGAAAGGCATGGGAATACTATTATAATATTGGGAGCCTATTATTTCATTTTCATTGGAAAATATTCTTTTGAGGAGGCATAGAGAATTTGAAGAATAATGTTCCTCTCTTGATGAAGAACACCGTTCTTCAAAGAAGAACATATCTGATGAAGAACATGAAGAACTTCTCCAATGACTCTTCCTCTTAATATGTACAATGACGTCAACGGAATCAACGTTCGTATTCTGCGACGCCCGACCTTCGCGACCCTTATCTTTCGTGGCTCGTCGATGTAAAATGTCATATACGAGGTATGGGTTTTGTATAATTTTAAGTGAATGAATTATCTTGTTCTTGTGGAATCCATTGGAATGTCTTCAGAAAACTTCTATCACCTAACATGGAGGGCACGGGCCGAACGAACATGGCCTGATGACCCTCTGATGATCCTTGTTTTTATTCACGATGGAGGTTGAGATGGAAGAGGTGGCGGTGACCAGAGTTCACGGTGAGCAAAGACGGTGGCGGCAACGGTGGCTGCATGACGGCCTATTAGAGGACCATAAAATTGGGTGTCGTGCGGGCGTAAGAGACCGCGACCCCCAACCAGGCCGCTCGGTCGAAGAAGAACTGGTCGGTCTCACGATAGGTCGGGTTGGAGAATTGCAGCACCTCTTGGCACCGCGCTGCGGAGGACAACAACCCGCTTCCACGGGCCGCTTCGGCGGGTGATCTGGCCGGCCACCTGCATGCCGTGTTGAAGGAGGCCGCCGCACCAGAAGGTGCCGTATGGGAGAATAGTGGCCCAACCATGCAGGCCGCTCGCATCGGAGGAGACAATCCGGCTTCGGCTGGCAGTGCAGGAAGGGAAGCACCTCTCAGCGCCACCGTTTTAAAAAACCGGGGGGCCGCATTCCCCTGTGTCAGGCCATGCCCCACCGAGCTAGCCCGCATTCCACAGGGTTGGGCTGCGCCCCACTGGGCCGGGCAAACCCCCCCATTGGGTCGGACCAGCCGAGCCAAGACGGGCCGACCTGCCATCCCACTGGGATTGACAGGTCGGGCCTGTTATGCTTAAATGTGAATATCTTCTGGAACGTGTGTCTGATTGACGCACCGCCTACGAAAATGGGACTCTTGAGTAAAGACAGTCCTTATGTGATACTCTATGTGAGTTTTGGAAGAATTTGGAAAATGGCCAAGTTTGGAACGAGTGTAATTCCAACCTGGCACCTAGAACGGAAAATCCAATAACTCTTAGACCCAGTGTCCAATTGACATGTTGTATGTCTCGTTGGGTTTATTTTTATGAGACGAAACATCAGGATATATCATCTCAGGACTTCATTATAGTTTATGTATTTACCCATTGGATCGACGAGCGGACCCTCCTGAAATCGAGCGTGCTGTGTGCGGGAACCCTAAAACTAGCTGCAACTGCGACGAATATTGTACTGGAATCCTCCGTGGGTTCGACAGTGATGACTACTACTCTTGTATCCTTTGTGGGTCTGGTAGTTTGACCTCTATACTTGTATCATGTCTGGGTCCGACAGAGTAGCTAGTCTTGTATCCTGTGTGGGTCCAACAGCTTAGCTGGTCTTGTATCCTATGTGGGCCTGATAGATTATATGAATCAGTGCCTACATCTGATCATCTCTATCGCAATACAAAATATGTATACATGCGTGAGATTAGTTTTTAATTTCAATCATTATCATCGATGTGATTGACTTATTTCCTGTGTGGACATGGTTGTGCTTGGGCTTGAGAGTTGGAGACGAACTGTAATTGATAACTTCGGTATAAGTATGAGAATATATATAAGTAGAGTTGGTTGATACTTTGTGATCATGTATTTATTCGGTGGTTTAACCTTCATGTATTTTGGGAGACCTTCAGCGGTCTTGGGGTCCCTACTGAGTATCATATACTCACCTTTTTCTGGGAAAATACCGCATTATGTTGTGTTGGATGCAGACGAAGAACATCACTGATCGAGGTAGAGACTTGTAAATCTGGACAGTACCTGGAGGAGGAACACATTTCATGACATACACAGAGTATACGGACAGACCCGAGGTGCTGAGGAGGCCATCTCTACCCACCCTTCAGGCAGGATTCCGGGAGGACGACTCAGTAGTTTATATTTTAATTTACTGCAGTTGTACTACCTTTTCAGTGGTACTATACTTTCTGTTGGGCTTGTATTTTTGGCCCCTTTTTCTTTCATCACTCACTTTTGTATACTGTTTTACTTAGTTCTTACTTTAGTTTCATACAATGTTGTGTTTTTTTAATTTCATAAATGGAATGCCTTCCTGATTAAGGATTTATGCCATTGGTTCTAGTCCCCAACCTATGGCCTATGGAAGGTAGGCTTCGGTTAGTCACGTCACAGGCCCTGAGGAAGGATTGTGACTAATTGGTATCAGAGGAGTTAGTTCTACCGTAGAAATCAAGACTTTTATCATTCTATTCTATGAATAAATAGTGTTAAGAGTATTGAGTGTGGTTTTCTGTTCAGGGTGTCCAGTGTTGGTGTGGTAGCCGACGTATCCATACACCATGACCCTGACCTCTGATTTCTGACTCTCTGCACGAAAACACTGATTATGTGTGTGTTTTCCATAAAAAAATTTCTTTGTAATTACTTTATGTCAGCTCATGAGGTATACTTTTTTACCATGGTTCACCTGTTTCTTTTTAGGATGCCCCCACGATGGCAACCAGCTAGGGTTCCGAGTTACATACGAGATGGTAGCCCACCGAGTGGCAAGGCCTCAATGCAGGACCCCATCACAAAGGAGGTACCAGGGACACCTCTACCCATTGGATCACCGATATCACCATCCCTAGCAATAGATACTGCACACCGCCTGAGTGCATTGCATGTGTTCTAGCGACAGGGGCCACCTAGGTTCCACGGAGAGACGGACCCACAGGTAGTTGTAGATTGGATGGAGGCTGTTGTCAAAGTTTTTAGATTAGTAGGGACACCAGCTGACCTTATGGTGATCCTTCTAGTGAGTCTCCTGCATGTAGCAGCAGGTAGATGGTGTAGACTGATGCTCTAGGTGCTTGACGAGGCATCTTTAGTCTAGATGTACTACTATAGTCTCTTCTACTCGGAGTTTCTTCCATCCACCATTCGTGTAGTGCGGATTCAGGAGTTACATCATCTGCAGTAGGGCAACATGATTGTAGCTCAGTACTCAGTGAGGTTCAACGAACTCTCACGTTGATCCATGGATATGGTACAAGAACATTTTTTCATGGCCCAAAACTTCGAGCTGGGATTCAGGGATGAGATCAGGGTTCGATGATTCCCCTCACTATTCCGATGCAGGCGGGTGTGTTGAAGTGATCCCTTATAGAGGAGAGTTTTCTTGGTGATCAGTCACCAGCGGCGAGACCCATTACTGGAAGACATGTAGCGGAGTCCTCTGTAGCCAACCATAGATAGTTGAGGCAGAGGTCCAAGAGGACCGGGCTATCAGGTCGGTCACCTCAGGATACAGGTTCGGTTGTGTGGGCCACACGAAACAGAGACATCCTTATGAGGAGTAGGGAGTGCTATGCATGCGGCGGGCATGGCCACATGGCTCGTGAATGCCCGAACCGCCATACATATGAGCAAAAGATAGTAGAGGGACCTCCCAGGAAGAGGCAGAGGTTCGATCGTGGTGTTCCTCCAGGAGCAGGCAGATGAGGCAGAGGAGCTAGCCGAGCAGTGGGTGGTGGATGAAATTACGAGGCTCTACCTCCACTACCACCAGGTGGTCCACCCTGACCACATGGAGCTGGTGGGAAGAGACGGGCTCAGCTTCAGGAAGTCGAGGCCTACGACCATGGCACACCTGAGGTTATTTGAGTTACTATCTGTGTCTACTCCACCCCTTCTATAGTACTTATAGACATAGGTGTGTGTCATTCTTTTATTTCTACTTCCCTTGTTCCGAGCTCGGAGATTCCGAAAGAGATGTTGGCTTCATCATTAAGGCTAGAGACTCTTAAGGGAGCAGACTCGACAATTGCCCACTGGTTCCGGTAGTGTGATCTTACACTAGGAAGAGAGATCATAGACTGGGATCTTCTTGTAGTGGCGTAGAGGCCTTACGACGTCATCTTGGGTATGGACTGGTTATTTACAGTCCATGCCCATATCGAATGTATTAGGCACAATGTGCGGTGTATCCGTACAGATGGGACTAGGTTCACCTTCTCCAGCGAGAAGGGATCCCATAAAGCACAGGATGGACTTACGCAGAGGATAGGGCTGCCGATCACACATCAGTTGGCTAGTCACATCCTTGGTGCGGTTGATGTGTGGGGTCAGAGTTTTCCTGTTGTGGTGGATCACTATGAAGATGTTTTTCCTGACAATTTTCTAGGACTACCTCCTCACAGAGAGGTAGACTTCTGCATTGACATGTACCCTAAGACAACACCGATATACACTACATCATATCGGATGGCTCCCGTCGAGCTTCCTGAGCTGCAGGTACGACTGGAGGGCTTCCAGGGGAATGGATTTATGTGACCCAGTGTTTCACCCTGGGAATCTCTAATTTTTTTCACCAAGAAGGTAGATGGGAGCTTGTGACCATGTGTCGACTACCGTCACCTGAATCAGGTGACCATGAAGTACAAGTACATATTTTAGAGGATTTACGACCTCTTTTATCAGCTCAGGGGAGCACGAGGGTTCCTGAAGATAGACCTCAGTTTAGGAAATCACCATCTTATAGTTCGAGACGAGGATGTGCAAAAGACGGCCTTCAGGTGTTGGTATGGACACTACGAGTTCTTGGTTATTCCCTTTGGTGTAACCAACACACCAAAAGTGTTCAGGAGTTTCATGAATAGGATCTTCCAACCTTACATTGATCGATTTTTCGTAGTCTTCATCTAAAACATACTGATTTACTCGACTACTAAGGAGGATCACGCCTACCACTTGTGGGAAGTACTGGACACACTCTGAGAGAACCTGCTTTATAGTAAGCTCTCGAAGTGCCAGTTCTAGATTCAAGAGGTTCACTTCTTGGAAAACATCATCTCAGTGGCTGGGGTAGTAGTGGATTCATGATAGATCATGGAAGTTCTTGCTTAAGAGCCACCAAGGAGTGTGACTGATGTTCGGATTTTTCTTTGTCCAGCTGGGTACTATCGGATATTTGTGCCAGACTTCTCGAGTGTTGCAACACTGATTTCAGCTTAGACAATGAAGGGGAGACCCTTCGTGTGGTCAGAGAGATTCCAGCATATCTATCAGGAGATAAATCAGAGATAGAATAGTGTGCCCATCTTGAGGCTACATGAGGAGGGCGTAGGGTATGTAGTTTACAGTGACGCAGCAGGGACCAGACTCGGGTGTGTCCTGATGTAGGATAGAGAAATGATTGCGTATGGTTCTTGGTAGTTGAGACAGAATGAGCAGAACTACGCTACCCATAACCTGGAGTTAGCATCAGTGGTCTTCTCCTTGAATATGTGGCTACACTATCTGATGCGAAAGAATTTTACAGTCTACTCTGACCACCAGAATCTCAGGTATATCTTCTCGCAGAAGAACCTGAACCTGAGGTAGTGATGTTGGCTCGAGTTCCTCCAAGACTATGAATTCAAGATACTTTATACTCCTGGTAATGGGAAAGTTGATACTCTCAGCAGGAGATCAGGCATTCAACTACTAGAAGTGGCGATAGAGCAGCTAGACGCATTTTAGATATCCTTTGTGGATAGAGAAGTAGAAACCTTTCTCCAGTCTGTCATAGTCACTCCTCTACTTCTTTAGTGAGTCAGAGTGGCATAACATGGGGACATTGACTGTGAGACGTTGTGTCGTTAGATATCTACAGGGCAGGTTCCTGATTGATTTTCTATAGGAGGGGAGCACATCATCCTCTTCAAGGGAAAAAACATGGAACCAGATGCACTACAAGAGGAAGTGCTAAGTAAGTTTCACACTTCTCCTATATAGGTACATCCAGTAGTGGCGAAGTTTTATCATCACCTTAGACAACCACACTAGTGGCTGGGTATGAATAAGGATATAGTAGAGATTTTTTCATGATACCTCACTTGTCTGTAAGTGGAGGCAGAGCACCAGGTACCAATAGACTTGGTATGGCCCTTAGAGGTCCCATAGTGAAAGTGGGATGAGATATCCATGGATTTTTTTACAGGGATTCCATGTACATACAGAGGACACGACTCTATCTGGGTGATCGTAGACCGAATCACCAAGTCGGCCAACTTCCTACTAATCAAAGAGCAGGGCTTAGTAGAAAGCTTGGGACACCTCTACATTCAGGAGATCGTACGACTTCATGGTGTGCCATAGACTATCGTCTCCGATTGAGATACACGTTTCACTTCCCGGATATAGAAGGGATTATAGGTGGATTTTGGGATACAAATTCGTTTGAGCACCACCTTCCATCCTTAGACAGATGGCCAGACTGAGAGGAAAATTCTGACCCTCAAGGACATGCTCGATGCATGTGTCCTTGACTTTGGTCATAACTGTGATGATCACTTACCCTTGATAAAGTTTGTGTACAACAACAACTATCAATCCACCATCAGAAGTGAACCTTATGAGGCACTATATGGCCGACCTTTCAGATCGCCTCTATGCTAGACAGACCCAGGGGAGTCAATAATTGTAGGACCAGAGATGGTTCAGGCTTTGACAGAGAAGGTGTAGTTCATCCAGGAGCCGATGAAGACTACAAAGAGAAGACAGAAGTCCTATGCTGATAGGAGACAAAGGCCACTAGAGTTTGAGGATGGTGAGCACGTATTCCTATGGGTCTCACCTCGACGAGGACTACAGATATTTGGATGGGGTAGGAAGTTATCTCCATGCTTTACCAGGCCATTCTAAATCCTTAGCAGGGTAGGAGAGGTGACTTACTGCCTGGCCCTTCCACCTCAGTTGCACTGGGTGCATGACATCATCCACGTATCTCAGATTAGGATATATGTGCACGACCTGACGCACATCATCGATCACAGAGAGTTGGACATCGATGATGGGGTGACTTTCATGGAGGCCGTGGTGGAGATCGAGGATTGACAGGAGTGGGTCTTACGTGGATGGTCGATTCCTCTGGTTCACATTCGCAGGAAGCAAGGGAACCTCCAGGAGAGCACATGGGGGAGAGAAGCTCAGATGCATGCTTAGTACCCCAATTTTTTTCACTAGTGTGTGATGTAGCTTTATGAGGACATAAAGCCCTGAGGTGGGGGTAATGTAATGACACACAAATTTTACGTAATTTTTTTTCTTAAATTCATTGAAATTTTACGAGTCCGCGGTTTCTAACGGTTTCTAATTCCGACGCCCGGGGATCCTAAAATCAATTTATGAAGTTTTGTTCAGGTACGTTCACTAAACATACATGTGATTTTTTCTATCTTGTAAACCGTTGCTCAGAATTGAAATATTAGGGCACCGATGAACATGAACCACCGGTATTCACTTAAGGATACATTTACTGCAGTTGCCTTTGGTCAGGAGTAGAAGTTTTATTTTGGGGTTTCATACTAAATTAAATAAAATTGTTGTGTACACAAATTTATTTTTAAATGTGGTTGTTAAATCCACCAAAGGGAGGTTGGAAGTGGGGCCCACACCCCACATAACCTCCACTACTAGAAAACTAACCTATACCAATGGTTTGGAACTACTGGTTTTGGCCTCCAAACCGTTGGTATAGCATATACCTATGGTTTGGAGAACCATAGGCAAGTAAGCCATTGGTATAGGTCTATACCAACAGTTTTGGAAAACCGTTGGTATATGTAATATGAAAATATATACCAACGGTTCCATAAAACCATTGGTATATGTATTTCAAAAAAAATATTCATTGGGAATTGATCCCAGGACCTCCAGTATATCAATGAACGACCTAATCACTAACCTAACAAGACTTTTGTGAACATAATTTCATAAATATATATGTATGATCATAATGATTTTAAATTTTGATTTATATAATGTTCTGGTTAAGAGGATCTGATAAAAAATCAAAGGACCTATACCAACGGTTTTGACAACCGTTGTTATAGGTCCCTCCCAAGAGATTGGCCGAACTGTTGGGAAAAGAGGCCACAAATTGGACATTTTCCAATTATTTGGACAAACCATTGGTAAAGCCTACCAGTTCCCAACAGTTTGGCCAAACCTTTGGGAAAAGTGGCCACAAATTGGACCTTTCCCCACGGTTTTGGAAAACCATTGGGAAAGTGGCCACAAAGTGGGATTTCCCAACGGTTTGGCCAAACCGTTGGGAAAGGGGTATAGAAGTGTTGGGAAAGGTCACATTTCCAGTAGTGCTACCATGGGAGGATAATGTGTGGTGGGTCCCACACGAGCACCTTACCCCCATTTAACCCCTTAAACCTTTGGGAATCCCAATAATGTGCCAACTCATCTATGTTTTAAATTTATGAATCATTGAAATTCTTTCTAACCTATGGAAAATTAATTAAGTGAATCACTTAATTAATTATTCATGTGTTTGAAATTTTTTGAATGGAATGGAAATATTATTATAATATTGGGAGACTATTATTTCATTTTCATTGGAAAATATTCTTCTGGGGAGGCTCTGGATAATTAGAAGATAGGTTTTCCTCTCTTGATGAACAACACCGTTCTTCAACGATGAACATCTCCGACCAAGAACACGAAGAACTTCTCAAACGACGCTTCCTCATCAGACGCATCACGACGTCCACAGAATCTTCATCCATATTATGTGACGCCCAACCTCCATGACGCTCGTCTTTTGTGGATTGTCAACATGAAAGGTCATATATGAGGTAGGGGTTTTCTATAATTTTATGTGAATAAATTATCTCGTTCTTGTTGAATCCTTTCAAATGTCTTCAGCCAACTGCTATCGCCTAACATGGAGGGTGCAGGCCGAACGAACATGGCCTGAAGACCCTCCGATGATCTTTCTTTTTATTCATGATAGAGTCGGATATTGAAGAGGTGGCGTCGAGTAAAGTTGATGAAGACTTAAGGCGGTAGCGATAATGGCGACCGCGTGCTGCCCTGTTAGTGGACCGTAGCACCGGGTGTCGTGTGGGAGGAGGAGATCGCGCCCGCAACTGGGCTGCTCGACCGAAGAAGAACCAGCCGGTCTAACGACCGTCCGGGCTGGAGAACCGCGACTCCTTTTGGCATCGTGCTTTGGAGAACAGCGGCCCACTTCTGCGGGCCTCTTCGGTGGGTGAACCGGCCGGCCGGGTTGAAGGAGGTCGCGACACCCGAAGGTGCTGCATGGGAGAAGAGCGGCCCGCCTGTGGGGGCCGCTCATGCCGAAGGAGACCGGCCGACTGAGTAGTATAGGTGGCACTTCTCGATGCAGCCAATTCCAAAAATAAGAGGGCCACGACCACCCCCCCCCCCCCCCCCCCCCGCTCTGCACAGCCAGCTGGATGAGCCGCAACCTGCAACGGTTGGGCCGCATTCTACCTGGTCGGGCCGCGACCCACCGGGCAGGGTCACGTACTACAGGGACGGGTCGTGCCCCACTAGGCCGGGCTGACCCCCCAGCAGGGTCGGACCCACCGAGCCAGGATGGGCCGACTCACTAGCCCCCTGGGATTGATGGGCTGGGCCCGTTACTCTTAAACATGAATATATGCAAGACCACACGTTCAATCGATGTGCCGCCTGTAGAACTGGGACTCTTGCTATGAGGCGGTCCTTTTACGATACTCTAAGTGAGTTTTGGACGATTTTGGAAAATGGACGAGTTTGGAACGAGCATAATTCCAATCGGGCCCCTTGAACGGAAAATCCAATAACTCTCATACCAGACATCTGATTGACGCGCCGTATATCGCGTTGGGTTTCTTTTGATGAGATGGAACTTCGGGATACATCGACTCAGGACTTCATGATAGTTGATGTATCGACCCCTTGGCTAGATGAGCGGACCCTCCTGTATTCGAGCATGCTGTGTGCAGGTACCCTAGAACTAGATTCAATTGAGATGACTACTGTACTAGAATCCTTTGTGGGTTCGACAGAGATGATTATTGTTCTTGTATCCTTTGTGGGTATGGTAGTTTGACATCTGTACTTGTATCATGTGTGGGTCCGACAAAGTAGCTGGTCTTGTATCCTCTGTGGGTTCGACAGCTTAGCTGGTCTTGTATCCTGTTTTGGTCCGACAGCTTAGATGAATCAATTGCTACATCTGAACATATTTATTACTATATGGAAGATGTATACCTGTGTGAGCTGAGTTTTGACTTTCAATCATTATCATCGATCTGATTGAATTCTTTCCAGTGTGGAATGGGTTGTTCTGGGGCTCGAGAGTTGGATCCGAACTATAATTGATAACTTAGGTATATGTATGGGCATATACCTATGTAGAGTTGGTTGATACTTCGTGATCATGTCTTTCTTCTGTGGTTTATCCTTTGTGAATTCTAGGAGACCTTCGGGGGTCTCGGGGTCCATACTGAGTATCTTATACTCATCCCTGCATGGGATATGCCCCCAATACGTTGTGTTGGAAGTAGACGATGGACAACACTAATCGAGGTAGATACTTGTTGAGCAGTATGGTACCCGGAGGTGGACCACATGGAAAGAGGTACAAGGAGCAGACAGACAGTCCCAAGGTGCTAAGGATGCCATATATACCCACCATTCATGTCGGATTCCAAGAGGTTGACTCAGTAGTTGTTGTTTTACTTTAATACAATTGTACTAGTTTTTTAGTTGTACTATACTTACTGTTGAGCTTGTATTTCCGACCCCTTTTCCTTTCAGCCATTACTTTTGTATAAATTTTTACTTAGTGCTTACATTAGTTGCATACTCTATTGTGTTTTTTTAATTTCATAGAGGAAATGCCTTCCTAGCTTAGGGATTTAAGCCTTTGGTGCTAGTTGCTAGCCCTTGGCCTATGGAAGGCGGTCTTGGGGTATTCACGACATGGGCCCCGAGGATGGGTTGTGATAGAGGGATGGGGGGTTTTGGCCAGGATGAATTGGGATTACATGAAAAAACCTCCTTGTAAGATTTAATTTGTAGTTCTATGGGAGATGTCCTCATACCTTGAGGTATTATACCTTGATCATTTCATGGTGAGATAATCATCACAATATGTCCCAATTTATTTGTAGGTATGTTCCTATCAAAGGATGGGTATTAGGATCTAAATAGAGTAGGATAATTCCATGGATCACTAGGTTATTTTTATGTTTATGGAATGAGGTATACATTTTACCATAAAGATGTGGGATACATGTTAGAGGAAACCTAAATTAGGGGAATTCCAACACAAACCCCAATTATATTCCCACAAAGGTACTCAATGATGCTTCTTAAATTAAATTTAGACATTTTCCCCGAGTTTTCCAAATTTGTTATTTTAAAATAATTATTGATCAAATTAGGTATATTTTGATTATTCAACCTTTCTTATTCCTATAAAAACCTGCCCTTCCCTCCCTTTATTCAGTTTTGATGTAGTGTGTTCATGGTGGAAATTTCAGGAAATTTTAGAGGTATGATTTCCCCCTTCTAATTCCATTACCCCTCAACTAGTTTTTTTCTATTTTTTGTCAAATTGAGAAATGTCTTGATGAAACTTCTTCTAGATCATTGAAAATTCATCCAAAATAATGATATTTTTACCTTTGGTGGTTGACAAAAATATCATGATAATGAACACGTATCACCATTAACTATTGTTATTGGGATATATTTTTTATAGAATTTATTTTTTCTAATGAAATATAAATATATTCAATTTGTTATTTTCAAATATATTTTTTGGGATTTTTATTCTTATAGGTGTGGTGGACCATGCATACACATTTGGTTGAACGTTTATTGATGTATTATTGTTCAAGGACCTATTAAATAATTATTACCCATTGGATCAATTTTTTTAATCTATTATTACTATTATAATTAATTATTTAAATTATTATTATCATTTTATTATTAAATTATATTGATTTTTTAACTTGATTTAGGGGCTCGAATATTATCATGGTTATATACCATCTTGGATAATAATTAGAAGATCATGGGAAACAGGTTAGCATTAAATTTTTTGTGCGGGGTATATTATATTTTTTATTATTCATATTTTGATTGATATATTATATGAATATTGATCAAGTGTGGGAATACATGAGTAGTAAAATTAGGACTTTTAGTAGATCCTTACTTGTGAGGACATAATTATAGGTTATGTGAGACTCTTAAAAGACACAAGGGAATACCTGTCTCTATTTTGGATACAATTTACAATATATTGGAAGTTAGAGGAATTTAGAAGAGTGTATTAGAGTCACATTAATATCTAAACTGTGTATATGAGGCCTAATAAACACAGAGTGATATTTTTTTGGTTTTGATAATTACATTTGGGGAGATAGTTATGACAGTGAACATCGTATTCATTGTATTAGTTAAGTGTTAAAAGAGGATGACTGTAATTAAAATAATGACCTTATATAGAAAAAAAATTAATTATATTATTTCTTCGTTGATGGTATTTTTCTATCTTTATTGTGATATTTATTTTTGGAAAGTTTATTTATTCTCATGGTTATTGATTGCCAATTTATTTTGAATATTGTTTCTTGATATATCAAGATAATTACCTTGAGGTGTTCCCTTTTCCCCGATATTAGTGGAAATAATTTTGATATGACATTTGGTGGTTTTTAATGAGGTAAAATCATGTAATATTTCGGAAATTTAATGCATTATATTCTGTAATGGGCCAAAAAAATGATGTGTAATTCATAATCAAGACATTTTATGTATGATTATATTTTGTGGACTCTAAATTCATTTTGATTTCGGTCTATTCATAGTTTATTATTATGAGTTTTATTATTCTATGATCATGTGTAACCTAATTCTTAGTATAGTTTAGATTATATAAAACATAGCATGGAGTAATATTGTTTATATCACAATTATACTATGTTTGTATGATCTATTACATATATTTCAATCCACCCTATATATTTTGTGGTTCCGTATGATATGTTGATCACAATTTTGGAGATGATAAGATTTTTGAAGAACAATCAAGGGTAAAATTCCTCCAGTGGATGGTATTGATTTTTTTGGGGAATTCGTTTCTCCCATTAACCATATGTACAACATCAGTTTTACATCCCTAATATCATTTCCCCAGGTTAGGTGAATTTCTTCCAATGATATTTTGGTGGGATAGATATGTTATATGGAAAATGATTTCCTATGGAGAATGATTGTAGTCTAATATTATAACATTCTGAGAGATTGAAAAGAGGTAGTTCAAGCCCACTATAATTGGTTGTGAATGCGAGGTGCGATGTTATTACCCTCATTAAGAGGGATAATGTGAAGAAAATCATCATGATACTTGTGATATATTTTGAATGAGAGGTGTGACATTATTCCACTTATTTCTAGGGATGATGTGTGCTAGGATGTACTTACCCATAAGGAGGATGGTTTTTGGGAAGTGGAACTTTATATCCCCAATGATTTTTCATGATTTGAGATGGGATATGAATCCATATTCTATTGATATTTTATTCTAGTTGGGATGTTATTCTCCCTATAATAGGTGATGATATGGGGTTAAATTTACTAATCATACATTCAAAAAAATTTATGAGGATGTATATTATTCCACTTGTGGCAGCAGATAATGTGTGATGTGATGTGCCACTATATGTGTTGGGGAATATTATTACACTTCAAATTGTTAATATGTGATGTAATATGTTAGGCCCACATTTATGTGAGAAGTATGGATTAAGTTATACCTCAGTTTAAAACATCATGTACCATAGGGAAGCTCAAAACCAATTTTGTAACTCTACAATTTATTATATAGGAACAATAAATCTCTCATATATCATAGAAGTATAGATCATCAAATAGAAGGTTAATGAAAAAGTCATTACCAATGAGAAAATATTATGATTGATGAAATCATTATTTTAGATTAAAAATTTATAAATACTATATTAAAAATTATACATATCATCTAGCACATTACTAATATTATATATTCATCCTTATAATAAAATACTTAAATATTACATATCATTTAAGAGATATTATAAATCACTAGGTAGATCCAGTATATAATAAAACTTCACTTCATCCTCCATAAAAAATGTGTGATTTTTTATGCATGGATAAAACCAAACATATGATTTTATTTCATAACCTAACTAGCATGAAGATATAATATGTCTTTTTAATAATAAAAAATAATTGATAAAATAATAATATAATGACTAAAAAATTATATTTTTCTAATACCAGAAAATAATACACCTATAATCATAATGAGTTGTAATATTCAATAAAAATTAAAATAAATGGGTATTAATTGAATAAAATACAAAATAAAAATTATGAATATATGACCATTATGAATTCTATAAAACATAAATATTCCACTCATAGATGAAGATCATATATTCATATCATGTCCAGAAAAATTTATTCAGATAATTTTCAATAACATTAACCAAAATAGTGTATATCTTGATTAATTTATTAATTAAATTTACAATAATTTAATTCTTGTATATATAAATTTCATCATATTTAGAAGTTCATTGTTGACCCAATCCCGTGCTTATTAAAATATAAAATTTATGTTAATAATTGAAGTGTAACATAATGAAAAATAATGCTCTAACAAGAAAAATTAATGTATCATCGTAGTTTTATAAATGTATTTAATTTTTGATACTATGAGAAATTAAATTTTCTTAAATCATAATGTCTTTCTAATTTGACTTGATAGTTCAAAGTTTATGTATAGAAAAATTAAAAAAATTAATGTTAAAAAGTGAAAATTTGTACATTTCAATATAAATTCATGACTTTTTATTTGAACCAATACGAAATATTCCTCATTTTATTCCCCTTTAAAAATATGTTTCCCCACACTTCTCTGTAGATGAAATCTCTTATGAGAAAAAGCAATAAAATATTTTACCAATAATCTCCCAATTTTTTAATTCTTTTGTTCTTTTTTATTTTTTTCCAAGCATGATGAAATAAGAATATATATTGAATAAATGATAGCTCAAAAAATTTTAATATTTCAAGGGTCATGATAAATAAATCTACATATGATTAATAATTCAACCACATTTCTGTTATTTTTTTCTTATATAAATTATGTTAGAGAACAAAGTGAGAGTAATAGAAGTATAATAAATAAAATTTATTAATTACCATTTTATTATCAAATACTTGCCAATAATACTGAACAATAACCCACACATCCACTAATGAGAAAATTCTTATAAAAAATAGATGAAATTGACATAAAACGTGATATATATTGACATAATCCTACAAATATGTTATGAGTGAAGGTGGATAAGGATTAAACAACTAGTAATGTATACTACACCAATAAATAAATATGTGGATTCCAAAGGTTAAATTTTTTTAAATAATGGGTAAGAATTTGAATATCCAATAATGTTCATAATAA
Source organism: Viscum album (assembly GCA_963277665.1). Classification (NCBI taxonomy): domain Eukaryota; kingdom Viridiplantae; phylum Streptophyta; class Magnoliopsida; order Santalales; family Viscaceae; genus Viscum; species Viscum album. The sequence continues at coordinate 1,631,266,253 of OY728152.1, forward strand.
TATTAAAAAAATTAATCAACTATAATACATTGCAAGATAAATAATATTATGGTACAGTATTCACTAGAAATAATTTCCTCTAAAAATAGAGAGGTTATTATGTTGAAATATACATAATGGTTTACCATACATTTCAAAGAATGAAAAAAATTGAATTTTTTTAAATGGGTCTTGATTTTAAAAAATTATCAAACTCTTAATGTGGTAATTTAAAATCAATTCCCAATAATATATTCTATATCAACTATAATGTTAAAAACACTTTTGAAAAAAATCATGATAAATATCTAAAAATCAATTGAAGAGTGAAAATAAAAATTAATGTTCATTTATGCCCAATTCCCCAAAAAATTAAAGTCCAAAAAATTATATTCATGTTAAAAATCCCTCAAAACTAAATTGAACTACCCATTTGAATTGCGTCATAGAAAATATTTTTATAAAATATAGAGCATTAATCAATGATGAAGAATAAATATCACTTTGTTTTATTCATCTTATAGTTCCCTGAGTTAATATTTTTAATAAAACCTTTTACAATATACAAATTTAAAGAAAAATATAAAAATTTATAAAAGATAATTAAAATAAAAAAAGAATGAAAATTGATAAGTCTTGGTATGACTCTTTACTGTGTAAATAGTTATAACTATTTACATTGAGGAAGTACTTGTTATTATCCCCAAAAAAATAGTGTAATTTCTTATGTTTTTTGAATCAGAAGATATTTTGAATACCCATACTTATCTAGATGTGTTTCGTGTATACAAACCCATAGATATCATATTGAAGGTCCTTTAATTTAGTATCGTAACGGTGGAAAATTCCTTCATTGATTAATAAACAAAAATAATAATAATGATTATATCATTTTTTAACACAAAATAAGTACATACATATAATATTACAGAATAAATAGTACACATCACATAAAAATATGAATTACAATAGATAAAAATAGTATAAGAATATAAAAACCAAAGATTGTTTTCAATGAAATGGTATATTTAATATGTTTGATCTAAGAAAATATGCCAAACCTTCCATGAAAAATTTTAAGAGATAGAGAATCATTGAGAATATAATTTACTTTATAAGTGGAATTGTAATATCTTTTTGTAATTACATAGTAAATTTTGATTAATGTTGAATTAAATATAGTGTATAAAGCGAAATTTCATTGTTGGGGTTTGATATTTATATTACAATTGTACTATTATGAATACACCCAATATAACTATTATTTCATTCAAATATTGGTAAACATGAAAATAATAAACTATTTTATCAATATAATTAGTTTTTATAATCATTGTTTGATAAAGGATAATAGATGTAGATAGGATAAATTACGGAATCAACCAGTAGAGTCATTCCATTTTATTCCCATTTATTAGAACACATTAGTGAGTAAGTATAACTAGGGTTCAATAATGATCAATCCTAACCTTTTTTTCGAAAGGTTAATATTGAATGAAATATATTATGGGAGAAGTTCATGTTATTCGAAATTACCACCCAGTCTATTTAGTCAACTCATCTCTTAAAATTACTAAAATCACACACCATACTATTATAACATATATGGGTGTAATAAGTGGTTGAAGGAACATTCCATAGTTTCTTAATATGTAATTTCCCATATTAAATTAATTTTTTTCCACTAATCACATTTTTAGAATATTAGTTTTGTTAAAATATATTTTTATGAAATATGATTTTTATAAATTTATCATTGAAAACTAATAAATAATAATCATGTTATTAGAAAATAAAAAAACTTAAATAATAATCTCACCTATTGTAAAATATTTTCTCTAATTTATTAGCCTCTTAAAATAATATTATATAACGTTAAATAATAAAAAATTTACAGTGGATTAGGAGGGTTTCATAAGTGTACGAAAATGTATTGTGTTGTAAAAACATATAATCTTCCAATAAATAATAATTTATTGATTCAAAAGACATAATTAGAAAATATAGAGAATTATTTTGATAAAATAAATATTAATATATGAAATATTCTTGATTAAATGTTGTCAAGGTGTGTTTTGGAGGATTTTAGAAAATAATTGACTCTTCGGTGAGATTACAATGAGTAATATAGAATATATGATTTTTTGGACTAAAAATGTGGAAGAAAATATTTTCCATGTGAAAAGAAGTATTGAAAATTTTTCTTGCATATTCAGGATTGTAATATCATAAAATATGAATCAAATTTCTAAAAGAATGAAAGAAAACCATTTTTAAGCAATGGTTATTAATTTTCTTGAACCAATATTTCAATGACATATATTTGGGTATTATTAATCAATTACTAACATTTTTCTATAAATACCCACCAATTTACAAATTAACTATCCTTTATGTTCATTAGAATAGTTTTTCTTTATTTCTTATGTTGTGTTCCAAATTCCCATGAAACAAAAAAGTAAAAGAATTTTTTTTTTCATCCATGTAATGAATATAATATGTAATAACAATGAATGATTCAATAACTAGTATCAAAGGATGGTTTAGTTACTATTGAAAACTTGTACTTGAAAACATTTCTATGTACAGATGGGATAAAAATGAATATAAAAAACATCTTGGAATTTTGGTGATTTATTAAGTGAGTGGTTTCTATGAATTTAATTCCCAATCTAGAAACTATACATGGATGTGTCTCTAGTATGCATTTTCCTAGGCTAAACAAATCAAAACCCATAATTTGGATCAACACTCAATTTGGAATTGTTTATGTTATCGGTCCTTATATCACACTTCGTTTAACACTCCATGTGGATATATTTGGATAATCATAATATTTATTGAAACATTGGGAAGGATATGTATATATAATTAATTATCTTTGAAGATATTAAATAATAAAATTGTTAAGAATTTATTTATGAATTAAACACCATTTAAAATTATATAATTTATAAATACTATCAGTTTTATCACATTGGCTATCTTATTTTTAAAAAATTATGTGAGATATGTGGAACCGTATAAATGAAGAGTAGAACGAATGGTGCACTAATGAAATTAAAAACATATTTGAATATGCAATGGAAAACATCATGAGTAAGATGAATCAACTGTCGCAAGTTAAAAATAATAACTTGAATCACATTTAGGGACAATATCCACCTTGAAGGGAAAAACATATTGTCGAGTCTATCATTCTTTAATGAACACCTGAAATTAGTTGTACGACCCATCCAATGATTTCAAACTATATATTTATTCTATATAAAATATATTTTATGCACTGTAATGTTAGAGATTGATAATTTCACCCTAGAATTATAACACATTAAAGGAGAAATTGATCAGTGGTGGGAACTAATTTAAATGGAAAATCTAAGAGGGGAGAATGATGCAATTGAGTGGGAAAAGTTTCATGAAATATTTTTCAATAAATATTTTCCTAGTTCAATGTAAATAAAAATAGAGAAATAATTATAAGAGATAACGAAGAATGAAAATAAATCAATTGGAAGAAGATATTAATTTAAATTGACAATACAAGATCAATACACTTCAAGGTATCATATAGATCCTAATGGAATATTTTTTATATTAATTGGAATATTGATGCCCCATTTTTGAATGAATTTAGAAAATATATACAATAAATGTTTTGATGAGATACAACAAAGTGGAATTAGTTTTTTATCATATTTTCTATATATGACATAGTCATATATTCCAAATGAAAAGAAGATAGAAATTGTTCAAGACTCAGGGAAGAATTTTGATCACCTAAAAGAAGGAACAAATGTGAAAAATTACATGTGTAAAAAAAGATGGAAGAAAAATTCTTGAAACTAATTTATTAGTGTTTTAAAGCTCGATAAGTTCTAATGTGATGGCCATATCTCTCGAAACTATAATATTAAGGATATGATTCAGCTTCTCAATACTAATCACCTAGGGAATATACCACAATCACATCTTGATGTTCAATTATTTATGTGTGATAAACTAGTATAACAACTAAGGCTTTCCTTACAGAGGTAAAAATTCATTTTGAATTTAAATTAATTATAATATTCAAAACACTCTAAATGATTACAATTTATTTTTTTGGATTCAATGAAACACAATGTAAAGATCAATTACTTTTCATATTGGAAACTAATGTATAAATATTAGTTGTTTAAATTAGATGCTTATAAAGGGTAAAATGGTCATTTATTCCTTGATGATGAATTCCGATAATTTTTATATCCACTATGCTGTTCATGTGATAAGGATTTTACCCATGGAAATGAGACTGATAGAATTACTAGCCTTTAAAATTTCATAGATTAATTGATATTTAATATTTAATTAAATAAATATTCATTATCTTGCACATGTTTGTTCACCTATATATTTATAAAGGACCCAATTACTGAGATTAATTCTCTTTTATTGGGTCTTAAATGGGATGTCTTCTCTAGGCAGGGCATAAGATATTATTAGGCATAGGGGGTCGATGTGGAGCCTCATTCTCATTTTCTATTTCTTTCCTTTTTTACTTTTTTCCTTTAATTCTATCTATTCCACATAATAATTATCATTTATTCCCTCCCACCCATCATACATCCCATATCATGTGACCAAGAGAGAATATTTAGTGGGATAAAGAATGGAATAGAAAGATATTGGGAGAGAGTAAAAGAGGGATGTTCCACTTTGGGGCTTTAGAGAGGAGGGAAGTTGGGAAATAGTAGTTGACCATGGAAAAAAATTCAATTATTCCACCCAAATTTATGATATTTTTATGTTTATAGAATTGATCTCCATATTTTTAACACTTTATAGATTTCTGACGCTTATATATTTACATAATACCCATTACATGTCGATCTGGAACCTATGTGGAAAAAATATATTTTCAGCTAATTGGTGGGGTTTCCCTTTTAGAAATCCTCATCATGAGGAATATAGTGTAGGAAAACACAGAATATTTTCATCAAATTTAGAGAAGCTGATTTAAATATATTTATGCACTCTCTATAATGTATAAAAACTATTCATTTTTACACTCCATGTTTTGTGGTAGTATAATCCCCTGGGTATCATTAAGGGTACATGGATTATAATAGGGTATACAAACCCTGTACTCCTCCCTTACAACAATTATGTGGGTTTCCCATATTTAATTCCTAAATTAATGAATTTGATACCTGATTATTATATTTTAATTATCTTTTATCAAATACCATTATGGTTAATCCCTTGAGGTTTTTTAAGGACTACATGGATGTTTTTAAAATTTTTAATAAATGTAGACATTATCCATTGGTAATTATATAAAATAATCTACAGAGAGTGATAAAATAAATCTAATTTGGCTCATGATCCATCTCAGTTTACAGTGACTCATGTACATTTCATTTTATTCCAAGAGGTTATCCTATCATTTGACCATGATTATCTCATTTTGAATTCCTCTACATTAATATTATTTCTGATGGTCCTAAGTCAGATGCCTTTTGAAAAGATGATGACCTCAGAAATCCCTTACAGTGTCCCTTTTCCTATTAAATATTTCTAACGATCTTTTTCAAGAAGAATCTATATATGTATATAGTTACAATTATTCCTTATAGGATTCCTATTCTTATGTTTCAACATAGTGGACCCCATTCAATTCCACAGTTTTCTTATGAAATTTGAGAATCCCATATAGGATTCATCTATGAGCCTAATTTTTTATCACCATATAGGGGATTCTGCTATTTATTTTTATAGATTCCATATATAATTATTTTACTAATTATTTTACCCTGATGATTCATTGTAGGATACCTTTACTCAGTTACAACTTACAAGGATCCCATTGACAATGCCTACATCTGAGTATTGGACATTGATGATCTAGAGTAGGATATATAACTTCTGTTCTATGATAGGGGACCTGAGGGGTGAACAGTTTTTTTTGGAAAGCATGATATGGTGAATTTTTTATTTCGGTTAAAATTGAAGAGTTTTTCAACTTAAAACCCAAACTCATCTAGTAATCACAAGGAGATGTGGAACTAGTTGTGAGATTTTTTGATCAACCACCCTCAGTATTTTGATTATACATACATGTATTTACATTTGATGTAGATATGAATACTAATGCTTCATCCTAATTATTAGATAATGGCTCCTAATATAATGTAATTCAATGATAAATATTTGAAGTCGTAATTCCTAGTATCATCCTGTTGAGTATATTAACTGATTATATGATGTGGATCCCCATATCTACTTCCTATTATCTTTCCAATAATCATATTTGTTTAATGATATGAATTGTATAACCAAAATTACCATTTAAACTAGGCATCATATCCCTATAGGATTTATAGAGGTAAATCACTGAGAGTGTCTTAGATTCCCTCTTATAATAGGATTCACTAAAGATATATTGTTCTATAACATTCACAGGTTGTCAAAGGTAATCAGGTGGCACATTTCGCATGAGCAGTGGGATACCGACATGCCCCCTGAAGATGAATTTGATCTCCTCATATGATTCCAAGTATATTTCCTTTGGATAGGCAGACACAAAAATATAATTACTCACCAAAAATTTATAGTTATGGTTTGTTGATCCATTTATTTAAGGGATTCTGAGTGCCCCCTTCAGTCCATAGATAATACTGTACATATTCCTTGTGGATCGTCCCCTTAGAGACTATCTGATTTATGATATCATTATTTCCTGTGGCCTGTGGGATAGTAATTAGAAATCATACTAGTTGACACATGGATATAGTGGTATTAAATATATCCACATGACATATTTTTACGGATGTTCATTTGAATCCTACAATCATTTATCATTGATATTGGAGGTGAGTATGAGTGATCCCTGGGATAGTAAATGCATCCCTCGATGGAGAAATAGATTCCTCATTGATATTTATATCTCAGAAAATATTTTTTTATTGATCAGGATTATGGAAATCGGGATCAAATTAACTATACCAGGGTTGGGTTCTATGATATCCAACTCAATTCCCTATTTAGTGGATGAACATAAAATCATCATTATAGACCCAATGGTCGACTGATTTTTTGTTTTACTTTCTATGTAATCAAATATATAGAACTATATATTCATACATAGACATATACATAGACATATACATTTATATATATATATATATATATAATATTTCACATTTCCCAGATGACTGGGATGATGGACCTAGTGATCAAATGTGGTGTCACTTTATTTACATAACTTATCATTCTTAGTTGTTTCTCAACTATACTAGACATATTTCATGAGAATATACTTTTGAAAATTGATTTATAGGATCTTCATTAGGGTGGAATATTGAGATTATTTTCCCCCATGTATGAGAACCTTGGTGGGTGTGTAAGTGTCCACCATGAATATTTTTTAGGATGAGCATGGACACATGATGGTTGGGGATGAGTCCAAGTGTTTCATGATCAAGTAGAGATGCTCATGTGGTTTCTATTGATAGGGATATATAATCTTGAAGGTTTCATGGTGATCGGTTATGTGATCTATCACAAATTTTTGAGTAGATATAAATACTTTTATTTCAATTTTATTTATGTACTCCATTTAATATGTGTTTCCTAGTGAGAAATCATTATTTTGTGTATGACATAACACTTCATGATTTATAGAAATTATTTTATTATTACATCATGATTATATTTCAGTTTATTTATTAATTTTTCACTATATTTTATTAACTACATCAGATGATATCTTACTATTTATACTAATTTGTAATCTGATATAAAGTAAAATTATATCTATAGACACACCTTATGCCCTAGCATCAAGTCGGAATCCTCTGTTTTATTGAGAGGCATCCTTGATGACTTGTGGAAAATAAACATAGAATACCATAATAGTATAATACAGGTTGGGTTGTTACAAATTGGTTTTTAGGGGGGTTCCTTTCCTATTGAATTACTACGTGGGACATGATAATTAATAAAATATTGAATTCATTGGAAACTATGATGGATGTTGGGTGAGTTCATTAAGAACACATGGTTTAGTAACATATCTTACTTACATGGGATATAGTAATATTTTTCATGATATGTGATGTTATATTTTTTATTCCTTTCACATTGATAAATTCCCTTATTGTGTGGAGGTTATGACTTATTATAGATTTCTGTCACTTTTCACATTAGCAAGAGGCTAGAGATGGTTTTATAATATTTTAAATAAAATGAATGAGGTTCCTTGTGCATAACATTTATCACATATATTGAATATGTTATAGGAATTCTAGTTTGTGTTTTTTTGGATAATAGTGGCTATATTTTTAATGTTTCAACAAAAAATAGTGTTTCCCTATAATGGTTTGTTGGTGGAGTTCATCATTATTCATCAGAATTTCATTTTTCTTTAATTATGATAGAAGGTTATGTGTATCCTTGGTGAGATGTTTTATGGTGAATAAAATACCATAGTCATCATGAAAAAGGTGTAGTGAGCCTAATTAGATGATAGGGTACATGGTTCCTAGTGACCGACCCCTTGTAATGAATTTCATCTAAATTTCAATTAGTTAATGTTTCATTTTCACCCTATGTAGTTTGTTCCAACATAGACTAGAATGACATTCTATATAATAAAACCACATTCTTATGATAAAAATTATTATTTTTGATAATATTTTGTTCATATTGTTTCCCCATGTAGGTAAAACATGATAGTTGATAGTCTCATTTTTTGGGATATAGTCGGTTTCTTATTCACATTTATTGTAGACAACTATATTTTTAGTAAAATAGACCTCGTTGGTGTCTTATCATATGAGGATTCCAAGTGAATATTATTCCTCGATTAATTATATGTTAATATCTTGATACTCTAGGGATAGTACCTTATGAGGATTCTCAGAGAGTATCAGGGCCTAGGTATGCTGATCTTTGATTGTTTTGACACTTTTATGATGATGTTATACATACTTAATTTAGATAGAGACTTCATAGGTTCATTATATTCAATATTCCATTTCAGTTATGTGGGTTATGCCTTATGAGATATGAACTTCTCGAGAGATTTAAAAATTGGTCCTTGTGGTTTGACCTAGCAACCAATATTTGAGACATGATCATTATAAAATGTTTGTGACCTAGTAACCTCTATATTCCACTCTTACAACTATTTGATGACAATTGGATTTATTATGGGAAACTTGTGGGAGTGTTTTCCCTATATTTTTTGATTCATGGAGGTTGTGATCTCAGTTATACACACATTTTAAATCATATGCATGAGAGGATCCTGTGTTTTTCTTATATAGATATGTTTTTGACATTGGATTTTGAGTAATCAACTAGGGTCCTCATGTTTTGATATTATATTTTGTGGGTAGGACTATTATGGTGATTAGTCTTATGGACTGCTGACTTTTAATAGAATTATAAATCTAAAAAATGACATTGGGTGATATGTGGTCATTTAAAAAATAATTGAACAAGAATGACTCTCCCTTTTGAAGAGGAATTTCAAGGGATCATAGAGTATAATGAGTCAGACATGTCTTGTATTACTGTCAGTTTATCATTATTATCAAGGAAAAATGATATAATGATTTCAGTATTAATGATATAGTTGTATCAGATTGTACACACACTACACGATATGTAACGATACACATCAATTATACATGGTATTGTTAAAAACATAACACTATAAGTGTTTGAGTGCAATCTGAGTTCCTATGATATCTAAAAAATATTGAGTGAATTTTTCACGAAGATTTATGATAAAATGTGAAGTGTCCTTATATATTATAGGAGACATAAAAAATAAATGATTATAGTGAGAAGGTTGATATATGGTAGAACCAAGATACTTATTTTTAGAAGACATAGTTTCAAGTGTTCATTAAAAGAAATGTTTTCCTTTTTTATGTGTCCATGGCTGTAGAAGTGAAATAAATGAAAATTAATGAAATTGTAGATTACTTCTAGTAAAATGTGATCATTCTCTATACAACGACATCTTCATGAGTATTTTGAGGGAGTTTTGGTTATACACTAAGCTTCTTTAATACTATTCATTATTTGATGTAGAAACATGTAGAGGTTATGATCAAGGATAGGTATAAGTTATTCTATATGGAAGAGAGAGTACCATTGCATGTTTGATCGCATAGACCCTCATTTTTAGTTGAACTTCATATTTTTTCAGGAAAACCATTCTTAGTATGTGGGAACAAATGATGTTTTTATTCTTCCACATTGGTACTATTATAGGAGAGGATTTGTCAGTGTTGTGTTCAGAGATTAGAATAAAATGTATTTTGGTCATTTGGGCATGGATCATGGTTCATGGATGATGATAAGGATACTACGATGGTGTGGGGTTTCAGATCAACCGAGGTTGAATGTATTGCGTTATGAAATATTTTATAACACTATAATACTTCTCATTGGATGACCATGATAGCATAGTTATTTTGATTCCCATGACGTGATCATGGATGCGATTGGCCCCTAAGGCTTCTAATGGATGAGAAGGATCGTGGTGGGGATGTTTTAACGACTATATATACTTTTGGGTAGGAAATATGAGAATAATTTTATAATTTTAGTTGATATGTTTGGAAGGTTTAAAATGGTCTTTTTTCCAATAAGTTGAACTAAAATAATTTTTATAACCAATACCATGGTTCTGAAATAGGGTATTTTCCCTAGGACTTGAAATTATTTAAATTTCGAGTTGTTAAATTTCTCATTGTGTAATCAACAATAATTATTGAAATAAATAAATACAATTTTTTGCACATATTTTTATTGGATATATATTATGAATGGAGTTTCATATTGAGATTATATCTCTATCACTGAGTCTGAATGAGGATTTCTTCATTGGTGGGGATAAACTCATGTTGGACATCGGGGATGAGACCATTTTACTTTTTATTTTAATTTTAATTACTTCCATTCATATTCCTTCTTTTAGTTATTTTACTCCGCTAGATTTACATGTATACCTACACCACGTTCCTCATGGGACATCCAGGAGATATGTGGGGGGATATAGAGAGAGATATATACATATATAAAGGGAGGATTCATCACATATCTTGGGAGGAGTCAGATCATCGTGGGGTAGTGGTGGATCATAAAAAACTACTGAAGAGAACATTTGTAAGGTTACTTATATATTCAAGGGTATATGTTGTGTATCATGGTATACACACTATGTATTAATCCCACGCTACCATTTTTAAGGATAAGTATATATTTATTCCCCCGATCAATAATTGGACACATGATGAGACCATTTTGGGTATATATCAATTTAGATAATGGTGGTAAAATTGTTGAGGAGAATTGCAGAATCCATTGATTGATTTCATGTTTTTTACTAAATGGATGGTTTCTTACCCTAATAATTACATCCAACTATCTCATAATAGTAATACACATGATCTAATGTGGTCAAGGATCGATGTATCAATTATAATATTGAAATAATTTTCCTTATGATCCAAGGGGAAATAATTTCATTTTACCTAGAGGATCCCGTGTAGCATACCTCTTCCATACTACTACTTTTGAGGGGCCAATTTGGAATTCCATCTCTTACATGATAACCTAGGGAATACCATGTAAGATCCCCCTACCTATTTACTCATTATGAGGATCCTGAGTAGGATACCTCTATCAACATATAATGTTATGAGAATCCCATATTAGGTGCCTTTACATATAAATATACCCAAAGATAACCATGTATGATTCCTCTATTTGTACACTCCTTTTATGGATCACATATTGGATGCCTCTCGAAACATACTCTTTTTGAGGTCCACATAAGGTATGAATCTATCTATTTTCATTTTAAGGGCTCCTTATATATTTTCTCTACCTATGATTTGATAAGAGGATCACATGAAGGATACCTCAAATTAATTCGGCCAAATGATGATCCCATATTGGATACCACTTTCAAAGTATTGCACCTTGAGGATCTTGATTAGGATACCTTTTATGTGTTATGACTTACAGGACCTGGTGGGGGACCCAACATTTGAACATCATTGAGGCATTCCATTATGATTTTTTGTAGGGATGGTAGTTGGTGTCACCATAGAACCCATATTGAACATGTTTTCCATAGGGGAAGTGTTAGTTTTTATGGGTTTTATCAATATACCACACTAACTATTTTATTTATTCTTACACATGGTTACTTTTTATGTATCTAGGATTGTCGTATAATCTTCTCGGAGATCAGACTATGGGAAATGATACAATGTGTTTCTATTATATGGCTTTCTATAGGGACTTCCATGGATCTAGATGTTGAGCCTACATGTTGATTATATGACAATGATTCACATATATTCTTCCTAATTCATTTCTTATTAGACTTTTTATTGTATGATAGAATTACTTTTCTTTTAATTCCAATTGTCATTAGGATTCCTCCTTTTAAGGTAGTTATAGAGGTAGGACACTAAATGATTCTCAAAACCTCTCTTATAATGGTTTTATCTGATGATAGATTGTTCCATTGAACCAAAAGAATTCCAAAGGATACAAGGTGGGAGAATATCCCTTGGGCAGTGAGATGATGATGAGTTACCTGAGTATGGAGTTGTTCTCCCCATATGATGCAAATGATCCCCCCTTAGTTCAAGTGGAAGCACCACTATTGATACTCATTATATAAATCAAGGACTGGGTTGTTGATCCATTTATTTAATGGAATCTCGGATGTACTCTTTATCTAAATACCATTCCTAATAGATTTTCTTAGGGTCATCCCCAATAGGAATTCTGAAAGTTACAATTTTGTCATTTCATATTGTCTTGGACCTAGTAATTAGACATTAAACAACATTACACAAGGGTATAGTGGTGTTGAATATATATCTATTAAATATTTTAGGATATCAATTTGAAAACCATGACTTATTCATCTTAGTTATTGATGGTGAGTATGAGTGGTCCTAGGAATAGACATGTATGCCCATTTAGGGACACACCTTGATCAAAAACATTTCTAGTACTGACCAAAGTAGGTACTATCGATTAAGATTATAGACAAAATGATTGAATTAATTATACACATATTTTTTCATATGACATTTAGATAATTCCCATTTTCATAGGATGTACATATTATTTTGGGGTGGAATACTAATATTATTTATCATCCCAACATTTTCACCTTGTATTACATGTGGACCTTTTATCTACATACATTTTGAACATGGTCCCATGACAGTAGGGGTAGAAGCACATGGTTTAAAAAATCCAGAGAAGCCAATCATGTGGATTGTTTTTTTCAAGCTGGAGAAGCTTGACAATGTCTTGGAAAATATATTTGTGTTTTATCATGGAGATTGTATGAGATATTTGTACTTTTATTTTAGTTTCAATTTTGTACTTATATGTATATGGATACTCTAGTTTGTGATCTATTATTTATACAAGACACATTTATTGATTCTTTTAAAAAATATCATTTATTATTACAACATGATACTATTTAATTATATTTACAGCTTCTATAATTGGTTTATTTATTAACATATATGATATCAAGATATTTACACTAACATTTACACTGATATGAAGTCATAATCTCTCCAAGGGAACACCTTATGCAGTGCCCCCTTTGTATTAGGTAATTAGAAATTTATTTTTTATTTTATACATATAAAGAGATTGGGTAACGAATGGGATGTTTAATAGGCTGCAAATCATTTTTTTTATTTTCTAAAAGCTGGATTGAGGGTAGCCGGTTCCCTTGTACATCAAATTCAAATTCAAATTTCAATTAACCGCTCCACCACCATCACACGAGTCCCGACACGCCGCTCACGCGCCGGCTTCGAATACCGAGGACCATCGAATACTGTGTCACCTTCAGACGCTCTTTTGTCTTATCCGCGTCGCCCTCGAGACACGAGCCTTCGCGAATCCCAACGTCCCCTCCCTCCAGACCGCCGGCGAGACACGCCGGACCTGTACCATACGGAGCAACGCCGGCGAGATCCCGTCGTCCCCGAACAAAACATAACGCCGACGAAAAATACCAGCAACCATCGTCTAACGTCGGCGAACCACATTAATGACCTTCAGTATCGTTATCGTCGTAGGAAACACGAACAAGAACATCACCACTTCAGACCAAAACCGTAAGCAATGAGGAAGAAACCCTCGACACATCACACAAACATCAGCAACGCACACACCGCTTCCTGCAACCCCACCACCCTGAACAAGGGTTTATTTGACAAAGATCCCGCTGTCGTCCTCGTCTGCACAAAACGAAACAAAAGCAAAAGCGATCTCCCAATGCCACCATCCAACCTGATCACAGATGCAACTCAACCTCCAAAGCACCCATATCTAAGGCCATAGTGGCATCCTCAATACACCAGACCAGGGGCTCGGGCGCAGAATCAACATTGAGTCGCAAAGACCTCGATGCGCGCAAGACGATCCAATACGGGGTCACTAGAATAAGAACACCGCCTCAACCTACGAACTAGGGAAGAAGGAGAGTCGATCTGGCCGGCGGAGGCGGCGTGAGGGAATACCTAGCGGAGAGCAGAGCCCCTTACGGGCTCATTCCTCATCCTGGATGTTTAATATGAATTTTGGAAAGTTATAGGGGATTCTATATAGGTTCACATAATGATCGTGATTAATAGGAACTGGGAAACACCTCCAAAAAATTGTTCGATGATAAATAGTGTGAATATTATAGGTGCAGGTTTGGTGCACAATTTGGAGAAATCGTGAACCCTCTTTGGGGAAACTATTTTTATCGTGGGAAGAGGTAAAACATTTTTTTTTCTTGGTAATTCTAACCATGCTAGACAACTACATGATGGGGTGTCTTATGTTATTAGACCCCTCACTATTGGAACATAGTTTTGCAAACTATGTGGGGTAATAATACGACCCATTGGTGGCCCACAATAAATTGTTAATATAACACAAATTATACCCTTAGGCTCTAATTTTCCCAAAAATAGACCACATATACATATTTTTCCATATCAGAGGATGAGGATACCTATCCCATTGATCTGAGATCAGTCTGTTTGGGATTCATTGTGCTTGGGAGTCCCATTTTTCTTTTTTAATTTCTTTTTTGGTGTTATACTTTACTCTTCATATCGTTTCTCTATTGTATTCAAGGATCTAATTTATTGGGTAGATTCAAATGGTGTGTTAATCTAATAATGATGGTATGTGGCAGTTTTTTTAAAAGAGAACAAAATCTACAGAAGGTTTTTGGAGAGGTAAGACATGTTTTTTGAATAATTATGTCATTATTCATTTTTTTCTTATGTTTTAATGGAATATGTGGTCATTATAGACTCTGATTATTATAAAATTAATAGTTGGTTTTTTTAATTTCATTAAATTTATTATGAAATTTACATATATATCTTGGTATAATTCCTCATTATTGATGATTTTGAAATTGTGGAAATTGGTTGTTGTGCAGAGTGTGTTGTTTCATAATTTTAGAATGATGATTTGAAAATATGATATTGTCTTGATATATAGAAATAGATTGATGCAATGTTACAATAATTGCAATATTTTATTTTAATGGATTCAAATGGTTTATTTTTTATGGCTTCTCACACAAATGGTTGGTGTTTGATCATTTTTATTGTCATGACCCTATTGAAGAAGAGTGTTCCCTTAGGACATTAGTATATGGTTACCTTGTGATGACTTGGTAGATCAACAGGAGACTGCTAATTAGTATTGAAGAGTCTTATGATAATTCTTGTGTGGATGTGTTGATATTTGGAATTGAATTGGTTATATGAAAGGGATTTTATAAAATGTGTTGGAAGACATTATTTGTCACTTCAAATGGAATTTTGTTTGGTTTGTTAAACTACATTTATTCTTTGATATAAACTATTTTAAATTACATGTTGTAAATTTTCAAATTTAAATTTGTTAACATGTTTGATAATAATATCATGATTAGAGTACTCATTCGTGGAAACCTAATGATTTTTATAATCACCCCCAGATTGGGATATTTGGTGTGTTTCAATATGTGACATATCAAGACACAAGTAAAAGCATGGTATCCGAGTTCTTTTGTGAATCATATTGATCAATTGTTCTTTATTTTGGGGATGGATCTATGATCATTTTCTAGATGTGGAGTGATGTAAATGTAGACACTAGGTTTTTTGTTTTTTTTTTCTTTCTACTCTCATTTTGGTCTTGGTTTCTAAAATTTCACACCAATATGGTTTGTGGTTTTAGTTTGGTTTCCTTATAAGTTGGTTATACTTTGAGTAATATAATATTGTTCCCATGCATTATATAGTTTCTTTTTTATGTAAAGGATTTTTAGAAAGTTTCTTTAAATGGAAAATCATCTCCCAATTTTTTATGAATCCCTTCGAATTTATTATTATACACTACTGTCATGGGGATTTAAACTATGTTCTAGTATTGTTCCACTACCTCCTCCAGCAAGTGAGTAGGGGATGGAGTTTTTGATGGTATCTGTCTAGTCCATTCAATCATTCATTGTGGGACAATGGAATCATTTGGTCTTGGTGTTGGAAATACAGTCTTGGTTAATCCTTTAGATGGTTATTAGTAAAGTGATATGATCATCAGAATAAGAAATGTGTGGCATAAAAAGTTCTTTCTATCCTATTTATTCTAAACATCATGTTTCATAGGAGTTCGTTAGAATATGGGATATGTACTCTTATAGATGTTGTAACATCATCATAATTGTTTTAACCAATTATAATTTAATGAAATTCATTGATATAAATGACTTCCCACTAGGAGTGAATAGATCATTTTGACTAGTGAGTTATGATTTAGTGAAAATGATCTAATTTTAAAAGTGTTGAAAAAGTTTCCAAATTTGATATTTTTAAAAGATATGGCAGTGGAATTTCAAAATGGTTTGATTTTCAAAAATAATGTTGGTTGTTTCAAAAATGTTTGGAGTATGGAAATTAATTAAATTTGAGGGAATTGTGGAGGTATTTATAATATGGAGAATTCTATTTTTTAAGCTTTTAGTTAATAGAGGGTGAGATTAAATGGTGCTTCGATCTGGTTATAGAAAATTTTCACAGTTATGGATAAGAGAAACCCACCAGAAGAGGATATTGAAAAAGAAGTTTCACCATAGCCACAAGTGAACCAAATCTGTATCGGATTTTTGTACAACATTTTAATGAATTAGATCAATGGAATTTTAGGGATGAACAAAGGCAAGTGGATTATTATTTTTAGTTCATGAAGCCGAATCCAACCATTATTTGATGTGATTTGAAACCATTGAAATTAGCGGTGTGAAAAAAGGATGAATTGAATCAATAATTTTCAACACACAAAAATTGAGTTAAATGTTATGTTTGAAGAATACATGCTAGAGGATATATAAATACTTTGATGGTATAGATAATATCATGCTAAATTATCCAATGTAATTCAATCAGAGGATTTTTATGAGTTATTCAGCAAAAAATCATATCCTCATCTGGTTTGAATTTCTAGAATGATGGAAATATTTAGTTTGAAGCATGTAAATATATTTTTGATAGAGTAAAAACATAAAATAATGAATTTTTCCCCAATACACACAGTGTTCCTACAAGTACATCCTTGAAGGTACTAATTATTAAATAAGTGTTAAGTGTAGAGACCCAAAGCCTGACGTACATAGACTTTACATTACTTTTTCAGAATACTTAGTATATAACAAAAACACACACACAAGGATCGTAATAGTTTAGTGTCTTTGGAAACTCGGAACGTAATCTTCTAATTGTGGTGAAAGATCTTCAATATCTCCCATAAAGATCTTCCCTTTTTTTTACCTAAAAACCTTTCTTTATATCCTGGGGAAAAGAAAACATAAAAGGGTGAGCTCAAATGCTCAGTAAGGGTAAACAAAAGAAATATCAATCACATCATATACATAAGAACATAGCTTTTGGAAATCTTAACCTGCAAAAGAGCTCATAATATCATAACATGGGATAAATCATAGAAGTGAAAATGAGATCCCCATAATCATAACATAAAACTTGAAACTTTGTGGCATGCACACATAATCATGGAAAATCATTTCTTGTTAGTCATGACTCATTGCCAAGACTATATTAGTGGACAAAGTCCCTTTCTGAACCGAGTTCACTCCTCGTTTCAGTCCTGTATCACTGAACCGAAATAACCTTCCGTTCCAGCCATGTCTATCTCATGAGATATAAAATCTTTACCCAATTCATTGGAGGGAGATATAGGTCCCACCCATCTTATAATGAATCCTTTCTTATGTGTGCCACATAATCATAAAACATACATCATCGCATAACACATGTAACAAAAATGGGATTCTTGAAACATCATGACATCATAAATCAATTCATATAAGATAAAGGAATTCATAAACATTATTCCATCACAACATAGTCAAATCAATGTAAAAATATGGATAGAAACATAACCCTTTATTATCTTAGATGGAAAATAATTTTGATAAAACACTTGAATTGAATTCTTGAAGAAAATATCCTTTCTTCTTCAAAATCAATTTCTTTTCACAAAACATCATGCAATTTTAAAAGAAAGAGATTTTATTGAAAATATTCATGAAATATTTTATAGGAAGCTTCATGAAAATAAGGATTTATAAAACAGTAGAAATCCGTTCGTGCCGTATAAGTTAAAAAAAACATTCTTCGTACTTTTGTCGGAAAAGTCAAAAGTACCTCATACGACAAAAGATTCCTTTCATACATATTACTAAAAACTAATCGAAGGGTAAAAATGGTTTTAAACAATTGTAGGTGGATGGAAATAATATTACATTTTGATGAAACATGGATGTGGATGATAAAATACACCCCAGTAAATACTTACGAATAAACAATCTCGGATAAAAATGAGATTGTGATATTTCCCTTACCTTAGGTCCGATTTGCTTTGTTCGTGTCCGAAGCTCCTGTATAATGGTTTAAATAATGTTATTGACATATTCCAGAATCATACATATTGATATGAGATCATATATGGTCATATTATTAGCTTCTTGTTAGTAATATTTCATTGTTACTTGTTACTCGGGTCTTTATAACTTTTTGTTCTTATGCGTGTTTTGTCGAATAAATTCTTATTCTTATCTTTAGGTTATAGATAATTCATTTCCAGAATGGTATTAGTGTAGTATATACCATATTCATTCATTCAATTCATTTATATAATCATTATGAAATGAAGATCATGTAGAACAAGTTGCATCACATCGTGGAGACGGTATTCCGTACGTACGCACGAGTGATGATATCGTTCCTATGATCGTGGAATTGTATTGGAGTATATATATATTATTTCAGTATCAATATTACTTCATAATAATCATATATAGTTACTCATTACACCATTATACCCATCCTTGTAAGATGATGGTGGAAAATAGATTACACCACGGTGTGGAGACGGTATTCCGTACGTACGCACGCGCGATGATTTCATTTTTCCGTAGGATGGATAGAAGGTGAATTAGGGTTGTTTCATATTTATAATAACATATCAGTATGTAAGTAATACTGATGTTATTACTTTATCATGAAACAACTAAAGAAGAAGAAGTTGAAGAAGAAAGAAATTGAAAAGATCGGTAATGGATATTACCTCTTCTTTGGAACGCCTCTTTGAATCCTCCACTTAAGGAACTAAGATTGGTCTTTGGAGAAGACCAGGACCTCTAGGATTATTCTAGGGAAGTGGAGAGGAGAAAATGGCAGGGGTTGGCCGAGCTTGAGTGCTCAAATTGGTGTGAGGAGGAGGGGGAGGAGGTGTCCTTTTATAAGGGAGGAGAGGGGCACCTTAGGAATATCTCAAAATATTATTTTATATTAAAGTCAAAATCGGTTTATAATGGTTCCAAAGGGTCTTATTTCGAAGATAATGTGGGGAAGGGTCGAAATCCTATCAACCAATAGGATTTAGACAAGTTTAGGGTATTATTTTAACCTTATCAATTAGATTTAACTCTAAGTTAAATAATTTAACTTTTACCATGTCTTTTTGTTTTCTTTCACTATATGGTTAATACACTTACTATAACATGCCAAACGAACCCCAAATTGTTTATTATTAATATATATATCCTTATCTATGTCATTTGGCCGAACCTTATATTTTTAGGAATAAAATAACAATTAATAATATAATATTTGATTTAAAAACTATTTTGTGTCAATTTTGACACTATTTGATATATGATTTTTGTGAAAGTCATAACAGAATTATAAGTTCGAAACAAGTTGATTAAATCAACACTAATATATCATAGTAACCTAGAAAATTAGTTTAATTCATAAAAAGTCTCAAATTACGTTTATTTTGGTGTTTATAAGATCAATTATGTCAATATTTCATTAACAAGATAATTACTGCATCATCTGTGTGTCATAAATAAATTAAATTATTTGATGTATAAAAATTACAAATAAAATACCATCATGTAGTAAATCTTTTTAGCTTTCTAATGAATATTTACAATAGAATTTATCTTATATATAACCCCATATTAAAAATGATTTACTTATTAAACTTTGATTTTAACTACTTTAACCCATCTTTAAATAAATTAATAATAAATGTCCTAATCTAATCCAAGTGGGCCTAAATGGTCATATTTTATTCCTAAGATTGTTTTTGGTCGAATTACACTTGTCCAATAGAATTAGGACATGTGTTAGGATAATATTAATATCATATTTACCCCTAGTTACCCTATTTACTATTAACCGCGGTAAAAAAAGTAAAAAGTTACTATTCACCAAAAATTATTTTTATCTCATTGAACCACATTTTACTTACTAACATCAACCGTGTCTCTCGGATTTTTGAAATTCCATTCACAGAAGCGGTAAAATTAAGTTTTATGAAAAATTCAATTTTTTAACTACCACTTAGTAGTTTCACTATTCATCAAAAATTGATGTTTTTCAGAACAATGCCAAAATTTCATCCTAAGATATATTTCATATTCCGAATTCAAAAATGAAGTCTATTTTACCAAATTCATAACATAAAAGTTTCATTAATTAATTTTATAATTAAATCCCGCTGTTAAAACAAATAGCGTGTTTTTAAGAAACAAAATCTATCAAAAGATTAACACTTGATTATGTCTGGTTTAAATGTGAAATTACATCCAATAACCAACATTGTATTAAATTGTAAAAATATATTCTAAATATACTTTAAACCCACTCAAATTAGTGATTTATCACTCTTAATTATTTCGATTAAAAAAGTTGTTTTTAATTATAATTTACTAATTTTCACTCTTCATCAGAATATGAAAGTTATCCGAAAAGTACCAAAATTTCACCTTAGGCTAAATTCGATACTCCGAATCCAAAAATGAAGTCCATTTTGAGAGCTAAAATTTCTAAAATTTAAAAAGTGGTTATTACTATTCATAACGGCTAGTTTTAATAATATTTTAATAGCATATCATTGTTTCGTGAAACTCAGTATTATGTACTACACACGCTATCGAGGAAGGTTGCGATTGCGTGTAATGCAAGGAAAGTCAAGGATGTGTGTTGTGCAAGCTTCTTTTGGTGTAGCGTACAACACAAGACATTAAAAATAATATTTTTTTCATAAAATCTCGGGGTGTTACATTCTACCCCCCTTAAAATGAATTTCTCCCTCGAAATTCATCGGGGTTATAAATGGTTTACTATTCGAAAGTTTCTTTAATAGAAACCCACATCATAAAAAGGAATACCAAAACTTGGGTTTAAAAACTAAAGTATGAAATGTAATGATTACCCAAATAAACTAATCACTGGGTTTCCACATAGGTGAAAATATGGATATGAAAGAGAAATCTAACCATCATGTTCTGATGGAGAGTGGTAGAGAACATGGCTATGGAAAAGCCAGTAATCACAAATCCATAGATTTGTGATGATATAAGGTACCATTTGATTCATCAGGTATAAGATCACTAGGACAACATTTTTGGTATTCAAGATCATTTCCCTAAAGTTGAAAATTTGAATTAGAATAAATACTTACTTTATTTTGGTACAATATCACTGTTGTTCGTGCCTTGAACAATTTCCACTTCATCTCTTAAATAAATGAAGTTGAATTTGTTATTTGTGAAGTGTTAGCAGATCATGTGATAGAATGACTTTTCATTCCATCTGTCTCAAACAAAAGGTTAACAAAAGTTATTAAATATACATAAGTCATTCTATAGTGAGATTAATCATATATGGTTCCTAAAATGGACTTATACATCATATATCATACTGATTAATATAATAAAACTAGTTTCTACTAAACAGGGACTTCGTGTAGGCCAGTGGTAGGCGATAAAGGCCAGTCGCACTTCGGTTGTGGGTTCGATTCCCACAGCCTTGTCCGAAGCGATGGGCTGTCGCCCGTCCTGCAGGTTGTCCTTTTTATAAAACTATATTACTATAACATCCCATCAATAATATCGAAAAAACTTCTATCCTTAAACAATACTAACTTATGTCCAACATAATCCATTCCAATCTTTTGGCTTATCCATAATACTGCAGTCCATTCTCATAACATAGTGAAAATGATTACCAGAGATTTAATACCATCGTTGATCCCCATATATCATAAGATATATCTTGTTAGTCACATTCCAAACATTCAAAGGCCTTAATCTTGTACTCTCTTGAATACCCATTGAACCTTAGTGAAAACTTGAATGCAGTTAAAAGTTAACACTTTTCACATACCGAAATCCTCAAAATTCTATATACTCAAACCATGATATCACTTAGTCCTTATATCAATCATGAGCTCATTAATACTATCAAACATTTAATTTTCTCCTTATCCCTTCATTATGCGCATATCATCTACATTCCAAAAATATCTGAATAACCTTTCATGGATACTGGTAACATTAATCATACACTTTCAAAACACAAGGAAAGACAACAGTGTAACAATCCATAGATGTCTCTTTATTTCAAAATTACACATGATAAACATGTAATCATTCCACTACATTCTCAAACCATTGACCGAGCTTCAAAAATTCTTTCATCTCACATATCATTTGTAGTCTCTTCATCATCATCCACATAAATACTACCCATATGACCATACTGATTCTCTTCATGAGTCTTTCCCTTAGGGCATTTGTTTGCATAATGCCCATACATTCCACATTTAAAACACTTAACCATTTTTGATGTCGTAGCAATACCATTATCCTCATCCATGGTGTTAACCGACCCTTTTCCTTTGCACTTACTTGCTTTGTGTCCTTCTTTTCCACACCCAAAGCATCTTCCAGTTCCCTTGAAACATTCTCCTTGATGCCTCTTCCCACATGATTTACATAGGGAAATTGAACTTTTTTTCCTCTATGATCATCATGGAACTCCATCTTTCTCTTATTAGTTGAGTCAGGAAACTTACCAAATTTTACTTTATTGATCATATTGTGAGATTGCTGATTTGGCATAATAATGATGTTTGGACATCCAAATCCCATTTCATTTGGTTTCTCATGAAGAATATCATTCCATTGTCCATCATATCCTCCATTATTGTGAATCATCTTGTTTCCAGCCATTTTCTAGAACCCAAACAGAATAGTGTTAGATGAAAAAATCATAATAAAGGGGGAGTAACTTAAATATCTATCATCTTTGGTTTAATCTAATATCGTTACCATATTTCTAGGACTATATCCTATACATATACTTATCCTTAGGGGCATCCCTAGACATACCTTAGAAATATCTCTAGGGATCTCACTAACGTTTTCGCATCCTAGTTTCCAAAGGTTGACTAAACCTTTCCTCTGATACCAACTGTAGAGACCCGAAGCCTGACGTACATAGACTTTACATTACTTTTGCGGAATACTTAGTACATAAAAAAACACACACACAAGGATCGTAATAGTTTAGTGTCTTTGGAAACTCGGAACGTAATCTTCTAATCGTGGTGAAAGATCTTCAATATCTCCCATAAAGATCTTCCCTTTTTTTTACCTAAAAACCATTCTTTATATCCTGGGGAAAAGAAAACATAAAAGGGTGAGCTCAAATGCTCAGTAAGGGTAAACAAAAGAAATATCAATCACATCATATACATAAGAACATAGCTTTTGGAAATCTTAACCTGCAAAAGAGCTCATAATATCATAACATGGGATAAATCATAGAAGTGAAAATGAGATCCCCATAATCATAACATAAAACTTGAAACTTTGTGGCATGCACACATAATCATGGAAAATCATTTCTTGTTAGTCATGACTCATTACCAAGACTATCTTAGTGGACAAAGTCCCTTTCTGAACCGAGTTCACTCCTCGTTTCAGTCCTGTATCACTGAACCGAAATAACCTTCCGTTCCAGCCATGTCTATCTCATGAGATATAAAATCTTTACCCAATGCATTGGAGGGAGATATAGGTCCCACCCATCTTATAATGAATCCTTTCTTATGTGTGCCACATAATCATAAAACATACATCATCGCATAACACATGTAACAAAAATGGGATTCTTGAAACATCATGACGTCATAAATCAATTCATATAAGATAAAGGAATTCATAAACATAATTCCATCACAACATAGTCAAATCAATGTAAAAATATGGATAGAAACAGAACCCTTTATTATCTTAGATTGAAAATAATTTTGATAAAACACTTGAATTGAATTCTTGAGGAAAATATACTTTCTTCTTCAAAATCAATTTCTTTTCACAAAACATCATGCAATTTTAAAAGAAAGAGATTTTATTGAAAATAGTCATGAAATCTTTTATAGGAAGCTTCATGAAAATAAGGCTTTATAAAACAGTAGAAATCCGTTCGTGCCGTATAAGTTAAAAAAAACATTCTTCGTACTTTTGTCGGAAAAGTCAAAAAGTACCTCGTACGACAAAAGATTCCTTTCATACATATTACTAAAAACTCACCGAAGGGTAAAAATGGTTTTAAACAATTGTAGGTGGATGTAAATAATATTACATTTTGATGAAACAAGGATGTGGATGATAAAATACACCCCAGTAAATACTTACGAATAAACAATCTTGGATAAAAATGAGATTGTGATATTTCCCTTACCTTAGGTCCGATTTGCTTTGTTCGTGTCCGAAGCTCCTGTATAATGGTTTAAATAATGTTATTGACTTATTCCAGAATCATACATATTTATATGAGATCATATATGGTCATATTATTAGCTTCTTGTTAGTAATATTTCATTGTTACTTGTTACTCGGGTCTTTATAACTTTTTGTTCTTATGCGTGTTTTGTCGAATAAATTATTATTCTTATCTTTAGGTTATAGATAATTCATTTCCAGAATGGTATTAGTGTAGTATATACCATATTCATTCATTCAATTCATTTATATAATCATTATGAAATGAAGATCATGTAGAACAAGTCGCATCACATCGTGGAGACGGTATTCCGTACGTACGCACGAGTGATGATATCGTTCCTATGATCGTGGAATTGTATTGGAGTATATATATATTATTTCAGTATCAATATTACTTCATAATAATCATATATAGTTACTCATTACACCATTATACCCATCCTTGTAAGGTGATGGTGGAAAATAGATTACACCACGGCGTGGAGACGGTATTCCGTACGTACGCACACGCGGTGATTTCATTTTTCCGTAGGATGGATAGAAGGTGAATTAGGGTTGTTTCATATTTATAATAACATATCAGTATGTAAGTAATACTGATGTTATTACTTTATCATGAAACAACTAAAGAAGAAGAAGTTGAAGAAGAAAGAAATTGAAAAGATCGGTAATGGATATTACCTCTTCTTTGGAACGCCTCTTTGAATCCTCCACTTAAGGAACTAAGATTGGTATTTGGAGAAGACCAGGACCTCTAGGATTATTCTAGGGAAGTGGAGAGGAGAAAATGGCAGGGGTTGGCCGAGATTGAGTGCTCAAATTGGTGTGAGGAGGAGGGGGAGGAGGTGTCCTTTTATAAGGGAGGAGAGGGGCACCTTAGGAATATCTCAAAATATTATTTTATATTAAAGTCAAAATCGGTTTATAATGGTTCCAAAGGGTCTTATTTCGAAGATAAAGTGGGGAAGGGTCGAAATCCTATCAACCAATAGGATTTAGACAAGTTTAGGGTATTATTTTAACCTTATCAATTAGATTTAACTCTAAGTTAAATAATTTAACTTTTACCATGTCTTTTTGTTTTCTTTCACTATATGGTTAATACACTTACTATAACATGCCAAACGAACCCCAAAGTGTTTATTATTAATATATATATCCTTATCTAAGTCATTTGGCCGAACATTAGATTTTTAGGAATAAAATAACAATTAATAATATAATATTTGATTTAAAAACTATTTTGTGTCAATTTTGACACTATTTGATATATGATTTTTGTGAAAGTCATAACAGAATTATATGTTCTAACAAAGTTGATTAAATCAACACTAATATATCATAGTAACCTAGAAAATTAGTTTAATTCATAAAAAGTCTCAAAGTACATTTATTTTGGTGTTTATAACATCAATTATGTCAATATTTCATTAACAAGATAATTACTGCATCATCTTTGTGTCATAAATAAATTACATTATTTGATGTCTAAAAATTACAAATAAAATACCATCAGGTAGTAAATCTTTTTAGCTTTCTAATGAATATTTACAATCGAATTTATCTTATATATAACCCCATATTAAAAATGATTTACTTATTAAACTTTGATTTTAACTACTTTAACCCTTCTTTAAATAAATTAATAATAAATGTCCTAATCTAATCCAAGTGGGCCTAAATGGTCATATTTTATTCCTAAGTTTGTTTTTGGTAGAATTACACTTTTCCAATAGAATTAGGACATGTGTTAGGATAATATTAATATCATATTTACCTTTAGTTACCCTATTTACTATTAACCGCGGTAAAAAAAGTAAACAGTTACTATTCACCAAAAATTATTTTTATCTCATTGAACCACATTTTACTTACTAACATCAACTGTGTCTCTCGGATTTTTGAAATTCCATTCACAGAAGCGGTAAAATTAAGTTTTATGAAAAATTCAATTTTTTTAACTACCACTTAGTAGTTTCACTATTCATCAAAAATTGATGTTTTTCAGAACAATGCCAAAATTTCATCCTAAGCTATATTTCATATTCCGAATTCAAAAATGAAGTCTATTTTACCAAATTCATAACATAAAAGTTGCATTAATTAATTTTATAATTAAATCCCGCTGTTAAAACAAATAGCGTGTTTTTAAGAAACAAAATCTATCAAAAGATTGACACTTGATTATGTCTGGTTTAAATGTGAAATTACATCCAATGACCAACATTGTATTAAATTGTAAAAATATATTCTAAATATACTTTAAAACCACTCAAATTAATGATTTATCACTATTAATTATTTCGATTAAAAAAGTTGTTTTTAATTATAATTTAGTAATTTTCACTATTCATCAGAATATGAAAGTTATCCGAAAAGTACCAAAATTTCACCTTAGTCTAAATTCGATACTCCGAATCCAAAAATGAAGTCCATTTTGAGAGCTAAAATTTCTAAAATTTAAAAAGTGGTTATTACTATTCATAACGGCTAGTTTTAATAATATTTTAATAGCATATCATTGTTTCGTGATACTCAGTATTACGTACTACACATGCTATCGAGGAAGGTTGCGATTGCGTGTAATGCAAGGCAAGTCAAGGATGTGTGTTGTGCAAGCTTCTTTTGGTGTAGCGTACAACACAAGACATTAAAAATAATATTTTTTTCATAAAATCTCGGGGTGTTACATTAAGGGCCTAAATTCTATTGATTATTTTTGTTATTGGAAAAAATTATTATGCAGAGATGGTTAATGGAGTGATTTTGGAAGAATGAGACATCTTAACAACAATAGATATAAAAATCATTTTGATACCTATGGAAAGTGGGGGGAGGAATAATATTATTTTGGATAATCAAAAGGGGGATCCCTATTACCAAGGCAGCAGAAAGGCATGGAATCAATCATGTCAATTAGTGAATCCAACTCTCAAACCAATGGGTAAAAATGGATTAATTCAATGTGGCCCATTTCACTATATGATTTGAAATTATAATACACCACCATGACAATACCTAAATTATTTCCAAATGGGGAATCTTTTGTTCTATTATCATTGTCCTCAAATATATGGAGTTAAAGAAACATTGCATGATTCGCAAACTTCATATGACTTTTCATGATAGGAGATGATAAATAGTTCTCATATTAGATCATATGAAGATACAATTATAAGAATTTTATGACCCTTCAGCATGTGCTATCTCCACCAGCAAATAATGAACAATGTGAACCACCTAAAAAGATTCATGGAGCTATAAAGTGGATGTGGATGTTCGATTTGGACAATTAATAAAGAGATGTATCATTTTTGTGAATTATTACCTATGAAATAATTATTTTATATGGGTAAAACATGATATTTTCTTACTAAACCTGATATTGATCATTTAGGTTACATGATGAGATGATGGCTTCTGTTTTGAACGTCCAAACTCTTATAGATCAAAGATAATGTAGATCTCTTATTGGAAAATAATCATATATAAAAATAGATGGATCTAAATGGTAAAATATTTTTGATTACTTGAGATTCATGTTTATGACTTAATTCTATGTATGGATCGATTGACAATGTTCAATAATCGCCTCAAATGTTATACCAAAGGTTTAGTTTTACAACTAATGTTGGCTTCAAGAATCTCATTAGAGGATAAGATAATGTAATGGACTATGAAATATGAATGAAGTCACTAGTAGTTGTAACTATCTCATTCCAGTTGGTAGTGTTGAATTTTGTAACCATAGGATGAGATAGTGAATATATATTTTACATCAGTTTTTTATCCATTTCCTGATGTTTTTCCAACTAATTTCTCTAGTTTTTTACCCACATGAGGTGAAAAGTTTACAATTTATATTTTAATAAGGACCAAACCTATATCACTTCCAACATACTAGATAGAACCAATATAACTAATCAACATAAAGTTCTAGTTGTAATTAACAGAATAACAAGGATTCATTTCGCACAATACATCTTTGTGGGTTGTGCTAGTTTTGTTTGTGAAAACGACAGAATGAAATATTTGGTAGTGTATGGATTATACTATGGTCATGTATGTTTTGATAAATAATATGTTTCAATTTCCTATAATTATTGATATGTTAAATCAATTGAGGGGATTCTAGTGGAAACCTAATATTGAATTGGGATTCAGATATCACCAATAGTGGATTTGAAAGGAGGGTATTTCAAAGAAATATTTTTTATCATATATATCCCTTAATGGTATGTGGTTATACAGTAATTTCATATGAATTCACCAAAAGAATTTATGGGACTGAAGCTTTAGATATTTAAAATGAATTAAGATTCTTTTTGTGTGTGTTTTTGATGACATGTTAGTTTATTCAAAGGCAAGGGGTATTTATGAGATACATATGGTGATAGTGTTAAGAATGTTTATGGATTATTATCTCTGTGAAAAATTATTAAAGTGTAATTTTTGGATACAATAACTAAATTTTTTTTCCATTTTTTCTCTTAAAAGTGTGTATCTATGGGTCTATAAAAGATAGATTTTTTTACCTCATGGAATACAGAAAATAATTTCGTTTTGATATGTAATTTAAATAGAGTAGCTAGTTTCGACAAATTCATTGATAATTAATTTTTGATACTAGATTCAATAATTATAGATTTGACATGGAAAAATTTTCCAATCCAATGGAATGTTTAATGTTATAGGACTCTTCACCAGATTAATTTCTAAATTACATCAACACTGATATTTTTATTGTTTTAATCCAGAGAAGGGTATGTGTTTTATTGTGATGCTTCCGCATGTCGACTAGGATATGTTCTCTTGAAAAGATAACATGTTATGACTTATATATTACAACAGTTATTATTTCATTTGACAAACTACCCAAGACCTGATTTTTTTCAACTGTTGTAGTTCATGATTTTTATTCTTTGTGTGAGTGCTTATTCTGTTAAAATTTATCATGTTTATAGATAAAAATTTCATGAATCAAATTTTTAACTATTTTATTTTATCCTAAGATAATTAATATGGATGGATTATATCAAAATGTTCAAATTTGACTAGATTTATACACTAGGTAAAGATAATTATCTTCATGATTCATTAAGTAGTAATTCCTTTGTCCAGTTGTAAAAAGAGTTAAATTGAATAGTGGATTTTGATGTCAGTGATAGCTAACAAACACATGGACATTGAATATAGGGATATTGTTCTCGTTTTCATTCTATTTTTTTGTTCCTAATTCTATTGAGATAGTAAAAAATGCGTATATATTTGATTCTGAAATTTTTTAATGAGGTCAAAACTCATGCACATGAGCCTCATCCCAATTGCCGAGGACTCTTCATGTGCATCCACGTGACTACGATTCCAATCCGTGTGGAGGAATATTTCTAGGACACTATTTTAATAATGATAGCTGGTAATATTCAGTGTTGTAGCAGCCATAAATATTCACCTTTGGGCCTCTGGTTGAGTCCTTGAGTCATTGATGACATCCGGATAGTGAGTCCTTTGAGGCACCACATGGACATCCGGCCACATGATGTTTAGATACATACCTATTTTATTCTATTTTAAACCATCTCTATAAGAAATTCATTGCAAGGAGCCTTTACCAGAGTAGAGAAACCGGATTTGGATGAATGGGAGGGTATGTCATTTCCATCAGTACCTGGCATGTGCATCTCTACATAAGAAAGCTGGATGAACATCCATTCAAAGTTGGTGAGATGATCATAATGTAGATACCGTAGTGGGTGGTTCTATGTAGTCATATTCAGGGTTGATTCCTCTAATTACATCAGACCATGTAATGTCATGAAAGCCTACAATCCATATAAGGGTTCCCCTTCAACCCTTAATGTGGTTATTAATACAAATTAATAAAAAATAAATGCCTTTTGGATATTTAGGAAGGTCAGTAGTCAATAGTAGGCTGACTATTGATGGATGGAAGATGGATGAAATATTAATTTTGAGGTTTCAATATTTGATGGTTGTACATGTGAATTATAAGGAACCACTTATACATGCTCATGAAAATTCCATATTGGATATTCATACTGGTATAATAAATAAGTATATGTAATTTTACACATAATATTGGTTCGTTGGAATGAAAGGATATTTTGATGCATTTTTTGATGACATGCCTCACCTATATACAACATAATGTTGGGAACTATGGATAGTGTGTATGTTGTGGTATTTTACTATTCATATATAGAAATGGGATCAAATAGATAAGGATTTTATGATAGGATTCCAAAGGATGGTTTAGAAACATAATTAAATATAGGTGATAGTGGAATAACTCCCAATGTTGGACTATTTCATCCGTATTATTGAGTATCATACACTGGAGGAGTTTTTTAAAATATAGTTCTATAAAAAGTTAATGTTGTATGGTGTACATGTTTCTATAGTTTCATATAGAGATACAAGGTTTAAGTCTCATTTCATTAAATCCTTACAGTAATCTCTTGAGATGAAGTTGACTTTGAGTATTGAATATCATCATCAGAAGGATGTATAATATGAAAAGATGAGACAAATGATGGAATTAACACTATAGGATTGTGAAATGTAATTTATTCTCTCATGGGTGGATCACATATCAATAGAATATTTATCATATAAAATTATTTACCAGGCCACAGTAAATATGTATCGTTTTGATACACTATATTTGAATACCTATAATTTCCAAATTGCTGCGTAGAAATATCCGAGACTTCACTAATTGGACAAAGCCTTGTACAAGAGATAATAGAGAAGATTCTATTGGTAATGAATTGAATGTAAATAGAATAAAATCCTAAATAATCATATGTGGATGTTTATTTATGTTTTTTTTTGTTTTAGGTGAGTGATCATATGTTATGTTTAATCTCTCCAAGGATTGGGAAACATAAATTTTGGGATGAAAGTATATTTTTCATCCTAATAAATTGTCCTTTCTTAGATACATGAATGTCTTGGTGATTCATAATATTGGTTGGATTCCAAAAAAAAAATTATTCAATGGATAATTTGTTTCATGTGTATCAGTTGAAAAAGTATCAACCCGATCAGGACTATGTGATTTAGTGGGTTCATGATAACCTAAGTTGGATACTTCACTAGTTAATGTGTTAGTATAGATATTGGATAGTAAAAGGAAATTATTTCATGGGAAAAGAAATTATGATGTGGATGTTTTATGGAAGCATCAAAAAATTCAGGAAGAAATATAGGAATGGGAAAAAGAAATTGTCATGAGATGGCCTGAACACAGTCAAGAAAATAGTGGTTTCCAACATTTTGAGGATGGAAAGACTAATGTTGGAGAGAATGTAGAAACCCAAAATTTTGGAAATTTACTATTTATTTATCTATTTTAATTGTAGAAATTAATTATGTTAATTTTAATTAGGTTTAGGGAAGTATTAGATTGTTTATGGAGATTTTATGTAGTTTCATTGTTTGAGAATTGTTAGTTAAATCAAATAATCACCTCTAGGTAACAATGAAATGGGAAAAAATGGGTACTAATAGGGTTCCTATTTTCTGAATTGCATGGAAAATTTATATTTCCATGTAGAATAAATTATTAATGGAATTGATAGGGAGAAAATTATGGTTGGATCGTGGATTTTTTACTATGTGATCCAACTGTGCGATAGGGTGTGTTATGGAAATATAACATGCATGATTGGGGCATGGTTTTCCAAATTAGGTGGGATAACTATGTGGTGTACATGCTCACCCATTATATTGTGGATATAATTTGAAGTATACCCTAAACCTATTAGCATTCTATCAAAATTTCCATAACTCAAGTTACATCCCTCCAAAAATCAGTAGAGACTTTTCCCATTGATTTTGGTGCTATCTCTTAGTGTTTTATGTGCTTTAGGGGCCCATATTTTTTTGTTACATTCTCATTCTCAGTGGTTTTTCTTTTCTTCTTATTATATCTCTTAGAATCATGAATCTAATCTATTGCGGATATATCCACTGTGTGTGATTCCAATCATGGTGGGATGTGGTGGTTTTGTCTAAAGGGAACCAGATCTAATGAATGATTTGGGAGTTCTAAGTAATGTTTTTTAAATAATTTTTGGAGTATTTATTATCACATAGGTTAGTGGGGTAATTAGCTTCAATATATTGTCATATTATTTATGATAATGGTTTTCTCTCAAATTATAGTAAATTCAATATAATTATTGTGAAATTGATGTCAAAATTATGGTTGAAACCGTAATTAGTGATAGCTATAAAATTTTGGAAGTGAATTATTGTGAAAAAAAATTTGCTTCCTCATTTTCAAATGATGATTTAAATATTTTGGATTATTTTTATTTACAGAAATTATTTTATATAATGGTTTCTAATAAAATAATTATTTTTTGGAAAAGTCTTGATATGCTATATTTGGAATGGGATTGACATAAATGATTGGTTTCTATTCATTTTCATTGATGTGACTTGTGGAAGGAGTGTGTAACATTAGGATACTAGTATATGGTATCCCTGTGATGAATTGAATGATCTAAGAAAGACCACTCATGATCATGTAATTTTCACCTTTTTTATATAACGAGGAGGGGTGATATGTTTTATTAGTCCCTCAGTTCTATTGGGTATCCTCCAGTGTATCAATTAGAATTCTTGAGGCCTTGCAGTGAACCATATTGGAACACCAATTTAGTGTCCTTCGATTTGGAACATTAAACTTAATAAACTAGTTCACATGAAACTACATTATACCCCACTATGTTCTTCCTTACTACATTCCTTCCTATATAGTTCATACATACAAAATTTATCTCTAACATGGGTAATGTAAACATGTGAAATTGTACTCTCGGATGATAAGTAAGGTTAATAGAGGTAGATACATAATTACGACATGAACCTAATGGTATGATAACATGAGAATAAAATTTGAAAACCATACTACTCATAATAAAGAACATAATCAAGAGTCATGGAATATTGATTACTAGTTTATAGGACTTGAATCACTTGAATATTAAACAAAATAACCTATGGGAGAATAACTTTGACATAAGGAAAGGAATTTTGGAATACAAATAAACACAGAATATAATTTCCATAGTATTCAGGGAACACTACCAAGGCTATCATAGTGGAATGGGTGAACTCCCCTAACAATCATAGCAATCAGGGTTAACTCCTAAGTCCACCATAATATAAATTTCACTTATTCAACTAGGTCACTCCCTATTCCAATCATGTATATATCATGAGATATAAATCATTATCCAATTATATTGAGGGAGATACAGGCCACACTAGAAACATAATTAATATCATATGCATTTGTTCTAGAACAACATATCACATTCATTAATTCATAACCAAAGAAAGGAAATGGGTTTCATAATTTTTTTTTATATCCTAACTTGTGTAAAAGATATACTTTTAACAATCATTTAATTTTTTAATAATAGCATAACGCCTGAAAAGAAGCTTTTTTCATAAAGATTTTGTATTGTTATAACACATTTAAGAGAAATAGGTTTATTCAACATCATTTCATCATAAAAATAAAAAATCCATCAAAATTATATGAATTATATCCTTGGATCATATTATCACTAAGGAATGTTTAACATCCACATATTTCATTTTAGATGGAAAATTATTTTGAACAATCATTTAAAACCTTTTATGAGGAATATAACCATTCCACTTTAAAAAAAATACTCTGTTAAAAATAACGAATTTACAAAATCATTTTATTTTAAATATATAAATGTATAATTCTAAAGAAAAATTCCAATAAATGGCTTGTAATTATGGTGAGTAATTCCTTTTACGAATCACATGTTATAATGAAGATTTCATTTAAATATTTGATTAAATCCAAATTGAAAATGTTTAGAAAATTAAATAAGGATTATATTCAATTCCAAATAATAAAAAAATGGTTAAAAAATATTTAATAAATAATTAGGATACTGTAAATATGTTTTTTGAAAACACATATATAAAACATGGTCTTTGGAAAAAAATGGGGTTTGACCAAAAAGAGAAATAAAAATGATATTTCCATAAAAAGTTATTTTCAACTCTTTAGTAAATGAATATATGAAAATAATGGGAAAAATGTATTATTAAATAATAAGGAGTGTATACATAAATAATGATTTTATTAAGATAAGGATCATAATATTTTATCAATGAAAACATAATCACAATCAATCTTGATAAATGGTGATATTGTAAAAAAATAGTTCCACAATGGTATATTTAAATTGTAAGACCCATGGAAGAATTGAAATAAATGAAACATAAAGTATCATGAGAATAAAAAATTTCATGACATTACATATCAATTGGGTTTTATAGACACCGCTCAAAAGTATATATGTTCATAACATAACATATGTCACATAGAAGGCTAATTGAGACCAAAACCCATTAATAATTTGGTAAAAATTGATCCATAAAACAAATGAAAGAGACATAATTAAATGGATACCAAATTCCCCAAAAATATTATTTATAATAATAATAAATACATTAGTATACATCATATATAACACATAAAAATACATGGTGATTATGGAATGTATCTTAGTGCAAAATGGAATTGAGATAAAAATCTCATACCTTGAGTTTTATTGTCCTTAATAATAATTAAATTACCATATACAATAAATATCTCTATGATTTAAATATATTAATAAACCCTAATTATTTATATATTAAAATATATTATTTCATAATGTCTATTTATTACCAATTTATTAACAATTCCTTGTTAATTTCATGTTATGGGAAATATTTTCTTTGTATTTTATTTTTGTTAAAATTTTGTATTTCGGTTCTACATAATGTTATAATTTTTATATAATATAATTTTTTTACTTTAATATTAATATTATATAAATTTATTATATATTTTTTAGAGTAATCCTTAATATTTTTAGATGTAAGATGAAATAAACCGTTCATAGAGATGGTAGGTGGTACTTACTTTTGAACACCATTTCCATTTTATCAATGTATTAAAATAAATAAATTAAAAAAAATATATTAAAAAAATAGAATATATTTTTTTGATATCTATCATATTATCTATAATAAAATTATTTATAACTTACATGTATAGATTTAAGGAATCACAGCACTTCGTGAGACGGTAGTCCAACACACACGGGGTATGTGGTCTTATTACCATATAATAAAAAGTATAACATTTTTTTGTGATATAATAATTCTATTACTGTAATAATATAATCTATATCATATTAAAACATTTAAAGATAATTATATCCATCCATGACATGTGGTGATGGAAAATGAATAACAATGGTTCATATGGTAGCAATATGTTATACACACAAATGATGATTTTATATCCCATATGATAGAAAAGAATATGGTTATAGGTCATTCCATTAATATATCTAAATTAAATTACAAGGAAGACTATGATATTTTTATATAATCATGGAATTATAATAATTTAATGAATTGGTGGAAGAAATAAAATAAAAGACTCGAGTTGGGGTGTTACCTCTTCTTTCAGAATCTTCATATTGTTTTCATATAAAGGCTTCCCAGGTTTAATTTCTATAAGATCTAAATTTTTTCCCAGTGTAATGAACCATAATTATATGAATTAGAATTTATTTTCTTTCAATAAATTTTAATGTATTATAAATCGAATATAATAACATTGAAAATGAAATTTAATATTTATAAATGAAAAATGAATTAAATATGGGGAATTTAATGAAATTATTGAACCAATGTCGATTGAATAGAAACATCAATATAGGAACAGTAAACTTGTAAATAGAATAGTAACTATACCAATAAAATTTTAAAATAATTTGTAATTTTAGAAATGTTAGTATGATATATTTATATCATAGTAACATTAAATAAATATTTTTATTGAAATTTTAGTGAAAATAAATTTTAATTGAAAATTTTATAATTAATATATTTAATTAAAATAATTATTAATTTTCTTAAATTTTCTTAGAAATTAATATTTTTTATTAATATAATAAAATGTAATGAGACCTATTTTTTTTCAAAATGATTGAAAATAAATTATAATTTCAAAATAGGTATTTAACGGGTATGTGGTGTTTTTAATTAAAAAAAATATGTCACATATTTAGGAAACTATTTAATTAAAATGGATTATATTTTTTAATTCTACCCAATGAAAAATGGTTAGGGTGATTTTTTGATATTTTTCAAAAAAAATTGAACTTTTTGTGAATTGTGAAATATGGTAATTTATAGTATAATGTAACTAAATACATTTTAGAAATTCCTCAGTTATGGAAGATGTATGTGAATTTTTTTTCTAATTATAATGAATTTTTTATAGTATAAATTCATAATTGTAAACAATATTCATAGACTTGAGCAAAAATAATAAACAAATGAATAAATTTATAAAAAACACACCTCTCCTCCACTAAAATTACCTCCTCTCACCTCCACTTTTCCTCGCACCTAATGTTATTTTAATATTTTTCATATTCTACCGAATCCTCTACCCATGCCTATCCCCATATCTTAATGACTTATTTATCAGTTAAAGGAAAATCTCAAGGGCCTCAATGAGGCTCTCAAGTAAAAAAATTCAAGAGTTTAAAACCTCATTCCTTCTCTTATAATCTATTTATAAGATATTTTCTATTCATATTTTTTCCTCACCTAACCTTATCCAAGTGATATAGTGACTAAATTATCTCCAATATACTATAATTTTATTATATTTGATGGAACAATCCAATATTATTTCATTCCCCTCCCCATTATGCTCCAAAAATTAAATCATCATCCATGATGTGTTAATTTATCACATTGAAGGAAGATTAGTTTTCAATTTCATTTCCACCTTAAAGGAGGGTAATAACAAAAATTTATGGAAAAATTATTATAAAATATGTATTATATATTATTCAATGATTTTTAACAAGTACATATACATAATATTAAATAATAGATAAAAACTAGATCATGGTGATTGTGAATATACCAAATTAATCTAAATGATTAACATTTACAACTATAATGATTCATCCCCATAACATACACCCAAATGTTATAAAAAACAAAAAAAAATTATTTATTTTCATTAACAATAAAAAATTTCTTATCTGGAAAACTATTCCAATTCTACTTGATCTTTCAAACACGTATACAAACAATCCAATCATTAAAATCAAGGAAATGAACAATCCCAAACTATGAAATTGTATATTATAACTCCTAAAAAAGACCATAAATGACAATAATAAAACTATAATATATCCAATACATGTATTAAATGTTCTAAATTAATTATTTAAATCATTTTATTTTTTTATCCAGAATAATAAGTTCATCTGAAGAACACATTTGTACATAATGTCGAGGACTATTATCGAATATATATTTTTTCCTTTAGGTTATTCATTCTCTCTCTTTACCCCATTGGAAATCCAATCCCTTTTTATATAATTATTATAAATTTTGTTTATATTTTCCATGATAATTTATCTATATCATTAAATCTTTCTTTTATAGCGAAATTTATGTTTTAAAATGGATTGTTTAATAATTCATCCTGATAAACTAGCCCAATTAATGTGAACATCGGTAATTCCTTACCATTATCAAGTGTACTCAATAATCAATTATAAGGAAACATTATTTTTATAAAATCACGCCTTTTATTATTGAAAACAATCTTGGTTCATTCCTATTTTTATAAATATAATTATTAATTTTCCATTTTAGGCCATCCTTAAATATTTTTTCCTAAACCACAATAAATTATCTTCTTTCAAATGATTCTTAATCTCAATTTTTCAAAAAAATTGCATCATTTTACCTCAATTT
Organism: Viscum album; assembly: GCA_963277665.1. Classification (NCBI taxonomy): domain Eukaryota; kingdom Viridiplantae; phylum Streptophyta; class Magnoliopsida; order Santalales; family Viscaceae; genus Viscum; species Viscum album. The sequence goes on from OY728152.1 coordinate 1,631,305,305, forward strand.
TAGTGATATATCACTATGTTTCCTTATTAATGACCACATAAGACTTAAATATATTCTTTCATGGAAACCATTTGGATATTCCCTTTTTATATTCCTTTTGACTGGATTATGATACCAACTTTTTTCATGGGTATCCCTTATGTTTATATTTGATTCAATATGTATGTTTATTTATGTGAAAAACATAATTATGAACATGTTATTAGGGAATTTATCTTATAGAGCTCCAATGCATTGGGTAATTTTGATTCTAATGAGACATCATTTGAATGTGTCTTGGGGTTATCCATGGCTTCTTCTCCATGTGCAATGATCTTGGCGGTTAGCCAAGAATCATTATTGTCTATATAAAATGATAGATAACTCATACTTATTTCTGGTTTTATGTTTATGACACATTATTATGATTCTAGGATTATATGATCCCTAGTTTGTTATGTTATTTTTTCATATATTTAATCATTCTCCATTCCTTTTTATATCTCCATGTTATGTATTCTGGCACATGTTCAATACTTTATTCTTATGTTTCATCACATAGTAAGATTTTTAGCACACCCTTTTCATTTATTTTCTAGGTTATCCTAGGTAGATGTAAGACCTCAAAGGGTTTTTGGAATCATTATAATTATTAAATAAAATAATTTTTTTCTTTTGGTTTCATATTTTATAATTATGAATCTATTCTTCAAAAGACACAACATATTATGATCCATTGTTTGTATTTATATGATAATAATGATTAAAATCAGTTAATAATTTCTGTAAAATTCTTGGACTATTATAGTTATTATTATATCATTTTCTAGTTATTTTTACATATTTTTTCTAGTGAACATTTTTAAGAAGACTGGTGATAATTATATAATCATGGATAGCCTAAAGTGAAACATAGGGAATTAGAAGTTAGGATATATTTTTAAATTAAAAACTTTATCCTTATATGTTAAATGTTTCATTTCTGTCTTCATATAATCCTTGTATTGAGAACCCACCCCTAATTTTACATTTTTTCATAGTTAATGTTTAGAAAAAAGATAACATGTGAGAACAGTCAATGTGATAAGAAATTTGATGATTTCCCTAATAAAATCCCAAATTAAATGGAAATGGGAATTCAAAACTTCATGACTATAAATGTTCAAGTATCTCATTTTATGAATAACAACATCTGTCATGTTGAATTACAACCTCCTATAAAAGAAAATGTTTATGTAGAATCCTTTATGTTATTAAGCCATCCTTGTTTAGTTCATAACCTAATACACTCTTCATAAAACAAGGTATTAACACCATTGAAAAGATATTTATTATACTCATATACTCATAGAAAGTGAATTTTGTGCTAGAGATCTATCATTTTTATGGGGAAGATGATCCGTGGAGGACACAGATCAAGAACATGGTGTCCAGGAAGAAATTAATTCCATGGAATGGGAAGATTTCAAATGGAAATATTTTTTGATTTATATTTTTTGAAATAGCTACTGCTTAAGATGGATGGGAAGTTTCTCAGTGTAATGAAAAAGATTATTATTATACCAGGGTGTATGAATCAAAATCAAAAAAAAATTTATGATACACCTCTATATTTTTCATGTACACCGAAAGCTAGGTGGATTTTTTAGAGACAAAAACTGAGTATACAAAATACATAGATGATTAGGGATGTTGATTAAAATACAGTGATTGTTATTTGTTCCCTCATCATTGATATGGAAATTTGGTACTCTCAGTTTCCCCATGGACACAATGATATGGAGATGAAAATTGAGTTTAATATGGCTGGATAATAAAATTTACAACATGATGGAATGAATACGAAATATCTCATGAGTGAAATTTGTGTGAGGAAACATAAGGGGAATTATCTAAATGGACCTAGTAAATTCATAAAATTTAGAATAATAGGTAATCTAGATAATAGTATATGAATGGATATGAATAACCACACTATTGTGGAAGAATATGGGAAGGTTTAGATCAACACTGAAAATGTAGTGCAATGTTTTAACCAAAAGGGACATCAAAATTTTATGAACCATTTCCCTAGTGCAAGGGTAGTTGGAGGAAATCAATAAAAAAACCACTAAGGTAGAATGGAAGAGAATATTCTATCACTACTACTAAGGTCGAGCCAGATAATAATGTGTTGATAGGCATGGTAGTTATTCATTAAATAAAATAAATATAACTATTTTAATCTACATCAACACATTCTTTCATATCCTATTATTTCTGTAACACTATTCAAACACCACCTCAAATATTGCGGTTGAGTTATAATTTAGAATATTAAATGGGTAAATTAGTGAATCCAAGGTATATTTCTCCTCCATTGTCAATGTTTGTCGACATAACCTCCTAGAAAATCTTTTCCCCCTCCATTGGGTGGAGATTGATGCTATATTGTAAATCGATTGGCTATCATGATACAAAGGCAACATTGACAGAAGACAAGTGGGATAACTCTTCACACCCTTATGCATCTTAAAATTATATACATGTGAAATGAAAATGATGATTCTCTATTAAAATAATTTTCTCAATTATGGATATTATTTCAGTATAATAAATCATATCAATCTCAATATGATAGTGAAAAAGGAGAGAATCATGCTCGATGACATGCCCATTTCGAGGGAATGCATTGATGTGTCACCAAAAGAGTTTCCTGGTCTTCCTATTGATTGATAGGTTGAGTTATCAGTTGAATATATTAATGGTTCTCTTCCTCTATCTATGGGATATTATTGACATTATATGGTTTTTGTTTTGGTTCACTTTCTTTTGAGACATGATCAGATACATTTCAACATGGTAGAAAAATAGGTTATGTATTTAAATGTTTATATGGTCATTTTTGTCATGGTTGTGAGAAATGATCAGAGATATTCTATCATGGTTATGAGTTAGCTTTATGTGGTATTAATTTAATTATTTTGTTAATTTATACAATATTTTATTACATTATTACATGCACTTATTATCGTTCTGTTTATGTTTAGACATAGTAGTTTGGACCTTCTTAGTTATAGTCACACTATGATCTATCAAACATTTGATGCTCAAGGGGATTACATGGATACACTATAGTAAAATGGAAAGGGACGTAGTTTTTTATTGATGCTTTTGGGATGGGATGGTGATATGAGATCCGAAAAACTTTGAGTTCACAACTGGGTCCTTTTAAATATTTGAGTCATATAAATTTGTTATCTATAACATTATATACAATTACTTTCCAACTTGATATTAAATTATTCCATAATTATATTATAGGGTAATTTAGTTGGATTTTATTGTTTGGTTTTCTGCTATACTGTATAATTTTCATTATTTATGAACACTAATATTTAAATATTATTTTACATTATAATTATGTTGTGTTGGAACTATATGACCAGTTAGAATTGTCTCCCCACTGTACATATCACAAGCACAGTACTAGTTGGAGGCATCTTGATTAAAGGTAGGCATTCTTGAGGTCACATAACTAATCCATTTGAAATAAGTGAGAGAGTGATAGATCGATGGACATAACAAACTTGTATTAGAGGACACTGAGTTTGATTTTAGTTTCTTCACTATTTGATAAATGTAAAAGGGATATTAATATGTTTTTGGACATGGAGATGAGATTTTTCATGGGGGTAGCTAACCTATATATGGGTTAAAATATGAGTTCCTTGGGTAAGATTGTGGTTTTTATTGTTTGATTATTACATTTAATGTTATTTAAATGTGATTAATTCAGACGTTGTGTGGGGTAATTATTTTTCTAATTTATTGGTTCTTGAAATTTCATCTCATCAATCAGTATGAAAAAAGGTGAGTATAAATGAATCATAATAGACATATAGTGATATATATTGGCATGAAATTTTCTGGATTTGGATGTATTTATTTCATGTGAACAATACTTCCTATTTTAACAGTGATATGATACACCTATTATAGATGAGAAATGAAAAAAATGAGTTGATATTTCATTATAAAAAACTATAAATATATACATAGAGAGACCATGATTAGTGGTCAGTACTATTTCCACATAATTATATAGACACTATTATGATGGACATTTTTCTAAGGAGTGTGTATTTCATACAGATAAAATGACTCCACCTCAATTTTGATTTAAGCATCGAGAGAGAATAAATTAGCATGATCATAAATTATCTAGACCTTACCTACATATAGTTTTTGAGGATATAATGGATTTTTTGATTTATGACCACAACCTGAGGGTCATGAAATCCTTTTAAAGGGAGAATTTTCACATCGTTCTTTCGATATCTTTACTTATGAGAGAGTTCCAGCAATGGAATATACCTATGTTCACTACCATGGGATATCCGTAGGAATCAATGTTAGAGATAAATTTAGTTTATATGATCCTTAATCATTAGGATTCACCAAAATATATGAGGTTTGATATTTTGGAATACATGCTTCTTGTTCCATCGATGAAATTTTGTTCAATTTTAGAGAAAGCTCGGTAACATGATGAGTTATCTTGTAAGGAACTCAGTTCAAGTTTCTTAATAAATTTCTATTCTAAGAAATTGAAGGATGAGAAGGGTCATGTGGTCATCCACTAGGAATAAGAGGTAATTTCAGTTCTCTTCAATGATGAACATTACCCTCACTAGCAGTGCTTCGTTGCATGTTTGGAAGATGATGGAATTCCAGTGGAGGAATTTCCATTATGGTCATCACTATGAGATCTATTCATAGGTTATCATGTTTCATTTGATATGTTTTTAAGACCTGATGAATCAGGTTATCATCGCAAATGGGAATCTAATAGATCACAATAGATGATACTATGTTGTTTCTTAATGTAAACTATAAAATATTTTTTTATTTGGAAAAGGTGTCATTATGAAATTTTTCACCAAGGAAACATAATTCAAAGTTGTCACTAAATTTAGAATCCATCTGTTGTACGTATTCTATTATACTGATATCATAGTGTCAATAAGGGAAATAAGAGGCATCAGTTTACATACCCTATATTGGAGTGTTTGTCTTACAACACATTGTCCCAACTACAATGATTTTGTAGGGGAATGCAAAAAGAAGCGAAGTGGTGGTGTATAAGGACATGTACATAATTATGGGAAGGATACAACTACTCTTTAGTAGATTTGTTTTTGATTTTCCAAAAGAAATTCTTTTTATATAAGGTTACATGACACCATAGTTTAGAAATGATATTTCTATGAAAAGGTAATAGATCAGGTGAGTTAGGCTAGATCCTAGGGAAGAGGGGTTGGTCAATGAGAATTTATGCACAATACTCTTTTGAGTGTTGATGCAATACCATCAAACTTTAGAGATATATTCCTGATTTAATATATAATTTCTTTTGTTTTTAATGATAAATTATCCTCTATTTAGTTCCAATATAATCATTTGGTACGATTTTTTGGATTGTATAGGGAAATACTGGATGATTTTTTCACCACTGATTCACCTTCGGGGTGCGGTTATAGAATATAAAATGTTTTGAGAAGTGTTATTTAGAGATCAGTAGTGACCATTTTTTTAGGGGATACTTGGTGATGGAAAAAATAAGTTTCTATTTGATTTGTTGTATGGATTGGTTATTTCCATTCCACGTTCATATAAAATGTAACTGGAGGGGAGTTACATTTTTATCTCCAAAAGTAGGTAGTTATTATCACCAATGTGAGTGGGATCCTCAGGCTGGTCATGTAAGACCAATTCAATGAAAATTAAATTTACTAGTGACTTATATTATCAGTCACAGTATAGATGAAGTTGTAATGAAGTACATTTCTATTATTCATAAGGTTGATATTTTTTTTGATTTTTTTCTCTCATGAGCTCAACATCCTACCTGTATCACCCTGTATTTTTTTGTATTATTAATTTTTCAAATTAATTTATCTTTTTGATATTGTCCAGTATTTCACATGACACTAGGAATATATATATATATATATTAAAACACTTAGTCAAATATTCCTTTCACACACAAAAAATGGCTTTAATTACTCGTATTATAAAAGTGGTTTCTATTACACACAATTGAGACATGGATTTTGTTGCATGAAATTTCGAATTAGCATACATTACATGCAACAACACTGAAACAATGAATCTTAATTTTATTGTTTTTATTATTTAAATGAGATAATTATAACCTTCATATTAAACATAGTCTTATAAATATTAATAATCAATTTTAGAATACTCTTTATAAATTTTTTATATGGATAAAATTTATTTGTAATGAATGATGTGATTTTTGATAATGTCTATCTATTTTTAATAATACCATTTTCTAGAATGAACCAATTTTAATTATATAATTAATTTTGGAGACATTTAGATATTTAGTTTTATAAAATAATTATTATTTATTAATTTATAGTGTCGAAATTATCATAGGGTTAATTGTTGGGATATTTATGAGAAATTACATTTTTTGGTGAATAATGAAAAATATTGTGTTTTAGTTGATAACATCCCTTTCATATAAATAATTATTAATTTTAAATTATACGTTAAATTTTTATATTTGAAATTAGATAAATTATATATCTATTAATACCATTTATGTAATTATAGTCAATTTCACTTTGAAATTGAATATAAAAACGTATCAAACATTTAAACATTTTACAACTTTAAAACCTATTATTTTGTCTCATATGCGGCATTATTAATAATCTTAATTTTCACACATCTGTTAACATAATTTAGAAAAAATTAAACAATCTAGGTTAATAAAAATATTATTTATAGTCTAATATGATCAACATAATATTTTTTCTGAAATATTAGTGTTTGTGATTAAAATTAGTCATAGTGATTAGGGTCAAATTAAGAAAAATTATACACTAAACCTCAATCTTAGGTCCCAAAATCACCTATCATCATGTACAAAAACCATTGGATGGAAATTATTTTGAACTAAATCTTTTATTGTTGAGTTATTTTGGTGTGGTATGACTCTTAGTTGATAATAACATGCATACACGAACTTGAATTCAAAAATTCTGAGTGAGTCCTTTTCCATCCATATAAAAGTCAACCACCTCTCCCTCTTGTTCAAATATTTCATACATCATAGGTTCGTCCATGATCATCCCAATAAACTTACCAACATACATTACTTTATCTAATAATCATTACTGTAGATAGAATCCAATTCAAGTAATCCATTTGTCACAATCCAAATTGAGTTACCCGATTAAGAGGTAACACCTTCTCTCAAGTCCTTTTTTTATTTTACTTCTTCACCCACTGTAACTATATTTTTTATTTTAATATATAAAAAATAGTATCATAAATGTACAAGGTTGTGTTTATGTAAATTTATATACCAAAACATACATACACCTCTATTTAATTGAAAAAACATATTGTTTCTTTAAATGGTGAACTAGTTCCTCACAAAATAATGATTGCTCATTTTTTCCATTACCACATAAAATGGTGGCCATTATAATTGAAACTATATTTATATATGTCATATATTATATTATTTATTTATTTATGCTTCTATTTTAATTTTTAAAACACAAATCATCTTTACTTTCTATTTTTGTTAATATGCTAAATTTGTTTTAGGAAGTGTGGACTACCACCACCTCAAGGTAATCTAATTCATTCATACACTACATGAATGTATTAAGTATGGATATATTAAATATATATTATTTATATTTTATATAATAAAGATATTTTATTGATTATATATATTTACATATATATACATATATTCCTTTTACTTTTTTTCATTCAACACGATAATTAAGCAGAAATAGTGTTCATGCATACGAACGACCTACCATCTCCATAAATAGTGTTTTCTATTTCAGAAATTATATTATATAAGTTATTTTAATATCAATATAATTTATATAAATTATATTTATATCATGGATTAAATTATGGAAATCATGATATATTTATAAGGACCAAATATATAACCAATTAAGACACCTGTGAAGAATAAAGCAAATATTACCCAATGGAAATATTTAACATTAGATTGCTAACATGAGGGTAACATAAGGTCATATTTAAAACTACATGTTATTATATATATGAATATTTTTATTAAAACTTTTTATAACAAATTTATATTTATTATAAAGATGTTTTGAATGAGTATGATAGGATTCAAGACACAAGGTAAGGGGATTTCATCTCTCTTTTTTATTTTTGTGAGATACATGATTTATTAACAACTCAATCCTATATTATGGTATATGTACAAACCGTGAATGTATTATATATATTATATAAATAATTTTTTTGGTATTTAAATATCAATTATATGATATATATTTCATGAGTTTATTGTTTCAAAAGATTCCAAATTCGTAAAGTATATTTGTCTCAAATTTTCTTTATTGAGACACATGTTTTGTTATGACCCATGTTATTTATCAAATAGTATATGATTCAAATTGAAATTTTTTATAAATAATATATTTGTTCACATGAATTTTTATGGTTCATTTAATTTCATTTTATTACATGAATAGTATGATATCAAGTAACCAAGTGGTAAGAGTTTATTGAAACAATCTCATCTATTTTGGAGATTGTTTGTGATTATGATTCTTTTGATGAAATGTTATGATCTATCTCTCAAGAACACTAATAATATTTATTCTAATATGTTTATTAATGATATTTCCTTGTATTAAAACCATTTTTCACTATTCAGAATTTTATATAATCTGTAATTTTTTTATGAAAAATATGACTATATATCTCTCTTCAGTCAGAAATCTATTTTACATCAAAACCGTTTTTTCAAAACGGTTTTCAAATTTTTTAATATGCCTACTGAATATAATATACAATAATATTTATTTTAAAAAAAATTCCAAGGTTTTAAAGATTTATTTATATTTTTTTCATGTTATTTTCAATTAAATAGTTTTCAAAAAAATTCATGCCTTATTTTTAATTATTCAAATTATTTTCGAAGAACTATTTTTTCAAAACATTATCAATATTAATTCATTTGTTTTCATGTAAAAATTCTGTGAAATTTTTTTCCATATTCATTAATATGTTTTCATTTAAAAATGTTTTCAAATAATTTTTCATATTCTTTCATTTTTTTTATTTTAAAAGGTTCTCAAGACATTACCAAGCTTCCATTATAAGTTTTCAATGTGTTTTCAAAGAATATTTTTTTGAAATATTTTGAATATTATTTTATATGTTTTCTAGGGAAAAGATTCTCAAAATTATTTCATTTCTTATTTATTATATTTCAAGTTATTTTCTATAAAAAAATATCTCTAATGGTTTTACTTATTAAATAGACTACATCAATGAAGAATGGTTATTTACCACATGAAATGTTTTCAAAATATCATTCCATGCTATTTTCCATCTATGATTAATTTTTTTGATGTTATGCATTCCCTTCCAGGATAGTATCTAATGGTTCCATTCATATTAATTGTTAGAGTTTTTTTGATAGAATGATGCTTAAAACACCTGTTTCAATTCAATGATTTTTATGATTTTGAAACCCACATCTTTTCACAGATTATGAATTATTGGAGTGATTGTAAAATTAATATATCTTAATATTTTATGATGTGAGTAAATTTTAATGATACCCATTTTATTTCATGGGTTTTGATTTTAGGTTTATAAAAACTATCTATTTTGATGGTTCCTGATATGATGAATGTTTTATTAACTTGTAAGACATGTATGAATGATGTTATTAAAATATTAAAGGGACCTATATCTCCCTCCAATGCATTTGGTGATGTAGGATGACTCATGATTATATATGTTATTTTTCTACCTGATTACATGTTCATAATATTATTCATGGACCTAGATTCATGTCTATAAGATTATGTGTGAACCTGATTAAATGTTTAAAATATCATGCATGGACCCAGTATCATGTCCATATGTTTTTGGTTGACCTAATTACATGTTCAAATTTTTATGAGTGGACCCTATTACATGTTCACAATGTTATGCATGGACCTGGTTTCATGTCGATAATTTTATGTGTGATCCTATTTACATGTCCATAATTTCATGCTGGTACCTCATTCCTTGTCCATATTTTTACGTGTGAACCTAATTACATGTTCACAATGTTATGAGTGAACCCTATTTTTTGTTGACATTGTTATGAATGGATCCTGTTTCATGTCTATAAGATTATTCATGAACCTCATAACATGTTCACAATGTTATGTGTGAACCTAATAACATGTTCACAAAGGTATGCATGTTCCTGGTTCAATATCCATAAGGTTATGTGTAGACCATATTACACGGTCCCAAAGTTATTAATGGACCTAGATTTAGGTCCATAATTTGATTTTAGGGCCTAATTTTATGTCCTTAACGTAATGAGTGAACCTATTTATAATTTTACATGTTCACAACATAATAAAAAAAATCTCTATGCAACAAGTTCCATGTCTTAGTCCTATGATATGAATTCATGACTTATGCTCATAATTCTATTATGATCAATGTATTTTGAAGATCATATATTTATTATAATCTCTAATATGCTGGGTATGATCTTAAAATTTTAGGCTAGAGATCCATAAAATTTATTTAACGTTTTTCATACACATTTCCTTTTATTCCCACTTACTAAGAATCTAATCCCACCCCATCTCTATATTTACATTCCCCATGTATTGATGAAATTTTTTATATAGAACTACTAAAGGGGAAGATCATTATTGGAGTTAGTGAAGATCATTCAACCGAATAGAAGTTTTTATCCCAAGAATCCAATGAAAATAAACAATTACAATCATCGGGCTTGTATTTTTATAATGTACTGAATAATCATATAAAATGATGTAATATCCACATATGATAATCTTTTTACACTATAGTAGGTTTCAATGGAAAGGTTTAGTCATCCTTTAGAAACTATGATGAGAAAACATTTTTGAGACACCTGGGTATATTTCTAAGGATATTTCTAGGGATGTCTTTATGGATATGTATAAGGATGAGTCAACATTTAGGAAAATGTAATGGAATTTTTCAAAAGGATATAGTGAGTGGTTTCTATGAAATACATTCAATTCTCAATATTATAATTGAATGTGGCTCTGTCACATATGTACCTAGATGTAACTACTCCAAAAAGATTTTTCGTTTCTGACATGGGGTAATATGGTAAATGACGATGAGCCTTTCTACACACTTGGTTTTACACTCCATGTGTATATGCATTGGGAATTCAGAAAATTTTCATGAACCATCATGACAGATTTATATTAATGTTTCCTATGAATAACAGTGGATGAACTTGGGGTGATGTATATTAAGGATAGTGTCATTCTTTAGACAACCCACAAGTAAATATTTTCATGAATATGTGGGGATATTCAATGAGAATTAATGCTCACATTATACTTTTTAGTTTTTGTTAATGGACGAGACAAGATGTTACTAGGTTATATTTATGTCTGATAGCGAATCTAGTGATTTATAGGAAAATGATTTGTAATGTTCCAAGAGAGAAAGATAAATAAATTATACTGAAGCAGCTATCGTCATATATGATTAGTAATGTGAAGTTTGGTGAAATTTCTAACACATTTCATAAGAAGAAGATATACTTTTGTAAATTTTAATATTCAAAGGATCATTGAGGAATGAATAACCATATTTCTAAATGTAAATACGAAGTGAGGATCATTGTGGAATACAAAAAATGGAGGGGATGATGTTATCATTTTCGGGGGGAAAGGGACATTGTGTGACAAATTTTCATGGAGTTCAATGTCTCATCGGTGTAGAATATATGAATTTCCTCACTCGATGACCTAACATAACACTCTACAATTAAAACAAGAAATATCTAATCCATGTTAACTGTTAAAGGGGAATTATTGATGTATTTATTTATTTTGTCCATGAATTATTAATAATTAATATTTAATTAATATTTAGTTTATTATTTTTACTATATATTTTCAGGAATATGTTGGATATTTATGATGGATAAGAAAAGAGAGTTAATGATAAGGTTATATTCACAAGAAGCACCAGAATAAAGGAAATATAACCCTAATTTTTTTCCTAATGTTTAGATAATTATTTTCTCAAAAATTGAAATGATTGTTATAAATAAGTGAATTAGATGGTAATGATTACCGTAAATCTAATTATTGATTGGTTGACAATGTGGTCTATGTCATCAAGGAAGAGGTTTATGACTTCTTGGATTTTAATAATATATCCATTAATGACCTAAATAAGGAAGAATGAATGGTTTGGAAAAGGATTTATGGTAATTATGGTTCTTAATATCTTTCAAGGGAATATGCAATAAGGGTATTCAAATGATTTGATTGCGACAAACTAGAGGTACATTGTGATATATGGATGGGACAATTTTATAATTATTTCATACATTTTTTTCATAAGATCTGGATTTTCATCTTTTGAAAAGCTTATGAGGTTAAATATTTATAGAAATTTTATTTTAATCTTCAGATTAAGTCTATAAGAATAATGTTTCATCTCTCAATAGGATGATTTATTAATATTGGATAGCATGATAAATCTAATTTGTGTTGATAAAAACTATTGAAAAAATTAATTTTATATCAGGGATCTAATGATCTATTATTACATTTATAAAAATTACACTTTTTATAGAAAAAGGTGTATTGGATCAAGGAACAATAATGGGTGATGTGTTCCTGAAATCATGCAAGTATATATTTCCTAAAAATTCTTCAACATTAATAATAAGGATCTCAAAACCAAAAATATTTTTCTAGTACATTCATTTTTTATGAATTATAAGGACTCATAGGTCATTAATGATTTAGGGATTTATGATTGTTAACCTTCTCCTTATCTTTTTCACAATCACTCTCTATCAGAACATGATAGTTATATATTTTTATATCTATGTTTTTAAATACATCTCATGTTATCCTATGTGGAAACCCAGTTATATATAAATTTGGGTAACTATTATGCTTCAAATGTTCTCATTTAAGGGAAGTATTAGTATTAATTTTTACGATGTGGGATTCTATGAATGAATCTTTTGAGTATTAAACCATTGATAACACAAAATAAAAGTTAGTGTTAAATTCATTTTAAGGGGATATTGTGTATCAACCTGATATTTTTTGTATTATTCCTTCCCAAATTAATTTATCTTTTTGACATTTTATATTCCACGTGATAGTAGAAATATTATATTATAAATATGTATATTGAGATAGTAATCCAAAAATTACTATCAAACCAAACGGACATGTCTTACTCTATATGCATTACCAACTTGTCTTTAACTACACACAATAACGATTTGTCTTGCGATCCTCACAACATCTACTTTAAGTATGTTACACGTAACCCTGATGTTTCTACAAAATCTTAATTTTATTATAACTATTATTTAAGGGATATAATTACAACACTAAAGTTAAAATTAGTTATATGAATAGTATTAACTATTTTTTAAATATTATTTTTAATTTATTTTTATAGATAATATTTATTATTAATGAAATATATGAATTTTGGTCAACACTTTTTATGTTTAAAAATACCATTGTCTTGAATGAACAAATTTTATTAATAAAATTAAATTTTAAAAAATTTAGGAATTTAATTTGATTAAATAAAATTTATTTTTGATTCTATATGGTTGAAATTATCTAAAGATTATGTTTTGGTTTTTTATAAGAAACATCATTTTTCTATGTATGATGAAAAATATTATGTTTTAATAAATAAATGACTTTTCGTTTAAATAATTGTCAATGTTGAATTATAATTTAACTTTGTTAAGGTATAATTAGGGAAATTTTAAATCTATTAATACCATGTTGTTAATTATAATCAATTTCACTTCGAAATTGAATATAAAAACATAACAATATTTTGAATATTTTTCTACTTTAAAACCCATTATTTCGTCCCATCTGTGGGATTAAAAACAATCTTCATTTTACCATTTCTATAAATTCAATTTTGACTGAATTATATTCACCATTATTATTAGTATAATATTTATATTCAAATAATAACAATTTATTATTCTACAAAAAATTATTAGTAAATGTTATTAGAATTAATCATTGTGATTAAAATCAAATTAAGATTAATAAGGGACTATAACCCAATATTATGTGCCCAAATGACCTAAAAACTTATCCAAAACCCATTGCATGGAAATAATTTAGAAATAAAACGTAAATTATAGATTTATTTTAGATTTTTATGATTTTTTATGTTATAACATGTGTACACCTATCTTCAATTAAATAATTCCTAATGAGTCATTTTCATTCCCTATAAAAGGACACGACTATATCTATTTTTCACACCCCTCAAACCTATTAGGTTCAACCATTCTCTGGCCAATACACTTTAAATCATCCTTAAATTTCTCTTAGAATCCTTACCTTTTGAATAAGGAAATCAAAGGATTCCTTTTAGCACAAATCAAAATTAATTACCCGATTAAGAGTTAGCATCTTCTCTCAAGTAATTTATTTTATTTTTCTTTCTCAACACCTCCAACAATAATTATTATATGATAATATATGAAAAAAAGTTTAATAAATATAAAAGTATTTTTTTATGTAAATGGGGTGACCTATGCTTACACAACCCTTCATCTAAAGGGTAACACACATAGTGTATCACTGTATGGTGAACTACTGCCTCACGAAACAATGATAGTTCATTTATTCATTACCACCTACCATGGTGGCCATTATGATGGAAACCTTATTTATATATGCAATATAATATTTTTATTATGTATTTATGATTATATATTATTTTTAAAAGACTTTTTTACATTTCATTTTATATTAATGTGATGATTTCGTTTGGGGAAATGTGTACTACAACCCTTTAAATGTGATATAACTCGTTACCACAATACATAGATGTATAATGTAAGGGTGTAGTGAATATATATGATATATCATGAATATAATAAATATAATTTGACAAATACACACACACAGACACGTATATATATATATATTTAATTTAATTGTTTCCTTTCAACACAACTATTGAACGAATATAGTAGTCATGCATGCGTATGATTTACCATATTCATGAATGGTGTATCCCCTTTCATACTATTATATTAAATAAACTATCATTATAAAAAAATAATGTATATAAAATACACCTATATGATGTTTTAAATTCTATAAATCATGATATAAGTATATGGACCAAAGATAGAACAAAATAATACACTTGCGAAGAATAAAGAGAATATTACCCGAAGTGAAACCTTAACATAGTATTGGCAACATGATGGTAATATAAGGTCACAATAAAACAATAAAGGATATTATATATGATAATATAAATCTATATAATATTTATAATAAACTTATATTTATTATACATGTGGTTTTATCGAGAAAGATGAGATTCAAGACACAAGGTAAGGGGATTTTATCTCATTTTTTCTTTTTATGAGATACATTATTTATTAAAAAATATATTTATTTGTGTGGTATTCATAATTCAAATGAATTTATTATATGTTTATTATTATTAATATTATGTTTATGTTAATATCTATTCATTGATTTTTTATTTCATGGGATTAATTTTTCAAAAGTTACTAAATTAGAAAAGCGTCTTTGTCTCAAATTGCCTTCACTGAGACACATGTTTTTTTGTGAACCTATGTTCTATAACATGGTGCATATGAATCAAATTTAAATGATATATAATAAAAATCATTATATTAAAGTTATTTTAGGATTTATGTTATTCTATTTTTTTTCATGATGAGTATTTTCCCAAGTAATAAGTGGTAAGAGTTTATTGAAACAATATCTTTTCATTTTGATATTATTAGTGATTATGCTTCATTTGATGAAATTTTCAGATTCATATATCATTAAAGAACATGAGTTTCCTTATCCATTATTTAATAAATATTTATCCATGTATTAGTACTATTTTACACTATTTGGTACTTAAGATAACAAATATTGTTTTAGAATAATTAGACTGTATCACTCTCTTCAGTTGGAAATATGATTTATTACAAAACCATGGTTTAAAAAAATTCAAATTATATTTGAATATAATTTTTATATAAAAATTATTTAACAAATATTTTATGTATTTAAAATATTTAATTATATTTTTTCAATATTATTTTCAAATAAATGGTTTTCCAAAAAATCCAAACCTTATATGTATGTTTTAAAATTATTTTCGAAGATTTTTTTTGTAATTTATTTAAGCTTTATTAATCTACATCCACGTTAAAAGGATTTCAAAAAATTTCATGATTATTTAATATTATTTAATGTAAAAATATTTTCAAGTAATTCTAAAGCATTTATCATGTGTTTTCATGTAAAAAGGTTTTCAAAATATTTTTAATATTTCATTAAAAGTTTTCAATGTGGATTCAATGAAAATGATTTCTAAAATATTTTGAAGAATATTTTATAAGGATTCAGGGATATTTTTTTCATAATGATTTCATGTCATGTTTTATTATTTTCAAGTTTTTTTTTAAATTATTTTCAAATAGTTTTATGCATTAAAAAGAATTATTCAAATAATAAAGGAAATGTACCTCAATAAATGCTTTCAAAATATCGTTCCATGTTATTTTCCATCTATGATAACATAGATTGATGTCACTCATTCCCTTCTAGTAAATGATGAAAATGATCCATTCATTTTCTTTCGTGAGTTTTTTATGTTCCGATGGAATGATGCTTAAGGAACATATTTGACTTACAAGGGTTTTATGCTTTTGAAACCCATTTCATTTCACATGTAATGATTTCATGATGTGATTATGTAACATATATATTTCAATAGGTTATGATGTTATGAAATGTTTGTGATAAACATTTCATTACATGGGTTATAATTTTATGTTTGTAATACCAATGTATTTTTGAGTTATGATATAATGAATGTTTCATTTTATTATAGACTAACCATCAAATATTTTATTATGAGATTGGTTGGACCTATATCTCTTTCCAATGCATTGGGTAAATAAGGATGTCTCATGATTATAAATGTTAAGAGTGAATCTGAATACATGATTATAATGTTATACATAGACTAAGATTCATGTCCATAACATAATGAATGAATTTGATTCCATGTTCACAATGTCATGCATGGACCTGGATGCATGTCTATATTTTTAGGCATGAAACCGATTACATGTTCACAATATTAAGAGTGAACCATATTACATGTTCAAAATGTTATCAATAGACTTGGTTATATGTCCATAAGTTCATGTGTTAACCTGATTAGATGTTTATAATGCCAGGCATGTATGTAGTTACATTTCCATATGTTTATGAGTGAACATGATTACAAGTTCACAATGTTTTGATGAACCCTATTTATTTGATTTTAATGTTATAAACATACCTAGTTTCATTCCATAAGTTTACGTGTGAACTTGATTACTTGTTCACAATGTTATGTGTGAACATTTTTACATGTTCAAAATGTTATGCATGGACCTAGTTTCATGTCTATATGAACATGTTTGAGCCTTTTTTTACATTAAAAATGTTAGTCATGGACCATATTTCATGTCCATAAGTTGATGAGATGGCCAAATTTCATGTATTTGACATTATGAGTTAACATGTTTCTACTTATACATGTTCACAATGTTATAAAAAAAATGTGGATGCCCAAATTTCCACGTCTAATTCCAATGTCATACTTTTATGACATATGCAATGAATTATCCTATGATCCATGTCTTATGAAATTATTATATTTATTATGATATCTAATATTCAGGGTATGATCTTAAAATGTAATTCTCATGTTTTATTTTCTTCTTTTCATGTTATGAATATATATTTCGTTTATTTACCCCTAATGAGCATTTGAGATCACGACTTTCTAATGCTTCAATTCCCCAAGTTATGAAGATATGTTTTAGGTAGATGTAATAATGGTGGAGATCTTTTTGAGAGTTTAGGAAGATCATTAGCTTGGATTGATGATTTTATTTCTTTGTTTCCAACAACACTTTACTATTATAGACATTGGGAATGTGTTTTTTTAATGTACAAAATATTCATCTAAAATGATGTAATATCCATGTATGCTAATCCTAGTTCTCTATAATACAACCCAAGTGGGATATCCAATTAATAATTATGTTGGTTTCGAGAGTAAAATAATTTTTTATCCCACCTTATAGAGTGTAACATGTAGAGATCCATTAGTTGAAATTTCAGTCGGAATATATAGAAGTTAAAGTCTTCATACGACCTTTTACAACTCCTTTGGGTTATTCAGTTTTCTTCTCCTTAAAAGAGATGGTACATTGACCTGATTTCTAGATTACTGGAGATTGAACCTAAGGGTAAGAAATAATTATTATCCTTTTGGTGTATTGAAGTTATCTTTGATCATCTGATAAGTTCCTAGATATTCTCCAAGATGGATTTGAGAGCTGGATATGATTAGTTGAGGTTGATACTATCAAAAATTTCTTTTGAATTATATCATGATCTAGTATTGAATCTACAATTTTATAGTGATGGTGTTTGGGTTGACTATTGTAGTAGAGGTATTCAATTATTAGATGTATCAGAGATGTCATCCTTTTATGGGTTAGTTTTATGTAACTCTTTTGATGAAATATTAATGTACTCACAATATACAGATGAACATTCCCAATACCTTAACATCATCAGGATTTCATTTATTTAGAATTAGAATTACACCATGAAAACAAAATGTTGTTTCTAATTTGATAAATTCCACTTCATTGGACATTTCATCTCATATGATAGAGTTTCAATGGACCCATATATGGTTTCAGAAAAGGTATCATGGGATCATCCAAAGAATTTTTCATAGATGTGAATCTTTCTGGGATTGACAAGTTATTATTAGTAATTCATATCGGAATTATCACATTAGGATGCACTAATGTTTGGGATGAACAAAAAGGGAAGGAATTTTTTTGTACCATTACATGAACGAATAATTTTTAGGAGATGAAAAGAAATATGACCATAATAGCTTCCATAACATTACATATGTTGGTTTAAGAAATTACAATGTACAATGATGCACTTGGAGTGGGGGTTGTAGTAGTTTTAATGTTGGAGGAGTGAGTGGTTTCTTATGTCTCTAGATTGCTGAGACCTCATCATAGGAATTCTCCTACTAATGATTTGGAGTTAGTCAGAGTGGTATATTCCCAATGATGATGGTGAAATTATTTCAGGGGTGAGTATTTTTGGTATAGTTAAACCAAAATTTTTTCATCTGCATATTTTATCCACAGGACAAAAATCATTAGTATCGGTCATGGGTAGAGCATGTTTTTTCATTCAACATTGACTTTCCATATACATAAGGAAATGTAAATAACATTTCTGATGAATTGAACTAGAATATGAAGATAGAGGAAATATGAGAGTCATTCGATTTGTGGATGGTGATTGACCACTATTAATACATTCCTTTGTATGTTTAGGAGTCTTAAGGGTAAGAAACTCAAACATCAACATAGCTTATAAACATAAACTTTTATTCGATCAAGACATATTAGTAATTGAATTTGTAAGGAATATTTATGAGATATAGCTTATATGGTGAGGAGATACCATCAGTATGTTATCTTTTTAATGAAAAATATTTTCTATTCTTTCTCTATTTATGGGTTTAGGTATATTTTGTGAGTACATAATGAGATATATTTAACGATTATAGATTAGTGGTACATATTGGTTTGATAGAGGTTTATTTTTGTCACTATAGAAAATACATATGGTTAGGAATTATGAAGGAAGTAGTAGGCTTCATGGATAGAAACATCGAATTTCAATAGGTGAATGTTGACCATTAGGGGATAGGTGAGATTTGGATACAATAACCCATTTTTTGTGGAAATGGGGGCCTTTCAAAATTTATTTTATGATAGTAATATATAGGATACACAATAATAATAACAATTTAAGCATGATTATGGATCAAATATTGAAGGTATTCCATTAATAGTTAATGGTGTGGGTATTATTTATATACAAGGGGAATCACAGTTCTATAGAGTTCTAAGGATTATCATTTTAGATTGATAATATTTTTTCTTATTCTTATTTTGGTTGGAACTCAAGAGGGTTATGCGATCAATGGTTATTTTGAGTATGTCTTCTAATGAATAGAATATTGTTCAATTTGAGTGAACTATTAATGTTTTGGAGGATATGATACAAGCATGTGTTTTCGATTTTAGTGGTTTATAGGAGTTCCATATTGAAATCATGGTGTTTTAATAAAATTACAAATTCCTAGAGTGAATCAAAATGAATCATTTCAGTTATTTTTATGGTAGGTTATGTTTTTATCCTCGTTAATGGTTGGATGTTATTGACTTGGTGTTTGATATGCATAATCTCACGTATGATACATCTATGTAGGTTCAGTTGATCAGAAGGAAACATGTGACAACTCGGAATATGAATAAACCCTATGTTGGCCATCACATTAGACCTCTTGAGGTTGTGGTTGGACTTATTTCATCCATATAGTGTCATCAAGGTTGGGGAAATTCCATGTAATGAAACATTTAATACTGGTTCCTAGGACTGTTGGGATGTTTGAGATAGTGTATAAGGTTAGTCAAATGAGGAACATAGTATCACATAAAAAAATAATTCTATGAAAGATGTGTAACAGATTTCAAATATTCAGAGATATTATGGAGAACCATAACATTAGGTAGACATATTAGAAATCGATCTAAGTATTGATATATCATTTATGGACTATAATATATGTAATATGGACCACAATGAGAAGTATTTTTATGGTATTCCAATACATTTGGATCAACTAGAGTGGAAGCATTGTTGAGTTTAGGAGGAGACTTGGGAGAGGGAGTATGATATACAATCAGAATATCTGAACAAGTTTTTCTAGACCCCAAAGTGATACTTGGAGCTACTCAAGGATGACATGTTATATATTGGCAACGTTGTAATATCCATGATTTTCTAGGTATGTACCTCTGAGTTTTTTGTCTGATCCATGGTGGTAGTGTCTCATTTTGAGATGGAGGTCCTTTTTTGGGTTATTTAATCTAATGTTTGGGGATATATTATTCTTTAATTAATGGTGTTTTTATATAAATGGGTTTATGATGGGTCTTCAATTCTTGGAAGCTCATGGACGTTTTAGAATAGTTAGGTTGGGAAAATGGTGTATGAAAGATGTTTGTAGGAGAATTACACATCATATAAGGGTATGCACAATGTGAAAAATCTTCTAAATTGATTTCATGAAACAAATACCGGCCATGAATGGGGTACAAATTTTCTAAAAAATACACATCATGTAGTGTTCAGGATAATTAAATATTCAGTTGAGAAGACATTGTTTTCGTCATATTCCTCTAAAAAGAGACACATGATTTGTAATGGAGTTACACACCATGTAATATTCACACCATTTGTTTTAAATAGTGTCTTCAGGACAATTTTATTTTCCCCTCATGTGAATCTTAATCCTCTCAAACCTAGGGTATCTTCCAGGTGCTTTTTGATTTCCTTGCTTCAATATAGATGTCTAGATCACATGTATAATCCTTCGATCCTTCATGAAATCAGATGTTCCGTATATCTTGTTTAAAATACCATTGTAAGTGCTATGTTAATATATGGTTACTGTTAGTAGGCATAAATCACAACCCTATGGTCTATATAGTTGAAAACTATTTCAATTATTGAAATTGAGACAACATGTAGTGTACCTATATTGTTGAAATAATAAATTGGGTTATTCGATGGAATCAATTTAGATCCATTTGGTTTTATCCTAGCTTCTGGATACCAGTATGGTGAGAGTACACATGATTATAAATTATCCGATTAATGGATTAATGTGGGTTTAACATGACATGTTATTTGGGAGATTTATTAATATATAATTACCATGTATTATCTAGACTATTGATATAAATAACATGTTACTGGTCTATGACTAAATAATAGGAGAAAATAGAAATTGAAAGATTAGTGGTATGTTTCATAATTTACCATTGAACCTTATGATGTGAAATTATGATATCCTTATTTTTATGATTTTTGTTTTGTTCTCAATACTATAATACTTATATGGGGATTTTCCCTAGTTTAATTTTTAAAATGATCAAATAGGTAGTTACCCCATTTTATAGAATGAAATGATTTTTTATTAGGATATACCCAAGGACATGCTTGAATTATTATATATAGGGAGATTTAATTAGTCATTCTGAAATGTACATATTATGGGTTATGCCCAGTGACTATATCGACCTAGGATTATCAAACATGGATATTACATTATTTTGGATTAATATTTATTACATTAAAAAAAAATTCCATAGGACCATAATTGTTTAGTGACTTTGGGAACATGGAAACAAAGTCTTATATTCTAGTGAAAGATCTTCAACATCTCCCATAAAGATATCCACTATCAATATTTTTCAGAAAAAATTTCCTCATAACATGGGCAAGGAAACATAAGAAAGGGTTGAGCTCAATTGTTGATCAATGGTTTACAAGGGATATATGTAAGTATAATCTAGATCTTAAAGGGTATTAAAACATGATCAAAACATTTGAAGATCATACCATTACTGAAAAATATCAAAAACACGAATCATGGAATAAATCTTGGATGTTAATTAGAATTGAATCATAATAAAGTAATGAGCATAATACATGAAAGAATAATATAAAAATAACTCATCTATAATAATTAAATAAAGATAATTGGCCATGAAAACATAACATAGGAATAACACATAGAATTATGGCATATATAAACAAATTCTATCCTTCCGTATATGTCATGATTCATTGACAGAACTTATTTGGACACTTCATGGGAACTGCACCCATTTGGAGAGACACACCACCATCCCTAGTTGTATTTATTTTCTTTTAAGTGATCTGGTTTCCCCATATTCATGTAATGTATTGGGTTTCCCCATCTTCACACATCAAGGTGACTACACCTACTGGGTGGGACAATTGACCATCCCCAGCAGAAAACCTTTCTTTGTAAGGGATGAGGTATCATCATCATCCCATATTGGATCAAGACCATTGTCTTGATTCCCAAAATTATCTAATGAGATATAAATCATTACGCAATGCATTGGAAGGAGATATTGGTCCCACCAGTCACATAATTAAGTAATAAATACATGTTCCACCAGATCATAAATAAACATATCATATATCATAACTAATGAAAAGAAATGGGTAATATAAACTGGAAAACATATCATAACCCACCAAAAGAGACATGTTTCATAATAATTTCATCATAATAATAACATGTGAAAATAAAAATATTTCCAAAGCATAAAACATGTGATACCGGAATATGATTCATAAACATATTACCCAAGAAAAAGATATGGGTCTCACTATGACCATGAAATTAAGCACAACTCATTTATAGAAAGGGAATTAATGAAACCATTAGATCAATTCCTAGAAGGCACATGTAACATCAACATATTTTCTCATTGATGGAAAATAATTTTTACATATCCTATGAAAATGTTTCATGAGGAAAATATCCTTTCTTGTTTGGAAAATAATTTTTAATACATAATACATTTTGAAAATCATTTTTGTAAAAAATAAATTGAAAATTTTTAATGAAGACATGAAATCATTTTGAAAACCATTTCCTTGAAAAATGTTTAAAAAAGATTCAAAAGAGTTCCAAATATTTTTTCATTGATCACAATTCACTTTTCTTTGAGAAACATTTTAAATTTTTTGAAATCCATTTCATTCAAAATACATTGAAATTTTTAAAATAAATCCTGATGAAAATTTCAAATTAATTTCTCGTGATAATTTATAAAAGAATATTGAAAACGATTTGAAAACCATTTCATTGAAATCACTTTGAAAACATTTAATTAAGAATAGATAAAAATAATGAAAAATATTTTCCATGAAAAAATATAAATGAAGATTGAAACAATTATGAAATTTAAATTTCCTTGAAAATTAATTTTTAAAATAATTCTTAATGCTTATCCATTTTAATAATGTAAATGTTAGCATTGATGAAATGATAGCATGTAAATCTTTACTTGTTACATGCGGTCAAAATAACATTTTCTATGAATGATAAAAAGGGAAGAAAAGTTAA
The DNA here is from genome assembly GCA_963277665.1 of Viscum album. Taxonomy (NCBI): domain Eukaryota; kingdom Viridiplantae; phylum Streptophyta; class Magnoliopsida; order Santalales; family Viscaceae; genus Viscum; species Viscum album. The sequence goes on from OY728152.1 coordinate 1,631,329,509, forward strand.
TTGTTTAGGAAAAATAAAATAATATTCAATTGAAGAGATTAGTTAAAGAAAAAATTGTAGAAATATATATTAGATCTTAAATAAAATGGAATAAAAATATTGGAATCCGTTTTTAGAAAACAAAGATTTCCGACTGAAGAGGGGGTAAAGTTAGGCTTTCCAAAAAACAATTTCCTTACTATATTATTTATAAAAGTGTATAAAATTGTATGAATACATGATAATCTCATAAAATAATAACTTATAAGTAGAATTATGAATATTTTTGAGTTATGTATCAAAATATTTCATCAAAAGGATACATAAACACAAAAATCTCGAAAAGGAACAGAATTGTCTCGAAAAACTCTTATAACATGGTATATTGGTAACATGCTCTCTGTGCAGGGAAAAAAATTACATGAACCATATAATATCGTTGAAATATTTATTTTCATGATAAGGAATGTAAAATTGTAGTATTTTCACCCAAAAAATAGTTTAGGTGCTTAAGAAAACACGATGCACAAAGAAGGAAAATTGAGACAAAACATTTTTACCGATTTTGTTTCTTTTGAAACATATACCCAATGAAAGAAGGATAATAAAATGGGAATTTAAATAAAAATTAATTTAATTAAAATATAAATAGAATATAGTCACAATATTTAAATACCCCATATAGAAGGAAAGAGTTTCGAACATAGCTTGTTACACATAAAATTAAAAGTGGGATGAAAACCCATTACCCTGTGTCTTGACTCCCTCTGTACTCGTATAAGATTATGTTATAATAAATAAAGTTGTATTAAAGATATTTTACAGAGTAATATTATTATATCTATTATAATATATTTTTCTATTAAAACCTTATATTACACGCATGTTAATGATCGTATATTAATGTTTTACTTCGGGTAATATTCACTTTGTTCTTCACATGTGTCTTAATTTGTTATATCAGTGACCCTTATACTTATATCATGATTCCAAAATTTAGAACACAATATAAATAGATGTTATATAAAGTATAATTATAAAATAATAACCAGTTTAATAATGATGTTATCAATGGAATACACAGTTCATGGAGATGTGAAGTCGTACGTAAAGATGAATGTTGTTTTCGGTTTTTATAGTTAAATTGAAAGAAAATATATAAATAACATATGTATATAAAATTATCTATCTATAAATATATATCATTATTAATTTATAATTAATATATCATATATATTATATAATTTCATCAAACCCATCTTTAATACATTCCATGGGGTGTGTGAACTAATCACATTGCTTTAAGGGGGCGGTAGTCCACACATCCCCAAACAAGATTATCGTATTAACACCCAACGTAAGGAAAAATATATGATTTGAAAAAATAATAAAGAAATAAAAATACATAATAAAAATAATAAATTTTATATATAAATATATTGTACATCATTATTTCCACCATGTTTGGTGGTAAAGGAGAAATGAACAATCCTCATTTTGTGAGAAAATAGTTCGTCATACACAGAAATAGTTTGGTCAACATTTAATAGATTAATGTGTGTGAAGGTGTTGTTTATAAGAATTTATAACAATATATTATTATATATATGAGGCTTAGTTTTTCACACAAAAATGGTATTAATATAGTTGAGATGATGGAGAATGGAGATAAATGAAATGAGCTTGAGAAAATATATTACCCCGTAATTAGGTAACACCATTTGGATTGAGCAAAAAGGATTCCTGGAGATGAGGTCTACCCAAAATTAGGATTCAAGGATTAAGGGAGGATTTTTGGGAGACTAATTTGGTATATATTGGATGAACATAATGGTTTTTAGTGGTGTGAGGAATGGAAACAGATGGTTCCCTTTTATAGGAATGGAAAAAGGCACACATGTATTTTTTAGAAAATATATGTGTGCACATGTTCTTACAGAAAAATGTCATATCGAACAAAAAAATAATCAAAAATGTATTGTTTATGGCCAAAATATGGACAAACAATGGTATTTCGAAAAAAATTTAGGTCATTTGGGCCGTTAATTTTATGGATTACTCCCTAATTATGATTAATTTATCTTTAACTACTTTGATAATTTTTTATCACTTTTACTAATAATTTTTTTTCCAAAATTGACAAGAAATTATTAGAATCTAAATATTATATTGAATAAAATGGCTTATTTTGGATTTTTAATATTCCAATCATAGAAGAGGAGAAATTAAGATTAGTCTTAGTACCACAAACAGGACGAAATAACTGGGTTTTAAAGTAGGATGTTGTTCTAACATTTATTAAAATTTTATATTCTATGTCAAAGTGGAATATATTATAATGAATTTAATTATATCAGTAGATGTAATTTTCATCTAATTTTACCTTAAATGTAATTTTTAAATTCATTTATCATTAATAATTAATTAGGAAAGAATATGTTTTTAACTAAAAACAGCATTTTTCACTATTCATAAAAAAATTAAGTTAGTGAGAAAAATCCCAAAACATCACTCTAGGTGGTGTGTGTGAAATTAATCATTTACATAGTTAATTTCATGAGATAAATTAAAATTAAAATTCATTGGACAAAATAAGTCCATAAAAAATTCGAGTGTTACATTCTACCCCCCATAAAATGAATTTCAACTTTCAAATTCATCTGGGTTATCAATAGTTTATTACATTAATGTTTCATTAATAGAAACCCTGATAGTAAAAATGGATACAAAAACTTCTCATAAAAAATGAAATTTGGATCCATAACTGTTACCCAATGTAACATATATCTGGGTTTGTAGAGAGGCGAACATAGCTTGGGAGATGAGACTGGACATGGGGGAAAACACAAATATTTATCGGGAGTGATTGAGTTCATCAGTAAAAAACATGTGAATTATCAAAAGAATTATGAGAGACTCATAGTCATAAATATATGATTATTTTAGAAGCCATTTATTCAAAAAAAATTTGTTTTTGTGACAATATTATTTTATATCACTTTTTGATCATGAAATAATCCTTGATAAATTTATATAAAATATTTCATTCTCGGGTTTTGATTTGAAAAAATTATAATACATACATAACCACCTGGATTGAATGTCCAAAAATTTAAATTGATGAATAATTCAATAAAATAAACTTTTAATGGAACTTAAGGACTCTAAAAGAAGGAAATTTCTGACTATTCATTACATAAAAAATCTATGTGCACTAAAAATATAAATAACACTACCGATTAATCAAAAATATTTGTTCATCAAAAATTATATATACATAACTAGGACATCTCGTAGGCTAGTGTTAGGTGTGAAACCCTTATTGTCCTTCAGTTATGGGTTCAAGACCCACTGCCTTGCTGGACATGATTGGTATACATGATGTCCTTTTCTCAATTTAATCAAAGATAAACATCCTGAAAATAAGCTTAATATCTAATTTGATTTTTAAAAATGGTTCTAACACTAGAACAGTGAAAAAATAATTCCTTATAATATTATCATAAACTAAATATTAATGGTTATCCTTATAACCCTTCTCAAAGGTGAAAATCCAAAACATTAGAAATAGAGTCCAAAAATAATCATAACATTTATTCCACTATATAACACAATATATCTCTTTGTTGTAACAGTCAAATCATGTGAATTCCCTAATTTTATATTCTCTTGAATCACGGTAACAAATTTAATTACCATAAATAAGTTTTGATAACATACATTATTCCTCATTCCAAAGTATATTGGATTAACTCCCTAAATCCATAAAATGTTGTAATGTTCATTAGAGGTAGTAGAAACTACCTATAAACAATTCCTTATAGGGTTCCAAGGTAATCAATACTTCCCAATTTACATATTCATATCATGTGTACCTTTATCACTACATCATTATCAAATTATAATGAATATATTAAATGTTACCTCCCCTTATAAAAAATATCACCTTTTCCATAAATCACTCACCAGTCCATAGGGTACTTTCCACATTAACATGTAAAAACAAAGAGAAATCATTATTATAACAGTGATTTTATATTTCATCAATAATAAATTCTGATTCTAATTACATAATACATTAATTAAATCATCCTTAATCTATTAACAATAACAACTAGTTCCATTCACATTTCATTCGTAGTCTCATCATCATCAACAATGTAACCATAACTCCCACCACTTTGCTGATTATCTGTAGGAAAATTAATCTTTGGACATTGGGTTGAATAATTACTATTTTATCCTCATTTACCACACATAACCTTCGATGAGGAACTAGGGAGGCCAAAACTCACATCCATTTCATTAGCTAAAATATTATTTTTTTCATATTGCCAATTGCATTGTATCCTTATGTTCCATAGTCAAAACACCTAGTTCTTCATCAAATGCATTCACTTATGTGGTTCATTACACAATCATGAAACAGAGTAAAATGAATCTTCTTCCCTCCATGGACTCCATTACCCAAACTCTTGGGGAACTCATTCTTTATCTTCCTTGGTGAGTCTGAGAGTTGGTTAAGGTAAACATTGTTATTCATGTTCTGTGAAAACTAATTAGGCATGATCCCGACATCTTTCACTTTAGTGATCATCCAACTTGACTGCACATCCAGAAATATTTCATCACATTAATCATTAATCCAGTCGCTTATTGTTCCTACAATTGACAAAAACCAAAAGCATACATGGATCATTACTTTTCATACAAAAAACTACATTGTCTTAAAAATAATTAATTATATGATGTCTAAATAATGAATCCTTAAATAAACAATAAATCATAGGGTTTATCCAAATTTATTAATATATTATTATATAAAAATCATTTATAATTGTTCATGAAGATTTTTTAAATTTCCAAAGAATTTCCCCTAGACGTGTCAAACTAGGTGTGCAGTAAGGTTCATCGTCGTGTACCAGATTACCTCATGTCAAGCCCATAACATCTTTTCAGAATTGTTACCCCTAGGTAAATCTGTACCAGTGACACGTACACTTGTAATATCCCAACATGGAAGTATTTATTGGAAAACAATTACTATATACTTTACCCAAATTCTAGAAAATTATCCTAAACGTTAACTAATCCTTATACTTATTCTTACAGACATCCATAGACGTATCCTTTGAAATACACCTTGGGATCACATTAATGATTTATCATTCCATATTCCAATGGTTGAATAAACCATTCCTCTAATAAAAAATATTCTGACCACATCTTGACATACAAGTATATTGCATTATTTTAGATTAATAATCAGTACATTATAAAAATACATCCCATGGGGGATGTAATAGTTTAGTTTTTTTGGAAACATGGAAACAATGTAATATATCTTGTTGAATGATCTTGTACATATCGAACAAATATCTACTCTTTTATTACTTCAACATAAAACCAATATTCATAACCTGGGGAAGGAAATATATGAAATTGGTTAGCTCAAATGCTTATTAAGGTTAAACAAGGGAGTTTTATATGAATAATCATGACCTTAATGGGGGTGAAAACATGATCTAAAAATTAGAGTATCATAACCTGTATGTCAAAGACCATAAAAATGAATAATGAAATAATATTGGCTATTTATAATAAATTATTCATAATTAAAAAAAGGGAATAGGACAAGGAATCATAATATAAGAATAAGGCACAAATCATAATGAAATAAAGTGCATAGGCCATGAATGCGTAACAAAGTAATACAATATGGAATTGTGTCATGCATGAAAATGTTATATAATTTCATTTAAGTCAATATAAATTGTTAGAACTTATTGGGGAACATTATGGAAACTACACCCACTGGGCGAGATACACCACCATCCCCAGTCACAGTTCTTTACATGTAAGGGATCAGGTTTCCCATCTTCCTTTAATGGATCGGGTTTCCCCATCTTCCATCATCATGGTGACTACACCTACTATTCTGGAGAAACCACCATCTCCTGTGAATGCCCACTATATGTAAGTGGTTTTGTTTCCCCATATTCATAAAATGGGTCAAGCCCCTCAACATGATTCCCATCATCATCTCATGAGATATAAATATTTACCCAATGCATTGGAAGGTGATATAGTTCTCAATCATCACATAGTGACATCATACATACATGTGACATAAGATCATAAATAAACCTATCATATATAATAACCCATGAAATGAAATGGGTTGCATAAACTTGTAAATATATCAAAACATGTGGAAAGATATAGGTTTCTTAATAATTTAATCATAAACATTACCCATGAAAATAAGCGTATTTTAAAAGCATATAACCCGTGAAAGAGATACAGGGTTCATAAAAATATTACCCAAGAATAATAAATGGGTTTCATAAAGGCCATGACATTAATCATAACTCATTCATTGAAAAGATATTAATGGAACCTTTAGATCATTTCATAGAATCTATTAGTAATAGTAATATAGTCCATATTATACAGAAATTAATTTTAAAAAATCCACTAATTTTTTTTGAGGAAAATATGATTTCATATTTGAAAAATGATTTTTAATACATAAAAATTTTTGAATATAAATTTCATGGAAAATACCTTGAAAACTTATAAATAAATCATGAAATCATTTTAAAAACCGTTTTCCATGAAAACATTGAATATAATATTCATAACATTTTTAAAACATTTTTCATTGAAAACGCATGAATTGTTTTTATGAAATTATGAAAATGTTTTGAAAAAAAATTCATTGAAAATAAAATGAAAATTTATAAATGAATCTTCAATTGTTTTTTAAATAATTTTTATTTAAAACATATAAAAGAACCTTGAAAACATTTTGAAACCAATTTCATTAATATCACTTTGAAAACATGTAATTAAGACATAAAATCATTTTAAAAACAGTTTTCCATGAAAAAAATATTAATAAATTTTGAGAACATTTCAAACACATATTTTCCTTGAAAATTACTTTTTGTAAACATTAACATTTTTAATAATTTAAAACGAAGGTTCGAAGAAATGATGGAGGGTAAATCAGTACTTGTCATATGAGGTCAAAAGGGTATTCCTTTTGAATGGTAAAAAGGGTAAAAAAGTTCATTGTTTGAAAATGATATGAAGATTACTTTGATGATATTGGTAAAAGAAAAAATATTACATATTTCATTTATATGTCTTGATATAATATTCTAATATTATTGGAAACCCTTTTAGAATACATAGATTTCCGACAGAAGAGGGTGTATATTCGGGATTTCCAAAAAACAAATTTCTGACTATATAATCTAAAAAAGAATAGAAAATGGTACCAATACTTGAAAATATCATGAAATAACATATTAAGTAAGAAACTGAATATTCTAGAGATATGGATCATAAGATAATAGCAATGGAAGCATAAAAACAAACAATCACAAAAGGTAATGAGATTGCCTCAATAAACATTTATAACTTGGTATCTTGGGATAATGCTCTCAATGTAAGGAAAATAAATTAAATGATGCATAAATATCCTTAAAATAATCATATTCGTGATATTTCATGTAAAATGTAGCTATATTAACCCTAGAAAAGTGTTTTAGTGTATAACAAAACATGAATCTCTAATAAGGAAAATTAAGAAATAAAACTATAATTGAATTTCTAAATTTTGAATAACAAGGATAATAAAATGGGAATATGAATACCCATAAATTTATTTAAATTATAAATAGAATAAAATAACTATATGTACATAGACCATACAAATGGAAATAGTGGCGAACATAGCTTGTATCTCATAGAAATTCAAAGTGAGATGAAATCCCCATACAATGTGTGTTGACTCTTCATAATTATACACGATTCCTTAATAAAAAAATAATTTTATTAAATTATTTTACAGAATCATATTATTATATCTACCACCATATAGGTTTTTATTAAAACCTTATATTACACACTTTTTAATGATCATATATTAATGTTTCACTTTGGATATTATTCGCTTTGTTCTTCACATGTGTCTTAATTTGTTATATCGTTGACGCTTATACATATATAATGATAAAAAATTGTATAACCTGATATAAATATCAGGTATTTTCTGTATAGTTATATTATAGTAATCTATATCATAATGTTTTATATAATGGAATACACTGTTCATGGTGATGGTAAGTTGTACGTACACAGGAATGCTATTTTTAGTTTTTATTGATGTATTGAAAGATAGTATGTAAATGACATATATATATATATAATTATTTAATTATCATGAATATTTCATATATATAATATAGGTTCATTAAACACTTCCTTTATACATTATATGTGGTGTTTGAACGAATCAAATCATTTTGAGGGGGTGGTAGTCCACACATCCTCAAACGAGATTATCATATTAATGCCAAATGGAAGGTAAAAATATATTTGTTATAAAAGGAATAATTAATCTTAATGAAATAATAAATATAATATATTACATATATAAGTAATTCTTCCATCATATTTTCCACCATGATTGGTGGTGAAGGAGAAATGAACAATCATAATTTTGTGAGGCAGCAGTTCACCGTATATAGAAACAATATTTTAATCATCCATTAAACAGTGGTCTGTGTAAGTTTAGGTCAGAAAAGATTCATAAAAAATCCTATTATATATTAGATACTTGGTTTTAATCACAATAAAGGAATAATGATAGCTTATTGTCAAGAGATGGAAAATAATTGAAATGATCGTTAGAGGAGGCATCTACTCTTATATGGGAAACTCATTTTGTTTTGTGACAAAAGGATTCATTGAGAAGAATTTTTCCCAACGGTAGGATTCAAGGTATATAGTATTATTTTGTGATTCTAATGGGGTATATTTTTGATGAACAAGAATGGTAAGATAGGAGTGAAGAATGGGTAGAGGTGGTGACTATTTATAGGGATTGAAAAGGTCTCACATAGAATTTTAGGAACAAATTAGGGGTGCACATATTATTACATAATAAATCCATAATAATAAAACCAAACTAAATCATGGAATTATTATAGATGATATATGGAAATAAAATTGGTTTTTTACAGGTTTAAAGTTCATTTGGGAACACAATTTTAAGGCTTAGTCCCTAATTAATCAAAATTTGGCCTTAAATACTGTGATTAATTTTAATCACTTTCGCTAATCATTTTGGTCAAAAATTAACATGGTATTGTTAGAATAAAAATAATAGAATGAATAAAATGGTTTATTTATTAATTGAAAAATTCCATTCATATAGGTGGAAAAATTAATACTACTTCTAATCCCATAGAGGAGACAAAATAACAGTTTTTAAATAGGGAAAAACGTAAATCTCTTGTTATGATTTTTTATTCAATTTCTAATTCAAATAGATTATAATAAATTTAATTGTATTACATGAATTAATATTCAACTAATGTGACCTTTAAATTAATTTAAAATTTCATTTATCATTAATAATTAATTTTAAAGAATGTACATTTTAACTAAAAAGCAGTATTTTTCACTATTCATCAAAAAATGATGCTTCTGAGAAAACCCCAAAAATTCACCCTAAAAATATAGATGTTTTGAATTATATAATAATGATAATTGTATAAAATTAAATTTCTAAATGTGTCTAAAAATATTTTACTTATTATACGTAGTTCATTCAAGAAAATGATGTTTGTAAACATAAAAATGACTTTAACAAAAATCATATCTTTTGTTATAAATATGTTTTATTAATGTAAAACAATTATAAAAAATACTATAATAGTTGATATTACTATTAAAAATACTAAATTTAACCAATACGTTATAATTATATTATTTAAATTATTAATACAACAAAAATAGATATTCAGTAGAAACTCATTGTTTCGTCTATCGTACGACAACTCAATGTTGCATGCATCATATGCCAAGTTAGTGTTGCATGGAATGTGCACCAATTAGTTGATGTGTTATATATGAATCTTTAATCTATTACAGTTAAATATATAAAGGAAAATTAAAATTAATTCTAAAAAAACTATAATAACTCAGGGTGTCATAGTTACACATGGTGAAATTCTTCTATAATTGTTTTGACTCAAATTTTTTGGTAATTTAAACTTGGTTATATGGTTTTGATTATGGTTGGAATGGTAATGAGATAAGCTCTGTGAAATTCCGTAACGGCATTGAGGCATCATATTTTTTACCATGTTTACGTAGTTATGGTGGGAATGGTAGTAATAAAATCTTGTAGATACTATAGAACGGTACCGAAGTAGGTTGATGTGTCAATATTATAATTATCTCACAAATAAATATGAATTTTTATTGATTATCACATTCAAATTTGATCATACTTTTTTATTCATATAAATTTTGGTGTTACCCTAATGATTTTAACTCAAACCATACACAAGTAGTCATTTGGTACCTATGTATTTTTCTTGGATGCATGATTGGATAAGTTAAATGGACCTTTTTGTTGAATGATTCTTTCTAGATGGGATGATTTTTGGAGAAGGGACTAACATGGGGTTTAGAAAATGGGATTTTTAGTCTTCTAGTTTTTTATTTGTAATAATTATAACATGACATTAAGTTACTTTTAATCATGGAATTTTATTTTGAACTCAGTGTTTTATTGTGTTATTAAGTTATATTGTTTTCCATTTTATTGTATCATTTCCATTATTTCTTCACCCTGATATCAATTTTTATGGTAATATGATTATTTTTGGATCTAGTTCTTTCATGTATGTATTTTATGCTGTATTAATATACTAATTTTTATAAATAAATAATTAAATTGTCCATTTTTTGAATATTATTACATATTATATGTTTTACGGAAGGATTCATCCTATCATTATTAAAAATGTACAAATGGGTGAATATAAGAGATAACATACACTTTGCACATCGAGTGATGTGATGCGGTGAAAAACTAGAAAATCATAGATGCAATAGAGATGGAGAATTAGAAAAATGTGATTTTAGAATCATGTAATAAATAAAAATCTTGATTTATTCTGGTGAAAATATTTGGGATGATATGCGACAAAATTCACAATTCCTTCTCATGTAGTGAAAATTAGAATATTACATGACATGTATTATTTACATTTCATGAACCTGTAGGTAGGAAGAAAATTAAATTTTACAGGACTGATGTTTTGATGAAAAAATCCTTTTAATAATGACCTCGTACTCAACTCTTTGGACATATTTTATAATAAGGAACCAATGATTTTAGGAGATATTAACATCGGATCACTACTAATACCTTTCTATAGCCTTTTTGATATATTTTTTTTCCACACTATAAGTCCTAGAATTAGGGGTGATTTCTTTGTGACATGACATGTGTTATAAAATGGGATTGTATAGTCAATATATTCTAATTATGATTTCAATTTATTTTTGGATTTAATGTTTTCTATACATTGCGATAAAATTGTTGATTATTATTATATAACCATTGTGGTGGGGTTAAAAAAATTATATTTTATTTATTCATGGAACATTAGAATATCTGAGGAATGTTCGAATACTATTGATTAATGTGAGTTCTAGGGATTATATTCCCACCATTAAAATTGGGTTTGTTATTACCATATGATTGAACATGAATTATTGTTACCAATCCAATACATTATGAAGTAACTGACCATGAGAAAAGGAATGTTTTAAATACATAGTTTTTACCATGATTTTTGGATTTGAGTAGACCAAATTTTGATGTATTCATTATTATTAAATAATTTTTTTCAACCTCCTCATCACATATATCTAGATTCATTTCCTATTAAAACCATTTTTAAATATTTTTCTCTCATCTTCTTAATGAATCACATTCTTAGTAGCGTATATACATTTTCATCAAATCACAATCAGATTAGGCCAAATTTTTTAAATTAAAATTTTCATCAATGTTGTATCTGTGTATTAGACTTTAGACATGAAATTATGATACTTCAGTATAGTTTAGTGTTTTTTTGTTTTTTATATATATATAGTAAATTCAATATGCCATTTGGAATTAACAACATTGTGGGTATATCATTCAGCTATGTTGGAACTCTGTAATCAGGGGGTATATTCTCCCAATAACTAATATCACTACCTTTCTAGAATATAGAAGACTCTGTTTTATGGGTAGATGCACTTGAGGTCTTGTTAAAAGATCATTTCAGACATCTGATGTCACTTTTGATTTGTTCACAATACATTGTTCATTTCATACTCATTTTATACCATATTATTCAAGACCATATGGGATGTACATAACCTCCTCTACCATATCCTTGTATTTTATAAATATCCCACCATCCATTTCAACTTGGTATTATATCTATCATTTATTCAGAAGAGAAAAGTCATATCTTGAGATTTCAAGAATTTCCATATCACCACTGGAATGACCAACAAAACCTACCTCCCCATGTAAATAAATTCCACTGTTTCTATCATTCTTTAATGTACATGATCAAACAACCCATATAGATAAAAATATCTAGCCATTAGACCAAGGAACATGTTTACAAAAAGGAAAAACCAATGATACCTTGAAGAGTTGTTTTTTAAATAGTGGGTTAGTTATCATTATATATTTTACGTGATATCTACAAATAAAAACATATATGGAATTATTCGTAATGATAATGATCCCACATAATATAAGATTTATACACCATCTATTTCATAGTAGTGTGATGTATCTTGAATATAGACCATATGTTTTTGGTAATATTCATTATATCTTGAGGTTCACAATATATCTAGGAACTAATAAAGAATTTTTATATAAAATAAAATAAAATTAAAAAGCCAAGAAAATTATGGATGTAGAATTTACTACTCTATAATGGTATGAATATATCATGTATAATTAAATTTATACATTATGTGGAATTATAAAAAAAATTCATGTTTGGTATTGGGAACCTACTTTTATAACTGAATGTACCTGCAAAAAAAATCACAATTAGATCTAGAAACAAATAGTCTAATCGATGTTGGTGGTCAAAACATTAGTACAATAAATATATACTATCTAAGGGATCTACAAAATGCACATATGGGTTACATTGAACCCTACTCTATGGGGAGTTCTCTAACCATTGAAAAATGATATAAAAGGACACCACTGTGATAGATCATTGAAAAAGAAGGATCCCCAAGACCCCTACATACTATGTGTATTATTCCAACCAATAATATGATTTACATTCCATCCACATAACTAGGATCTTCTAGAGTGCCATAATGAAGGGGAAATCAAGAGCATCATTCTTAGGTATAGACCCTAATCATGTGATCAATTTTCGCTGATTGAGTATTAGATCATAATATTATAATCATGAAATAATAATGGACGACTTGGACCTCAAGAGATGGTATAAAATACCTAGTGGATTAATTAACCATTAAAGGGGACATGCCACCTCCACACAAGACACGATCGGTCTAGGAAAATGTTATTTACTCTCAGGTAAGGGTTAAGACCACAACCTAAAGGGGTCTTTAAAAAACATTTTCTATTCTGCAGAACCTACACCCCTAATCCTCTAGGTGTACTAACTCCATCAATGTATATAATGAACCACACAATAGAAGGGACACTAAGCCTAAGGGTGTAACCAAATCATTTCTCCCAACTACACCTAACTCACAATCATCAAAATTATGGGTCCAAGTAAAGGTTTACTAATATAAACATATAATCATTACTCTACACCACTCACGTACACTAGTGTGGGGTACATGGTTGCGAGTATTTTTGATAATCAATAAATAATTGGACCCAATGAAACTAGAAAAACATGGGAAACAACAAAATCTTAATCATCCCACTCGGACCACATGTATGGACTCCGACCATTTGGTGCATGGTGTTGAAGTGAAACGTTTAATATTTTTAATAAAATATAATGTTCCATTATATATCCTTACTATATTGATGTACACATAAAATTCTAGCCCAAACTTCTAAATTATTGATTCGTAAATCCTATAAAAATTAATTTAAATACCATAAACCTATAGATAATAATAAACACTACAATACAAGAATGGGTAACAGAAACATGGTTCTAAATAATAATATGTGTTACTACCCTTACATTTTCTATTGATAATCACCAAATCGAGGAACTATCATTAGTATATTATGATATGAATAAAATCATGATTATTCTCTCCAATGGTGTGTGTTAGTGAAAAATAAACCACCACCGTGATCTAAATTGAATAACCATTGTTATTGAATCATTATTTGATTAAAATTTGACTCTTGAGTGAAATAAGATACTTAACCACACTAAGGCTGTGGTATATTATGTTGTGTAATGTATGCAAGGTGTTTATAGAAAAATTGAAAAATGGTTTAATATGAGTGATTTCTCATCATATAGTTCAATATTTTATAGTGTGAACTATGTTATTCATGGAATATAATCCCATAGAGTTATTCCAGAATTATTTCAATGCCCCTAAATTCATTTAACCTCAGATTACATAATATTACTAATGTAGTACATGGAACATGATTCTACATGGGATCCGAAGACATGTAGTCCTACACTAAATGACACGAGATACTAAAAAAGGGTTTTCTACCCAAGGATATCTAGTTTCATGCACCCATCCTCACGTTCAACCATGTAATTATATCATCCTTATACATGACATGATGTGCATTTCTATGTGTTTTTTCACACCATGGGTCTCAAACCATGGACCATACAATGATTTATTACATGGAATTATGTATTGTGAGAGTTCATACACTATACCCACTACCCCAATGATTTATTTAGTATGTGTTTTATCACAACACATACTGTGATTGAGGACTTTCTAGTAAAAAAATACCATATATATAGTTTTATCCTTCTATTCCTTCAAAATGAACTCCACTTACTAGTTATAGTCATCCAATAAAGAATAAAATATCCATACCTAAATTTGAAATACTATAAAATATGAATAATGAAAAATATACTCAACATATCTAGTCTCATGGAGACTCACATAGATTCATTGCTTTCTTTTGTGTTCTGTGGAATTTGTGTCCTGATTAAGTTCTGATCAAACCCATTCAATGAGAGTTTCATCATATATTCTTCTCTCTGAATATACCACATATCAATGATAGATAATTCCTTCATGAATATCTATATAGGGGATAATAAATGTTGAGAAATAAAAAAATTAAATAAGGAATCATTAAGTGACAATATCTAAAAATTTAAACCTAGAAAGAAGTCATACTTCACATATTTAAATATAGTCATTCCAAATAGAACCAATTAGTTGGAATTTAAATTTTGAGATCCTTTTATAATATATCGGAATAAAAATGATCGTTCTAATGAATATTATATATTTTTAAAAAATAAATAGCGTGAAAATTATTTTCTTTAATAATACAATAAAATTATAGAACATGAGTAAATATCCCATTTCTTTAAAATGAAATTTTCTGAAAATACATTTATAGTATCTCACAAGGTATGTCTACCAATTTAACATTTTTTAGTTTGGGGGTTTAAATCATAAAACTGATGAAATCATTCCACATGAAAATAACTAGATAACTACAAAAGAAATCAATTGTATTATGGATGACTTGTTGATCCTTTTCAAAAATACTTGAGTAAATTAACTAATCTGTGTAATTTTTAGAATTAATGTAAATAATAAAATAATTTGGAAACATTTATACTCATTTTTAATTGTAATTACAATGAATTCCACATATAATATTTTTGTAAATTTAAACAATGAGTATGAAAGATCATTTATACATAGAGATTTATGGGACAATGGAATCATGTTTTATTATAGTTATATTGGAATTATTTTTCAAATAAATGAATGTTATTTTATTTATTTTATTTATCATGAATAATTATAAATATCATTAATTTAAATTTTATTAATTTATATAATTGAATTAAAAAACTAATCTATTGTGACATGAATAATTGAATATTAATAAACAGTGTCATTATAGTTTATTAAATTAATATGAAATTTTAATTTAAAATCATAGAGAATGACAAATATATGTACATGGGATTCATGTAATAATTTTTAGAGTTGAAACATTAGTTGGCTGTGTTTTTGATGTGTTTAGATGACTGAGTATTGTAATTGTTAATCAGTAGTGTGAGATTATGGCATTCGTAATGTAAAAATATACCCTAGGAAATAGATCTAAAAATAGCCAAGGTGGGTTTTGAGATAGTATATATTGAATAATATTAATTTTAAGAGGGTTATGGGGGTTTGGGCATGAATAATGGGGATGACATCAAAAATCCTCCATGTAAGATTTAATTTGTAGTTATATTAGAGACGTCATCATCACTTGAGGTACTATACAATGATCAATTCATAGTGAGATAATCATCACAATATATTCCAAATTATTTGTATCAAAATTATTATCAAAGGGAGGGTATTAAAAACCATATAGAGATATATAATTCCATAGCTCAGTAGGTTATTTTTATGTGTACGGAATGAGGTATACATTTTTTCTTGAAGATGTGGGTTACTTAAAAGTGGAAACCTAAATGAGGGGAATTCCAACACATACCCCTTTGATATTCCAACAAGGGTACTCAATGATGCTTATCAAATCAGATTTAGACCTATTTTCTGATTATGCCCAATTTTATATTTTAAAATAATTAAGGATCAAATTAGGTATATTTTAATGCATTTTTTTATATTCCCACAAACCCCTGCTCTTTTCTCCCTTTATTCACTTTTTATGTAGTGTGTTCTTGGGGTAAATTTCATGAAATTTTATATGTATTATTTCCCCCTTCTCATTCCATTACAACTTCACTAGTATTTTTGATATCTTTTCTTCAAATTGGGTAATGTATTGATGAAACGTCCACTAGATCATTGCAATATCATCCAAAATGATGATTTTTTTACCTTTGGTGGAAGTAATAAATCAAATGATAATGAACACATATAACTATTAAAAATTATTATTGGGTTATATTTTTTATAGAATTTATATTTTCTATTAAATTTAAATATATTTAATTTGTTATTTTCAAAAATATTATTTGGGATTTTTTTCTTATAATTATTGCAGACAATGAATACACTTTTTGATGAACATTTATATATGTAGTATTGTTCAAGGACCTATTTATAGACTATTACCCATTGGATCAGTTTTTATAACCTAATGTAGATATTATAATTAATTTTTTAAATAATTATTGTCATTTTATATTTAATTTATGTTTATTTTTTAGCTTGATTTAGGGGCTCTAATATTAGCATGGTTATGCACCATCTTGTATAATGTTGAAAAATACATTGAAATTGGATTAACAATAATTTTTTCTATGGGATGAATGATATTTATTAGTATTCATATATGGGATTCTATATTATATGAATCTAGAACAAGAGTGGGAATACATGAGTTGTAAAATTTGGACTTTTAGTGGATCCTTGCTTGTGAGGTCATAATTATAGGTTATGTGAGACTCTTAGAAGACACATAGGAATGAGTGTTTCTATTTTATCTAATATTGACTATATATCCAAAGTGAGAAACTTTCATAAGAGTTTATTAGATACAAATTAATATATACACCATTTATATGAGGCCAAATAAACGTAGATAGATTTTTTTGGGTTTTGAGAATTACATTTGGGGAGATAGCTCTGACAATGAACATGGTATTATTTGGGGTAGTCATGTGATAAATGGGGATGAAATAGATTAAAATAATGACCTTAAATAGAAAAATATTTTAATTATATTATTTCCAAAGTGATGGTATTTTTCTTATCATCAATTTGATATTAAATTTAGTCCTGGTTAGTTATGGTCATGGTTGGTGATGCCCATTTTATTGGGTATATTGTTTCATGATATATCATGAATATTACCTTGAGGGTTTCCCTTTTCCCCAATGTTGGTGAAAATAATTTTGATCTGGCATTGTGTGGTTTTTAATAAGGTAAAATCAAGTTATCTTTAGGAAATGTAATGTGTAAAATTTTATTATGGGAAATAATAATGTTGTGTACTGCATAATGAAGACATTTGATGAATGATTATATTTTATGTACTCTAAATTCATTTTTATTTGGATCCATTCATAGTTTCTGAATATTAGATTTATTATTTTATGAGCATGAGTAACCTAATTCATGGTATGATTTAAATAATCTAAAATGTAGCATGGAGGACTATTATCCACATCACAATTATATGGGGTATGTATATTCTATAACAAATATTTTAATCAACCCAAAATATGTTGTGGTTTCATATGATGAGTTGAACCCCATTTTAGAGAAGATAAGATTTGTGATGAACTATCACAGATAAAATTCCTCTAGTGTAAGGTATAGAATTTATTTAGGTGGATTGGTTTCCCCTATTAACCAAATTTTCAACTTTAGTTTTACATCCCTAAGATCATGTTCCCTTGTGAAAGTAATTTTTCTCTATGATGTTTTGGTGTATTAAGTAAGTTATATGGAAAATGATTTCCTATGCATAATGACTGTAGTGTGATATTATTAAATTTTGAGAGATTGACAAGAGATAGTTCAAGCCCACTACCAGTTGTTGGGGATTCAACTTGGGATTGTATTCCCCATATGACTAGGGATAATGTGAAAAAGTCATCATTATCCTTGTGATATAATTTGAATGAGAGGTGCGACATTATTTCCATTATGGCTGGAGATGATGTGTGTTAGGATGTACTTACCCACGAGGAGGAAGGTTTTTGGGAAGTGGAAAATTATATCCCAAATGATTTTTCATGATGCGATATGGGGTATGGATCGATATTCAATTGATGTTTTAAGCGAGTTGGGATGTTATTCTCTCTATAATAGGTGATGATATGGGGTAAAATGTACTAATCATACAATCAATAATTTATATGAGGGGTATATTATTCTTCTTGTGATATCATATAATGTGAGTTGTGATGTACTATTATATGGGTTGTGGAATATTATTCCTCTATAACTAGTGAATATCAGTTGTAAGATGTTAGGCCCACATTTATGTGATAAGTATGGATAGAATTATACAATATTTTAAAACATCATGTACCATAGGGAAGCTCAACAAAAATATTATGTACCTCAACAGTGTATTATGTAGTAATAATAAATCTGGAATATCTCATATTAGTTTTTATCCTTACATAAAAGGTTAAAGGAAAAGTCATCACCGATGAAAACTTATTATGAAAGATGAAGTCATTCTTTTATTTTGTAAGATTATAAATACAATATTGAAAATCGTATATATCATCCAGCACATTACTAATATTATAAATTCTTCCTTAGAAGAAAATACTTAAATCTTATATATCATTTAAAAGATGGTATAAATCACTTTGTAGAGCCAGTATATAAGAAAATTTCACTTCAGCCTCCATAAATATTGTGTGATTTTTATGCATGGATAGAACCTTACATATGATTATTTTCATAAACTAAAAACCAAGAAAAAAATAATTTTTTTTAATCATAATGAATTATTGATAAAATAATAATAAAATGACTAAAAAATACTATTCTTCTAATACCATAAAATAATACTCCTATAAACATAATATGTTTAAATATTCCATTAAATTTAAAATAAATGGGTTTTGATTGAAGAAATTAAATACTAAATATTAGGAATATATGACATTATGAATTTTATCAAACATAAATGTTTATATCATCCATAATAACGATATATCCATATCATGTCCAGAAAAAAAATTCACCTTATTTTCTATAAAATTAAAAAATATATATATATAATGATTAATTTATTAAATAAATTTACATTAATTTGATTCTAGTATATATAAATTTCATCATCTTCAGATGTTCATTGTTGACCTAATACCATGCTTCTTAAAATTTAAAATTTATGTTACTATCTCATGGGTAACATAATGATCAATAATGCTCAAACAAGAAAAATTATTGTATCATAATAGGATTATAAATGAATTTATTTTTTGAAACTATGAGAAATTAAATTTTCTTAAATCATAATGTCGTTTTAATTTGACTTGATAGTTTAGGGTTTGAGGATGGAAAAATATAAAAAATTAAATTTTAAAAGTGGATATTTGTACTTTTCAATATAAATTCTTGACTGTTTAACTCATCCAATATGAAATAAACCTCATCCTATTCCCCATTACAAATATGTATCCTCACACTTCTTAATTGATGAAATTTATTATGAGAAACAAAAATAAAATAAAATATTTTACCCATTATCTCCCAATTTGTTAATTCTTTTTTTCTTGTTTATTTTTTCAAAGATGATGAAAGAAAAATATATATTAAATAAATTATAGCTCAATAACTTTTATTATTTCATGGTTTATAACCAATAAAACTACATCAAATTAATAATTCAACCACATTTACTTTAATTTTTTATTCTGATTTATTATTTTAGAGAATAATGTGAGACTAATAGAAGTAAAATAAATAATATTTATTCATTCCCATTTTTATCAAATAATTAACTATAAAAATGAAACACACCCCACACATCCACCAATGAGAAACATGTTTTAAAAAATAGAAGAAATTCACATAAAAATCACTATACATTTAAATGATAATCCACATATGTAATGAGTGAATGCAGATAAGGATTAATCAACTAGTAATTTATACTACACCTATAAATAAATATGTGGATTCTATGTGTTAAAATAGTTTTCAATAAGGGGTAAAAATTTTTATATCAAATAACATTCATCAATAATACTAAAAAAATTCTTCAACTATAATACAATACAAGATGAATAATATTATGTGATAGTATTCACTATAAATAATTTCCTCCAAATAATGAGTGGTTTTAATGTTGAAAGAGATATAATGGGTTACAATACATTTCAAGGAATGAAAAAATTGGTTTTTTATATGGTAATGGATTTTAAAAAATGATCAAACTCATAATCAGGTAATTGAAAATCAATTACCTATAAAATATTCTATATCAACTATAACATTAAATACACTTTTCAGAAAAATCATGATAAATCACTAAAAATCAATTGAAGAGTGAAAATGATAATGAATTTTTATTTATGCATGATTCCCCTAAAAATTATAGACCAATAAATTATATTCATGTTAAAAATACCTCACACCTAAATTGAACTACCCATTTTAATTGATTCATTGAAAATATTCTTATAAAATATAGAGAATTAATCAAAGAAGTATAATAAAAATCAACTTGTTTTATTCATCATATCGTGTCCAGAGTTAATGTTATATATAAAACCATTTACAATATACAAACATAAGAAAAAGCATGAAATTTTATAAAATATAATTAAAATTAAAATGGTATGAAAAGTGATAAGTCTTGGTTTGACTCTTAACTGGGTAAAGGGTTATACATATTCACATTGAGGAAGTACATGTTATTGTCCCAAAATAAATATTGGATTTTTCATGTGCTTTGAATCAGAATATATTTTGTATTACCATACTTATCTATACATGTTTTGTGTGTACAATCCCATATATAACATGTTGAAGATCCTCTATTTTATAATTGTAATGGGGGAAACTCCATCTAGGATTAATAAACTAAAAAATAATAATGACTACTTCATTTTTAACACAACTAATGTACATACATATAATATTAATGAATAAATAGTACACATCAAATAATAATACAAATTATTATAGCTAAGAATAATATATGAATATAAAAACCCAATAATATTTTCCATAAAGTGGTATATTTTATAATTTCAATCTCTAAAAATATGCGAAAACATAAATGAATATTTTTAATAGATAGAGAATCATTTAGAATAAAATTTAAATTATATGTGGAATTGTAATATCCTTTGGTAATTACATAGTAAACGTTGATTAATGGAGAATTAAATATAGTCTATAATGGTCAATGTTATAGTTGGGATTCAATTTTTATATTACAATTGTACTATTTTTAATGTTAACCAATACAACTATTACTTAGTTTGACTATTCTTAACTTTTATATTAATTTACTATTTTAACATTATAATAAATTTTTATAACAATTATTTGATAAAAGATAATTGATATAGATAGGATAAATTATGGAACCAACCAGTAGAGTCATTCCATTTGAATCCCATTTACTAGAACATGTGTGGGAGTAAGTATCACAAGGGTTCACCAAAGATCAATCCCAACCTGGTCATTATTAAGTGAATATTGAATGAAATCTACTATGGGAGAAGTTCATGTTAGTGGAAATTACAACTCCGTCAAGTTTGTCTACCCACCCCATGAAATTACTAAAATCACACACCATACTATTATACCATATATGGGTTTAATGAAGGCTTTTTATGTGTATTACATAGTTACATAATGAGTAATTTCCCATATAAAATTTAAATTTTTCCACAAATCACATGTTTAGAAAATTAGTTTTTTATAAAATATATTTTTATGAAATAGAAATGTTATAAATTTATCATTGGACCCAAATGAATAATAATTATGTTATTAGAAAATATATAAACTTTTATAATAATATCAAGTATTTTAAATTATTATTCCTAATTAAATAGTCTCTTAAAATAATATTATTTAAAAGTTAATGATGAAAAAATTATAGTGGATTATGAAGGATTTATAATTGAATGAAAATTTCTTGTTTGGTAAAAACATGTAATTCATAAATAAATAATAATTTATAGATTCAAAAGAAAAAAAAAGAAAATATAGAGAATTATTTTGATAAAATAAATATTATATATTAAATATTCTTTATTAAATTTATTATAGGTGACTTTTGAGGATTTTATAAAATAATTTACTCTTCAGTGAGATTGCAATGTTTAATATGGAATATATGATTTTGAAGACAATAATTGATGACAAAATAGATTCCATGTTAAAAAAGGTGTTGAAATTTTTTCATGGATATCCAGGATTGAAATATCATAAAATTTGAATCGAATTTCTAAAATCATGAGCGAAAACAATTTGTTAGAAAATGGTTATTAATTTTCCATAACCAATATTTCAAAAATAAATATTTGTGTATTATTAATCAATTACTATATTTTTTTTATAAATATCCACCCATTTACACATAAACTATCATTTATATTCATTAGAATAATTTTTTTTATTTCTTATAGTGTGTTCCTAATTCCTGTGAAACTAAAAATTAAAAGATCATTAGTTTTTCTATGTAATGAATGTAGTATTTAATAAAAATGATGGATTCAATTGTTAGTATCAAAGTATGGTTCAGTTACTTTTGAAAATTTGGACTTGAAAACTTTATTTTGAACAGATGGGATAAGAATGAATATAAGAGAACATCCTAGAATATTGGTGATTTATTAAGCGAGTGGTTTCCCTGAATTGAATACCCAATCTTGAAAAAAATATGGATGTGTCCCTATTATGCATTTCCGTAGGGTAAACAAATAAACAAATATTTTGATCATAACTCAATTAGAAATTGGTGCATGTTAACTGGCCATGTAGCACACTTGATTCAACAAACCTGAAGGATATATTTAGTTAATCATAACCTTTATTGATCCATTGTGAAGGATATATATATAATTAAATTTCCATTAGATGATATTAAATAATAAAATATTTATTAAATTTTTCTATGATTTAAACACCCTTTTGAATTATATAATTTCTAAATAGTATCATTTTTCTCACTCTGGTTATCTTTTTTTTTAAATTATATGAAATAGTTGGAACCACATAAATAATGAGTATAATGAATGATGAACTATTGGACTTAAAAAAATATTTAAACCTACAATAGAAAACATCATGAGTATGATGAATCACTGTTGTAAGTTATAAATAAAAACACGAATCGCTTTGAGTAACTAGGTTCACCTTAAAGGGAATAACCTGTTGTCGTGTCCATCATTATTAAATGACCACCTTCTAATAGTGGTAAAACCCATCCAGTGATTTCAAAAATTATATTTCCCCAATAGAAAATATATTTTCTACACTATACTGTTAGAGATTGATAATTTCATTCTAGAATTATACAACATTGAAAGAGAAATTGATCAGTGGTGGGAACCTGTTAAAAAGGAAAAGGAAAGAATGGAGAATGATGAAATTGAGTAATAAAAGTTCAATGAAATATTTTTAAATAAATATTTTCTTAGATTCATGTAAATAAAAATAGATAAATAATAATTAAAGATATGGAAGAAAGAAAATAAATCAATCAGAAGAAATTAATTTAACATAATAATACAAGCTCAATACACTTCAAGGTATTTTATATATCCTAAGGGAATAATTTTTTTATTCATTGGAAAACTGAGGCCACATTTTTTAAGGAATTTAAAAAATAAAGACAATTAATTTTTTGATGAGATACATCAATGTGCTATTAATATTTAATTAGAGTTTTTATATATGAATTTTTCATATAGGCTGAATGAAAAGAACATAGAAATTGATCAAGACTCATGGAAGAATTTCGATCACTGAAATGTTGGAAAGAATGTGAAACAACCAACATGTGAAAAATGAGGGAAGAAACATTTTTGAAACTTATTTATTGGTATTGTAACGCCCTATAAATATTTATGTGATGTCCATATAGCTCGAAACTATATTATTGATGTTAAGCCTCAGCTTCTCAATACTAATAACCAATAGAATATGGAACATGCACATATTTATGTTCAATTATCTAAGTGTGATAAACAAGTATAAAAACTAATTCTTCCCTAACATAGTTAATACTTATTTCATAATATAAATTAATTACAATATTTAAAACACTCTAGAGGATTACAATTTATTATTCATTTGTAATCAATGAAACACAATATAAGGATCAATGTTAATTTGGATACGAAATTAATTTATAAATATTATTTTTCTACATTAGATGCTTATAAGTGGTCAGATGGTCATTTTTTCCTTGACGCTGAACTCTAATAATTTTCATAACCACTATGTTGTTCTAGTGATAAGGTTGTTTACCCATGGACCAGAGACTAATAGAATTCCTCACATTTAGAATTTTATAGAGTAATTAATGTATAATATTTAATTTAATACATATTAAATATCATGCATACGTATGATTATCAATATATTTAGAAAGGACCAATTTTTTTAGATTAATTCTCTATTATTGTATCTATAATGGGATGTATTCACCTGGCATGGAAAAATCTCATGTCGGGCATGGGGGTCAATGTTGAGCCACGTTCCCTTTATCTATTTCATTATTTTTTCACTTTTCTTGTCCTTTAATACATTATTTTTCTCATATGAATTATCATTTATTCCTTCCCACCCACATTACCTCCCATTTCATGTGATTGAGAGAGAATATGTAATGGGATATAGAAAGAGATAGATAGATATAGGGAGAGAGGGATAGAGGGATGTTCCACAGCGGAGCCTTGGAGAGGAGGGTAAATTGTGAATCTGCAGTGAATCGTGGTAAAAATAAACCATTCAATGATTCCACATAAAATGTAGGATATTTTTTGTTTATAAAATTGATCCCCTTATTTTTAACACATTATAGATTTATTACCCTTACATCTCTACATAATTCCCCTTGTGCGTCGATATGGAGCCTATGTGAAAGAATATATATATTTTAGCTAATTGGTGGGGTTTCCTTTTTAGAAATCCTTATCAGATGGAATATAGTGTAGGAAAACACTGGATATGTTCTTAAAATTAGGATAAGTTAATATATATATATATATGAACTTTGTATAATGTATAAAAACTATGTATTTTTACTTCCATGTTAGGTTGAAGTACAATACTAGTGGTATCTTTAAGGATACATGTATTTTATTAGGGTATACACAACTTATACTCCTCCCATAAAAACATTATGTGGGAATTCCGTATTTAGATCCTAAATTTAGAAATTAGATTCATGATTATTACATTTGAAGTATCTTTCAAGTTATATCATTATATTGAATCCATTGAGGTTGTTTAAGGACTCAATGAAGGTTTTTATAATTTTCAACAAATGTATACATTTTCATTTGGTAATTAAATAAAATAATCAATTCAGAGTGATAATGATAATCTAATGTGGTTAATGATACATATATTTATACTATGACTCATGTACTTTTCATTTTATCCAATGAGGCCATTCTATCATTTGACCATGATTATCTCACTTTGAATTCCTCAGCCATACTATTATTTCTGAAGGTCCAAAGTCATATGCCTTTGTAAGGATGATGACCTTCAAAATCACTTATTATGTCCCTCTAACTATTAACTATTTCCAATGATCTCTTTCTAGATGCACCTACATATGTATATGTTTACAATTATCCCATATAGGATTCGTCTTCTAATGTTTCTCCAACGAGACCCCCATTCAATTCCCTTATTTTTTAATGCAAATTTGGATCCCATATAGGATGTATCTGATAGCCTACTTTTTGATCACCCCATAGGGGTTTCCCATATCTTCTGTTATGGATTCTCTATATAATTACTTTTCTTATTATTTAACTATGATGATTCAGTGTAGGATACCTATACTCACGTACACCTTACAAGGGTCCCTTGTACAATACCTACATCTGTGTATTAGAAATTGAGGATCTAGAGTATAATAGATATCATTTGTTCTAAGATAGGGGACCCGATGGGTGAACTGGTGTTTGAGCATACCTCATATGGTGAATTTTGGGTTTTGATTGAAATTGAATATTGGGTCACCTTAAAACCTGAACTAATCTTGTAATAATAAAGAGATGTAGAGCTAGTTGTGGGATTATGTGTTCAACCACCCTCAATATTTTGTTTATACTTACACCTGTTTACATTTGATATCGCTATGATTACCAATGATTCCTCATAATTATTATCATATGGGTCCAAATATAATGTAATTCATTATTAAATATTTCAATATATAATTCCTAGGATCATTCTGTAGACTATATCAGTTGATTATATGATGTGGATCCCTATGTCAACTTCATGTTATGTTTCCTATAATCCCATTTGTTGAATGATACAACTAGTATAACCAGAATTACCATTTTAACTAGGAATCATACCCATATAGGAATTATAAAGGAATTTCACTGAGAGTGTCTTAGATTTCCTCTTATATTTGGTTTTACTAAAGATTTATTGTTCAATACCAACCTCAGGTTTTGAAAGGTAATCATGTGGCACATTTCCCATGAGCAGTGAAATACCGACGTTCCCCCAGAAGATGGATTTGATCTCTTCATATGATTCCAAGAATGATTCATTTGGTCAGGTAGATTCACAAATATAGTTACTCACCAAAAATTTATAGTTATGGGTCGTTGATCCATTTGTTAGATGGATTCTTAGTTTCCCCTTCTATCTAAATATAATACCGTACATATATCTTATGTGTCATCCCATTAGAGACTATCTAATTTACGATGTCATTATTTCTTATAGTTTGAGGGATAGTAATTAGAAATCATAATATATGACACATGGATATAGTGGTATTACATGAATCCACATTCCATATTTGAAGGATTTTCAGTTGAATGCTACGATCCTTTATCATTGATATTGAATGTGAGTATGAGTGATCCCAGTGATATTAGTTGTATCACATAATGGTGAAGTAGCTTTTTCATTGATATTTCCATCTTGGGAAAAAAGTTTTTATTGATCAGGATTATGGAAATGGGGATCAATTTAATTATACACAGGTTGGGATCTATGGTATCCAACTCGATTCCCTTTTCATAGGATGACCAAAAAAATCCGCTCTACAGACCCATGGATCGACGGATATATTTTTGTGTTATTTTCTCTATAATAATATTTATAGGAATATATATTCATACATATAAATATATATATATATATATATATACATATATATGATTTCACATTTACCAGATTCCTGGGATCATGGACCTAGTGATCGACTATGGTTTCACTTTATTTACATTACATACTATTCTTAGTGGTGTCTCAACTATACTGACCATGTTTCACGAGGATACACTTTGGAAAATTTATTTATAGGTTCTTCATTAGAGAGGAAAATTGAGACTATTTATGTCCCATTTGTGAGCACCTAGGTGGGTGTGTATGTGTACACTATATATCTTTTTTTAGGTTGAGCATGTACACATGATGGTTGGGGATAAGGCCTAGGGATTCATGATCGAGTAGAGTTTCTCATGTGGTTTCTTATGATCAGGATATTGAATCTTGAATGTTTCATGGAGACCAGTTTTGTGGTCTATCTCAAATTTGGGAGGAGGGACATGTACTTTTATTCCAATTTCATTTATGTATTTGTGTGCATATGTTTTTCCTAGTGAGAAATTAGTTTTGTGTGTATGACACAGCTCTCCATGAATTATAGAAATTATTTTATTATTACATAATGACTATATTTCAGATTATTTATTTCTTTTTCACTATATTTATTAACTATATCAAATGATATCCTTTTATTTATACTACTTTTTACTCCGATATATGGGAATATTGTATCTACAGACACACCATAGGCTCTAGCTTCAAGTTGGTATCCTCTATTGTATTGAGAGAAATGCTTGAAGACTTCTGGAAAATAAAATTAGAGTACCATAGTAGTAGAATATATGTTGGGATGTTACAAATTGGTTTTTCGGGGGGTTTATTTCCTATTGAATTACTACTTGGGACATGATAAACATAAATATTTTGAATTCTTTGGAAACTATGATCAATATTGGATGAGTTCATTAAGAACACATGTTCATGTAACATGTCTTAGTTTCATGGGATATTGAATTTTTGTTCGTGATATGTGATGTTACAATTTTTTATTCATTTCACATTTATAAATTCCTTTATTGTGTAGAGGTAATAATTTATTATATATTTCTGTAACTTTTCAAATTAGAAAGTGTCTAGTGATTGTTTTATAATCTTTTATTTAAAATGAATGAGGTGCCTAGTGCATCATATTTATCAAAATTATTGATAATTTTATAGTCCTTCTTGTGTGTTTTTGTTCTGATAATAGTGGCAATATTTTTAATATTTCATAAAAAAAATTGTGTTTCCCTATAATGGTTCCTGGTGGTGTTCAACATAATTATTTATAATTTCATTTATATTTCATTATGATGGAAGGTTATGTGTATCCTTGGAGAGATTTTTTATTGTGAATAAAATACTATAGTCAAGATGAATGGAGGTGTAGTGACCCTCATTGGATGATATGGTACATGGTGCCGAGTGATTGACACCTTGTATGGAATTTCATATATGATTCAATTATTTATTGTTTCATTTTCACCCTACATATTCTGTTTGTGAAGAGAATAGAATGACATTATAGATAACCAATCCACATGCTTATGATAATACATTGATATTTGGGATAATATTTTGTGCATATTATTGTCCCATGTAGGTAAAACATGATAGTTGATAATTTCATTTTATGTGATATAGTTGGGTCTCTATTCACTTTTAAAGATGAAATGTAATTTTTTTAGTAAAATATACCTATTTGGAGTCTTATAGTATGAGGATTCTACGTGACTATTATTTTATGATTAATTAAATTTTCATATCATGATACTCCATGGATAGTATCTTACGAGGATTCTTAGAGAGTATTAGGTCCTAGGTATCCTGATCCTTGATTGTTTTGACACATTAATGTTGATGTTATACATTCTTAATTTACAGAGATATATAATAGGTATAAGGACCCGGCCATAAACATTGCTTATTATTGAATTAAATGAATAATTCACATAGAGGATCTTTTCAGGTTTAGAGTTTTAGAGAATTAGGACATAACTATTACATCTCAAAAGATTACAAATGAGACACTTCTACAAAGTTTCCTTTTGTTTCAAAACATGAACTCTAAAAAAAGACATTTCTAGTTCCATGTTTAAGAAAGCATGACTTTTCCTTGATCCCATCCTTGACCTTATTCTACATTATGTCCTGTGAAAAACATTTCAACAAAACTTGGGGTGAGCATAAAAAACTCAGTAAGGGATACACAAAGAAGGATAACTGTTAGTTTTTCAATACAACAAGTAAACCATGAATACTTAATCAATGTAATACTTTTCACCTTTATGAAGCAGAAAATACTCTTCATTAAAAAAAAGATCATTACTTACCCTTTTGTAACCAAAATATTACTATAAAACCCATATTAAGTACGCATAACATAAAAAGGTACCTTGGGACATAAACATACTTAAATGGAATAACCATACAGTCGACTTCCACACATATCACTTAATGGAATAGCCATACGGCCGACTTCCATACCCAATGCATTGGAGTATATAGCGTAACCACCTGTCATGGTATTCGTGGAACCACCTGTCATATGATTTATCATGTAACCACCTGTCAAATGTCCAAGTACCATTATAAAATCACAAGACATAAAACAAATATAATGGAAAGAAAACATTTCCAAATTTCGATCACAAAATATCACTAAAATATATTGTCATAACAAATCCATTATAAAAATCCATTTTCAATACCAAAATACATAAAAGAGTATATGGTTTTTATTTACTTTAAAAAAAAATTATGGCTTGTTGAGGAATCCAGAGTCCAAATAATACTCGTGGTGGCGGAAAAGGTCGTTTTCACCGCGTACGTTAAAAGAAACATTCATTATTGTCGTTTTCAAAAATGTTTCATAGAAAAATATTCTTTTTGTATAAAATTAAATTTCAAAGGGGTCTATACACCATATTAAAGAAAGTCTTGTATTAGAACAATATATTCCTCAATGAAAGGAGATTGAGACGATGTCCCTTACAAAGATGGAATCCTTGTATTAAGGATAAATCAATAAAAAAATTATGTTTGACAAACTAATACACCAAATATAAGTGGATATTAAGTGTAAAAAAATCATAGGTCATTCAAAAATATTTATAGAATGACATATTCAAAAAGTACATGTTTATCCCAAAGAATCAAAATTGGGTTAAGATGTTCCCTTGCAAAAATTCGAAAGCCTAATGGTGTCACTTCAAAATTCAGAAAATGAGTTCATGAGAGATAAAAAGGGATTCTCATCACTTGGACATAAAATTTATATCAATAAGGATATAAAAGAACATATCCCAACATTAAAATATGTAAATTAAAAGACCCAACAGAAAAAGTCTTTTAAAAAGAGGAGGGTGAAAGGTTCCCTTACCAACTTGGGTATCTTTCGAAACATACACCCCATGAAAGAAGGACAATACAACATTGATGTAAATAATCATAAATGAAAGTATATTAGAAAAAGTGTAGAATTATGGGCAGTACATATACCACTCAAAGGAAATAGTGGAAAATGTAGCATAAATCTCACGGGAATAAAAGTGAGATGAAAAATCCCTTACAAAATCTCGGCAGCCTAACGGTGCCACTTAATACTTCCAAATATGGATTGATTAGATCAAATAGGGTCTATCATCATATTAAAATAAAATTTACAGCAATAGGAATATAAAAGAACATCCCCCAACATAACAAAGAGTAGCTTAAAAGAAGTGACATAAAGGAGAGTACTTAAAAGGAAAGAGAGAGGTTGGAACTCTTACGAAAATTCACCAGCCTAACGGCGCCACTCAAAACTTCAAAAATGGATTGATGAGAGAAAATAGGGTCTATCATCATATGAACATAAAAACGCACAGTAAGAGTAATATAAAAAACCATCCCCATAATAAGAAAGATGATATTAAAAGGAATGACATAAAAGAGTGTACATAAAAATAAAGAGAGAGGTAGGATATCTTTCCTCAAGTACGACTTGTCTTGTTCATTTCATTATATTCCTTTAAATCGGGTAACTCTTTTTGATTTGAGCTCAAAGGCTTCCTTGAATATACTTCTGACCAAATTGAGGCCTCTAGGAGTAAGAGAGGGATGTGGAGAGACAAAATGGGCAGGGGTTGGCCGAGCCAAAGGCTTGAGAGGTGTGGGTAAGGTGGTAGAGGTGGGGGCATTTTATAAGAGGAGAGGATGGGAACTCTTGGAAATTATTGAAAAGTAACATTATAATAAAATGCATTTCGGATTTTAAATGTCCCACAATTATATATTTCTAGGATAAGGTGATAATATTTCAAAATCCACACATCCAATAGGTTTTTTACAAGTGTAGGTCTTAGATTTTACATTATATTTTCATTTTATTTAAATCGTTAAATAATGAGGTAATCACTTCATCATCATGGTGTCATAAATAATTTAATTTATTTAATGCCTAAAAATTATAAAAAAAATTCAGGATGTATGAAATATTTTTTTCTTTCTAATTAATATTTATAGTAAAAAATATGACTTATGTAACCCCATTTAAAAATTATTGTAGTAAAACAACACATGTTTATGACATTTTAATTTTAATTTTAAATAAAAAGTTATTAATGTTATTTTCCAAGAAAAGTGGATCCAGGGGGTCCCCAAGTTGACCCATGTATTTTCTTGGTCATCCATGAATCATACAATAAGGGTAGGACACGTTTCAAGGTCATTTCATATTATTAAAACATTATTTTTACCTTAAATTACACTAATTACCTCTAATCGCGATTAAAAACTTAAAAGTTATTATTCACCAAAAAATTATTTTAATCCCACTGAACAACATTTTACTTCCTAAGGAAAACCATGTATGTAGGATTTTTGAAATTCAAAACATAGATGTGGTAAAATTTTATTTAAACGAAAAATCAGTTTTTTTAAGTACCACATAGTGGTTTCACAATTCATCCAAAATTGAAGTTTTTTAGAAAAATACCAAAAATTCAACCTATGCTATATTTGATATTCCTAATTCAAAAATTATTTCTATTTCACAAAAGTCAAAACATTTACATTACATTAAATAATTTAATAATTAATTCCTGCTGTCAGAACAAATAGCATGTTTTTATGAAACAATATATATCAGAAGATTGACACTAGTTTAAGTCCAATTTCAAAGTGAAATTAATTCTAATGACCACTATTAGATTAAATGGTAAAAATATATTCTAATTTCACTTTAAAACCAATTCAAAAGATAATCTAATCATATAAATGTATTATATTAAAAAAAGGTTTTGAATTAAAATACAACATTTTTCACAATTCATTAAAAAATGAACTTTATCCGAAAAATTTAAAAAATTTAGAAAAAGTAAATTTTGATGTCCTGATTCGAAAGAAGAATTTTATTTTTTCAAATATAACACATAAAATTGTCAAAAAAGTGTATTTAAAAGAGTTTCACCATCCAAAGGCGGTTAATTGACCTTTTAATGAATATTAGAATGTTTACGCTTAAAATTGGATTCATTCGCATTTTTAATCCCCTAACATTTATTGTAAAAAGTAAAAATATTTGACAAACATATATAATTATTTTTTTGTTAGTTCTATTCATTCCCGTCATTACGCTAGCTAACTGTTAACTACCATTTAAAATAAAATTATTTTATTATTAGAGTGCAACGTAAGATTTAAAAGGAACTCGTTGTTGCGTATTGGGTAAGCCATCGAGCATAGAGTTCCCTTTAAATTAATTTTAACATTTTATAAAAAATAGGGATAAATATAAAAATGTCATATTATTTATTTACCTAGGGTGTTACATCCTTCCCCCCTTTTGGGAATTGCATCCTCGCAATTTTAAAATTGGGCTCAAAAACTTCATTGAATGTACCACGTTGGAACAAGAGCTGGTAAAACAACCACTTTAAAAGAAATAAAGATAAGTACATAGGTCACTAGAGTTAACCCATAATAGGATTCCATGTAGGAAAACATGGATATGGAAGAAAATCAAAGGGTCATGTTCTGAGGAAGACTGATTGAAAACATGTTTAGGAGAAAGTTAACCATAAGAAAATCACAAACTTGTGGTGGGTTAAACGGTATTCGATTCCCCAGTAGGAAAATTTAATAGACAACATTTTTGTTTCAAGTTACTTTTCAATGAGGAATTTATTTTTTATCTTAAGGAAACATACTTACTTGTCATGTTGACTTTCAACTTTTACTATATTTCTTACACAAACTCATACTTTCCACAAATGATGAGTATTTAGGAAGAATTGTTCACATTAAGAGTACTATAATAAACTTCTAGAGAATCACCTAATCCATAAAAGAGAACTATATATCTCCCATGTCTTTTTACCCTTACTAAAACCAAAATTGTTTGAACAAGATCAGATAATCCAGAAAAGGCTAACCCTTTATAAAAAGAAAATATATTCTTAAACTCCAAAATATTTCCAACAAAACCAAAAGATCAACGAGGATCATTCGATAAACAATTTGTCCATAAAATTATTCAATGTAAACCAAACTAAGATTGAAACCCAAATATTTGAAGGATTTAGTCACATAGTCTTACAAGGTACAAATTAACACTTATCTCTAAATAACATCAGTTTCTCTAAAAGTATCATATGGAAATGTAATTATCCTAATCACATATCCTCCATGATAGGTTAATAATTTACATAGATAACCCAAAATCAAATTAATATTAATTCATAAAATCATCTAACTAAAAATAAAATGTCATACTAACCAGGGACTTCATGTAGTCCAGTGGTAGGCGATAAATACCAGTCGCACAATGGTTGTGGGTTCGATTCCCGCAGCTTTGTCTAACACAACGGGTTGTCACACTGTCTGCGTGTTGTCATTTTTATAAAACTCCAAAAATAACCCTAACATTTTTTAACCTCAATAGTTTCATTATACCTATCATTTTCATCCAAATTCATTACGATCACAACAAATTAATTCGTGAAGTCTTATTTCACCGCCATAAGATAAAATAAAACGATTCCCAAAATGAATAACAGCATACCTTGATCATGGCGTCCACTCAGCTTCATCATCATCTTGTTCACGTAGGTAGAAGTCCCATGCATTACAACAATGATTTAGAGATCCTTAAAAATCATTTTCTTCCTCCATCCAAATACACCTTGTACAACATGGGTCATATGGGTGTTTACAGAAAAATAGTTTTGGAAAATAATCATGTATGACATATAATTCCAAAACATCTGATAAAACATGATTTCTATAAAATAGTCGGATAGAATTTGAGTTGAAACGTTCTATTATTGGTCCTTTTAAAATATCATAAGTATGTGCTGAGAAAATATATTTTAAAAGAAAATATAAATAGGTTTCATAAGGGTATCCTTCCTCAGCTCCATTTTTAAAATCATAATATGCTTCAAATACTTTTGATAAGGTAAAATATTTGAAAATACCTTGATAATATTTACCTTTCTTGAAAATATGAGAATATTATGAAAATAGTATTTTTCTAAATAGAACCCATTATCCACAATGATAACGAGGTATAGTGGAGGTGTTTGATATCTCAAAGAACTGCTTGTAAGTGAGTTGTATTCTAGAAAAAGTTTCACAATCATCCGAACATGAATTTTCATTAATTATTGCAAGAAGGTCATCAGGAAGTGATAGGAATGTCATTTGAAATCCTCCTCCTTCCATTCGTAACTGACTTTACGTGACCTGAAAAAACTTATAAAACAAGGATTTAACTGAAATAATAGATATAGGGACTAACCATGTGTCTAAAAAAACTACTAATCCCTAAAGTTGTCTAAACCGACCTTTGATACCATCTTTAAGGACCTGGACATAAACATTACTTATTATTGAATTAAATGAATAATTCACCTAGAGGACCTTTTCAGGTTAAGAGTTTTAGAGAATTAGTACATAACTAATACATCTCAAAAGATTACAGAGTAGACACTTCTACAAAGTTTCCTTTTTTTTCAAAACATGAACTCCAAAAAAAGTCATTTCTAGTTCCATGTTTAAGAAAGCATGACTTTTCCTTATTCCAATCCTTGACCCTATTACACATTTTTTCATGTGAAAAATATTTCAAAAAAAAAACATGGTTTGAGCATAAAAATCTTAGTAAGTGATACACAAAGACGGATAACTGATAGTTTTTCAAAACAACAAGTAAACCATGAATACCTAATCAAAGTAATACTTTTCACCTTTATGAAGCAAGAAAATACTCTTCATTGAATAAAAGATAATTACATACCCTTTTTTAAACAAAATATTATCATAAAACCCATATACAGTACAGATAACATATAAAGGTAGCTTGGGACATAGTCATACTTAAATGGAATAACCATACGGTCGACTTCCACACATATCACTTAATGGAATAGCCATACAGACGACTTCCATACCAAATGCATTGGAGGTTATAACGTAACCACCCATCCAGGTATTCACATCACCACCCGTCATATGGTTTATCACAAAACCACCCGTCAAATGTCCAAGTACCATTATAAAATCATAAGACATAAAACAAATATAATGGAAAGAAAAAATTTCCACATTTCAATCACAATATATCACTAAAATATATTGTCATAACAAATCCCTTATAAAAAACCATTTTCAATACAAAAATACATAAAATATTATATGGTTTTTATTTACGTTTAAAAACATTATGGCTTGTTGAGGAAGCCAATGTCCAAATAATACTCGCGACGGCGGAAAAGGTCGTTGTCACCGCATACGTTAAAAGAAACATTCCTTTTTTTCGTTTTGTAAAAGGCTTCATAGAAAAAGAATCCCTTTTTATAAAATTAAAATTCAAAGGGTTTTATACACCATATAAAATAATTTCCTGTATTAGAACAATATATTCCACAATTAAATTAGATTGAGACCAATTCCCTTAAAAATCCGGTATCCTTGGATTAAGGATAAATCAATTACATAATTTATGTGTGAAAAATAAATGCACCAAATATAAGTGGATATTAAGAATAAAACAATCATAGGTCAATCACACATATTAATAGAACGACATATTCAAGGAGTGAAAGTTTATCCCCATGAATCAAAATTGGGTTAAGAATTTTCCTTGCAAAAATTCGATAGCCTAACGACGTCACTTCAAAATTCAGAAAATGAGTTGATGAGAGATAAAAAGGGTATCTCATCACTTGGACATAAAATTTACATCAAAAATGATATATAAGAACATATCCTAACATAATAATATGTAAACTAAAAGTCCCAACAAAATAAGTATTTTAAAAAGAGGAGGGTGAATGGTACCCTTACCGACATGGGTATCATTCGAAACATTCACCGCATGAAAGAAAGACAATACAACATTGATGTAAATACTCATAAACGAATGTATATTACAAAAAGAGTAGGATAATGGGAATTACATATAACACTAAAATTAAATGGTGGAAAATTTATCATAATTATCATGGGAATAAAAGTGATATGTAAAATCCCTTACGAAAACTCGGCAGCCTAACAACGCCACTTAAAACGTCCAAAAATGGTTTGATGAGATCAAATATGGTATCTCATCATACTAACATAAAATATACAGTATGAGAAATATAAAATAACATCCCCCAACATAAAAAAGAGGAGATTAAAAGAAGGGAAATAAAGGAGAGTACTTAAAAAGAAAGAGAGAGGTTGGATCTCTTACGAAAATTCGGCAACCTAACGGCGCCACTCAAAACTTCCAAAATGGATTGATGAGAGAAAATAGGGTCTCTCATCATATGAACATAAAAATGTACAGTAAGAGTAATATAAAATAACATCCCAAACATAAGAATGATGAGCTTAAAAGGAATGACATAACAGAGTGTACTTAATAAGAAAGAGAGGGGTAGGATCCCTTCTCTCAAGTCCGACTTGTCTAGTTCGTTTCATTATATTTCTTTAAATCAGGTAACTCTTTTTGATTTGAGCTCAAAGGATTACTTGGAAAGTCTTATGCCCAAAGTGATTCATCTAGGAGTAAGAGAGGAATGTGGAGAGACACAATGGACAGGGGTTGGCCGAGCCAAATGCTTGAGAGGTGTGGGTAAGGTTGTAGAGGTGGGGGCCTTTTATAAGAGAAGAGGAGGGGCACTCTTGGAATGTCTTGAAAAGTAACATTATTATAAAATGAATTTCTGATTTTAAAGGCCCCATAATTATATATTTAGAGGATAAGGTGATAATATTTTGAAATCCACACATTCAATAGGTTTTTTACAAGTGTAGGTCTTAGATTTTAGATTATCTTTTCATTTTATTTAAATCGTTAAATAATGAGGTAATCACTGCATCATCACGGTGTCATGAATAATTTAATTTATTTAATGCCTAAAAATTATAGAAAAAATATCATGATTTAGTAAATATTTTTATCTTTCTAATTAATATTTATAGTAAAAAATATGACATGTATGACCCCATGTAAATGTTTTTTTAGTAAAACAACACATATTTGTGACATTATAATTTTAACTTTAAATAAAAAGTTATTAATGTCATTTTCATACCAAAGTGGCTCCATGGGGACCCAAAGATGACCCATGGATTTTCTTGGTCGGCCATGACTCATCCAATAAGGGTAGGACATGTTTGAAGGTCATTTCATATTATTAAAACTTTTTTTACCTTAAATTACAATAATTACCTCTAATCGCGATTAAAAACATAAAAGTGACTATTCACCAAAAAATAATATAAATCCCATTGAACAAAATTTTACTTCCTAATGAAAACCATATATGCAGGATTTTTTATTTTGAAAACTCAATGGTGGTAAAATTTTATTTAAATGAAAAATCAGTTTTTTTAAGTACCACTTAGTGGTTTCATTATTCATCAAAAATTGATGTTTTTCAGAAAAATACCAAAAATTAACCCTATGGTATATTTGATATTATGAATTCAAAAATGAGGTCTATTTCACAAAATTCAAAACATATAAGTTAAATTAATTAATATAATAAATAATTCCCGTTGTCAGAACAAATAGCGTGTTTTTATGAAACAATATATATCAAAAATTGACAGTAGTTTAAGTCCAATTTCAAAGTAAAATTAATTCCAATGACCACTATTGGATTAAATGATCAAAATATACTCTAATTTCTCTATAAAACCAATTCAAAATATAATCAAATCATATAAATAAATTATATTAAAAAGGGGTTTTGAATTAAAAAACGACATTTTTCACTATTCATTAAAAAATGAACTTTATCGGAAAAATACCAAAAATTTACACAAAGTAAATTTTGATGTCCCGATTCTAAAGAAGAATTTTATTTTGTCAAATATAACACATAAAATTTTTAAAAAGTGTATTTAAAAGAGGTTCTCTATCAAAAGGTGTCTAATCGACCTTTTAAAGAATATTAGAATGTTTACGCATAAAATTGGATTCATTCGCATTTTTAATCCTTATTGTAAAATGTAAAAATATTTGAAAAACATATATATTCATTTTGTAGTTAGTTCTGTTTATTACCGTCATTACAATGGCTAGGTGTTAACTACCATTTAAAATGAAATTATTTTATTATTAAAGTGCAACGTAAGATTTCAAAGGAACTCATTATTGTGTATTGGGTAAGCCATCGAGCATAGCGTTCACTTTAAATTAATATTCAAATTTTATTCACAAATAATGATAAATATAAAAATATCAGATTATTTATTTACCTATGGTGTTACAATAGGTTGATTATATTCTATATTACACTTCAAGTATGTGTGTGATTCCTCCTGAGAGATGAACTTCTCGAGAGGTTTAAAAATTTGGCCATGTGGTTAGACCTAGAAACCCATACTTGAGACATGATAGTTATAAATTGTGGGTGACCTAGAGACGTCTATATTCCACTCACCCCCTGTTGGAAAACATTTGGATTGATTATGGGAAACATGAGGGAGTGGT
Organism: Viscum album; assembly: GCA_963277665.1. Classification (NCBI taxonomy): domain Eukaryota; kingdom Viridiplantae; phylum Streptophyta; class Magnoliopsida; order Santalales; family Viscaceae; genus Viscum; species Viscum album. Next base: position 1,631,369,281 of record OY728152.1, read on the forward strand.
TTTTTAATATTTATAGATTATTGGAGGATGTAATCTCAGTTGTACACATATTTTAAATCATAGGCATGAGTGGTTGTTATGTTTTTCTTATACAAGTGTGTTTATGAATTTGGATTATGAGTAATCACCTAGGGTGCTCATGTTTTGAGACTAGAAGTGATGGGGAGTACTATTTTGGTTACTAGTATTATTGATTATTTACATCTAATTGATGTATAAATCTAAAAATGACATTGTGTGATATATGGTCATGGAAATAATAATTGATCAAGATTTATTCTCCATTTTGAAGATGAGTTTCAAGGGATCTTAGAGTTTAATGAGTCAGACATGTCATATATAACTATCGGCCTATCATTATGATAAAACAATATTTATATAATGATTTGAGTGATGATAATATAGTTTTATTATATTGTACACCCACTACATGAAATTTAATGGTACACATCAGTTATGCATGGTATTCTTAAAAAACATAACTCTATAAGTGGTTTGGTGCAATCTGAGGTCATATGATCTCTAATAAATGTTGAGGGAATTATTCTCAAATATTTGTGATAAAATGTGGAGTTTACCTCTATTTTAAAGAAGACATACAAATAGAATGATTATTTTGATATGGATGATCTATGGTGGACCTTGGACACATCTTTTTAGAAGACCTAGTGTCATGTGTTCATTAAAATAAATGTTTATCTTGTTTTTATGTGACTATGGATCATGAAGTGAAATACATGAAAATCAATGACATTGTAGATTACTACTAGTAAAATGTGATCATTCTCAATACCATAACTTCTTCCTATGTATTTTGATAGAGTATTGGTAATACACTTTTCTTCTTGAATATCATTCCTTATTTTATGTAGAAACAAATTGTGGTAATCCTCAAGGATATCTATAAGTTAATCCATATGGTAGGGAGAGTACCATTGAATTATTTCTCAAATAGAACCTAATATTAAGTTGGAATTCATAATTTCTCATGAAACCCATTCTCAGTATGTGGGAATATATGATGTTTTTATTCTTCCCCACTGGCACTACTTCGTGAGATGTTTTTTCGTGCTATTTTTAGAGTTTATAAAAAAATTCATTTTGTTACTTTTGGAATGGATATTTGTTCAAGGGTGATGATAAGGATAATCCTATGGTGTGGAGTTTTAGATCAATCGAGGTTTAATGTCTTGTGTTATGAATTATTTTACTGAACTATAAGACTTCTCATTGAATGGCCATGATAACATAGTTATTTTGATTTCCATGATGTGATCATGGTAGCGGTTGACAAAAAGGCTTCTAATGGATGAGAAGTTTCATGGTCGGCATGTTTTTTGGACTATATTTTTTTATTGACTTGAAATATGATTATAATTTTGAATTTTTATTTGATATGTTTGTAAGGTTTAAAATAGACTTTTTTCCCATAAGATGGACTCTGAAAATTTGTATAACCAATACCTTGGTCATGAGATAGGTTGTTTATCCTAGGGAATGAAATTAGTTGAATTTAGAGATATTAAATTTCTCATTGTATCATCAATAATTATTATTTAAAAAATAAAATAATTTTTTTAAATTCTTTTAATTGGATATATATTATGAAAGGAGTTTTAGATTGAGATTTTATCACCATCAACGGGTCCGACATGGGGAGCTATTAATTGGTGGTTATAAACTCGTGTTGGATGTCGAGGATGAGACCCTATTACTTTTTATTTTAATTTTAATTACTTCAATTTCTATTCCTTCTTTTAATTATTTTCCTCGCCATTATTCGCATGTATACCTACCCCATCTTCTTTATGGTACATCCAAGAGAGATGTGGGGGGATATAGAGAGAGATATACATAGAAAAAGGGAGTAATCATCACAGATCATGGGAGGAGTCAGATCATTGTGCGGTAGTTTTGGATCATAAAAATTGATTGAAGATTTTTCTAGTATGAATATTGTAGTCCTTTTTGAGTTTATTTCATTCTTCCCTATATATTTACTACATTATAGTATTATTTTTCTATTACGACTATGTTGGACCCATTGAAATTGGGTAGAAAAATGTTGTTGGGGGCATATTGGATGGGTTTCCCATTTAGAAATCATAATAACGCAATATATAGTATAGGAATACAAATGATTTTCCCTTCTTATTTGTCAAAGATGACCACTTTAAAAGTTCATTCCATGTATATTGTAAACATATTGTGTAATAGTACTCAGCCCTGTATCATATTACCTAGCTAAATAGGAATTTTTGGGGTACATGGTTGTGTAGATTACACGACATTACCTTCTGTGAAATACACAACCTGTATAGATAGATGGTAAGAGATAATACATGGAAAATCTATGTCAGGTACATAGATAGGTACCCAATGCATAGTATATATATTTTATATGACTTTCACATCATACTAATGTGTTCTACACACCTTTTTTGGCTAATGTACAAGCTTGGGTTGAGATTCAAGGGTATATGTGTTGTATCATGGTATTCACAATATGTATTTATCCCAATATACCATTTTGAATGTTACATATATATTTATTCCCTGGATCTATAATTGTACACATGAAGAGCCCATTTTGAGTATCTATCTATTTAGGTAATGGTGTTAAATTTTTTGAGGAGAACTGAGTTATCCTTCTATTTCATTCATGTTTTTTACTAAATGGAAGGGTTCTTCAATCGATAATTGGATCCAACTATCTTATAATAGTGATACTCATAATATGAGGTGGTCCAGGATCCATGTCTGTACATGTATTCCAATACTTTTCCTTATGAGCCAAGGGAAAATCTTTTCATTATTCCTAGAGGATCCCATGTTGCATGCCTCTACCATACTGTTGTTTTTGAGGGTCCAATGTGGAATTCCATCTCCTACATGATAACCTAGGGAATACCATGTAAGATCACTCTACATATTTACTCGTTATGAGTATCTTGAGTTGAATACCTCTACCAACATATAATTCTATAAGGATCCCATATTAAGTACCTCTACATAGAAATATACCTAGAGAAAACCATGTATGATTCCAGTCATTATACACTCCTTTTAAGGATCACATATTGGTTTCCCCTCGAACCATACTCTTTTCGAGGTCCCCATTAGGGATGAATCATTCAATTTATCATTTTAAGGACTTATTATAGAATTTCTCGACCTATGATTTAATATGAGGATCACATGTAGGATACCTCAAATTAATTCATCAAAATGATGATCCCATATAGGATACCAATATCTAAGTATTGCACCTAGAAAATCTGGATTAGGATTCCTCTCATGTTTTATGACTTATGAGACATTATGGGGGATTCCACATTTGATCAATATTGATCTGGTCCATTATGAATTTTTGTAGGGATGTTAGTTGGTGTCACCATATAACCCATATTGATCATGTATTCCTAGGGGGAAGTTGTAGTTTTAAAGGGGTTTTTCATTAGACCACCCTAACGATTTTATTTATTCGTACACATGGTTTCTTTTAATGTATCTCGGATTTCCATATATATTTCTTGGAGCTCATTCCATGGGACCTATTACAATGTGTTTATATTATATGTTTTTAGAGGTACTTCCTAGGATCTGGATGTTGATCCTACATGTTGATTATATTACAAGGATTCACATATATTCTTCCTAAGGTATTTCTTATGAAACATTTTATTATACGATACTGATACTTTTCCTATAATTCCAATTATCATTAGTATTCCTCATTTTATGGTAGCTATTGAGGTAGGTCCCTGAATGTTACTCTGAAACCCTCTTATAATTGTTTTATCGGATAAAGGCTTGTTCACTTGAACCTAGAGGATTATAGAGGTTATAAGGTGGGAGAATTTCCTTCATGTAGTGAGATGATAATGAATTACCCGAGTATGAACTTTTTCTCCCCATATGATTTAATGGATTCCCCCTCAGTTCATGTAGATGCACCACTATATTTACTCAATATATTAATCAAGGAATATGATGTTGATCTATTAATTGAATGAAATCTTATATTTACCCCTTCTCTGAATAGTATTCCTAATTGATTTCTTTAGGGTCACCCCCTTATGGATACTAAAATTTACAATATCATGATTTTCCATGGTCTTGGACCAAGTAATTAGACATTAAACAACAGTAAATATGTTTATAGTGGTGTTGAATATATATCTATTTCTTTTTTTCTGATATTTGGTTGAAAACATTGACTTCATCATCTTAGTTATTGATGGTTAGTATGTTTTTTCCTGGGGCTAAGACATGTATGCCCTTTTATTAACACACCCGGATCAAAGACATTATTGGTACCAACCAAAGTAGGTAATATCGATTAAGATTACCGACCAATGGATTGAATTAATTATACACATCTTTTATCATACAACAACCAGATAATATACATTTTCACAAGATGTACATATTATTTTGATTATGGAACCTAGGGTCAAATATTGTTGTTTTATGGTATTTTTTATCTTAAATATATATATACAGATAGCAGAATGTATATATATATATATATTCATATATAAATATTTATCTATACATGGTAGAACTTTTCCCATTTCATTGGGATTATAGACCTTCAGATTAGCTATAGTTTCAATTTATTTAAATAACTTATCATTTCATATTATGTCTTAGTAGGAATGATAATATAGTCTGATAATGAACTTATGACAATATATATATGGGTTAATCGTTATGATGGAATTCTAAGATTATTTCTCACCCTACAATTTTCACCGTGGATTACATGTGGAACTTTTATCTGCATTCATTTTGAACATGGTCACATGATGGTATGGGTAGAAGAAAATGGTTTCAAAAATATAGTGGAGCCACTCATGTGAATTTTTTGTTCACGTTGTAGAAACATGACAGTGTCTTGGTGAATATGTATGTGGTCTATGATGGAGATCGTATGAGAGAGTTTTACTTTTATTTTATTTTCCTTTATGTACTTCTATGTATATGGATACTCTCGTGGGTGATTTTTGTTTTATACAAGACACATTTATTGATGCATTTAAAAATTATAATTTATAATTACAACATGATACTATTTAATTTTATTTATAGATTCAATAATTTTTTTATTTATTTACTTTTATGATGTGAATATATTTACACTGAAATTTACATTGATTTGAGGTCATAATCTATCCATGGACACACCATAGGTGTTATACTCTTTGTTTCCTGTAATTAGAAAATTTATTTATTTTATGTATATAATGAGATTGGGTAATGTTTGGGATGTTTTAGAGGAATTTTGGAATGATATATGGGATTGTATGTAGGTTCACATATTGAGCATGATCAGTATAAACTGGGAAACACCTCTAGGAAAATGTTCTTTTAGAAATAGTGTGATTTCTATAGGTACATGGTTGTTGTAGAGTTTGAATAAACCACAAACCCTCATAGTGTAAACTATATTTAGCATGGAAAGTGGTAAACCATTTTCTTCCTGGTTTGTCTATCCATTCTAGAAAACTACATGGGGGGTGGCTTGTGTTATTATAACCCACACTATTGAATCATAATTATCCCACCAATGTGGGGCAACAATACGACACATGGGTAGCCCAACATAAATTGTGGATAGAATACAAATTATACCCGTAACCTATAATTTTCCAAAAAACAGACCACAAATACATATTTTTCCCAAATCAAAGGTTGATGATACCTATCCTCTTGATCTCTAATCAATCTATTTGGGATTCTTCATGCTTGCGAGTCCCATATTTCTTTTTTAAGTGCTTATTTTTGGAGTTATTCCTTACACTTCATATCATTTATCTATTTTGTTAATGGATATAATCAATTGGGTAGAGACATAGGGCGTGTGAATCTAATAATGATGGGATGTGGTTGTTATTCAAAAAAAGTAAAAAATTTATGGAAGGTTTGGGGAGAGTTTAGACATGATTTTTGAAAAATTATGTTGTTCTTCGAGTTTTCATATGTTTTCAATGTATTTGGATTCATTATGGACTTCAATTATTATAAAATGATGGGTTGGTTTAATTTTTTTTTAATTTCATTAAATTTAAATGAATTAATGTATATGACTTGGTATAATCCCTCATTATATGATGATTTTAAATTTTTTGAAATTGGTTGTTGTGAAGAGTGTGTTGTTTCATTATTTTAAAATATTAATTTGAAAATATTGTATTGTGTAGATATATAGAAATTGTTAGATGAAATTTTCCAATAATTGTAATATGTTATTTTATTGGATTCAAATGGCACATTTTTTATGGCTTCTCACACAAATGGATTATGTTTTATAAATTTCATTGACAAGACCCTATGGAAGAAGAGTGTTCCATTGGGTAATTATTATATGGTTACCTAGTGTGGAAATGGTAGATCAACTAGAGACTGCGTAATAGTATTTAAGAGTCTAATGGGAATGCTAGTGTGGATGTGTTAATGTTTGGAATGAAATTGGTTATAAAAAATGGATTTTAATTAATGTTTTGTAAGAAATTTTTGGTCACTTTACCTGGAAATTTGTTTTTTTGTTAAACTTATTTTATTCATTGATGTAAAATATATTAAATTTTTTGTTCTAATTTTTCATATATAAATGTGTTAATGTGTTCATACATAGTATCATGATTAGAGAACTCATTTGGGGAAACCTAATGATTTTTATACTATCCCCCTGATTGGGATCTTGGGAGTGTTTTCATATGTGAAAAATCAAGACACAAGTAAAGGCATTGTATACTAGTGAATTTGTGATACTAATTGATCGCTTATACTTTATTGTGGAGATGGAGGTATGATCATTTTGGAGATGTGGAGTTATGTATTTGTAGACACTAGATTTATTTGGTTTTTTCTTTCATTTTTACACTCATATTGGTCTTGGCTTCCAAAATTTTACTCTGATATGGTTCATGGTCGTAGTTTGGCTTTCTTATTAGACGGTTATACATTGAGTAATATCATATTGTTCTCATTAATCATATAGTTTTTTTGGGTATTATTTATTTAGATGGTTGTTGTAAATGGAAATTCATCTCCCAATTTATATGAATCCCTTGAAATTTATTATTATACGCTATTGTCTTGGGGATTTAACCTAAGTTAGATTATTATTCCACTACCTTCACAAGCAAGCAAGGATGGGAAGGAGTTTTGGATTGAATCAGTCTGGGCCATTCAATCTTTCGTTTTGGGAGAATGGAATCATTTGGTCTTAGTGTTGGAAATCTGTTCATGGGTAATCCTTCAGTTTTGTTATTAGTAATGAGATAAAATCATCATAACATGAAATGTGTGGAAAAAATAAAACATTCTAACCTATTTATTCGAAACATCATGTTTTCAAGGAGTTGGGTACAATATTGGATTAGTACTCTTATAGAAGATGAAACTTCATCATCATTATTGTTGACCTCACCTGTTTTGATAATCAAAATTATGCTTTCATATACTTTGATAGTATCAATCTAATTTTTCTCTATATATTAATTCTTTCAATCTGTGATCAAGATGATAATAATATTAAAATAATCCCTGAAATATGTTAATCATTTTTTATCCATGTTTATATGAGTTCTAAAGTAATTATAACCCAATCATATGTGTTTTGCATAAAAATAGATATGTGTAAGTCAATGATTTGCATATTACTACTGAAATAGAGTTACCAGTACAAAGTATACCGATAGACCTAGTCTACCAATAGACAGAGTCACCGATAATCAATGGTTATCGATATGCATAAGTCAACCGGTAATAAAGTCTACCGACAGATTCAGTCTACCGATACAGAACACTAAGAGCTACCTATACGAGCTACCGACCGGCCTACTGATACACAAGCGACAGATATGAACCGACTGACACAGTCCACCGATACAAGTATTGAAATAATGATAGATCCAGTCTATAGAGCTACCAATAGAGTAAGTCTACCGATAGAAGGAGTTACTGATACCTAGAGCTACTGATACCAACAAGCTACCGATGCATGTTCAAAGAGCTACCGATGGAATGTTCTGCTACACAAAAGACCATCGTACACATTTAACAACATGAGCTACTAATGATTGACCAATCAATAAAACTCTATACTCGGAATACTATTTATTTATTAAGATAACGGTTAAATGGGATATTTTTAATACACTTAATGTTATTTAATGATCTTTGATTCCATGTCATGGAACCATACCTAGTACCCATGCAAAAGGTAATCATTCCCATTTGACGGAGCTGAAAGCTATAAAAGGGAAGATAAAGACCTAGTTGAATACGATGACAAGAGATGTGAAGTAGTGCATACGACATGCATCAAGAAACTAAGAAGGCACATGGGTGAAAAAGAGGAGGGTTGAACATCATTAAAACGCGGTGTATTCGTGAAAGGCTAAAATCCATACCCTAAGAACACTGGACATACATGAAGCTGATCACTCTGAGGGAAACCACAATCCGCATCTTGAGTGGGGAAATACCAAGAACACTTCATGCACTCATGCTGACAAGCTGGACCAAGAACCAAAGAAGAAAACAACACTCTGTTTTATGAGCAGAAACCAAAGAAGGACTCAGATGTTTTTCTGATCGAACAAACGAGTCCAGAGCTATACTACCAATGACTAAAGCTTTTCTAAACTCTTTCTGACTTTCTTTAGTGATTCTATCTTTACATTTCAAGAAGTGTGTTTACCCTATTTATTTTACACAAACACTATCTACTAAGCTAAACTGGAGGATTCTTAAATCCTCACTCAAACTTCATAACCCTTTGTTTCCCAATGTGGATAGTGGTAGTGGTCGAGTAAGACCTGGATAGTCTGTGTGTTGTTGTTTGTGTTTCCCACATAGAACTATGGTAGAGGTCATTGGACCTGGAAAATAGTGTAATATTTTTTACCCCCGATCCAGGGTGTGGATCAATTTATATAAATTGTTGAGAGGACTTAGTATCGTCTTGAGACTGAACCTCTTGGTTATCTCTCCTATGCATTTTAGTTTAAGTCAAAAGAATACTATATATATTTATTTCATAATCCACTATTATTAATCTGAAATAAAAAACTATTTTAAAGTGACTTTGATAGTTAAATGAGAATGTTTTTATAAATATTGTAAACCATTAAGTTAGATTCAAAAGTTAATTTAATCTTCAGATTAAGTCAACTAAGACCTAACCAATCTTTGAGAAACTGATTGAATATTTACACTCTGTATAGATTCACTAAAGTTAATCTTTGTTTTTAAATTGGGGGATTTTAAGAGAAATATTTTTAAATGAAATTTTTATTGGAACTCAATTAACCCCCCTCTTGAGAATCCACTTAGACCAATATTTTGTATCAGAGGATTTGTTTATGTTTAAAGGATTGTAGACATACTCAGTTTTTCAACTGTGATTTTAGTTGCATCTTTAATGATCATAAAATTTTGTTAGTTCTAAATTTTATCTTTTTAAAATTATTTTTCTAAAATCTAGTTATGGACAATAGACTAGAGGGTACTTCTACCAATAGGCCACCTTTCATTAATGGCACCAACTATGCCCAGTGGAAACTTAAGATGAAAATAAATTATTAAAGTATGGGTTTTGATGTCTGGACTGCTATAATATCTCAATATAAAATTCTAAAAACTGAAATAACAACTTGGGATGAACCTACAAAGACTGCTTACAATAATAATTGTAAAGGTATAAATGCTCAGTATTGTGCTTTAGGAGGTGAAGAGTTTAAAAGAATATCTACTTCAAAAAATTTCTTATGAAATTTGGGATACTTTGGTTATTTCTCATGAAGGAAAAACCAATGTTAACGAAATGAGATTGAATACTTATACTGTTAAATATGATAATTTTAAAATGAAGACTGATGAACCTATTTCTGATATGTATCTTGGGTTTAATGAGATAGTCAATACAATGAGTTCACTTGGAAAAGTTGTTCTATCTATGGAACAAATTATGAGAATCCTGATATGTCTGCCAGATCGATGGAGGGGCACTTCTGTTTCAATCAGAGAGTCATGTGACATTGGAGCACTGCCTCTAAGAGAGATTATTGGAAAATTAATGATGTAAGAATAAGAACATAAGATAAATAAAGAAGAGTATGATGAACCCAAAATAAAATACGTAGCTTTTAAGTCTACTGTCTCTAAGAGCAAAGACAAGGATAAAATTCATGTACCTACTGAATGTTCAACTGCTGAAGATTCTGATTTAGAATGTGATACTGAAATGGATCAAATAGCTAGGAGATTTAAGAAGTTCTATAGGAAGAAGAAATTCTTCAGAAAATATAACTACAAAGGAATGTATGACAACAAAGGACATTGGAAAAATAATTGTAAAAATCCTTACAAGGAGGATGAAAAGTCTACTATGAGTGAAAAAGGAAAGAACACATCAAGGCTGACTTTCCAAAACTGAAATTCAGAAGGAAATATGATTAAAAGGACAAGAAGTAAAAGAAAGCTATAAAATCTACTTGGAGTGCATCGGAAGATAGCACAAGTGAATATGAAGTTTCTGATTCTGAGAAGAATCGTGCCAACATGTGTTTCATGACTAACACATCTAAGGTAACTTTAGATACTCCTGTTTAGAATTCCTATTATTCTAGAGATGATGCAGAATCTGATTCTCATTCGGAAGATATGTCTAAGGCTGAATTGTTTGAATACTGCAATATGATGGAAGAAACATGTAATGAACTTAAAGACAAATATAAGTCATTAAAGAAACAACATGATCTCACTGTCAATGCTAAATCTTCCTTTGATATAGAAATATAAAATAATGGTCAACAGTTAAAGGAGAATACTGAATTAAAAATATCTAATGGGAAACATAGAAAGGACTTTGAAAATTTCACAAATGGAAAATATACACTTACACAAATGTTAGGAAAGAATGTTGCACCTAAATACACTACTGTTTTGGGATACCAACCTTGAAAAAGGCAGTTCACTAAAACTCGACTTATTCCTAAGTATGGACAAAATTCTGCTTATTCCAATTCTAGAAATTCGTATGCTTTAACTAGTTATTCATATGGTTATAGATCAAATAATGTTTATCTTTCAAGATATATGGATTCTATAAATTATATGAGACCCATAAGACAAATATGGGTACCTAAGGCTTTGATTTCTAACCTATCTAGACCCAAGAAGATCTGGGTATCAAAATCATTTCCTATCTAAACCTGTTTTGTAGGAAACATGTTTGAAAAGTTCTCTCCAGAAGGTATGGTACTTGGACAGTGGTTGTTCAAGGAATATTTCTGGAGATTATTCATGCTTAAAAATTTTAATAATGGTTTATGGAGGCCATGTCAAATTTGGTGATAATTCTAAGGAAAAATCATCGACCTAGGCGAGATTGGTAACACTGCTTCAGTTTTAATTTCTAATGTTTTATTTGTTGATGGACTTAAATATAACCTGTTAAGTATTTCTCAATTATGTGACGATGTATTTAATGTGAAATATGAAAAAGATTCCTGTAATGTTTTTAATTCTAAAAATATTTTACTATTTTCTGCTTTAAGAAATGAAAATGTTTATGCTGTTGATTTAAATTCTTTAGAAAAAAAATGTAGCTTATTTAAATGCTTTTCATAGAGAGTCTTGTCTATGGCACATAAGATTAGGACACTGCAACATCTATTCACTTAGAAATCTGACTAGGAAAAACTTGGTTAGATACCTACCTAAAATTGAATTCCCAAATGACAAAGTTTGTAATCCCTGCCAAAAGGGAAAGCAACATAAAGTTTCTTTTAAATCAAAGAAATAAGTTTAAACATCTCAACCTCTCGAGTTAGTTCACATGGAATTTTTTGGACCTTCAATAGTTTTTACATTAAATGGGAAGCACTATGTCTACGTCATGGTAGATGACATTTATAGATATACTTGGGTATACTTCTTAGCTCAAAAAAGTTAATCTTGCTCTTAATTTGTTAAATACTCTAAGTCTGTAGAAAACCTTAGTGGACTTAGGATTAAAACCCTGAGAAGTGATCATGGTTATGAGTTTTAAAATAAAGAGTTTGAATCTTATTGCTCACACAATGGCTGTAATTACAACATTTTTTCTCCTGGGACAACTCAATAGAATTGTGTAGTAGAAATAAGGAATAAAACCCTTCATGAAATAACTAGAACCATGCTTAATGAATATGACCTACATATTTACTTTTTGGTTAAAGCTGTTAATACATATTTTTATATTATTAATAGAGTCTTAATTAGACCAGTTCTTAAGAAGACCCCATATGAGTTATCGAACAATTGAAAACCTAATGTTAGTTACTTTATAGTCATTGGCTGCCTTTTTTTATTCTTAATACAAAGGATAATCTGGACAAGTTTGCTTCTATGAGTGATGAAGGAATTTTTCTTCGTAATTCTTTAAATAGAAATGCATATACATTCATTAATAAGAGAACCAAATGTGTGGAAGAATCTGTTCACATCAAGTTTGATGAAAATGATCCACATGAGCCTAAAACCTCTCTTGAAAATCTTGAAGAATATTTGAGTGTTCTGGACCATAATGATAAATCTAAAGAACCTTCTATAAAAATATCTAGTTCTGGATATATTTGAGAATCTTCTTATGTTGAACCTGAACTTGTAGATGAACCTGAAATTTCTAGTCATACCTTTACTAGATCAACATGGATTCTAAAGAATCATACTTTAGATGTTTTTGTTGGTAATCTTAATAGAGCGACACAGACTAGAGCTTCTCTAAGAAACCAGGTTGAACGTCAAGCCTTTCTTTCACATCTAGAACCTAAAAATGTCAATGATTCTATCAATGATGAATTTTGGGTAATGGCTATGCAAGAAGAGTTAAATAAATTTGAAAGAAACAAATTCTGGGAATTAGTTGACAGACCTAAGGAAATTTTAACAACAGGCACTAAATGGGTTTTTAGAAACAATGTTGATTAATCTGGAAACATAGTTAGTAACAAAGATAGGATAGTTGCACAAAGATATAGTCAAAAGGAAGGTATAGATTATGATGAAACCTTTACAATTGTAGCTAGGTTAGAAGATATTAGGATCTTACTTACCTGTGCTACTCATCTGAATTTCATGTTATATCAAATGGATGTTCAAAGTAATTTTCTAAATGGTTTTATTGTCGAATATTTTTTTTTGAACAACCATCCAGATTTACTAATCCTCATTTTCCAAATCATGTTTTTAAAATTTATAAAGCTTTATATGGTTTAAAATAAGCTCCAAGAGCTTGGTATGATAGACTTAGTAATTTTATTATTTCGAAAAGTTTTATTAAAGGGATTGTTGATCCAACTCTTTTTATAAAAATAATTTCTAATGATGTCTTAATAGATCAAATCTATGTTGATGATATTATTTTTGGATCATCTAAACATTCCTTATGTACTGATTTTTCATAGAGTATGAAAATTAATTTGAAATGAGTTTAATGGGGGAACTCAAATATTTTCTTGGATTTCATGTTTTCCAAAATGAAAATGGTATTATTTTGAATCAAATAAATATACAATGGATCATTTAAAACGTTTTGGTTTAGATATTATTAAGGAAAGTGATACTCCTATTGGTACTATTTGTAAATTTGATGCAGATGAAACTGGGAAACTAGTGGATCAAACCAATTATAGAGGTATGATTGGAAGATTACCTTACCTTACTGCTAGTCGACCAGATATTATGTTTACTGTGTTTATGTGTGCAAGATTTCAAGCTAATCCAAAAGAATCTCATTTACTTGCTGTTAAAATAATTTTTAATTATCCTAAATATACTATAAACTAAGGTTTGTTTTACCCAAAAAGACAAACCTTTGAGTTAATGAGTTTTTCAGATTTTGATTTTGCTGGTTGCTAGTTGGATAGAAAAATCACTTCAGGACCATTTCACTTACAAGGAAAATCTTTAGTATCTTGGTGTAGTAAAAAAGCAGAATTTTGTAGCATTATTCAGTGTCGAAGTATAGTACACAGCTGCTGGTAGTTCCTGTGCACAAATTATGTGGATGAAACACACTCTTTTGGACTATGGATATGACTTTAAGCATGTTTCTATCAACTTTGACAACACTAGTGCAATAAATATCTCGAAGAACCCTGTGTCTCACTCTAGGACCAAACACATTGATGTAAGGCACCATTTCTTGAGAGATCATTACCAAAAGGGTGTTATTATATTTGAGTTTATTGGTAATGAACATCAATTAGCCGATATTTTCAGTAAAACTTTGAGTTCGGAGTGGTTATGTTACATTAGACATGAGTTAGGTATGTTTAACCTTGATCGGTAGCTATTCTCACCGATGTAAAATTCTCACTGATGTAAAACTCTCACCAATGTAAAACTCTCACCGATGTCAAATTTTCACCGATGTAAAATTCTCACCGATGTGAAATTCTCACCGATGTGAAACTCTCACCGATGTGAATCCACACCGATGTAAACTCACTGATAGGAATTCTAACTGATAGACCCTACCGATGAGTGCATTGTTTTAAACTTCTGTCTGACGCCAGAATATGAATCGTTTTCATTTTATTTTATTTATCTGTTTTATGATTCCTAAATGATAAATCTAAAGTCCAAGATACTTCTAAATCCACTAACCCTCAAAACCTTACCCTCAAACCTTAGCTCCTAAATCCTTAGAAAACCCGAAATCCCTCGAATCCGAGATGGAAAAAACCAAAAGTCCTTTTGTTAGAGATGTTGCTGATGAACAAAAAGCAAAGAAGAAAAATATTGTGCCAGAAGCTAGTGGAAGTGCTAGCATGACAAGATCATGAAGATGACCACTAAATCCTCATCTGAAAAAATCAAGTTATTTTGATTGAAAAAGAGATGTGTGTAGAATGGCTGCTGTCTAGCACATCCTTAGTGCTCGAAGTACGTGAAGATCAAAAATGGGTATAGTGTTTTTCAAACAACAATGGTCCCTAATATCCAAATTTAGTGAAACTGTTTTACGTGTTTGTATCATTTGAGAAATCTAAGAATGAAAACCTAGTGACTTCATTTGTGGATGGAAATGAGATGTTATTTTCATTTGTTGAATGGGATGAGTGCTTAAAAGTTCCACATGAATGGGTATCTGGATATGTATAGAGAGCCATTCCACCTACCATTTATATTTTCGACTATGATACTGCTTTGGAAGAGCTGACTGGTGATGGAATTCAAAGACAAGTAGTTGCTGCAGAAATGGATGGAGAGAATAGATTGCTGTTCAAATTTGTTCAACATGTCTTGATATCGAGGAGAGGAGACTTTTCCAATTTGAGATATCAGGATATTTATCTCCTGCATCACTTATGGCATTGTGTAAAAGTTAATTTGTGCAGATTTATGATGATCCAAATGGATGACATGATAAGGCTGAAATCAAAGAAAAATTCCCTATTCTTTGCTAAGTTAATTTATGTGATGATTAAAGTAAAAGGGGTATCTGAGTCTCAAGATGAGACAGTGGTAGTGAAGAATAACTTTTGTATCACATCAACAGTGTGAAAATACATGAGGATAAATTGAAACCCTTGGAGGGGAGAATGGGTCAATGATGACCAGAAGGTATATGACAAATTCAATCATGTGGATCACCTTCTAGACCATAGGATGTGAGGGATCCAGGTCTGGGACCTGATGAAGAGGAGCCAGAATACAGTGATGATTCAGAAGAGGAAGAGTCCTCTAATGATGAAGTAGGAGACCCTGACATACCTCCTATCCAAACTCATGAAAATAAAGATCAATAGAAATCAGATAAAGAAGAAGCTGCTTTAGAGGATGTTGAAGAGGTTGTTGTAGAGAATGAAGAAGATGTTCATGAATGTGAAGCATATCTATCAGCTGACTTGAGTATGAGTCCAGTGATGCACAATCCTTATTGCCTACTAAGGATGCAAATGAAGTTGGCATACCCTTTCCTAGTTTGAAAGACCCTTCATCTAATACAGATAAAGAATTGATAGTGGAAGATTATACGGAAAATAAAAGACCTCCTGATAATGCTGAGAGTGCTGTTATCGTAATTGAATATGCACCAGTAGAGGGGGAGCATCAAACCAATGTTTGAAGTGTTACAGTGGTTGTTGAAATTGAAGATTGGGCAGAAGTCCTAGGTTTTATAGTCTGTGGTTTAGACTATCCTGATTCTGACAATGAAGCATCTCTAAATAGACTTAATATTACTTATGATGTTGAGACTAAGTTATTACCTAAAGAAGTGGTCCGAATGCATGACCTGGATTGTTTAAAGAAAAAGCATATAGACAATTTTGTGGAAGTGTTAAAGAAGATGGAATTTTCTCTAGTCTCTTCAGTTCAATTGATCATGACTAACTCAGTGGTCAGTTTAGCATTTGAAAGAGTACCCACTGCAGTTTCACCTGTTGATATGATCACAAGGGCTGATTTGGAATCCTTGAAGGATGAACTGAACGAGTCTTTTAATGCCTCAGATTCTGAGATGAATCTTTGGTTTGCTGAAGAGATGAATAAGTTGGAAAGATCATTTGAACTCTCTCTAGGTAGAAATTTGTCAACCTTCATGGAAGAAATAGTGGAAAAAGTTAAAGACTGGAAAGCTCACATTTCAAGACTTGAAGCAGATCTTGATGCTCTAAAGAAATCTATTGTTTCTTTAGACTCTTACATGAGCCCAAAATCCCAAGAAGACAATTACTTAGCCTATTTGAAGAGTGTGGTAATCCAGATGGTTTCAGTGTTTGAAGGTTTTAAAACTTCCATGAAAGGTCATGTTAAAACCCTGGATTCTCATGTTCAAAATTTTTTTCAGTGGGTTGACCAAGAACATCAAAGAAATAGTAACCTTTTCTATTGGTTCTATTGCATCAAAACCCTAAGTGGACTTGAATCAATTTTGAGCTGTGATGAAGGAGGATCTTGCTTCAACTTCAACCAGTAGCTCTGTGGACTCATCCGAGCTGAGAAAAGTTGTACTTGCTACTCGATATTCAGCTAGAGAAATAATGTAGATAGTCCAAGACTATATGAGAGAAGCATCTGCCTCTTAGAAAGAAGTGAAAGATAAGGTGGACTCCTATTTATCTAGGAGTTTCACTAAGAATCAACTCAACAATCACTTCAAACTTCTGTTGTAAAATATGAAGTTGCCTCCTATTAATCAAGCTTTCAGAGAGCAAGTTAGCAAGCTAAGGGAACTGACTCCAGTGTTGGACAAGTTTATGGAGAACAAGGATGACTTCATATCTGGTATGGAGAGAGGAGGAGGAATAATTATGGATATCTAAAATCTGTTGTTGCCTTTTCGGCATGATGATGCTAGGCCAGTGATTGTCCCTCCTGCCTTTCCAGCCTCTACCTCTACTGCTTCTCCAGTTCCGATGAATCCTGCTCGTGCAATTTGAAGCCTCACACCTATGATCACACAGAGGACTCCTCAGTATAGAATAGGAATAGTTTCTATTTCTAAGCCTCCAATGATCATTTCTGGGATTCCTAAGCCCTCACCTCCAACCGCTTCACCAGAATCATCTAATGCTTCCAAGGGAAAATCTCACATTGAGGATGTGGATTGAACAAGTGGCTAGACTTTTTGATATAAGTCTATTGTATTTTGTTTATTTCTTTGTATCTTATCTAGAACATGAAATGAAACTAGTTTTTATCTCTTTTCTCATTTTTACTTTCATTCCTCTTCTCTATGGTTTCCCACTTTTTGATTATCACAAAGGGGGAGAAATATTTTACCATGATTTTACAAAGGCGGACAAATACTCTCTATGTATCAAAGAGGGAGAAATATTCACCTAGGTGGAGTGGTCTTAATGAAAGAGGGAGAAATTTTTATCTAAGGAAAAGTTATCAAGAGTTACTCCTCTGAAACTGTTACATTTCATTCTCTGCTACTATTTTCTCTAACTCTCTGATGCCACTAAATTTTACTTTTGATATCATTACATTTAATTTTATCTCTGATACTATCACATTTTCTTCTACCTCTGATCCATTATGTTCTATAACATACAGTTTCTCTGAGATAATTTCATTTAATGATATATCCTCTAATACAACAACTCATTATTTTAAAATGATAATATCATATGTTGTGATTATCAAAAAGGGGGAGATTTTTGACCTCACATGTTTTGATGATCCCAATTATGCTTTCATAAACTTTAATAATCTCAATATAATGTTTTTATATATATTAATTCTTTCAATATATGGTCAAGATGATAATAATATTGAAATAATCCCTGAAATATGTTAATCATTGTTTATCATTGTTTATATGAGTTCTGAAGTAATTCTTACCCAATCGGATGTATTTTTCATAAAAACTAATAAGTGTAAGTCATTGATCAGTGTATACCTTCTGAAATAGATCTACTTATACACATTATACTGATAGACTTACTCTACCAATAGATAGAGTCACCGATATACAAAGGTTACTGATATGAATTAGTCCACCGGTAAGCAAGTCTACCGACAGATTCAGTCAACCGATAAAGAACACTAAGAGCAACAGATACGAGATACCGACCGGCCTACTGAAACACATGCGACTGATATGAACTGACTGAAACAGTGTACTAATACAAGTATAGAGATACTGATAGAACCAGTCTACCGAGCTACAGATAGATTAATTCTACCGATAGAAGGAGTTACTAATACTTAGAGAAACTGATACCAACAAGCTACCAATGCATGTTCAAAGAGCTACTGATGGAAGGTTCTGCTACACAAAAGACCACCGTACACATTTACCAACATGAGCTACTAATAATTGACCAACCAGTCAAACTCTATAATCTCAATACTATTTATTTATTAAGCTAACGGTTACATGGGATGTTTTTAATACAATTAATGTTATTTAATGATCTCTATTTCCATGTCAGGGAACCGTACCTAGTACCCATGAAAAAGGTAATCATTCCCATTTTCCAGAGCTAAAATCTATAAAAGGGAAGATAAATACCCAGCTGAATATGATGAAAACAGATGTGAAGAAGTGCATACGACAATAATCAAGAAACTAAGAAGGCACACAGGTGAAAAATAGAAGGGTTGAACATCATTCAAACGTGGTGTATTCGTGAAAGGTTAAAATCCATACTCAAAGAACACTGGACATAAACGAAGCTGATCAATTTGAAGGAAACCACAAGCTGCATCTTGAGTGGAGAACTACCAAGAACACTTCATGCACTCAAGATGACAAGCTAGACCCAGAACCAAAGATGAAAATGACACTCTATTTTCTGAGCAGAAACCAGAGAAGGACTCAGATGTTTTTCTGATCAAACAAACAAGTCCAGAGCTACACTGCTAATCACTAAATCTTTTCTAAACTCTTTCTCACATTATTTATTGATTCTATCTTTAAATTTAGAGTAGTGTGTGTACCCTGTTTATTTTACACACACACTATCTCTTAAGCTAAACTGGAGGATTCTTAAATCCTTACTCAAACTTCATAACCCTTTGTTTCCCACTGTGGATAGTGGTAGAGGTCGAGTAAGACTTGGAAAGCCTATGTGATGTTATTTGTGTTTTCCACATAGAACTTTGGTAGAGGTCTTTGGACCTGGACACTATTGTATAGTTGTTTACCCCTGATCCATGGTGTGGATAAATTTATATAAATTGTTGAGAGGACTAAGTCTCAGCTTGAGACTGAACCTCTTGGTAATATCTACTGTGCTTTTTAGTTTAAGTCATAAGCATACTATCTATATTTATTTCATAATCCACTGTTATTACTTTGAAATACAAAACTATTTTAAAGAAACATTAATAGTTAAATAAGCAAGTGTTTATACTTATTGTAAACCAGTAAGTTAGTTTCAAAAGTTAATTTAATCTTAAAATTAATTTAACTGAGACCTAATCAATCATTGTGAAACTGATTGAACATTTACACTCTGTATAGATTCACTATAGTTAAACTCTGTTTTTAAATTGGGTGATTTTAAGAGAAATATTTTTAACTGAAATTTTTATTGGAACTCAATTCATCCCCCTCTTGAGTATCCACTCCCACCAACAATTATATTGTCCAATGATAAGAGAATGACATTCATTGTTAGAAATGAATTCCCACTAGGAGTGAATAATTCATTTTTAGTAGTGATTTATGATTTGGTGAGATTGATCTGACTTTCATAAATCTTTAAAAAGCATAAAAATTTGATATTTTGAAAGGTAAGGTAGAGAAATTTAAAAAAAAATTGATTTTCAAAAATCTAGTTTCATTTTACAAAAATGTTTTGAGAATGTAAATTGATTAATTTTGAGAGAATTATGGATGTTTTATGAACCAGATAATATGACTTTTTTAATCCTTCAGCTGATAAAGGGTGTGATTAAATGGTGCTTCGATCTGGTTAAAGAAAATGTCTCCAATTATGCATAAGAGAAACCAATCAGAAGATGATGCTGAAAAAGAAGTTTCACCAGAGCCACAGGTGAACCAAAAGTTATATCAATGTTTTGTCCATAATTTTAAATAAGTTTATTGAAGGAATAGAATGGGTGAACAAAGGGAAGTGGATTATTATTTTGATTTCATGAAGCAGAATCCAACCATCATTTTATGTGATTTGAAACCCTTCAAATCAGTGGTGTGGCTGAATAGGATGAATAGAATAATCAAATTTTAAGGCACACCATTTGAGTTAAATGTGATGCTGGATGCATAAATGCTAGAGGTTATATAAATATTGTGAAGAGATAGAGACGATCATGTCAAATTAGTAAAATTAATTTAATAAGAGCATTTTAATGAATTATTCAGAAAAAAATCATATCCTCATATGTACGTAATTTCTAGAATGATCGACTTATTTAGTATAAATCTTGTAAATATCTTTTTGATAGAGTGAGAACAAAAATTAATGAATTTTCTCCCCTATAAACTCAATGTTCCTACAAGTACATCTATGAAGTTACTATTTTTTAAATAAGGGTTAAGGTCCTAAATTCTATTGATTATTTTTGTTATAGGTATTAATGATTATCCATATATTGTTAATAGAGAGATTTTGGAAGAATTAGACATCTTATGAACTATAGGTATAAAAATAATTTGGTTACCTATGGAAATTGGTTGGAATAATATTGTTGTGAATAATAAGAAGGGGGAACCCTATTACCATGGCAGTAAAAAGACATGGAATCAATCGTGTGTATTAGTGAATACAACTCCCTAACTAATTGGTAAATATGGATGCTTTCAATGTGGTCTATTGGACTATATTATATTAAATTATAATAAACCACCTAGAATATTCATCAATTACTTCCAGATGGGGCATTTTTTGTTCTATTGTCACAGTGCACTAACATATGGTTTTAGAGATACATCACATGATTCACAGACTTCATATGAATTTTCTTTACATGGGATGCTAACTAGTTCTCATTATTATACCAAATATAGATACAATTCCTGGAATACTATGACTCTTCAGTAAGGACAATATCAACCAGCAAATAATGTGCTATGTGCACCACATAAGAAGTTTCTTGGAGCTATAAAGATATTTTGGATGAAAAATTTGGACCACTAATTAAGAAAGGTATTGATTATTTGAATTATTACACTATGAAATAATTATTTGATATTAGTAAAACACATTATTTTCATACTACTAGTGATATTGATCTTTTAGCTTACATGATGAGATGATGGTTTCTTTTTTGAACCTCCAAACTCTTATAAGTCAATAACAGTGTAGATAATTTATTTTAAATGAATCTTATATAAACATATTTAAATCTAAATGGATATAAATTATTTTTATTCATGAGATTAATGTCTATGACATAATTTTGAATATGGATTGGATGACAATGTTCAATGATCACATAAAATGTTATACAAAATGTTTTGTTTTACAACTAATGTTAGCGTTGAGCATCTCATTAGAGGAGAAAATAATGTAATAGACTATAAAATAATATTGTTGACACTGGTAGTTGTAACTATCCCATTCATGTTAAAAGTGTTGAATTTTGGAATCAGTGGATGAGATAGAGAATAGATATTTTACATCATTTTTTTATCTATTTCTTGATGTTTTTTCTAATAAGTTCTCTAGTTTTTCACCCACATGAGATGAAAAGTTTACAATTGATATCTTAATAAGTACCAATCCTATACCACTTTCAACATACTGGATGGAACCCATATAATTATTCAATTTTAAATTCTAGTTGTAATTAATAGAATACCAAGGATTCATTTTGCACAATACGACTTTGTGGGTGGTGTTGGGTATTGTGTGTGAAAAAGACCGAACAAGATATTCATTTGTTAGTGGATTATATTATATTTAAGAATGTTATGATAAAAAATATGTATCCATTTCCTTGACTTATTGATATGTTGAATCAATTTATGGGATTCTAGTGGCATCCTAAAATTTAATTGTGATTCGTATATCAGCAATTTTGGTTTCTAAAGGAGGGTATATCAATGAAATTTTTTTCATCAGATATGGACATTAAAGGTATGTGGTATTTCATTAATTTCCTATGAATTCACCAAAATACCTTATGGGACTAAGGATTTATATATTTAAAAGGTATTAATATTATTTTCTGTTTCAGTTTCTCGATGACATATTGGAGTATTCAAGGAATATGGCCAGTCATGATGAACAGATGGTGACAATGTTATGATTCTTTAGGGATCATCATCTTTGTGAAAAATTATTGAGGTGTGATTTTTGGATACAATAGGTTCATTTTCATTGTCAGGTTACCTCTTAAAGAGGTGTATCTATCTGTCTATAAAAGATAGATCTTTTGATCTCATGGAAACCAGAAAATAATTTCATCTACATATGATGTTTCTTTATTCTAGTTGTTTATTACTAATTCATTGATCATTAATTTTTGATACTATCTTTCATAATTATAGATTTTACATGGAAAAAATTTCCATTCCAATAGAATGTTTAATGTTATAAGAATCTTCATCAGATTAATTTTCAAATAACACCAACACCAATATTTTTATATTTTGAATCTGGAGAATGGTATGTGTTTTATTGTGATGCTTCTGCATATTGGTTGGGATGTATTATCATGTATAAATAACATGTTATTGCTTATGAATTACAAAAATTATGATTTCATAAGAAGAACTGCCCAACACCTGGTTTTTTATCACTATTTTACTTCATACTTAGAATAATTTGTGTGAGTACCTATTTGGTGATAAATTCATTGTGTTTATAGATCCAGAGTTCTTAAATCACATTATCCAAGAAAATTATTTGATCCTAAGACAATGCATATTGATGGAGTATATCCAAATGTTCAAAATTGACTTCATGTATATACTGGGAAAATGGAATTTTCTTCATGATTCATTAAGTAGTAATTTATTTGTCTAGTTAGAAAAAGAGTACATGGAATTAGGGATTTTGATGACAATGATAACTAACATGCCCATTGATTTTGAATATCGAGATAGTGTTCTTGTTTTCATTCTAGTTTTTTTGTTTCTAATTTTGTTGACATGGTCAAAAAGGGATGGATATTTGATTTGGAAATTTTTTTCAAGATGTCAAAACTCATTCACATAAGCCTCATCTTGGTTAGTTAGGACTCTTTAAGTTCATCCATGTTACCGAGATTCAAATCTGGGTGGAGGAATGTTTCCAGGTTACTAAAGTAGTAACGATAGATGATGATATTTTGTACTATAGTAGCCATAACTATTCACATTCGAGCTTTTGGTTTGGTCCTAGAGTCCTTCATGACTTCGGGATAGTGAGGCCTTCGAGCCACTTCACAGACATTAAGCCACATAATGTGTAGATACATACCGAGTTTATTATATTTGAAACCATCTATATAAGAGGTTCTGTGAAAGGTGCCTTCATAAGGGTAGAGCTATCAGATTTGGATGAATGAGAGGGTGTGACTTTGTCATCGGTACTGGGCATGTGTATCTCTACATAAGAAAGCAAGATGTACAACCCATCAAAGTTGGTGATATGATCATGATACCAATACTGTGGAAGGGTGGTTCCAAATAGTCATATTATGGGATGATTCCACTAAGTCCATCAGACCATGTAATGTTATGAAATCCTGTAATCCATGTAAGGTTTCCCATTCAACCATTAGATTGGGGATTAACATAAATTAATAAAAATTGAAGGCCTTTTAGCCTTTCAAGAATGGCAGTAGTTAATAGTGTACTTACCATTGAGGGATGGAAGATGGATGGGAGATTATTTTTCTGGTTTCTATATTTGAAGGTTGTACGTGGGTATTATAAGGAACCACTTCTACATTCTCATCACAAATCCATATGGTATGTTCATGCTGGTATAATAAATTTGTATATGGAATATTACACATTATATTGGTGGGATTGAATGAAAGGTTATGTCGATGCATTTTTGATGAGATACCTCACCTATTAGCAACATAATGTTGGGCACTATGGCCAGTGGGTATCTTGTGGTATATTCCGATTATTATATGTATGTGGGATAAAAGAGATATGGATTTTATGTTTGGTTTCCAAATGATGGTTTAAAAACAAAATAAAAAATGGGTGATAGTGGAATAACTCACAATGTTGTACCATTTTATCCCTATTCAGTAATTGCATATAGTGGAGGACTTTTATACAATTTATTTCTATGAAATGTTAAAGATTCATAATGTATAAGTTTTTATTGTTTCATACAGATATATGTGGTTTAAGTCTCATTTATAGAAATCCTTTCAGCAATCCGTTGAGATGTAGTTGACTATAATTATAGAATATCATCATCAGATGGATGTATAATATGAAAATATGACCCAAATGTTGTAATTAATGCTACGGGGTTGTGAAATGTAATTTAGGGTCTCCTTGGAGGATCACATACCAATATAAGATTTATCATATAACATCATTTACCAAACCTCAATAAATATGTATCATTTTGATGCATTGTATTTAAATATCTATAATTTCCACATTGTTGCACAGAAATATGGGTGTCTTCACTAATTCAACCAAACCATGTACAAGAGATAACAGAGAAAATTATATTGGTAAATATATTAATGTAAACCTCATACAGCCATAAATAAACATATGTGGGTGTTCATTTTTGGTTTTTTTTGTTTGAGGTGAGATATCATATGTTATATTGAATCTCTCTAATGTATGGGAAACAAAATTTTTGGGAAGAAAGTAAATTTTTAATCCCAATACATAGTCCCTTTTTAAATACTTGAATGGGTTGGTGAAGTTTAATATTGGTTGGATTCAGAAAATAAAATTATTTAATGCATAATGGGTTTCATGTGTATTAGTTGAAAAAGTATCAACCTGATCCTGACCATGTGATTCAATGGGATCACATTAACCTATAGTTGGATACTTCACTGGATTATGTGTTAGTATAGATAGTGGATATTAAAATGAAATTATTTCATTGAAAAAGTTATCAAGTGCATTTTGTATGGAAGCATTGCCATATTCCAGAAGAAATGTGGTAATGGGAAAAGGAAATGGTCATTAAATGGTCCAAACTTATAAGAACCAGGTTTTTGATAATAATGACTTTGGAATAATGCTTATGATATTCCAGAGTAGCGCCTTTAGATGGCGTGCAATTCCGAGCCCCGGTGTGGCCAGAATTAAATTTTCAGTGCCTTCACACTGGAAATGCCAAATAAATTGGATAACTCCTAAATGGTGATCCGAATCAGGAACCTGAGTGTACATATGGGTTTGGAATGGAGTTTTTACCCTATGAACGACATAAAACATGTCGACGCGGGACATTGGGACCCGTCGCTCACTATCGGAATGTTAAATGGATAATTAAATTAATTAATTTATTCGTTTAATGGTTAAACTCATGTATCTCATAAACGATGGCTCAGATTCGAAAATCGAGGGAACCGTTGAGTTAGGAGCATGCTGTTTACCCTATAGGGGGTATAAGTTTCGCAGGCGCGGGCGGTTAGTGGAAAATGTCTTTGAGGGTTTTTTGTAATTTGGCATCATCGGGCTTTGAGTTTAATAACTTTTGAACAGGGTCTCGGATTAAAATTCGGAGACCACCGTTGTGCTCAGGATGTGTTTTTACCTTATTTAATGGTTTAATTTCATTAATTAAGCATATCCCATATCCTCCCCCCTTCCTTCTCCCCTGGAGAACCCCACTCTCTCCCAAGAAACCTCCCTCACCCTCCTTATCTCCTCCTCCCTCCTCCGATCAAGGCGACAAGTGGCGGTCGTAGTAATGGTAGGCGATGTTTGGCTTTGAAACTTCGGGCTACGCCCTCGCGGGTAGGCAGTTTTAGTTTTGAGCCCCGACCCCCATTTCTGTTTGTTTCACCCTCCGCACACCCCATGTTTTGTGTCGACTCATCGAGTGAATCCCACACACCTATAGATCTCTTTACTGGATTCTTGAAATCCCTTTAGATCACTTTTCTGAATCTGAGTGTGTTCATGGTGGATCTCCGAATATGGAGGTGTTTTTCCAGTGACCTGCGCGCGGAAGGGGAAGAGGCGGTTCGGCGGGTTCGCGGCAGCAGCAGTCGACTAGTGCAGGGGCGAACGACGGTCAGAGTTCGGCCAGATGGAGCAGATATGGACGGCGGCCTCGAGTGCAGCTCATGGTGGTGGGGGGTCCGAGGGGATACAGGGGTGAGGCAACCCGCTGTAGGCGGTGCGCAGGTTGGAGGCAATGAGGTGCGTCAATCGGTGCAGGTAGGCGGAGCTCGGAGGGGACTGGCCGTTCCAGCTGGTGCAGGACGTAGGAGCCGACCTAGGTCACTGCTCGGAGGCAGAACTGGAGTCTTGCATGATAGGATGGTCATGAGAGGAGTGAAAGAAAAAAAGAAATAGAATAATAAAAAAAGACACAAAGTGTCCATGGGTGACTCACGTGGAGAAAACGGGGTACCTCCCCTTGATAAGAGAGAGGGAGAGATGGAGAGATGAGAGAGGGGAAATAAAAAGAAAAAGAAATTTAAAATAAAAGGGGGAAGGAATGTGATACGTGGAAAGGATAGGGAGGATTTTCTTGGGGGCTGATTGATTAAATTTTAAAATAATAATATTAATAAATAATAATAATAATAATAATAATATAAATTATTATTATTATTATTTTGTTATCAAATATTATTTTCAGTCATAAGTCCTCCGTGCGACGTCCGATTGACCCGTTGTCAGTGGCAATTTAACACTGTTTTCAAGGCGGTCATTTTAAATTTGATATTGAATAATTTTTTTCGGACTCCTATCTCGGGTCAATGAAACAGATATTTTTTAATAATAGTATTATTATTCAGGAAACTTGTGTCGGACCGTACGCATGTGTACGACGTTCGATCGACGTACCGTCAGCAGCGTTGTGACCCTGGCGTCGAGACGAGATTTCCAGTAGGGTTTCAGGCGTTGAAACCGGAGTTGAGGCTTGGGGCCCACGACCCGTCTTTGAAGCTGTGAGTAGCGTTTTGTATCTCGTTCATTGGACAACTGTTCAGGGCGTGCGAGTAGTCAATTATGAGTGTTTTTCTGAGGGCATTGCAACAGTTCTATCCGTCCACTTTAATTATGCACAAGGGTGTGGGCCCCACGAGGCCCGATTTGGGAGTTGGTGGTGATTTACAGCATTATAACTGTGTGTCCCTTTTGGAAAAGTGAATAGTCTATCTTGTGTACCTTTTCGAGAGGATTGCAATGGTGCGATCCTTTTTTTGTTTTTCGGGACTGGGATGCGGTTCCCCTGAAGCACCGCTCGTGTGCGGTGCGCCGAAAAGCATCTTTTTCTCCGGATATCCATTGCACTCAAGTGAGTAGCTATTTTGACGTGTTTTCCAAAGGGGATCACAATGGTACGATGCACCCAACTATTTTCGAAGCCGAGGCTGGGATCACGGGACGTCGTTCTGGCGTAAAGCGGTGTTGGCGACTTTTCCGTCGGATAACCGTTGGAGGCGAGTAAGTAGTCGACCTCGCATGTTTTTCCGCGGGGATTACAATGGCATGATCTGTTCAGGTGAGCAGATCCTCTTATGCAATCTTATTAAATATGGAAATATTAAAGGTGTACCAGTGGTGGTTCTTCCTGCGGTTTTTGTAGGGAACCCTTGGTGTGTGATCGTGTTCACTCTTGGGAGAGTGAAGATGGTGTTTAAAGAGATGTAGTTGGCCATTCCTGGGCCGATGAGGTGGAATGTTGGAGTTGTTCTGTTTACTTCCTTTGCGTTGACGTTGGGTGTTGTGTGCACGATAGCCTTTAGGCTGGAAACGTGGTATACTCTGGGAGTATACGAGAACGCTTGGAGGTACATGTGGTTGTTTGTACCTGGGAATGTTTGTACGCTTGGTTGGGGGTTGAGCTGGGGCCACATGTCATGTGGGCCCCATGTGTGTGTCGTGTTCTTCTTTGTGTAATCTTGACCTCTCGCAGTGTAGAGGGTCCCTCTGTTCTCATTTATCGACTGTTAGGGTTGAAAGGTTTTCCCCTAGTCTTGTTCTTGATGGTTTGGCCGTCAGAGTTGCTTTGTTTTCCCTAGTTGAGTTATTGTGGATCTCGGTTTGACTAACACTTTACGCGGGCACTGATTCTCTACCTAGGATGTTGTTCCCAGTATGGATGGCCAGATCAGTTTCGGGTTTACCCTCCAGCGGGGCTAGGTGGTGGGTTGCTCATCGACTTCTTCAAGTTTACCCTCCAGCAGGGACTGGGTAGTGGGTTTCTCATCGAATTCTTCGGGTTTACCCTCCAACAGAGACTGGGCAGTGGGTTTCTCATCGACTTCTTCGGGTTTACCCTCTAGAAGAGACTGGAAAGTGGGTTTCTCATTGACTTCTTCCAGGTCTACCCTCCAGTAGAGATTGGGAAGTGGGTCGCATGTCGACTTCTTCTAGGTCTACCCTCCAGTAGGGCTGGGCAGTGGGTCGCCTATCGACTTGTTCTGAGTTTACCCTCTAGCAGGGCTGGACAGTGGGTCGCCTGATGATTTATTAGGGTTTACCCTCCAGCAGGGCTGGGCAGTGGGTCACCCATTGGCATTCCAGACTCAGGTCTTCATATGAGGCTAGTCAGTGACTTTTCTCCGTGACTACCTGAGCGGGACCCTTGGTTGTATGGGTCAATGATGTGACGACTTGACTTTGAGGACCTCTGGACTATGTGACAGTGATGAGGTGTGGATGTATTTCCACCAGAACGCTTATGTACGAGGGGTGCTTCCCCCACCAAGATGCGTCTTCGTAACGCGACCTAAAATCATGCGAGTGAGTCAGTTCCACCAAAAGTGGATAGTGTCGAGGTGTGGTGATTTGAGCCCCTTTACAGGTAGTTCGGGGATGACATGCGGGATGATGGGCATCGATGGTTTTTACTTCTAGGACTGTCGGTCTCTCACCTTTCATGGGTTGAGCTACGAGACGGAGATCCCCATACAATCTGGTTCTGGTTTCTTGACAGAGCATATATATATGTGAATAAATTGTTCCTATACCCACTTCTTGGGCTTGGTTACTCTCTCTCTAGGAGAGGCGAAGACGCGCGAGGTATGCCACGTGCTCTTTGTGTCTTGCTTCTCGTGGTTGGATGAGTCTACTCTCCTGCTATAGGTAGTGAAGACTTGACGACAAGTTCATCTTATCACCATTTCCAGCTCCTTGTGTCTAGATGAGTCTACCTCCTTTCCCTTATTGGATTGAGCTGGACTCTCTACTATTACTCTTTACTGCACTCTCGGTTTTACTCCTTTTCTATTTCCTGTTCGATCTACTTCCTAGCCTTCGGTACCTCCTTTGTTGCTCCCTTGAGCCTTTGGGGTATCCTAATGAGTATTTTTATACTCACCCCTGCTTGGGATTTTCCTGTAATTGGTGTGCCCTTGTAGACGACAGAAAGGTTGGTCATGACTTCAGTAGAGTTTAGGAGTTCAGGAACTTGGACCGCATGCGGTGTTCAGAGTCGTGTTCCAGGTAGGGGACCCTTCCAGCTGTTTACATTTATTCACGTATTGCTGGGTTGTGGCACTTTTCTGGTTGGGTGCGTGTTTTTCCCTTTTCTTTTCAGTTTACTTTCAGCACTTTCTTTGGACTAATTAGAGGTCAATGCACTTTTGGTGGTTTATTTATAGCAATTTCCCATTACTTTTACATGTCTTTTCAATTACTTTGCACTTCTGCATTGAGTGGTCTGCGTGTGTGTGTACAAGTACTTAGGCAAAAGCCTCCCCGAGTTGTTGTGCCTACGGCGCTGGTCGCCAGCCCCTGGCCTATGGAGGCCGGCATGGGGTAGTTGCGGCCTGAGCCCGAGTAGGGTTGGGTCGTGAAAAAGTGGTATCAAAGGTGGTTCAGTCCTTGGGACGTTGTGCGGACGTCCCTAAAAAAGGAATTGGTTGGGATTTAGGGAAACATTGTTAACGTGTCTGGAGAGCGGCTCTCTGGCCAGGGAGTCCAGTGATGGTGCGGTGGCCGACGTATCCATTCACCAGGACCCTGATAACCCGCTTGTTGACTCGGTATGCTGAGACACTTGTTGCAGGGAAAAAATTGGTTTGTGCATCACATAGGATTTAGTCATTGACTGTCTTTCTGGAGTCAGCTCCCCATAGTTTCTGTTGTTGTGATATACACGTAAGCTCATATGACCATGAAACTCATTGATAGCATTCGGGATGTCTTCGCGAAGATAGCCAGCCAGGATACCAGCTTTGGTCCGTGACGACAACCCCATGAGCTATGAGGCCACAGTCCAGGACCCATCATGGGAGCCCCATTCTCTGGGTGAGTCGGTAGTAGCACCCCCACCTGGTGGGCAGCCGATAGTTTCAACAGAGTAGAATGATCTTGAGCGTAGGTTGAGCGCGCTCCGTGAGTTCCAGCGGTAGAGACCGCTAAGGTTCAGTGGTTATCCATACCCCCAGGCAGATGAGGTTTCGCTCGATATAGTGGTTTGCCTCTTCAGGCATGTGCTGATGCCAACATATCTCATGGTGGATTTGGCCTCCAGCCTTTTCCACGAAGCAGCTCGGTGTTGGTGGAGTATGTTGGCTCAGTTTCTTGACGATTCATCGCTTTCGTGGGGAGACTTTCAGTTTTTGTTTCATGAGGATTTTTTCCCATCTTACTTACTATTCGTTCGGATTTAGGAGCTTCTGCAGTTTGGTGGAGTCTGGTGACAGAGTGCTTCTTGTCATGTTCTACAGTTGGTGGTGGCAGCAGACACAACGGAGCCAAGAAGTCTATCGCAGATAGCGGGCATTAGCAAGCATAACCTCGACGTAGGTGGATTTATGACATCCAGACTCAGGGGTGTAGTCGTACACCGCAATGGCGCCGGAGGGCACTAATGCATCCCGAAGAGAGACGGTTCTATGCTTGAGACGGGCGAAGTCATTTGGCATGGGACTGCCCGACCAGGCACACTGAGGATATCAAGAAAGCAGCAGGTGCACCACCTCGGCGGAGGTAGTGCTGTGATCTGAGTAGCGCCTAGAGCAGTGGTGCTAGCAGAGGAGTGGGAGAATCTCGTAGTGGGGGATGACTTTACGAGGTCTTCCTATCACCACTAGGCAGTCCACGTTGGGCTCCGAAAGCTGACAGTTGGTTCCACAGACATCCGCGAGCTTTGGATGTCTACGATCCTGTAGAGTATGAGGTGATAAGAGGTATGATCTACAGCTCTTCTACTTTTTGCAGTAGAATCATTAGACTCTCTGTATGAAATGATTTTCTCCCTGCTCCTTGTTTGAGTTGTCACCAGGGTGACGTGGGGTGTCGGTGTAACCCTGTGTTGGTAAGGTAAAATGCGTGGGACCTTTCTCTTTAGTCGATGGTGTTGACTCCTTCGCTTTTAAGCGTGTAAGAGGATCCTGGTTATAGGACATCTACTACAAAATATTGTGTGACTAGATATCCTTCGGTGTCTCACCATATAGATGTTCTGAAGGAGGGAATCATCGGGCCTTGTTCCAGGTGTGTGCGGTGATTCCAGTCGCGACATGCAATGTAGGGGTTCGGTGGAGGAGGTGAGCTACCCTAGAGGTCATTCATACAATTCGAGAACTTGTGAAGGGATGGAGAGGTTCCCTACCACCTTTCCCTAAACCCAATGTCTAGAGTGGCTGCACGATGTCTCCTGCGTGGCTATCCTGAGTTGTTCCCTAGTTTTGATTTTGGGGATGAAAATATTGAAGGAGGGAATGATGTAAGGACGTGGTTTTTGATAACAAAGACTTTGGAATAATCCTGATAATATTCCAGAGCAGCGGCTTCAGACGGCGTGCAATTCTGAACACCGGTGTGGCCAGAATTAAATTTTCAATGTGTTCACACTGGAAACGCAAAATAAATGGGATAACTCCTAAACAGTGATCTGTATCAGAAACCTGAGTATACGGATGGGTCTACAATGGGGATTCTACCCTAGAAATGACATAAAACATGTCTGCGCAGGACTTTGGGACCCCTCGCTCGCTATCGAAACGTTAAATGGATAATTAAATTAATTTATTTATTCTTTTAATGGTTAAACTCTTGTATCTTTTAATTGGTGGCTCGGATTGGAAATCCGAGTTTACCATTGAGTTCGGAGCGTGTCATTTACCCTAGAGGGGGTATAAGTTTCGCAGGCGTGAGCCTTCAGTGGAAAATGGCACCGAGGGCGTTTTCGAAATTTGGCGGCCTCGGGCGTTGAGACTAATAACTTTTGAACAGGGTCTTAGTTTAAAATTTTGAGACCACCATTGTGTTCGAGATGTGGTGTTTACCCTAGTCGCGACCTAACTTTCACTGTGTTTGGGGTTTCAGACATAGACTTAATTTGGGCTGAGTTTTTTTGTTTTTTATTTTATTTAAAGGTTTAATTTCTTTACATAAGCCTATTCCGTCTCCTCCCCCCTTCCTTCTCCCCTAGAGAACCCCACTCTCTCCCAATAAACCTCCCTCGCCCTCCATTTCTCCTCCTCCCTCCTCCGATCAAGGATACAAGCGACGGTCATGACGACGGAAGGTGCTATTTGGCTTTAAAACATTGTTCTACGCCCTCACAGGTAGGCAGTTTTAGTTTTGTGCCCCGACCCCCATTTTTGTTTGTTTCACCCTCTGCGCACCCCATGATTTGTGTCGAATAGTCGAGTGAATCCCACACGCCTATAGATCCCTTTACGGGGTTTTTGAAACCCCTTTCGGATCTCTTTTCCGAATCTGAGTGTGTTCATGGTGGATCCCCGAATATGCGGGTGTTTTTCCGATGACCTACACTGGGAAGGGGAAGAGGTGGTCTAGCAGGCTCGCGGTAGAGACAGTCGACTAGTGTGGGGGCGAACGATAGTCGGAGTCCGACCAGGTGGATTAGATCTGTACGGAGGCCTCCAGTACAACTCAGGATGGTGGGGGGTCTGAGTGGCAGCAGGGGTGCGGCAACCCGCTGCAGGTGGTGCGCAGGTCGGAGGCAAGGCGGTGTGGCAGCCGGTATAGGGAGGCGGAGCTCAGAGGGGACCGGCCGTTCTGGCAGTTGCAGGACGTAGGAGGCGACCTAGGTCACTGCTCAGAGGGGGAACATGAGTCTTGTGGGATAGGCTGGTCGTGAGAGGAGAAAAAGAAAAAAAATAAATAGAATAATAAAAAAAAGACACAAAGTGTCCATGGGTGACTCACATGGAGACAACGGGGTCCCTCCCCTTGATTGGAGAGAGGGAGAGATGGAGATATGAGAGAGGGAAAATAAAAAGAAAAATAAATTTAAAATAAAAGGGGAATGGAAGGTGATGCGTGGAAAGGATAGAGAGGATTTTCTTGGGGGATGATTGATTGAATTTTAAAATAATAATATTAATAATTAAAAATAAACATAATATTAATAGTAATTATTATTATTATTATTTTGTTATCAAATATTGTTTTCATTCATAACTCCTCCGTGCGATATCTGATTGACCTGCTGTCAGCGGCAATTTAACCCTATTTTCAAGGCGGTCATTTTAAATCTGATATTGAATACTTTTTTTCGGAATCCTATCTCGGGTCAACGAAACACCAAGTATTTAAAGATAATATTATTGTTTGAGAAACTTGTGTCGGACCGTACGCCTGTGTAGAACATTCGATCGACCTATAATTAGCAGCGTTGTGACCCTGGCGTCGATACGAGATTTCCAGTACAGTTTAAGGCATTGAAACCGAAGTTGAGGCGTGGGGCCCACATCCAGTCTTTTATGCTGTGAGAAATGTTTTGTAACTCATTCATCGAACAACCGTTCCGGGCTTGCGATCTGTCAATTCTGAGTGTTTTTTTCGAGGGCATTGCAATTGTGCAATCCTCCTACTTTAATTCTGCACGAGGGTGCAGGCTCCATGAGGCCCGTTTTGGGAGTTGGCAGTGATTTCTAGCTTTATCACTGGGTGTCTATTTTGGACAAGTGAATAGTCCATCTTGTGTACTTTTTCAAGAGGATCACAACGGTGTGATCCTTTCGTTATTTTTCAGGACTGGGATGCAGGTCCCATGAAGCACATCTTGAGTGCGGTGCGCCAGAATGCATATTTTTCTCCGGATATCCATTTCACTCAAGTGAGAATTCCTTTTGACGTGTTTTCCCGAGGGGATCGCAATGGTGTGATGCACCCGACTGTTTTCGAGGTCGAGGCTCAGGATCACGGGACGCCGTTCGGGTGTAAAGCAGTCTTGGTGACTTTTCTGTCAGATAACTATTGGAGGTGAGTAATTAGTCGACCTCCCTTGTTTTTCTGTGAGGATTAAAATAATGTGATATATTCAGGTGAGCGGAGCTTCTTATAAAACCTTATTAAATGGGGAAATATGAAAGGTGTACTGGTGGTGGTTCATCCTATGGTGTTTGTAGGGATCCCTTGGCATGTTATCGAGTTCACTCCTGGGAGAGTGAAGTTGGTGTTTAAAGAGATGTAGTTGGTCGTTCCTGGGCCGACGAGGTGACAAGTTGGAGTTGTTACGTCTATTCCCTTTGCGATGACATTGGGTGTCGTGTGCACGATAGCCTTTAGTCTAGAAACATGGTGTACTCTAGGAGTATACGAGAAATCTTGGAAGTACATGTAGTTGTTTGTACCTGATAACATTCGTGCGCTTCATTGGGGGTTGAGTTGGGGCCACACATCATGTGGGCCCCATGTGCATGTTGTGTTCTTATTAGCGTAGTCTTGACCTCTCGCGGCATAGAGGGTCCCTCTGTTATTGTTTTTCGACCAGCAGTGTTGAGAGGTTTTCCCATGGTTTTGTTCTTGGTGGTTTGGCCGTCAGAGTTGATTTGTGTTCCATGGTAGAGTTCTTGTGGATCTCGGTGTGACCAACACATTACGTAGGCACTGATTCTCTATCCAAGAGGTTGTTTCTAGTAGGGATGGCCAGAGAAGTTTCGGGTTTACCCTCCAGCGGGGCTGGGCAGTGGGTTGCTCATCGACTAATTTGGGTTTACCCTCTAGCAGGGACTGGGTAGTGGGTTGCCTATCGACTTCTTCTGGTTTACCCTCCAGCAGGGACTGGGAAGTGGGTTTCTCACTGACTTCTTTGGGTTTACCCTCCAGCAATGACTGGGCAGTGGGTTGCTCATCGACTTCTTCCAGGTCTACCTTCTAGTAGAGACTGGGAAATGGGTCGCCTGTTTACTTCTTCCAGGTCTACACTCCAGTAGGGCTGGGCAGTGGGTCACCTATCGACTTGTTCTGAGTTTACCCTCCAGCAGGGCTGGGCAGTGGGTCACCTGATGATGTATTAGGGTTTTCCCTCCAGTAGGGCTGGGCAGTGGGTCATCCGTTGGCATTCCAGAATCAGTTCTTCTTATGAGGCTAGTTAGTGACCTTTCTCCATGATTACAGGAGCGGGATCCTTGGTTGTACGAGTCCATGATGTGACATATTTACTTTTAGGACCTCTTGACTATGTGATAATGATGAGGTGTGGTTGGCTTTCCCCCATAGCTGTCAATTATGATGGGTGCTTTCCCCACCAAGACGCGTCCTTGTGACGTGACGTAAAACTGTGCAAGTGAGTCAATACCACCCAAAGGGGATAGTGTCGAGGTGCGGTGATTTGAGCCCCTTGACATGTAGTTTGGGGAAGATGTGCGGGATTCTAAGAATCGATGGTTTTTACTTCTGGGTATGTAGGTGACTCACCTTTCTTGGAATGAGCTACAGGACGAAGATCCCCTTACGATCTAGTTTGGGATTCATGATACAGCATATATATATATATGTGTATACCTTGTTCCAGTATCCACTTCTTGGGCTTGGTTACTCTCCCTCCAGGATAGGCGAAGACGCGCGGGGTATGCCACGTGATCTCCGTGTCTAGCTTCTCGTCGTTGGACGAGTCTACTCTCCTGCTATAGGTAGCGAAGACTCGACGAGATGTTCATCTTATCACCGTTTCCAGCTCTTTGTGTCTGGATGAATGTACCTCCTTTGTCTTATTGGGTTGATCTGGACTCTCTAATGTTACTATAAATAGCACTCTCGGTTGTACTCCTTTTCTATTTCCTGTTCGATCTATTGATCACCCTTCACTACCTCCTTTGTTTATCCCTCGATCCTTCGGGGTATCCTACTGATTATTTTTATACTCACCCCACATTGGGATTTTCCCGCACTTGGTGTGCCCTTGTAGACGACGGATAGGTTGGTCATGACTTTAGTTGAATTTAGGAGTTCTGGAGCTTGGACTGCGTGCGGTGGTCGGAGTTAGGTTCCAGGTGGGGGACCCTTCTAGCTGTTTACTTTTATTCACCTTTTGCCTGTTTGTGGCACTTTTCTGGTTGGGGGCGTGTTTTCCCCCTTTTCTTTTTAGTTTACTTTCAGAACTTGCTTTGTACTTATTAGAGGTCGATGCACTTTTTGTGGTATATATATAGCAGTTTCCCTTTAATTTTACCTGTCTTTTCTTTTACTCTTCATTTCTGCATTGAGTGGGCTGCATGTGTGTGTACAAGTACATAGGAAAAGGCCTCCCCGAGTTGTTGTGCCTACGATGCTGGTCGCCAGCCCCTAGCCTATGGAGACGGGCAGGGGGTAGTTGCGGCCTGATCCTGGTTAGGGTCAGGTCGTGACAAAACTCATTTAGGAAAATAGTGGTTTTTAACATTTTGAAGATGGAATGACTAATGGTGGAGAGAATGTAGCAACCCTAAATTTGGTAAATTAACTATTTAATTATCTATTCTAATTATAGAAATTAATTGGGTTATTTTTTGGTAGGTTTAGAGAAGTATTATAATGTTTATGGAGATTTTATATAGTTTCATACTTTAAGAATAGTTAGTTGAAACAGATAATCACCTCTAGGTTACCATGAAAAGGGAAATATTGGGTACTGATAAGGATCATGTTTCATTCGTAGTTTAGAAAATTGATATTTAAACCTAGAAAAAACCATGCTTGGAATGAATAAGGAAAAATCATGGTTGGATCAAGGGTTTTATTACTATGTAAGCCCACTATGTGATAGGGTGTGATAAGAAAATAGAACATTCATGATTGGGGCATGGTTTTCCAAATCAGGTTGGATAACTATGTGGTGTACATGTTTAACCCCGTATATTGTGGATCTAATTTGAATTAGACGGTTATCCTTTTAGTGATCAAACAAATATTACATAACTCAGGATACAACCATCCAATAATCAATGGCGACCCTTCTCCTTTATTAGGGTTCTATCTGTTAGTGTTTATTGTGATTTAAATGCCCATATTTATTGGTTTGTTATCATTTTTAGTGATTTCTTCTTTTCATCTTATTCCTCTCTTGGATTCATGAATCTAATCTATGGGGGATATATCCATTGTGTGTGATTCTAATCATGATGGGATGTGGTGGTTTTTTATAAAGGGAACTAGATCTAATGAATGATTTTAGATATCTAGGTAATGTTTTTAAAGAATTTTGGGAGTATTTATTATCACATAGATTAGTGGGATACCGAGTTTCTCTATCTACTCCTATTAATAAATGATAATGGTTTGGTTTAAAATTATAGTAATTTCTTGAATTTGTTTTAATTGATGTCAAAATTATTGAAGATTCCATCATTAGTGATAGTCATAAAATTATTGAAGTTAATTTTTTTGAAAAGTGATCTTATTTCTTATTTTCAAATGATGATTTAAATATTTCAGATTATTTTTATTTATTGAAATTGTTTTATATAATGTGTTTATATAATAGAACTATTTTTAGACAAGTCTTGAAAATGTTTATTTGGCATGGGTTTGAAATAAATGATTGGTTTCTATTCATTTTCATTGATGTGACATGTGGAAGCGGTGTGTGACATTAAGATACAAGTATGTGGTTTCCCTATGATGACTTGAATGATCTAAGAGAAACCACTCATGATCATGGAATTTTCACCATCTCTAGATAATGGGGAGGGGTGATATAATTTATTAGGCCCTCACTTCTATTCGGTAACCTCTAGTGTATCAATTGGAATTCTAGAGGCCTTGAATTGAACCATATTGGAGAACCAATTTAGTGTTATTTTTTTGGAACATTAAATAAGATAAACTAGTTCATATAAAACTACATCATACCCCACTATGTTCTTCTTAACTAGATTCCTTCCTATACAGTTCATACATAAAACATTTCTTTCATACATGGGGAATGTAAACATAAGAAATGGCGATCTAGAATGCTCTGTAAGATTAATAGATGGAGAATCATAAATATAAAATGAACCTAAATGTATCATAACATTATAATAACATTTTAAAACCATACCCTTCATAACAAAGATCATAATCAAGAGTCATGGAATAATGATTGGATGTTTATTAGACCTGAATGACATGAGTATCAAATAAAATAACCCATGAGGGAAAACATTGACATATGGTAAGGAATTTTGGAATACAAATAAACATATAATATAATTTCCAAAGAATTCAGGGAACACTACCAAGGCTATCATAGTAGAATTGGTAAATTCCCCCAACAATCGTATCTTTCTCGGTTCACTCCTAAGTCATCCATTATATAAATTTAAATTACTGAACTGGGTCACTCCCCATTCCAGTCCTATTTATCTCATGAGATATAAATAGTTATCTAATGAATTTGGGGGAGATATTGGCCTCACTAAAAACATAATTAAAAGTATATGTATTTGTTCTAGAATAACAGTAAACATTCATAAAATCATAACCTATGAAATGAAATGGGTTTCATAAAAATTTTATCATATACTAATATGTGGAAATGATATATTTTTAACAATCATTAAATCATTTAATAATAGCATAACCCATGAAAAGAAGCAATATTCATAAATATTTTGTAGAGGAATAACACATTTTAGATAAATATGTTTCTTCAACATCATTTCATCATAGACATCAAATATCCATATAAATTATATAAATTATATCATTTTATCATATTCTAATTAAGGAATGTGTAACATAAATATATATCATTTTGGAAGGAAAATTATTCTGAACAACCATTTAATACTTTTCATGAGAATTATAACCTTTCATCTATAAAAAATACATTGTTAATAATAAAAAATTTACAAAATCATTTTATTATAAATATGAAAATGTAATATTGTAAAAACAAATTCAATAAATGGCATATCATGATGGTGACTAATTCCTTTCATGACTCACACGTTATAATAAATATTCCTTATACATATTCGGTAAAATCCATATAAGGAATGTTTAGAAAATTGAACGAGGATTATATTCAAAAAAAATTTAAAAAATGGTAAAAAATAATATAATAAATTATTAGGATAATTTCAAATGTATTTCCAAAACACTTCTACAAAATATGGTATTTG
This sequence comes from Viscum album, assembly GCA_963277665.1. Classification (NCBI taxonomy): domain Eukaryota; kingdom Viridiplantae; phylum Streptophyta; class Magnoliopsida; order Santalales; family Viscaceae; genus Viscum; species Viscum album. The sequence goes on from OY728152.1 coordinate 1,631,409,163, forward strand.
GAAAAAAATTGGTGTTTGACCAAAAAGAGAAATAAAAATGATATTTCATTAAAAAAATATTTTCAACTATTGAGTAAATAAATAGACGAAAATGAAGGGAAAACATGTATTATAAAAAAATAATGAGTGTATAATTTTTTTTATTAAGATAATGATCATTATATTTTATCATCTAAAACAAAATCACAAACAATGGTCATAAATGATAGTATTGTAAAAAAATAGTTCCCACAATGGTAAATATAATTTTTAAGCCCCATGACAAAAATGAATTAAATGAAATATAATGTATCATTAGAACAAAAAGTTTCATAGAATTAAAAATCAATGGGGTTTTATAGACATCTCACAAAAGTAGATAGGTTCAAAAATAACATATGTCACATAGAAGGCTAATTGAGATAAAAACCCATTTCCAATTTGGTAAAATTTGAACCATGAAACCCATGAAAGAGAGAACATGAAATGGGTATTTAATTACCCAAAACATTAGTGATATTAATAAAAAATACATTAGTGGACATCATATACATCACATAAAAATACGTAGTGATTATGGAATGTATCTCGGTGAAAAATGGAATCGAGGCAAAAATCTTATACATTGAGTCCTATTGTCCTTAATAATCATTAAATTATCATATAAAATAAATATATGTTTTATTTAAATATATTAATGAACCTTAATTATATATATATGACCATATATTATTTAATTATGTCCTTTTATTACACATTTATTAACAATTCCTAGTTAATTTCTTATTTTGGGAAATAATTTCTTTGTTTTTCAATTATGTTCTAATTTTTATTTTTTGTTCCTAATAATGTTATCATTTTTACATGATAAAACTATTTCTAACCATGATATAAATATCATATATATTTTTTATAAATTTTTTATAGTAATACGTAATATTTGTTAATGTACAATGAAATAATCCTTTTATAGGGATGGAAGGTCGTACTTACTTTTGAATACCATTTCCATTTTAACAATGGATTGAAAGAAATAAAGTAAATTAATATATTAAAATTATAGAATATTTTTTTCCTATATCTTAAAATTATCTTTAATCAAATTATTATTAACATATGTGTAGAGAGTTATTGAATCACACCACTTTGCGAGGCGTTAGTCCACTATACACCCAGGTGATTTATTCATATTCCCATACAATACAAAGTATTACATTTTTTGTGATATAATAATTTTATTAAAGAAATAATATATTATATGTCATATAAAACAAATTAAACATAATTTTATCCATCCATGATAGGTGGTGATGGAGAATGAATAACAGTTGTTCTTAATGTAGCACTATGTTGTACACACGAATGATGAATATATATCCCATAAGATAGAAAAGAAATGGATATAGGTTATTCCCTAAGAGTATCTAAAATAAATTACAAGGAAGATAATTAAATTTTATATTATCATGGATTTATAATAGTTTATGTAATTTGAAGAAGAAATAAAATAAAACACTCGGTTTGGGGTTTTACCTCTTCTTTGGGAATCTTTATATAATTTCCATACAAAGGCTTCCCATATTGGATTTGTGTAAGATCTAATTCTTTTTCCAAGTGTAACGAACCATAATTATATCAATAAAAACTTGTTTTCTTTTACTATTTTTCATGTATTATAAATCAAATAAAATAACATTGAAAATGCAATATATTATTTATAAATTAAAAATGAATTAAATAAGGGGTATTTCATGAAATTAATGAACAAAAGTCGATGGAATAGTAAGTTAAAATTTGGAATATAAAACTAGTAAATAGGATAGAAACATTACCTATAAAATTTTAAACAATATCTTGGCATCAAATAAATGAATTCATGATATATTTATATCATAGAAATATGAAATAAATGTATTTTTATTGGCATTTTTGTGAAAAATAAATGTTACTTTAAAATTTTATAATTTAAATATCTATTTAAAATACTATTTAATTTGAGTAAATTAATTTATAAATTAATATTTATTTTATTATCGTAATAAAATTTATTAAAAACATAATAAATTTTCAAAATTATAGAAAATCAATTATAATTTTAAAATTATCATTTCGTTGAGAAAATGATGATTTTAATTAAAAAATATATTTCACATATTTAGAAAAATATTTCCATAAAATGGATTATATTTTTTAATTTTACACAACGAAAAATGGGTATAGTGATTTTTTGAGATTTTTCAAAAATAGTATCATTTTTTGGGAATAGTGAAATATGGTAATTTACGGTATAATGTAACATAATACATTTTTAGTAATTCGTTAGTCATAGATGATGTATGTGCATTTATTTTCAAATTATCATGCATTATATATAGTTTAAATTCATAATAGTCTACACTATTCATAGTCTTGAGACAAAATAATAAACGAATGACTAAATTTATAAAAAAACACATATATCCTCTGCTAAAATTACCTCATCTCACCTCCTATTTTACATAACCCTAATATAATTTTTTTTTGTTTTTTAAATTACTCCAAATCATCTAAGGATTTCTCTCCTCATATCATGAAGACTTTTTTTATCAATGAATACAAATCTCAAGGGCCTCAGTGAGGCTCTCAAATAGAAAAATTCAAGAGTTTAAAACCTCTTTCCTTTTCTTATAATTTATTCCAAATTGTTTTTCAAATTTTATCCTCACATAACCTTATCCAAGTGTCATGGTTACTCAATTATATACCATAAACTATAATGTTATTATATTCCTGGAATAATCCATTATCATTTCATTCCCATCCCCTTTCTGTTCTAAAAACAAAACATCATCTGTGATGTTTTAATTTATCGCATTAAAGGAGGATTAGTTTTCAATTTCATTTTCCACCTAAAAGGTTTGTAATAAAATAAAATTATGTTAATAAATATTATAAAATATTTTTAATATATTATTCAATTTTTTGTTACGATTATATATAAATAATTCTAAATAATAGATAAAAAAACTAGTATGTGATGATTGTGAAGCTACCAAATTAATCTAAATGATTAACATTAATGATTCAAATGATCCATCCCCATAACATACAACCAAATGACATAGAAAATATTCATTTTCATCAATAATAAAATATTTCTATTTTGGATAACTATTCCCATTCTACATGATCTTTCATACACATATACAAATGAGCCAATCATTAAAACAAACAAAATTAACACTCCCAAACAAATAAATTATATATTATAACTCCCAAAAAGACCAAAAATGATAAAATAAACAATATTATATCCAATAAATTTATTAAATGTTCTAAATTAATTATTTAAACTATTTTATTTGATTATACAGAATATTATGTTCATGTGAAGGACACATTTGTACATAATGTAGAGGGCTATTATTGAACATCTTTTTTTTCTTTAGGTTACTATTTATCTCTCATTAACCACATAGAAATAAAATCTCTTTTTATGTAATTATTTTATATATTTTTTATTTTCTATAATAATTTATCTATATCATTAAATCCTTACTTTAGGGAGAAATTTATGTTTTAAAATGGTTCCCTTCAGAATTCATCCTAATAAACAAGCCAAATTAGTTGGAACATCCTGATTTCCTACCCATTTTCACGTGTAATCAATAATTTATTTTAAGGTACAATTATTTTTATAAAATCACATATTTTATCATTTAAAAAAATATTGGTTCATTTCTAGTTTTACAAATATAATAAATCAATTTCCATTTTAGGAAATATTTAAATTTTTTCCCTTAAACCCTAATAAATTTTCATGTTTCTAATGTTTCTTAAACCCAATTTCTCAACTTTTTTTTAACTTCCTTTTGACATATATTGTCACGATATAACACTATATTTCCTTTTTAATTTCCACTTAGGAATTAAATATATTATTTCATGGAAACTATAATGATATTTCCTTTTAAATGCCTTATTACATAATTATGATTCCCACTTTGTCCATGGGTATTCCTTATGTTTATGTTTGATCCAATATGTATGGTTATTTATGTGGAACAAAAATGTATGAACACGTTATGATGGGTTTTACCATATATCACTCCAATGCATTGGGTAATTTTTTTCTCATGATACATCATGTGAAAGGGTGTTTGGATTATCCATGAATCGTGCTCCATGTGTAGTGATCTTAGTGGTTAGCTAATTCTCATTCTTCTCTATGTAAAATGATTCTTAACTAAAACTTATGTCAGGTTTTATTTAATTTCCATATTATTATTATTCCATGGTTACAAGTTCCATGGTTTGTTTTTTTATTCATTCATAGGTTTAATCATTCTCCATTCCATTTTACATCTCTACTTTATATATGGTCGCCCATGTTCAATACATTATTTTTTATGTTTCATCACATAGTATGATTTTTAGCACATTTTTTTCATATATTAACTAGTTTATCCTATGTAAATGTAAGGCCTCAAAGGGTTTTATGATTTATTATTATTGTTAATAAAAGATTTTTTTTTATTTTGGTTTCATATTTTATAATTATGCACCTAATATTCACAAGACAAAAGACATTATGATCCTTGGTTTGTATTTAAAGAATAATTAAGATTAAAATATTTTAATAATTTGGTTAAAAGGATAGTTCAATTATAGTTAGTGCTAGATCATGGTCTAGATATTTTTATATAATAGTGCTAGTGAATTTTTTTTAAAACAAGTCATAATTATATCAACATGGATAACCTAAAGTAAAACATAGGGAATCAGAAGATAGGATATAATTATCATTTAAAACCTTATCGTTATTTGTTTAATGTTTCCTTTATATATTTTTATTATCAATGTATTCATAACCCACCCATAATTTTACAATTTCATTCTTAGTTAATGGTTAGAAATAAGATAACATGTGAAAACAATCAATGTGATAATAAATGTGATGATTTCCCTAATAAAATTCCAAATTAAATGGGAATGGTCATTCAAGTCATCATGAATATAGATGTTCAATTATATAATGTAATGAATAATAACTTCAACCATGTCGAATTACATCCTTTTATGAAGGATAATGTTTCAGTAGAATCATTTATCGGATTAATCCTCCTCATTGAGTTCATAATCTGATCCAATACTCATGAAACAGTGGACCAACACCATTAAAAATAAATTCATTATCATCTTGTACTCATAGAAAGTTAATAATGTTCTGGAGGTCTATCATTTTTATAGGGAAGATGATCAGTTGTGGACACATATCAAGAACATGTTGTCCAAGAGGATATTAATTCCATGTAATATGAATATTTCAAAAGAAAATATTTTGGAATGTATATTTTCCACGAAATATTCTTCTTAAAATGGACGGGCAGTTCCTCAGTGTGATGAAAAAGGAATATTAATATTAATATATATATATGTATGAATCAAAAATCAAAATAATTTTATGACACACCTCTATATTTTTTGTGAACACCGAAAGAAAGGTGGATTTTATTTTTAGGGGACAAAAACTGAGTATAAAAAATTCAATGGAGATTAGATATGTTAATAGAAATATAATGTTTATTTATTATGCCCTAAAAATTGATATGGATATTGGTGACTCTATGTTTTCACATTTACCCAGTCATAGGAATAGGAAAATTGAGTTTAATATCGTTTGATTAATAAATAAACTACATGATGGAAGGACAACCAAATATCACATGAGTCAAAATTGGGTAACGAAACATTTTGGGAATTGTCTAAATAGAACTATGAAATGATTAAAATTTGGAAGAATAGGAAATATTGCTAATAAAACTTGAAGGGAAATGAAGAATCACACTAATATAGAAGAACATGGGATGGTTTAGATCAATAATGAAGATCTAGTTTAATGTTTCAACTTCAAGGGACAAAAAATAATTTATGAAACAGTTCCCAAACCTAATGGTGGTCATATGGAAAAAATAAATATCCCTCCAAGGAAGAAAAGAAAAGAATATTCTATCACTACTTATGAGGTGGATCCTGATAATAATGTGTTGATAGTAATTCTGGTTACTCATTCAATAAAAATTTACTATTTTAATATACTTATACACATTCTTTCATATCTTATAATTTCTGTAAAACTATTCGAACACGACCTCAAATAATGAGGTTGAGAAATCATTGAGAATATTAAATGGGAAAATTAGTTAATCCAAAGTATATATCTTATCCCTTGTTATTTTTTGTGTTAATAAACTCCAAGTAAATCTTGTTAACCATCCTTTTGTGGAGTTTGATGCATTATTTGGTATGGATTGAATATCTTGATACCAATCCAAAATTGACATTAGGAATGGAAGAAAACCCTTCACATCCTCAGGCCTCCTAAAATTATGTAAAATTGAAAGGAAAATGATGAATCAATATTAGAATCATTTTCTTAATTATTGATATTATTTTATTATTAGAAATCATATCAATTTTAAATGATTGGGACCAAGGAGATAAGCATGCTTGATGACATGCCAATTTCAAGGGACAAGATTAATGTGTTCCCAAAAGAGTTTCTTGGTCTTCCTCTTGGTCATTAGTTTGGGTTATCAGTTAGACATATTTGTGATTCTCATCCTATATCAATGAGACCTTATTGAATTTCCATTGTTGAGTTGGAAGAACTGAAGAAACAATTACAAGAGAATCTTTAAAATGTATTTATTCGTCTGAGTGCTTTATCGTGTTTCACACCCATCCTCTTCATGAAAAAGAAGGTTGGATAAATGTGTCTATTTATTTTTTATCATAGTACCAGTTAAAGAATAATAAATAAACATTATCCCTATTATGGATAGATGACTTCTTTGATCAACTTCAAGGGGACACGTATTTATGTATAGTCGACCTTGAGTTGGAATATCAAAAACTAATAGTGAGGAAGAATGATTTTTCCAATAGTTCCATTAAAATGAGGATTGGACACAAATATTTCATAGTGATTCCCTTAAGACATACTAATTTTATAAAAAAATTCTAAGATTTATTTAATAGAGTCTTTAGAAATTACCTAAAAAAATTGGTAATCTCTATTGATGATTTTCTGATATACACTATGTGCAAGGAGGAAAATGATGATCATTTGAATACTATACTAAAGACATTGGGAAGGAAGAAAAAATCGGTAATGTAAAATAAATGATTGTTCTATATGGAGGATGTATTATTCATGGGGAATATAATCATGAGCAAAGGGATCTGGGGATCCTTCCATGAACATGGAAATAGAAGAGTTTCCCTGGATAACATCTTTAATATAGATATGTAGTATCCTTTTTAGGTGGGTATTATTGGTTATTTATGATGAAATTAACATGATTTTAAAACCCACTAACCATGCTGACTTGAAATTTTGAAATGTTTTTCTGAAAAAGTGAATCTGAAGAATATTCTAAAGAGTTTACAAGGAGGTTTATCAATCCACCAGTTCATGCAATTGGAAAAAAGTGGGAAAATATTTTTGGTGTACATAGATTGTAAATAAAGGTTGTAGGATGTGTGCTGATTAAAAATTATAAAGTGACGGCCTAAACCTTAACGTAGTTTAAAATTCATTAGATAAACTATCCAACACATGTTTTTGAGTTATAAATTATGATCTTTGCATTGAAAATCATGGATAATTAAATCTATGTGTAAATATAAATATATAATGATCATAAGAACCTCAAATATATATTCACATATATAGAGATTAATATTAACCACTGATGATGGTTAGATCTCATCAAGGATTAAGACTACTCAATATTCTACCATCCAGTTAAATCCAATTTGGTGGCTGATTCTATACCTACAAATTATCCTACATATTTTTCAATAATGAATATATTGAGGGATCATATCTTCATATAACTTCAAAATATAGATAAGAGAATATTTAAGGAATTAATATCATCATTACTCTCTCATTTTATTTCTCAACATTCTCCCATGTAGAAAATAAAAGATTCTCAATGAAATGATGTTGAAATTCAGAAAAAGGGGAAAGAAATCAAAAATTTCAAATCTATTGAGTCATAAATGAAAGAGGAAGGATTCAAGGGATTTGTTTCATGAATATTTGTATCATCCAATATAGAGGCAAACAATGAGCTTATAATTGAAACAAATATCTCATCCTTCTCTATTCACAATGGTAGTATGAATATATATTGACAACATTGAGAGAAATATTGGTGGGATGATCTAGAAAAGTAGATCTCTAAATATACATCAAATTTTCTGGTATTCCATCAAGTGAAGAATTAAATGTAAGAATCCATGTGGATGATTCATCCATTACCCTTGCAAACATGGAAATGGGAAAACATCTCTACATAAATTTTCATTTGACTTTTAAAGACATCTTGAGGGAACAATGCTATATGAAATTTAATGGATCATATTATGAAGAAAGATCATGTTATCGAAATCCAAGTGGTGTACCCAATGTAGAAACTTGCGTGGATATAAATCAGAGATGTGGTAAGGCTATATGGAGTTCTACTATTGATTGTATCTAATCATGATTCAATATTCACCTCCATGCTCAACAAATGTCTTCTACATGATCAAAAAATTGAGCTGAACTTTAGTATGACCATTCATCCTCAATCTGATGTCCATTATATGTGGATTTTTCATTCACTAGAAGTCATGTTGAGACCATGTTCCATTTACATCATGGGAGGATGGTTCTTAGATATACCTATTATTTAGTTATCTTGCAAAAATAATTTCTTCTTGAGGATCCAAATGGATTAATATAAAGGATGTTATGGTAATGATGTATAACACCTGTATGATGGGATTAATTCATTGAAAGTAAGCTAGTAGAACCTAAAATGGTTCATGAAATTCTAAAAAGGTGAAAACCATTCAACAACATATTTACGAACCACAATGTCAACAGAAGAGTTATGAGAACAATCATCGGTGAGACATAGACATTAAGGATGAAAAAATGGTATTCCTCAACATATCACTCTGAAAGAGTATCATGATATATGCAATGAAAAGAAATAAAATTCCCATGTACATTAGCCCCACATATATATTGGATCATGTTTTTACAATAGAATTTCTAATAGAAAATCTACCAACCATGTCTCAAGTACCTTATGAATTCTACATACCCCTCTTATGTATGTACATATCGAATCCATCACACAGAATTAATTGATATGTGGTAATGATGAAGAATGGTATCATTTATGAATAGTATCTAGTGAAGATCATTGATCATATAGATAATGTTCTATGCAATATGACAACTCAGCTGGTGATTTTACTATGGTGGAACCAAAAGTACAAAAAATAGAACATGGAATTAAAGAAAGTGAAGAAGGAGAAGCACACTCATCTATTTCCCAATATTTTGTATAATATATCATCAAGGGAAAAATTTCATATTGTGGAGGAATGTATTGACCCAAAATTGTAGCAATGATTATTTCAATTTTTTTAATTACATAATTTATTATTAATAACTTAAAATCAAATATTGAGCACAATATAACTTTTTAAATGAATAATTAACTTAATAATAGGTATTTCTTGAAATTAAGTATCCTACCATGATGGAATAGTAAATTGACCTATAGAATACTTATATCACCCTTTTAAATTTTAAACTAGTCAATAAAATAGTAATTTTACCTATTAAAGTATAGATAAAATTTTCTACTTTTATAAATTAAAATATGATATATTTGTTTCATAGGATATATAAATAATTGTTTTTTTGTGGGTATATTTTTTTGAAACATGAATGTTAATTTTGTATTTCATAATAAATGTAATTATTTAAAATAAAATTTCTTAATAGAAAATATATTCTTAATTTTATATTTTATTATCTTATGATTATAATATGAAAACATAATTAATTTGCATATCTTATAAAATCACGTATAATTATAAAATCTGCATTTTTGATTGAATTTTGAATTTAAATAAAAATTTAATTTCTTTTTTTAGAAAGTTATTTTCATAAAATTGACTTTATTTTTTAATTACACAAATTGACCAATGATTATAGTTGGTTAATGGGATTTTTATAAAATAGATGAATTTTTGGGGAATAATGAATTATAGAAATTTATGGTATTAGGTAACTAAATAGTTTTTTTGAGTCATGCTTGAGTCATGCACGATGTAAGTGGATATTTTATAAATCTCACATTCATTATATACAAAATATAGGCACAATTGTCCAAAAAATAAATAATAATAAGAAAGAATAATATACTAATGAATATAATAATAAAAAAAACACCTCTTCTCTACTTAAATAAAACCCCTCACCACTACTTTTCCACAAACATCATAATCATTGAATCACGTAATAATTTTACCCAACCCTATTACCAAGTCTCACACCCACATTATAGAAAAAAATTTCTCTACCAATGACCTAACTCAAGTTCCTTAACTATGTTCTGAAAGATAGAAATTCAAGATGTAAAAACCATTATACTTTTCATTTAATTTCAATCGAATTTTTTCTATTATTATTTCTCCCTAATATACATATATTCATGATTAATGGTAACTGAATTCTCTCACTTATAATTGAATGATATTATATTAGTGTAATAATTCATCATTATTTTTTCCCCAACCCTTTTCATTTTAAAAATTAAATCAATGTTTGTAATGTGTTAATTTATCGCATTCAAGAATGTTAGGTTTTTTATTTCATTTACTACCTCCAAGGTTGGTAATAAAACCATTTTTATGGTAAAAAGAGATTATAGTATACGAAATGAATCTTATTTGATTTTATGGAACCATTATATATAAATAATATTAAATAATATAAAAAAACTTATATGTCATGATCCAGAAACATCCAAATTAATCTAAGCGATTATCATTAATGTTTTACCTAATGATTCATCTACATAGAATTTACAAAGTGATATATAATATAAAATAATATTTTTAAATTTAATTAATAACATATAATTTCAGTTCTTGAAAACAAAATCCATTCTACATGATCTTTCATACACGAATACTAATGAACGGATCATGAATAAATAAGAGGGGGACTCAACAAAATGATGAAATTATATAATATAACTCATAAAATGGCCAAAATTGAACTTAATAAAAGTTTAAAAAATAAAATAAATGTTTAGAATGTTTATAATTATTTAATTAAGGACTTTAATTTGGTTATCCAAGACATTATATTTTTGTGAAAACACATATAGACATAAGGTTTTTGACACTTTCAAAACCACCAATATTTCATTTGGGTTAAGATTTCTCTAACATTAAACGAATTTAACTCTTATTTAATTTTATATAATTATTCAAAATTATATTCATATGTGTCAAATTAATGTATCTAGATGAGAAAATTATTACCGGATCGGGAAATACATGTTTTAAAAAGGTTCCTTTCTCAATTCTTCCTAATTATAATGGCTGAGAATGAGAACATTCTGATTTATTACCCACATTCATTTGAACTTCATAACATATTTTAATACACTACCAGTTTTCTAAAATCCCTAATTTTAAAATTATAAACAATATTGGTACATTTGTGGTTTTATAAAGATAATTATTCAATTTTTTTAATTACTCTTTCCAATTTTCCAATAAACTACACTAAATATTTTCATTAAAATGATATATTAACACCCTTTTAACATTTTTTTCAACTATTTTTTCCATATATTATAATTATTTATTCGTATTTTCATTTATTAATATCCATTTATAAATTAAATTTATTGTTTTATGGAAACCATTATGATATTCACATTTGATTTTCCTATTGACATAAATATGTTACCCAATTTTTTCCATGGGTAGCACTAATGTTTATGTATGATTATTTGTTTATGATTTGTTACGTTGAAAAATATTCATGAACATATTATGATGGGTGATCCCAGATATCACTCTAATGCATTGGTTAGTATTTAATTTTATGAGACATCATTTTCAATGGTCTTGGTGGTTAACCATCAGTCATGCTCCATATACAGTGCACTTAGTGGTTAGCCATGACTCATGCTCCTCCATGTGAATTGTAGCTTGAATCAAGATTATTTAACGTTTTAATTTTTTAACAAATTTCAATGATTACATGATTACATGATCCCCTATTCTGTATGTTATTCTTCAATATGTTTATTCATGTTCCATTTCTTTTTATGTCTTCATGTTATGCCTTCTATCCTAGGAGTAATGCTTTATTATTATAATTCTTCCATTATTGAAATTTTAATATCGTACATTTTTAAATATATGTCATAGGTTATGATAATAATATGTAATAGACCAAATTGTGTCAAGATCACATTATTATGATTAAATAAAAGATTCTTTTATTTCACTTTTATGTGTTATAATTATATCTCTAATCTTCCAAAGACATGAGACATTACAGAAATTGGATTGTATTTGAAGGATACTTGTTCTTAAAATCATGAAATAATATGCTAAATGGATTGTGTTGTAATAATATGTACATCCCTTTTTTAGTTTTGTCATTTCTTCTAGGTTTTTAATCTGTTTGATTTTGTTTTTGAAGGTTTGGAGGTGGCTAGATATTTTATGGAATCTATTCTTGGGGAAAAAACTATATAAATAAAATTTACCTGATGTGTAATAATATTACATGTTTTTCAATATTTTAATCTGGATAAATTCAACTGATTCTACTAGTTTTTTTTTGCATAAATAATTAAAAAAATACTCCACATGTAATGGAACAATGTGTTGTTTGATTCCCTGATTACCAGATTATAAAGGTCTATGTGGTTCACTTGAGATTATTTTACTTCATGTATCATTTCTCATTTGGTAGTATAGTGACTCTTAGATGAATTTTAGTGATATCTTTATCTCTAATTATTTTTTATTGGTGTTGGATACCAATTAATCTAATTTTAATTGGATCACTTCCATTCCACCTTCTTTTGATGAATTGTTGGAACCTTTTGTAGTTGTGAATTTGGGGCTTGATCTTGATCATATGATTTGGCCTTGATCTATTCTATCATTTATTATTAGATAATATGACATCAAATACGGGTTTCCATATGTGATCATTCTTTATCAATTTTGAGGTAGTCGAAAAAATATTCAAATTCAAAATTATTGATTTTAATTATGTGCATATAATTTTACGATTAATCATAGATGATTACCAATCAGGTAACAAAATTTGAACTCTTGAATTTGGTTTATTATTTAATTAATGAATTTTGAAATTTGAGATATTGGGATTATGGTTATTAGTTTATTAATTGTTTAATTAATTAAGGGGCACTATTTTGATAGGTAAATTGATTGAATCGATTAATTAATTTTTAATTTTATTATTTGAATGGATGTAATCAATATATTAATTAATTAATAGTAGGGATTGATGTGATTAGTTAATTGTTGAATTAATTAATGTAATTGGTGAAATCAATTAATGGAAGGATTAATTGAAGGTATTTTCATGATTAATTAATTAGTGAAATTTATGTTATTAATTAATTATGGAATTAAATAATGTATTGATGTTATTATAAAACTGTTGAATGTGATTAATTAACATGATATTGTGACACATATAAATTTTTTTAAATTTGATATCTGTGATAAATGTTTGTAGGACAAGGATTGAGGCTCCAAATACCCGCAGGTGTTAAGTGTCTCTGAGAAGGGGATTGAGGATCCAAATACCCATATGTGTAAAATATGTATAAGAGAGGGACTGAGGATCCATGAAACCATATGAGATAGTGAATATGGGATGGGGAATGATGCTCCAAATACCCATTTGACCTAGTAATGTTGGACAGGGGCATATGCTCTTAATACCCATGGGGAGTTAGACACAATGGCCTATGTCCATCAGTCGGAATTGGTCAATGGTTCCTGTTGGCCATGATTTTAAATGAGTTTATTAAAGGTAATTATGCCATTTAGATATAAGACATTCCTTCGGGATAGTTATGACTATATAATGAACTAAAGTAGGTATTCATGCTAAGGTGTCATAGTGAACTCGTGGGGTTTAGGTGGTAAAATAAAGAATAATTGTAAATGTGAAAATTATTTAAATATCAATTTTACTTATTTTATTATAGAAATGAATAAACCTTTATTGAATAGATATTTTTGTAGACATCATTAGTGGAGGCCTACTGAGTTATTCTCACACCCTAATTGGGATGCATAAAAATTTCCGGAATAAACACAATGCTGAAAACATATCAGAAGGGAAATACCCTATATTAGATGGCTGATTTGAGAAGGAGCATGGATGAGGGAACCATACAACGTTCTATGCCTACATGAGAGTCATCCTTTCACTTTTTTATTTTTTATCATATTTACACATTACATGTACATTTTATGGGAAATTCATCAGTTTATTATGGATATTATAGTTTCTATGTATTGGTCATCTTGTGATTATGGTATTATTCTAGTCATAGAAACATTATTGTCCATTGTTTATTTATTTACATTATTGTTATAATTTGATAGGGAATTTATAGTATCCACAATATTGGTATTATGACAACATTGCAAGTTTAAATCCTCTAGAATATAGGGATGCACACAAGTATTCATTTTGTGAATAAGATTGGGTCACCAACATGTGGAAATGGGGTTGCATCTTTAAAAAGTGGAATAATATATATCTTCTTTACTTTTTAATAACAATTTGGGATTGGTATAAAGGTTAAAAGAATTATTCAGGTCTTGGTTAAGGGATTTTTCAAGAGTCTATCTACACCATACATGAGCGTAAAAGAATATTACCCATTGTTGGATTATTTTTGTTGATATGTGTGGTTACATTTGATGTTTTTTCACCTTGGTTGGTGCACTTTCACTTTGGTGTGTTATTTTTTCTATGATTTTATGGGATTTTAATTATTGCTCTGTGTGGAATGAGATTTCAGATTTTTTGAAATCATTATAAGCACTTAGTTTTATTTTGCGAAATTTATCAACTTAGGATCACATGAAAAATAGTTTTTGGGTTTTTTGTTAAACATGAACTATATTAATTGCTTGTGATATAGATCTAAGAATAGTGCTTAACATGAAATTGAAAATTATGAAATTATAAAAAAAATTAAATACATGGGTGTATAATTTGTAATTTCCATAATGAGAATGATTTTATCCTTTTTAATCAGTACCTAGGTGTAATATGGTTACGGATTGTGATAATTCCTTGATTATGACCATGTGGTGTGGAAAATTGAAATTAACTAATTATGTATTTTTGTGATTTCATGTAAATTTGTTAATATTATGTTATTTTTCCTATGGTTTGTGTTTGTAATTTTAGATAAATTCCTCCATTATAAAATATATTGATAGTAAGGTAAGATGATATGGAAGGATACGATCTACTAGTATTGGAACATGAGGCATCGATATTTCTCGGTGAGGAAGTTGGAGAGATGTTCTGTGGGAATTTTTCTCACTTACTAATTTTTTATGGAAAGAGACCCAGGGTGGGTTGTAAAAAGAAAATATGTCCTGAGGATGGTGTTTTAGTTTTAATACCATATAAATTTTATTAGAGTGGTTGTACCAGAGGTTGAAGACTTATGGATTGAATTCGTCCAGTCTATATGTGACCATTTAGCTACTCCTACTGATAAGAGGGTCATATTGGCTACTTGCATGTTGTGATGATTAGTGAAGAACTGGTGGGATGCTCAAGCTCGGACAGGGCATACTGAATGGACGACATGGGTGGACTTTTCATATAAGTTCATGGAACATATTTATCAAAGACACTAAGACAGGTGAGAGAACATTAGTTCATGTGGTTGAAATAGAGGACTATCATTATGATGTACTATAATGATCTCCTTATCGAATTTCATCTCTTTTTTATAGCATTGTAAAGTGATGTGAATGATATGACAAGGCATTTCTAGGTTGGGAATAAATGGTAGATTTAGTACTATAATAACATGTTTCAGTTAAATATGTTTTATAAGGTGGTAGATTAGTCCTTTTGAGCTGAGAGGAACCTGAATGAGGATTCGAGTATATGAAATATGGTAACGGTTTGATGACTAAGAGGTATATATTTTGAGGCCAGAAATCATTGCTATGAGAATTTTTTCTATGGGATAGTATTAAGAGTTTCCCGGGGGAGGCGTAGTTACTCATGATAAAACCCAAGTTCATTTCCAATAGTTCGGTAGGCTAGGTCACTTATGTCAACACTATCTTTGGCCACAAGTGGAGTGTCATGCCTTTGGAAGGATGGGATATAGAGGCATTATAGGAACGTGTGATAGAAGGGTTGTGATGGAGGTTCTAGGTAAAATTTGAGTATAAAAAGTTGGTCTTCTATACCATATCGTTCTAGAAGATAGAGTTCTACAAGACATGGCTGTAATGAGAAAAAAAAAATTTAAATGGAATTTCTCCCTTCATATAGTAATTAAATATATCTTAAATCAAATAAAATCACTTAGAAGACACAATAAAAACATTATAAATTATCAATTAGGGAAATACATAGTATTTCTATATGTTAAAGAAGATATATAAATGAAATAATAACTTCACCATTGGAATAGTAATATGACCCATATAAATAGTTAACCAATCATATGAATAGTATCCCCACCCATGAATTTATAAATAAAATTTAAGAATCATATAAATGAAATTATGGTAGAATTATATCATAGACTATGTAATTAAATGCTTTACAAATTTTTAAGGAAATTTTTGAATTTTTGAACATCATAATTATTAAATTAAAATTTTATAAAAAATTTAATAAGAAGAAAATTTATTTTCCTAAAATGTAGTCACAAAATGATATTTTTATGATTTTTTATTTTAATATAATTTCATGACACTATATGTAATTTTTCTTTGTGTATCAAAATCTGTTAATATTTCAAAATCTATATTTTCTAAGAAAATGATGTTTATAATTCACAAATAAATTATTTTTTAGATAACTATTTTCATAAAATGGAGTTTATTTTCAAATTCTACATGACAAAAAATAATTTTGTTGTATTGTTTTAGTTTTCCTAAACACTTTTATGTTTTTGGAATAATAAAATACGATAATTGTCGATAAATGATAAATACAAGATTTGTTTAGTCATTGTTGATGTACAGATTACATAATCCCATTAATATTGAACCATAAATCATTATTTAATTTTATTTAGAGATTATGAAAAAAATATTCATAGTATTTAGTCAAAATAATTAACTAATTAATATAATAATGAGATATCACCCCTCTCCTCCATTATAAATACCACACCTCTAGCCCTATTTACATCAAACATATCATTCTTTAAGGCATTCCCAAATTCTGCCAAATAATCATCCCTACCCCCATTTCCCACATATATGTTTTCTCAGCCTAATAAAAAAGACTAATATCATTCCATAGGTTTTTTCTCAAGGAGGTTACATCCAATATGTAAAATCCTCTTCCTTTTTCATTTATTTTTTTAATATAATTTCCATTCTTCTCTTCTCCTCACTTTCTCTTATCCAAATGGAATGATAACTCCATTCTGTTTGATAAATAGAATGATATCATTTTAATTGATCATCCATCCATAAACTCATCTCTCTCTCTTATTTTTAAAATGAAATCATCTCCCGTGATGTGTCAATTTACCGACACCCTAGGATATAAACATTAATTTTTCTTTAATGCCATCAAGGATGTTTATAAAAACATTATAATGGTTGAAAAGTATTTTAACATTTTTACAGCCCTATTTATCTTCTAGTACTAACTTATATACATAATACTAAATTATAAAAAAAATGTAGTTAATTATGATAAAAAAAGTACCAAAATTATCCTAAATGATCATAAATAACTTGTATCTAATGATTCATCCTCACAACATATAAAAATTTCGTTTTCAAATAATTTAAAATTATTGAATATCATTGATAACATATAATAATAGTTCTAGATATTCATCTTCATTTCACACAAACAAATATTCATGTATACAAGTGAACCAATCATGAAAACCATGAAAACAATATCTCCCCAATAATAAAATTAAACTCTATAACTCATAATAAATCACGTAATTTAAATAAATTAAAAAAATAATCAAATTCATTTATAAAAGTTTTTAGATTTAATTATTAATGATTATAATCTTATTATATAGGATTTTAAAGTAAAACAATTATTTGGATTCATGGTAAGGGTAATTCTATAAACCTACTCTCATCCTTTAGGGATTCAATCTTTCACCCCATTTTCTATATGTATATTACTGTAATTTCATTTCATCAAAATTATCTTATCTTTTCTGGGATATAATTTTTTTCTAATTGATTTTAGGACAAACACAATGTTTTCCAAAAAAACATCATTCAAAAATCACATGTTTTACTTATCAATATTGTTTCTTCTTCACTCAATGTTGATGATTCTTATATGAAGTATTCTATATCCTCATTCATTTTGGAATCCCATGATTTTGAATATATTATATTGAAATTAAAAAATTCTTTTACAAGTGTAATTTTATATTCAATATGGATATATTCATTATGTGGAATGCATGAAGATTTAATTGTTAGGATGTGATGGGTGCACCCTGAATTATACAGTGAAATATAAATTTTGTGATGTGAGGGGTTCAGTAAAAATTTTATATTTAATAAATTAAATTTAGAATTTAAATAATTTGGTTAGATAAATTTAAATATGCGTGAACATGATGATATCATTGTTCACAACCATGTGTAGTATTTGACCCATGAGTTACAATGTTTCTATTTTATACATTTCCACATTCCATTCCTTTTCTTAGTTCTTCCTCTCATTATTATGATCCTATGGATATGTTATGATGAAAATGATTATGCCCACCCAAATTTATATTTATTTATGTTCTTATCTATCCACTTAATAGGCTTTTATCTCCCCCATATTTTATGTTTATCCTCAGGTGATTACTTTTAAAAAGGATAATTCAAGGTCAAAAAAGAATATATAGAAGAAGGAATTAGATAAACTTTTGTGTTTATTTCATAAACCATATGTATGGTTCTGGTTTTCCATAGATACTAAACCTTTGTATCCTGATCATCTAATTATATTATATTTTTAATCATTAAAATGATTTAACAGTAATCATAGAAAAAGTAGGTTTATTATTATTTTTATCATTGCACAGATTAGCTAATTTGGGAATTAGTATAAGGCAATTTTAGTGAAACACCATAGTATGAGACTATGTATAACTAAGCACAGAAGAAGATTTTTTTAAAAAAAATCTATACATAGGGATCTGATAAGATACTAATTTAGAGTTTATTTTACAAATGGATAAACTATTTATGATTGTTGAATTAAGATTTGTTCTAACCTTTTTGATTTTGAGAAATGTTTGAATCTATGAGATACCTAGAAAACAACCCATTAGAGGGATAATGCATCAATTTTTTCATTGACAAACTGAATTCATTGGGTGGTGGAGTACAAAATTTCATGGTGATTTTTACCAAGTAGTCTCGATTTTTGAATAAAAGCCAGAATAATCTAGTACATCTGCCCCCACCTAAAAGAGATAAACTGGATATAATTTTTATTATATGGTAAAAACAACCAACAATTAGTGTATCTTCCAATCCACAAGATACCTAATAGGGGTTCCAATTTATGGAGAAGAATATTTCATATTCACAACTATTCTGAGTTGGATAAGGTGAATTTCAATGTTTATTGTCTAGATAGATATCTCGATCAATAGTATGATTACACTATGAACACTAAGCCTATGGATGATAATTAAGATATCGAGTTGGAATAATCTAATGAAATTTTTATTAAAAAATTATTTCTCGAGTACTCTTTATAAAAATGGAGAGAGAGTTCATATAGATGAATCAAAAGGAAGTAGAATCTATCATGATCGAAAGAGTAACTTTCTGATGGATTTTGATGTATAATTTTCGTTTTTTTATCAAAAATGACATAAAAATTGATAGGATAATTATTTTTTTCAAACAACACATTGTAAAGTTTCTTCCAGTTCTCAAAATTTATAATTATGATGAAGTTGTTCAAGGTGAACTCAAAGTGGAGGTGGAGTTTCAAGCATGTTCCCATGTCTATTGTGATAAAAAAAATATGGGGTTTCAAGATAGTGGATATAATGAGAAAGTTGGAAAGAAAAATCAATCACATACATGTAAAAAATAATATTAAAATTAATTAGGGGAACTACCACAATGGAATGAGGAAATTAATCAACATTGGGATTGAAGGCCACCAATCTCATGAATATTCAAAATAGATGAGGAAGAATAAAATGTGGTCAAGGAAAGGAGAGCACCATCCATGGTGCAATGTTTCAAATGTAGGGAGAAAAGGCACTATGAATTAAAGTGAACTAAACCTTGATCTCTTGTGGGTAATCAACATAATCAGCCAGAAAAGCCAAAGGAGGAGGGCATGGTTTATTACACCACTACTGTAGAAGTGGAGCAATAAAATGAAGTTGCATAAGTCACACTTACTATTCCCTCGTAAATGGAAAAAGACGTAATCTATTTTGGTTTCTATGCATTAAATTATATTTTTCATGCTTTCTAGTACTATTGTATCATAGACCCAAAACCAAGAAGTATGGAAATCTATAAAAACACCAAGTGGTGAAATAATTTCAACCCCAGTGTTGGAATATTTTGCTATTGGAATATGTGGGAATATTCTCCCATTAAAAATGGTGATACATTCCATGGAGGAATTAAACATTATTATGGTACTATATTGCATCTTGTTATATAGACCACATATCAACTATTAGGTAAAGGAAATATATTTTCAAATTCTGAACAATTCCTTGTTCTTTCACAAATTTAAGTAACACCATGAATCTCATTTTGAAAATCATTATATGAGGTGGTTATTTATTCCCTGTGAATAAGAACACCTCATTCAAATGGATGAGTCAAAGGAACATATCAACCTAGGGAAACTTCTCATTGTGGGAGAATATAATGATTTATTTCATGAAGAGTTACGATGAATCCCCAAGGATCACAAGGAAGAGTTATCAATAGAACTAATACCCTTAGAAACTCTTATATCAATGTGTCCATATAAGATGAATACTATAAAAATATACGAGTTACAGAAGCATATTCATGAGAATTTGGTCAAAGTTTTCATACACCCTAGTGCATCAGATTGGGGTATTCTACTGCTCTTTTTTAAGAAGAAGGATTGATCAACGTGAATGTGTATCGATACTCAAGAACTCAAAATTATCACCACAAAGAATAAGTATCATCTATCAAGGATTGATGAATTTTTCGGTCATATATAAGGATCTTAGTACTTGTCAATGGTAGACCATTGATATGGATATCATCAATTACATGTGATGTAGGATGATATTGAGAAGGATAACTTCTATGAAAGGTGTGGTTACTACAATTTTCTTCTGAGGTTCATCAGATTTACTAATTCCCCTCTAATCATCATGGATATGAGTAATAGATTTTTCATATAATACCTTGATGATTTTTTGGTTTTGTTTATCAAAAATATTCTCCTCTAATCAAAGAGAAAAGAGGAACATGAAAAATGTATACGGTTTGTGTTTTATACATTAAGGAACGAGAATTTTTCCACAAAATTCAAAAAGTACGGATTTTGGATGTAGCAAGTCACATTACTGGGACATGTGATCACTAGTGAGAAAATGTATGTGGACCCTTTAAAGAAAATGATGATTGAGGATTGTCCCAGACACTCTAGTGTCACAAAAATCTATAGTTTTGTGTATTATTAAAGTACTATCTATGATTATTGATTAATTTATCACAAATACAAATCCCTATTACGAAGTTAATATTTTAAGGGGGAAAATATATCAAGGTGGATGAATGTGAGGAATGATTCAAGGAGAAAAAGAAGTGGTTTTTCATTGAACATGTAAACACATTACCAAAAAGTGGATAATGTTTTATGATATACAATGATGATTCAGAGAATAAATTATTTTTTTTACTCATGAAAAATGATAATGTGATAGCCTAAGCCTAAGAGAAGTTGAATATCTATTAGAAGAACTACCCCATGCATGATATGAATAGAGCAATGTGGATTTTTCCTTGAAAATATGGAATGACTTCCTCTTTGGTGAGATGTATGATATATACACCAATCATACTGCCTATGTTATATATTCAAACAAATGTAGGTAAACTAGCACCACAGGAGATGGATAGAGATAATCAAAGACTATGATTTATGTATTCACTATCATCTAGGAAAAGATTACAGGGTATATATTTCTCTTATAAGAAAAAACATGCTACACTATCCATGAAGAAGATTGTGAAAGACCCTATCTTCTGGGATACACAAAGGATGTATTTCAAAATCACAACGGTTGGGAATACATCATTATATTCCCAAATGTATTCCCAATAATCTATCTAAGAGAATATTATGGAGGAAAAATGGATGATCCAATGTTACAAAATAAGGTGAATGCAGTAATGGAAGGGATGATGCAAGAGTTACATATCGATGATGGTAGTGTAATTATGTTTGGAATGAGGATATTTGTTCTTTAATAACCTATAATTAAGAATGATATATACCCAAAATCAAATAGATCAACATTCTATATACATACTCGGAGGACCAAGATATACTGAGACTCTTGAGAACTCTTTTGGAGGAAAAACAAGAATAAATAGATTGCAGAGTATATCTCAAGGTGCATGCCATGTCAAAAAGTAAAATCAATGTCAAAAAAGTAAAAATGTAGTATGCAACTATTTACCATAACCATGTAGAAATTAGATAATTTCACTACAAACATTTTAATTGGTCTCCCAAAGACATCCAAATGAAATAATGTGATATTGGTTATGGGTTATAGGGGATGAACTCACCAAGGCATCCCACCTTATTTCTATTTTGGAAGATATCTCACTTAAAAAAGATGCTAAGATATATGTGAATATAATAGGGATACTTCATGGAGTTCCAGTCTCAATGTCTTGGATCATTATCCTAGGTTAAAATCATAATTTTGGAGGATTCTACAATGTTGTTTGATTACTAAATTAAATATTAACACCAATTATCCCCCCCAAAAAATGGCCAATAAGAAAGGAATCTTTATAGGCACAAATTATTCTAAGATACATTTATTTAAAAATGAAAGGAGGATGGAAAGAATATATCCCATTGATCAAGTTCTCACTCAACAATAGATTTCACTCAAGTATACATATTGATCCACAATAATTTCTAGATGGATTATGAAGTTGAACACCAACATGAAGGGATGATGTTTTCCAAATAAATATATATGACAACCCTGTCCTTAATTTTATATGTAAGAATGATTTGTTATATAAAATAATCACTTAATACAACATGGAATATCATGTTTCCTAGTGTCTTGGGGGCTTATGATCATTACATACCAACTTAAAACATGAAATAGAACATCTTTTTTGAAAACATCATTTATATGACCACTACATTCCCTCGTACTTATCATTGCAGGGGATAACCTGAGGACATACTTAAAAAGGGTGAGATATAAACCCTAGTAAGGTAATGAACATTGAAAAAACATGAATAATACAATACGTGTTATACAATAGGCATATCAATTTATCATAAGAGAAACATGAACATAAAGGCATGATATAACATGATTATCATAACATGGAAATGTGGTAACAACATTTAATATGATTTTAGCATGATCCAAGGATCATTGCACATGGAGCATGAGTAAACCCTCATTTAACTTAAATTCTAATTAGTAATCTGTCATTTCACTTGTCATATAATGATACTAATCTTTACCCAATGCATTGGACCGCCATCAGGGTGCACCCTTTCTTAAACATTTCATTTCATGCATAAGTGTGCCACATGGATCATACACCATGGAATCAGTCATCATCATTTATTCCATAATAAAGGGATATGGAATACATAAATTTATCTTTATAATCAATAATTAAATTTTCATAAATGTGAATACCCATGGTAGATAAATGGGCATCGTATTCACAACACAATGATGTTTTCTTGGAAAATCGTAGTGTAATTTCAAAACCATAACGACGTGAAATAAGAAATCATAAATAATTTTTTATTAGAGAGAAAGGGGGTCTCATCAATTTTAAATGAAATGGAAAGTAATGGGTTCATATAGATACATGTCTTTAAAAACATATTTGATTTTAGATTTATAATACAAAATAATTACATGGATGTAAAAGAACAGGGAGAAATCCCTCATAATATTTCTCCATGGTAATAGGTGTACATGGGACACATTAATGAGATTAAAAGGGGTATCCAATCATCCAAAATAATACGGGAAGTATGGGGGGGTGACAAATCATTCCCCAACATTTGTAATTTAAAACAAAAGGGCATAACTACTTAATGAAAATTTGATAATAATGAGAAAGGATGAAATTCCTTACATAGAAGTGTGATTCCAATGGTTTGGGAGAATCTTGAGAGAGGCATCGTGGGAGCATGGGGAACCTTGGGTGGATTATATAGAGAGGAGGTCATAGGTTGGAGGAACAAAAATTCCTTTAAGTGAAGATGAATTGGGATCTTGGGTGGTTTTATATAGGGAAGGAGTGGTAATTATTTATTATTTAGGTTTGGGTCCCCACACATTGAACTAATCAATACCACAAACCATACCATGGTTTTTGAACCTGCTTTATCCAAAGGGGAGTGGAAAACATTATTTTATAAGACCAATGGCCTAACATCTTAATATAATTAGGTGGCTTATGTGGAGGTGAGTCACACTCTCAAGAAAATTAATTTGAAAAGGGAAAATGTTTTATAACTCATGGATGGTCCACTAATGTTTTGTAAAATAAATCAAACAAATCTAAAATCACATTATTTTAATGTTAAAACATATATTGTTCAAGAAAATCGTTTATAGTATTTTATTACATCATCATTGGGTGATTATGATATAAAAAAAATATTATATTTTTAAATGGTATTTCATTTTTACCCAAAAATTCAACTCTCATAAAACTAGGAAAAATTCATTGTTTGATAATTTTGACATTCTGATTCCAAATAATTTTAATTTTAGGTAAATAATTTTCCAAATATGTGAATTTTTACTTTTAAAATAAAAAACTTACTTTTATCGAGAAATCATTTATTTGGATAAAAATTGCTTTCCAACTATAATAAAATTTACAATTTCATTAATAAAAATTATATGAATAATTATATTTAATAAAAAATATTTTAGAAATATTTTATTAAAATATTATTTAATTAAAAAATCTATTAATTCATAAAAATATATTTCTCAGTTGAATATTAAATAACAATACTATTAGCACTTTACAAACTATTTACGATGTAACAATAACAAAATGAATGTATATTCAATATTATATACACAAATAATGCACATAATCATTGTGGTAAGGTCTTGTTACATAACCCCTTATAACACCCACATAATACCTAATGGTATGGTGAGCGATGGTGATAGACTCTTGGGGTGGCTCTGATAACATTGCTCGGGTGGCAATCTTTATTAACTTATTCTTCTCCCGTTGTCAGTTCCACTCATGCTTAACGTGTTCTAGCTTAGCTTGGTTTTGTCATGAGCAAATCCCAATGGTGCCATATCCTTTCTGAGCTCTGAAAAATGGGCTTCATACAGAGCATTCCTATTGGATAATTCGATTGCATCCTTTGTCTAAGTAAAATGGATTTGTTAGAGCCCTATATTTGTACTAATCATGTGATCACTTTTCAACGACAATATTAGCAATGGTCACAATTCAAAACAATATTTTAAAATCTAGAATCATAAAACCAATGAATTTCAGATTTTATATAACCATAATAAGACATTTAATTTCATAAAGAGTAATTTTCATTAATGAATGTTTGGGTCGTTACAATCATCCCCCCCCTTATAAAATTTCATCCTAACAATTTTTTTACATACAAAATGAACTCTAAAATTTAAACACGACTTTAGGGTTTCTTATGAACCACCATTAAGCGTTACCCAACCCTCATTTTCACTTAGATCACAGAGAGTTAGGGTCCACCAAGTGAAAAAATACCTCAATGCACTTTCAAAGTCTTCCACATCCTTAGCATAGACAATGTCCATTGAACATGGATTGTACGGATGGAAAATATGATGCACTTTTTGAAAATAATTACTTCTGACAGACAGTATAAAAACATCACCATGTACCAAGTTTTTGTATAATATTCTGACAGTGTTAGCTTTCAAATTTTACTAATATAGTTCTTCTTATATAGAGCCTATGTTTCCAAAAACCCGAAATCCACGAATATATAAATATAGGCTACTTAGAGTTATCCCTCTTTGGAAGCTATTCAAAAATCAAATAATTCATCATACACTCTAAACTAGCTGAAGTATTTGAAAATATCCTAATATTAATCCCCTTACAAAGAAAGTTGAGAGTGTTGAGAGCTTAAGATTTGATCACAAGTGATCCATTATCCTTGATGATTCAACGGTTTGGAGGAGGTTTTTTTGTATGCCATAGAGAATCTTGCATGCAAGTTAGACAATTTAAAAGGTTTTGATACTATGTGAATATGACTTCACAGTAATTTGAGATATTAAGTCCTCAGGATTGTATAAAAGTGTTGTATGAGGTTGTTCCCCTTCCATCTAGAAACCATCCTTTATCCTACTGATGAAACATATCCAATTTTAAATTACCCTCTAGACAATAGAAGATTGTAATATTAAACTACATGAATTCAAATGATTTATTATTCTATAATGAAATTAATGTTAGGGGTAACACATAATGGTTAAACTAAAGATAAAAATAGATGACTCATAAATTACTTTTATTTCCCTAACATATGAATATCTAAGCTTCTCCCAATGATATCTATGATCTAATTTCTAAAATATATTCTTAGAGGGATTTTTTTGAATTCACATAATAATGGTTCATACTAAGACAGTGAATTTACCAATGTTTATCCCTCGGGAGTGTTATAACAAAGAGTGCATCAAGTCCCATTTTCTTGTAATAGGATACCCTAAGCCAAACATGAAACTCCTTGTTGGCGTTTTTAACCCAAGGAACATCTTTTCCAGAGCCGCTTCTACATGCTCGTATCCTGATGGGGATGTATTTTATAGATAAACCACTTACTCTATACTCACCAAAACGTATAGATGTTTTTATACTTAGTCTTTTCACTAAGGATTGACTAGGGTTATATAATTGTAATCCCAAAAATAACAAAACATATCCCTTGATACCTACTATGAAAACCCTCCTATTTATTAAATACGTAAGCATTATTTATTACATAAACTCTTCACTCGATACAACTTTTAAGATATAGAGGTCTAGTTTCTTTGGGGATTAGGATCATTACCTAACACCTTAAAACATGAAATAAAACATCTTTACTGAAAAATTCATTTATATGACCACAAAATTATTTGGTACATAGCATTGCATTGGATAACCTGAAGACATGCATAAAAAAGGGTGAGCATTAAAGCCTAGTTAGGGAATTAACATGTAATTAGATGAGAAATACAATAAATGTTAGACAATAGGCATATAAATGGTGAATTAGAGAAACATGAACATAAAGAACTAATATAACATGATTAATATAACATGGAAATCTGGAAACAACATTTAACATGATTTTAGCATAAGCCAAGGCTAAATTCACATTGATCATGAGTAAAACCTAATTTCACTTGAATAAGAAAGGGTAAACAATCATTTTACTTGTCGTATCATGATACTAATCCTTACCGAATGTATTGGAGCACCATCAGGGCACACCCTTTCTTAAACATTTCATTTCATGCATAAGTGTGCCACATGGATCATGCAACATGGAATAAATCATCATCATTTATTGCATGATAAATGGATGCGGAATAAATATATTAATATTTATAATAAATGTATAAATGTTCATAAAGATTAATACCCTTTATAGATAAATGTCTATGGTATTCACTACACCATGACATTGGCATGGAAAATCGTAGTGCAATTTCGGCAGCATAACAACATAAAATAAGAACTCATAAAAATTGGTTGATGAGAGAGAACGAGGTGTATCATCAAATTTTTATGAAATGGACAGTAATGGGGTAATAATGATTCTTTCCCCAACTAACATAATATAATTTTTATACACAATAAGAAAGGATTACTTGTATGTAAAAGAGGAGAGACAAATCCCTCATAGAATTTTGGTATGGTAACGGGTGTACATGGGACACATTAATGAGAGATAACGGGGTCTACCATCATACAAACATAAGTAGGGTAGTATGGGGGGGGGGTTCAAAATCATACCCCAACATTTTTAATTGGAAACAAATGGGAAAAGAAACTTAAAGAAAATTTGACAAAAATGAGATAGGAAGAAACCCCTTACTTGGAAGTATGATCCCAAAGGCTTGGGAGAGGCTTATGAGAAGTTTCTTGGGAGTTTGAGGCACATTGGGAGGATTATAGTGAGATAAGGGAATAGTTTGTATTAACACCAAATTATTTGAGTTAATAGGTAGTGGGAGATTGTGTGGGTTTACATAGGAAAGGAGAAGGAAATCATTATTATTTAGGTTTGAGTAACCACATATTAAACTAATAAATACCACAAACCAGACCATGGTTTTTGAAAATAGTTTTTGTATAAGGGGTGTGGAAAATAATATTTTATATGGCCAATTTCCGAAATTATTAAAATAATAGTGTGGATTATGTGGAGTTGAGTCACACCCTAAAAAAAATTCATTTTAAAAGTGAAAATGATTTATAACTATTGGAGGGTCCAATAAGGTTTTGTAAAATTAATCATAAAAACCTAAAATCTCATTATTTTAATGTTAAAATAAATATTGGCTGAACATATCATTTATATTATTTTATTACCTCACAATTGGGTCATTATTATGTCATAAAATATATTATATATTTAAAGAGTAATTAATTTTTACACAAAAATTCGATTGTCTCAGAAAATTATGAAAAATTGACCATTGGATAATTTTGGTTGTTTTGATTCCAAAAAATAATATTCATTTTATCTAAATACTTTTCTAAATATGTGAATTTTTACTTTTAATATAGAAACCGACATTTATCAAAAAATCATGGGTTTTTATAAAAAAAGCTTTGATACCTTAAAATAATTCAATTGCATTCATAAAAATTATACGACTATTTATATTTAACAAAAAGTAATTTAATTTTTTTTATTAAAATATTATTTAATTCAAAAAATAAATTAATTCCTCAAAATATTTTTCTTTTTTGAAAAATAACTAAAAATACTATTTGCGCTTTAAAAACTATTAATGAAGTAACAATAATAAAATGAATGTATATTGATTATTATATACAAAAACTAATGAACATAATAATAGTTCTAAGGTCCTGTTACATAACCCATTAAAACACCTACATAAGGCAGAAGAGTAATATGTGTGTTGGTGACATAGTCTTGGGGTGGCTCAGATAATATCGCTTGGGTGGTAATCTCTATTAACTTTAACTTATCCCACAGTAGGTTCCGCTCAAGAATAACGTGTTCAAGCTCGGCCTAGGCATGGTCAAGAGAAAATCCCAATGACACCCCCACCTTTTCGAGTTCTGAAAAATAGGCTTCGTACAATGAAAGTCTACTATATGAGGCCATCAATTCCTTTGTATGAGTAAATTGGATTTGTTAAAACCCTATATTTATACTGATCATGTGATCACTGTTAAACAGCTATATTAGCAACAGTCACAATTCGCAATAGTATTTTAAAATCTAGAAACCTAAAACCAATGATGTTCACATTTTATATAACCATAATAAGACAATTAACTAGTTCAAGAGTAATTTTCATTAATGAATGTTTGGGTCGTTACAATATACATGTACTTGATCTAGTGCGTGATATTATAGAAATAGTTCAAGCCATCATGAAACATATCAAAGCTGCTCAAAGTCAGCAAAGGATCTATGATGACAATCAATAAAGCGACTTGGGGTTCAACATTGGTTATAAAATCTTCTATCAAATATCACAATTGAAAAAAGTAATGTTTTTTGGAAAGAATGGGATGTTAATCTAAAGTTATATTGTACCATTTGGGATCCTTGTTCAAATAGAATCCATGGAAAATCAGATTTCAATTCATCTGATTTTAGATAATATTCATGATGTGTTATATTTATCACTCTTGAGAAAGTATATACACGACCCTCACATTTATTGAACATAGAGGTGGCATTGGTGGGTTATGATCTCTCTTATGAGGAGCGGGCCGTAATGAATCTTGACTAGATATATAAGGTTCTACATAATAAAACAACACAACATTTCCAAGTGTTGTGGATGAACTATATAAAGGAAAAAGTATCTTGTTAACCATGGATGGTGATGAATCATAAGTACCCTCACATGTTTTTTGATAGTGAAATTTAAGAATGGGGAAATAATTTAACAAGCCAAAAATTTATTAATGGAATTTCCCCCATCTCATATTAATTTTATATATTATAAATCACATTAAATAACATATATTATATAATAAAAGCCTTATAATTGATGAAGTAGTGAAATAATAAGTATTTATTTATGTTAAGAAACATATAAAAATAAAATAATAGGTTTACCATTGGAATAGTAATACAACCTTTATGAATAGTAAACTAGCCAAATGAATAGTAACCCCACCCATGACATTATAAATAAAAATTAAGTATCTTATAAGTTAAATTAGGGATTAATTATATGATAAACTAAGTAATTTATTTTTAAAAAAATTATTAATTAAATTTTGAAATTTATATAAGTCATTAATATTTTATTACAATTATATAATAAATATTATAATTGAAAAGAAAATTTATTTTCTGAAAATTTAATAAAAATTTTATATTTATATGTCTTGGGATCATAATATATCTTCATGTTAATTTAAAATCCATCATTAAACTCTTCCCTATCTATCTCTCTCTCTCTTATTCGAGAAAATCAATCGTTGCATGTGATGTGTCAATTTACTAACATTATTGGAAATGCAAATTCATTTTCCTTTAATGGGTGGAAGGATTTTAATAAAACCATTATAATGGTAGAAATATATTATAAATATTAAGTTACAACCCACTTTATATTCTAGATCTAACATATAAATATAATGATAAATGATAAACCAAAACGAGTTCATTTTTCTTTACAGACCTCAAATATTAACCTAAAACGACCATAATTAATTAGTATCTAATGATTCGTCCTCATACCACATAACTAATTTCCTTATGATGTAATCCAAACTTCCTGAATATTATTACTAACATATAATAACAATCCTGGATAATTATCTACATTTTAAAAGAACTTTCATTCATGTATTCAATAGAACTGATCATGAAAACCATAAAATCAAATGATTTCATCCAAACAAATAATACTAAATAAGTAATCTAAATTCCTATAAATTGACTTAATTAATGAAAAAATGAAAAAAATTCTATAATTTTTTTTCCGATATGTAAATTAAGCAATATAATTTCATTATACATGATATTAAAGTGAAGAAAGAATTCAGACTCAAGGTAAGTGGAATTCACGGACCCAACTTGTTTTCATTGTGTTTTCACTATTTTAACCATTTTCATAATTTATATTAATAAAAATATAATTTTTTCATCATTATATTATTTTTTCAAGGGTATAAATATTTTCTACTTGTTTTTAGGAAAAACAAAATTTCTTCTAAAATAACTATTCTTCAAAAAAACAATCATTTTAGTTCTTGAGATTGTTTCATCTTCACTCAAGATTTTTGATTCTTATGTCACGTATATGTTCCATCATTAATTTGGGAAACAAAATTTCATGAATGTATGTTATTTAAATAAAAACCATTCTATTAAATAGGTTATTTTATGTTCAAGATGGATATATTCTCTATGTTTCATTCATGATAATGTAAATGTCATGATGTGTCTAGTGCCCCTGAAATTATATACCCCAATGTAAAGGTTATGATGTGAAGGGTTCACCCAGAATTATATAGAAATATAATACATTGGGTAATTAGAATAATCTCATGAGATAAATATAATTATACATTATAAATATGTTATCCTTTTTCACAACTATGGGTGGTAGTTTACCACTAAGTCCTGATGATTCATTTTTATGCATTCCTTCATTCCATGAATTTTCTTAATGCTTACACCAATGATTATGATCATATTTCTATGTAATGATGATTGTGATTATTCTCACATGGTGTCATATTTTTTAATGTTTTTATCTATAATCATAATATAATTTTCACTTACCCATTTTTAATGTATATCCTCAGGTCATTACTTTTACTATTGAAAATTTGATTACTAATAAGAAGCTAGAGAAGAGGAATTTAAATAAATTTTTATGTTTTATTTCATAAAATTTGTGTGTAGTCATAGTTTACCCATGATAATAAACAGATCTATCTTGGTCATGTAATTATTTTAGGTTATTTATCATTTAAATGATGAAATAGTAATGTAAGAAACAAACAAGGTTTCTATATGGGAATTAGTGGGAGTGGACATAATGATTAATGATATGAGTGCCTATATTCACATAGTATTTTATCATAGTGGACTCATAATATATCTTACTGAAGATAGGTATCATGGTTACATGAAATTTATTCTACAATTTTATATAGATAGGATGGATCAACAACAATGAAAGATGATTTTATTATATCTTCTAAATTAACAAATTCCTTATATGATACTAGTGCCTCTATTTTATTTATTTTTCACAAAATATGTATTTTTTAATAAATGGAGGGGGACTTTTAAACCGGGATGTTGATAATAGAAATCTGGTTAGTAGTATGTTCTAGACACATCTCCTTGTGAAAAGTTTGTTCTCTTGAGGTTTGGGAGTATAATTTACTATGGGATATTTATATCCTTGATATTTCAGGCTTTAACCTAATTTTGGGAATGGAATGGTTAGTAATATACTATGCCCATATTGATTGTTACTATAGGATGGTTACTTTTACATCCCCAAAGTGTGTGAAATTCATTCACCAGGGAGAGTGAGACATCAATGCAAGTCATGCAAGGAATGTTCATCAACAACTATAGGAGATCACCACCAAGGTTTCTATTCTATTGAGGGATTGTTGAGGTGTGAATAACAATTTATTTACACAAATATTTTATAGGTATCTTAATTTGTTTCTTGATGACTTATTAATGATTCCACCTGAGGGTGAAGTGGAATTTACAATTGAGCTCATACAAGAGGCTGACCAAGTTTTTGTTCTACCTTACGTAATGGCGTAGATATATCATAAAGTCTTTAAAACAGAACTAGAATAGATGGGATAAAAGGTTTTTATTCATCCAAGTATGTCACCTTTGGGATTTCTATTTTTTTTCTAAGTAGGTGGAATGAACTATGAACTCATATATTTACTATTAAAATTTGAACTGGATATCTATAATGAACATGTACCCTATTCCACATATCAATAACATTTTTGACTATTTGAGATGATATTGTGTTTTATCAACGATTTAATTGGGTTTAGGGTATCATAATTTGATTATTTGACCTTATAATTTAATGATGATTTATTTTATAAGTAGATATTATATTTATGAGTTCATCATAATTACATTTTGGTGGAAGAATCACCATCATGTTTTATGGCCTTAATGAAAAGAATCTTTTTTTCAATACCTAGATTAGTTTGTGGTTGTGTTTGTGGATGAAATATTGGTCTCCTTAATGACTCATGATGATCATCCCCAACATCTTAACATTTCCCTGAGTATATTAAAAAAGAATCAACTATACTCAAATATACATACATTTTATTTTTTGATTGATCAAATACACTTCTTGGTGCACATATTCTTAGAGGAAGTTGTGTTAATGGACGAAGAGAAGTTTTATGTTGTTTTACCCTGGGCGAATCCCAAGAATTATTTTGATATCTATAGATTTTTTTGGTATTCAGGATATTATTGGAGGATTATTTATTAATTTTCTTGATTATATTCAGCACTGTTAGGATTAAAAATGAAGGGGATAATGATTGAATTGATGGATGCATGAAAAAATTATTTTTGTTAACTGATTAATTGTTGGACATCAGAACCAACCATGATCCTTAAAATTTTAGGTGAGGATTATATTTCATTTTTATGCATATGGTATCAGTCCTAGA
Organism: Viscum album; assembly: GCA_963277665.1. Classification (NCBI taxonomy): domain Eukaryota; kingdom Viridiplantae; phylum Streptophyta; class Magnoliopsida; order Santalales; family Viscaceae; genus Viscum; species Viscum album. The sequence continues at coordinate 1,631,443,444 of OY728152.1, forward strand.
GTATATGCTAGAAGAATTTAATTACACTACACCCGACCTCGAATTAGCTATAGTGGATTATCTGTAGAATAGTTGGTGGCATTATCTATTGGGAGAAAACATTAATGTGTATAGATATCCTATGAAATTCTGGTACCAATTTTCAATGATAGATCTAAATCTTCAGTATCATAAGCCAGTTGATTATATGTCATCATTTTATTTTGAGTGAGCCTATATGTCGAGAAAGGGAAACGGTGTTGTTGACACTATGAGTTGGAAATCTTTTAATCATGTACTTCAGTAGTCGATTACTAAGTAGAAGACGATGACCTTGATGGATGAGATGTATTTTGTGTTTCAAGAGAGTTTGTAGCATATGACTCTCATAGCAGTTTCAATGGAGTCTACACTCACGAGTTGGGTGATAGATAGGTTTTTTGAGGGTCTATAATTATTATCCTTGAGGGAAATACTTGAAGGGGGTAAGTCTCCATTAGATTAGACAATAGATGAGGGTTAGATCATACATGTAAAGGATTATGATTTTTATCCTATGAGTGTGTATGATCAATTGATCTATGTATTTTATTTCTCAATGTGGGGGTCTATAAAGGGGTGTTAGAAATGTATAATTACATATAGAGATAGTTTGGGTGGATGTAAATGCAAAAGAAGATTGTAGGGTTCATGACATGATGCTACACCTGTGAGTAGGTGAAGGCCAAGCATTAACAACTTGGGGATTTTCTTCAACCACATTTCATTCATGAATGTTAGTGGGAAAACATTACTATAGATTTTGTTGTGGGTCTCTAAAGGGAACCCTGAATAAATGATGTTATTTGGGTTATTATGGATCATTAAAATAGGTCGTACATTTCATTCTTATACGGGATACTTTATTAATAGAGAATATGGGGGATTAGTATTTTTGGAAAGTAGTCCATCTGTATGGGTTTTATGGACCAATTTTCCAGTAGCTAACTTACGTTTAACATTTCACTTCTAGTAGGGCTTACAGAATTTTCTTGGTATATAGGTTTTACTGAGTACAGAATTTAATCAACAGAAATTTGTGAATTCACAGCCTATTATATAGGTTCTTGAGTATATGATGTGAGAATGTGTACATTACATGGGTGGGTCTTAGTATAATCACCTAGGTTTAGTGGAATTATACTACAATAGTAATTATTAGAAAAAGATGAAGAATTAACCATAAGTGGAACTTTATGGATGGAAATACAAATTAGTTATATTTTTGATAGTGTAATTTGAGGAAGAGATATTGGGACAGAGTCTCATATAGTATTCAAATGATAAGGTTCATCTTATTCTTATTTGAATGGATATAGCTCATAATAGGCATAATTTGAATGAAAATAGATATAAAAAACCCATAGAGTTTAAAGAGGGTGATTTTGTATTCCTTCGGATGTCTCTTATATTGGTTCACCACATGATAAGATTAATGGGAAAGCTAGTGTCGTGGTTCATTGGACCATTTGATATTTTTGAGATAATTGGGATGGTGGCCGACTGATTGGATCTTAAATAGAGATTCAATGTTATGCATGATATTTTTCATCTCTTGCAACATTGGTTGTATCACCTTGACTCTTATCATTTGATTGATATGGATGATGATGATCTTGAGACCGATACATCATTTGAGGATCATTTGGTAGGTCTGTTGGAAAATTATGATAGTGTGTTGATGGGATAGACCACGCCAACAGATATTATTTTATGGCAGCATAAGAGTGTTCATGAGGAAAAAGTGAGAGAGAAGTACATATGTGAGATTAGTAGGTCAATATTTTTACCTCGGAGTCTTAGAGAAGATTACGAGTATTTCTCAAGGAAGAGCTACTATAATATGGGGATATTGTAAAATATTGATATTTTTTTAGGTTTATTCCACTTGAGTTTTCCCTATTTTTCATGGTTTATAATGTGTTTTATTTTGTTTTGGATACAATTTTAGGAGGCCATGTCTTTTATGAAAAACTATTTTACTAGAAAAAATATTTTTTGAAAAGTAATACACCATGTAATGACATTACACATTATTTATATGTTTTATTAGGATAAAATCACCTACGATGACTTCATTTTCTAAACCATTAAAAAAATTCATGTTGTGTGATGAAATTACATGATACATGATTCCCTATGAATCATACTAAAATGTTCCATGTGGTTAATTTTAGTTTATTTTCATTCATGAAACCTTCCTCAACTGACCCTAGGGTGACTCCTAGATGATTTTGAGTGATGTCCTCATCTATGATCATTTTGGATTTGTGTGGGATACATGGTAATCCCTATTTTATTTGGTTACCCTCCATTCCTCATTCATCTCATGAAGTGGTGGAAGCATTAATAGTTGTAGGTGTGGTGATTGAACTTGACAATATGTGTTAGTCTATATCTCTTATTTCATTATTGATTTAATCATCAAACAATAATTGATGTTTTTTGTTGGTGAGCATTCTTCATCAATTTTTTGGTTGGTGGTCTATTTTTCATTTCCCATTGTCTTTATTTTGAATATGTGTATGTAATTATATGAATTATTTTGGATGTTTAAGAAGCTAATTCACAAAATTTGAATTCAATAAAATTCTCAATTAATTAATTGAGTAATTGTGATGTCGGATATATTGGTATTGGGGAGATTGATTAGTTAATTGTTGAATATATTAGGGATAATTTTATAATTGGGATATTGATGTAATAGTTTAACTAAATGTTAAATTAATAAATTGAATGAAGTTAATAAATTATTTATTGATATAATTTAAGGTATTGATGTGATTAATTATTTTTTTAATTAATTATTTGAATTGAATTAATCAATAAATTCCTGGATTAAATAAAGGGATTTCCATGTTTAATTTATGGTTGAATTAATTAATGGAATTGATGTTATTAATTTATTATTGATTTAATTAACAGAGTAATGTGATTACAAAATTGATAAAATTTATTTATTTATTGATAAATTAATTAATATGTTATTGTGACAAATGTAAAATTGGGATGTTGGGAAATATGTGTTTGATTTATGTGGGAGTGGGATTAAGGCACCAAATACCCATATTTTTTAAATGTGTGTGGGATAGGGAATGAGGATCCAAATACAGATATGTGATAAATGTTTGAGCGAAAAGGATTGAGGATCCAAATGATCATATGAGATTTCGAATAATGGAAAAGGAATGAGGATCCAAATACCCATGTGACAATGAGGTGTGGGATAGAGACTAATGATCCTAATACGGATGGGGTGTTGGACACAATGTTCTTCCCCCATGAGTTGTCATTGGACTATTGTTCCAATTTTCCATGATGTGAAATTATATTCATAATTCTAAAAATGTAAATCAAATATATGATATTCCTTAGGGATAATTGAGACCCCATCACATGGAGGATGTGTTAATGATGTTCGGGTGTCTTAGGGAACCCATGAGTATATATTATTACATACAAATTAATTGATAATTTTATAACTATTTAATTTTTAATATTATATGTTTATTAATACAACTACATACAATATTATTGATAGGATATATTTTTATACACTATTAGTTGTGTCCTACTGAGTTCTACTCATATCAAACTCAGGCTGCTATATCAGAACCCGAATTGACATCGTGATTGCAAGATATGATATCGTAAAAGGCCCTATGTTAGATGGATGAGTTGGGATGGAGTATGGATGTGGGAACCATACATAGTTCAAGGCCTATTTGGGAGTTGTCAGAGTCTTTATTTATTTATTTATTTATTTTTATATTGAGACTTGACTCGTACATTGGCATGGAATATCTTATGTTTTTTATGATATATTATTTTCTTATTTTGGCCATATTTTGATAGTTGTATTATTAGATCATTGTTTTATTATTTGATATTGTTTATTTATTTACATTGATTTTATACTTTGATATAGAGGTTATAGTCTCCTAGTGGTCGACATTAGATCCTTGCATCAAGTCAGCAGTCTCTGACATATGGGGAGGTGTTCTTGTTGTAATGAGATGAACTGGCTCGGTGCACCGGTGTGCCATACCAGTTTTGGTATATTATAATTTCTGAAAAAAGGCTTTTATGGTTGAAGGATCGAATTAATAAATTTAATTTGGAAAGTAATTTACAAAAAATGGTTCTAAATTTGTGAATAAAAAATTATTTCAGGAGGCATTTTATCTTTGAGTGAGTGGAATACTTGGGAATTTTTAAAAGAAATATTAGTCTATGGTTTTTTACATTTGAAATTTCATAATATTGGAAGATTCATAGAAATAGTAGAGATAATACACATATATGGCTAGCCAATGTATGTTGGAAATGTTTTTGGGACATTTTTTACCATTGTCTTTTCAGTTTAACCTCGCTGTAAGCATTTTTTTTACTTTAACCTCGATATGTAATTTTTTATATTTTTTTTATTAATTAAATGAAAATATTATGTTAAACATTATAAATATTATAAATTATCTTGTTAAAAATATGTAATTCATTTTTACAAAATTCAGTTACAATTGATTGAAAACCAAATTTAAGTTTATACCCATAGACATGATGACAAACTAGTTTTCAATATATAAAATGATAAAAAGATTAAAATACATTATATCCAAATTCAAACTAAAATTATTATAGTGACCTAGATAAGTCTAATTTATATATAATTTTTTTAATGATGTTATAAAAATAATTTTAAATTATTTCTCTTATATTTTATTTAAATGAAATTTACTTTTTATATAAAAACAAGTGTTTTTCATTGTTCACTAAAAAACTAATTTTTTTTAGAAAAATACCCAAATATTTTCAAATTTGTTTTCTAAAATTTTCAAAACATAAGCATTAATTTTTAAAATATTTAAATATAAAAAATTTGTTTTAAATTTGTTCTTTTGTTAAATATAATGAATATTCTATAACATATGTAATTTTTAATCATTATGATCTATTTATATAGAATCGTTATAAATAATTATAAAATGTACTTATTAATATTCATACCCCAATTATTAACCACTAGGTTATAACATTCTAACATAAATAATAATACTAAAAACATATTATAGGATTTTTGAACTTGATGTTGTGTGTAACACAAGCTATCAAAAAAATTAATTGAAAAATAAATAGATAATAACACAAAAAACAAAATTTGTTACAAATGGGACTATTTTTCAATCAACATACAAATAAAAAGATAATGGTGGGATTCCACCTTCAACCACATCAAAGGAAATTGGTGTAAGGCTGTGAATTTCTAATCACGATGGTTGATGCTATGTCTCCAAATGATGTTATAGTAGGTACACCAACTGTGCTCTCAAAGATATAATGTAATTTGATTAAATATTTTTCTATAAAATTGTTTATTTAAACAGTGCTTCTGAATAGTATGGAATCAATCAATACGATTCTAGAAGTATAGTTATCATTCACGACTCCTAGAGGGATTATCCTAGCATCAAATGTCTATAGAAACTGCAGTAATATTTTGGAGGAGTACAATATCACTGAAAATATAGTACTCATTCCTATGGAAGAATTCAATATTATACTAGGTATGTAATATCTCACAGGATATAATTCTAAAATCAGATGTGTATGTTATTATATTTTAGTATTCTTGAATGGACATCATACAAATATGTTCAAAGGATAAATATCTTATCTTCTGTTTTATCAAGAATCATGTCCCATAGACATCTTTACAGAGATGAATGGATAATAGGTACAATTAAATAAATATATAAATAATAAAAATATTTCCATACCTTAAAAATATATTGGTTTATTTCATAACTATTTACATGGACCTCATCCATAAAGAGTTATATAGTTCTCTGTTGATCTCATACATATATCAAATATCATACCGAGGACACTGTATAAAATGTATAATGTAGAGTTATTGGAATTAAAGAAACAACATCAATATATATACTAGAGAATGGATTTATCCAAACTGGTGTAGCTTCTTAAAGAGAACATGTTTTATTTTTAATAAAAAATGATGAATTAATGTTCATATTCATTTATTATAGATAAAAAAACTTGATTAATGTTAGGAAAAAATACCATATCAAAATTATTGATGATTTATTCGACTAGTTATGTCTTGCTCAGTTATATTATATGATTAAATGATAATATCAGTCTCATAAATTGAGGGTGTGGGATGAATATATTCCCAAAAAAATCATCTGTGTAAGATATTTACATTATAAGTTTGTTTTTATGTCGTTCATCTTGATTAATGATTTCAATTCTAATTATAGGTTTGAAAATTAGAGTCTATAAGGACTATAATTATAAATTCATTGTAGTTTTTATTTATGATATATTAATATTTTCCAAAATTCATGAACACCATGAGGATCATAAAAGGTTCATATTGAAATCTATGTGGATATATTTTTTTGGAAAATATAGAAAATTTGAATTCTGGTGGTAATAAGTTTCATTATTTGTGAACATTTTAAGTAATGAATGAATCTCATTTGACCCTCCCATGAAAATGGTGGTTGTGGAGTGTCCAAATCATACAATAGTAACTATGATTCGTTATTTCCGTTGTCTAGTTGGATTTTTTAGTTGGATTGTAATAAAAATTTCATTACATTCAAATCAACTGACCATGTTAACTATAAAAGAAGATACATTCGTTTGGGAAAAAAGTGTGTGAAGAAAGATTCCACGAATTGAGGATGAGATTAATTAGTGCACCTAGGTTATCTGTAACCTCGTTTATATAATTATATATTATCTATTGTTAATAATTTATGATTGATAATGGGTGTGTCCTTATTGTCCAATAATAAGGAGATCACTTATGCAACATGATAGCTAAAACATCATGGGATGTTTTTTCTTACACATGACTATGAAATTATTACAATATTTTTTTATGAAAATATTGTGGTAATATATTTATGGGATAAAATGTTATGTATACATATTTCAACAATTATTGAATAATATATTAATGAAAATAAATTCAAAATGAGAAAAATGAGACTGTAGGATCCTTCTAAAACTATGACTATACATTTATTCATTAATCTAGAAGAGTTTATAATGTCTCTATTGAATTAAGAGATTAACTATTATTATAGAAATGATGAGAATTTAAGGGTTTCCATGGATTAAGGATCAGGTAATGTTGTACATGGTAATTATATGGGACGATGCATCATCAATCCTATCCAAAATGATTTCTTAGTTGTCATTACCAGAGAAATTCAAGATAACCCAAAGAGATGATTATTTGATAAAAATGAAGATCAGGGATCTGGATAAAGGGATTTTTTAAATGTGCAGTATTATTCAAGATAGTGTATTGAAATTTCATATTAGGATATCTGTCCTATTTATCTAAAATATTAAGAATGATATGATAAATGAAGATTATATCCCTATATTCTTTACACATCCCAAAATAACTACAATGTAAAAGTAAAATTGTGATTATTAATGTTGGGATAATATGAAATGGGGTATTTCTTCCTAAAATATAAGGTTCATGGTGATTCATGAAGTGAATGCAGTGTGACATCTTCTTAATGGTGTATTGAAAACACTACCCATAACACTATGGATGTCAGACAATACCACCAAATACTTAATTACTAGTCTCACAAGCCTTCCAATTTAATTCTTATTCCAGAATATTTTTATTATGAAAATAATTCCTTGATATTCATAACGGAAGTGGTTAGGCTACATTAAATTCCACATTCAATTATTTTGGATCCTGACCCAATGTTTAAATATAAATTCTAGAGAAACCATAATAATGCTTTGAATATTGAATTGAATTTTCATACCTCCAATGATTCCCAAATAGATGGAAAATTTGATAAGAGAATTCATAACATACAAAAACTCTAATGACATGCTCAATGAAAATTAATGGTATATAGGATAAACATCACCCATTAAATGAGATACAATTTAACAATATATTATATTCATGTATTCTAATGGATTCATATGTATCTCAATACAGTAAACAATGTGGAAGTCCAACTTATTGAGTATAATTTCATGATAGAATGCTACATGGGCTTAATATTTTGAATGATTTGATAGGAATAGTTCATAATAGCATACAAAAAATGTAAATGATTCTTAGATTCAACAGAATATCAATGTATAAAATTTTTTAGGGACATCTGTTATGATGTTGGAGATATTAATTTCCTTCAGATATCACCATGTAAGAGAGTCGTGTTTTTTGGAATGGAATTAAATATTATACATAGTTATGTGGGCTACTTTGAAATCCATAATCATATAGAAATATGGGAATATCAGCAAGACCAACCACCAAATTTGGCTTTAGTTTGTAATGTATTCCACAAATCTCTATAGAGGAAGAACTATCTAATCCCTCACATATACTAAATCAGGAAGTGGTAAAACTGGAACATGACCTCACTTATGAGGAGAAGCCATTAGATATCATGAACCGTAGAGAATAGGTTATATTAAAAAAGAATCCCCATATTGTAAAATTTTTATGTTGGAATAATAAAAATGATAAAGAATCATTGGAATCAGAGTTGGAAATGAGACAAAAGCAACAAACGCTTTTCTCAAAAAATATAATGAATAAAAATTTTAATGACAAAATATATTAATGTGGGGATGAATGTAATAGCAAAAAATTAATTCTATGATCAATAAATCTAATTTTTCATAATTTCAATTTTCACAAAATTGAAGTAAAAATAATTATTATTATAAGTTTGGTAATGTAATTTAAATAATGAAATGTGTGACTATAGATTCTAGTAGTGCAAGATTATAAAAACCAAAAATCCAAGACCATTAAATGGTTTACTACACATATTTGAACTCTATAATTTTATTATATTTATCATGAAACAATTCATGGAAAAATAAAAATTATTAATAAAATTGGAATTATAATTGGAATTGTAATAAAATGTGGTAATGATGTATTAATTGTTTTTTAATTTGAATAATATATATGGTATAATGATAAATATGATTATTGGGATTAAAAAATGATGTTATTGTTTCTCAAATACATCCATTGGTTAATATTACAATTGGAAAATTTTACTTTTAGAATCAATAACAATTTTTAATAATTTTACCATTATAATTAGAATTTTTATGTACTTAGGATAATGGATAATGAATGTTTAATGGATAAATGATGGTTTCAACAAATCAAGTCATTCAATTTAAAGCCCAATTGTTAGATAATTGGAGGGAGGTAGAATAACAAGGGTTATCCCTTAACCATGCCTAATTTGAGACTTAATAATCGAGAAATGAAATTAATCTCTGATGAGAGTTCTTCAGGTTATTAGATATTACAACTAGATCAACGTTATCTGACCCACCCTATGAAACTAACCCCATTACAATCTTTACCATTAGAGTGTATGTAGCTGTAATAAGGTGTTATGTGCCTATGAATTATTTTCATAATGTTTAATTTCATTTGTATAAATAAAAATGGTTTACGGTGAATCCCATTTGGAGGATAATACTATTTAATAAAACATGTGTTTAAATAGGATGAATTTGATAATTTATTTTTTGGATGAAAAGAATAAATAATTATATTTTCATGAAAATAGAGATACTTTGGTAATAGATCTATTATTCTAAATAATATTTACATTAATAAAATTAACATTTAAAAATTATTACATTATTATAATATAAAAAATAATTATCTAATGGCCAATTAAATTATTAATGGTTGCAACATTTTTCCAGGGTCATGAAAAAGGATAATTTTCAACCAATAAGGTTGTTAATATTTGAAATATATTACTATCATTTTAATAGAATTTTTTAGTAAATAAATAATAATATCTTTATTCTTCACACCTAAATTATTATTCATTTAATTTTTGATAGGATTGTGAAATACATTATCATTCAATGAATAATAAAAATATATTGCTCATTTTTTAACATGATTTATGACATCATATTTGTGTCATAATTATGTAATAATTACTTAACCATAATCCATGTCAAAAAATATAAAAATTTTATTAATAAAATTTCTCTTCATATATTTATATCAATTTCGAAACTGATAAGTGATTTCTCAATTTCTAAAATGAAAAATTCTATTTAAAAAAACATTAATTTGTTAAAAATTTGATTTATAAGGACAAAGAAGTATTAGAAAATAGGATTAAATTATAATAGATTAAAATTTCTTTAAAATATGTATCTGGTGTCTAAAATCATTATTAGAAACCAAAGTGAAACTAATTGATTTTCATTTTCTAGAACCTTTATTTTGAATATGTGTATTAGAAAATTATTAAAAAATTTCTCATCATTTTTTATAAATACCAAACCAGTCACCCATCCTCTTCACTCAAAATGTATACTCCATGATGTTATAGACATCGTTTATCAAAAATATTCCTCTAATGGTTTATTTTATCCCCCAAGGAACCATCTAAATGATTTTTTGGAGAAACAAATCTATGTAAGAGAATCTTGCGGTTCTGTTTTCCATTCAATTCCACCTCCTTATGGAATTTTTCCAAACTATTAAAATAATATATATTAGTTAATTTTTTTCCCAATACTTAAAATTGTTTTTTACAAATTGAATAACTTATTTTCAAATAAATATTCAATTTCCTCAAACAAGGTTTTATGCTCCCCATATAGTCAATTTAATTTGTTGAATTTCTCTCTTTTTTATGAAAAATTATCTTTGTATGAATACTCAATCCTCTCCTATTCCTTGGGTATTTAGTTGGATATAAATAATTTTTTTTAATTTATGTTTTTACAAATAGAAAATACACATTAAATATTTATGGGTTAAAAATGATATTATGATCAGCTATTAAACCACTTATGTACATAATGATTTTTTATGGAACTTATATAATATTATACTTATTTTACTGATAAAATGATTTATTGTGATCAATGTGGCTCACATGAATTATTACATTAGACGAGTGTTCCCTAACATTAAACTAATTAATTTTTAAAACAATTTAATTTCGATATATTGCATGATTAATAATAACCTGGTGAATAACCTTGGAAATTAAATTTATGAATCCTTAGTGATAAAATATTTAAATATGCTTAGGAATATATATTATTATTTTATAGCCACATTTTCATGTTATGAATCATGTATTATTTATTACAATGTATCTCATGATCTCTTAATTCTAGATAAATTGTTATTAACATGTTTTTAATTGTTTTCCTCATGATCAAATGATAAATATCTCCCTTATATATTCCTTTACTAGGATTAATGATTCTCCCTTTACATTCATATACATCCCTAGGATATGGGATGCAGAATATGAAACATATGGGGACCACATAAATGATCCATTCATGTTTATTAGAATAATTTTTTATGTTTTCAGGTATTATTTTCCAAATTTCAATGAAATAAAATTGTTAAATATCATTTCATTGTTCCATGTAATAAAAATATTATGTAATAAATTGGTGGGATGATATAAAAAATTTGTTATATCATTATTATAGGAGGAAAATGAATTTATGGGTCCTCCTCATCTTCTTATACCAATAATTCTATATCCTCTTCCATAAAACCATCATATACTGATTGTTTATGAAAATCTTCTTCCAAATGGAATTTAGTAAAAATTAAAATTTGATTTATTTCAAAAAGGTTGAATATAGTTGAATTTAATTAACCTTTATATTTTTATATGTTAACTCTATGGGTTCATGAATGGACACAATGTGTTCTTCAAAAAAAAATAAAATTTTCAAAAAGTATATGGAGCTTCATGTGTTCATTTATTGATTAATTATAGAGACCCAACCCTAGAATACAGAGGGTCGGTGCCTTGAAACATGATTTGATATTAATTATAAATACATGAACTGATAAATTACACATCATTCCCTATAGAGGGGATCGAATTCAGTTCAGGCACTGAGAAACCAGCTACTCCTATCATGTTTCTTCTTCTAAAAGATGATACCTGAAAAATTTGTCTCCGAAACATAGGGTGAACATACGAATTCCCAATAAGGTGTTTATAAATAAAATTCTATACCCAAAATTACTTTTGAAAATATTCTTTAACCCATTTCATAAAACAATATTATTAATGAAAATCCATAGCACATGTAACAAGTCCTAATAAAAGGGATTAATTAAAAACATGCTAACATAATTACAAGGATGCATAATTCGATTATAGTAATGATTAATAGGAGTAATGAATAATAGATATTGTAAATATTCATGACATTATAATATGTAATCACAAATTAAAAAGTTATGAGTAAAGAATAATTAGAGTTGCACGTAAAGGTAATAACTTCAATTTCATACATCAAATACTAAATTGTTGAGTGTTCAACATCTATCATTCCCTAAGCTTTTACATTTATGATACTCATATGTACTGGCTCTTAACCATGGAAATTCTACTGGTTGAATATCCATTGGGTTAATTAATTATTATTTACATAATGAGGGAATGTATAATATTGGACTTTAATTTATGTTTCAAGGCCTCGGCCAAGACCTAGGGGATAACTATAACTGGATCCCAACCTGGTGATCCTATGTAACAAGACTCCATCCCGGAGAGCCTCAATAACTGGACTACAACCTGTAGGGTCTACTGTAACCATACCCCAACCTAGAGGGTTTACTTTAACCCGTCCCCAACTTGGAACATACTAGTCTAATACATTCCTCATATGTTTAATAAGGAAATGTAACCAAAGTGTCCCATACTACTCTGAATACCTAATTTCATGTCTTTTTTTTGGGGTGTCTCATACCACTCCAAATAATTAAATTCATAATTCATTATCATTGGTGTTGAATAATAAATACATCGATTTATCACAAAAATTAATAACTTTACAAATTCTTCCATAAACATTCAATGCATTACATTGCATGTTTATAACGTTAGATATGTATTATTCACGCACAGTTCATGCGCTGATAAATGGAAACGACATTGGATGAAATCATAATCTGTTAGTTATTATTTAAATAATAATCTTCACAATGACATGCATAAAATAGAAAACATTCTTTGGGTATTTGATATTAATTTAAATCACCCAATAAATGAATGGGTGGGGTTACAACATTAAAAGATAGTTCCTTAATATTCAAAAATTATATATTTATGGAAATGAAAATTTATTATTTAAAAAGAGTAAGTTTGAATTTATATAGAAGTCATTTGGACATGAAGCATACACTGATAAACGGTCTTGTCTTGTTAAATGGCCATGCCTTATGTTTCATATAATTTAAGGCCAATTGGTTTGCAGTGTAATTTTTTTAATGTAGTTCATGAATTCAAGAGAATTTAATTAAACATATCAAAAACATACATTGACTACTGAAGTTTGTTTTAGGCCATGTTAATTCACATTATGTACACAAATAATAGCTTCATACATATAACTAAAACCTCTATAATTTAATAAAAATACTAGAGAGTGACTCATACATGTGAATATAAAGTTTCAACCCTCCAATATTTACACTCATGAATTAAGTATATCAATATAAAGGCGTTTGAAATAACTACACATAGGGTTCTTTCTAAAATATTCATTCAACAAGGTGTGCATAAGAAGTAGTGTTTAATCAAAGACAAAAGAAAATATTTGAAAACACATGTTTTGTATTTTCTTGGAAAACCATGGAAATTTATAATAATACAACTGGGGATTAAAGTTGGCTTATATACAAACGTACTCACATAACTGATTCTACATTATGAGTATACGTAAGGATCTCATACCTTTCATATTTGATACTTTCAATATTATCAAGAGTATGAACTAAAATTATAATGATTAAATGCTTAAAAAACATGTATATATATTATAAATATATATTTAAGATCATATATAATGTAGTATAATTGTTTTCTTACAAAAATAACTCAATGGATTTCATTGTTCTCTAATAACTTTGAAACTCAAAAATTGAAATCATATATCTGGGCTTATGGGGTTTATAAAAATATGAGCTCTCTATATATTATACTAATATATATATATATATATATATCTCTAATTATGTATCTAAGGAATAAATAATGGCATGAGGTATCTATACTTCGGGTCTACTAACACCCTATAACTCAGTATCCCATAATACTAAATTGGGTAAATAAATATTTAGAATCCAGTCATAAGATGATGTATATTTATATAACAAGTATATATAAACAAACATCTTTACACTCTATAATAAAGGCAAATATAAATCCCCTACATTAGCTTGAGGTGGAGAACGAGCTCATGAAAGCACTGGAAATAATGGAGTATACTTGTTAGGGTATATTGGATGCTGAGAGTGAAGGACTAAGAGGTTTGAGATTCCCTGATTGTTTTCTTATAAAAACAATACTGAATATTTTAATAGAATTTCTTAGAAACCGTGGACCATGTGGCTTATAAAAATACTAACAGTCATTCCTTGTGGAATCTGAGTGAAAGGAGCTAGACCAAATTCTGTCACGGGAGGAGAATAATGATGAAATATAGGGTGTAGGGTTACTGGTTTTGGGCATGCCGCAGGGAAGAAGACAACTCAGAAGAGAATGATTAGAAAAAAATTGAATAGTCGGGATTTAATCTGGATTTGATCCAGTGGTCATGGTACATCTGTGGTTTCTAAAGGTGATGGATGATATAGATCAATCTATGGCAAGATCGGGTGGCTCATGATTGTTGAGGTGTTTTAAAAAAACTCGAAAGATCATTACTAGGTCGTGCAAGATCGAACAGACCACAAAAAACGCATTTAAAATCATGGTTGTTGAGGTTTGAGTGCGGGGTTGAGATCGATGGCCCGGATCGCGCGATACGTGATCCAATGGCCCCAATCTCGTTTCTCCTAAAAATTGAATCCCACATCGAAAAGGGTAGGCACACACAAATTCCATTTAATCCTAAGCCTCTGAAACATCACTCTGAAATCACATAACACACACACAGGGGGCCGTACACACGGGCTCCTGCTTCCCCCCACATTCCTTGGCCTACCTATGCCTCGCCGCGGCCTCACGCCCACGGTGGAACACTCAAACGCTCATGCTCGAGTGAGCCCTTCGGGGAAACTATGCTCGTGCTTGGGCTGGACTAAGATTTGGCTGAGGGCTAGGCTCAGCCACCTTGGGTGAGCTGCCTCCCTTGCACCATCCATAAAGGGCTGGCCCGAGCCAGCCCATTTTTTTAAAAAAAATTGATCTAAAAAATAATGAAGTCTTATGTAAAAATAATACTACATAAAAATTACCATTTCAAACATGATTTTTATATATCATAAAAAGGGTTAATTAATACCTAATTATACCTTATCTAGTAATATTACTCAAATTATTTTTAAACACGAATGATTTAAAATTAAAGATTATAAATTGAAATATTGGTATACCGACATAAAATATTTTCTACTAATATTATAGTATTCAAAAATAAGTTAATCAAAAACATCATTTAGTTAAAATAAATTAAACATAATTTAAAAAAATTTTCTTTTAAAAAGTTGAAGATAATTATGTTGTATTTTGAAATATTTGAAATGTGTTTTGAATTTTTAAATACATTTCAAAATCATGTAAATAAAAATATTTCAGCATAATCAGAACATATCTTAAAATTTCCAATTTTTAAATTTTGGAAAACCAAGTTGTACTTACATGTTTTTTCGTTAAATCACCCTAAGGAAAATGACTATAAATATAGTCGTTAGAATCCATAAGTCAACCAAAGCAATGGTCATGTTGTTGCCTTATATATGACGATGCCTTAGGGTGTCCTAAATTCAAGGTGATTGAAGAAGATGTTTCATGTTATACCATTGGTGCTTAGTGTGGCTGCAATGGCTTAAGCCATTTTGATGTTTGTTATAATAGATTCTAAAGACCCATTTTATTTCCTTTGGGTTCTCATTGTTTTATGTGGTCTCCCTATAATTATGATAGGGTTTTTAATAGGTATATTTGGGTAGAAAACATTCTTGTGATCTTGATAAATTTTAAACACTACAGTGTTCTTGTTTAAATGAAAATCCCTCTATCCACATGTCTGTTTTACTCAGTTTCATTCAAATATAAATTAAAACCATGTTATTAATTCTTCCTGAGAAACATGTTTTGTTTAGTTGTTATAAAATTCAAACAAAATGTAAACATAAACATATCAATACATGAGGTTCGAGTTTTGGGGTGTTACATTATTACCCCAATTAAGAATTGTGTACTCGCAATTCATACTACATACACTTAAAATAAGGACTCTTTTACCAATATTTCCACAACCTCCATTATGGAGGGTCCTCTAGTGTGGCTAGGTGAATTCCAAATTTTATGTTCAAATCATCAGCTTCTCTGGACAAGATAAATTTTGAATAGAAAGGTTTGAACCTCTACATATTGAATTAAGGCCTCCATAGAGAAGCTTGAGCAGTGGAAATCTTGATGATGTCCAAATGGACCAATTCTCGAAGAATTCAACGAACTAACTCTCGTTTGAGTATATCTGTGTCATAGGAAGTTTCGTACAAGCTAACATTGAGGAGTTGATTTGTAACACGCTGACCCTAGAAGCCCGGAGTCAGTGCATTATTATATATCATAGGCATGATCATAAAAGATCAAGTATCGAAAGACCGATTAGTTTAGTAGCGTTGTAAGTATTAAATACATTTATAAGGATTACATTACATCATAAAATAAAAAAATACAACAACATTTCCTCCATAGACAACATTGATATCACATAGACTATCCCTGAAGGTTAGTCATAATATACATCTTTGCATCCTGGGAAAATGAAACATAGAAAGGGGTGAGCTCAGATGCTCAGTAAGGATAACATTATGGTGGAAACTTTCATAAATAAGCATAAACATTTAAGGCAGTGTATAAGACTAGAACAATCACCTTTTAAGCATGAAATTCAGCATAATATTGAAATGATAAAATCAAATAATTCCATTTAATTATTCACATTGATAATCTACTAGTAAAATGATCTCATGCAATATCAATAACCACTTTCATAATGATGGAATGCATAATGCCAGACTATCATAACCACATAGTTAAGGCCTTGTTCCAAGACTTCAAAAAAAATTCAAGGCCTTATGCCAAGACACTAGTTTGTCTCATGAGACCTACTGATGCATCAATGATCTATAGTGGGCTCCACCCCTCACTTACTAAGACCAAATCATTCCTCATATGAAATTATTGAAACATAACATAAACATTCATATTAAAACTAGAATACGAAATGTCAATACTTTATCCACAAACTATGAATGGAATAAAAATAGCACATCCACAGTCAAACATAACTCATTCGATACAATATGGAAGATTGTATTATATCAGATTAACCTCAATCAAGAATAATGAATGATATTGACAGAGATGAATATAATCATCAAAACTACTAGATAGAAATATCCCCCTTTTTATTGAAATCATTTAAAAGTCAATCTATTTTTCAAGAAGCCATTTAAAAATAGATTTATGAATCAAAGTGTCTCATACCACATTGAAACTTTTAAAAGGAATTTTATTTTTAAAACATTAATGTGCACATAAATAAATCATTAAAACCATTTTTAAAACATGGACATTAATGAGAATGATTTAGAATAATAAATCTTTAAAACATTGAAAATGTTATTTTAGTTTGAGTTACTAACCAAAAGAGAGACACTTGAATACAAATAATTGAGGTAATAAAAACATTTTAATAACTTGATAATAAAGGGATTCATGATATATGATGTGAAAGTACATTATATACACCATATAAAATTTATTTGGTGTATAACAACGAAGTCTCAATGGAATGTAAATTGAGAAGAAATCTATTATAAGGACCGTATCATTTGGTTTAGGATAAATCAACAACATAATTATGTGTGCCACATATAAATACTCTCAATATGATTTTATATTCAGTGTAAATAACTCATAGGACATTCACACATATTCTTGTAAAAACAAAACCAAAGAATTGTATATTTAACTCAACAAATGGAGATTGAGTTAAAATTACTCTTATAAAGTTCATATCAATGACTTGATAATTTAACAATTGAGTGATTATGTTTATTAAATTTATATCCATAGATAGGCGAGTGGAAATTATGACATAAGAAAATGAATAGTGATTCCACAAAAATTCTTGGAGTAAAATAATCAATGAAGAATACGTAAAGCCAAATGAGTGGAAATTAAAATTTCAAATTCCCTTTTCGATTTGGTAATTTATGAAAAATACAACCATAAAAGAAGTATCATTCAATGATGATGAAAATATCCATAAATTAATGTATACTACACAATGAATACAATCATGGGAAGTAAACACACCACATTCAATAAATAAGTTGTGATGAATGGAAATCTCACTAAATTAAAAGGGAGATAAGAAACGCCTTACTTTGTACTTTTTCCTTGGTCGAGGGTAGGATAACCTCATGTATAATGGTGAAATAATTGTTATTAAATTATAAAATAATTATATACATTAGTATGATATAATATATGATCTTTTAACATTGATTTGTTAATAATATCATAGTATTATCGTCGTTTCGGATGTTAACTAATTCATTTTACTTTATATTATTTGTTATGGGAGAAATATTTGTTATGGATGGGATGTATATTTTTCATATCCAGAATTATATCATGTCTCTAATCATTATTTTTAATCATCAAATGAAATTTATTCTTGAATGGATACAATGGGGAATGAATCTCATCCTGTTCGTGGAGACAGTAATCTGTACGTACACACGAGCGACAATATCACTGTTTTGATGTTAAAAAATATATAATTGGACGGTATATTATATATAAATAATAATTATCATGTTATATTTATTATTTACATGAATTACACCTCATTATTATACCCATCCAAATAATAATGTATTAAATAACAATTACACCACGACGTGGATACGGTAATCTGTACGTAAGCACGTATAGTGACATGTCATTCAAAGGATGGATAGAATAAGGAAGATGGATGTACCATATTTATAATAAGTTCAAAGTATATAGATGATACTGTATTTATTATTTAATAATGTAAATAACAAAAAAGAATAATTGGAAGAAGAAAAGAACTTGAATGTTGGTAGTGAAATTATTACCTATTCTTCTGGTTCTTCCTTTTGAATTGATAAAAAGGGATCCATAAGTTGGATTTCTGAAACAATTAGGGCCTCTAGGAAGAATTTAGGGAATTAGAGAGGATATTTGGGCAGGTTTTGTCTGAGAATAAAGGATTTGAAGGTGTGAATTAGTGAGTAGTTGGAGTGCCCTTTTACAAGAGGGGTGAGGGGAACCTTAGGAAAAGCTAGAAATATTATTTTATAATAAATTCCTATTCAGTTTATAATTGCTCAAAAGTAGATTATTTATGGTTTAAGGTGGGTATAGGTCTAAAAAAACTAAAACAAATAGGGTTTAGATAGGTTTCGGTCACTATATTAACATTATCTTTTTTATTTAACTCTTGGTTAAATAGTTTGATATTTACCATGTATCATTGTATTTTTATATTATATTATTAATAAACATACTATACCATTAATTATACACCTATCATTATATAAGTCCTTTTTCCGAACCATAAATTTTTAGTCACATAATTTCAACAAATAATATAATATTTCTTTTAAAAACTCATTTATGTCAATTTTGACACTATTTAACAATTGATTTTTGTTAAATTATTAAAAACTGTATAAATTCGAACCAAATTAATTTATGAAATCCTAACATGTCAAATTAACCAATAAAATTCGTGTATGTCATCATAACTTTCAAATTATATTTATTTTAACAATAATAATACCAATTATTTGATTCATTCATTAATAAAGAAAATACTACATCATTATTGTGTCATAAATAAATTTAATTATATAATTTCTAAAAATTATAAATAAAATACCATTATGTTTTAAATATTTTAATCTTTTTAATTAATATTTATAGTTGATAATATAACATATATAACCCAATGTAAAAATTGTTTTTCTATAAGATATATGCTTATGTCATTTTTGTATATACTTTTTCTTAATTAATATAAAGTGTCATTAGCACTTACAAGTCGCTCCATGGGGTCCCAAAATCGACCCAAAGATTACCATTGTTGTACATGTATCAACCAATAGTGATAGGACACATTTTATAGTAATTTAATATTATTATAATATTATTGTTTTACCCTTATTTACCAGATTTACACTTTAACCATGGTAAATAAAATATATACCGAAGTAATTATTCAAAATGTCTAAAAAAAGTTACCTATATACATAATTTGTAATTCCTGATTCTTAATATGAAATCCATTTTTCTAAATTCAAAACATAGAAGTGGATGAAATTAATTTAACATTAATTCCTGTTGTCAAAACAAAGAGCACGTTTTTAAGAAATAATAACTATAAAAAGATTGACACTTGTTTATGTCTGGTTTAAATGTGAAATTACATAAAATTACCAATATTGGATTACATGGTAAAAATATATTCTAATTATTCTTTAAAACCTCCCAATAGCATAATTTATCACTATAAATTATTTGGATTAAAAGTTTTTTAATTAATGTTTACTATTTTTCACTATTCATCAAAATTTGAATGTTTTCTAAAAATACCAAAAATTAACCCTAGGCTAATTTTGATATTCCGAATCCAAAAATGTTGCCCATTTTGAATTAAAAAATTTATAAGATTTTAAAAAGTGGATATTACTATTCATAAAAGCTAGGTTTATTGGTTGTGGTAAGTGTTAGAACTGAAAGTTTCGTACAACACATGCTACTACATTATTCAAAGGGATGTGTATCGTCGAAGCTTGGGGTGTTACATTATCCCCTCCTTCAAATAATTTTTTCTTCAAATATATTTTAAAATTGGGCTTGGGAATATAATGGAAGGTGCCACATCAGAAATAGATTCTATAAAACTATCACTTTAAAAGAAATAAAGTGAAGTACAAATGTTACCCAAGATAACCCATTCTAGGATTCCATATAGAAAAACATGGATATGGATGATAAAATATGTGTCAAGTTCTGATGTAGAGGGATTGAAAACATGATTAGGACAAAGTTAACTACAATAAAACTAAAAACTTGTGATGGAACAAATGGTCAACAGTCTGCTCGTAGAAAAAGCAAACGAACAACATTTTTTTTGTTTTAAGTTACATTCCATAATGACGAGGAATTAATTTATGGGATTTACTAAGAACATAAAGAGATATTCTATATTTATAAGTAGACATTCATTATTTAATAAATTTCTACAACTAACTCATTTTTTAAGCGATGAGTTTTCAAGAAGACATGGTCACACTGGAAGAGAAAGAATAAACTTCTATAGGATCACATGATTCATGGTGGATAAACTATATATTGACCTTGTATTTCAAGATTAATCAAAACCAAAATGGTTTTTATAAGATCTGATGATCCACCAAAAGGATATTCTATTAGAGAAAGAAACACTAATCTCTATTTCTAAAACTAAACAAACAATACCCCAAAGGTAAATAAATACCATTCAATAAGAAATTGTCCTTAAAATACTTCAATATAATCCAAACAAATATTGATAACCAAAACATAGGAGAATTTGGTTATGTAGTCTTCCATGATAACTTGTATCTCCAAATGACATCAACTACTCTTAAAGTCACATACTTAAAAGTAATTAACCTAATCACATATTCTCTATTATTGATTAATCATTTCCATAAATAACCCAAAAAAAACTATAAATCCACATTAAATACATAGATAAAAATACACCATTACTCCTCAAATGAAATCCCATAGTATTCTATTTTCCTTGGGCATATAGTGTTCCCAAAAAATCGAACTTCTTCCAAAATAACTTTTATCAGTTAATCACCGAATCATTTTCTTATACTAGGGGTATTCATTTTATAATACATAATATCCCAAATCAACTTATTATTGATCAATAATAAAATTTAACTAAAAATAATTAGTCACAATAACCATGGACATCACGTAGTCCAGTGGTCGGCGATAAATCCTAACCGCACTTTGGTTGTGGGTTTGATTCCTACACCTTTTTCTGATGCGACGGGTTGTCACACGGTCTACGTGTTGTCCTTTTTCGAAAACTATATTATATAACATTACCAAAATTAGATAAATTCTGAAAAATAACAATAACATAATTTAACCACAAATGTTATCTCAAACCTTGAATTTTCATCCCAATATATAATAACTTGTAATTGCCTCAAACCCAATGATCAAATAAAACCAAAAGTTTATTTATAACTATATCCAAAAGAGAAAAGATAAGTATTCTTCAAATATCAGTTTCACATTAAAAATATAAGGGTTACAAATACAAGAGAAAATTATTCCAAAGTAATCCCATCAACAAAAAGTACTAGTACTTTTAAGAATTTCATTAACCATTTATTTCTCCATAGCTTCTTCTTTGACCTAGAAAATGTCCTATAGAATAGTCCATTCACTCGGGTAATAGACAGGTCCCCTACATTTACGACAAATGTCTGTAAATGGATTATAGGGACCATTTTTATTTTCTTACATAGTACTCTTTAATTTTCCTTGGAAATTCTTCACTTTATGCCCTTCTTTCCCACACGTAAAGTATTTCTTTATTCCATTGAGAAACTTTCCTGGGTGTCTCCTTCCACATTTCTTTCATGATGGAAATTGATGATTCTTTTATCCATGGTCTCCACTACTGGAGATCTTATCATTAATCACCTTTCTCTTATTTGTTGAGTGCAGAAGTTGGTTAATATATATGTATTGATCATATTTTTTTAAAACAGATTTTGCATGAAAATGATATCTTTTACGCCGATCAATATTCCATTTTTTTTCTCATTTCCACCATCGATCCCACCATTAACAGCATTCTCAAAGTTACTATGAATTCCTTGGAATCCACCTATTGTCTAAAATCAAAAAGCATTGTGTGATTAATAGTAGTCATAAAATCATTTAGATAATATCATGACACCATATTCTCAATTTGAAACACCTTAGGATTAACCAAGGTCATTTATTCTCATCTTATATTAAAATAATAAAAATTGGTTTGTTATGAAAATTAAAATTATACTAAGAATATCCCCTGAGGGTTTCATAACCAAGAGTGCAGCAAGGCCCGTTGTCATGCACCAGATCTCGTTCGAGTCTAGATCAAAGCATTGTTTTCTAGTTTTATCCCTAGGTACATCTGTACCAAAGCCACCTCTACCGGATCATATCCAGAAAGGGATTTATTGATCGGAAAACTAACAAAATTTCTACAGTACCAAAATTCTTGGATGTTCTTATATACTAATCCTCAACATCCAACTTAGGTCTATGTGCTCTAATCAGAGTTTATCCAAATCTAGTTTCCACGGTTTGTACTAAAATTCCTCTGATACCAACTGTAATGCCGCAACCATTGAAGCTCGGAGTCGGTTGATTATTACTCATCATTGGCATGATCATAAAATATCATGTCTCAAATGTCCGATTAATTTAGTATACTTGGAAGTAATAGATACATTCATAATGTTTACATTACATTATAAAATAGAAAACTACAACAACATTGTCTCTATAGACAACACTGAGATCCCATATACTATACCTATAGGTTAGTAATAATATACTTCTTTGCATTCTATGAAAATAAAACATAGAAATGGGTGAGTTCAGATGCTCAGTAAGGATAACATTATGGTGGAAATATTCATAAATAAGCATAAACATTTAAGGCAGTGTATAAGACTTGAACAAAATCCCTTTAAACATGAACTTCATCATAATATAGAAAATATAAAATCAAATAATTCCATTTTAATTTTCACGTGGATATTCAACTAGTTGAATGATCACATGAAATATCAAAAACAACTTTCATAATTCTGGAATACATAATGCCATACTATCATAACCACATAGTCAGAGCCTTGTGCCAAGACTATAAATAAGATTTTGTCAAGGCCTTATGCCAAGACACTAGTTTGTCTCATGATACCTACAGATGCATTGAGGATATATAGCGGGATCCACCCAAAACTTACTAAGTCCAACACATTCCTTATATGAAATGTTTGAAACATACCATAAACATTCGTATTGAAACTAGCATACAAAATTTCAATAATTTATCCACAAACCATGAATGGTAAAAAAATAGCACATCCACAGTCAAACATAACTCATTCAATATAATATGGAATATTGTATTGCATCAGATTAATATCAATATAGAATAATAAAGGATGTTGATATAGATGAAAATAATCATCAAAACTATTAGAGAGGAATATCCCCCTTTTTATCGAGATCATTTAAAAGTCAAACAATTTATCAAGAAGTCATTTAAAAATATATTTTTGAATCAAAGTGTCCCATACCACATTGAATATTTTATAATTAATTTTAATTTTAATACATTAATGTCCATATAAATAAATCCTTAAAACCATTTTAAAAAATGGACATTAATGAGAAATATTTAGAATAATAAATCATTAAAACATTTAAATTGATATTTTAGTTAGAGTTCCTAACCAAAAGAGTGACACATGAATACAAATAATTTAGGTAATCATAACATTTTAATATCATTATAATAATGGGATTCATGATATACTATGTGAAAATACATTATACACACCATATAAAATTGATTTGGTGTATAACAACAATGAAATCTCAATGGAATGTAAATTGAGATGAAATCAATTATAAAGACCGTATCCATTGGTTTAGGATAAATCAAAGACATAATTATGTTTGACACATATAAATACACTAACTATGATTTGATATTAAGTTTAAATCAATCAGAGGACATTCGCACATATTCATGTAAAAGCAACACCAATGAATTGGATATTTAACTCATTAAATGGGGATTGAGTTAAAATTACACTTATCAATTTCATATCGATGACATAAGAATTTATCAATGGAGTGATTATGTGTAATAAAAGTATATCCATATAGAGGGGAGTGGAAAATATGACATAAGTTAATTAATAGTGATTCCACACATAATCTTGGAGTAAAATAATCAATGAAGTATGCGTACATCCGAATGAGTTGAAATTGAAATTTCAACATCCCTTATCATTTAGGTAACTTAAGAAACGTAAACCCATGAAAAAAGGATCATACAATGATGATGTAAATATCTATAAATTACGTTATAGTACAAAATGAATACAATCATGGGTAGTACACACACAACATGCAGTAAATAAGTGGTGAACAATGGAAATCGCACAGAATTAAAAGTGAGATAAGAAACCCCTTTGTAATTTTTCCTTGGTAGAGGATAGGGTAACATCTTGTATAATGTATAAATAATATTTATTGAATTATAAAAGAATTATATACATTAATATGATATCATATATGTTCTTTTAACATTGATTTGTTAATAATATCTTAGTATTATCGTTGTTTCGGGTGTTAACAAATTCATTTTCCTTTATATTCTTAGTTATGTGAGCCATATATTTTATGGATGGGATGTATCTTATTCATATCCAGAATTATATAATGTCCATAAAAATTATTTTTAATCCTAAAATGAAATTTAGTCTTGAATGGATATGATGGGGAATGAATCTCATCGCGTTTGTGGAGACGATAATCCGTACGTATGCACGAGCGACAATATTAGTCTTTAGTTATTATAATAATATATAATTGAATGATATATCATATAAAAAGATTCATTATCATGATATATTTATTATTTATATGAATCACACTACATTATTATCCCCATCCAAATAATAATTTATTGAATAACAACTACACCACGACGTTGAGATGGTAATCCGCACGTACGCACGTATGGTGACATATCATTCAAAGGATGGATATAATAATGAAGATGTATATAACATATTTATAATAACATCACAGTATATAGATGTTACTAGATTTATTATTCTATAATGGAAATAAAAAAAAGACAAGGAAGAAGAAAAGAACATGAAAGAGGGTGGTGAAATTATTACATATTCTTCGGGTTATTCCTCTTGATTTGATCAAAAGGGCTCCTTAAGTTGGATTTCTGACCAAAGGAGGCCCTCTAGGATTAAGTTAGGGAAGATTATTGGATATTTGGGTAGGGTTTTGACTATAAAAAGGCTCTTATGGTGTCAATTAGTGTGTAGGGGGAGTGCCCTTTTATAAGAGGGGTGAGGGGCACCTTAAGAAAAGCTAGAAATATTATTTTATAATAAATTAATATTCTGTTCTTAATGGATAAAAGTGGATTATTTAATGGTTAAGGTTCGAAAACCACTCAACCAATAGGTTTTAGACCGGATTGGGTCACTATATTAACTTTATCTTTGGGATTTAACTCTTAGTTAAATAGTTTGACATTTACCATGTCTTTTTGTATTTTTATACTATATAATTAGTAAACATACTATATAATTACATACGGACCATAAGTGGTCCATTTATTATACAAATATAATTATATAAGTCTATTGGCCGAACCATAGATTTTTAGGAATATAATATCAATAAATAATATAATATTTGTTTTAAAAACTCATTTATGTCAATTTTGACACTATTTAATAATTGATTTTTGTTAAAGTCATAATAACATTATAAATTCGAAAAAAATTCATTTAAGAAATCCTAACATGTCATATTAACAATGAAAATTCTTGTATGTCATCAAAACTTTCAAATTATATTTATTTTAACACTTATAATACCAATTATTTGATTCATTCATTAATAATGAAAATACTGCATCATTATTGTGTCATAAATAAATTTAATTATTCAATGACTAAAAATTATTAATAAAATAATATTATGTATAAAATATTTTTATCTTTCTAATTAAAATTTATAGTTTAAAATATAACATATATAACCCTATGTAAATTATTTTTTCTAAATTATATATGCTTATGTCATTTTTGTATTTACTTTAATTTAATTAATATAATGTGTCATTATCACATAAAAGTGGCTCCATGGGGCCCAAAAATCGACCCAAATATGCCCATGGACGGAAATTTATCAAAAACTATGGTTTTGACACGTTTTAGAGAAATTTTATATTATTATAATATTATTGTTTACCCTTATTTACCGGATAAACCCTTTAACCATGGTAAATAAAATATTTATCGAAGTAATTATTCAAAATGTCTAAAAATAAAAGTTACATGTTTACAAAATTTGGACATCGTGATTCTAAATATGGAATCATTTTTTGTAAATTCAAAACACAGTAGTGGCAGATATTAATTTAAAATTAATTCTCGTTGTCAAAACAAAGAGCGTGTTTTAAAAAAAATAACAACTATCAAAAGATTGACAGTTGTTTATGTCTAGTTTAAATGTGAAATTACATCCAATTACCAATATTGGATTAAATTGTAAAAATTTATTCTAATTATACTTTAAAACCTCTGAATTTTATAATTTATCACTATAAATTATTTGGAATAAAAAAGTTGTTTTTAATTAATGTTTAGTATTTTTCCCTATTCATCAAAATTTGAATGTTTTCTAAAATATACAAAATAATCACCCTAACATAATTTTGATATTCCGAATCCAAATATGATGTCCATTTTGAAAGATAAAATATATAAAATTTAAAAAAGTGGGTATTACTATTCATAACGTCTAGTTTGATTGGTTGTGGTGTGTGTTAGAACTCGAAGTTGTGTACAACACACACTACTGTATTATTCAAAGGGAAGCGTACCAAGGAAGAAGGGTGTGTTACATGATACATGTAATCTGCACAAATGATTTCCTTCAAAGTAGCCTCTTGAAATATCTCTCCTTCCACGAAGTTCTGGCCCAGAGTAAAGCAATGAAATAGTCTTTTATGCTATTTCCCTCTTCACCTGTACTCGACTAGTTGCACAGTGACTATTCTGTGGTATATGTAGGAATTCACCTGACAGTAACGAAGAATGTATATAATTTTTGACAATTTTTAAATTCTCTTGTACGTTTTTTGAAATTTTTTGAATTTTATGTACTCTTCTTCACATGTTTTGACCATGATAGTCTCTAGTATCATGGTAGGGAGCGATAAGACGTGAGTCTGTCCTTCCATCTAAAAAAGTTTTTGAATATTCAATGGTTGATATCCATCCAAGGGTATAAATAGATTACTGATAGAAAATGGGAGAGATGACAAATTATATTCTCATATGACCAATGGTTCATAAAAAATGATGGAAAATGGGTTCCCCAATTCTCTAATACATGAATCCCCAAAACTAGTTCAAAAAAATTTATTTCCTTGAACCATATGCAATCTGAGAAATATGGTTCGATAATGTGGGTGGACATGTGTTGTGTCCATAGTCTGACATGTGGGGTGTACAATTGTGAGACATTTGTATGTACTTTTTGTCTGTATACAGAAGTAAAGACTTCATATTCTATGATTTCAAAGTCCACTACCTGACTAAAATGGCCATTGGACATGACTTGACACAAATATGTCACGGGAAGGTCTCCCGCTGCTGGAGCATCTTGGAAGACCGTGAGAGATTGGATGCCTTCCATTGGAGTGATGAAAATAAAAACCCCCTCGTAGTATTTTTTCCAATGTACGTCATATTGAAATTTGTCTTGCATCATAAATTTTTTATTCAATCCCACACTTCGATGGAGCTGAAGTACTCGAGGAGAGTTGGATATGTCATAGAGGTGTTTACATGTCATTCGGATATGGGTATAGTTTATAAAATTTTTCGTGCTGGATATGGAAATTATGGTTTCTAGGGCCTCATTGGGAGAAGAAAAAAGACTGGTTCATTCGTTATCCATCTAAAAATCAGGAATATTTCATATTTTGTAATGGTTAAGTAGATTTTTCTTTGTTTCAGGTCGATTTTTTTAGAGTTATCCAAACCGAATTCTGTGATACCAACTGTAGATACCTAACCCTAGAATACCCATGGTCGGTGCCTTGAAACATGATGTTCAATTAATTTGAAAATCATGCACTGATAAATTACACATCATTCCCCATATAAAGGATTGAATTCAGTTCAGGCTCTGAGAAACCAGCTACATCTAAAATGTGTCTTCTGCTAAAAGTTAATACCTGAAACATTTATTTCTAAAACATTAGTGAAATTACGAATGCCCAGTAAGGGGTTTAAAAATAACATTCAATACCCAAAATAAAATTTTAAAACATTCTTTAAACGATTTCAAAAAACAATCTTCTTAAGGAAAAGTTTTATCATATTTAACAAGTCATAATAAATGTGTTTAATTAGAAACATGATAATATAATTACAAGGATACATTATTTGATTATAGGCATGCTTAACATGAGTAACGAATAAAAGAAATTTTAAACATGTTTTAAATAAGAATATGTAAGTAAAAATTAAATTTGTAAGAGTACTAAATAATCATATTTAGACGTAAAGGTAATTACTTCGATTTCATACATCGAATAAAAAATCACTCAGTGTTAAACATATGTCCTTACAAAAGCTTATAGTTTTATGATACTCATAGGTACTGGCTCAAGACCATGAATGTTTTACTGGATGAATATCCATTTGGTTAATTTATTATTACGCGCATAATGAGGGAATGTATAATGCCAAACATTAATTTATGTGGCCAGGCCTTGACCAAGACCTAGGGGAAAACTATAACTGGACCCCAAACTGGAGATACTATGTCACCGGACACCATCCCGGAGAGCCACTATAACCGGACCCCAACCTAGAGGGTGAGCTGTAATCGGACCACAACCCGGAGGGCTTACAGTTACCGGTCCCCGGCCTAGAATATACTAGTCCAATTCATTCCTCATATGTTTAATAAGGCAATGTATCAAAAATGTCTGATACCACTTTTAATACCTAATTCCATGTCTTTTATTGTTGGTATCCCATACCACTCAAAATAATTATATTCTTAATTCATTATAATTTGTGATGAATAATAAATAGTTTTATTTTTCACATTAATTAATAACATTACCACTGCTTCCATAAACATTCAATGCATTATATTGCATATTTATAACATCGGATAGGTATTATTCTTGCTCAATTAATGCTCTGATAAATAGAAATTTCATTAGACTAAATCACACTTTGTTAGTTATTTTGTAAATAATAATCTTCCCAATGACATTCATAAACGAGTAAAACATTTTTTTTGCACATGTGATATTAATTTAAAACACATAAGAAACGATTAGACGGGGTTACCAAAAAAAGTGATTGATCCTTAATTTTAAAAAATCATTGATTAATGGAAATTTATATTTACAGTTTAAAATGACTATGTCTGAATGAAGAGATAATTAATATGTACATGAAGCATGCACTTTTAAATAGTCTTCTCTTATAAAATGGCCATGCCTTATGTTTCATAGCTTTTAAGGCCTATTGGATCAAAGTGCAAAAGCTGTTTTATATAGTTCATGCATTCATGATAATTTAATTAAAAATATCAAAAATATACTTTAACTACCGAAGTTTGTTTTAGGGAAAGTTAATTCAGATTAGGGTCCAAACATATAGGTGCATACATATAACCATAAGCACTATCATTTAAGAAAAATATTGGAGAGTAACTCATATATGTGAATATAAAGTTGCAACCATCTAATATTTACACTAATTAGTTATGTATATCAAAATAAAGTCTTTTGAAATAACAACACATAGCGTATGGTGTAAAACAATCATAAAATTAGGTGTGCATAAAAAATAGTGTTTAATCAAAGTAAAAAAATATATTTGAAAACACAAGTTTTGAATTTTCTTCGCAAACAAAGGAATGTTTTTTAAATAAAATTGATGATTTATGTTGGATTATAAAAACACGTACTCACATACCCGATTATAAATTCTGAGAATACATAAGGATCTCATACCATGCTTATTTGATACTTGCAAGATTATCTAGAATATGAACTAAAAGTAAAATGATGAAATTCATAGAACCACATGTATATATTTTAAATATATATTTAATATCATATATAATCACGTATAAAAGTTTTCTTACAAAAATGACTCCATGGATTGCATTGTTCTCTAATAACTTTTAAACTCAAACTTCAAAATCTTAAATCTGTTCTTATGGGTGTTATGGAAATCTAAGGGCTATGTATATTATACTTATATATTTACATTCATATATAGAAATATGTATCTGATTATGTATATAAGGTATAAAAAAACATGCACGAGGTATCCATACTTTGGGTATACTAACACCATATAACTCAGAATCTCGTAACTCTAAATTGGGTAAAGAAAGATTTAGACTGAAGTCATAAGATGATGTATATTTATATAACTGGTGTATATTAACATAAAAATTCACACTCAACAATAAAGGAAAATATAAATCCCTTACCTTAGCTTGGGGAGGAGTGGAGCTCAGGAAAGCAGTGGAAATCCCGGAGGAGACTTGTTGGTGTACGCTAGAACATGAGAGTGAAGGACCGAGAGGTTTGGGATGCCACATGTGTGTTTTTATAAACACCATACAGAATATTTTAATACAAGGGCATCGAAACCAGGGACCAGGGGGATTATAAAAATACAATTAATCAGTCCTTTTTGAATCTTCATGAAAGGAGGGAGACTAACGACTGTCATGGGAGAAGAAGAACGATGTAGTATAGGGTGTAGGGTTACTGGTTCCGGGCACAACATGGGGAAGAAGAAATCACAGAAGATAAAGATCGAGAAAAATGAACGGTTGGGATTTTAATCTGAGTTAGATCCAATGGTCAGGGTACATTCATGGTTTCTAAAGGTGATGGATGGCCCAGATCGATCTATTTCAAGACCAGGTGGCTCATGATCATTGCGGAATTTTAAAAAGAACTCGAATGGTCATGATTTGATTGTAATAGATCGAACATCCCACAATAAAGGCGGTGAAAATCACGGTTGTTAAGGGTTGACTGCAGGTTGAGATCGAAGGCCTAGATCGCGCGATATGTGATCCAATAGCCTATATGTTGTTTTTCCTAAAAAAACACATCCCATATCATAATGGGGAGGCTCACGTGGATTTATTGTAAGCCTAATCCTTTGAAACATCGCTCAAAAATCACTCATCACATACATAGGGGGCCTTACATATGGGCTCCCACTCCCCCCTGCAGGCCTCCGCCTACCTATGCCTCACTGAGGCCTCAATCCAGAGGTGGTGCGCTCAAACCCTCCATATCCAATGCACCATTAGTAGAAACAATGGTCATGATCATGCTGGCCTAAGCTTAGGCTGATGGCGAGGCTCAGCCACCAAGCTAAGCTACCTCCCTTGGCCCCACCATAATGGTATGGTCTGAGCGGGCCCAATTTTTTTTATAAAAATTATCCAGAGAAAATATGATGACATAAGGAAAAATAATATTATATAATTATTACCCTATTAAACATGACTTTTATATATCATAAAAAGGGTTAATGAACGCCTAATTATACCTTATCTAGTAATATTACTCAATTTATTTTTAAACACTAATGTTTTAACATTCAAGGTTATAAATTGAAATTATTGTATACCCACATAAAATATTTTATAAAAATATTATTGTAGTGAAAACTATGTAAAAAAACACATTTTAGTTAAAATATATAAAAAATAGTTCAAAACACTTTTCTTTTAAAAATATGAATACCATTACATTATATTTTGAAATAATTAAAAAGTGTTTTGAATTCCACAATACTTTTTCAAAATCATGTAATTGAAAATATGTCACCATAATGAAAAGTTATCATATAATTTACAATTTGTTAATTTCGGAAAACCATGTTGTACATAATTGTATTTAGTTAATTCACCACAAGGTCAAAGTCTATAATTATAGTCGTTGGAATCTGAAGGTCACCCAAGGAAATTGTCGAGTTGTTTACTTATATAAAACCATGCCTTAGGATGTCCTAAATTCAAGGCGATTAAAGAAGATGGTGCAAATCATACCATTGGGTCTTGGTGTGGCTGCAGTGGATTTTTCCATTCCTATGTTCATTATGAAAGATTCTAAGGATCCATTTTATTTCCTTTGGGTTCTTGATGTTTTAAGCGGTCTCCCAGTAATTCTGATATGGTTTTTATGAGATATATTTGTGTAGAAATGTTTCTTGTGATCTTGGTACATTGTAAACTCTACGGTGTTCTTGTTTAAATGAAAAGCCTTGTGTCCATTTGTGTGTTCTACTCAGTTTCATTCTAATATAAATTAAAACGTTATTATTAACTCCTCTTGAGAAAAAAGTTTTGTTCCATTGTTATGAAATTCAAAAAAAAAATGTAAACATTAACATACCAATACATGGGGTTTAAGTTTTGGTGTGTTACATTATTATCACCTATAAAGAATATTTTCCTCGCAATTCATTATACAAACACATAATAGAAATACTCTGTTACCTACTTTACCTCAACATCCATCGTGGAGGGTCCTCCGATGTGTCCAGGTGAATTCCCAATGTTATGATCAACTCTTCAGCTTCTTGGTACATATATATTTTGAACAAAAAGGGTTGATCCTCTTCATAGTGGATTCAGGCCTCCACAATGATTCTTGAGGGTTGGAAATCTCATAGATGTCCAAATGGACTAACTCTCAAAGAATTCACTAGACTGACTCTGTTTGAGGATATCTAATTCATAGGCAATTTCGTACATGCTGACACTAAAGAGTTGATACATGTAGGTTATAGAATGGTTTCCCTCTTAAGCAACTTCTTCAAATTTGTCTCTAGTAGTGAAGTTATGGCCCAGAGTAAAGCATAGAAAGAGTCAATCATGGTATTTTCCACTTCATCTGTAATTGGACAATTGCACAGTGGGTATTCTATGGTATATGTAGGCACTCATCAAACATGAATGAATAATTTCAAGACTATTTGACACTTTTTATTGTTTATTGCATGTTTTTCGCAAAATTACGAAAGGTAGGTGCTAATTTTCACATGTTTTGAACAAGATGGTCTATTGTATCTCGGTAGGGACTGATAAGATATGAGTATGTTATTCTATCTGAAAAAAATAATGTACGTTCAATCATTGATATCCCTCCATTGGTATAAACAGATTAAATATAGAAGAAGGGAGAGATGAAAAATTAGAATCTCATATAAGCACTGGTTCATAAAAAGGAAGGGATAATGGTTTCCCCAGTTCCCTAATACATGAATCCCCAAAACTAGTTCAGAACATTCGATTCCCCTGAACCTATGCAACCTGAGCAATCTGGTTTGATATCGTGGGTGCACTTGTGTTGTCTCCAAAGGCTGTCATCTAGGGTGTAAAACTGTGAGACGTCTGTATGTACTTGTAGTCTATACACATAATTGAAGGATTCATATTCAAGGATGTCAAATTCCATTACCTGACCAAAATATCCATAGGACAGGACTTAACACATATATTCCATGAGGAGGTATCCCGCTGCAGCAGCTTCTAGGATGGTCATGAGGGACTAGATGCCTTCCACTACGGTGAAGCATCTAAAAATCCCCTCATAGTATTTTCCTAGTCATACTTAGGAATGAAATTCAGATTTCATCATAAAGATGTAATACAGACCCTCTCTTCATTAGAGTTGAAGTACTTAGGGAGAGTGGGATATGTCATAGAGTTGTTATAATTTCATTCGGATATGCGAATAGATTATAATATTTTCATCGATGGATTTGGAAATTATGGTTTCTAGGGCCTCATTTTGAAGAGACTAAAGACTATTACATTCATTTTCCAATTGGAAATCAGGAAAAATTTTATATTTAGTAATGGTTAAGTAGATATTTCTTTGTATCTATTTTGGTTTTCCAGAGTTATCCAAAACAAATCCTCTGTTACCAACTCTAGAGACCTGACCCTAGAATGTTTTCAAAAGATATTTTGGGCCAGTCTCTGAGAAACCAGCTACTTCTGAAATGTTTCTTCTGCTATAATATGATACCTAAAAAATTTATTTCAAAAAAAATTTTGTTCATATGAATACCCAGTAAGGGGTTTAAAAATAACATACTATACCCAAAATATCTTTTGAAAACATTATTTAAACAATTTCATAATATAATCTTCTTAAAGAAAAGTTGTAGCACATGTAACAAGTAATAATAAAAGTGCTTAATTAGAAACATGCTAAATGAATTATAAGGATACATGATTCGATTATTGGAATGATTAATAGGAGTAATGAATAAATGAAATTCTACACATGTATGACATAAGAATATGTAATCAAAAATTAAATATCTAAGAGTACTGAATAATCAGAGTTGTGTGTAATGGTAATAACATCAATTTAATACATCGAATACTAAATAAATAAGTGTTAAACACATGTCATGCCATAATCTTGTACTTTTATGATACTCATATATACTGGATCATAACCTTGGACATTCTACTGGTCGAATATCCATTTCGTTAATTAATTATTAGGCACATAATGAGGTAATGTATAATGACAAACTATAATTTATGTTTCATGGCCTCGGCCAATACCTTGGGGCTAACTATAACCAGACCCCAACCCGGTGAGCCTCTGTAACAGAACTACATCACGGAGAGCCTCTGTAACCGGACTCCAACCCGGAGGGTCTGCTGTAACTGGACCCCTACCCAGAGGGCTTACTTTTACCTGTCCCCAACCCAGAACATACTAGTCCAATACATTTCTAATATGTTTAATAAGGGAGTGTATCCTAAGTATCTCACACCACTTCTAATACCTAATTCGAAGTCTTTTATTTGGGGTGTCCCATACCACTCCAAATAACTAATTTCTTAATTCATTATCAAAAGTGAGCACTAAAAAATAGTTTTACTTATGACATAAATTAATAACTTTACAACTACTTCCATAAACATTCAATGCATTATATTACATGCTTATAAGTTTGGATATGTATTATTCATGTTCAATTCATACGCTGATAAGTTGAAACGACATTGGACTAAATCATAATATGTTCGTTATTATTTAAATAATAATCTTCCCCACAACATTAATAAACTAGGAATAATTCCTTGTGTATGTGATATTAATTTAAAACAAGCAAGAAATTAATGGATGGGGTTACCACATAAAATGATAGTTCTATAATTTTCAAAAATATTTGATTTATGGAAATGAATATTTATAGTTTAAAATGACTAAGATTGAATTAAGATAGAAGTCATTTGTAAATGAAGCATGCGCTGATAAATGTTCTTGTCTTGTTAAATGGCCATGCCTTATTATGCATAGCATTTATGGCTCATTGGTTCACAGTGCAAAAATTGTTTTATGTAGTGCCTGCATTCATGAGAATTTAATGAAACATATCAAAGACATACATTGATTACCAAATATTGTTTTAGGCCAAGTTAATTCAGATTACGGTCCAAACATATAGGTTCATACATATAACTATAACCAATATCATATAATACAAATAGTGGAAAGTAACTCATACATGTGAATATATTTTTGTAACCCTCCAATATTTACTATAATGAATTATGTATATCCAAAGAGAGGCTTTTTGAATAACTACACTTCGGGTTCTGTGTAAAACATTCATTCAATTAGGTGTGCATAAGAACTAGTGTTTAATCAAAGACAAAATAAAAAATTTGAAAACACAAGTTTTGTATTTTCCTCAAAAACCTTTGAAATTTTTATAAATACAATTGGGGATTGGAGTTAGCTTATATTCACACGTACTCACATACCCGATTATACATTATGAGTATACCTATGGATCTCATACCATGCATATGTGATACTTGCAAGATTAACAGGAATATGAACTAAAAGTATAATGAAGAAAGGCTTAAAACAACATGTATATTTCATAAATATATATTTAAGATCATGAATAATCAAGTATAAATGTTTTCTTTTAGAAACATCTTCATGGATTTCATAGTTCTCCAATAACATTGAATCTCAAACATAGAAATATTAAAATAGGGCTTATAAGGTTTAGGCAAACCTGAGGGATATGTATATTATACTTATATATTTATATAAATATATAGATATATGTATATGATTATGTAAATAAGGTATAATTTTTTTTTTCATTAGGTATCCATACTTCGGGTCTGCTAACACCCTATATCTCAGATTCTCGTAACGCTAAATTGGGTAATGAAAGATTTAGACTCAAGAAATAAGATGATGTATATTTATATAAAAAGTGTATATAGACATTCAACATAACACTCGATAATAAAGGAAAATATAAATCCCCTACCTTAGGTTTAGGAGTATGAGGACCATGAGAAAGCACTAGATATCCCAGAGGAGACTTGTTGGGGTATTTTGGAAGCAGAGAGAGAAGTTCTGAGAGGTTTTTTTTTGCCTCGAGTGTTTTTTATAAAAACCATACTGAACATTTTAATACATGTTCAAGGAATCCGGGACCCAGGTGGCTTATAAAAATATTAATAGTCAGTCCTTGTGGAATCCACTTGAAAGGATGGAGACCAGCGGCTGTCCCAGGGGAAGAAGAACGATGCAATATAGGGAGTAGAGTTATTGGTTCTGGGCATGATGTGTGGAAGAAGACAACACAGAAGAGAAAGATCAGAAAAAATAAATGAACAGTCAGGATTTGATTCGGGTTTGATCCAATGGCTGGGGTACATATCTGTTGTTCTAAAGGTGATGGATGAATAGGATCGATCTATGGAAATATTGGGTGTCTCATGATCGTTTTTAAGATTAATTAAACCTCTAATGATTACGATTCGATCGCGACAAATCTAATAGCCTCTCAAAAACGCGGTAAAAATCGAGGTTACTGAGGGTCGAGTGCGGGGTTGAGATCGACAGCCCAGATCGCACAATACATGATCCAACGGCCCAGATCTCATTTCACCAAAAAATTTATCCCACATCAAAATGGGGAGGTGCTCGCAGCTTTAATATAAGGTTAAGCCTCCGAAACATCGCTCAGGAATCCCAAATCACACACACAAGGGGCCTTACACACAGGCTCCCGCTTCCCCCCATAGGACTTAGCCAACTTATGACTTGCTGCGGCTTGATGCCCATGGTGGCATGCTTAAATGGTCCTACTCCCATGTGCCCTTTGGGGTAACTATGTCCATGCTCGGGCATGCCTGGGCTTGGGCTGGGGGCTAGGATCAGCCACCTAGATTGAGCTACCTCTCATGGCCCTACCATAGAGTGATGGCCCTAGAGGGCCCAATTTATTTATAAAAACCAACCTAAAAAATATGAAGTCTTAAGGAAAAATAAAACTACATAAAAATTACACTTTTAAACATGACTTTTATATATATTAAAAAGGGTTATTTAATACCTAATTATATATTTTCTTGTAATATTACTCAAATTATTTGTAAACAATAAATATTTAACATTCACGGTTATAAATTGAAATTTTTGTATACCCACATTAAATATTTTAAATAATATTATAGTAGTCATAACTAAGTTAATCAGAAAAATAGTTTAGTTAAAAGAAATAAAACATAGTTTAGAATACTTTAATTTTAAAAATTAATGATTATTACATTGTATTTTGAAATATTGGAAATGTGTTCTGAATTCCTCCTTAATATTTCAAAATCATGTAATTCAAAAAAATTCACCACAATCAGAAGTTATCTTAAAATTTCCAATTTGTATATTTTGGAAAACCAAGTTGTACATAAATGTTTTTAGTTAATTCACCACAAGGCCAATGACTATAATAATAGCTGTTGAAATCCACAGTCACCAACGGCAACAGTCAAGTTGTTTCCATATATAAAACCATTCCTTAGGGAGTCCTAAATTCATGTCGATCGAAGAAGATGGTTCACATAATTCCAATGGTTCTTTATGTGGATTTAGTATATTTTTCTATTCATATGTTCATTATGGTAGATTCTAAGGACCGATATTATTTCCATACGGTTATCGTTGTTTTAAGTGGTCTCTTTGAAATTATGATATGGTTTTTAATAGGTATATTTGGTTAGAATTTTTTTTGTGATCTTGGTAAATTGTAAACACTATAGTGTTCTTATTTAAATGAAAAGACTTGTGTCTATTTCTGTGTTTTGCTCAGTTTCATTCTAATATAAATTGAAACCATATTATTACTTCCTCATGAGAGACATGTTTTCTTTAGTTGTTATGAAATTCAAACAAAATGTAAACATAAACATATCAATACATGAGGTTTATATTTTGGGGTGTTACATTAATCATCTTCTTCATCACTCTCAATGGGAATCTATAGATTTATAAAATGATTAATATCAAGGAATTTTTTGATATTTCACATTTAAATTTTATTAAAATTAAATATAAATGCTTACTTTTTAAAAAATATTCACATTTTGACTCACAAATTATCTCTTCATTGTTTCTCCATGCCACCTCGTGATATTTTGTTAGGGATAGAAGATCGTATGCATTTTTATCAAGTATATATTAAACTGTTATCACCAAAGTGTTTTATTTTTCATTGGAATAAAGTGATATAATGTTGATATTTTTCAATTATAGAATTTTGGAGTGTTACTTTGAAATTAATTACATATAAACTCATTCACGAATTCATTCATGGCTTGTCAACATCCCAAAAAACAATCATATATAAGGACATATTTTGGGGTTACTACAAGAATTTTTTTTGTGTGGACTAGTAGTATATATTTAATTACATCCATAATGCTATTCTCAAGTTCACCATTTTCAGAAATTAGGGTGTTAATCAATTATATTTGTTCATTTTAACTAGTTTTTATTTATATATTCCATGTAGTTATATAGATAACATTTTAATTTATTTACATATAACACTTACATCCACTAAAATATTTTAAAAATATAGATATATTCAGTCATATTTTTCCTCTTTTTAAACAAGGGAGTGGTTATCCTATACATAATAATTAATGAATTTTAAGGCATCATATGTAGAAGAACTATGATTTACCAAATTTATATCAATTAAACTAAGATAGAGTTATTTTAAAATGTAAATGAAATAAATATTATTAGACTATAATAATATAACATTGTGTAATATTTTAACAAAACCAACATGGTTTTTTATTCAATAATATTTATATTACTTCAATTTATGACCAATATCCAACAATATATATCTCTAAACAATCCATTTTTGGATCACTCACAACTCCAATCACATTATTATTGTTACTTTTTATGTATTTTCATTTTTTCCAATTCAATGAATTATATAGGGGCTTTGGAAATGATTTTAAAACATAAAAGTAAACATATAATGCTTATTCTTATATAATAAAGATACAATGAAATGAAATAATTCCATGTGAAATATAATGAGTAAAACATTGCTAAATCATTTCTTGTTTCAAATCTACTATATTGTTACAGTCCATCATATGTGTGTTAATACTCATCTTTTTATTTTTTCAATACACAGTGACCTAAAAATTACCATTGTCTATTCATATCCACCTCCCCGATGGAATAAAATATAATGGTATACCAAAATTTAGAGGACACAAACCCATCCATTCCTATTATATAATAAACCCCATTTAGTGTTTAACCATCATGGATCAATTATATACCCTTATGATCATGTGAATGTAATTGAAATATATTTGAAAATAAAATTTATATTAAAATAGTTTCAATGAAGATGCACTATAACCATTCTTTACCATAGATCATTATTTAAAAATCCAAAAGAAGATATGTAAAAATAAGCCTCCATTAACAGTAAATTGTGTATGTCCCTAAATTTTCCCCCAGAGATTACCCCTTTGGTTAATTCATCACCATAATGATTATTTGAGATCATAATGAAATAAAACATTTAAAACAAATAAATAGTGTGAATATCAATTGAAGTTAAAATAAAAATTATTAATTATTTAATAAATTAAAATTTTGTAAACAATAAAATATATCAATCTAATATTAACCCAAATCTAGATATCCAAAATCTATGCGGAGATTATTATAATTTATTTTGGATGGATATTATATTATTTTAATAGTGTTTGGGGATTTGTTTCAGTGATAATAACTTCAGTTGTTGGATAGTTCATGTTGATTTAGATTCCTTGTTTTCTCCTAGATATAATTATTTCAAATAATCTATTATCACAAGAAGTCCCATAAATTGTCAATCATTGTGATATTTCTTTATTCTTCATTTTATTAATGAATATAGGTAAAAAATATATTTTAATATACACTTCGATTAAATAATATCATGTTACATTCCATGTAATATCTATTGGAATTAAATATTATTGCTAGACTGAAAGTCCCAAGGGATTATGATTTAGGAAAATATATAGTTTATTTGATCTATATGGTGTATTGTGATGGTATGAGAATATTTCAATGAAATACTAGAATTATCAAGCTTATTAAAATCCTTAAAAAGGTATAAATCATTACATGATTATATAGAATGAAATTATTACGATATATATAACATATTATATTATAAGGATGCTCGAGAAAAACAATATGTTTCTCTCAAATATCATACATTTGAGTAATAAAATCATACTTATATCATGGAATTCAATCTTTTCACCTCAAATGGAAATGGAAAATTCTATAAAAATAAATAAAAATATACAGAACAAGAATTCCTTATATATGATATAGAAAATCATTTCTATTACCAAGAATGCCATACTAATCAAATGTAACATTTCTGGTTTACCAAATTCCATAGTAGTAAAATATTTATAAATGTTCCATATAATTTAAATTATTTTACATATAATATTATATAGAATCATAATTTTAAAATTCAACTCTATCATCCTATATAAATATACATTTCCTTACCCATTAGTTGTACAAATAATGTGTTATTTAATATGACCACAACCTATGAAAAATATATATATTATACATAATACAATAAAATCAATTTTAGATTGAATAAATATAAAACTACAATAAATTAATTTGGTGTCCATGATTTTAAAAATTTAGAAAATAGACATATAAACTACATATATGATAATTTCTAATATATTATCAAATTTAAGGGATAAATTAAATATATTTCATAGAATGTTTTCAAAATATATGTACTCAATAAAATTTTAGTTAGGATATGTTATCATAGATATTGGTCTACTATGAACATTGGATGAGTGAAGTGTTTGTTTTTGTATGGGGAATTCATGAGTTGTGGTGTAACATTATAATGATTATGGATTAAGGTTCTTCATTTTCATTATAACAGTTGAGTCATTTTAATATTACATATATGAGTATTTATTTTATGATTTACTATTTTTCCTCTTTTCTATGAATAGAATCATAATTATGATCTTAAAACATCATTAAATTATAACTTCATATGACATGTGCTTTCTTATTTGTAACTATGAATCCAGTTCCTAATAAATATTTATGTTATTCAAATCCCCAATAAAATAATAAATGATGTTTAACCAATAAAAATATTTCTATATTTCAACCTAAATTTAAAATTCAGTTCTATTTTCCTTTATATTAATTATTATACAACTGATATATTCTATATTTACATGGTTAACACCATGATTTTCAAGGGGTAGTCTTGAATGTTGAGGCCCAGTGAGGATTGGTATTTTTTTGCCATTTGGGAATGTGAAATTCTTTTATATTTATATATTTAGGTGATGGATCTATTTTATATGTATTTTAATAAGGAGATAATGTTCCATAGACTGGGTGAGAGGTCTTAGTGAATTTGAGATATTGATCGGGACCATATTGATGTGGGGTATATTTATTTTTCAATAGGGTGCCATATTTTTTAATGATTTTTGTATGTTGTGATGTGTGTGGGAAATTCCTATAAAATAAGTTTTAGAATTTCCATTTCAAGGAATTAGAAATTATAATAAAGGGTATCACATTAATATTTTATAAACAATACATTGATAGTGTAATAGTGAAGGTGTAATTTTGAAGAGAGGAGAGCCTTATTTATAATCCTAGGAATGAATCCAAATATAGTGACTAACATATAGAATGATATGGGCTCCAGTTATATATATAATAATATTATGTGTATGGATTGTGATCAGAGGAAAATAATTATATAGATCATGGTAGTATTATTTGAGTATTATATTAGGGTATCACTATGATTTATGCCAACATGGATTTGAGTTTTGACCAATGATGTAGGATATATAGTTCAATTAAGAGAAATTTAATTAGAAATTATCTTACCTAAATAATATAATGTGATATTTATTACAACATGTAGGA
The DNA here is from genome assembly GCA_963277665.1 of Viscum album. Taxonomy (NCBI): domain Eukaryota; kingdom Viridiplantae; phylum Streptophyta; class Magnoliopsida; order Santalales; family Viscaceae; genus Viscum; species Viscum album. Next base: position 1,631,486,815 of record OY728152.1, read on the forward strand.
TTTCTGGGTTCATGAGGCCTATAAATTAATATAGATGAACTATTAGATATCAATCAAGAATAGTTATACATGGAATACATATGGTAATTGTTGATTCTTAGGTTTCATGAATTCATTTCTCTATGGATATTGTGCTTGAAAATTATGCGATGTTAGGGGAAGGTTACAAAGGTGTTTCTGATGCATGTTATCTCGCACAAAATTAACCTTTAGAATGTTAGTTATACATATATAGTGTGGGCCCTGGAGAGTTTACCATATAATTTGAGGGGTTTATAACTCTTTAGTTCCCAAAGTACACGGTTCTATGACATTATGTGTTGATAATTTGTAATGCATTGTCTTTATAATGTTCTATTATTGGTTTTCATCACTTATGGTGAGTTTTCAACATCATTGATTTTGTAAAGGTGTTGATATTAATCATTGGATTATGAATTATGTGTATAATGTTTTTCTCATGGAATGAATTGGTTTGATTGACCAGTTACAATCATTTAAACATGCGATAGTGGGTGTTTTGGGAACCAACAAGACAATGAGACACTTTTTTGATAAATCATTATAATTTTTTGATTTTAATTTGAGATTTATGTATTAATTATCATGTGTTGGATCATAAGAGTTAAAGTTGATACAAGAGGTGGTGATTTTTTTACAAATAAAATCTAAACTAAAGACAATACAAAAATCTTTTTATGTCAAAAAAACTAATTAGGCTTAGATATTGTCCAATTATCTAAGTTTTGGAATCTTAATAATAAAATTTCAAATTATATAAACGATTGTTATCGAAAGTAGAAGCACATCAATAAAATAAATTTTATGAAATATTTATTTAAAAGATAAATTTTTTACTCACTTGCATAGTTAAATATTTTACATATTCAATATATTATGTATGATTTTAATAATAAGAATGAATAACAATATTTAAAAAAATAATTTACTCTTTAACCATAAAAGGTATGTTATTTTAAAAATCCCTAACTAAATGTATCTATAATTTCATACATACTTTACTGTTTTTATTTCCTTACCAGGAAATACCTTAATTTGTATATCTGTATGTCTCCATATTCTTATGCCTAAAATCCTTGATATGTTTATTGGTCTATAACATACTAACCCTAGAATACATTGATTTGATGGTCCAGATTCACCCTCTTTGAATCCCCAAAATCCCGTTATCAGTACCACATTCAAACTACGATTTCAGAATAAAATTAATATAAAGAAATTATAACACTTATATTTATTTCTTTTTAACATAAAATCTATAAAGAATTAAAATGAAAATGAATACAAAATTCATGTACATTAATATTCAGATGATTTGAGATGATAATTTCTCATATACCAACTCTTCAGATATCCTACTACTTATAGTCTTACATCCAATAATCATATTTCATAGTAAGTTTTAAGAGCCTCGATCTGTCTGCACATGAAAACTCATTGTGATATTAAATAAAAAAATTTATGACATCATTTTTTAGCCCCATTACAGTTCTCATCTATATTCCATCCGATAGAAACATCTCAATATTCCCTTATTATGATCATTGGATATTTTGATGGCCATCCATATGGATTCTCCAAAAAAATAACTATAATAAATACCAGACTGATGTATTTGTACCCGTATTAGCCTGATGGTCATGAGTTTTTTCTATCAAATAGACAAGAGAATAGTATAACCACTAGCATAATAATAGGTCGGTCTGATGTTCGAGATATTCCTTCTTTATAATGAATCATATTGACAACTAGAGGTTTATATTTTTATTATATTAGATTTGTTTCACCATTTTTTATAAAACATTGTTTTCAAGAAAAATACTATAACACTTGAAAAATGTAATATTAAAAAATACAGTACTTAAAAGTGTGTCTCATTTACAAAACAAAAGAAATGGAATATTATAAATTATGACATTCAAGTAAACAATCTCCCCCACATTTGAAATCACATAACACAATAGATAAATGAAAAAATTAACTTTGAAAATAATCCATCCCTTTATCTTTTATATCATTAATGAAATAATTTATATATCAACTCCCCTGATGTTTGTGTTTTCTATATAATTTTATGGGGAATATTATATTCTTTGATTCAGCCAATATAAAAAATTCATTATTATAGTTTTCTTCCCCTTTTAGAATTTAAAAATTAAACATATCTCAAGAAATATTTCGAAAACATTCTCACGTTAAAATTATCCCATTATAAAATTCCACTATTATATATATATATCTCAAATTTTTATTTATTAAAATGATAGAGAAAATATAGCACTTTTAATTTTAAAATATTATAACATAAAAAAAATTTAATTTTTAATAACTACTAATCCAATATTTTTAGAATCATCATAAATCACAATTATATTAGAAGACATCCACACTTAAATTAATTAGAAGAAATTTCATTCAATCTAAAAATTGATTTAAAAAAATTAAAATAATAAAATACAAGTTCAAAATGAAAATGTTTATTTATACTTCTTCAATGTTTTCACAATGTCATAATTTTCATGAACTACTCACAATCGTTTTGATCCACTGATACCAATGATTGATGATTTAGAATCCAGACATCTTCCACCAACTATGTCCATAATTCTGATTCACTTCATTCTAAACCCATAGAAATAATATTATTTTCTTCTTTCACACAAAAAAAAACATCTTCACACATTATAAGATGGTATTTTTCGAAGTCCAAATTTTGAGAATTTTTTATGAGCATTCACTTTCTTGGTCTGTTCATCTTTCATATCACTGGGCTCTTCTACAAACTCCCCACTTTCTAATATATTTGGTTATAATTTTCCAAATAATCATTGATTTATAAATATAATTTCCTTGCATAAAAAATCTAACCATCATGATCCTTAATATCACTATCTAAATAATTTAACCATTGGTCAATTTCATTGGATGATATCTTTTAATTCTTCTAATTTTCATGGTTGTTTTTAATTACTGCCTCAATCCAAACAACTAACTCAGTTAAAAGTTTCTAATACATTGTTATTCCTTTAAATTAATCTATGTCCATTAGAAACACAATTCTATAATTTGATTATATTTAATTTAATCAATTATCCTTCTCAATGTTATTAAAATAATACAAGAACCTTGGTGAAATATTTTATCTTTCTAATATGATGATCCTGATGAAAATTTAAGAGGATTCAGTCCTAAACATCCAACATTGTGATTTTCCTTTTCATCAATCTTATCTTTAAATTTCTTAAAAACAATTTAGTCAAAATAAACATTTATTATTTGAATATCCTTATCTGATTCAACTTTATGAGAAATTTTTTAATGAAATTATTGTTCTTCTTATTAAATTGATGAATATTTTATGTCCTATCTATATTTAACATTTCATCTCTAATGATATTAATTTTTTCTTTTATAATCCTTCTGAGTTGTCATCATTATATGGTTATGACATTATGGGAGAAAATGTTTACTTATATCATTTATTCTCTTTTGACTCTACATCAGTTAATTTTTTTTATCATAATATTCATCATTGTCTTCTAGATATTCCTTTTTATTCTTTTTCAATTTTTTTTATTCATTATATTCCTCTTTTACTTATTATTTTATTTACTCTAGTTCTTTTTTTATCAACCTTTTAGTATTTATAAAACCTTTCCCAACTATATTAGGTAATGATTATTTTCAATTTTGAACAAAAAATGGGACCAACTCTACAATAAACTTTTTTTATTTTACATTATCAACCATAGAATGAACTATTAGTGTAATGGTTGAGGTTTCCAAAAAATGCAAACATGAATCTACAATAATCTGATTATTTCAAGTAACAAATTTGGTTGAATAGCTTGTATTAAAACTGAAATAGTTGAATTTGAATATAGTGGATTCTCTAAAGCATTCTCAACCGCATTCATTAGTCTTTTCCTAATCATTTACTATAATAGAAACTTTTTCTTATTGTTAATATTTTGATACTATATTAACATATCCTCTATCAATATTTTAAATCATCTAGAATAAACTATATCCATACTGAATTTTGTATCCTTGGTTTTCTTATGTTTCTTATTTTCTATCACCTTTTTTAAATCACCATTCAATATTTTCCTATCAATATTTTTCTAATTTGGCTTGCAATATTTTTATTTTTATTTATTCTTATCATGCCCCACATTCATAGAAGGTTGTGAATTGGTAGAAGATCCTTAATCATTTTCAAGAATCAATATTTACATTAAATCAAAAATTAACAACATTCTTGATATTATTTCTTCGCCAATAAATTAAATTTTTTCACTCATTGAAAAAGTTTTATTCATGTCATTGAATAGATCCTTACATTTTAAAAGAAAAAAATTTATTAAATAATATAACATTAGGATATTAATGATTAATAAGGAATCCTTAATTACTTACTTTATAATGATGACAAACATTTCCTTGAAACCTTTCCTCATGTTTATCAAGAAATACTAAACAAATATATTGATGACCATTATGTTGTCCCCATCACCCATCCACGATATAAGTTACACAGACATCCTGAACTAGATGAATTTAGTGTATGGTGATAAATTCTAAAAGTTCAATATATTTTAATTAGTTGTAAATAAGGAATCTTAAATGGTATTTTTTTTAAAATTTCCAAGGCCATCAGGTAATTTATGTGATGGAAAATAGACATCACCTTTACTACAAACACTAACCAAATATACCTATCATTTATATGAAATCATAAATTTCATTTTAAATAATGATAAATATATTTCATCATAAAAACAATTTGATAGGAAATCAATTGATGGATTAAAATCCTTGAAAAATTTCAAGATAATAAAAGTCATAGTGCATATTATTTTTTTTAAACAATCTGTTTTCCCTACCATGAATATACATAATCTTTTTTGAATATAATATTAGTTTTCATTCAATTTTATTTTTTTAATCCTTTCCATTAAAAAATTACTTTCCCATAAGCATTCATGGGGTCTATCATAATGAGATATGTGTCCATGGTTATTTGGATGGAAAAAATTAGACTGAGTCATTTAAGGAGGGTGGGTGTTCAGGAGAAAATCATATGGGAACCGATGTGGGAAATAGGGGATACCCACCTTTACATGGTCCCATGGGATATGATTTTTCTTTTAGATTCAATACAAATATTGGGATAAGAACCCTTTTCTGATACAATGGCCATGATATGATCATTGAAATAATTTAATGATGATACTAAACATTAAATGAATTTTTTAGAAAAAATTTCATTTGAATGTGTAATTGTACAATTAGAAATTTTTTATAATGGATAAACATTAAATGTATAAAAACATAAATAATTTATCATAGAAAAAATGTATACAAAAATTTAATTTATAAGTTAAAAAAATAATAATATAGAAGACTACCATTCGTAAAATAAAATTTCCATTTTAATGAATAACATATTCACATAGTTTTTTGAATGAAAAATAATTTATATTTCTATATAAAAAATAGATAAATTTATTTTTATAATTTGGGATGATTATGATATTTTTAAATAAAAAATTATTAATATAATTTTACTCTTCAATTTTTTTTAAATAAATGTTTCTAAATAATTTGTGTCTGAAATAAGGTTATTACAGAATTTGTGTCTAGAAAATTTTGAAAATTCTTAACTTAGAAAATATTAGAAAAAATTTATTTTTAAGAAATTAAAAATAGTTTTGGTGTATAAAAAATTATTAAAATTAAATATATAAGAAACAAAAAAAATTATAAAAAATGATTATTTATAAAATTTTAAAATAGATTATAATAACTAAAAGTATTATCAAAAATTAAAAAATTATGTTCTTCAACTTCAGGAAGGATCTCATTACTGTAAGGAGATTGTTAAATAAGAAGTATAAATTAATTATCACTTGATATTGATCATTCCATGATTCTGTTAAAGGTTTTCAAATCTATCATAACTACGAGGTTTTTTAAAAAATATAAGTAATTTTTTTCATGCATTCTGATGAATTGTAAAATTTTATATATTTTTTGTGTGTTACCAATAGAAATGTTGAATTATTTCAATGGTCTTATAATGTTAGTAATGATAAAATTTTTTAAATTAGGAAATTGACCTTCTGTTTTCACAATGTATTTTATTCTTAGAAATAAAATCATTCTGTAGTATGTGAGTGGGCGTTGCATTGAAAACACTTGAGCACAACAACATTCAGCTACCTTATATATAGCTTCGATAATGGAATGGGATATTGAGTGTTGTTTCCCACATGGAAATGAATTTAAAGAGTCTCTATAGAAATGAAATGATCCAAATGTAGTTTTTTATATATTTAACATCCACCAAATTAAGAATCTAAAAAACTGTTTTGTTCAAAATCATTTTGAGAAGAATAAAATAATCCAGAATCTATATTTCCATTAAGGTATAAAAACAATTATCCAATATTATTATGATTAGAATAATTTTGATTGGTTTCATATCTATATATTTTGAATACTAAACAAATTAATCCATATGAGTTGCTGTTGTGTAACATAAGTATCAAATCATACCTTTAAAATTACTTTGATCTACCAATATACCACCTTCACCAATATCTATGGTATTTGAGGTACTAATAGAAGTACTAATACAATATGTTTTTTCATATTTGTATTTTTTAATAAAATATTTTATATAGCTATGTTGATATATATATCTTCCTTCTTATTTCAATGAGCTTTCAAAAACTAGAAATTATGATACCTCACTCATCATACTCATTTCAAAATCTGGTTTTATAATATCCACAAATGAATCCATTAAATTATAATTATTTTAACCAAATATAATTACCTGAACAAAAATTTTGATAATGATAATATATTTATTGTCTAATTTTATATAAAATAGTTGGACATGTTGCTCCCTTAAAAATTATTTTGTAACAACAATAATGTTAACATATCATACCAAGCTTTATTGGCTTATTAAAGGCCATAAAGTGCTTTTGGTATGTTAATAATCATGTTTTGGATGTTTTTAATATTCAAAATCTAGATGTTGTTCAACATGAAATTCCTCCTAATAATATCCTTTAATGAAATCATAATTCACATACCTATTAAATATTTTAAAATTAATTAGGGTTTTATAATCGAGATATATTACAATAGATTAAAATCTAGCTACCAGAGAATAGGTTTTGTTATTTTTAACTACCTCTTGTTAAAAAAATCTATTATAAAAATTTAATTATTTCTAACTATTATTCCATTTTCATATGATTTATTCCAAAACACTCATTTTACATCAAAAATAGAAGTATTATTATATTTTTCAAGTAATTTCCAGGAATATTAACATTCATAATCATTGATATTTTCTTGTATAACTTCTCTCTTATCTCCATAACCTAAAGACTCATCAGGATTATTATATTCTAATTATAATAAGAACGATAGATGTCCAATTATATTTCATAATGAATGTATTGTCCAAACTATTTTATCTATATCACCAATGATATTATGACTTGGATAAATCGTGAAAAAAACAATTCATGTATTTTAAAAAAACTGTTCTATAATAATAGTTTTAAAATATTATTCTATAAAAACTATAGAAAAATATTCTTGATTTTTGCCCTTATGATAATTATTTTCTACTATAGGTTGAAAATCAATATTTAAAACTGAATTCATGGATGTACAATGATGTTTTCTGAAAAAAATCATCAGCTTCATCATACAAAATATTTACTATTTCATCAATAGTATGTGTATTTTTATAAAAAACTATATAATCATTTCTTGATGTGGAATAACATAAAAATATTCATTTAACATATTAGGTTTTATAATTTTGTAAATTATCATTATCATTTAAGATGAATATATTTAATCCAAAAAACATTGATCCATGATACTTCAGTTTTATTCCTATCCACAACACATATGGTGTTTTATTATTTAAATTTCATATTTATAATGTATTTTTAGTAAAATAGGTTGTAATAACAACTTCCTTCCAAAAACAATTTCTACAGAGTATTCATATATCATGGTTCTTATAGTCTGTTGAAAAAATCTATATCATATTTCCACTATACAGTTTTCCTATGGTGTTCTTGGACATGAAAAGAAATATACAATACATTTCATACAATATAATGTTTTAAAAAAATAATATTCAAATTCTCTACCATGATCACTATTAAATTTTATTATGATAGGTTTTTCCTATTTTAAACTCTGGCTATGAAAATTTTTAAATAAATAAAGGATTCATATTTTCTTTTATGAAAATAGACCCATCTATATCTGATGAGATCTTCAAATAATACATATATAATTTTTTTCACCAAAATGAATCCATTTTTTGTAGGAAAAAATATTTCTATTTGAACTAACTATACCATATCATAAATTGATACTTTACTAATATATTTAAAACATGGACTATATTTTTTACCATATTGACATTTCTCTTTGTCTTTTCATGTATGAAACATATGATCTAGTGGAACCATCACTAGTCCTTTCTTTGTCGACATGTATAATTTTCTATGGTTATAATGTTGCATCCTTCAGTTCTATAATTATGATTGATCTTCCATTTTATTAAGGCAAGGTATGTTTTTGTAGACAAGGTCTTCATTGTTTAATGTGTAATCAATCTTTTACATATTTGAAGAAATAGAAATTTTTCATTACAACTATGTATAGTACATTATTCAATTATAACGATCAGAAGATAGACCATATAACATTATTGAACTATGCTTGTGATTTAGTGATTTTTTAATACAACGGATAACACATTTTAAATTAACACTCTTCCCTGATGTAAAATGTCTCCCATACCATTGATTTCAACATGATAATTATCTCTGAATTTTACAATTCCACCATTCATCTTGATAATATTCATAAAATTATTTTTGATTGCATTCATATGTATATACAAACCACTATGCATGTACTATACGTTTTTTATTATTACTATACTTATTTTTAGGAAAAAAACATGTTAACGGATCGAAACACATACCTTATTGTGTTAAGTTTCACAAGAAAATAATATTTTAGATAACCGCATTTTTCCAACAAGAGTTTAATGAGATAATGATGTTTCATAATAAAAATATGATATATGGAAACCCAAAGACAATACTCTCTATAAATAAGATTAATTAATCTATTATCAACCACTATGAAAAATTGTGAAAAATAAAACACTCTTTTGAACAATGAAATTATTATTAAAAATAGGTTTTATATTTTTATATCCCAATCTTGTAATATTACTATGATGTCTAATTTTGATGTACATATAATCAATGTTTTCCTTCCAAAAAGTAAATTTACACAAATGTTTTTTCAAACTAGAATATTTTTACATTACTTTGATAACTATAATCTTGTCCTATATAGAAATGATGCTTGAACAAAATTTCTCAAAATTAGTTTTTAAATTATTTTTCTATCACAATGTTTTTTCATGCTCTATAAAAATAACTTCGTTTGAAATATTTTAATTATCAATATTTATATAATGTTATAATATTTCATTAGTAAAAATAGTAATTATTGAGAATCTAATTCCATGTTTTTCTTTGGAAATATCAATTTTTTTGAAACATTATAATTTTCATGTTTTAGAGGTTTTAGAAAAATAGATACTTCATAATGATAAGTTAATTTATTACACACTAATAATGAGGATTATTATTCATTAGATTATGTAAAATATTTCACATCTAGATAGTTTTCATATTAGTGACATATTATTTAGGGATTCAACAGTTTGTACATTTTCCATAAATCCTTTTATTCTAAAGTTATTGCATAAAAATGAAAAATTAATCTATCTAGAATTTTCATTCTCAAAAGAAATTTCATAATAACTATCTCCTCAATTTTCAATCCATTTGTCATTATACATAAATATTTATTTATTTTTTGATTATAATATTTATTAGTATTTCTGTCTAAATTTCATTCTTCATTTTCTTTCCTTGCCAACTAAGCACAATCTGGTTGATTGTGTCATGTATTTATGCATTCATAAAAAGTAATAATTGATACATTTTAATCAGTTATTACCTTATGAATTTTCATATATATATATATATTTTATTTATGGAGATATTTCTTTCCCACAACAGCTTTCATCCTTATAACAATATTTACTAATTCTTTCTCAGAAGTCAGTGATGACCTTGAATCGGATTCAACAATAAAAATTTTCATCTATTCAGTTTTAAAAACGTTTTCTATTGACTGATATTTCATAGGAAAAATTGGAGTTGTTACAAAATAAAATATTTTATTCTTATTTATAAAATTTACATAATATCTCATTAACCAACCATCATATTACATAATATTAAAAAATAGATCATTAAATGTAAGATTAGTTATCTTCCATATGTCATCCATGGCTGTCCTCTTAGAATATAATTAATTTGGCGTGATTTACTTAATATTTTCAAATATGATTCAATATATAATATCCTTTTATCCATTTCAATATATAATATTTACCATAGTTATAAAACATTTTTTTCATTTTAGCATCTAATTCCCCTGGTATAAAATCAAATGATTCATGATCTACTCTAATCATAGATCTTGTTATCTAAATATCTTTATAAATACTAATGTGTATAATATAAACCATTTTCAATGAAATATTTTCTACTTCAAAAGAATATATTTATCTATATATGTTTTTTTCATTGAATATATTACAAAATTTGTTTTTATGTAATAAAATTTATGAACTAGTTTCATATAATTAATAAAATTCGTAAATTATTTTTTAGGTATCTTGTATCCACATGATGTTAGTAAAAAATTATCAACTCAATTATTAATAAAAAAATTATATGCTTTATCTAGTACTCATAATACTTACCATAAATGATATTTTGTCAACTATGTATAATATTTTACCTGGTTTCAAAAATTATAACTTCCAGCTGAAAATAAAAAAAAATATTTTTATACCAAAAATATAATGTAAAATATTTTTATAAACAATAAAATTATATAAACATAAAATAAACTTTTTGATGATAAGGAATATAAAATATAATTATGTATAATTTGATGATCTTATTTGGATACCAAATTTTGTATCATAATAGTCCAAATTCCTAGAAGTTGGGGTTGATTTTAGTTCAAAAAATTTACACAAAAATAAAAATTTTTTGTAAAGAAATTGGTTAGAAACAAATATGTTTTGCTGATCCGTGTCTTAAAATCATAATCAGAAATAATCAGATTATAGAAAAGTTTATTTATCAGCAAGAGATGCACACTAAAAAATGTTTTTTAGAATGATAAATATAAAAAATAATATTCTAATTCAAATGAAAAAAAGAATTTATTTCTAGTTTAAAATAATACGCAATCTTATAGTGGGGAAAATAAATTAGTAGATTTAATAAAATTATTGACACATTATCCATTAGTGTTAAGGTATTCAGAAAAATCTAACTAAATGTATCAAAAAATTTAAACCTAATGTTTGTTTGGTCTATAATTAGTAGGAAATCTTTTAAAAAACGATCGGCGTGGCTTTATCTTCCTATCATGAGAATATGACTATAGGATGATTGGTATCAGTGTTCATAGACCTTCATGCCATCAAACTGATGAATAATATTCATCATCTTCCTATCCCTAGTATCCCTCATTTAGTACCACATTCGGAAAGTTAATATATATAAAAATATTGATAATGGAATTACAACCATGACAATAATACCATTAATATCAACTATCACAAAAATTTCAATGGATAGGAACAAGAATTTCACACATAGCAGTTATAGGGTAGTTTGAGATGTTAATTTATAAGCTCTCAACTCTATAAATGACCTCGTATTTATAGGATAACCTCCAAAAATTGTACTTCAATGTTAGTTCCAATTTCCTTGGATATCTTTCAAGGGACAATAGATAGTGATCTATAATAACAGGATATCTTACCTCATTTTTATTAGAAACAATACAATTATATTCTGCTTTCCATTTAATAAGAAATATTTCATATATAACAGATTTCAATGTTTGATAGTCTGATGGTCTTCCTTATGTATTTTAAATATGATAGATATAATAATGGTCCTTCAGATGCATCTGTACCATTATTAGTCTAATGGGGATGATTTTCATCAGTCCAACAAAAAATAAAATAAGATAAACACTGGTCAAAAAATAGGTCAGACCAATATATTGAACAATACATTATTCAAATGGATTATATTGAGAAATATAATATAATTTTTTTTATTAAATATCATTCATCTATTAGTATAAAATAATGATTTTGAAAAAACATTTGAAAATAATTAAGAAATGTAATGTTAGTCAACCTACTATTAAGAAAGTTTTTGTGATTTATGAAATTAAATGAATAGTAAAGTAGAAAGTATAAATTTTGACTCAACATCCATGTCATGGACTGTGAGTTTTTATATTCGTATTAAAATTTTAAATTTTTATGCAAGGGGATATAATGCCTACTTTTAGTGTAGTGCCATTGTATAATGATGAATAAAGATTTAAAGGATATGGTCATTAAGGTTGATGATAGGGCTCATTTTTTACTATACTAGTGAAATATGCTATAGAATTTTTATTACATAAAAAATTATAATGATATTGAGGTATGATGTGATTAGTAATGTTCATCTATTTTGAAAAAAAAATTGGGTTCCCTATGGGTATTGAGTATATTTTCGTATAGGGGTGATGTTTAAGAGTAACCCAAATCAAGTGATTGTTCCATACCAATTTCTATTTTGAGACAGGTTTGGATCATGGTTTGAGGTAATCATGTTTAAAATATAAAGGATCACATTATTGAAATTCTGATAGGATGTTTTTGTTTTGATACAATTATATATGTAGCATTAATATATGTAGAATCAAATTGTGGGGAGTTTCTCATTGACCATGACTTGAAATATTTTCTAGGAGGTATTTTATTAGTATTATAATCATGAAATTCATATGATAGATTTTATCTCTTTGAATTCAGTGATTCTTATGGTAGATCAATAATATCCATATATTGTTTCTTTTCAAGGATTGTTTATGCATTTTTTTCATCAGTTGTGTATACTGTTATCATATTAAATGATTGAAGTAGGATTTTTATTGGGGAAAATATGAGTATACCATATTGGTTCTATGGAATTTAATTGGTGGAGAACCATATTTTGGATTAGGTACTGACATTATGATAGTTCAGTGGCAGTTTTAAATAATTTAATGCATCTTATATCTTCTTATTTCGATCCCACCCAACCCATAATGAAAAAATATATTTGTTTTCCACATGTTCTAAAAAAAACCTCACTTCACCATATTATTTTTCATGTAAAAGAAACATGTAAAAACAAATTTCATTATTTATCTTATTCATAACAGATGGAAAAGAAAGTTATTTCATAAATATTTCAACAGAACATTATTATGTTATAAAAATGAACTAGTTTTCATTAAATAATCCTTAAATAATGACTATCATAAACCATCAAAAGAAGAAAATGGATGTTATTATATGACCATATACCCAGTAAAACATAATAAACACAAAAAGTTATGACATTGATTATAAATATTGTAAAATTATTAGTTGAATATTTTATGGGAAAAATTGGTAAAATATCTTGTTATTTTAATACAATTTTATCTTAAATTCCAAGAATATATATAATATTACATTAATTTAAAAAACATTAATATATAATGAATCATAAAAAATAAGGGTGATAATGGAGAGAATTGTTTTTTATGTTTTATATTTTAAAAGAAAACATTATTTTTATGATTTTTTTAAAAAGAAAAAAGAGATTAGTTTGAAAAAAACAAAAAATGATCCTTTAGACCTTTTTAAATAAATAAAAATATTCTTGGTTGAATAGGGTAATGTGATATAGTCGAGATGTAGGTAATTAGACCATACTAAAAAAATAGAAAAATAAATTGATTGATTAAATTAATTATTTAATTTAATTATTAAGTATCATTAACATCAGAAAAAATTGAATTTCAGAGTGATATTATTTATTGTACATTAGTTCAAAGTGGGCCTACATATACTCTTATACCTCTCTACATGGAAATGGATAATTTCTCACTAAAATTGATTTTATAGGGGGAATCACAACCCAATTACAAAATCCTTTTCTGGTGGAGGGATAACCGTGACAATGAATTTTAGAAAGGAGAGTCACAACCCTTATATCCTGACTTTAAACACTAGGAGTCACAACCCTAACCATCCTGACATTAGTTATAGGGTGTCATAACCATTATCTCCTTAATTTAAAATCCAATAGTTAAAACTAAAATAATATAAAAAAATGTTTTGGGGAGTTAAAGAAAAAATAATAAAATAGAGTGCATCTGAGATATGGGAAAAAGTGTTACAGACATAGACCCATATAAGAGAATAAAAACAATTAAATATCAAGTACTGGTTTTTGGGGATTTGATCAGCACATATCTCCAAGGAAATTATAGTCGAAGTAGAAAGGATTAAACAATATATAGATACTAGATTTGATTATATAGTGTATTATATGACATCATATATTTCTCAGTATGTTCAATGTTCACAAAAATTTCTCTTTTAAAAAAATGTAGTGTAAAAAATGTTAATGTCTTCCTCGAAAATTGAACCTTTCTATTTATTTTAACCATCAAAATAGTCGGATAAATATGTTGTTGAAATTCAGCAGTTACAACAACTCTTCTTCCTTTGAATATTCAAAATCATTTTTTTAAATGTTGGGGTTGAAGCCTCATTTATTATTGAATCAAAGCGAAGACCTCTTTAACTGGGTAGAGGGAGACCGATTACATTTCCTGAAGGCCCAGTTGGCATTTAGCCCATTATATGACCTGTAGGCATAGTTGTTTGGCCGAAGGACCTTTTTTTGTATAGTACTGCTTTAGTACCCACCTCTTACCGTACCACATAGTACCCGCCACCCTTATAGTGCTCTGCTGTAGCTACAGTGCCAGTCGTTTCTGCAATGCCACCGCTGCTAAAGTATGCTGCAGTACTTACTCCCAATGGGTTTTGAACCCCCATTTTTCATGTACGATTATGGGGTGCTTACCAATAATCCAAACACCAACTCCAATCAAAATCAATTGAATTAAGAGTGTTCATAAATATCTCCAAAAAAAGAATCATCATTACTTCTTTATTCTAGTACAATAAATCAAAAGATAATTAAAAATAATTTGAACAGTCCATGAAAATAATATCCAAAATAATATTAGTTCTGAAATATTTAAAAAAACTATATAAACTCATTTAAACATGGTCACTATGGTTCCTAAAAACTTTCAGCCATATCCAAATGTAAATTTAAATATTTGAAATAAATAAACATGAAAAAAACAAATTTTTTAGAAAAATATGTTGAATTTTTTTATTAATTTTTATTTTTAAATATTCTACAAAAACCAAAAAATAATCTTTGATCAGAAACTGTAGATTTAATGTGAATTTATCTAAAAGAAAAACCTTTGAAAATGATCCATATATATATAGAAAATAAATTTTCAGAAAAGATAAATGGAATGAATAATAACCTCAGAAATCAACTATAACATTACAAAGGGATGCTGAGTAGTAATTTAGGCTTGATCAACCATACTTCTCATTATTCATGAACAATAATATAGTTGGGGTTTGAATAGTAACATAATTTAGGAATGATGAAAAATAATGTACGGTTGATGAAACTCATTATTCACTACTCAAGAATAGTACCATAGTATATGTTATAAATAGTAGTGTAACATAAGGATTATGGAAAATAACATAGGATTGATGAACCAAACATTTCACTATTTATGAACAATTACAAACCATATGGATGCCAAAAAATAACCTAGTTTTAATGAACTATACATTTCACTATTCAGGAATAGTAATGTACTGTGGGGATGATAAATAGTAATTGATGGATGATGAACCATACTTTTCAAAAGAACTGAACACCATACATTACCAATCATCAAACAATTTTTAAGGGAACTAAAAACAATATTAAGGATTGGTTAGAAATAATTATTTTTTAAAAAACATATTAGATTTCAAAATAATAAAGAATCAAACAAATATAATATCTACTATTCCAAATAATTCTATGTAGGCTACTAAAATAAAGATAAAAAATGAATTTCAATAAAATAATGTTTCATGAAAATACTATATATTTAAAAGTTTTAGAAAAATATATTCCTAAATATTTTGAAACTAAATGATGTAGAGTTTCAAAAACTAAAGTAGAAAATTAATTTATTTTTTAGAGTAATCAAAATAAAAATTCAGACATACCGAAAAACTAAGTAATTGTAGATAAATCATTTATATATCTAATTGAATAATATTCATAGAAATATAAACACATTATTTTACGAATTCATCAAAATATAGAATTTATTTTAAGAGAAAAATTAAATGTAAATAAAAATTTATTCAAACAACAGAGAATGGACACGCACAAACAATCTCTACAATTTTGATTGATTACAAAACCAAAAAAAATTGATCTATTGAATCAGAATTTAGAAAAATTTGAATCCAATTTTATTCTCCCCATTTTCTCATAAATCATATTTCACAAATTTTTTAGATAATAAAATGTGAACCCTCACCCATAAAAATAAAGTAATAAAAGTCTCAATTCTAACATACCAAGATCAAATTTAATTTTTTCAAACTTGGAAAATAGTAATGGATTTTAAAAATATCTAATTGATGATTTTCAGAAGGTATAAATTTTTAATCAATTTCACAATTTCTCACATGATATCTAATAAAATTAAATCTTTAAAAAATATGATATCTTATATAATGTTTTCAGGGGTTTTTAAACATAGAAATTGCAGAATTATTATCAAAATAAATAGTTCTCTTATCAAGTTAAAAAAACAAAACAACATAATGTTTTGATAATCAATAAAATTTGAGCACTACTACTAGCTATATATATACAATAAAATTCAATAGTAGATAGTGAAACAATGATTTATTTCTTAGAAGATTAGGATATTAAATTTCTCCCATAAAATGACACATACATGATGTGAATTTTCAATTAATTCTACATCCTCAAAAATCAGAATCAGAATATGATGATAAATGAAAATTTCTATATTTTATATAAAATAAATTGGAATAAATAGTTCCTTCAACATATTATATTATTCTTTTGAAAGAATTAATATTCCTTATTTTGGATCTTCTTGAAAACTACCGCATAAATAAATACTAAAAATGATGTTAGGTATAAATATAATTAAATATAGAAAGATATCTATATTTCTTCTATGAACATTAAACTCAACAAAATTACTTGATGTATTAATATCTAATCAATTATTACTGTCCACAATATTTTTCATAGATTTAGTATAATTAATAACAAATCATTTAACTAACTCTTTAGTACACTTATATTGATTAAAAAATGTTCTATCATTACTTTGAAATATTTTAAGTCACAGAAATACTTTTAATTATACCATTAAACATTTGTCAAATTAAAAAGACATCAAAGAAAAAAAATTACAACAAATTTCACTAGAGGATATAAAAAATATATCATCGACCTAAATTTGATCAATTATAATATCATCATACCTTTATTAATGAAAATAGATGGATTAACATTTCCCTTCTTGATATCATTATTAAATAAATAATAATAATGACTTTAATAGAAATCTTGAGGTGATTTTTTTAGAATATATTAATATTTAGATAATTTAAAAACATGGTTTGGAAATTTTTCACTATGAAGACCACGGGGCTAAGAAACATTAAATTATTTAGTAATAAACTCGTTTAAGAAATCTCTTTTTACATCCATTTTATATAATTTTAATCCTTGAAACCATTAATGATACTATAAAATTATAATTTCATCTAACCTAGAAATAGGTGAAAAAGAATCGTCAAATTTTAAATGTTTATCTTTAGAGTATCCTTGAGCAACATGACTAGATTTGTTTTTGGAAATATGTCCATATTCATCCAGATTTCCTCTAAATAATCCCTTAGTTCTAATAACATGTTTATCTATAGAAAAGTCTACTGATGTCAAAAAATTATTTCTAGAAAAATTATTTAATTCACCTTCTATAGATACAATCCAATTAGCATCTACCAAATCATAATTAACATTAAAAGAACCAAAATTATAAATAAAATACATATTGGAAAAAAAATTAAGATAAAATTTCTTGTTTTAATACCAGAATCATCATTGCTAAATAAATTTTCAATAAGAAAATCTCTATGAATCTTCCATGATTTTGGATCTGGTTGGGAAGGATTATTCTCTACCTCAATTGATTCATTGTTTGATTTTTGAATTTCATCATCAAAATTAAAATATATAAACTCATCATCAATAACCTAAGAAACATAATTTATTTTAAAATTACTTTCATCAAACACAACATGAACATATTCTATAATAATAATAATTATTTTATTAAAAACGATATATTCATTACTATTTTAAGAGGAACCAAAAAAATACCTCATCACTCTTAGTATAAAATTTATATAAATTATTCTTTGAATTTAAAACAAATACTATACGAACAAAAACAAAAAAGTAAAAAAACATTAGGGTTTTTATTTTTGAATAATTCACAACTATTTAATTTAACAAAGGTATAATAAAAACTATATTTGAAATATAAAATTCATAAAAAATTTCCCCAACCTAAAATATCTTGGAAAATTAAATTCACTCAACATAGTTTGATACTTTTCAACAGGTGTTCTATTTTTACATTCTTCAATACCATTACTCTATGTTATTCTACGAGCATAAAAATTATGAAAATTTGAATTCATTTCACAAAAAAATTTAAAAAAACAAATTATGAAGTTCACCCCCTTTATCACTATGAAGAGAAACAAACAAACACCCTTTTTCATTTGAACTAATTAAAAAAAATTAAATATATTTAAAGTACAATTTTTATTAGAAATAATGTATACCGATACAACTCTACTGTAATAATTAACAATAACGAAGGTATATTCCTTTCCAATAAGGCTGGAAATTTGAGTGGGGTATAATAAATCAAGATGTACTAACTATAATTTTTTATTAATATATACCTACCTGATTGGTCTAAAAGATATTTTGTGCTTCTAAACATTAATGGAAGAATTACGTATATGAAGAAGTTATTTCTTCAAGGAAGGAAGGTGTAACACATTCTAATTTTTTGAAAGCATATGCAACGTTCCAAAATTAAAATAACCAAAATTTCAATACCAAAGGATACTGTCATTATCTTTTTCATTCATCCACTAAAAATTAGGAACAATTAGTATTGAAAAAACAATAGTATAAATATTATACATTCTATTGGGATAAGATAATATATAGTTATCTTTAAAAAAATAAGCCTTTATCATTTTTCAATATAACATTCATTCCATCATCTCATAATTGTGATATAAAAGTTAAATTATCTTTTAAACATTTAAATTAATTAGAAATAAAATTAGTAATTGAAATAATAACATTACTAAGACCATTTAGTAAGAAATTTGAATTTTTTTTTCCAAAAGTAATATTTCCTCCATCGAATTTTTTTAAGTTGAAATAATTGTTGTTTCTCTAGTCATATAACTAGAACATCCACTATCAAACTGCTATTTTTTATTATTGAGACATCCAATGAATTTTCCTAAAAAATGAAATTACATTTCAATTTTGGTAAACAAGCTAATTTGGGCCCAATACAATTAGTTATACAATTTTTCAATACCCATAATAAATTGGATCATGTACCATAAGGTACTCTAGATAATATTGATTAAAAAAACAATTATTTTTTTAAATCCCAAGAATTTTTCATATCTAAGAGAGAATTAAATTTCATAATCACCTTTCATGAACTATTTAAATAATGTAATAGTATATGTACAACCATTTTTTCTATCAAAAAAATGAGTTATATAAATTGGGGATAATAATCTATTATAGCCAAAACCATCTTAATTTTTTCCAATTTTTTTCAATGAAATCATCTCTTGTTATTTTTCACAACCTTGAATAAATTATGTCAAACATTATAAAAGACATTAAACTTCATTTTTCAAATTTATATTCAAATATTTATTAGATTTTAAATTTTCAAAATCTTTTGAATGATATGTACTAGCAGTGATAGTTAGTTTTTCATTATACTAAAAAAGTATTTTATTGTCGAAAAATGTTTCTCATTGTTTTATTTATTATAATTATATAAATTTTCATATTGGAAAATATATTTTCTTAATATTTATATTTTGTTATTTAATTTTAATAAATTTGGGTTTTTGGAATCAAATTTATAATCATAATTTTTTTAATAAAAATGATAATCACTAACCATATCCAGTGATTCTATGAAGAACATGTCAACACATTATTTCTCATTTCTATATTTCTCACTGCAATCAAATTCTTCTATACAACTCCAACAATTTGTCAACACCCTATAGTAATTATTTTTTTATTTATATAATTCCCAATGTAGGAAAATTAGGTTTGATATTCTCATTCTCCATACACCCATAAAAAGTTACATCAGAAGCATTATATTTCATATCACCTATTTTATTTCCCTTATATTTTTTAGGGTTTCTACTAAAAAGAATAAGAATCCTTTAATTTTTATTCTTTTGTAAATTTAAATCGCAATATAATATTTATCTTATTTTTAAAATCCAATTGATTATAATCAAAATAGTCAATAGAAACAACATTCACAGATTCAAAAGTGATAGCTTTTATTTTAATTTTCTCCTCAATATTTATATTGTTCAGTTGCAATTTATATAGATGGAGGGATCTAATCAATTCATCAGGTATGTACTCATTTAAATTTATTCATTCATAAATTTCAAACTTCTTGGAATGTCACTTCTTAGTAAAGGTTTGTATGACTTGTTTAACTAGTACTGGGTTTTCTAGAGCTTCTCCAGCAGAACTCATTTGATTCAAAATGGTTTTCAATCTATAGAACATTTGGTTTATTATTTCATCTTCAACAATAATAAAATAGTTGTACTCAGCATGAAGAACTCATTGTTTGTACGGATTATTTTTTCATATCCATGATGGGTAACATGTATATTCATCCATATTTCATGGTCTGACTTATATGAACACACAAGACTAAAAATAGTTTTATTAATAGAGTAGTTTAAAATATTAACAACTTTATAATTTAAAACATATCTATTAGAATCATTTTTGGTAAGAGTATATGGGTCATATTTATCCAGTGATAACTATTTTGACCTGATAATCCAGTGCACAATTATCAACAGTTTGAGGTAAGCCTTCATCTGAAATCTCTAATAGCAATATTCCTTTACATCATAGTGTGGTTGATTTTGAGGAATCCAAGAATCATTGGGTTTTAATATAACCATCTTATAATATATTTTACTTATAATGCGAGTACTAGGAATATGTTGCACATGTAAAATCAATGAAGATGTTAGATAGAGATTTAATAATTCCAAAAGGATAAATAATTTGTTAAAAATTGAATGGTATCAGAAAAAAATTACAGATTTAATCAATTTTAAAAAAATATTTCTCTCTTATACATATTATTAGGTAGAATAGGTTAATGGCTGATGATCTATAGAGGGTGTGTATAAATCATTAAAATATTTAAAAAATAAATAGAATGATTAAAATAAATATGAAAGTTAAATATTAAAGATAATTTCTAGAGGAAATGGTAAATAACATAATGTTTCTTAGTAGTTCGGTCCAATATTGGCCTACATAAATTCTTATGCGTACCTATTCAGTGAGAGATAAATGTTTACTAATTATTATTTTTAATGGGGAACCATAACCCAATTATAAAATACTTTTCTAGTAATGTTTTGGCCACGATAATAAATTTTTTTGGAGAAGTCACAACATGAATTTTGACACTGGAAGGCACAATCTGAATAGTAATGACTCTAGATATAGCTGGTCACTACCTTTATATCCTAAATTTAGAATATTGGAGTCACAACCCAAGAAAATACAATAAAAAATAATTATTATTTGATTAAAAGTATTTAATAGAAAAATAGAGTGCATCTGAGAGATTGGAAAATGAGTACAGACTCCGAACCACAAAAGAGAAGATAAAAATAAAATCATATGAACTAGTTGTTGAGGATTGGATCAACACATCTCTTCAAGGATATTTTAGTCTAATAATAATATATTAATCACTAGATAAATCAGAAAGGTGATGAAATAGAGTGTTATAAGACATTTTAGATTTCACATCATGATTGATGTTTACAAAACATTCTCTTTGAAAAAACCGAGATTCGAAAATGGAGATGTGTGTCTAAAAATTTGAATCTATCTATCTTATTTTAACCTTAAAAAGAGATACATATATATAGAGTAAATATTAAACAGTTACAACAGCTATTTTTCCCTCATATTACCCAAATAAATTGAGTTAAGAAAATTAAAAATATTCTCAATAATCAAATACTGCACTAATGTTAATTTATTATTGTAGAATAAATGATAAAAATAATTTAAAATAATTTGAATTTGTCTATAAAAATAATTTCCATAATAAAAAAAATTGAATGTTTTAAAAGATTATATTAAATTCATTTAATGTTATTCAATACTGTTCTTGAAAAATTATAGCACAATCCCAATGTAAATTCAAATATTTGAAAATAAATAATCATGAAACCATCAAATTTGATTTAAAAATATGATGATATAATTTATTAATTCTTCTCTTTATATATTCCTCCAAAACATTAATAACTCTTCAATCATAATACTTGAATTTAAAATGAATTTATTTTGTAGAAAAACATTTGAAAATAATCCATATATATGAAGAAAATCAATTTTCAGTTGAAACACTTGGAATGAACAGTAACATCCTAAATAAAGAGTACCATAATGTAAGGATGATAAAAATTAATATAGGGTTGATAAACAATACTTTGAAATATTCTTAAATAGTAATTGATATTATAGTATGAACAATAATGTAGCATAGGGATGATGAACAATAACATAGGGCTGACGAACCATAATTTACACTATTCATGAATATTAATTTTGAATAGGGATGATGAATAATAAAATAATGTTTTTGAAAAATACACTTCACTATTAATGAACAATTATATAGCATATGGTATGAATAGTAACACAGCGTATAGATGATATATAGTAACATAGGGTTGATGAACCATATATTACACTATTCATGAATATTATCATTGCATAGGGATAATGAATAGTAACATAGTCTTGATGTACCATACATTCGACAATTCATGAATTGTATTTTATCATAGGGATTATGAACAATAACATAATGATGATGAACAATACATTGTCGAAAATAAGGACATAATTCTTTAACCAAATATTAAAAAAAATATGGTATCTAAACTGTAGATTCATACTTAGTTCAAAAATTATATTTTTGTAGAAAACCTTATTTGCAATCCAAAGAATTGTGAATTCAAAAAATCCTATATCACCTGTTCCAAATATCATCAAAAAATAGAACAAGTATCTTTCAAGAAACTAGTAATTCTAAAATATCATGAAAGAGTTTCAAACAATTTAATGTCCATTCAAAACCCATTTTATACTTCGATGTAAACTAATAAAATCATGAAAAACTATTTGTATTTACATAAAATTATGTTTCAGGAAAATAATATACTTGTAGAAGTTTCAGTAAAATAAATACTAATATTTTTTGAAACAGAAAATGGTAGAATTTATAATACTGAATCTGTCATATAATTGAATATTTATACTAATAAAAAGAAATTTTCAAACATCCTCATAAACTAATGAATTGTTAAAAAGTATTATATATATATAATGTGATAAGAATCCAACAAATAAATCCACTGAATTTTATTAAATCATCAAAATATTGAAAGGGTTTCAAATGAAAAATCACTTTTAATCAAACAATTAATCAATCAAAATAAAATGAACATGCAAAAAAAAACAATTTAGTAATAAAAATTTTAAAAAATAAATATTATTGGTATAAATGTAGATGAATTAATTTTAAGAGTATATAAATGGAGGAAAAAGTTCTACGAACAAATGGAAAATAGGGATTCATTTTCATTAAAATAATATTACTGATCATTATTATATCAAAAGAGAAAACAATGGTAAAATTAATAGAAAATTTTTCAAATAAATATAAAAGAATATAATATATGTTTTTTAAGTGTTTAAAACAATATAAATTTATTTAATCAAAATTTAGCCTAGATATTCATGATTGTAAATGACTATGTAACATAATACCATATCTAAGGTATCATTTTTCTTTATATGCATTCAATCCTACTATAAAATATATAATGGTTTATTATATATATATATATATATTACAAAAAAAATATTAATAAATAAATATTATTTATAACTATTTTTAAAAATCCAATTATCCATTTGTTATCAATTTATCTACTAAAATGGAAATTCATGTGAAAAATGTTTTGTTTTCTATGCACGTTTCAGGTTGATTATTGTGGTCCATCCTTCTTAATGATGGATTAATAATATCCAAAATATTAAACATGATATAATTACCATTTTCTATTATTTTATAAACTATTATAACAATTAATATAAAGAAATTATGAAAACTTATTTACATCATTTCAGGGTGATGGTGGTCATAATTTTTGTCTTGGTGGAGTTTTTACGTTTTGATAGATGAGATAAATTAATTGTTTATAATATCTCACCATTAAATAATCATAAATATAACTTAAATATCATATATATTAATTTAATATTTTGTTTTGACAATACAAGTATGTAGGAAATGAATACAACCATATTCTCTTTCGGTGGTGTTAGACCACATGTATACACAAGTGGTAAAATAATTTTCCAATTTATGTTATAGAGACTGAAAATAATTATAACATTAACCTAAAACTACTTAGTGTAAATCCATAACCCCATAGTCATAGAGGTAGGGTATTATTTCATTACCTTTTAATGATTATTTGAAATCAAATCCCAATGAACATATAAATTTAGCTGTCTTAGATAACCAAATTACATAAATGATACCGGTAATAAATTGGGGAATATAAAATTTAAAAATTAATTAAAATAAAATTAAATAAAATTCATACTTGAATTATTTTTTTAAATATTTATTCTTCATAACCTTTAGAATGGAAACATTATAAGTTTGAGCTCAATTTCATAGTAAGGGTATGTAAAGTGGAAGAAATAATGAAAAAGGTAATTTAATTAATATGGAATGGTAGAAAGAAAATAACACAATCCATTGAAATTACAAGATAATCCAATATTGTAATATAAGGGATAAAATATGATATCACATGAAATTTAATCAATGAATTGAAATGAAATGAATCCATAGATATGTGAAAATAAAATTTCATAGAAAAATAATAATTAAAATTTAACAATGCCAATTCATAATTCTTTAAATCCATGTTTCTCATGAATTATATACATTCAACATCATGATACATTTTAATATATTCTAGTTTGGAAAACTAATTCTTACCAAGAGACTACTTATGCATTGAAGTGCTTTCATTAATCATTCCAAATATTGTTGGTATTTCTGTAAACTATCCCAAACTCCAATATGTCATGTCCAATGCATTATAAATATATTAAAAAAATTTAATTATAAAGTATCCATAAGGACTAAAGAATATTTGTTTACCTATAATCCCTCAAAGGAGGATAATTATATATAATAGTTGATTATAGTAAAACAATCTTTAGTATAATTAATATTTAAAAATTATAATGTGTGCCATACTAATTAGGAATATTTAAATCATAATTACCCTGGAATTAAATCTATCATTGAATGTTGTTAAAAAATAATATCTATGGTATAGCATTTCATGGATTTTTATACACCATATAAGAGTGATATGGTTCATAACAAAAAACACCTATCAATGAAATGTAAATTGAGATGAAATCCATTATAACAACAATAATTTTTTTGGTATTTATACTCATGTGTAGTGTTTCAAATTTTTTCAATAACTTATACTATATTCATACTCATATTTATAATCTCATATACTAACATCATATTTTATTTTATTACGAACTTATTAACGCACTTTTATTTTAACAATTTCAGGTCTTGATTGCCTTGTTTTTTGATGTATGATTTGAAATTTAGTTTGTTGTTCCTATTAAATATATCATTATTTAGAAATAATCATATTATAAACCTTTATTTAATTATCATATATAATCATTATTTTTGAATTTATTATAATCTATAATAATTGGAGATAATAAATGAAATAAATTTTTCATGGAGACAGTAGGTCGTACGTATACAGGAACGCTAATTACATTTGTATATTATATTAAATTAAATAAAATTACAAGATATATGTATATTATTACTCCATTATCATGTATATGTTATATATTATACATATTATTATTAATACCCTCTTGTATACATTCCATTTATGGCATGAACAAGTCACATCGCTTTGATGGGGTGGTAATCCACACTTCCTCAAATGAAATTGTCAAATTAAGATACAATGTAAACAATAAGGTTATGTTTTAAATAAATAAAAAAATAATAAATTATATATAAATATTATATATGGAATATATAAACAAATTTTCCATTATAATACCCAAACAATAGAAGAGTTAATGGAAAAAATGAACAATCATCATTTCATGAGGTAGTAGTTAAACAAACAAAGAAGCAATAAGTTTATTACTGACTAGATAGAGGTATGTGTAAGTTTAAGGAGAAATATTTACCTAAAATAAGACTAATATATTTTTTATTCATTTTTTGTTATTTAATAATGGAATAAAATGACTATAGGGAGTGGATAAGCTATTTAAATGAAAGATATTGTTATTAAGTTACTTCAAAATCAGGTAAATCCTTTTGGTTTACACCAAAGGGATTCCATGTAAGAGTTTTTAACCAATGTTATACGTAAATGTGTCGGTTAATGTTGTTTCAAATATATTTTCTATGATCATTTCCTAACATAGGATTTTTATGGCTTTGAGTAAGGGGTGGAGTTATTGCCCTTTTATATATGAGGGGTAGTGACAATCTTGTAAGTACCAATATTTATTCCTAAATGTGAGGTATACAATTGATAATGTGAATAAATTATAGAATAATAATGGATTAATAGTGAGGTATGGTCTATTAAATTCTCCACCACAAAAAATATGGGCTCTTTAATAATTGAGTTCCATAACTTCTAAGATTCCCCAGTTTTATGATTTAGGTTTTTATTAAATCATCTAGCTTTCTATCCTAAGTTATTTTACAATTAAAAATAAATTAAAGTGATCTGTATTAATAATTAAATATAAAATTATTTTGTAATATTATTTATAATTTATAAATTAGAAATATCATGGTTTTTTAAAATAAATTTTGAAACAAGTGAATGTGACGAACTAAATCAATGCTTAAACATAGACTGTGTTAACAACATTTTTACAATATATGGTTCAATATTACTATCATAAATTATAAATTAGAACATTAATTTACCACATTTAATATTTATTAACACTTAAAAATAATTTGGTGTAATGCAGTATTTTTATTAATTTTAATTCATTTTATAAAATTTCATTTACTGTAAAATAATAATAATGTCATTTTTTACATTTTATATATAATTTATATTTTATATTATCAAACAAAAATTAAAATTCAAATATATTAAAATTTCAAATTTTTAACATGATATATTCATCTAAAAAAGAAATAAAGACTATAATTCAATTTATTCACATCACTTTTAATATTTAAGAATTGATTAATTTGATTGCCTATTAACTAAATAATCACTATGTTGGCATTTGTAAATCATTATAAGTAAATAAACCATATCTAAAAATTATTGATAAATTAACATGATAAAAATAACATATTTATATTTACAAATTATAGGTATAAAATAATTTTTTATTTTTTACATGTCTCAATGTTTACTAACATTTAATGGTATAGAAAGTTCCATTTTTATCTTTTTTCCATACTTAACCTTTTATATTGGGCACATGAATATCATAATATACCAACAATCCATAATATTATGAAATATTTTGGAAATGTTTTAATTATTTTTATCCCATGGATTTTGGATATGTTTCATTTCATTTTTGTAATTATGTGTATGGATTAGTCCCTTATTAACCTTAGAATCACCTTAATGACCTAAACAAATTTTACTCACATTGCCTAATCTATTTTTTCAAGAATTAATTTTATTTTATTTGAAAAAAATTCAAATCATTTCAAAAATTTATGTCTTTTATTAAATATTCAAAACATATTTGTGGTGAAATTATGATTAACTCTAATCTCACACATGTGGAAGGAAATCTATTTTTAAAAGTGAAAAAATTGAAAAGATAAATTAGATTTAATTCCCAATTTCAACATAAAAAATTTCCATCTTTATAAATTTTATTAATATAATAATAATGTGTCTATTTTTTCATTAAAACATATTTAAAATATAAATTATCATTAATATTTATTTAAATGAAAAGGCAGTTTTTAACTAAAATGTCGTATTTTTCCATATTCCTCAAAAAATGAATCTTCTCTAGAAAATACCAGAAATTCACTCAAAGAAAATTTTGAAATTATGAATTCCAAAATTAATTTTATTTTCAAAAATTAAATTTATTGAATTTCAAAATTTGGGTTTAAAAATAGGTGCACTATTAAAAGGTGATATAACCCAGTCTTGAATATAACACAAGAAAACATAGTGTGTTGTGTAGTGTAAGCTTAACATGTTGTTGCATATAAATGGGAGAAAATATAATATTTACTCTTACATGAAAATATTTTTATTTCTAGGGGTGTTACATTCACCCCATCGTAATTAAATATCATCCCCAGAATTTAAACATTATCATAGTGGTCATGGAATTGATTTTCAAAAATATTTTTGTTGAAAAGCCCACATCGTGAATAGGAATAACAAAACAACTTATTGATAAGATATAATGGAATGTAAAATTGTCACATAACTAGGATACCTATTAGGGTAATAAAGTTTTGGAATGGAAACATGGACACATAAAAAATATAACAATAATGTTCTTATGGAGAGAGCTAGAGAACATGGCCAATATTATGTTAACAACCAAAATACCTAAATATGTGATGTTATAAGGGGAAATTTGATTCATTAAAAATAAAGGTGATAGAAATCTATTTTTTTGTTTCAAGATCATTTTTATGTATTTGATTGATTCTTTCACTCTCAAATAATATATATAAAAACATATACTTGTTATGATTCTGTAACCGTATCCTTTAGTTGTTTGTTGAACTATTTATACTTCATATCATTGAACATTATTTGACATATATTGATGTAATATATTAATCAAAAAAATTCAAATTACAAAATAAATCATTTCGTTAATTCTTAACCCTTCCAAAAGATTATGATCCAACACATTGTAAAAGTGTAACTAGATTTCCAAATTCAAATTATCATTATCCTTTAATCAACACGATGAATATGTAAATTTTCAAATTCTAAAAATTTGTATAACATCATCATGTATCCTCTTGGAATATGGTAATAACTTGAATCAACATAAAACATATTGGAAAAATTAATTCTTCCTTATTCTTATACAAGACACATGTTATTGGATATATTCCGTTAATCCAAATGTGTTGTAAACTACATCAATGAAAGAATATAACACTTGTTTAAAAGTCATTAATTCAGATCCAAGGACGTCGTCAAATGTCCAAAATAATTAGTTCTTAATCATTATCTCAACATCAGGAACATATTAAGGGTATTATTTCCCTCAATAATGTATTTTATGAAAATTTTAACATTCCACTTGATATATTTTCTTGGTAACATTAAACATGTGATTTCACATCCTTAATTCCAAGGTGCTGAAGTATAATCCACATGTATTCCATTATACTAATAACCATTCATTATTGATAAAATATACAAGTGAAATAATTATTGGATAAGAATACTAATCATTACTCTATATCAATGGAAGTATCATAACATTATCACTATCTAATAGCATCATTTGGGGAATATTCCATTGATGCTTGAGACATTGATTTGAATAGTGTCTCATCTCCTTACATTTGAAGCATTGTAAATTGGAAATAGTTTTCGTAATAATTAAATCAAAATCAATGTCTCATTTCTTTCAAAACATATATTAAGCTAATATTCACTTCATGAATTTACCAGGTTGATTCTTTCCGCAATATTCACATGTGGGAAAATCATTCTCTCCCTTCTCCAATTTATTTATATTGTTCGCTATCATCCCTTTATTCTCTAGAATCCATTCAAAACTATAGTAAATTTATGATTATTTACCTATCTCACTTCTAAATATTATTATTTTCACATATAATGGGAATACATGGGATTCTACGTACATTCGAAATTTTTCATTGACACCACCAATAATATTACACTTATTACACTTTTCATCAAATGTTTTGGTGGATTTTCACTTTCCTTATACTGGGAACTATTTCTACAATGGAATATACTATATGAAATCATAAAATAATGTATAATTACAAATATGGTATTATATATTACATAAATTTATGCATCGTGATTCCTAGACATATAAACATTGGTTTCTTAGGAGAAATTATTACTTTTAAATCCGGTATAATGATATATAAATAAAATGTGAACTATTTGAGGTTTATCCCCTAGGTGTGTAAAACTAGGTGTGTAGAAAGGCTTTCTATTATGTACCAAGTTATCCCAAGTCTGAACTCAAACACATTTTCAAATATGTTACCACCAGGTGCCTATCTTCCAGAACGACATCCAAATATAGTATCCAGAAAGTGATGTATTGATAGGAATACCCCCATAATTTATTACCCTACAAAAATTATTGTCTATTATTGTATTAATATCCTCAATTTATATCTTATGGTTTTGATCCATAATCTATTTTTTAATAATATAGTTTTCAGGGTTGCTTCTAAACATTCTATTATAACAACTGTAACACACCAACCTGATAAAACTTGAGCCGATGCGTTATTTTATTAAACTAGAATGTTTACAATGAATAAAATATTTAAGGATTGACCTGTTTAATAATCTTGGAAATACAAAAGTAAAACATGATACTAATAATAAATTAGGTAATACAAAATACAAATAAGATACATAATAAAATTAAATAAACTACATCATTGAACACATAATCAATGATTACTTCTTCCCATCATGGGGAAAGAAAATATAATAATGATGAGATCGAATACGCTATAAGGGTAATTAAAGCAGAATAAATAAGGAACATATATGGATAAATTTATGTGGAATTCTAAATAATTGAAAAAACATTCCACTAAATTAACATGATTATGTAATATCAATATAGAAATACTAGAAGCTGAAAAAACATGCAATTTATTCATTGAACTGAAAATAAAATTCTTCTATCGATATGTAAATTAAAATTATCATGTAAAAACAATAATAAATAAATTATGAATAAATATATTTTGAATTATTGAAAAAAAATTAGGAAAATTATACCTTTATAATCATGAAATTGTTTAAACATTTCTATACTGTCCAACTAATTCATCGCATGTGACTACAAATGCATTGAGGGTATTTCATTTACCGATCCCAAAACTGTAATGTATTCTATAAATGATCCCCAAAACATTTATTTCATAACCAATGAATTCCTCAATTATTGACGATCGATTAATATATCCATATTGACTAAAGAATATAGATTTATTGATAATACCTAAATGAAGGATTTGTAACAACAAGGGTTTTTGACATTAAAACATTCTATAGGATAAATATTCTTGTAATATTCCAAAGCATCCCATTCCACTTTGAAATATTTAAATAATAATTAAACAGGAGTAAAACGAATATTATAATATTTTTACAATAATAATATTCATGGTATAACATGAAAAGGGATATATATACAACATATATTAGTGAGTTGGAGCATAACAATAAACAAGTCTAAATTTAAGGTAAATTGAGATGAAATCAACTACCTTATCCATAATTTTGTTGTGTAGTGTTTATCCTCATTTATAGTGGTTTAAATTATGTAACTAACATATAAAATAACCATACTATTGTTTATAATATAATATATTATCTTATTATTAAATTTCATTACCTTTTTAACACTCTTACATTATTGTGAATACATCGGGGATAAATTTTCTAGTTTCCAAAAGTATTTTTTGACTATTTATTTGTTGTCCATATTAAATAGATAATTATTTCAAAATATCCCTAATTTAAACCATTATTTATTTAGCAAATATAATCAGTAGATATGTAATTATGAAAATCTATAATGTTTGGAGATAAAAAATGAAATTCAATTTCATGAAGACGGTAGGTCGTACATACACATGAATGTTGCATTAATTTATTTTTTATATTAAATTAATTAAAATTAATGATATATGTATATTATAATTCTTTTATAATATCAGTTTTAAATATGTTACATAGTTTTATTAATACCATACTTCATACATTCTATATAAGGCATGAATGAGTCACATTGCTTTGACGGGGTGGTATTCCATCCATTCACAAAATTAAATTATTGTATTTAAACAAGATGGAAGGAATAAAGAAAGTTTTTTAATTAAAAATAAATAGGAATAGAGAAATTATATATCATATATATATCATATATAAACATATTATCTATCATATTATCCATCACTAGAGGTGGTAAAGGAAAAATGAACAATTATTATTTCCTGAAATAGTAGTACACCATACAAAAAAACAAACTGTTAGTTTTCAATTAGATGGAGGTGTGCGTAATTTTAGAATGAAATAAATATATAAAAAATTGAATTATATTTATTATACATGTGTTCTTATGCAATAATATAATAATAAGATTTCTGGGAGTGGGTAATGCAATGATTAAAAATATATCATTGGAAAATGACACCATAAATTTTGTAACTCTTTTGGGTTTATACTAAAGGGATTCATTATAAGGATTTATTCACAAATATTTTATTCATGGAATATTTTAGGGATTTTTTGAATTTATGTTATAGGATGTTGTCTGAACTTATGTGTTCTGATGTGTGTATGTGGTAGAGTGATTTTCTTTTTACAGTGGAGGGGGAGTGACTCTCTTGTACATACCAAAAGGTATTCATTAATTTGTGATCTTCCTAACCTAATGATCCTCCAAAATGGAGTAAATAAAGTATTAAATGGTAATATTGGTTGATTGAAACCTCCACCCCAATATAATATGTGTATTTTAATAATTTAGTAATTTTACTTCAATGTTTCTCATATATAATCGTTTTTTGATTTATAAAAGCATAGGATTTTCTGACATAATTAATATGACCATTAAGAATAAAATAAAGTGATATTAAACATAGAATATGTATAAACGTTATTATTGATATGAAATATTATTTATCATAAAAATATCCCATTTGTTTGGGAATGTAATTTTGAAATAAGTGCATGTGACGTGCTAAAACAGTACTTGAACCCGGACCATGTTAACAATATTTTTACAATATATGGTTACATATTTTAATTATAAAAGAAAATTTGTCACATTAATATACCATATTTAAAATTTATTAATACCAAAAAATCACTTAGTATAATATAGAAATTTTTTTATATCATTTAATAAAAAATCATTAATTTTAAAATAACAATATTGTTTATTTGGACATTATTTAAATAAATTTAATTTTATATTATCAAAAAAATGTTATAATTAAAATATATTTAATTAATAAAAATTTAGATAATTATTTCAACTAATAATATATATAATGAAAATAATTCAATCAATTTGCTTAAATTTCCATATTTATGGTATTTTTTACTTTAGTTGGGTATTAACTAAATAATCACCACATTTGTGTTTCCTAAAACATTTATGTAACTAAATAACATCTAAAAATTATATATCAATTATATTGATAAATATAACTACTTTATATTTCAAATGTATATTTACAACCTACAATAAGATGTTTTTTACATATCTCGAAGTTTTATAAAGTTAAATGTATGGAAAGTTCTCTTTTAGCCTTTTTCGTTACATAAAATTTTATATAGTGTTCTTCAATTTCATAATATCCCAATAAACCATAAAATCAGATCCTATTAGGGCTATGGTAGAAATATTTTTATCAAATATCCAATGGAAAAATTTCTAGGTCCTTTTTTTCCTTATGATTAATGTCTAGACCATTATTTAGCTTAATATTACCTTAATCATCATAATTAATATTAATTACATCCACTAATATTTTTGGAGAAAAATTATTTCGATCTTTTTTTGAAAAAAATATTATAATTTTTAAGACCTTGTATATTTGTTTTTCAAATTATAGATCATAGACGATGGAATATAATGACTAAATTTAATCTTGCACATGTGGTGAGAATGTGAGTTTTTAGACAATTAACATTCAAAACAATAATATGTTATTACTTCCAATTTTAACATAAAAATTATTCCAACAAAATAAATTGAATTAATATCTGAGTAATGTTTCTATTGTGAATTTTAATCCAATTTATACTATATTTTATCATTAATAATTCGTTAGGTGAAAATGATGTTTTTAACTAAAATGCATTATATTTCACTATTCACTTAAAAAATGAAACTTCTCATAAAATAACAAAAATCCACACTTAGATAATTTGGAGGTTATGAATTAAAAAACTTTGTATATTTTTTTTAAAAATATTTTTTTTTATTTCCCAAAATGTAGTTTTATAATAGGTGCACCAATAAAAGGTGGTAAAATTCAGTCTATCATGTAGTACAAGAAAAATCAATGTGTTGTGTAGCATAATCTAAACATGGTGTTTCATATAAATAGAGATAAAAATATAATTTATTATAACATGAAAAATATTTTAATTTATATAGTTATTACATTTAGTATGTTCAATATACTGAATTAAACAATTAATGACATATATATAGAATATATATGAATATTTTAACGAATGAAACGTCAAAATCATCAGGTAGAATAAAAACATAATAGCTGGGTATCCTTCATTAAAATCACTATAAAGATTATTTTGTAGGTTTTTCATGAAGTACATAACCTCATTATCTTGTATATGGTTTTTCAGATATTTTTTTTGGTTATATTTTAATATTGGGTGGTAATCTTGTGGGATGAAAATAGGAAATGCGGATAATTTCGTATGTTAGGTGTCTAAGACCATATATATGCTTGAAAAATTATTATATAACATATATAGTACTCAACTCATGTATCTACAATACTAAAAATAAACAATGATATGATGGGTAAGGAAAAAAATTAAAATATCATATCCAATAAATGTTTTTATTTGTTACATTTTGAACCATATCACATTTGTTGGACCATTTTTAAGCTATATAAACCGTACCATTGAATTTTTTTTACAAATCATAAATATTAATTAGGAAAAATAATTACATTGAAAAACCTACATTATATTAATTTTTGTAATTAAAAATATTGACTATATTTTATAATGAATTTTTTAAAAAAATTATAATTTTTTATTGTAAAACGCATTGAAAATTATTTTGAGAAAAAAATAATTTTCAATCCTAAAATAAGATTTATTCTTATTACATGTTAGGTAAGACCCATTATATCAATGTTAACATATATTTTTTGAATAAATTTTCTACATAATTCATTAAATCTAGTCATATATAGATATGAATATAACTATAATGATTAAAACATATTGCATGCATAAAAAATATTTTTTAGAAGAACATACATATTTTCCTTCAAATTATTTTGTTTTTATTTTCAAACAACTAAAAAATTTAATTTATTATATAAAATTATTTAAAATTATTTCACAATTTATTTTTTCATATTCATACTAACCAATCCAATGGAAATATTATATCTATAATATTAAACAATAATATTTCAATAAAATATCATGGTTCATTTACACACCTTGTTGTGTCTAATGTAATCCTTCAATTTAATAAAACATATTTAAAGATAAATATATCTTAAAATCTTGGGGGTTATATTATTACCCCATTTTAATAATTTCTACCTCAAAATATGATCAATCTAATACAAACAACTGATGATACTTCTACCTCAACGAATCTTTAGGTTTTTACATAGTTTCCTCAACATTATGCGTTCAACACAAAACATTGAAAATGTTTGTGGTCCTTTTTGAAATAAAATTAAATATCTGACTACTATCCACACTGTTTATTCATTTAATAAATTTTATTCTCTTTTATTCCATCCTTTTACTATGGTTCCTATGAATAATCAGGTGTATACTTCTTCCAAACCGATACATGGATGACATCTTGAACTTGAGAGAGATTGGGTGGAAGCACCATGTGATACTGAATCATCGTGTTCCCATCAATAATATTTAAATGGTTGATATATCTAGGTATTAAATTTTATTTCATTCCAAATCTCACAACCATATTTCATAAATATGTTGGTAGGAACACCTTTTCACAAACATTTAACTATATCTCTTACCGATGACTTTCTATATAACATTTATGATGAATCTAAGATATCCATACATGATGTTAAATGGATCCAAAATTATCTACTGTTTCCACAACTAGATAATTTTCCAAGACATTTATTTATCCAACATCAGTCTAGAATGTTGTATTTTTTCAATTCCCTTTATAGAGGGATTCATATAGACTCTTCTAAAATCATTAGGGATATTTATATTTGTAAGAGAATTTGACCTAAGAAAGGTGTTGATCCCACACACCTTTAAAAGCCATAGAATATGATCTCATAATATCTAAATGGTTTTGAATTATATTATCTATAATACCACATTTATATCAATGATATATCATGAAAATGATCAATAACATCTTAAATTCCAACTAAATACTTCTAAAAAACCATGTGATCAAGATCATCTATAATAGAACGTGCACAAAAAAACCTTAATTATTAAATAATGTATATCCTAGAAAGCTAAAAAATAGAGAAATCATCTCTAATTACAATTAAATGTGTTGAATTCATAAGGTGATATACTAAATCCAATATAAAATTATTTTAATGAGATGTATTGGGGAGTCTAATGGTGAAACCAATAGTAATTTTTCCAATTCCCATATTGTATGTAAAATGGTTGTAACTTAAAAATAGTATTATATCTCTCATCCATAACATCGTGACACCCCATGCATTGGGGTACATGGTCAATGATATTCTTTTTCATATTATCTATATAGTAATACTCTTCTTAATATATATATATATATATATATATATATATATATTTCTCATTATAATTTAATCATGGATATAGAATGATGAACTATGAGATTCATCAAGTTTATCCTTATTCAATTAATTTTTTCATGTGAAACATATTTCATTCCTAAACCATATATTTTATCAAAATGATTGATGATATGAAGAACATTACTCAATTTCATTTATAGTTTCACATATTGCATCTACACCTCTTTAATCCTCACATATAGGTATGGTTGTAATTTCATTGGAGAATAGTATGATGTTTTCCAATTAATCATGGTTTCAAGTTCCATTATCTAAAACTCAAAAAATGTTTGATCTCATTCAAACCACATCATGGATAAACTAACATGTTCCTTATATCTTGAATCATAATCCACTAGGGTTTCCATCACTTGGTGGTAGTTTATTTAGATTTCATAATATTTTATCAATTCTAGTCATCTCCTTTGGATCATATTTATCAATATTTTTTTGATAATATATTCTTCATTATTTTATGATTCATATATATATTACACCATTAACTATAAAGATAATTCCACTATATTGTTTATGAAAAAAATATTGTTTCATTCTTAACATCCTGATTTTTACTGTATAGTTATTCATGAGGAAACATCACATTCCATTGTTTGGTCTGCCCTTAAAGATCACATCACTTCCACGCTACTTGGATTACATGAAAATAGTCCCACTGAACAACATTTTTCCTTACCACTTGAAATTTTCCACACATTATTCAATCCATAGGAAATTACCTCACATTCCTATAAAATTGGTTTTTAGATAACTTATCAATGAGAAATCACTAAAAAATAGTTGATAGTATCCAACCATCATAATAATATAATGGATATCAGTTACTTTTTTCAAGTAAATTTCTCAATAACAATCCTATATTAATTATCCCCTAATATAACCAATATATATATTATATTACTGATGAATTGATATTTTATTTGAATAAAATAATATTTGGTCAATTTTTCATATTGATTATTCTTCATAGGATATTAAATAAAACATAAAAATGATCAAAATGATCTTCATATCTCATTAAATATATAATAACATCATTTATTTATACACCCATAAACTGATCAATGTTATCATTAATTATTTTTAGGTATATCCCTTAATATTTAGGGGTAATTGATATGTCAATATGGAAGAATAATGAATTCAAAAGTAATATAACAAATAAAAATGGTTATCATCTTTATATCATGTTTTCATAACCGTAGTTGATGATATTCATTAATAAGGACAGTCTTATAAAAGTCATAATATTTTTGTCCTTCATTAGTCGATTCATCAATACAGGTTTAAGAAATCATATTCTGGATATTTATCGTCTTATATTCTTGATAGTAAATAGAAATAAAGATTGAATAATATTTCACCATAAAAAAATTAATATATTCAACCTATGTGGAGTCTCAAGCATATATGAATCGCTTATCATGATTCCATAGGATTTCTTCTTCGACACCAATAAATAAATCAAGTCAATTATATATGGTGTTTTCTAAATAGTTATAAAAATATGTATTATTTATACTAGGAACATGAAATAAGAAATCATTGAAATATTAGTAATTTATTCATGAAATATTTTAATTTTTTCTAACAAAAATGGTATATCATTAATTTTGAGTATCTCTGAAACCATTTCAGAAATATACCTCATGAAAATTCCCACATATTAGAAGTGCCTTCAATTTGAATTTTATATTTTTCCATTCACAAAAATATGACCATAGTCTAATTTGGAATATAAAATGCGATATATATTCCTTGGAAATGTATGTAGGGTATATTAAAAATAAATACAATATAATCACGATATAAGAAAAACCCCATGCATTGGGAGAATCAAATGATTTATCGGAATCAAATTACCATAAGGATCAATTAAATGTGATATGGAGACATTATATGTGATGACCATGACATTATAAAATTCAAATTCTAACAAAACACATGATAGTTGGTGTGGTAAAATGATGCCAATAAATAATTTAATAGGTATAAGTGATTTGGTAGAGATATAATTAAATGAAATATTTTCATTTCAATAGTTTATAATATGATTTCCATTCACCACTTTGTTCTCATAACCCACATCATTAGTTCTGTACATTTGAGATTTTCCATTTTCTATTATAATAAGAGGTTATTAATATATATTATCATTATTTAACCAAATATTCATTCAATGTATAAAATAATGTTGACACTCTATTCAATTATAGAATTGGAGTGTGGATGACTCATTTAGTTGATCTTTATCACCATTCCATTCATTGAAAGGCATCCTCAAATCAGATCAACATTATTTTTCTAGATGGATTATTTTCTGGAAATTAATTTTTTAAAAACCCCATAAAAAGTTTTCTATAATCATCCTTCCACACTTATGAAAAAAAATATTAATTTTCATTCCTCCATGGGTTTTTAAAAGATAATTTATTTTATATTCCATTATTCTCTTTTTTGTTTGAAAAAACCCCTAGAATAGTGAGATTATTCCACATCCATTATTAATGTTTCATCACATAATAAGATTTCATAATATATATATATATAAATTTTATATATCATATTTTGTTTATATACATTTCCCCAAGACACTAAAAATGATAAATTTTTCATTTAGGTTCAATGATAACCCCAAAAAAATCATTTCTTTTATGGTGAAAATTTATTACATGTATTTATGGATTAATAATACAACAACCATAATTATGGTAATTATATATCCATTTTATTATAATGAATTTTAAGATAATTATTTTTGAGAAATAGCATATTAAACTTTTCACATCTCATGGA
Source organism: Viscum album (assembly GCA_963277665.1). Taxonomy (NCBI): domain Eukaryota; kingdom Viridiplantae; phylum Streptophyta; class Magnoliopsida; order Santalales; family Viscaceae; genus Viscum; species Viscum album. Next base: position 1,631,527,132 of record OY728152.1, read on the forward strand.
TTCAACACCCAACACTTTCCTTTTAATACTTATTGGAATCCACCATTGATCTTATTCACATACCATATAGAATATTGTCAGGGAAAAATTTGATATTATATCCACCAAAGATTGGAGAATAAAATTTCATTGGTTTTGATTCACTACTCAACCTCTAATGGATCAGTACAACACCTAGTATAATTCAGACACTTCCTCATAAAGGAGTCAATTATGTGTTGGTTACTCCTTTGAAAATATTGAAGATATATAATATTCATATATCGAGAGATTTTTTTGATCATAAAAATAAGATTATAAATTTTAATACCCATTAAATTTGGTTCTTTATTAAACAATAAAAACATTCATTCTTTGGATGCCCTTGTTGTCTTATAAATATTCACTAAGAGAAAATATAATTGTTTAATCACTAATATAAATTAATATGAGTGAGAAACCATGTAATCAGGAATATATGTCATATGATATCCAAAATTATAACTTGTTTTTATTAACCTATAAAAATTTAATTTTATTCATTATGACCATTACATAATGATTTTTCCTACAAGTTTCCAACCTCTTACTTTTTATAATATTTCCTATGAAAATTTTTATTTACAAAAAAAATACCCCACATGAGTCTCTACCATTGTGTGTAGTCCCAATCCCTCTATTCATGTACCGATTTATGATCAAGATGATATTCAACATGTATTCTTCAGGTTTCTATACCCTAGGTACATCGTTTTTATAGTTTCATAAACATTCATGTGTCCTAAAAGTGATTTCATTTTTAGTAAACCAAAAAATCTATACATTACCAAAACATCAGGATATTATATCATACGTAGACATATCCTAATGGTTTTAACCAATGTTCTCTAATATCAATGTCCAAAAATAAATAATTCCTTCTATGATACCAACTATTGTTTCCCAATATTATCATACATAAAAATACATAAATTAAAATGAATATAAAAAACATCACATAAAAAACAAGAAATATAATTATAATGGTTTATCATATTTGAAGACATTATACATAATAATATTTTTATAATATATATCACAAATATTTTTTAAAATTTTTTTCTCATATATTTCACTTCTCAGATAGAACATACAAAAAAACATTATTCATTAATTATGGAAATAAATGATAATAAATTACAGTCATGGATGCACAAAATTTGTATATATTGGAGTTAGAATCCCTGAAAATAAGTGAGAATAAGATAATCATAATTGTATGATAACAATATCATAACTTAAAATTTTTATACCTAACCATTCAATGAACATTCTTCATGAATCCTAGCATAAGGATTTTTTTTAATGAAAAATTTAAATTTGAATATTGTGGGATCACTAGAAATAAATAATGATCCCTAATAACATATCATAAAAACATGACATAAGTGTGTAGAATACACATAATAAAATAAAATCATTCCTATTATCAAGACCCATAACCAATACTATCATACTGGCTTGGAATCACTCCCCAATCAATTATTTCTACAGTATAGGTTCACTCCCATGACTATCCTATTGGATAGAGTGCCTCCCTGGTCCGGGTTTTCTCCTGATTCCATTAAACATTATTTCACAAAAAATAAATAATTACCCAATGCATTAGAGGGATATGTAATTATAGTAATAGATGTCACATAATAAAAACCATACAAATGCATCAAACATGATCATAAAAAATTAATTAATTCATCATATCATAACCTATAAAAGGGATCATTTTTCATAAACATTATATATTTCATCATAGTCTAATCTATTTAATTTAATTAGTTTTCAAAAATAATATCATAATAACCATATCATAAATAAATGGTTTTCCGAAATTAATCCAAAACGAATCTTCATTACAAGAATTCTTGATATTTTAAATTCATGGTATCATAAGATCATATCCCAAAAAATAATAAACTTTCATAAATGATGTTTATATAGATGAAAATACCTTTGAAATATAATTTTAATATATATTCAATAAATGAAAAAAATATAATTTTATTTTAAAAATATATTAACAAAAAAATATCAAAAATATTGAGTATAATATTTTATTTCAATATAACAATTGAAACATATAATGGATGCTTCAAAAAAATCATTTTTTTAAAAAAATATTTTCATTCCATATATGTTAAATGAAAAAATTATTTCACACTTTTTTAAAAAACATAAAAACAAATTTTTATGAAATATTTTACATAATTATTCCATTTAAAGATTTCTAAATACTCAAAACTCAAGTGAAAATGAGATTTATAACACATTTTATTATTAGGTAAAAATTACCATAAAATTATTTTTGAAGATCATGGGTGATTAAAAATATGTTTATTGACAAACTATGAAATAATATTGATTTTTCATTAAAAATAATTTCTCAATAATTTTTAGAAACAAATAGATTAATATTATACTATATTTTAAAAATAATATAGATAAGCTTATTATAATAAAATATATTGGTTTTAAAGGAATCATACCATATAATCTCCCTCAATATAAGTTTTTTATAGAAAATCCTAAAAATAAATGACATTTTAACAAAAACCCATACCTCAAGTCCCATATTATTTCAAATCCATTCATAACGCCTATATAATAATAAAAGATTCATAATAAATATATTCTGCCCCATATTAATTCATCATATATAATTTATCGTTCCATTATAAAATCAAATTATATTTTTATTAAAAATTTATTTATTAAAATGAACATTATGGCTAAAATCTATCTATTTCTTATTCAATTTTTTAATTTATTCTTTTTATTCTTTGAATTCATGTTCAAGGTTTCATCATATATATAATTTTAATCCTTATATAATATTGGTTTTTGGTCATTACAAACACTTTTAAAACCATAAACAAAATTTATTAATGTAGAATAATTTATCTCAATTCATAGAAGTGGTAGTCTACACATATGCATGAGTGATTTTTTATTTTTTAATTATTTGGAAAATATTACAAAATGTAATATATAACAATATTAAAAAAATAATGTCATAAATTTAATATATTTAAATAAAATAAATTTTTATTACCATTCATGGAAATACGAAATGAAAAATGAATCTCTTTGATTTCTGGAGGTGGCAGTACACCAATACAAACTAGTGATGTTATCATTTTCCAGCTGATGAGAATGAGATAGAAAAAAACTATATAATTATCATGATAACATATTAATATAGTAGCACAACTGACATAGTCAGGTTAATATTGTTGTATAAAATTTAAAATATAATTAATAAGTTTGGAGTGCTGATTTGTTATAAATAAATCAAATTTTACTATATAATATATTTATTTCTCAAGGAAAGTGTATATAAAAAAATCATGGAAGATTAGAATGATAAGTTAAATTTTTCAGAGAACAATATTGTGGAGGAATGTGTTTTTTATATTCTAATCCCAATCTGTTAGGTTAACCCCTCCTTTAACTATTTTATCCATTACCATGGTAATAATATTTTATCCTTAATAACATTTAATTATGGAGAAAACATATACTTTGTAACGCCCCGACCCCAGTTACCCTGAGTCGGTTCTTTACTTCGTAACATTGGCATGATCACAAAAGATCATGTCTCGAAATACCGATTAGTTTAGTATCCTTGGAAACACTAGATGCATTCACAAATGTTACATTACATCATAAAGTGAAAAACTACAATAACAAAGTCTCCATAGTCCACACTCATATCCTCTTCTGACTATCCCTGCAGGTCATTCATAAAATACTTCTTCACATCCTGGAAAATATTAAAACATTGAAAGGGGTGAGCTCAGATTCTCAGTAAGGATAACAATGTTGCGGAAGCTTTCATAAATAAACATATAATTTAAGGCAATGTATAACTAAAACAAAATCCTTTTTAAACATGAATCTCAGCATAATATGGCAAAGATAAAATTAAATAAGTCCTTTTACTTAATCACATGGATATTCTACTAGTCAAATAATCCCATGCAAGATCAATAACCACTTTCATAATGATGGAATGCATAATTCCAGACTATCATAACGACGTAGCCAAGGCCTCGTGCCAAGACCACAAATAAGATTTTGTCAAGCCCTCGTGCCAAGAAACTAGTTTTTTTTCATGAGACCTACCGATGCAAATTGTTTAGAAGATACTTACGTTTAAAATTGGTCAATTATACTCCAGTGTTTTCCTGAAAACATTATGCAAGATTTTGAAAACAAAATAACTAATTCTGAGACTGATCCACTAATTACAGGCCATGATAGGTCCACGCCCAATCCCTTCAGGTCTACCACAGTCGAGAGTCAGGTTTTCTGAAAACATTTTTAAGCTTGCGTTAAATATGTATACTTTTGCACTGGATTTTCATATATTGGAGAGAAATATATCTTTTTTAAATCATTTAAAAATATCATAATTATAAAATAAAACCATTTGAATAAAAGTAAAAGTCAATGAGGTTTATACACCGTATAAATGAATGTTGTGTTTAAAAAAAATATGCCTCAATGAAATGATATTGGGATGATATCCCTTACAAAGAAATTTTTTTTAAATAAAATAGATCTATTTTGTGTATTAAATATAATTAAACATAAAAAATTTCAAAATACAAGATAGGACATAATAATATCATGCCATAATTTAAAATTAGAAGATTAACCCAAAGAATGGAAATTAGGTTAAGAAGTTCCCTTACAAAGAACATTTTTTAAATAAAATAGATTTATTATGTGTATTTACTATATGTACACATAAATAAAGTACAAATACATGATATTACATAATAATATCATGACATAATTTGAAAATAGGAGATTAACCCAAAGAATGGAAATTGGGTTAAGAAATTCCCTTACCTCATGTCCGAATTCACTCGACCGTTATTTGATCTCCTGAATAATAAACTAGAGTTAATCTCTACCTTATTAATAACCTTTTTCAAGTTTATTATTCCTTTTATATCACCTATTCCCATGCCATGAACATTATGTAATTATTTAAGTTTATAACGGTCGTTTTGTCGATCATAGGTACTTGAGTCACAAATAAACTTCTTATAATTAAAAGTTGGTCATGTGGTGAAATGTCCATTATATCTAGAATTATATTCATGATTTAGATATCATATATCTCATATATATCCAGTATATACATACATTTATAATATTCCATAACGTTAAGAGGTAAGAAATGAAATGCACCGTTCATGGAGACGGTAAGTCGTACGTACGCATGAACGCTACTTTCATTTCTATTTCATATTTAATGGAATAAATTTATAATTATATAAAGGTATAATATAATTACATTATAATATAATGTATAATACCATTTAATCCATCCTTTATACATCCCATATATGGAATTTACGATTCAAATCACTTTGAGGGGGCGGTAGTCCGCACTTCCTAAAATGAAATTATCACGTTTACCCATAATGGAAATCATAAAGTATGCCATAAATGAAAAATACAGAAGCATAAGGAAATCATAAACATAATATATATATCATATATGAAAATAGTGTCATCAAAATGGCCACCATTAGAGGTGTTAAACAAATATTGAACAATCATCGTTTTGTGAGGCAGTACTTCTCCACCCACAGAAACAGTATGTTCATTACCCAATAGATGAAGGTGTGTGTAAGTGTTAACCAAATCCTTGGCATAAAAAAATCCTAGTATATTTTAGATACTTTTGTTGTAACAAAATAATGGAATAAAAAGAGTTTAAGGGGTTGGAGAATCAAAATAAACAAAACAACATTAGAGAAGACATTACCTTAAAATCGGGTAACCCTTTTTTTGATTTGAGACAAAGGCTTCCTTGGGAAGAATTCTTCCCAAAGGGAGGCTTCTAGGAGTAAGAGAGGAAAGTTGGGATTCTATTTGGGCAGAGGTTGGCCGAGCCAAATGGCTTGATTGTGTGAATAATGTGGTAGTGTTGGGGGCCTTTTATAAGAGGAGAGGAGGGGCACTCTTGGAAAGATTGAAATGTTACTCTATTATACAATGCTTTTCGGATTCTAAAGGTTCCACACTTATATAATTCGAGGATAAGATGATAAGGGTTTGAAATATTCTCATCCAATAGTCTTTAGACAAGTCTAATGCTTATATTTTACATTATCCTTCTATTTTATTAAAATCGTTAATTAATGAGGTAATCACTCCATCATCCTGGTGTCATAAATAATTAAATATATTTAATGTCTAAAAATTAAAAAAAAATCATGATGTAGGAAATCTTTTTACCTTTCTAATGAATATTTATAGTAAAAAATATGACTTGTATAACCCCATTTAATTTTTTTTAGTAAAATAACTCTTGTTTGTAACATTTTTATTTTAAATTTAAATAAAAGTAATTTATGTCATTTTCCTACCAAAGTAGCTCCATGGGGTCCCCAAGTTGACCCATGGATTTTCTCGGTCGGCCATGACACATCCAATAGGGTTAGGACAAGTGTAAAGGTATTTTCATATTTTTATAATATCATTTTTACATTAAATTTCACTAATTACCTTTAATCGCGATTAATTAAACATAAAAGTTACTATTCACCAAAAAATTATTTTAATCCCATTGAACCACATCTTACTTACTAATGAAAACCATGTATGTCGGATTTTTGAAAATCAAATCACAGAAGTGGTAATATTTCATTTAAACGAAAAATCAGTTATTTAACTACCACTTAGTGGTTTCACTATTCATCAAAAATTGAAGTTTTCAGAACAATGCCAAAATTTCACCCAAAGCAATAATTGATATTCCAAATTCAAAAATGATGTCTATTTTACAAAATTCCAAACATATAAGTTTCATTAATTAATTTTATAATTAATTCCCGCTATCACAACAAATAGCGTGTTTTTACGAAACAATATATATCAAAAGATTGACAATTGTTTATGTCCAATTTCAAAAGGAAATAAATTCTATTGACCACCATTGGATAAAATAGTAAAAATATATTCTAATTATACATTAAAACCACTCAATAGTATAATTTATCACAATAAAATACTTTGATTAAAAAAGTTGTTTTTAAGTATTTTTCACTATTCATAAAAATTGGAAGTTCTCGGAAAATTACAAAAAATTCAACTTTGGATAATTTCGATATTACGAATACAAAAATGAAGTCTATTTTGAAATATAAAATATCTATAATTTTAAAAAGTGGGTATTACTATTCATAACTGCTACTTTGATTAGTTGTGGTGTGTTAGAACTCGAAGTTGTGTACAATGCAAGCTATTGCATTATTGAATGAGAAGCGTATCGTGGAAGCTCGGGGTGTTACATTCTCCCCTCCTTCAATAAATTGCGTCCTCGCAATTTGAAATTTTTCTTTGAAAATAAAAGGTTGAAAATAGAAAATACCTTTGTGGAAAACCCACATCGGAAATATGGTCAATAAAAATATAACATTAAAAGAAAGAAAGAGAAGTACAAAGGTCACCGGAGATAGCCCATAATAGGATTCTATGAAAATATGGATATGAAAAAAAAACAAACCATCAAGGTCTGATGGAGAGTTTTAGAACACTGGATTAGGAGAAAGTTAACCATAAGAAAATCACAAACTTGTGATTGGTTAAACAGTCATTGAATCCCCAGTTGGAAAAGTTAACCGGCAACGTTTTTGTTTTAAGTTACCTTTTATAAAGTTGAGGAATTTATTTAGGAGATATACTAAGAACTTAAGGGAATATAAATACTTGTCATGTAGACTTTCATTCTTTAATAAATTTTTACCACAAACTCATCTTTCACTCTAAAAGATAATAGAACTAAAAAATATTCTATTTATCCTAATTGTATAAGGTTCCTAATATTAACACATACAATTTAGATTAGTAAAAAAAATTTGTAATAACCAGGTACTTCCTGTAGGCTAGTGGTAGGTAATAAAGGCCTATCGCACTATGGTTGTGGGTTCGATTCCTGAAGCTTTGTCCGACGCGATGGGTTATTCCCCACCCTGCAAGTTGTCCTTTTCCTAAAACTATAGTATTATAATATTCCAAAAATAATGTTCATAAATGTTTAAACCTTAAAAAATACTATCAAAAGTTCAACTTAATCCATTCCAACCTTTATAGTTATCCAAAATACCTCTGTCTAGACTTTCTCTAAAAGGACTCTAAATTCCAAAATCAATTGTATCATCAGATTCCTCAAACAAGGTAAGTTTCTCTTATTGTCACATACAAAAATATGATTACCTTCATCATATTAAAACCTTAATGAAATCAACAAGTACTGAAGTACAATCCTTATATATATATATATCACATTATTCTAATAACCAGAATATAATCCATGAGTCCAAAAGCACCAATACATTAATTATCCTACTCCAACTGTAGTAACAGCATAAGATTGTCCTTGATCCCTTGTCCTTTTCTGAGTTAAGTTTCCCTGACGCTTAGGACATTCATTTGCATAATGACCCATTTCCCTACAATTGTAGCATTCGACATTGATAGCCTCTTTCTTTCCCTTACAATCACGAGCCTGGTGACCTTTTTCTCGACATTTGTAACAAACTCCCATTCCATTTAGGCAAGTACCAGGGTGATTCTTCCCACAATTATCACATAATGGAAAATCCTTCTTTCCCTTTTTCCCTTTATCTGTCTCATGTTCCACCGTTATCTTCTTCTATTGCTTTACTTTGTTGTCATAAGACTTAGAGAATTCCTTTTCTGTCTTGATAGCACACGTGACTATATCCTCATATGTCGAGAAATATTGTGATACTAAATCTCGACAGAGAAATGGTTTTAACCCATCAAAGAAATGATCAATCTTACTTCTTGGGTTACGTATATAATCTGTTTCATGCCTCGCTAACCTTGTAAAGTTAGCCTCATAATTTGCGACATTCTCATCCTCCTTTTTCCTTAGACTCAGAAATTGCCTTTCCATATCTGCTCTATGGCCATGTGGAAAGTATTTTTCTAAGAAAAGATCTTTGAACTCTCTCTATTCCATACTTGATACTTCTTCATCTTCATTTGTATTTTGAATCAATGACCACCATTGATCGGCATCTCCAGTGTGGTGGTAAATTGCCATGATAACCTTCTCCCTTTCACTACTCCCCAAGGCATGGAATATTTTCTCTAAGGAGTTTATCCATTGCTCAGCTACTAATGGATTTGTACCCCCATTAAATGTTGGCAGTTATTGCCTCATGAAGCGGTCTAACATTGATCCTCCACATTGCGGATCAGGATGCCCCATACGAGTAAGGTTATTATTTATAACCTGAGTGAGTTGTCCCAGTATGGTAATAAGTTGATCATCACCATTTGTATCTCCAGCTCCACAATAATTATCTTGAGTAGGAGGGAAATCCCTACACGGAGTGCGTGCATTGATACGGTTTCCATTCCTTCCACTAGGCGCCATTTCTAAACAATGGCATAAACTAGATTAGTTTATGAATTAAAATACATAATTCCATACCTATAAAACACTTTACATAAATTGAACTATTTATGGATATAATCTATAATCATAAAAAGAAATGTTTTCTTTGAGGAAGTATATACTCATAACCATTCATAGTGGTTTGTAAAGGAAATGAGAATTATCCTAAGCATATCCCCCGGGAGTGTCATAACCAAGAGTGTAGAAAGGCCCGTTGTCGTGCACCAGTTCCCGTTCGAGTCTAGATCAAAGCGGTGTTTTCGGGTTTTACGCCAAGGTACATCTGTTCTAAAGCCACCTCTACCTGCTTGTATCCAGACAGGGATTTATTGCTCGGAAAACTCACAAAATCTCTATAATAACAAAATTCAAGGAAGTTCTTCTATACTAATCCTCAAAGTCTATCTTTGGGATATGTCCTCTAATCAGAGTTTATATAAATCTATCTTCCAAGGTCAGTACTAAATTGCCTCTGATACTAACTGTAACGCCTCGACCCCAGTTACCCAGAGTCGGTGCTTTACTTTGTAACATTGGCATGATCACAAAAGATCAGGTCTTGAAAGACCTATTAGTTTAGTAGCCTTGGAAACTCTAGATACATTCATAAATGTTACATTACATCATAAAGTGAAAAACTACAATATCAAAGTATCCATAGTCCACACTCATATCATATTCTGACTATCCCTGAAGGTCATTCATAAAATACTTCTTCACATCCTGAAAAATATTAATACATTGAAAGGGGTGAGCTCAGATGCTCAGTAAGGATAACAATATTGCGGAAGCATTCATAAATAAACATTAACGTTTAAGGCAATATATAACTAAAACAAAAGCCTATTTAAACTTGAACCTCAGCATAATATGGAAAAAATAAAATAAAATAATGACATTTACTTACTCACATGGATATTATACTAGTTGAATAATCCCATGAAAGATCAATAGCCACTTTCATAATGATAGAATGCATAATGCCAGACTATCATAACCACGTAGCCAAGGCCTCGTGCCAAGACCACAAATAAGATTTTGTCAAGGCCTCGTGCCAAGACACTAGTTTGTCTCATGAGACCTACCGATGCAATTTTTTTAGAAGATAATTACGTTTAAAATTGCTCAATTATACTCCAGTGTTTTCCTGAAAACATTATGCAAGATTTTGAAAAAAAATAACTAATTCTTAGACTGCTCTACTAATTACAGGCCATGATAGGTCCACGCCCAACCCTTCCTGTCTACTACAGTCAAGAGTCAGGTTTTCTGAAAACATTTTTAAGCATGCATTAAATACGTATACTTTTGAACTAGATTTTCATATATTGGAGAGAAATATTTATTTTTGAAATCATTTAAAAATAGCATAATTATAAAATAAAACCATTTGAATAAAAGTAAAAGTCAAAGGGGTTTATACACCGTATAAATTAAAGTTGTGTATAAAACAAAATTTGCATCAATGAAATGAGATTGGGAAGAAGTCCCTTAAAAAGAACATTTTTTAAATAAAATAGATCAATTATGTCTATTAAATATAAGTACACATAATGAAATTCAAAATACAAGATAGGACATAATAATATCATGCCATAATTTAAAATTTGGAGATTAACCCAATGAATGGAAATTGGGTTAAGAAGTTCCCTTACAAAGATCATTTTTTAAATAAAATAGATCTATTATTTATATTTACTATAAGTACACATAAATAAAGTACAAATACAGGATAGTACATAATAATATCATGACATAATTTGAAAATAGGATATTAACCCAAAGAATGGAAATTGGGTTAAGAAATTCCCTTACCTCGTGTCTGAATTCACTCGACCGTTCTTTGATCTCCTGAATAATAAACTAGAGTTAATATATACCTTCTTAGTAACCTTTTTCAAGTTCATTATTCCTTTTATATCACCTATTACCAGGTCATTAACATTATGTAATTATTTAAGTTTATAACGGTCGTTTTGTCGATCTTAGGTACTTGAGTAAAAAATAAACTTCTTATAATTAAATGTTGGTCATGTGGTGAGATATCCATTATATCCAGAAATATATTCATGATTTAGATTTCATATATCTCATATATATCCAGTATATACATGCATTTATAATATTCCATAATGTTAAGAGGTAAGAAATTAAATGCACCGTTCAAGGAGACGGTAAGCCGTACGTACGCATGAACGCTACTTTCATTTATATTTCATATTTAATGGAATGAAGTTATAATTATATAAAGGTATAATATAATTCCAGTATAATATAATGTATAATACCATTTACTCCATCCTTTATACATCCCACATATGGAATTTACGATTCAAATCACTTTGAGGGGGCGGTAGTCCGCACTTCCTAAAATGAAATTATCACGTTTACCCATAATGAAAATCATAAAGTATGCCATAAATGAGAAATACAGAAGCATAAGGAAAACATAAACATAATATATATATCATATATGAAAATAGTGTCATCAAAATGTCCACCATTAGATGTGTAAAATGAATATTGAACAATCATCATTTCGTGAGGCAGTATTTCGCCACCCACAGAAACAGTATGTTCTTTAACCATTAGACGAAGGTGTGTGTAAGTGTAAACCAAATAATTATCATAAAAACTTCCTAGTATATTTTATATAATGATGTTGTTACAAAAAAAGGAATAAAAACAGTTTAATGGGTTGGAGAAGAAAATAAACAAAACAACATTAGAGAAGAAATTACCTTAAAATCGGGTAACTCTTTTTTTTTTGATTTGAGACAAAGGCTTCCTTGGGAAGAATTCTACCCAAAGGGAGGATTCTAGGAGTAAGAGAGGGAAGTTTGTAGAGTATTTGGGCAGAGTTTGGCCGACCCAAATTTATTGAAGGTGTGAATAAGGTGGTAGTCGTGGGGGCCTTTTATAAGAGGGGAGGAGGGGCACTCTTGGAAAGATTGAAATGTTACTTTAATATACAATGCTTTTCGGATTCTAAAGGTCCCACACATATATAATTCGAGGATAAGGTGATAAGGGTTCGAAATATTCTCATCAAATAGTCTTTGGACAAGTGTAATGCTTATATTTTACATTATGCTTGCATTTTCTTAAAATCGTTAATTAATGAGGTAATCGTTGCATCATCATGGTGTCATAAATAATTAAATCTATTTAATGTCTAAAAATTATAAAAAAACATCATGATGTAAGAAATATTTTTATCATTCTAATGAATATTTATAGTCAAAAATATGACTTGTATAACCACATTTAAAAATTGTTTTAGTAAAATAACTCTTGTTTGTGACATTTTTATTTTAGAATTAAATAAAAGTAATTTATGTCATTTTCCTATCAAAGTGGCTCCATGGGGTCCCAAAGTTGACCCATGGATTGTCTTGGTCGTCCATGACACATAAAATAGGGTTAGGACAACTTTAAAGGTATTTTCATATTTTTATAATATCATTTTTACCTTAAATTTCACTAATTACCTTTAATTGCGATTAATTAAACTTAAAAGTTACTATTCACCAAAAAATTATTTTAATCCCATTGAACCAAATTTTACTTCCTAATGACAACCATGTATGTCGGATTTTTGAAAATCAAATCACAGAAGTGGTAATATTTCACTTAAACAAAAAATCAGTTATTTAACTACCACTTAGTGGTTTCACTATTCATCAAAAATTGACGTTGTTCAGAACAATGCCAAAATTTCACCCTAAGATATTATTGATATTCCAAAATCAAAAATGATTTCAATTTTAAAAAATTCCAAACATATTAGTTTCATTAATTAATTTTATAATTAATTTGCGCTGTCACAACAAATAGCGTGTTTTTAAGAAACAATATATATCAAAAGATTGACAATTGTTTACGTCCAATTTCAAAGTGAAATTAATTATAATGACCACCATTGGATAAAATAGTAAAAATATACTCTAATTATACTTTAATACCACTCAATAGTATAATTTATCACTATAAAATACTTTGATTAAAAAAGTTTTTTTTAAGTATTTTCACTATTCATAAAAATTGGAAGTTCTCAGAAAATTACAAAAAATTCAACTTTGGATAATTTCGATCTTAAGAACACAAAAATGATGTCCATTTTGAAATATAAAATTACTATAATTTTAAAAAGTGGGTATTACTATCCATAACGGCTACTTTGATTAGTTGTGGTGTGTTAGAACTTGAAGTTGCGTACAATGCAAGCTATTGCATTATTGAATGAGAAGCATATCATGGAAGCTCGGGGTGTTACATACTTCCCTTATTAAATTATTTTTCAGAATCTAATATCATTTCAATAATCAATATTTTCTGGTTTAATTTTTTTTATTTTGGTAATTTCATTTTAATGTATTTTTTCAAAACACAATGATAACAATTTTCAGATTAATGTGTTTAATCATAATAAAGATATCATTATTTGTTTTTAAATTTTTAAAAATATCTATATATATTAATGTGAAAAATATTTGAGTTTCATATATTTTGTAAAATTTTCATTAAAATAATTAATCCAAAGTGTATGGTCTTGTATCCTTCTTCCCCATCACTTTATATTTTTCTAGGGACTTTGGTTCTGGGACTAGTCATATAGTAGGGTCGGTGGATTTTGGGAGCTAGATTCTACATTCAGAATAATTTCATGATGTAAACCATAGTACATGATGTTATTTGGTTGGTTAGGGTAAAATTGGCTATTCACAACTTGAGTAAGATAACATTAATTTTTTTGATCCATGGATTGTCTATTTGTTGACGCTCCTTTCGTCACAGAATCTAAAGATCGGAAAAGGGAATATCTGAGCTCAAAGTGATTTCAACCATTGAAGAAAACATAAAAAATCGACAAAGGCATGAACACAGGATCAAAAGCAAATGCACCGCGCAAGTTTTACCATGGTCGCGCAAGTACACTTGCGCGACGGTCTTGGTCGCGCAAAGTGACTTGCGCGACCTAAGTGGTAACCGCCCGGTAACCGCCCGGGGTCTTCTTTTGCCTATAAATAGACCCTGTGGGCCCCCCATTCTTGAGGATCTTTTTCCAGAAACTCGGATTGAAGCTCCCCACGCCCAAGTCTCTTCGCAAAGCTTCCGGAACACTTCTAAGGTAATTTCTTACCTAGAACGGAAGATCTAAAGAGAAAAAGGAAGGCCTAAGTGTTGAAACTTATCAAACACTTGCGCGCCTACTTAATTCCTGCAATATAACTTGCGCGTCCCTCTTCTGGATGAACCTCAAGAGGATGGTAAAGGGTTTAATAAAGAGTCGCTCAAGCATTTCAATACTGGTTGAAAATCGCGCATGTACCCCTCATGTCGCGCAAGTATACTTGCGCGACCAATACTTGCGCGCCGCCGCTGGACTTGCGCGCCTTTCAAGACTTGCGCGCCCCTAGCTTTTTGGGTGCCCATCTTGCCCATTTTTACCCCTCTTAAGCCATTTCACCCTTCCTATTCAAGATTCAATCTTCAAGATACTCTTCAAAGCCATTTATGGCATGATTTCTTGATTTGACATCCTTATCTGAAAGGAATTCTGTGAAATATCTCTCAAAACCTAGTGATTTAAACATCTTTATGTCACCAAAGATTGAGAGTTCATTCATTTCAACCTCATCCTTTAAGATGAGAGAATCCTAACCTGGGTTTCCTTTTCAGGAATAAATCCCCAGTTATAAAAACCTTTGATCTGGGCATCTTTCTTAAGAATAAGCCCCAATCAAGTCCTTTAATCTTGGGCATCCTCCTCAAGAGTAAGCCCCAAACCTTAATCCCTAACCTGGGTCTCCTTTTCAGGAATAAGACTCAGTCATAACCTTGGGCTTCCTTTTCAGGAGTAAGCCCCAAATCCCCTAACCTAGGCATCCTTCTCAGGAATAAGTCCTAGTCATAAATCTTGGGCATCCTTCTTAGGAGTAAGCCCCAAGTCTCATAAAATTTCTCTTAACCTGTCATAAATTACCTTTGATTTGGGTTTCCTTTTCAGGAATAAAACCCAATCATAAGTCCCCTCCTAACTTGGGCATCCTCCTTAGGAGTAAGCCCCAAGATTAGAGTATTCAAATCTCCATGAAGCACATATAACTTTGTGGACCCTGTTCTTGGATTTTCTCCCTAAAAGTAAATCCTAAACCTTCGTCTATCTGGGCAGTCATCTATACATAAGCCCCAAAACAAATTCTTATGATTTCATCTTTTATGGCACAATTGTCTAAATTTTACCAATACCTCTTGTTTCTCACACCGAGCATGACTCACGTGAGCTTAGAGTGTAAAAGTAATTATGACATTCATCTTTGAGCCATCAATCATAAAACATCATATCCCATTCCTCGAACTACGTGGGTTCTGATTCCTTTTTCAAAACAAAGGATACGTCGGTAGCCCATTTATGGGTTCGATCCCAACATTGAAATAATCTCTGTCCTTCTGAATTACGATAAACTTCAAGTGCCCCACTGAGTGGCATTAAAACCAGCCTGGTCATCAAAATGACCAAGAGACTTTTATATAAATGTTTTGAAGGATACCATTGACCAAGAATCTCTAAACAAATATAGATGATTCTATATTGATGAAGAACCTCAAATACATATAAAAGATTCTCTAAATTTCTTGCATATTTAATCATTGATTGTTAAAACTAAAGGAAAGCTCATTTTATACTTGGTAATGTAATAAGGATTCACGAACTTAACTTAAATCTATAAAGAGAGTCCCGGAGTAGACAATAATTCCCCTCAAAAAGGTGTGATGAGTCCGACCTCCCATCCTCTCGACCAATGCAAATTCCCAAGCCTCATTAGCCCACAAGCTAATGAGCGCCTGCCTTTGGAAAGTAGGTCCAAACGGATGTGGAATCATTGGATGTTTCCGGTTCTACGAACAAACCCGTTAGAAACCGATCGGAACGTTTGAATCTCCCGTCCAGGAGGTCATCCCCGGATTCCGCGCGAAACAAAAATGGTGAACCCGACGTGAATCCTTAACCAAGTTAAAGTGATGTTCTTCTTATCTGTTAGGCCCTTTGGGCCAACAAGGCAATCATTGACATATGATCATCCAAAAGATGCAGTAGCCGGATTCATCTTGATTATGTCTGTTACATGGAACATGCACTATTTTTTCAAAGATCTTCTACAAAAATGGCTTTCCTTAAATTCACCCCTGTGAATACTGCTGCTGGGAACACCTCTACTGTGAGGTCTGCTGCTGTGAAAACCAATGCTGCTACTCCTGCTGGAACGTCATCCGCTCTGAGGATGACATCACCAACTCAGCGTCTTCAACGCTGTGTTTCTAATGCACTGGTTAAGGAGTACCGTCGCAACGGTACTATCCCAACTCTGGAGGCCGCTCGTCAAGCCCTCCATGTTAACAATTCTACCTGGTCGTCCGGACAACGGCGACCAGCAATCAAGAAGCAGGTGGTGCTGACTACCGTCTCCAACCGTTTCGGGTCGTTATCCCCGGAACACAATTTCCATTCACTCCCTTATTCCGAGGAAGTGAATGAGCAGGTCCCTCAGGGCCTTAATTCAAAAAAACAGGAGTCCTTCTCAAGGGCTCCCATCAACAATCGCCGCCAGACTCGTGCGGTAGTGCGCCATCAACATGATGAGGATACCGACTCCAGGCATTCAGCTCAGGTTCCTCGAACCCGAGCAGGCAAGATGAATCGCCAGAGACGGAATCCTGTTAACAATAGGCAGGTTGTCATCCCTGCCATCTCCGGAGAAGTCCACCAACCTAACTTGGTGGCAAATAACGAGCAGGCATACACACCTGTTCGTTTTAATCCCGCTGTCCAGCAGACTCGTCTGGCAGCATCAAGCCGATCCCGCCAGGCAATTCCGGCGGAGTACCATAGGCAGGAACATACACCTGCTTATACATCAGCAGTTAGTCAGCAGGCTCGTCTGACTACATATGATGGATCTCGTCAACCGCGTTTGGTGAAGTGTAATCAGCAGGCACATACACCTGCTAATACTAATCAAGCCTACCAACAGTCTTGCTTGGTAGCGCACGGAGAAGTCAGTCGGAAAGCCCCGACGACAAACAGGAGGCATACTAAACTCTCTGCCTCCACACTTGAGTACTGTCAGGATTCACTGACAGGAAAAGGAGGACAGGAGCAGGCACATACACCTACTCCAAGCCCGGAATGGACGTATATCCCTGTTCCGGCGGCTAAAGTCATCGAACATATTTTGTCAATGGTGAAAGAGCAGAAGCAAATTCCTGCTCATATTCTGGATGCTTGCCAGGATATCATAACAGCTTCAGCATCATCTCAGGGACAGACACATAAATCTATCCCTAGCAGTGGAGTGACACATCAACAATTCACTCCGGAACAGACACACACATCTGTTCCAGTCCAAGAGGGTTGTGGGGCCTACTCCCCCATATCATATGGACAACCAAGTCAGGCACATACACCTGATTTGAGCGATGATCGTCAGCCTAACCTGACCATCTTTCCTGATCAGGCACATACACCTGCTCAGAGCAATCACTTTCGTCATCAAGTGGTTTCTAAAGCGAGTAATAAGGCATCTAAGAAAAAGATCCGCCCAGCACAGTCAGGAGATCAAAGGCCAATCTGCAACAAGGCCTTGCTCGATGCTGGAGTTCTTGAAGCCCTCAGACATTTATCTGTCGAAATTC